>JARTUT010000873.1:3763248-5017664 GCA_030674115.1 Micraspis discolor
GTGTCTATAAGCCTTTTCCAGCATTTGATAGCAGCCATGTCTTGAAATTTGACACAAACTCTTTGTACATGACTGACCACTGACCACTGAAGTCGACTGGTTTCAACAGCTGCCGTGAACGAACTAGGGATTAACGTAGGAATTCTACCATTCGGCGTATTATATAATAGATTAGGAGTTAAAAAAAAAAGAAAAATAACTATCTCCCCGTAAATGAGATGATTTGTATGTATTTCAATATTTATAGATAAGGTTGAAATATAAAATGAATAAGTATTCATCTCTTCAAAAGAGATCTTCCATTAATGATCACAGAGGCTTATTCAAGTTGCTCACAACTGATAACCAATGGACCGATGTAGATCTCATGGTTCTAGTGATTGTTTTCGTGGTTGTATTCAATTGTGAATCGAATTCAGTTAATGTTGAACCAACCAGAGCAACAATACTCAGCTGCTGATAAGACTTAGGCTAAGAATGATCTGCTTATAATGGAAGTATCACCTTTCCAAGACAATCCAGCTGATTTATGAAGAATATTATTCCTTGTACGAAGGTTTTTCAAAATTGACTGTTCTGCGTTGTTTTAATGGTACGATTGTGACATGTCCTGTTTTTCCGAAAAAACAGGCGACCATTTGCTTGGAAGTGCTTCGTGCGCGAGCAACTTTTGTTGGATTTGGCTCATCTTGAAGCACTCATACAGTCGACTGTTTATTTTCGGGCTCGTACGCGTAAATCCACGATTCATCACCTGTCACGATATCATAGACGTGTTTCGAAGCACCGCGGTCGTATTTTTGGAGCATTTCTTTCGATCAATCGACACAAGCCTTTTTTTGTGCGATTGGCAAATTGCGTGGGATCCAACGCGTACAAATTTTTTTGACGATCAAATATTCATGCAATATTGAATGGACGCCTGAGGTTGTCTCAGTCTCACGATAGGTTACATGACGATCTTGCAATATCAGTTGGTACACAGAACCAATGGTTTTAGGAAGAACAACTGATTTTGGAAGACATTCACGAAATTCTTCTTGCAGTGAACAACGACCCCGGTTGAATTCACTTTACTATTGATAAACACTGGTCCTTAATGTAGTTTCATCGCCAACAATCCAATTGAATTCGTCGATGCACTGTTGTTGAGTTAATTCACGTCGAAAATTGTAAAAAATTAATCGCACTAAAATGTTCACGATTCAATTCCATTTTTGGGCGAGATGAATCTTTTAAGTTACTGTGAACAACACAAATAGCTCTTGTATGTCAAAACGTTCTGACTACGTATAGCCTCAAAAATGTCAAGCTCTACGATAGAGCTGTCAGTTGGCTGACTGCAATACTAGGGTTGTCCAATCTAATATAAAAGGCAACCCTAATATTCAATTTCAGGCTTAAATCTTCAGAAAAGAATATTTTTGTTGAGGCTTTCACAACACTTACAAACCTCGATTGATGAGAAGGTTCAATCGACCAAATACCACAATTAGTTTTCTTGGTAACTTCGATACAATGTTTTTATTGATCCCAAAATCTCAAAGTTAGCAGTAAAGACGTATGTTGGCTAAGAGGAAATTGACGGTTTATTAAATATGCTCGGCAAGAATTGTCACAAAACACTGAGGAGAAATCAGTATTAAATCCTCTTTTCATCATAAAAATTTCTCTACATTGAGAGAGAGAGAGATATTTATTGATGAATTGCAACAAATACAATTGCTTTCACAAGTCAAACTCAACAAGATGACTGGTATCACAAACCTAACAACAGAAATACAAACGGTATACAGATTCAAAATTGAGAGACATCCTATAAATAAGACTTTTCAAAGCATGTCTATAAACAGAAGTATTCAAAGTTACATAAAACAATTAAAATGTGCCAAAGCATCAATTGAGAGAAATTTAGTTGTATTATAGATTATTAAATCTACATAAAGTGGGTTCTGCAAACTGTCATATTCAATTGAATATATTACTACCTGGGTATGCTACCTAACTTGTTTCAATATTTCTAATCCTTGCATATTCTCCTTAGATTTTTTCTTTGATATTGCCCACAAGATTGTATGAACCAATTTCATAAAAAAAATATCCATCTCGCATAGATTCTTGCTCTGAATCTACGGAAAATCTCGAATGATTTCAAAAAGAACGTCTGAAGTTTTTAATATTTAGACTGGAGGCATCTGTCCCCCTCGAGGGTACAACAATATTTATCTTTGCCAGCGCTTGAATTATTCCAGCTTGGAAATTAGAAAGAATGTCTGTCGCATTCTTAATGCTACGGTACATTTCATTGAAATACAGAAATGAGTGAAGTGATATTATTGCAGAGGAAATTTCAACTTGAGACATTTCCCGATTGAAACAAAAATTGTGCCTTCAGTTTTCATCCGCTGAGATATGGTCCAATTGATATATATTATAATAACTAGCTGACTCACAAAATGTGGCAGTTTTTGTGCCTACGTATTTTAAAAAATTCTCCTGAACAGAACCGTCACCCTGGTGATAGGGCGTTGTGAATATAAAATAATTAAATAAAACACATATAAGGATTTAAAAGTAAGTAATCGCTTTATTGTTAATCATGTGAATCATAATTATTATTATTATCATTGTAGTGCTTTGTGGTATACGATGTTTTTTGTTTGATTACCTGGTGCATAGATAAACTATCTGATGGTTTTCCAACACGGGAACAGGCAACATACAATTGACCATGTGAGAAACATGGGTTTTCTAGATTAATACCACAAACACTTAATGATTGCCCCTGGGACTTGTTTATAGTCATAGCAAAAGCAAGCCGCACTGGAAACTGTAGTCGTTTAAACTCAAATGGCACATCAGTCGGAATCATTGGGATGCGCGGTATGAGAACATCTTCTCCTTTATACTTTCCTTTGAGTATAGTTGCTTCTATCACATTGTTTAGTAATTTTTTTATAGTTAACCGTGTACCGTTGCAAAGACGCGGTTGGTTAATATTTCGCAACATTATAACCACCGATCCAACCTTTAATTGAAGATTGTGAGGTGGTAATCCTGAATGAATTTCATTCAGTTCATTGAACTGACTTTTTTGTTGGTTTCAGAACCTGTAAATAGATTTTGTTTTAATAACATTCAAATATAAAATTAAAATACATAATATAATTACTGAGATATTATCGCCATAGCTAAACTAATATTTCAGTTACCTGTAATGGGATTTATCATTTTTATGGAGAAATCGTAGCCATCTTCACCTTGCCAAAATATAATGGGATATTGCAGTGCATCATATGAGCGGTGTGTTTCCTTTATACGTTGTAATTGATCATTTCGACGAATAAAACAATATCATGGGATTCCAAGTTTTCTCCAACTACAACGATAGCAACTTCATCAATAGTTGGTGCATTAAAACGTCTTGTATGTTGACCTGCAGGTGTTTTATCAGCTCTGATTACAATTTTGTGATTATCGGATGGCATCAGATCCGGGGCAGTTTTAAACAATATAATCAATTGATTGTGTTGATGAAATAATGTTTGTAATTGTTCTACAATAGACCTCTTTACTAAATTGTTATGTGCACAACGCAGATCATTTCTTGTGGTGAATTGCCCATAAAATAAATTTGCAGGAATTTGTTGTCGCTATCTGACACTGGTAACAGTGAACCTGCTCTGTGATATATTTGCCCTTGTATCTGTAAATAAAAAAAAATATTATGGTGTGGTATAAATTAATGGATTGTCAGTGATCAAACTTAAATAATATTTGATCTTAAAAGAGATTATCACGTTTCAGCTGAGATAATTACACAGAAAAGTGATTTAGTATTTAGGAAGGCCGCTAGCTCTACGTTCGGTGAGGGGTCGGGGTTAGATTTTAATATATATTATCTTTATTTGGGCGCCACGTGATTTATAAAAAAACTTCTAAAACTAGATGGACACTCAGAAAAAGTGAAAGAAAATCACGAAAATTAGGTAAATTTTCTATAATCATCCAAATAACAAATGTTAACTCAAATACGTAGAGAGATCTTATAAATACGTAAGATTGAAAAGAAAATAGAAGGAATTTTACTCTATAAAATATATCAAATTAAAGGAGCCTTTATAACTTGTTATAAATGGTTTACAAACACTCATAACAAAATATAATAGGGATGTTCTAAACAAAATTTACTTCATATACGTTGTTAGTACTTGTTCAACTATATAGATATAACAAAAATAACATTTATCAGACAAATTGTGTTCGAATTAGCATATAATAAAAAAGAATAGATTTGATTCAAAACTAATTCAGTTGGATGGTAATAATTTTGATACAATTATTATGGGAGGGCAGAGCAGCATCAAAATTTCAGTCATTAAAAACAATAAATGTGTAGATCTGACCTGAATGTTTCTAGAAGGTAGATAATTTCAAACAGGACGACCATCAACTTGGATGTTGCCAAAATCACGAACTCCAGTACAACGCAAAAGGAAAGAATAAGGTTTTATTCACGGTCTGGTCAGGAACAACTCTCTCGGAACTGTAATAAAAAGAAAGAAGAAAGAAGAAAAGAAGAAGAAAAGCCTTCTGCAAACAAGCAAAACGCAATGTGTGAGACATAAGAAAGCTTTACATTGTAAATAAATTGGCACAAATAATAATTAATAACTGAAATGTTTCAACTTACATGGTGAAATGTAGGCCTAATGTATGGTTTTCCACTAAGTATGGTTTCGATCCGACAGAATGTCGATAAAATTACAGGCTTGGGTACGGTAATGAAACACTGTAATTTCCTTTTTCCAAAACTTAGATGATATCAACTTTGAAAACTTTGATCCGTTAAAACGAAGATTCAAAGATTAAAATTTACAGACATATATCTCTTTCAAAGAAAAAACCATTTCTGAATGAGATACAGAGAAAGAATAATATGCCGATGTCCCACACATATGTTGCTAGCCCATCGCAGGCTGAAAGAAAAAGTTAAAACCAGGAACTAAACCGCTATAATATTTCGCTTCGAGTCAGATGAAATATCCAGTGGCAAAAGTATATATTTAGTTTTAACTAATATCTATCAAATATAAAATATAATAAAAGTGTCACTGAAACTGAATCACCATATAATATGATGACATTTGGCCAAATTGGCCCAGGCGTTGTTGAGTTATGCGCTTACCAACACATTTTGCGATTCATTTTTATATTATAGATAATAAGAGACTTTCATTGACATTCTGAGATCTCCGTAAATCACGTATACACAGTGTCTCAAACTGAAATTTCAAACAGGAATCCCCCTAAGGGTTGGCATGATTATGGTGCCAGATCAAAATTTCACCCATATTCATGAAACGACTCTTATTCTTACTAAAAACAATCTCATTATCGTTAATAACAGTCTTATTGCAATATCATCAAATTTTAATAAATCTGAAAACACTTGCCAATTGTGTTCATTTTTTCCATTATGACGACTTCTTCAAGCAACGATAACGCCGAATCGTCACGTAAGTGTAATAGAGATGGCTCGTGACCTAAACATATCTCGGGAAACTGCTGGTATGATTTTGGTGAACCAATTGAGAATGCTACTCGTGGTCGCTCGTCTCGTTCCGTTAGAGCAGAATTTTCTTCAAAAACAGTAACGGATGCAGGTAGCTGCAGACATGCTGGATCATGCGAATTCCGAGCCCACTTTCATGGAACGAATCATAACTGGTGACGAGACTTGGGTCTATGAATACAACACACAAACGAGCAAACAATCATCGGAATGGATGGGAATAATGAGCCGGTACCGAAAAACCGGGCAGAAGTAGTTCGAAAGTCATTTTTATATATAGGTATGTGAAATATTCGTTGAAAAACTAGATCTGCTTGCTGAGAATGTAGAAATGAAACCATTTGAGAGAAGAAAACATAAATATCTATCAGTTCAATCGAAGCAATGGAACAAAGTTACGCAGGCAACCCGAGCAACACGTGGAAAGAATCGTTCCGTTTTCTGTACACGTAAATCCCAATCAATTGAAACCGCACCTCAGACCAATCCATCCACCTACACATTTCGTCATGAGGCAGTATAAAGTGGAGCCCATAATGTGGCAGTTCCATCCTGATTTTTTATTCATTTGCAGGAGGTATAG
Organism: Micraspis discolor; assembly: GCA_030674115.1. Taxonomy (NCBI): domain Eukaryota; kingdom Metazoa; phylum Arthropoda; class Insecta; order Coleoptera; family Coccinellidae; genus Micraspis; species Micraspis discolor. Next base: position 3,769,407 of record JARTUT010000873.1, read on the forward strand.
GGACTATTAGAAAATTGCTCTGAAAACCTTGGCTCATCTATTTTTCAGGTACATGTCGGACCGACGATGTGAGTCTGCCACGTTTCCAGTTCTATTCGATTTCATACCCTTCGTATTCCCTTCTCCAGGATTATGTGAGTCTGAGTTTTATTCGAGCAACAAGCGGCAGTTCTCTGTGGAGCATTGGGGGGATATTAACAAGATGAAGTTCGAGAAAAAGAAATTTTACGCATACAAATTCGGCCTTCACCTCTGGCGCCAATTTATACGTGCAAATTTTGTACGGTTTTCTTTGTCAGGCTTTTCTCATTTCTCATACATACATATATAAACGAATTTCTGAAGTAATTCCCCACTTGGGGCTCGTATTTGAATTTTTGAATATACGACGAAGATCATCCCAGTCCACAGGTCCGAAGAGTTCTTTTATGGCTTTCATTTTTAACCGATATATTTTCCGGTTGAAACCAATGCAACGAATTTTCAACCCTCTTTACTTCTCATTTTATTCATCCCGAAGTATGGTTCGATGTGCTGTCAGTAGGTACTAAATTCTCATGCGTTAAAAGGTCATCATCAACAAAAATTTAGAAAAGCATTGACATGAGGTCAGGGCATATACGCGCTTATTCTAGACTTGTTTCCTGTACTCTGTAACAGTGTGATACTAAACAACCGCCAGGTAGATGAACAGATCTATATATTAAATTGAGGATTTTTAGTTTGAGATATATGTTGAACTCACGGTAACGCTTTTCTTATAAATTATTTTAACGATAATGAACTATCTCGATTCAATAGTTTGTGCAAGATTTTGCGTGCTTGTACGTAGTTGAACAGTGAACTACCATTTTGCCCAATCGTCAGTACTTTTCGAATATCGATCCGAGAATGAACTCAAATGATTGATTCGAATCTTGGACACACATTGACACACATTGAAAATTTTCAGAACTTCTCCCGAACATACTCGAAATTTCATAAGATTGTGCATATATAGACGTTATAAATTAATATATTCTTTTGAAGTTTTATCGATAACTTAAATATTCTTTCATTTCTTCATAGTAGCTTTCAATGACGCGAAGACATTTATTTGGAGTTATTCCAATAGATTTGGATTCTTTGCCAAAACTCTGGAACAGTATGATATTGCAGCAACTGCCACAAAAAATGTGGAAGAATCCATGCACCTCTCTCTACCTCAAATTTAGAATAACCTGTCACAATTTTTCTTTAAGTTTATTTGAAGCTCAAATTCTCTCTTTTCAAAATCAAACCGAAGGAAGTTAGACACCATTTCTACATGTTCTACTAATTTAATGAACTAGAAGAAGCTCCAAAATTCTAGATCAATAAAGTCATCCAGAAGGGATTGCAACTCTTCTAGTCGTTACAAAGTATACGATTTTAACGAATGGTTGAATTAAGCAAACATGTAGGTACCTACTGTGTACATTTATTATAAGTAAAGTAATCGTTTGATTGAATATAGGTTTTGGAGGTAACGTTGAACAATTCAACATCTGATACCATTTACAAATATTCACTAGACGTTTCTTTAATGGGGAAGAGCTTCCAGAAGAACTGAGTATATTCATTTCTACTTGATATTTAATCATCAGTCGAAACCGACAATTCCCCTTGTCATCAGGTCCAAAATGGAATATCAGACCCAACCTTCCCCTTGGAGTCGTCCGGAAAAGTCCCCACAGCACGCAAGACTACAATAACAGAAGGTTACGTGTGTAAATTCCCAGAATCAAAGATGTTATTTGTATCCCACTTTTTAATCTACGTTTCGCGTTCCTGAATCCAATCAATCCGTTATTTTTTGTGTTCTGTGACATGTCCAAATAGATTAAGGGTGCGATATCAGTTTTCAATATCAGTGGTCTAGTCTAGTAAAAGTTGTGAAATATCTCCTCTTGCTTAGACGAAGACATGCGATCGCTGAATAAGGTTCGTCGGATATATTAATGTCTTAATAAATACCGGCTAAATAGGTCTGAGGTTTACAAACCCTGTGCAGACAGACATGTTTATTCTGGACATCTTCCAATCGTTGCAGGTCGATTTCCATCAATTTCCAGATATTTGTTTCTGGATATTAGGGAATTGCGCGATATCCTACTGAGTGTGAATGATGGGAAGACGGAGAAGCTTGTGGTCTCGAACCGAGATGCTGATAGGAGGGATGTCAGGTTTCTGGGGATCCATGTGGATGCAAGGCTCACCTGGGCGGCTCATGTTGATGTTCTGTGTGGCAGATTAGCTAAGAACGCTTTTGTGATGAGGAATCTGTCGGCCTCCGTTTCGTTACCTGTTTTGGAGGACAGCCTATTTTGCTCTTTTTGAGTCACATGCCAGGTATGGAATTGTGGTTTGGGGCTCATGTAGTGATTTTCGGCGGGTGTTCGGGATCCAGAGAAGGGTTATACGAGTGATGGATAGTTTGGGATACAGAGATTGATGTAAATTATCATTCAAGAAATTCAAGATCCTAAGGATGGTCATGATTATAATACTAGAGGTAAACATGATATTCATTTACCTTATGCCAGGCTCAGTAGGTCGCAGAAGGCTCCATTTTATTTGGCAGCCAAACTTTATAAGAAAATCCCGAAGAATGTATGGAATCTGCCCATGAAGAATTTTGGTGTTAACATGAATAAATCTATTCTATTCTATTGAGTTAGACAAATATAGGTTGTGAAGAATGATTATCTGGACCAATTCTACTATCTTCATTTTCTTGTTAAAAACGTTTGTATCATGGTAGAAAAACACAGGTATGATTATGCGTATTGAAGAAAGATAGATTCTACCATGGTAGGTTTATATGAAGTTTGTAAAGGCCGAATTTCCCGATGGCGATCGGTTCGGAAAGCTTCGCCGAAATTTAGATTGAGACTCTGTGTTCCCGTGAGGCGCGCAGGATGCAAAGGGGAGGTTGACTTCGATCGACCTTCTTCGATTCTGTATCATTTACGTATGGAAATGTTGGAGCGTGCATGTTTCGGTCTTTCTCGAATTGAAATTAAGTTTCAAATAGGGAGTTCGTCGTGGCGAACAGTTTTATAACGTTTGGTAGGTCCTGTTTTTGGTCAGGCTAGGTTTATTCAATTTCAAATTTCGTATTTAATTGTTTTATGTGCAGAAGATTACAAAGGTCTCGAGCATTCTTTTTTTTTGGACCGCCATCTTTGGTTCTCCACGTGTTTTTCGGAGATATGTCTGAAGAGTCAGCTTACCTTCTTAATCGTTTCAATATTCGTGCTATACTTTGTGGTTCAATGATTGGTTTTTGTAGGTTTCAATGTTTTCCTGATGAATTTTTATCGAATTATCTGTACCATTGTGTAACACCTGGATATTTTTTCTTCTCTTGAGTTGTTATCGTTTTGTGAGACACTATATTCAGGAATTGCTAGAAACTGTGGAATATTATCGGCTCAAGTACATATGGAATTGATTTACACAGCCAATTTTGCCGGAGCTGAAATTTTACCGAAATATTGAACAAAACCTAGCAGAGTTAGAATATTACCGAATTTGGCATACCTTGCCAAGGCTGAACAAATTTGCCGAAGTTGAATTTTACGACGTAGTAACAGATTTTTCAGAGGACTGGAGAACTGAGAGAAGAATAGTTTTTGTTGGAAAGTTTGTCTACAGGGTGGAATACTTGAGACCCATTTTCGACACCAGACTCATCCCGAATACCCAGGATGGTTGTATGGTCTTGTTAACGCATGAATTAGGACTCAAGACAGACAAGATAAGTTCCAGCAACAATTGTAGACGTTACCTATTGATTTTTATACTAAGAAATTCATCAGTTCCATTTGCAACTTTCAATTTGGACAATTTAACATTTGTATATACTGTGAATATCTAGTATTTGTAAAAGAATGAAATAAATTCGGATTGTTCGAGTATTGACTATCATAGATTGGGGTGGAAGCATCTATTTGAACTCTCTAAAGGTAAATGTGAGATAGTTTTGTGCTCTAGCTAGCAGGACCAATTTCAGAATTAATCAAATTAAATTTATAATTTCTCTCAACGTTATACAATCGGCGTCCAACGTGGGACCCGATTTTTTTTTACCGTTACAAATTGTTTTAGAAGCGATTATTAAAAAAAATTCTTGAAAACTTCTGCACGCCTGTATAGAAGACTTGCCAAAAGAGTACCACACTTTTTCTATTAGCAAAATTTACAGGGTTGATTGGGATGGCACAGGGTGCATCAACAATCCTCAAAAAATGAATAAATGTTCGGTAAAAGTGAAACAAAAATTGACCAGTTTCAGGGTTATGTTGCCAAATATTTTTCTCCTGTGAAAATGATTTTGAATATATTGAAAGTCGAAAAGTGAAAAGTTTTCTATCAACCGCGGAACCTGATCAAATTCATACGTTGCATATAAATAAAGTATAACCCGTATTCGAAATCCGACTATTCTGAGAGTTTCACTGAAAAATAAACCATCAAATTGAATTTGAGCCATGCAATTCGAACTACCTTGTGTATTCCCAAAAAGGCACCGAAACGAGATTTTAATGCATATCGGTATAAGTAAATCTGACCCACATCTGCTGAAAGCCACTGTAAACCACTCAAGAACTCTATAAGTCGGTGCAGGGGTGGTTAAAACGTAATTTCAGTAAAAACCTGAATGGATTTCTCATTGAAACTTTTCTATTTCATGGCATGGCGTTTTCACTTAAAGCCCGATGTGGCTCGACTCCAACAACTTCGACTAATCCCTAATCCTCCAAGGTATGAAAAGTTGATTCACTTTCTCGGAAACGACCAGTCGAAATCTGAAACGACGACTTTCCGTTTAGGGTGTTGTACAACAGCTCTTTTAAAAACCGTTCAATTTTTACCAATTTGCAGTAATTTACCTCGACTTGCGGACCGACACCACCTCTCTATTTTATGGCTCTGAAACCTCGATTTTATTGTTCCATTACTCTGTGGATTTCAGCTCTTGAGAGTGAGGTTGTGAGTTTCTACAAATTGGCTCGTTAAAAGCCAAGGAAAAAGTGCACCCGACTTATTATTCAGTATTTCTACATCCTTGTCTTTGTTGTATCATTCTGAAATTCGGTTTTTGGCAATGGTACTGTTGGATGGCAAACCCAGCCGATAACATATAACCAACTATATGTATAAGATACTTATTCCATAGCATATCATATCTTTATTGTATAACCGCCTACATAGCGATCAAATAACTGAACAGCTCTAAAGATCTGGCCGGCCCTCCGATCCTATACTCTATCTTGGGAAAATGCAATTACGAACTTGATCGAGATATTTGAGATATTTTGACAATCAACATATTGTGTAAATATGAAAACTCAAGGTCATCTCCTTCGGAAGATAGAGAGTAAATGGCTGGCCGGCCGGCAGAGTACTCAAGTTTGAGCACGGCTTCTTTAACAGGAAGTCGAACCCAATCCTCAATTGAGACCATTTTCAAAAATTACAAGCGTTTTGGCTAAACCATAGCATGCTGGTCCACTTGGAATAAGTGCGCAAAAAGAATCATTGTCTCAATACTAAACATGCAAATTTTAACCTGATCCCTTTTCCAAAAACGACTACCAAATAGGCCATCCCCGTGAATCGCCCGGTCTATACTTGATAAGGAAAATATAAATGTATACACCTAATTTATTTCAGTACCTTTTGGCGCGCTTATTCCTAGTGGAACAGCGTGCTATCGTTTTGCCCAAAGGTCTGTAATTTTCGAATATCGAGCCGAAAATGGCCTCAATCGATTGGGTTTGACTTCCTGATGAAGAATTCGAGGTCAAACTTGAGTATATCTGGCCCGCCGGCCCTCCGGCCGTATACTCTCTATCTTCCGAAGGAAGGAACCTGGAGTTTTCATTTTTTCAGAATAGGTCGAGTGTCCAAATATCTCGGTCAAGTTCGTTATTGGGCCAAATCCATCGAATAGTTTAGCAGTTAATAACATTTATTTCTTGAATATTCATCCTATCAATTCGTAACTTAGAGAATGTCTAGATAGCGTTAAAAGGAAGGAGTGTGCCAAATTTCGAGAAAATCGTCACGAGAGAATATTTTTTAAAAATTCCCAAAATGTTTTTTTTCAATACACGATATCTCATAAGTTATTCGTCAGATCACAACAATTTAGGGCATTTATGCAGGGTATAGGTACCTAAAATATTTTAAAATTTCATCATCATAGCGTACAATCTCCAGAAGATATAAGAGATTTTCTGAAAATGAAGTCACAGATTATATTTCTATCTATGGATTCACATCACATCAACTATAAATCTCTATAAGGGTTTTAATTTGTGACAAGTTGTCATAATGAGTGAATATTGAGCCGAAAATGAAACTAATTCTGTGGGTTCATTTTTATGACAAACATGTCTAAAATACTGGTGTGTGCAGTTGTCATATTTTGAATGGAAATGTCATTATGAATTTTGCGACAAGAGGACTATTTTTTTCCCAAATGTCTGTAATTTCTGAATATCGAGCTGAAAATGATCGCCATTGGTTGGATTTGACTCGTGATGAAGAAACGGTGGTCCAATTTGAAAATGTTTGGCTGAATATTCTCTAACTTTCGAAAGAGATGAGATAGAGATTCCATATTGATAGAATTAGTTTATTATCCAAATATAAGTCAAGTTAGTTATTGGGCCAGACCTGTCCGATAGCTCAGCAATTATGAATCTGAAATTCGGTTATAATTGATGACACTCAAAATGTATAATTAATAAAATAAATTGAAGTAAAATAACAATTTTATGATCATAAAATATCAAAAGATTAGGTTTTCATCTCATAATTACTTCGCCTTGCTCTAGTAAACATGAACACTGATAGTGATTATTTGTTACCTTGCACGCCGCGTTTGCGACTTTACTTAGTTCACTTCAGGCGAGGTACCGAAAGGAGTATAAACTTGCGTACCACCCCTTAATAGATTTTTAAGAAAAAACAACAATGTATCCTCTTCTTAGAATTTACCGATGATGTATGTTGCTGAGTTGTCTTTAACAATAAAATCTTCGACTATGTTGACACATTTTCCATGCTTTGATTCTCTGGTAAAAATAACTGAAAAAAGCTCACGAATTAAATCCTAAATCGTCACGTCACTTTATAAAGTTTTCATTGCATTCACAAAAGTGTGCCTATAAGTATTTGAAGTTTTATACCTTATTGGTATTATTTTTATGTCAAACAAGTGGTGCAATTTTTTCTTTGCTCCATTGCATGTCATGTCGTCCACTGTTTATTCAATTTCGATGATCCAAAACAATCACTCGCTCTTGCACTAAGAGCGAACAATGAAAAACGCCATGAGTCAAACATAATATGAAATTTTTTTGTAAACAAATAAGTATAAACTGGAATATCAAACCCCCGAATCAATATTCTAGTGTTCGAACGAGTACGCCCTGCAAATGGAATTCCTTGAATTTTTAAACGAAATATGCAATATTTTCTGGCAACAATTTTTAATCTGAGCAGGTGGGTGAAATATTTAAAAGAGAAATCCAGAGTTTAGAAGGAATATACTGTTACGCAACGTCTTCCGTAGGGTTTCACTTAACATGAAAGCATAAGTTGTGGGCTAAGGGTTAAATCACATTTAACCTTTTCACTCAAGTTAATTTAATCTTAAGTTTCTTAACAAATTGGATTTCTTAATTGGTTAATGGCTTTTCCTCGAGGTATGTTTCCGTTTCTTTGGCTTCGCATTTCCAATTCAGAAGGGGAAAGTGAAAACTTCCTCGTGAAATTCAAAATCACAGAGAATATGGAAATTCACTTTTTAGAAGCTGGAATAATCGTGAAGTCGTGTTCTCCATATTAATTACAAATCTGTGTTCCAGATTCCAGACAATAGAACTCAACCAGTCAATTCCATGAGCCATCTTGCTATTCACGAAGAAAAAATTTTCACTTCTCATTTTTCAGAATTTAAATAATAATGATGATAAGGTTCAATCGAAAACGTGTATAATCAGGACATACTCGTATATAGATACTTTAGATTTTTGCGTACTTTTTCTGTTCACAAACAATGTAGTATAAAATATGACATGGAAGGAAAAATCCGTCAAAAAAAAGCATGGTTCCCTGTATGAGTGTTGTAATTTTAACAAAAATAAGCTCAAATATTGAATGGTTAAGGCTCAGAGACTTCTTTCTTCAAGAATAATTGATGAACACAGAGCCTCCTTCGAGTTGTCCACAAAAAGACAAAATAGGAAAAAGTACTAGAAAAAAAATCACGTATCAAATATGTTTGAACTATACAACTCATTTCATAAAAGATTCGGAAACATCATGAATAGCACTTAAATCATACCGAAATTTATATAATATGGGACAATGATAGATGAGGTAAATAAATAAGCATAAATAAATATAATGAATAAATAACAGTCTTATTTTTCTACCGGTTAAAAATTAGGAATAGAAATGTAAATAATGAGACAAAAAATAAATGTCATTAGGCTAAACAATTGAGGTATGTCCGCTTAAAGGTAGTTAACTATCAAAAAAGATATCACAAGTCCCATACAAGCCGTTCACTGGATTACAGATATGCTGAATAGGCGTTCGATTCATGCAATTATTCCTAGGAGGGACCAGATAGAACAAAGACCTAGATCTCATGTTTGGTCTTTGAACATAGAAATTAACCTTCTCTAGTAGGTAAGAGCACCACCACGAACAAGCATGTATAAAAAAATGATTGCCTACAAACTTCTTCGATCAGCAAGTGAGACAGCACCGAACTTACCGAAGAGCACAGCATGATCAGTACATCTCGGAGGATTAACGCCTTCCTCGAACAAAGGAGGTTCCAGCTTTCTTGTAAAAGAAACGGCGCTATATTTAGAAAAATTCCATTTCAGACCATAGGTACACCATTTCAACATAACTACTAAAGCACCCTGCAATCGGAAGCAGTCCTGTATTTTAAACACTCTTAGAAAGAGCTTGAAATCATCCACGAATAATAACCATATCGTGTCGATTGTACTAATAAAATCATAGACAATCAACAAGAATAAGAGTAGGCCAAGATTAGATCCCTAGGCACACCAGAGTCAGACAAAAACTCTGAGTTGTGCGAGGTCTAGTTGAAGCTAGCCGAATTAAATGTCCCCAGACGATGTCAGCTGAGTCACCAATAGCGAAATCTGGGTTGATAGTTTTCAATAATATTTCAACATTCCCAGTCTCCTTGGCCATCCTTGCTTCCTCAGTTATTCCATCGTCCAGCTCCGGTAATCAATAAATAACAATATTATTGCTCCTTTCCATGCGATCCTCAAACTCCCGAATCACTTCCTCGAGTTGGCCTCCCTCCAACGTCGACGTCCTAGAACCCTAATCCATAACAGACTTAACACACTCATTGAGTTGTCTTATTTGCTCCTGCAACGATACGATGACGATGATATGATATAAAGTATCGTTTCTTCTGTTTCTCCAATAAGATATGACTTCTGACAGAAGTCATAACTGATGTCTCCCGAAATGTTTCCTGTGACATTATTTGAGTGAAATGAGTTATATATCGCAATTTCGTTTGCCTACCAATGAAGGAGTTCCATAGCAGACTTCCACCATCAGAATATCTGAAAAGTCATTATTTCGACCACAAAATACAAGTCATACGATCCTTCTGGTAGATTGACGACTTATTTTGAGTTATTAATTCAAATATCGAAGGTATATGTAGGGACAAGAGTAATTATATTCAATATATACTAAATATTCATACGCATGAAACATTACTTGAAAATGTTCTCTTTATGAGCTGTGTTCTAATATAATTCACTTCACATAGTGGTACAAGCACTTTATCCGTTAATAGCTTTGGGTTTACACCTGATGTTTGTGCTTATGTTTATATTGAGAGGTCTTGTGATTGTGAGAAATCCCTATATGTAACGAATGATATTTCTTAAAACTTAAACAAGCAAAGGTGAATGCTGGACCCTCACTGTTGTGGCCTACACTAGTGTCGCTTCATTCGGACACCGCTAGATCTCAATTCCTTGGCCATCACTCCTCACTCCTTGGCGATAGCTATAAGTGTTTGCTCACATATTCTTGTGCTCATAGTGAAGATTAATGCTCATTCTTTGTTATAAGAGCTGTGCTTTACCATGTCGGATTATTGCTTATTAGATGTTATTGAAGATACTATAAATTCATATTGCCGATTATGTGTTGTAATTTAAATATTATTCCATTGTAAATTTTATAACTCTCTTTTGCTCATTGTGTAATCTCGTATGTATTTCCAAGGGGTTTTATTGCCTTTGTAGCCTGTTGAAGAGATCGACTTATCAGTTATACTAGAAAATTTTCAATCTGACTTGCAGTAAGGTTGAAAACCTCTTATGAAGAGGGTAGAAGTCAGTTCATTTCCATTCAAACTAGCACTTATGAGTTGAAACCTCACAAAAATATACGTGGTCGTATGAAACCAGCAATAAATGCTCAAATGCTGTGAGGAGACCACTTCCTTATTTCCAGACGTAATTACTGTATTTCTACAATATAATTTCAAATAAAAGTAGGAGGACCAAAAAATTATTTCTTCAATAAAAAATAAAAATGCCTATGTGACAGATGTCAGCTGTGTGACATCGAATCAGAAATATATCAGATTGCCTCTTATTCCTTGAGATGCATTGAGTTAATTTTTTCAACGAGTTTCATAAATTTCTGGTGATATACTTTCTTGTAATCATTTGACACAGAGAAATTGTCTGAGAGAAAACGGCAAATAGCCTCTACAGATACCTGAGGCGACACTAGGTTTTAATATCACCCCGTTTCCATTCCTCCGAATCTGTATCTGAGTATTGCAGAAATACTTAGAACTCCATCCCTTCCTCTACGACCCCCATCCAGTCAATGATTGCAATATCCTGTTAACCCTGCAAACGGCACCCCTTTCAGCAGTGATATTAAGAAAGAAGCTATAAGCCCGACAGCAGAAATGCAAAGTTTTCCCCTTCATCTTCGCCCTTTTATCACCAAACAAAAAACGATTTATGCTACCGCAAAACTTTTCAACCCTCCACATTGATGCCGGACATTGTAATAAGCCGCAAAGACGGTGAAAAGTCCTTCGATACGTCTTTAATAGGGTCGATAAATCATTTTGGCAATAAACGTTCAGGTGACCAACCAACGGGGTCCGAAGATTGCCCTCACGTAAAATCAATATGTTCTAAGTTCCTTCAAGACTTCCAGGCGACAACCTGGTCCAGGGATTTTGGTAGAAACAATCTTCCGACCTCGGTAGACAAAACATTGTCCATCGGGTGATAATGAAGGAAAACTATGGAGTTCACTGGTTGCTAGACCACTCCGTGAAGTATAGAGTTGGATTAACTCGATGTAGTAATGACCACGAATAATTGTTAACACCGAACTACATTTGGGGGTGCATTAGACTACCGAACTCCTAATTAGCTTTTTAATGGGAATGAAATTTGAGCTGAATTGAGTTTCGAGCTATATTCATAAATTTCATTCATCAGTTTCAGGGTCCATGATGATAAGAGATTTTATCTCATGAGTAAGACGTTGTTTTCTCTGCCGAGTCAGCTTTCTTATTGTCACAGATTTTTTCCTTTTTCCTTTCTTCTCATCGTTTCTCCTTTCCATCTCTTCATTAGCTTCTGCTTTGTTATTTTTTTTATTTCAATCGTGCAACGATATGATCTTTTATTGTCCTTCGCCCACACAGATTCATTTTCCATTATTGACATTCATCAATCGGTACCTGCTTTTGAGAGTTGTGATGATTTTTACAGATTTTGGAATCTTTTTCTTAGAGGTGTTCATTAAAGTTCACTTAATTGTTTATTTCCTTAGAAGCTATATCTATTTTATTAGAAGCTCGTTCACTCCTTTGTTTTTCACCTTGAGGTATTTCAATGAAATTATTTTCAACTTTTTTACCTGAAAACTAATTTTTCCTTCATCTCTTCCTTTAGAAATTACCTTTCTTTGTTCTGGAGGATAGTTGTTACCTGATAACTTTCATTTTCTTCTTTTGTTTTCTTAGAAACTGTTTCATGAAAGTATCCCACAGTTTTTTTCCTCAGAACTCATATCTGCTTTATTTATTCAAACTATTTTATGAAAGAATCTAACAGGTTTCATTTTTTTAGAACTTATGTCTGTTTTATTCATATCCTTAGAAACTATTTTATTTTCTCGAGCTCCGTTTTGAAAATTAATTTTCCTTGTTTCCTCCTTCTAATATTTTATGAAAGAGAGCAACAAGGTAATCGTCAGAAAAACTTACGTCTTGAGTCTTGTGATTGTGATCGTCAAGTTCATCTATTGTCAATTTGTTTCTTGAAGATTATTCAGGAAAAAATACATCTTTCTTTGATTCAATTATTCGTTTTTCTTGACAATTTTCCATGATTTTTTTTTCTTGATGACAATAATTGTTGTTTTATAAGGGGATTGTTGTTTTATGAGACGTTTAATGCTATTATTAAAATGACATTGCGTAATGAAACATAAACTCATTCTCTGAAACCAATTGATATTGTTTGATATCAATCACATAATTTAGTATTAACTATTCTACCTATATAACATAACTTACTTGTAACCAAATATGGGGCAATAAATTTACCTATTGCAACATCATTTTAATATTATTATGATCACAATTCTGGAACTGAAAATATTAATCGCATTGAATTGTAAGTTAGATCCAAAATAATAATTAATGTTACTATTTTTCTACTTCTTTGATCAGGATTAGGTGAGACTGAATAATTCAAATAATAATATCCTTTATATATATCTATAAACATTTTTCAAAAGAATTTTTTTTCTTAAAAATTTCTGCATGCCTGTGAAGAAAATACAAAGACCTTGCCAAGAACGTGCCACATGATCGACATTCTCCACTCAAAAAATATAGAGGGTTAATGAGAGGACACAGGGTGCAACGAAAACCTATAAAAGTTTGATTAAAATGATACAAAATGGACCTGTTTCAGGATTTTGATGCCAAATATCATTCTTCCGAGAAAATAAATTTGTTCAATAATTTTGACGCACACTGTAATGTTGTAATGATAGATTCACCCAATAGATCTGATTTAATCGGTTATGTAGATAACGTGAGAACCGAATTAAAGTTATAATTTTTGCAGTATATCAAAAAAAAATCTCCATTAGGAAACTTCGCAAAGATCTATTTTTTATACTGACAACTCATCAGAACGTAAATTTTCCGGGATTAAGAGCAACAGTTCTCTCTCTAGAAGCTTCTGACAGGCACTATATGAATTTCAATCGACTCTTCACGAAATTTGAGATGGGATTCCATCAAAAACTCAAGATTATAAACTTATTCCATTATATCGACAAGCCTATGAGGGAGAATTTCCCTTGGAGGATGAAAATGAAATTGAAATATAGGGACCTTAGTCCCTTTTCCTCCTTCACCTCTCGGCTTAGCTACGACGACCAATTGTTTCACCGAGTATATTGAAAAAATTTCTTCCATCGTGTTGATTCAATATGAACTCGATTCATCTTTTCTCGCTCGAATTGAGGATCTGAAGAAATCTTCTCATTTCAACTATCATATGGAATTTTCTGTTTTCGTTCACCTCACAACGATAGAACGACGAGAAGGTATTTTCTTTACCATTGATTTAAGTGATTTTCTTTTCATTTTCATTTCTAAACTAGAATTCTTCCAATATAAATATCTTAAAAACTTTGATTCAATGCAATTACATTAATTTTCAGTTCTTGAAGTTATGATATTTAGTTTCTGAAGCTCTTGTCCTCCTTTTTTCGAATAACACTTTCTAAATAAAATTACTGTTTACTAAGGCAAAGAACCGAATGAGCATGAGAGTTCATTGATAAAACGAAGAAATTCAGCAATTTTATGTCAGATTACTTATTTTTAGGTTAGTTTTCCAATATCAAAGAGATACAAAAAATGAAAACAATTTATGTGCAATCAACCAGGGATTTTTTTAATGGCTTCAAGAAAGAATAATGTATCAATGAAAACGAAAGGAAATATTTATTTCATTTAATATTGAAGACACTGATTATGAAATGTCACTTCAACACTTGGGTTGAAAGGAAAAACAGTGCTCTGAGTGAAAGGCACAGTAGATGAAATTCACAAATTTTAACCTACTTATAAAAGCGAAAATTCTGTGAAAATAGATAGACAGACGAAATTTATTCAACACCATATATACCTATTATGAAATCACAGAGAATATTTGTCTGTTTTTCACCACGTAATATGGTATGACCAACGAGAAATGTCAGTTGCATTGTGTAGTGCAGTGACGAGAATTAATACTCACGCCCCGCCCATCCGCCATTTGATGACTAAATTCCCAGCAATTTGTTTGATAATGAGAAATATCTTAGATTAAGGAACTTATCGGATGGATTTGTTGAGGATGCAAATTTTTAGATACTGCGACTGCTGAACTATACTTGGGATTTACCCAATACAAATTTTCCTTTCAAAAACAAAAATTACACGGTCGAATCCAATCGATTGAGAGTATTTTCGGAACGATGTGCGCAAAAAATCACAATTTATTCTTGCCATATTAAATAGGTAACGATAAGTTCAGTTTCCTGTTTTTATTTCATGAATATTCACTCATTTATTACTAATAATATTTTATAAGATGAGGTATTCACGTGATTCTGTAATACCTATTAGACATTTTATACAGTAGGCATTTACATGCAAATAGAAAAATATGTCAAATACAGAATATGTGAAATTTTTTTCTGCTTTATGGAATTCTTTATGAAAATTCTATCGTAAAAATATTTTCCTTCATTTTCCCATTCCAGTCAGTACCGTTTCCACCACAAATTTCCAATATTTTGCGTATGCCTTATGAGTTTCTTCATCCACTAGTTTTGAGATGCCTTCAACAATAACCTTTGCAGATTCCTAGATAAATAGACAGTATAAGAAATAGGTATAAGTTTGGTGAATAGTCTAAGTAAACATGATAAATGATTGAGCTATGAATACAAAAGGGGAGATGGCATGCCTTCATCAAATCTCAATTTCGATATTTGTTATGCAACTATTGTACTTCGCCTATATTCAAAATTTTCAAATTCCAGTCAAAAACGGTTCCAGTTTCTGCTGTCCACAAAGCAGATAATAATAGACTTCATCAATTATAGTATCACTGAAATGGATCGGTTAGAATATAGAAAACTTGTAGTCGATAAGTTGCAATTTTGGATTTTGCTCTTCACTGTGGTGCAGTTTATGGTTAATATCTAGCATTGTCCCCAAAAGTTTGTATTTCTTAATATTCATTGAAAGGTCACAAGGGTGTAATCATGTTCGATAGAAGGTACAACTAGATGAACAGAAGTTTTGAATCATTTATGATTCTATTGATGTAAAATCTGAGGTGATATGTTATTTAGAATTGGATGTGTCTACCAACCCAAAATGATGACACTGGAATGCGATATTTCCTATGACTCCTTCCCAATCTAATCAAAATTCCTTCGACAACATCCAAGTTATCTAGATTACTAATACAAGCTGTCGTGTAACTCAAAACCATAGTACATTGAATCTGGAAATCTGTATCGTCTGCAAGTTGATCTAACGGAACATTTCTGAATGGAAAAAACCCTTGATTGTGAGGATATTGTCTAAAATATCTGAATAAAAAATGTTTATATAACACCAAAATACAAAGATATTTACTTCAACTCACTCAAGAAAGACTGCTGTCATAGCCTTAGGGTCTTTGGCGAGTTCCTCGTGAGAAGCTTGTAACAACTTCACTTCTTTTTCTGTAAAACCGTCCATATCGGTAGATGGACAACTTGCAATCTGCAAATTTCTCTATTCTGGATTGTTATCGATTTCCTGGAATCCGATCATGTATTCCCGACTCTCTCAAATCACACTTTGAACGACCACAACAGCTGTCTCAAAACAAAGATATTGTTATTATGATAAGTATTGAACTTCATACGGATAATCAATCGTTATCAATCATTATTGCCGAATCAATTAACTCTTTATTCAAATTTTTATTTACGCCAATTCTACTAATCAAATATCGAAATATTCTTTTTCGCAGATTTTCTATTGGTATACAGAAGAATCAAGAAAAATATATAATCTCAGAAATTTATTTGTTTTGAATTTTGCGCAATAGTATTTCTTCAAATGTTATTTCACATTTAATGTGATCGAGATTTTTCATAGTTATGTAAGAGCGATATTCTTGATGATTATAAGGTAAAGATCCTTAGTGCAAGTAATTATTACAATATTTTTATGAAAGAACACTGGTGTTCGGCGCTCAGACTTTTGGTAGAAAACATCACTAAAGTACAGAATTGCTCAAGACAAAAATTTTCTGCAATTTCTAGAGGAAAATCGCGTTTTAAACTTTACCTGTGTAGTAGAAATAGCACCAATCCTTTTCAATTCCATTTCGACTTGGTTTGTTCATTGGCCGGTATCGGTCGGTAAGACTGTCCAGCAACATTTATCAAAATTTGTCAATGCACAAAAACAAGGTAACTTATAGTAATGAGCCAACACATATGAGTCAGTAAACTTGCACAACAGAATATTCATTCTCTACTACGAATTATATGCCACAGGAAGTTTTGAGGTGTACCTACATGCAACATTGGGACTGCTTCAGACGTAACAAGCAATATAGAAGGTTATTTTTCGAAAAGTGTAAAACTGTTCATTTCATTGTCAATGGTCAATGAAAACTTTCACTCTGAAATGTCGATTCAACTTCTCCAGATTTCATGATAACATTAGACACTAATTTTTAACTTATGAAAAAGAGTCATTTGTAACATAGACCAAATAAACAAAGTATTTTTAGTTAGTGAATATATAGGGTCAGTTTTTGACCACGTTAATTTTAACCATAGGTTCTTGAGATCAAAAGAATAGTACATTGTTTACCGGGTAGGAAAAGCTTAACATTCCTGGACGACTGTGAAGATGCAACACAGATAGCAACACAGAGTCCAGGAATATGGCTTTTCCTACGAGGTAAACATACTATTTTTCCGCAAATCGTTTAAAATTCGACAAATATTGATTGATTTAAAAAAACGCGATAATTTTATTCCCAAATAATAATAATAATAATAATAGGATTTATTTTCAGAATGATCATAAATGACAAAGTGAAAATAGGTCAAAAAAAAAATCAACATTCATTTACAACAAGAAGGATTAGTTACAATTATATGATTGACAAAAATCTTTAAATTCATCACATGAATATGGCTCACAGTTTAACAGCATTGAAAATATTGTCTTACGAAATACATTATACTCTGATATATTTCTGATAGCCTTAGGAAGAAGATTGTATAATCTAATACACATATATAAAGTGCTACGCTCTGTATTTGAGTATTTATGAATAGGGTAGAAATATTCATGGACTCTCCTTGTTAAATTTGTATTTTTATATTCTTCAAAATAATAAGAATGCTTGCGCAGAAACAATAATAATCTGTAGATGTACAAAGCTGGCAATGTTAAGATATTATTTGATTTAAATATTTTCCTGCATGATGACCTAAATTTAATGTTTAACATTGTTCTGATTGCCTGCTTCTGTATTATAAAGATGTGTTCAGCTTGTGAACTGGAACCCCAAAAAACGATGCCATAAGATAGGAGAGCTTGAAAGTTTGAGAAATACATGGTTTTTAGTATATTTGAGTCTACTTGATTTTTGAGAGCTCTAAGTGTATAGATCCCTGAGTTCAGCTTTGGTACCAAAGTATCACAATGTTGACTCCAATTAAGGTTTTTATCTATGGTAATTCCCAGGAGTCGTGTGCTTGAGCTAATTGATATGTCGATATTATTCAGTCTGATGGATTCGGGATGAGTAAGATTGGATCTTGTATTGGAGAAGAATATAACGTTGGTTTTTTCGGAATTGAGAGACAATGAGTTTTGATGGCACCAGCCACTGATGTTCGTGAATGTAGAATTTAAGCCATTTGTCACTGAGTTTAGATTACGAGATGATAGTATTACATTAGTGTCATCAGCATATAAGAAGGCATCTGTTTCCAAATCTTCCTCCACTGGTTCTTGATTGTTCATATCCTTCAGATTTTCTGGCAGGTCATCATCATAGACAATAAAAAGAATGGGCCCCACAATAGTGCCCTGAGGTATGCCAGCAACCACGTTTAGTTCAGGTGATAAAATTTTATCTTCGTTCATCTTCAGCATCACCATTTGCTTTCTATTTTCGAGGTAACTCTCAATTAGCTTGAGAGGTGTACCCTGATACCCTTATCCTGAAGTTTCAGTAGCAGTATTCTGTGTTCAACGCGGTCAAATGCCTTCGAAAGGTCTACAAACAATCCTGCTGGTATACTATCATTCTCAAGTGACGAGAAAACTTTTTGTATGAATTCAAACACTGCTGTTTCTGTACTTTTACCTTTAGTGAATCCGTGCTGGCTATGAGATAGAATGTCGAATTTTTGGAAGAACTTCAGCATTCGTTTCGCTAGGATTTTTTCAAAAATTTTTGCGAAGGATGTTATTAGGCTAATTGGTCTGTAATTATTGAAATCATCTATGTTTCCTTTCTTATAACAGGGTTTCACTAGTGTTATCTTTAACGCATCAGGAAATACTCCAGACTTAAAGGCAGAATTAATGATGTAGCAAAGAGGTTTAACTATATTCGAAATGTGTTGTTTAATTACATTAACTGGAATTTCATCATATCCGGTAGAGAGCTTATTCTGCATTTTCCTAACTGTAGATATCAACTCATTATCATTGACATCGAACAAGTAGAAAGATTTCAATGGGCTTTTTTTCTTAAACTGTGGTGGCGAATTTGAGCGTAAAGTTGATGCAACTTGAGAGAAGTGCTTATTGAAGTCATTTGCTAACATTGATATACTGCTTTTATCATTTTTATCTGGATATATATGAGGGAGCTTTGAGATGGACTTTGTACTTCTGTTTGTGACTTCCTTATAACGTTCCATACTGCTCTGTTTTTATTATCGGCCTTGTCTATAATTGTATTATACAAATTTCGTTTAGTTGAGCTTAACAATACATCATAAGACCGTTTCGTTTTTTTATAATTATCCAGAAATTCCGGTTTATATCTGGAGAGTACGTACAATAAATCCAGCTCATCTTTCAATAGTTGTATTTCATTTGTTCTTTTTAATCTTCTGTGTTTTCTAATATTGATCGTTCTGAGGGGAAAAGCTCTATCAAAGCAAGATTTGAAATTATCAAAAAACAAATCCCACATTTTATTAACCTCATTCTCTGAGAAATTGTATAGGTTGGACCAGTCTATGTTCTCCAGGAGAGCTTTGAAGATGAGATGGTTTTCTTCCGTATACTGTCTGAGTAGTCTTTTATTACCTTTCGAGATCTGTGGCTGTGAAATACTACTAAAAATGAATTTCTGACCTGAATGATCCGATATGTGTTCCTCGATGACTGTGGTTTTCCCATCAACATTGGTGATTATATTGTCTAGACATGATGCTGTGGTGATTGTTATTCTAGTGGGTTCCTTCACAGTGATTTTCAAATTGTACGAGTCCAAAATTCCTAAAAACATTTTAGATTCATTCGATGTGGATAGAATATCTATGTTGAAGTCGCCTGTTATTATTATATTGATATTTTCTACCAGATATTTATCAAGCAATGAATTAAATTTTTTCAAAAATAAATCAACATTAGGCAAAGTGTTTGGTCGGTAAATACATACAATAAGACACTTGTTATTATCTATAGTTATTTGGACAGTACAGCACTCAAAACATCCTGGCACACTAAGTAATTTGAAATCAAGTCTATCAGAATATTCTATACCTTTTTCTACGTATATTGCGCATCCACCATGATGACCTTTATCTCTACAGTAAGACGATGCCAACATGAATCCTTCAGGAATATAATTTTCAAGTTCATCTTCCGTTTTCCAGTGCTCGGTAATACAGGCAATGTTCACTTGATGGTTCAGTAGTACCCTCTCTAGTTTCAGGAATGATGTTGCAATTGATTGTATGTTTTGATGTAAAATACATATTTTCCTATCTACGGTCGTTTTTGCTCTTGGGGCTTCCGGAAAAAATTTTTGAAGTTGAATTCCCTCAAAATGACACCAGTTGGCCAGAAATTTGGATCGTACAATTTATCCAGCAGTTCACCATCAGGAATACCAACACTGAAAGCGGAGTTCACACCTTTTGTATGAAGTTTTTTAACTTCAATTGTTTCGTTCCCATGTAGATCTGAAATATACTCTTTAATATCACTCTCGGATATATCTGAACCGACAATTCTTCCTAAATAAATCCATTTCTTTCGCATTGCTCCCCTGACTTTAGTGTTCTCTTTTGATGCTCCAGTACAAGTTACTATTTTTGTTTGTTTACCTCTGGAATTCGTCGACGTGTATTGATTATTTGTCACTTGATTTATTCTAGTTCTTTCTTTATTTTTTCCTCTCACTACAGTAGCCCATGTTTGATCAGTTTCATTTTTCCCAGCATCATTATTTATGATGTTTATACTTTTATTCACTGTATTTATATTCGGTGATGTTGAGGTCGCAGGAACATGAATTGTTGGGGTTATAACAGGTGATGATTTCTCTGTCTCTGTTCTATGTTCTGAGGTCTCTGTATTCTGTACGGTGAGCGATAGTGCTGGTCTACAAGGCGCAAGTTGTTTACCTTTTTTTTGTTGGATGTTGTTATTTTCCAGGTGCTTTATCTTATCAATGAGGAGTTCGTTATTTTTCATCAATATCGAATTTTTACTTTTTACTTCCTCTAATAGTTCACTTAAAAGTTTTACCTGCATCTTCAAATATTCATTCTCGAAGTTCTTTTCGATGATGGGCGTTGATATAGATCTCGTAGATTCTTCCGTCTCTGTACCTAGTGTGTGGGCACAAATTGTTGTGGACGATTTTTTTGCTTTATTCCAGCACGACTTATGTAACATTGCATTGCATCTCACACAGTTCATTGCATCTACCACTTTTTTATTACAGTGATTACACAAATTTTGCTTAATTTCTTCGTTGTTCAATTTATTCGCAGAGCGATCAACTTCCTCGTCATCACTCGTCGACATCTTGTATGTAAATGGTGCTTTGAAATTCCTAATAAAATTACTTGGGTTACTATGGAAACGTATTGAGGTTGAATTGTCAAACTTGACGCTTATAAATTTAATTGCTGGTGTTCTCGAAAGTAAAATGATAAGTGATGATGAAATTTCCATTCCTGGGAATCCTCCAGAGCTGGTTGAGGCAGTGAATACTGCTTCATTAGAATTATTGCCAAAGAAATCAAGAGAAAAGTACGAAAATGCATACAGACGTTTTATGGATTATCGCATGAGTAAAAATACGAGTTCTTTCTCAGAAAATGTTGTAATGGCATACTTCCTAGACCTTTGTTTAAAGATGAAATCTTCAACATTATGGGCCAATTATTCAATGCTGAAGTCAACCCTTGCACTTAAACACAATGTAGATATATCTACATACTCAAAACTTCGTTCTTTATTGAAACGGCAAGCTCAAGGATATACGGCAAAGATTTTAACGAAGGAAGAAATTGAAAATTTTTTCCAGGAAGCTCCAGATAAAGAAAATTTAATGATTAAGGTAATTTACAAGTTTTTAATTTCTATTTAGATTATAGCTTTATTTATTTTTTAGGTGGCTGTAATATTTGGTATTTCTGGGACCTGTAGAATGGACGAGTTAGTCCGAATGACTGTACACGATATAGAAGACATAGAATCTAAGCTTTTAATCAGCATACCTGATACGAAAACCAACAAACCAAGATCATTTGTAATTAATCAGATCTACTTGAATGTTTATCGAAAGTATGTTTCGAAAAACATACGTTTAGAAAAATGCCCAAAATAGTTGCTACTTATTTGAACTTGGTAAATCCGACAGAATATACTGGTCACTGCTTTCGTCGGTCTTCTGCAACAATATTGGTTGACTCTGGTGCCGACATAACTAGATTAAAGAGGCATGGCGGATGGAAGTCATCAAAC
The DNA here is from genome assembly GCA_030674115.1 of Micraspis discolor. Lineage (NCBI taxonomy): Eukaryota > Metazoa > Arthropoda > Insecta > Coleoptera > Coccinellidae > Micraspis > Micraspis discolor. Next base: position 3,791,599 of record JARTUT010000873.1, read on the forward strand.
GTTGCTGAAGGATATATCGAAGAATCGCTTAACAATAAGGTTGAGGTAGCAAATAAAATTTTCAAAGTACAAAATATTCAACAAAATGACCCTTCCACCCTGCATGTTGTCCAAAATGTTTCTCATAGTTCTAAGAGTGTTCCTCCAATGTTCTATAATTGTACTAACTGTCAAATAACTGTAAATATAACAAATTGATCTTAAAAATGTATTCAGCAATGACTTGATGTTTTCAAAATATAAATTAATTCCTTATAAGCAATGTGTTTTCTATCATTTATGTAGAACACTATAACAACTGTACGGAAATATCATTTCCTTACAGAAAGGAAATGACATTTCCTTACAGTAAGGAAGTCCTGACATTTTCTTCAAGAAATTTTGACAGTTTTACTGCAACTCATTGTTATTAGTTGAGTTCATTCATTTTATTCCAAGTTGCTTGCTCGTTTCGTGCGGCCCACGTATATGTTCATTTCATTGTCCGATTAATGCGTAACATATGTTGGAGCATATGACCTATGTCGCCAAAGAAAGAACGAAGTCGTCGTTCATCCACACAAGAATGTGCAACACTTTCTTCGCAATCAATGAATTTCTCAATTTCTACAAATTAGAACTCTGGTGAAAAAAGTGACTATTTCTCGCTCGTGAGTGACACGTTGATTCAGCCGTACTGTGAAACCAGGTAGGCAAAAGTCAGTGCTCCACATTCGATTTTCTTTCGAGTCATTTTTTCTTATCAGAATTTTATTGTTAATTTTCTATTTCGTTTTCGTTTAGTTTTCAAAGGCCCTTGTCGTGCCAGACAGGAATGTAAAAATTTCCTGGCGATTTGCGGAAAACACTTTTTCCCATACCGTTTTTCCATATTCAGTTGCGTTAAAAAATAATGAGCATTTTAATTTGGGCAAATATCCCTCTGCAGTCCAGTTTAGTTTGAATGAAAATTACCTTCCACAGCATCCACTATTGAATCTGAATTGTTTAAAAACATTATTTGCCCTCTAAGAAATGAATCACTCACTCATGTTTCATCAGATGATTACATATATCGATTTAATTCCTTTCACCTTCAAATATCTCAAAAATGATGCAATTTAGGAAAAAGGATAATGAATGATTATACCTGCAAAAAAGACTAATGATTCTAGGAAGTACAACATACGGACCTTTAGTTCAAGTGATATTTGTTTTTCATGTAATTTAACCAATCTGTACAGTAGTAGTGAGATACCCACAAGAAATGGAATAGATCCATTGATGCCAAAATATGCATGACTGTTATCAAAAACCTTCTACAAGAGATCATTTCAATTGATGTTGTCGTTTGAATATTGCAGGAGAGAATGCAATTTTTTTATGAAATTTCAACACGCTATATCTTTCGAACGGGGCCAAATTTGTAAAAATGTTATAGGAAGAAAATGTTTTTTTAACATCAAGAATCTATCGCAAAAATTAACGCAGTTGTCAAGGACTCACCTTGTATAATTTGGAAAATCTCACCTTTCGTATATGAGACTTACAAATCTCATATGGATGATATAGATTTTACTTGTTTCTCATTTGTAAACGCCAGTTTCCAAAGACACAATATTAATCAAAAAAGTTTATTTTATCAAGTCACTAACTTGTAAAACTAATAGTTAACTTGCAAAATTTTTACAAGTAAGAAGTATTATTAACATTAGAAAACTTTGTTTTATCGTCATATATGTTAAAAGTCCTGGTACAATTGTCATTTACAGTAACACAGATTTCTGATGATGAAAGCAATTTCGTTGCTTTTCCACCCTCCTGCACACTTTAGTGCCACCCGACTCCGCAACCACAGTGGCTCCAGTTCTGCGAAAAAAGTGGCCGGTGTATAACTCTGGGTCTTAAACCTAAATATTTTGCTATTTGCTTTGGGACCCCACCAATAGTGTGCTGGCCAGCATTTAAGAAATGCACTTTACATGTCGGTATGTAAAAAGAAATCTTAGGTTTTCTATTCAAGGAAGCCGAAGTATTACATATTTTCTGTATAACATGCAGGGCTTGAAGCTGCAGCCATCATCGGTTATGGTGAATCTTCTTGTTGTTAAATTTTTTGTTTGTCGCAATGTCACAATAACGTAATTTCTATATCTTCTACATCATTCATGTTTAAGGAGAGAATTTCATTCAAAATCAAAAATCCCAAATATTGTTACAATTTTCGCCAGCACCCACTGGTCATCAGGAGCATGTAAAAGAAATTGTTCAGCCCGTTCTTTACTTAATACCTTGGCCTCTTTTGGCGTATATCGCTCATTTTTTCATTTCAGAAACGCTATTACTTTTTGAAATCTGCAAATGCAACTAAACGTCATATTTTTTAATAAATTTTTTAAGGAAAACAAACTTGCGAACAGTGGCATTTTCTTTCATTTCCAAGCAGCTTTTCAGCATAGACCATTTTGCCCATAAAGTATTAGAGCTGAATCTTGCTGATAGCTGATTCAAGTAGACCAACAAAACATCTTCAGTTACCCCAATCACACTATTTTTGTTTTGCCACTTTTTGAAGTGGTCGTATTCTCGCTCGATCCTTGAAGCTGATTTTGCAGGTAATAAACTTGAAGCTACACTGCTGGCTGCCTCAATAATTTCTTTTAGTACATTTCATTTTTTTGGAATTTATCTAACCTTTTTACCAATGAAAAACAAATAAAATATGAAACAATTCACGCAAGGTAACGGGTTTTACTCGCTCAAGGAGGTAACTGACTCGCCTGAGGTCCGTCAGTTATATCCTCCATTCGCCAGTAAAAACCCTCTTACCTTGCTAGTAATGTTATATATTATTACTTTCAACCCTTTCAAATGAGTAAATATTATATTTTTTTGTTCAATAGGAAATATTCAGACAGATAGTTCCACATCACATTGAATCACTTATATGATAGGTAACATTGTCTGCAAAGTAATCAAAATATCCTCCAAGCACTCCCACGTCGAGCATATCAAACTTTATCAACTTCTTGAGTATTCCATCATGCATAAGAGCTATAACGTCTGACATTTCCAGAAACCGTTTATCACTGGCACTTTTCGCCTTCATTTTATTATAAATATAAGAACTTCCGTTGGAATTGAATTCTTAATATCTCGCATCAAGAATTCGCCATTAGATTTTTTTATTGAAATACTCTTCGGGCATCAATCGAATGACGACGTAGATTTCATGGCATCGTAATCGATGGAGTTCTCGAGAATTTGTTGTGTAAGAAGTTGAAATTGAAATAATTCAGGATTATGGCGGAGCCCACTTTGATACAGATTATTGATATGCCACCAATCTGCTTAGACGGTTAGTATGTATGATTGTATTCGCGAAATGTTCTAGATTTTCGTCGTCAAGGTCTAACTTCTTGTTATTATTGTGTATGAAATTGTAAGAACTCTTTTTCGACACCTAAAATTGGTAACTATAATTTTTATTGATTTCTTTACCCATAACTGTCCAGTAAGTTCATTTTTGGGATCAAAGTCTTTGTTCTAAAGCGACTTCTATTGGTTTCTTTACCCATAACTGTACAGTAGATTCATTTTTGGGAACGAGAACTTACACGGTCTTGAAAATTAGATATTTGTCGGAAACGGCTCAAAAAAATACCTTCACTGTAGAGTAAATCTAATTTTCAGCTTGAATAAACCATTGTGAATCTATTGGATACTTTTAATGAATTAGAGTGGCGATAAATAAACTCACAAATCGTTATCCGCATCATGACAATGGGGTCGTTATAAGGATCATAACTGTCACATAGAAAGTCAGAATAGAATAGGTGCTGTGTTGGAACATTTAAGAATTCTATGGAATTAACTCTAAAGATGAGAATGTTCGCAAAAGTAATCAAAATGAGTCATCAGGATATACAAGCAGCTGTCTGGACGGACAGGAGGTTTTTTGTTCGAGGATCATTGCAGAGACGTATTCACTGATAACTTGTGAATATAAATTCTATGAGTACGTAAATCATTATTTGAAGTTTATGATAACAAGACCCGTAATTTTTTTGGTATTGACGAACAAACGTTTCAAACTCTTATGAGATTATTATGATTTTTATTTCTTCGTTGTTCAATTTATTCGCAGAGCGATCAACTTCCTCGTCATCACTCGTCGACATCTTGTATGTAAATGGTGCTTTGAAATTCCTAATAAAATTACTTGGGTTACTATGGAAACGTATTGAGGTTGAATTGTCTGTTTGACGCTTATAAATTTAATTGCTGGTGTTCTCGAAAGTAAAATGATAAGTGATGATGAAATTTCCATTCCTGGGAATCCTCCAGAGCTGGTTGAGGCAGTGAATACTGCTTCATTAAATTCATTACCAAAGAAATCAAGAGAAAAGTACGAAAATGCATACAGACGTTTTATGGATTATCGCATGAGTAAAAATACGAGTTCTTTCTCAGAAAATGTTGTAATGGCATACTTCCTAGACCTTTGTTTAAAGATGAAATCTTCAACATTATGGGCCAATTATTCAATGCTGAAGTCAACCCTTGCACTTAAACACAATGTAGATATATCTACATACTCAAAACTTCGTTCTTTATTGAAACGGCAAGCTCAAGGATATACGGCAAAGATTTTAACGAAGGAAGAAATTGAAAATTTTTTCCAGGAAGCTCCAGATAAAGAAAATTTAATGATTAAGGTAATTTACAAGTTTTTAATTTCTATTTAGATTATAGCTTTATTTATTTTTAGGTGGCTGTAATATTTGGTATTTCTGGGACCTGTAGAATGGACGAGTTAGTCCGAATGACTGTACACGATATAGAAGACATAGAATCTAAGCTTTTAATCAGCATACCTGATACGAAAACCAACAAACCAAGATCATTTGTAATTAATCAGATCTACTTGAATGTTTATCGAAAGTATGTTTCGAAAAACATACGTTTAGAAAAATGCCCAAAATAGTTGCTACTTATTTGAACTTGGTAAATCCGACAGAATATACTGGTCACTGCTTTCGTCGGTCTTCTGCAACAATATTGGTTGACTCTGGTGCCGACATAACTAGATTAAAGAGGCATGGCGGATGGAAGTCATCAAACGTTGCTGAAGGATATATCGAAGAATCGCTTAACAATAAGGTTGAGGTAGCAAATAAAATTTTCAAAGTACAAAATATTCAACAAAATGACCCTTCCACCCTGCATGTTGTCCAAAATGTTTCTCATAGTTCTAAGAGTGTTCCTCCAATGTTCTATAATTGTACTAACTGTCAAATAACTGTAAATATAACAAATTGATCTTAAAAATGTATTCAGCAATGACTTGATGTTTTCAAAATATAAATTAATTCCTTATAAGCAATGTGTTTTCTATCATTTATGTAGAACACTATAACAACTGTACGGAAATATCATTTCCTTACAGAAAGGAAATGACATTTCCTTACAGTAAGGAAGTCCTGACATTTTCTTCAAGAAATTTTGACAGTTTTACTGCAACTCATTGTTATTAGTTGAGTTCATTCATTTTATTCCAAGTTGCTTGCTCGTTTCGTGTGCGGCCCACGTATATGTTCATTTCATTGTCCGATTAATGCGTAACATATGTTGGAGCATATGACCTATGTCGCCAAAGAAAGAACGAAGTCGTCGTTCATCCACACAAGAATGTGCAACACTTTCTTCGCAATCAATGAATTTCTCAATTTCTACAAATTAGAACTCTGGTGAAAAAGTGACTATTTCTCGCTCGTGAGTGACACGTTGATTCAGCCGTACTGTGAAACCAGGTAGGCAAAAGTCAGTGCTCCACATTCGATTTTCTTTCGAGTCATTTTTTCTTATCAGAATTTTATTGTTAATTTTCTATTTCGTTTTCGTTTAGTTTTCAAAGGCCCTTGTCGTGCCAGACAGGAATGTAAAAATTTCTGGCGATTTGCGGAAAACACTTTTTCCCATACCGTTTCCATATTCAGTTGCGTTAAAAATAATGAGCATTTTAATTTGGGCAAATATCCCTCTGCAGTCCAGTTTAGTTTGAATGAAAATTACCTTCCACAGCATCCACTATTGAATCTGCATTGTTTAAAAACATTATTTTCCCTCTAAGAAATGAATCACCCACTCATGTTTCATCAGATGATTATATCGATTTAATTCCTTTCACCTTCAAATATCTCAAAAATAATGCAATTTAGGAAAAAGGATAATGAATGGTTATACCTGCAAAAAAGACTAATGATTCTAGGAAGTACAACATACGGACCTTTAGTTCAAGTGATATTTGTTTTTCATGTAATTTAACCAATCTGTACAGTAGTAGTGAGATACCCACAAGAAATGGAATAGATCCATTGATGCCAAAATATGCATGACTGTTATCAAAAACCTTCTACAAGAGATCATTTCAATTGATGTTGTCGTTTGAATATTGCAGGAGAGAATGCAATTTTTTTATGAAATTTCAACACGCTATATCTTTCGAACGGGGCCAAATTTGTAAAAATGTTATAGGAAGAAAATGTTTTTTAACATCAAGAATCTATCGCAAAAATTAACGCAGTTGTCAAGGACTCACCTTGTATAATTTGGAAAATCTCACCTCTCGTATATGTCTCATATGGATGATATAGATTTTACTTGTTTCTCATTTGTAAACGCCAGTTTCCAAAGACACAATATTAATCAAAAAGTTTATTTTATCAAGTCACTAACTTGTAAAACTAACAGTTAACTTGCAAAATTTTTACAAGTAAGAAGTATTATTTACATTAGAAAACTTTGTTTTATCGTCATATATGTTAAAAGTCCTGGTACAATTGTCATTTACAGTAACACAGATTTTTGATGATGAAAGCAATTTCTTTGCTTTTCCACCCTCCTGCACACTTTAGTGCCACCTGCTCCGCAACCACAGTGGCTCCAGTTCTGCGAAAAAAAGTGGCCGGTGTATAACTCTGGGTCTTAAACCTAAATATTTTGCTATTTGCTTTGGGACTTTAGAGAAATGCACTTTACATGTCGGTATGTAAAAAGAAATCTTAGGTTTTCTATTCAAGGAAGCCGAAGTATTACATATTTTCTGTATAACATGCAGGGCTTGAAGCTGCAGCCATCATCATCATTAAATTTTTTGTTTGTCGCAATGTCACAATAACGTAATTCTCTATCTTCTACATCATTCATGTTTAAGGAGAGAATTTCATTCAAAATCAAAAATCCCAAATATTGTTACAATTTTCGCCAGCACCCACTGGTCATCAGGAGCATGTAAAAGAAATTGTTCAGCCCGTTCTTTACTTAATACCTTGGCCTCTTTTGGCGTATATCGCTCATTTTTTCATTTCAGAAACGCTATTACTTTTTGAAATCTGCAAATGACAACTAAACGTCATATTTTTAATAAATTTTTAAGGAAAACAAACTTGCGAACAGGGGCATTTTCTGTCATTTCCAAGCAGCTTTTCAGCATAGACCATTTTGCCCATAAAGTATTAGAGCTGAATCTTGCTGATAGCTGATTCAAGTAGACCAACAAAACATCTTCAGTTACCCCAATCACACTATTTTTGTTTTGCCACTTTTTGAAGTCGTCGTATTCTCGCTCGATCCTTGAAGCTGATTTTGCAGGTAATAAACTTGAAGCTACACTGCTGGCTGCCTCAATATTTTTTTTAGTACATTTCATTTTTTGGAATTTATCTAACCTTCTTACAAATGAAAAACAAATAAAATATAAAACAATTCACGCAAGGTAACGGGTTTTACTCGCTCAAGGAGGTAACTGACTCGCCTGAGGTTCGTCAGTTATATCCTCCATTCGCCAGTAAAAACCCTCTTACCTTGCTAGTAATGTTATATACTATTACTTTCAACCCTTTCAAATGAGTAAATATTATATTTTTTTGTTCAATAGGAAATATTCAGACTGATAGTTCCACATCACATTGAATCACTTATATGATAGGTAACATTGTCTGCAAAGTAATCAAAATATCCTCCAAGCACTCCCACGTCGAGCATATCAAACTTTATCAACTTCTTGAGTATTCCATCATGCATAAGAGCTATAACGTCTGACATTTCCAGAAACCGTTTATCACTGGCACTTTTCGCCTTCATTTTATTATAAATATAAGAACTTCCGTTGGAATTGAATTCTTAATATCTCGCATCAAGAATTCGCCATTAGATTTTTTTATTGAAATACTCTTCGGGCATCAATCGAATGACGACGTAGATTTCATGGCATCGTAATCGATGGAGTTCTCGAGAATTTGTTGTGTAAGAAGTTGAAATTGAAATAATTCAGGATTATGGCGGAGCCCACTTTGATACAGATTATTGATGTGCCACCAGTCTGCTTAGACGGTTAGTGTGGATGATTGTATTCGCGAAATGTTCTAGATTTTCGTCGTCAAGGTCTAACTTCTTGTTATTATTGTGTATGAAATTGTAAGAACTCTTTTTCGATACCTAAAATTGGTAACTATAATCTTTCATTCATCTCTTGACGACTGCACTTTGAATAGAGAATAGGGTTTGAGTGATACATTTGAAAGTCAATGGAATGTGAGTTCAAGTTCCCAAAAATAAACTTACTGTACAGACAACAAAGTCTTTGTTCTAAAGCGACTTTTATTGATTTCTTTACCCATAACTGTACAGTAAGTTCATTTTTAGGAACAAAGTCTTTGTTCTAGAGCGACTTTTATTGGTTTCTTTACCCATAACTGTACAGTAGATTCATTTTTGGGAACGAGAACTTACATGGTCTTGAAAATTAGATATTTGTCGAAAACGGCTCAAAAATACCTTAACTGTACAGTAAATCTAATTTTTAGCTTGAATAAACCATTGTGTATCTATTGGATACTTTTATTGAATTAGAGTAGCGATAAATGAAATCACAAATCGTTATCCGCATCATGACAATGGGGTCGTTATAAGGATCGTAACTGTCTCATAGAAAGTCAGAATAGAATAGGTGTTGGAACATTTGAGAATTCTATGGAATTAACTCTAAAGATGAGAATGTTCGCAAAAGTACTCAAAATGGGTCATCAGGATATAAAAGCAGCTGTCTGGACGGACGGGAGGTTTTTTGTTCGAAGATCATTGCAGAGACGTATTCACTGATAAGTTGTGAATATAAATTCTATAAGTACGTAAATCATTATTTGAAGTTTATGATAACAAGACCCGTAATTTTTTTGGTATTGACGAACAAACGTTTCAAACTCTAATGAGATTATTATGATTTTTGTGTTATACAATGTTATACAAAAATATGTAAATTTCGGCCTCCTGGAACAGTAATCCTAAGATTTTTCTGACATACCGACATGGAAAGTGCATTTCCCTTAATGCTGGCCAGCACACTATTGTCCCAATGTCCCAAAGCAAATAGCGAAATATTTAGAGTTAAAAGACCCAGAGTTATACACCGGCCACTCTTTTCACAGAACTGGATCTACTATGGTTGCGGATTCGGGTGGGGATATTTTAGCACTAAAGCGTGCAGGAAAGAGCACCGAAATTGCGATGAGTTATGTCGATGATTCGGTCAACAATAAAATCGATATGTCTAGCAAATTATTCGGTAGTAAGGAGAGTACAAATGTTCTGCAGTCCTCGAGTTCAGCAGTTTCTGAGTCAACAGATGGTTCATCATCATCAGTATCAACTCTTTCATCATCAAAAATCTGTGTTACTGGAAATAACAATTGAACCTTGATTTTCAACATATATGACGATAAAACAAAATTATCTAATGTAAATAATACTACTAACTTGTGAAAATTTTGCAAATTTACAGTCTTTTTTACAAGTTAGTGACTTGATAAAATAAACAAAATAAACTTTCTTGATTAATATCGTGTTTTGAAAACTGACGTTTACGAATAAGAAACAATTAAAATTTCATTTCATTCTTCGTTTGCATTTCAACAAAATCGAAATGATTTTTATTTTTATTCACATCAGAGTCTTTGTGTTTATCCCTAAGTATTGCGCATTGAACACATTTTCAGGTTTCCAAACATAGCTAGGAAGGAATAAAGCGTCATATTTTCCTCTAAACAAGGATATATCATCCACAATGCTCGGTTTTCTCTACCCATGTCAGATTACTCAAATCAATAGCCTTGTGAATCGTTGATTCAACATCGAATAACATGTTCGAATTGCGCCACTTTACTGCAGACTAGCTCCTGGATTACCCCAGTAAAGACCTACCGGTCCTACATTGTACCTCGCCAAAATCAACAAAAACAATGGAATGAAAATGTCAACAGCAGAACGTTCATCATCCATCAAACGGAAAGGTGAATACGAATGTAGGTGCCAAGTTTTTATTTCAACGTTGTCACTGGAAACTGCAGAGCTCTTTTCGATTCGTTTCAATTCTATTCAACTCATGAATTTACATACACACAAACTATAGTCCTTTGAACAAGTCGTGAGAGCCTACTTATCATTGGGATGCATAGCTGTTTTCCACCGAGGATATGTGAGCTACACTCAACCGTTTTTTCGTGAAAAAAACTGTTTCAAAGCAAGGAGGATTCCTGAAAGATCCATTTATGATTTTTGTGATATTATTTGGATACAAAATATGTTTATCTCATTGCAGGGATTACTTTGAAAACGACAGAAGATGTCTGTTGAAACGTTGGTGACAAGAACAATAACAGATGATGGTCATTGCCCAAATAATAATTCTATATGAGTTCCATCATCAACAATTTCTTGTCAGCAACTAGACCATCAATTGCTAATTCGTCCCAAATTTCCACAATAATGATTTGACAATAATAAAAACTAGACACAACAAAATGACCACATGACGATTAAGAAACCGATGCACAGAAAACCAATGTCCCATGGATAGACGCATATACTTGATTATAAATTCGAAATTCCCATACATAAATAGGAATACACATGTTGATTCAAAAAAATTAATGAGAAAAAGATGCAGCTCTTTACCAGAAAACCGCAAACATGCTTACTCATGATGTAAAAATAGAACCTAAAAAACAGAAGCAAAAAAACTTATCGATGCCCCACTCTTGATCGCGCATGACAATGACTACAGGTGGGAGACCCAGACAGTGTCGCAACTGGTTTCTCCCAGACGACTCGATATTTACGACTAGATCCCCTCCACTAGCAGTTCAGTCCTAAACGGGTCTGGATCCCCAGATAAACTGGTTCGATTTGTCGCAACCAGACCTTTCGACGCACAATAGAATTAGTGAGGATTATTAATTGGAATTTGCTTACCGTCGTTTAGTATTGAATTTGTACTGATAAAAATTATGATGAAGGAATTGATTGAAATGTAGAATATAATTGGCTGGATCGACAACATTGACATGTGTTCATGATTTTGGATTATTAAGGTAAAAATTGTGATTTTATTTAATAGAATATGTTTTTGGTTATTTTGGAATTCAATTGAAACCTCTACCTACAATAAATAGCCACCTGATTTTCCACTGGAGACGGCCTAGCCTCGAAAGTAGGGTTTTCGTTTTCCTACACGGAAAAGTTCGGTGATAAGGGTGGCGTCTTGAAGGTAAAAGAGTCTGACGTCTAAGTATCTTGACCGTACACCGAAAAAAGGCGTCACAACCTTAGACTATATAAGATAGACAAAGCATTGCTTTGTAAAATGTCGATTTGTTCTGACTCCCTCATTGAAAGTCTCTTGTGAAACCTCACTCGGCAACAACACATGAAATCTTTTTCCATTTACTCGGGTCACAAAATCTCCAGGGTCAAAATGAGCTGAACAAATTGCTTTCTTTGGGCAAATACTTGACCCTCCCAACAGCGAAGCCCAGATTCTTCTTTTTTCATCGTCATCTGGGAACCCTAATTCAAGAAAACCTCATTTTATCTTATAATAATCTCATTGAAAACTTCCCTATTGAAACTTTCTACGCTACTGAATATGTAAATAACTAAAAACTTCGGTTCTAACAAAACACTTATCTATGGAACGATAAATTGGGATTAAAATTCCTGCCTTTGCTACAACGTTCACACTTTCGAACAATTTTTAGTGAGATGAAAAGTAATAAACAATAGAAAATATAAAAACTTAATACTGACTCTCACTAATTTTCTTCAATTTGCGTATTTATTTTAGATACAGAGGTGGCAACGTGTGTCTTCTAAACATCATGTGACCTTAAAATTGTCAAACACAGAATGAAGCAGCGTTGTCTTGACTTTCACCAGAATTTCTTTCCATCTGAGGTCTCTGACATAAAATAGCAAAATCAACTAATGTTTTTTTTTCACTTCTTGCTATATACCCGAAAAGACAGTTTCAATTCAAAATATGAAATTTTATTCAATAATTTGAATGCAAATTGGAGAAAAAGTTTTCATACACAATTATAGGGGAATAGAAAAACCTACTAATTGCTCAGTTTGGCAACATGAACATTTTTTATGACCTGAGTGGACCAGCTCAATACGTTACAATTGACGAGCTCTAAGTTCCAGATGCGACACTTTTCAATGTAAATAAAGGGGTCTATTCTTATATAGTCTAAGGTCTCAACCTTAACATTATTATGGTTCAAAATAAGTTTTGACTTTTGAAAGGATCAACATATATTTGAATTAGTCGTTCTCGCAGGTTATGGGCCCAGAGTCCATTTAACAATTTTTATTATTTCTTTTTTTTTTCTTCATTGAATGAACTCCCTCAATTATTCTGACCCTAGGTGTTCCTCGTGTTCAGATTGACTGAACTCACGCAAGATTAAGCACGTTACGATTCCTACAGACTCAAACTTCGTAGTGCAACACCCATGCACCTTATCCTGATAATTAACTCGGCATTTGGACCGTAACATTAATTCATCTCTTTCAGAGTCGAACAATTTCAAAGTTCGTTGTGGAAAATTTGTCAGATCGTGAAATTAACAGAATCTATTCGGTGCATTTCTCGTTGTTGCAACTACGATGAACTGAATTGGAGTTTAATTCTGTACGCCCGGTTTGTTTGATGGTATTTCATCCCGACTTGTAGCTTAACTTTTTGTCGCTATGCGTTCGTGAATGATGAATAATTAATTTCTGTCTTTCCAACTCGGAACTAAGACACTAACAACGACCCAGTCGACAAATGGGATGAGGAGAAGGAATTGAACGCTGTCAGAAACGGTAGGATGAGCGTGGATGTGGATTAATTGATCGAGATAATTCTTCGGTAAATGTGGAATTCCAATAGCTTTTATCTGTTGCAGAAACAGTATTTAAAATTTGTGCATTCCAAAGTAATATCAGAACTCTTCTGCTACCTCCCTCAGAAGGGAGTGATGCTTTTTTAACAGTCATGAATGTGGCTTACAACCGTTTTCAATAACATATGGAAGATTATGGAAAGACAGCTTGTAACGGTAAAAAAATTATATTTATTCATTTAATTCGAAATTTAAAAAGGCTCCTTCTAGCTTGAGCACAAAACCATCTCACATTTACCTTCAGAGAGTTTAAATGGATGCTTCCACCCCAGTCAATGATAGTCAGTACTAGAACAATCGAAATTGATTCCACTCTTTTACAAATACTAAATATATACAGTATGTACAAATGTTAAATTGTCCAAATTGAAAGTTGCAAGTGGAACTGATTAATTTCTGACTATACCATACCATTGTTGCTGGAACTTATCTTGTCTGTCTTGAAACCCAATTCATGCGATAACAAGACCATCATGCAACCATCCTGGGTATTCGGGATGAGTTGTAACGTTTAGATAGTCCCGAGGTTTACAACACACAACACCCAGCTGAAGTAAGTTTCATTATCATTGCGCACAGATGGCCGGATATCTGTGAATTTTAACAACACCTGATTTTATTCGTTCTTTTAATATCGGACTGAAAAGTACAAGAAGTGTGTTATTGAATTGAAATTTTTCCTGTGTGAAAATCCAATTGTATTGGGATAAGGAGATAATACACTATTCTGAATATTGTCCATTTGTGTGAGTTTTGGATTTGGAATGGAAATATTACCCTTTAGGGGATCAGAATTATTTAGTCCATAAACGATTTCATTCAAGGCCGTCCAACAACTTCAGTAAGTTTTTTTACCCCATTATTTCATGTTTCGTGATATGTCCTGAGTTTTCTTTGTTTACAGGGCCTTTTTTTGTCTTTCGACTTTTCCTTTTCATTATCTTTTATTGGAGCCTTTTACTTTTCATCTACCGTCGACTGTAAATACGTTTTGCTGTATTTCGTAACCTTGAAAACATCTCTGGAGATCCATTATCATCGTTGCTGTCAAGGTCAAGATATTGATGAGGTCTCGTGGAAAATCAGGATTTTCTTCTTGTGATATTCGTGAACTTGGAGAAACATAAGTAGTTTGAGTCTTTGGAATTGGTGATTCTTCAGAGTTTATGCTGTTTGCCTGGTATGTAGAAAATCTTTTATAACCACGGGAGGACGTTTCCATATTGCACCGGCATTCGCTAGCCCACATCGAACCTTGGGACACGAGAGAAATACGAGATATAGTAAAATTTGAAATTCTTTAAGTAGATCGTTTCCGATATTTATTTCTTTTTTATGTAATTCAACAGAAAATTTCGAGTTATTTCTAAATGATATGTGCATATGTTTTTTTTGTAATACTTTTGATTATTTTTAATTACGCCCAAATAACGATAACCTGTATGCAGGGTGGTTTTGTGAAACTAAGCTTGATCAAGTGCGGTGGATAAAAACTTTTCTTAACTATAAATTGATATAACGTTACTGTGAGGATTTGTATAATATATGTATTGGGTAAAGTGCACTTAGATCTTTCATTTAACTTTTTTTCAGGTATTATACTTTGCGATAAATTCTTGAATCGATTTCGGTGTTTACGTGTTTGGCCGGGATTGAGATCTATTATATTATTTTTATTTTATTGTTGTTTTGTGGGACTCGCTAGGATAAAATACGTTGGCGCCCTATTTTACCATCTAGAACCCACGCTGTCTCCACTGACAGCGAAACCGAGGATAATTCTAGCGTTTTCCCATTTGTTTTGTTTTAGTGATTTTTAGATTTTTAGATTATTATTATTTTTTTTTGTAGTTTGTCGTATAGGACGCCATAGAGTCTGGTGTCGAAAATGAGTCTTAAGTCTTCTACCCTGTAGACAAACTTTCCAACAAACTATTTCTTTTCTCAGTTCTCCACTCCTCGAGGAAACATCTGTTAGTACGTCGTGAAATTCAACTTCAGCAAATTTGTTCACTCTCGGCAAGGTAGGTCAAATTCGGTAATATTCATACTCCGGCAGATTTGGTTCAGTTCTACGGTAAATTTCTATTCCGGCGAATTTGTTCAATTCTTCGGTTAAGTTTCTACACCGGTAGGTTTTGTTCAGTTCTTAGGAGAAGTTTCTACTCCGGTAGGTTTTCTTCAGTATTTCGGTAAAACTTCAGCTCCGGCAAAATTGGCTGTGAAAATCAATTTCATAAGTACTTGAGCCGATAATGTTACATAGTTTCCTGAGAGGCCTGGATGTGTTGACTCACAAAACGATAATAATTCAACAGAAGAAAAAATATTCATGTAGGGAGACAAAGGTACAGATAATTTGATAAAAATTCATCAGGGTAATATAGAAATTGAGAAACTTAAAAAAATAAATAATTGAACGACAAAGTATAGCACGAATATTGAAACAACTAAGAGAGTAAGTTGATTCATCAGACATCTCTCCGAAAGACACGTGGAGAACTAAATATGGTCTGAAAAATATAGCAGCAGACCTTTGCCATCTCCTGTACCTAAAGCAATTAAATACGACAATTTTAAATTGAATAAACCTTGTTTGATCAAAAATAGGATTTACCGAACGTTATAAAACTGATTTATCTGTGTATCTATTTTTTTCTCTATCTCTCTGTATTCAGCATTTCACAAACGTGGTTTGACCGTACCTATCCATGGAAGATGATAGGTAACCTGTTTTCGATGAATGTATATTCAATAAGAAGACTTCACTACCAATTAGAGTACAATGGCTCTGTGGCATCCGTTTACGAATCTACTGAGCATAGGATCCAGGCCGGCCAAGGAAAGCATAATATTTTGTGTGCCCAAAGTTTGAGTATTTAGTAATTATATATCGATATAAAAGGTTTATGTGAGATCAATTGTAACATATGGATTTATAGGTATCATCATCCGATCAAAAATTCCCTATGAATATTTAGTTTATGAACACAAACTACAGGTTCATACAAATTTGAATTCATGCATACATTTATGGTACAAAACTACCCATTTTCCCTAGTAAAATTCCAGATAGTGCTAGTAAAAACAAGGTTTTTATCCCAAATCTTGTGGCCTGATGGGTAGGCACTTTTGAATAAAAATTATTTCTATATTTTATCACTCTTCTTGAAAGCTCAGGAGTGATTAAGGTTGAACCTACTTTATGTTTTTACTATGAATTGAACGAATAATGAAAATTTATCTTGAGTACAATTTTAATCTATCAACCACGACTGAGATTTCAATCAGAATAAAATCAAGGTAATGAAATGTTCACCAAACGTTCCCAATTCGAAACTAGATCAATCGGTACACTCTGTATACGGTGTGTCACCCAATTTCTTGCCAGGAAACTGCCAAGGATAAGGTTTTCTTCTTCCATTCCCACGAGATCCCTTGATAGATTACTCTCAGCGAACTTTCGACGTTTGAGACGGAATATTTTTATCTGTTTGTTCCAAAAAAATTGTAATGTAGGTCAGACATTTCATTCTTTATATTTTCTCGCAATCTGTTGATTAAAAGTGTTTCCTGTCTCGTCTGATGCTAGCGGCTAGATTAAATTATAATCGGATGAGGCTTGGAGTGAAAAAACTGGGAATTCTCGTAGTATGAGTGATGAAGAAGGTCAAATCGAATATATTTGGCTTTGAATGATATCGCATATAATTCATTTACTTCAAACATTACAATATGAAAGAATGATCTAGCAAATAAAATTTGTCATCTCAAGAAAACCACAAAATGAATATCATCAAAATTTCCAACTATTCTTTCATATAGGTACATATGATCATATTCCACAATCCAAATATAGTTCTGAATTCAGCAGTAAGTTTGTAACATCCTAGGTTTTCTTTCATGCAAAAGAATTGAAGTCTTATTTCACCCTATGTTGAGACGCCACTCTCACTTATCTCGAAAGAGAGTTCATGGTCAGAATAAAAAGAAAGAAGAAGAAGAACACGTCTGTCACTGCCTAGTGCCCGCGTCGATCTGCGCGAGTGCGTGAGAGAAAAGAGGAAGAAAGAAATCCAAAATGATGTGACCATTATCAGTTGAGTTGTGAGAGAATTAAGTTCTTTTTCGAAAAGTTTTAAGTGAGTGCTTTTGTGAGTGCTAAACCGAAGCCATTGTTATATTGAGTGCCGCTCGAATCTATTTTTTTGGTAGAACTCAGATTCATTTAATTATTATGAAACATTCATCCAGTTAACTAAACCTTTGTTGGTAAACAACATTCAAAATCGCATTGTTTCAGGAAATTTAGTAATTTTTCGTATCAATGCTATTATTATAGAATATTTCTTACTTATTGTTAAGTTCCATGATGTATTAAGTGGTGTTTGGGCCTTTGTAATTAATGCTGTTGTCTTATGAATGTAATTCTTTGCTCATATAGTGCTTTGTCTAATTTCATATAACTCTAGTTCCTTTGTTCACATAATGCTTTGTCTAATTTCATATAACTCGATTTCCTTTGTTCACATAATGCTTTGTTTGTTTCATATAACTCTATTTTCTTTGTTTACATAATGTTTTCTTTGTTCTTGTGATGTTTTGTGCGCTTTGTATAATTCTACTTGTGCCATAAGAAACAAACTCCTTATAGCACGTGATTCCATTATCTTCGATATTACTGCTCGTGAAGTTCAGGTGTCTACCATAACAATGAATGCCTTATTTTTCAGCTTTCTACAATGTGTTACTGGAGTATAACAGATCAATTTTATTTACTGTACCCTATGGTACAATAGGAATTGCCAAACGCTCTGAGGGTCTGGACCTGTGATTAAACGCCAGAAACATATGGAGACCTCCACTAATGGTAGTACTAGTATGGTTGATATGGAATAATGAATGTAACCATTGTACGTAGCACCATGGTGTTATATCAAGGGTTAAAGTTGTTAAGTTACCCCTGTCTCATGTAATCATTATGTATATTTCGTACTGTCGTAATTGGTCATTTTACTGTGTAATTTACTCTCCTTACTATTGATGGTTATTGTTGTGTATATTTCGTACTGTGTTAACTTATTCTCCTTAATGTCGTGATGTATCTTCTTGTTGTCGCTATGTATATTTCCTTCGGTTGATTATGTAGATTCTCTACTTTCATTATTTATATTGCTTATTATCGTTTACCTATATATTTATGTCCATAATGCATTCTGGTTATTCTGTTTCTCATTATTCCTCGTGATAGATATTCTATCAAAATTTGTTGTTTATTTGTTCTATGATCTCGTACTACTATCTATTTACCTATAAGCTCGTATTACATGATATTTCATTTAGGGGTCTCGAGATTGTGGACCATTCCTATACTGTTGTATGAGATTTCTTAGGTACCTGGATCAAAGGCCTTGAAGGACCGGTTCCAAAGCCTTAAGGCAGGGACCGTTACCATCATGTGCTATAAGGCATGAGAGAATATACTTTTTTTATCAACCGCGAAACTTTCTGTCATTTTTTCAGAGCCGCCGCTGGAACTCCATGACCTTCCCCGTGTTCCCAATTTTTTAGCTCATACAATATTATAGTTATGGCTCTCATACCCTGGGGCCGTGATCATGACAAGTCTCAATCCTGTGTTAGCTTATTCAGTAACATAACATATTACAGTTCAAAGTGCAATAGTATTGTAGCTCAAATAAAACTGAAGTGAAACTGTAAGATTGGTTTTTTTTTTCAAGATATTTGTTGGTCGATTCTTCAATGTTATAATTTCCGTTGTCTTTGTATCGCACTGTTCTGAATGAAAGAAAAATAATTTAGAATAAATGCGTTTCCTTTAATTCCATCCAATAATGAAAATCTGCATAAATTCATAAATAAATAAGTTATAACAGAAAATGATCTGAATAATAGAAGTGAAACCTCAGTGTTAAAGATCCAAATGAAAACAATCCACTCGATTCTCGTTTCGACGTTTATTCGATACATACATCAAAATGTCAGATCGAAATTGACTGTAGCAACTAACTGGTGAATGGAAATAATGAACCGTCATTAATTCCTGAGAAGTATCAATCTGAATCCTTCTCTTGTCGCCTTTAGGGCTATTCGGATGAGTGTAAACCATTTTTATCGATCTGAGCAGGGACAGTTATGATGATTAACGAGCTTGCTTTTTCTAAAATCCGCCTGAAAAAATAATCAGTGGAGAAAACTGTTTGAATTTTCCGCCTGCTGTGTTTCTGTTCATTGGATATTTGAGAATGAGGTATACGAAAGCAAAACTGAGTTTTAACTTCAAGTAGTGGTCGACAATATTTTCCTTCAGCGAGTAGGGAAATGAAAAGGAATAGTTGACTCACTTCGAGTTAGTAGATTCATTCATATATGTAAAGTGCGACACTGTAGTACAGAAAAGTAAGAATGTTAGTTCTTACTCTACTCTGTGACTGCACTGAAGCTCTATACTCGCACTTAGATAGCGTCATGTTGCCATTGTAAGGTCTCTCAAACTAGATAGATGAATGTAGATGTACATTTGTGAATTCCCGTTCGTAAAGGGTCATATTATCGATTTCGTCATTTACAGATATTTATATTATAATTCAGTTAATGTGTCGTAATAGTTCAATTAATGTAATTTATGTATTTTAAATAAATCATCACTTACAGATGCAATCGTAGTTTTCTTAATGCGAACTGAAATCTTACATATATATGGTGAGTCAGACCACTGCGTTAGTTTTAACTATTTGTTGAGGGATTTCGATCATCTGAATATTTGTCTGGCTCTGGTGTACCCCAGGGCTCTAATCTTGGCCCACTCTTGTTCTTGTTGTTTGTCGATGAATTGACTGGTATAGTCGACACGATGGGGCTATTATTTGCGGATGATTTCAAGCTCTTTTTAAGAGTGTTCAGTGTGCAGGACTGTTTCAGATTGCAGGGTGCTTTAGTAGATATGTTGAAATGGTGTGATAGCAAAGGTCTAAAGTTGAATTTTTCTAAATGTAGTGTCGTTTCTTTTACGAGAAAGCTGGAACCCCTTTTGTTGGATTATTCTTTGGGAGATTTCTTTTGGGACAATTTCACAATTGTCGAGGTTAAATATTGTTAAGGACTTGGGAATCCTTTTTGATAGTCAGATGTCATTTGTCCCTCATATAAGTGATTTGCTGAGTGGTGCCTCTAAACTATATGGTTACATCGTTCGTAACGTAATTCGTAATTCCGGAACATTGATTCTCCTGTTTAACACCCTTGTGAGGACTAAACTTGAGTATGCTTGGCTCATTTGGCAGCCTATTCATTTATGTCATATTTAGCGTTTGGAGTCGATTCAACGTAGGTTTTATAAATATCTCTCATATAGAGAAGAAGGCGTTTATCCCCCTCAGAGGTACTGATCACACTGAACTCTTGGGTAAGTTCGGTGCTGTCCCACTTGCTGATCGAAGAGGTTTGCAAGCAATCATTTTGTTATACGAGCTTGTTCGTGGCGGTGTTGATTGCTCTTACCTACTGGGGAAGGTTAATTTCTATGTACCAAAGCCAAACATGAGATCTAGGCCTTTGTTCTATCTGGTCCCTCCTAGAAATAATTGCATTATTCGAACGCCTGTTCAGCATATGTGTAACCTAGTAAACGGCTTGTGTTATCTTCTTTGATAGTTTAACTACCTTTAAACAGGCATACCTCAATGGTTTAGCATAATGATATTGTATTTTTTTGTGTTATTATTTATATATATTATTGTTAATTTTTCTGTAATTGGGTTTTGAACCTGTAGAAAAAATAAGGGTGTTTATTTATTTGTTTATTTATTATTTATATAATCTTGAATAACTTTTCTCATCTACCTCTTATTCAAATTCTGCCCCGTTCTAAAGTTACGAGCAATTCTAGGTTTCAAATTCGGCTGAGCCTACACTTGATTTCTTTCAAGATTTCATTAAAAAATTCAGATTTTGATATATGGTGTTTCATAAAATTGTAGAGGCATACTTTTTTATGCACCCTGTATTTGAGGCTCCAAAAAAACATATTTATTAATTTTGTAGAATGTTCATTATTATCAATCCAAAACTTCATTTCAGCTGAAAATCATACTGAAATACTTAGGTTAGTGATTGTCCAGCAGATTCAGGTGAAAATATTATAATTACCGTTTTTAATTCACAATTTATTATAAAATTTTATGAGCAAATACTACACCATATTCATCATCAACTTTTCTAATACGCTGAATTCTATGATTGTTATCAATTTTTCAATCATCAACTCAACACTTTTTCTATGTTTTTTTTTAAATTTCTTTATATATCCATGATTTCCATCTGTTCCATATTCCAAGTTCTACTTTGAACCTCTAATTTCAATGTATTTTAATAGAAAACAAATGTCAAAATTATGAATTTGAGTATTATTGATTCAATATTGTAACAATTGATTCTATATGTATTTTCTGTGCATATAAAGACCAGATATTTATTTCTTATGATTTCATTGTTACCAATCGATCAGAGTGAAAATATTTCAGTAACTTTTCAAACAATATATTGAGAATTTTGTCATGCTTACATTTTCTAAATCACGAATTGATTAGTTGAATGTTTTTTCAAGTTTTTGAGGAAAAAAATTTCAGCTTCTCAAACCAGAAATTTAGAATACATAGAATACATACTCCATTCTGATAAACGTTGTTCATGGGTGTTTCGATCTTAATAACAAGAGACAATTATCAGTTTGAAATTTGAAAATGCAGGAATTTGCTTAAAGTGACTCTTGAAGTGGCTACAAAGATAGTAACCACCATGTATGTCCAATAAAACATGACAACAACAATGAGAGAATCTCTCTCTGTTGTCACTGTGGTAATGAAGTCACTGTTAATTGCACTGGAATGAAAATATAAAATCGTTTTCGATAATACCTTTTCCAAAGGGTTCGGAAAGTGAAAATAGTTGAATAAAAGATTTTGCTTTATCCGAAAAGGCTTTACCAGGAGGTCCCTGCTTTCTTTTATGGTCAGTTAGCGATTCCAGGTTTTAATTACTGGATCAAGCTCTCTTTGAATCAACAACTATTCATCAAAGCACATCTGTATAATCCCGAAGCAGTTTTTATTCTTGATCTGGCAGATTTCTTAAGGGAGAAATGAAGAGCAGCTCTGCGTTTTCGGTTTCGCTGAATGATGGATGATTTTCTGAATAAACGAACTAGCTTGCCACGGATCCGAAATGTATTTTTTCCATATTACTTTCCCCTGGGACTTGGAAAGGAACGTCTACGTTCAACAGTCCGAATAAATGTTCGACCGTGTATATCTTAAGATGTTTATCGTGTTTTAGATACGTTTTTCGTCATTGAATTTGAAGAGCTATTCTGAGGGTGTTTCAAGGAATAATTTCTAGTTGTTTGGGTGTTTCAAGAGTTTAGGTACAAGAAAAGGGTTCTCAAATATATTGAAAATTTCTTTATCAACTTCAATGTCGACTTTTGGAGCATAAGTTTGAAATCCTCCACAGAGAAAGTAAATGTATCATTCAAATTAATCCATATAGAAATAAACAGATTTAATACACAAAAAATCTTCTGAACGAACAAACAGGTGTTAATAGATCCTCGTTGTTGAATATCTTCCTGAAAACCGAACATAAAACATAAAATGATTCTTTTTTAAGGAAGGAATTTGAACTTCAAACAAAACTTGAGGTGAACTTTAAGTAGTTAAAATTTCAGATATAAATTATTTTATCCATGCTTCTCATAAGATATTCATCAGAGAGCCTCAAAATATGGAATCTTATTGTATGAAACTATAAGCATTTAAATTGACGTCTTAGCTCGAAGCACTTCTACAATTTTTATTCAACCATTTCTTATCTGAATGAAAATATTTTTGTTTAAGGATTCAGCAGCTATCACATATGCGATACTACTGTCAGTGTTAGAAAATAACAAACGTACATCACTCTAATGATTCATCATGAGTAATATAGTTGATATTCTGTATATTTTGAAATTTCAGGATCGTCGCATCAATTCCTGAGAGGAAATTTCTCACAATATTGAACAAGATAAACTGAAAACTCCATATTCCATTTTAAAATAAAGTTAATATCAATAATTGGCGTCATGTTCAGTAAATTGAATTTATTTGTAACCCATATCTACTTCCTTGAAAAACTCATTCTTGTATATTTGGTATTGATACAACGTCCTCAATACTCTGTCATGACAGAATATTTATAAAAACTGAGTTGATACTGCACCTGATATCAAAATTCCAAAAAAAAATCGGAGGCGTATATGCCATAAATTGAGAATTTTCCCTATTAATTATCCAATATAAACTCGGAAATAGTTACAGAATTTTCCCTGCGCCGCTATTAAAATCAGGTTACCTGAAAACAAAGGGTCACGCTCGTCTATAAAATATTATCATAAGTTATTCACAAAAACCTTCCTCATGGTGGAATGTCAAATTGAAAAAGTTTAGCAATTAGAACAAGTGGCCCGTAATGGAAGCAGATGCTTTGATGCACCTGGAATGGAAACTTTCCACATAATGTTTAAATATTAAATTAACTTCGAACATTACTCTACTTGAGCAGCTTCAGAATTTTGGTAAACATCAACTGAAACTTCGAGTTATTTCAATATGGATTGGACATCCTTCTTCCTGAATAGGGAAAATTGGGTTCGATGAAAACCTCTTAAGATTGAACTTTCCGCGGAGGTCTTAGCAACAGAAAATTGGTAAATTGTTCGTCCCAACTTTCAACCGCAAGAATCACCAATTGCTTCTACATTGAACGATAAACGAAAATGATTTTGTATGGAATTCAATGAATTTAATTGGAATTTAAAGAAATTTCATAATTTTTACATCTCAAAAAAAAGGAAACACAAGATAGAATCAAAATGAGAACTATTATTGATGATTTGATGATTTGAAAAAAAATCTATCAGTTACGGTTGGTTTTGTATCGTTACAATGTCCGGACCAAGACGTTAGTACAGGCGCAAAAGGCCTCTCAACCTCACGTCAGAGTAGTAGAACAGCATGGTATCGTATTTCCCAAATATTTTCAATATATTATGTCTTAAATGAATGTTTATTCATTGTGTCGGTTGATTTAGTATTACACTGTCCAGGAAAAGACTTCAGACCTCAAGATAGTGCTTTCCTACATTCTTTATCAGAGCTGTAGGCTTCTGAAAATCCATTTTCGACTCAATTTGTTCAACCTTATCATCACCTCCGGTCAGGCAGTGATAATATCATGTCATGATGAATATCTGAATTACACATGATTTACGATCTATTCAAATTGAATTATAATGGTGTGATAAATCGGTATCGTAGCTATGTGTACTCGTATAAAGTAATTGAGCCAACTTCCCAATGGTCGATATGCCAATTTGGCCTCCGTTGATATTCTGAGGCGGGTTCAACCCCTACGTGAGAAGCAATTGGGAATAAACCAACTCTGCGAAGGATTGATTGAAACCGGTGTTTGAAACACGTCCGGCTGGAGACTGTACAATTTGATTTATATTGGACTGATATCTTACTTTTGATGGACATGGATAGATACGAGGGATGCCTTTTATATATATATTTCAGGATTAGACGTCAAAAATAAATATTAATCATTGAAAATCGCTTTCTTGTTATTCAAAATAGTCCCCATTAAGATCTATACACTTCGCATGCCTTTGAATCAGTTGTCGAAGCACTTGAACCTCTGATTTCAATTTTTACGTACGGCAATAAAAAGAAGACATTCGGTGCGAAGCCCGGACTATACATCGGATCAAATCGATGATTTGGGTGCTCAAAACTGCAGATGTATATGGTGAAAGGTGATCCGTCTTCGGAGGTTGGTTTTCTCGATTTCTTGGAAGACAACTGGCAATCAAATAGTTGTGGTTCGATTGCGACATTTCCAGTTTTTCCAAAAAAACAGGTGACCATTTTCTTGAAAGTGCGCGAGAAAATTTTGTTGGATTTGGCTCATCTTGAAACACCCATGCAGTCGACTGCTGTTTACTTTCGGGCTCATACGCGTATATAGACGATTCATCATCTGTCACGATATCATAGACGAGCTTCGAAGCACTGCGATCGTATTTTTGCAGCAAAAATTTTTGACGGTCAACTGTTCATACCATATTGAACCCGCATATCCAAATTGCCGGTCTGGAGATGCACCTCTCAGCCACCAAGGATATGCGTTATTTCAACTGACATCGAGGATATCTTTCTGCCAACATTCAAATGTTGTTAGTATCTTCTACGATTCGCAAAGGTTTTTGAACAGTTTATTGAGGAAGGAAACTTATTCAACATCAGTGGTCATTATAACTCACACATGATCACTTATATTGAAGTTTCGGGATATCCTCTATAAAGTTCTCCTAAAATTTCAACAGATTATTGCCTTTTGAAATTTCCAAAATAAATTAGAATGAAAATTCCAACGTCCAGTATATAAGCAGAAATCTGAAGCTCTATCCTATAAATGAACTTCCCCATTCAACTTCCTCCATCTCTTCCATCACGTACGAATGCCCTGAATCTAGGCTGTTTTAATTCCGTGCCTTGTGAGCGTTGTTCAAATCCATTATACAACATTCCAACTGCTCAGAGAAAAGCCTTCTTGATATGTGGCACACCTGCCTGGTATCATAAAGAGGCTGAAATTTCGACGAAACAGACAATTGCAGCATCGTACATTTTCAGTGGTGGAGCTGAAGGAGTGTTTAAATAATTTAATCAGAATTGAATGGAATTTTTTGCCTTCCGGCTGAATCGGTTTTAGTTCAACTGGATATTTCGGACGAATTTATGGCATAATCGTTGTATACAGTGGATGTAAAGAGTGATGATGGATTTATTTTCGCCCTTCAAACCTTTCATAAATATCAAGCGAAAATGCTGAAGGTTCGCACATTCGGATGCTCCACAATAAATTGTTAGAAAGTGAACACAGCTATTTCTCTTTTCCAAGTTGTTTCATTCGGTTCTGTGCACACATTAAAGTATATATATATATAAATAAAAAACAGCTTCATTGTTCAACAATTTGAAGCACAAATTAGCAGTAGAAATGTGAATAATTAGACAAGAAGTAAATATTATATATTTAAGTTAAAGGCAGTACTCAACAAATCACTTATGTTAAGGTCATCTCACTACCACAAAGAATTTAACCTCGACAGCTCGGCATCTCCTTGAAAATAATTGAAGAAATAGTCTTCCACCTTTCTGATAAAAATAATGACAGTACATTCAGAAGAATTCAAATACAGACCATTTGTCACACACCATTCCAATACTTAAATCTAATGTGCACTTTGAAATCTGAAATAGTCCTGGTCACTTAACCAAAGAGCTTGGAATCATTCGCGGATAATAGCCCCACCTTATCGATGGCACTAGTCAAATCATCGACAATCAATAAGAATAAAAGTGGGCCAAGATTAGAACCCTGGGGTATACCAGATCCAGACAAATACTCAGACGAAAAGACTACTGCGTACTTAATCCATACACACTTTCAGTTGAATCTGGGGGAGACTTGATGATACTAAAGAAAAATGGCGGTTGGAAGTCATCAACGGTCGCTGAAGGGTATGTTGACGAATTGGTGGCACACAGAACAGAAATTGGCTGCCAAATAAAATGGATCCTTCTGCGACCTACTGAGCATAAGGTAAATGAATATCATGCTTTCCTCTCGTATTATAATCATGACCATTCTTGTTCTCTACCCAGGTTTCTTGATTTTTATGAGCGTGAGACAGGATCTCATACAGGGCTGCTTTAATGTCTTGAATTTCTTAGATGATAATTTACAGCACTCTCTGTATCCCAAATTATCCTTCACTCGCATGATCTTTCTCTGGATACCGAACACTAGCCGAATATCACTGCACGAGCTCTAAACTACAATGTCATACCTGGCATGTGACTCGAAAAGAGCAAAATAGGCTGTCCTCAAGTCAAACAACGAAACAGAGGCCGACAGATTCCTCATGACAAAAGTATCTTCAGCCAATCTACCACACATAACATCAACATGAGCCGCCCAAGTGAGCTCTGTATCCATCCAATTCATTTGTAACTCAGAAGGTGTTTGATTAAGTTTGAAACGAATAGTTTTGCATAATTTTAAAGATTAAGACCCAATTTGAAGAAAGATCTATTTCTGTATGTTTTTCGATGGGACAGACATTTTTCCAAGAGAAGAAACTTTGGGCTTCGAACAAAACTAAGGAAAATTGTGAGTGGTTATTGATAGTTGTGGCTGTTGTTTGAGTATCACACTGTCACAAAGTTCGGGAAAAGAGTACAGAATCAGCAAAATGTCTCCAAATCTCATATGAATATTTCTCCACATTAGACAATAATATCATCTTTATTTCTCTAGGTGTTTCCGATTCTGCAGAAATAAATCAACAGATTCATTTGGAAGTAAAAATATAAGATGCTCAACACCCGTATCGTTTTCAAAACTCATTTTTCATTTCCGAATAGGACCACCTCTACTCGAATGCAACGTCATTTATCTTGAGTAACATCCAATTTCGCAACTTTTCCACCATTTCTGTACCGAAAACAAGATTAGGCATTCATTTCCGGCTCTTTCATGCAGACAAATGTACCGTCTAAGGAATTATCCAGTTCGAGCTCAGATAATCCGATCAGAAGTAACAGTTTCGGCAGCGTAATTCACTAGTGAGTTATTATAAAGCCTTGACAATAAATATGTCTGTTACATTGCTGTTTTTACATACCAACTTTCCAATACACGGTCACGTTTATCGAGTAAACGTTCAATATGAGTTTTTTCGTTGACCGCCGACAGAAATCAGTGTCTAAGCTAGTGAAGAATTATTTGGTTCAGCGAAAACTAGATCGTAATTTTTTGTACGATCTTGTTACGCAAGGGGACCCATTTGACCAAAAATTTCTTCAATTGTTATTCGACATTACGTGACAAGCAAAAAATTTTATAATTTCACTTTCTTTCACTGTCAATTCGCAAAATCAAAAATAGCGAATCGAATGTTAAGCTTCAACTCTCCTATTTGAATTGAAATAAACCTATTTGGGCTGAGATGTGCTTTATTTGTGGTGTTTGGTGCGTTTCGAATTTTTTTTATTTGTACATAAATGTATATGCATTCCTCAATATATTTATTATGCATATTGGTCCTTGAAGAATCGAAAATGAATAAGAAACGGTTTCAACATATGTGGAATATACTATTTATGAATGGTAACTAGTTGCGTAGTCTCAGTAAACACACTAAAAGTTTATAAATCGTATAGAAAGTTCATACAACGTTGCACGTTGAATTTATAACATAACCTCCAAAACCTCGATTCACCCCAACGGTGACTTTGAGTATAATAAACGTACACAGAACACGGTTGTCATAAAGACAAGTCTTCAATTCAACAGGTCCTGACAGAAAATACATTACCTATTTAAACGGTCATCATGAAAATATACCTATGTGAGTGATGGAAATCTTTTTTTCTATTCATTATGGAATATTACTCTGGGTTAAATATTGAACAAGGTACTAGACAACATCAATAATGAATACAGCAAATGGCAATTTAGATTTTGTAGTGAATGTAAGGCAAAAATTGTTCAGTGGTTGATTTCATCTATAGTGCTTAGTGGTTGAACCATAGATTGGAGAGATTTCCCCAAGCTTTTGTAGAAATATTTTATAAAGAGAGACATAAATTATGGCAACATTCAACAAATCTGATTTTTGAATCATTTCAACACAGAGTTGGAGATGGGAAAATCAGAAAATTTGGACAAAATTATATCAAAGATACAAGATACGGACTTTTAGTTCAAGTGATACTTGTTTTTCATGCAATTTAACCAATCTGTACAGTAGTAGTGAGAAACCCACAATAGTAGAATAAACCTATTAATGCCAAAATATGCAAGACTGTTATCAAAAAACCTTCCACAAGAGATCATTTCAATTGATATTGTCGTTTGAATATTACAGGTGAAAATTCAATTTTTTTCATGAAATTTCAATACCCTATATCTTTGGAACGGGGCCAAATTTGGCAAAATGTTATAGGAAGAGAATGTTCCTTTTGACGTCAAAAAGCTATGGTTCACCCTGTATACGTACGATAAACTAAAAGTTCAATCACTTCAAAAAAGTTCTCTTAGGCTCAGTGTTTCATTTCTGAGTATCGTTCTTATATATTGCAAATATATCCAATGTTACTAAAGTGACTATTGATCCATTCGACAATTTTTAATATCGTTTTAACTGAAAAGCTTAAATTCGCAATTGTATCGCTAAATAAAGCAATATATTATTTTGATGAATGCTTCTATGACGGACGCGATAATAGCAAAAAGCATTTGAACGGGGCCAAATTTAGAAAAATGTTATAGGAAGAAAATGTTTTTTTGGACGTCAAGAATCTATGGTTAGATTAAGGCAGTGGCTAAAGACTCACCCTGTATATTCAGGTTTGTGGATTGTTTTAGTGGCTTCCAAGAACTAATATGAACCAGCAAAGGTAAATGCTTATTTCGAATTTGAGATGAAGGTTTATTGATCTTTACTACCTCAAAATCCATATAAACAAAGAACACGACTCTGAAAGCAAAGATGCCGGTTTTTAAGCTTTGGGACTTGCAAGTTCCTCGACGTTCTCAACCTTTTTTTCCAGAGCAAATTTGTGTGCATCTAACGACATGGCTACGCCGATTATAGCGTGCTGCTCACAAGCTCGGTAGCTCAAAAGCTAACTTCTTTTGTTTAAAGAACATCCCTATATCTGATCCGTTATCTTGCAAATTCTTCTCTTTCTTCGAGAATTTAATCGAGCACTTCTGTTCAATACATTTACATTGGTCTTCAACGAAGTATTAGCTATAGGAAGATCATTAAAACCTTGTGACAATATTTCCAAAAAGGCAATCACCTTGCAAACTGGCACCATTAGAAACATTCCAATGAAGCCAATTCATAATTCCTGACGTTCTCAAATCAATTGAAAAACTGAAATTGTCACCCGTAATAAACGACCGATCATTTCGACGAGTAGGAATTCCGTACAAAACCATAAAATGGGCTATAACGACCATCATCTGAGAAGCAAATAAAATGAGTAACGGACGGAAACTTCAGAAGACTTCCAGTAGACGATTTCGGTCATAAAACGCCTCTCGAATGCAATCCGACATAGTCAATTGCGGCGACGGCTGGCGTACTATAATATCATTAAAAAAAAAATCTCGTCCCGAAGGCTGTAGACTGGGATGAATCAAAGGTTATCCAGAGCCTCGAGCTTCCTATCCTGAAATATTCATTCATTAACAAATGCGAATTTTCTTTGGGAATCTTTGCATTCCTAATGAGGAATTCCGAATTTTCGCGTTCCGTAAACGAGTAGCTCTTTAATAGGGTTGATTGCGGAAGTGCGCAACCTTCATTGATTTTTCTCAGATTTCAGTAGTCTCTCTTATGTTTTCTTGGAGTGCTTTTATCAACTGTGTCCTACATTTCTTCGAATCTCTCTAACAAGAAATAGATGCCATTGGGTTCAGTTTACAGTAATCCTGCTGACTTAATAATGAGGTAGCCTCTTTTAGCCTTTTCACTCAAAATAAAATAAGAGTTCCATCAAAATACTGAATATGGAATTCAATCACCAGATGATATTTAATCATTCATCATCTAGCCTTGAAGCAACTATAAATAAAATTATTCCTGCTGAAGACTTCACCCAAGGAAAAGAAGCTTTGCGTTGGTCCTAAAGGATAATTTAGAATATTGTTATGAAATGCATATGGGCCTAGTAGGGCCCTGCTATATTCCAATGCCATCCCTCCCAATCGTCATCGAGTCGAAAGGTGCCAACCCGCCCAAACGTCCGAATGTGAAATCACAAGTTAATTAATGATCGAAAGGTCTAGAAGCGATAAAAGTTACCCAGAAAAAGAAAAATTGTTCCAGAAATTATTTCCAATATAAATGGGATCCAGGAAGTGATAGAGAAAAGTTTCAGTTAGTATAATATTTCAGCGTAGATACTACGTAGTGAAATTTTCTGATAACAAATTGTGCGTATATAAATTATTTAGTTGTGTGAATGAATTAGGTTATCCATCATCATCAGAATTGTTAATTAGGTGGATTGCGTCGTTTTAGGTAATATCTCGTAATATCGAAAGGAAAAATAATTTCATATTTTTAACTCTTGCAAACCTTCTACGAATTGGTCACAGCTCCTTTTAATGGTATCAAGGGTGATAAATGTATAATAAGTCAGAGAAAACTCAGAATGAAGCTTTATAGTATTCAAAATAACTAGAAAAAAAAAGAACTTTCTATCTTATATGTTTATGTTTTATTTGAATCCCAGAGACATACTCCCTGGCACCCTTCAAATTCTATTCCATGTTTATCTGAAAAATCTGTTGGCAGTTATTTCCCATGACCCTTGGTAGATGAATTTCAAGATGTAGGTATCCAACTTCAACAATTCATTTAAATTATGAACATTTTCTCTTTGTTTCCAGCACATAATGCTTCCCCTTTTGTGAAGGGATTCCTTCATAGATGGCCATATACTCATAGTTGCGAAATTAAATTCCTAATGAGCTTGTTGCGATCCCAGATGCCATTAGATAATATCCAGAGCTCTGGGTTAATCCTGGACATAATATGCAGAGTAGTTCGAAAATTTTGGGATATCCTTCAAAAGCGAATGGGAGCTTATCACGAATTTTGTTTCACAGTGAAAGAACCGAGGTGTTTCTGGAAGACAAAGTTTATCGATGGAATATTAACTTCGGAGAAGTTTCTGAGTAGTGATGAAATTGCATCTACTTTATCTCTGATGTGAAAGTATTCAGAAATTCTGACTTAAATTGCGTAGGGTATTTTTAAGTATTTGAAGCTTCTGTATGTTGGTAGGACAGTGCCTATGCCTAACGCCTCTCTCAGTCAGTTTGTTCAGGACAGTTCAACAAACCAATCGACCTCAGTGGTAGTCTGCGAATGTTACAATGGAAAAAAATATTGAACAAAGAACCTCGATGTTTTTAAGACAATTTGAAGTGTTTTTGCCGACCATAATTGTTACCATTCGTATGTAATCATTTTCTGGATAATTTTGATTGGATATCATCTTATCATCATTACCTTTCCTTTCGATCAAAAGCTATGCATGAGTTGGTAATAATCTGCAGCCAATTTCTGACAAATTTAGACTTTGATAGGATAAACCTTTAAAAATTCCAAGTTACTGTAAACAACACAAACAGCGCTCATATGTCAAAACCTTTTGTCGTATATAAGAAGAAAAATGAGGGACTCTATTGAAACACGAATCCACATATAAAAAACATAATATTGTAACCAAGTACAAGTTTCGATCACTGAAATATTGACTTAGAGCTCTGTTGTTTCACCTTTCCTTTACACTTGAGCCCAAAGTAAAGACACGTTTCTTTACGTTATCCCAAATACGCTTGGGCACCTGTCAACTTGAAGTATAATATACAGTTCATATTCCTGTAAAAACTTAATCGTATGATTTATAATTTTTTTCATATACCAGAAAACACCATTTGACATTCCTCGTCGATATAATTTCCTTTCACTACGCGATTGTTTTTCCAACATTTAGTGGTCAAGATATTAGTCTCAATGTACCAATTAATCAGGCAATTAGTTGAAAATTTCAATAACGACAGAAAAAGAGGAACTCGTGTTGTCTTTCTGCAATATTGCCGATTCTGTGTCAAGCAGTCCCGTACCAACATTCGGCCAGCAATGTCGTGGATACCGCCCGATATTTCGCAGGCCTGTCGCGTGCATAACAATCTAACCACCTGCCAATCTTCAACCTTCCTCTTCTTGCAACTAGTCGCGAGCTTGTTCGGTCAATCGCAGGATGCTGCAGAAAATGGATTCGATCGAGATTTTTCAGAATTTGTTTTCGCTAATTCTCACCATAACTTTTTCGATGAAAAAAAGATTAGTGGTGTTCCGAAAAAAGAAGATATGTATGATTTCATTGTGATTGGAGCTGGTAGTGCAGGGTGTGTTGTGGCTAATAGATTGTCTGAGATTTCGAATTGGAGGGTGAGTTTTCACTTGCTGTATCATAGTCATATTGGCGACAAAATTGGTGCGAATCAGTTATGTGAAGGAAGGGGCTGCCACCCTTATTGGCGTTTGTTCGTACATTGATGACGTTAGAATTAATCCAAGTATTAGATTTAATCCCATGGATATTTTATTCTGATTGCTTTGCTGTGAGCTATCACTTCATACAAATTTTCTAAATTATTCTGGATTTGACTCCCTTACAAGAAGCTATGAATTTGGAAATATGCAGAATGGATGGTTTACCTTCGCTATCTGCATAAACCTCTGAATTCTTTTTCTTATCAGCTTGAAGTTAGTTGAACTTGACCAAATTCAACTCTAGGTATCTTAACGCACTAATGAAGAGCAGGGTATCATGTTGGATGTTTTGGAAGATCCAGGTGTGAAAAGAATAATATTAGATACCAGAAACGATGTCCCTTCTCTAAACCAGTGAATTATCCTCAGAAAGTGATGCCATAACATTGTTTGTTGAAATGTGCTCTTCATCTACTATGGAGCTATCAGCGATTTTCTTCCATAGTTACAGGAAGACAAAATAAATCAGTTTAAAAAAAAATTTCCTTATACTCTTTACCTCATAAGATATCGGCCGTATTCAAGTAGAAATTTGTGTTTGTATAGACGTTATTGATATGCCACATATTCTCGAATTTCACTGTCGCAGTTTCCTTCCACCTGAAGATATAATTATCTTTTCATTCACTTTAGATAAAAGAAATTCCGTCAGAAATTTCAATGATCGATGGTTTCGGAGATACCTATTCGATTGACATCGGTCGGACTTATCAATCAGTCTCAGTTCGGGAGAAATTAATGGTTCATTACGGTGGAATAATGTACATTGTCAAAATTTGAGCTTCTAACAAAACTTGATGAAAACCTTGTTCAGTTATTTTGAATTTGGAACATGGTTTGGTTCATAAATTGAAAAAACATAATATTGTAACCAAGTACAAGGTTCGATCACTGAAATATTGAGTTAGAGCTCAGTTGTTTCACGTTTCCTTTACACTTGAGCCCAAAGTAAAGACACGTTTCTTTACGTTATCCCAAATACGCTTGGGCACCTGTCAACTTGAAGTATAATATACAGTTCATATTCCTGTAAAAACTTAATCGTATGATTTATAATTTTTTCATCATTCAGAAAACACCATTTGACATTCCTCGTCGATATAATTTCCTTTCACTACGCGATTGTTTTTCCAACATTTAGTGGTCAAGATATTAGTCTCAATGTACCAATTAATCAGGCAATTAGTTGAAAATTTCAATAACGACAGAAAAAGAGGAACTCGTGTTGTCTTTCTGCAATATTGCCGATTCTGTGTCAAGCAGTCCCGTACCAACATTCGGCAAGCAATGTCGTGGATACCGCCCGATATTTCGCAGGCCTGTCGCGTGCATAACAATCTAACCACCTGCCAATCTTCAACCTTCCTCTTCTTGCAACTAGTCGCGAGCTTGTTCGGTCAATCGCAGGATGCTGCAGAAAATGGATTCGATCGAGATTTTTCAGAATTTGTTTTCGGTAATTCTCACCATAACTTTTTCGATGAAAAAAGATTAGTGGTGTTCGAAAAAGAAGATATGTATGATTTCATTGTGATTGGAGCTGGTAGTGCAGGGTGTGTTGTGGCTAATAGATTGTCTGAGATTTCGAATTGGAGGGTGAGTTTTCACTTGCTGTATCATAGTCATATTGGCGACAAAACTGGTGAGAATCAGTTAGGTGAAGGAAGGGGCTTACCTGCCACTCTTATTGGCGTTTGTTCGTACATTGATGACGTTAGAATTAATCCAAGTACTAGATTTAATCCCATGGATATTTTATTCTGATTGCTTTGCTGTGAGCTATCACTTCATACAAATTTTCTAAATTATTCTGGATTTGACTCCCTTACAAGAAGCTATGAATTTGGAAATATGCAGAATGGATGGTTTACCTTCGCTATCTGCATAAACCTCTGAATTCTTTTTCTTATCAGCTTGAAGTTAGTTGAACTTGACCAAATTCAACTCTAGGTATCTTAACGCACTAATGAAGAGCAGGGTATCATGTTGGATGTTTTGGAAGATCCAGGTGTGAAAACAATAATATTTGATACTAAAAACGATGTCCCTTCTCTAAACCATTATACTCAGAAAATGATGCCATAACATTGTTTGCTGAAATGTGCCCTTCATCTACTATGGAGCTATCAGCGATTTTCTTCCATAGTTACAGGAAGACAAAATAAATCAGTTTAAAAAAAATTTCCTTATACTCTTTACCTCATAAGATATCGGCCGTATTCAAGTAGAAATTTGTGTTTGTATGGACGTTATTGATATGCCACATATTCTCGAATTTCACTGTCGCAGTTTCCTTCCACCTGAAGATATAATTATCTTTTCATTCACTTTAGATAAAAGAAATTTCAAAGGGTCCGTCAGAAATTTCAATGATCGATGGTTTCAGAGATACCTATTCCATTGACATCGGTCGGACTTATCAATCAGTCTCTGTTCGGGGGAAATTAATGGTTCATTTCGGTGGAATAATGTACATTGTCAAAATTTGAGCTTCCAACAAAACTTGAGGAAAACCTTGTTCAGTTATTTTGAATTTGGAACATGGTTTGGTTCATAAATTGTGTCGATTGTATTTAATATTTATAACACATAGTTCCAGGGAATTTTTAAATTATAATTTGTTTTGAATACGATTCATGTCAATCGTAACATTGGTATCGAGCACAATAATAGATGATGAATATAGCCCACATAATAATTTTACACGAGTGCCATCCTCAAAACTTCCTTCTCAAAGAATTGACTGTTACGAAGACAGTTTTTCGATTTCTGCCATTGCTGTCAATATTTCCGGAACGAACTATATTTTTCCGAATGATATTCCTCCAATTTCAAAGTCATTTCTGGGAGACATTGTATTATTTGATTAAAATACGGTATAAATCATTGTAGTATCCACTCGAGTGAAGTCATTTATTGTTGTGGTAACTCTTTAGGCTGGGTTTCGCACGGGTCTGATGAATTATTCAACCATAACAGCTTCCTATGATGGGTATCACCGCGAAACATGAATTATGTAATTGAAGAAATTGTTTATATCTTCCTCTATTGCGGTTTTTGAATGAGAATAATCCAATACGATTTGTGCTTAGCTTTATCGTATTTACCGGTAATTACCAATATCTTAAAAACGTCATTCGATTTCCAACCTTAGTCGAACATTTCTCGAATCGAAGGCAGGATTAATAATAGTTATTTTTATCGGTGAAATGGATTGAATTTTCTTGCTAATTTAGTTATTTAAATTGGATTGTCTTTTTTCAATCGGTAACTTCATGAACGTGAATTGTTGTTCTACAGTAATAAAATGCATTCTTGGCATATACGTTTATAATTTGCCTAGCCTAAGTAAATATGGAATTCTGTGTTTATTCACTTATAATACCACAAGAGCTTCAAAATTATCGGGTATTTCCCGATAGGCTCGTTGCAAACAAATGAAGGAGTCAAGTTTTTTTATTTGTTTGCAGGGAACCTATCGGGAAATACCAGATAATTTTGAAGCTCGTGCGGTATTCGGGGGATTATTTTTCTGTCTCAAATGTCGGCCAATAGAATTGCACCATGAGACGAAATGTACAGTTAACAAATAAGAATTTCATAATGAATAAAACAACATTTAATTAAGAATCAGGGTAGTACAATTAAAAATACAATTGTTGTAAACATTGGTGCATGTTTTCTTCAAGTCAGAGTTATCGGCAATGGTCCCAGAAGAGGTAGATGGCATGAGGTTTATGCTGTTGATGGCATTTTCTGCAGTAGGCTCACTCCTTCGCACTTTCTTGACAATTAATTCGTGGTGTTCTTGGTCGACTTGGAGATACGGCTTGATGGAGTTACTGTTGGCATGTCCAGTTATTTTGATTATCTGCTGCTCTCCCAGGCCCGATTTCGCTAGATTGGAAACGGCTGTTGCACGACTGGAGTGATTGGTGATTTTTTTGTTTCCAAGGTCAAGCCCAGCTTTTTGTGCTGACTTTTTAACCCACTTTGAAATCGTGTTTTGGCCTACTGGGGAATACTTGTACCACCTAGCGCCTGGAACTTTATTCCAGAATGGATTTTGGGTCAGGAATAGTCTGTCGCTCTTGATATTGACATCTCTCTTCTCTCTCAATTTCTGGAACAGTCTCACTGGGCACTTGTCAGGATTTCCCGATTCTCCACCAGCCACTTGCTGTCTGATAATTTTTATCACCACCTTGTGTGGTCTTGCTGAAAATTGGATTGTATTCAATTCTCCCAGTTGTTTCCCCGTCATTTCGCTGTTCTGCCTTGAAGTGATGTATTGACGCCATGCTGCCCTCACCACCTCTCCAAGCCAATTCCACTGATATTATCATGAATAATTTTTTCTGGAGGCCATCAGGAGTTTCCTCGTCTCAAACAGTGGTCATTGCATCCCAATCTTTTCCTCCAACGCTGCTGCACTTGCCCTCCGTTTTTCCGGAATAGATTGTAAAGCCTTACGCTTGGCATCACGAGTTCCTCGAGCGGTCTTGAATGCAGCATCCGAAAATGGGTTGATTTTGATGTCGAAATCGTTCAAATACTTTTCTTGAAGTAATTTGGCAGTCTGATTCCACATTGTTTTTATTGTACCTTCCTTATAGTCTTCTCCATCCATTTTCTTCATATTGTAAGCGTAATCTTTCATAATGTTTGCCAATTGCGCTTCACTCGTTTCAGCACTCAATGTGTATTCCTCTCAGTACAAAAAGTAGTAAATTGGTTCCAAACTGTTTTTTTTTGCCTTCTCCGTATTAATGGGAACATTTCCTTTGACTTTTTTATCGATGGTGGACAGAGAAAAAACTCCAAATCGACTCATTTTCATGCAAAATCTCCAATTTTCACAATTGAATTCAACCTGTCAGTTTGACGTGTGCTTAATTTGACTGGATCGTGTTTTGTTTATATATAGCAACTACCAGAGAAAATTTTCAAAAAATTATCAGTATAATACCATGTAGGTTGTACCACGTGACGCCGAATGGTGCAATTCTATTGGTCGATATTTGGGTCGGAAAAATAATCACCATTATATATTATATATTTTTATGAATGGCCTGCACGAAGTCCCGACCTTAATCCACTGGACTATTTTCTTTGGATTTATTTAAAGTCTGAGGTTTATAGACCAAATAATTTGCATGAATAGATGCAGGAATAACTCACGAGATATAAAGAATTCCTCCAGAAATAATAGCTTATGTTACTGGAGAATTTACAAACCGACTTGCTTATTGTCAAGAAGTAAACATCTAATAGGTTAACTTTAGTTGAGTAAAGTTTCAATGTTTTGAAAATCACTTAGATTTAGTGAATAATTATGATTAATTATTTCTTTAATGGATATCAGATTTGATCTTTCTTTAGCTACTTTTTTGTTAATATCTCAGTGGGTATTGAAAAAAGAAATAGAACCCGATATTTTTGTTCTCGTAATGAAATGTTTCATCAGAATTTAAAATAATATATAGGGTGTTCCATTGCAAATTTCAATATTGACATAACGTTCGGTAAAACCGGAAATTCAAAATCAATAAAAAATATGAAACCAAATAGGCAATCTGCTGCAGTATCCATCTTCAAAATTTCATTTTGATATCTTCAATAATTTCAAAGATATTTATCAGGTTTACCGGAATGAAATGAGCGTTTTTTGTGAAAATAAAACAGTTATCATTAATGGGAAAGTATAACACATTTCATTTCAAGTATTGATTGGCCATTGTTTTCTACACATTTGGACCACTATACTGGCAATTCGTGAATACCACGCCAAGTCTGGTGAATACGGAGGGTGGGGTAGCAGCTCCCAGCCAAGTGTTTTGATTGTATCCTGAAGCGGTTTTGCTTTGTGTGCATTGTCATGGAGGAAAATTACCTTCCCGTGTCTTCTGGCCCATTCTGGTCGTTTCTCGATCAATGCATGGTTCAAATTGATCATTTGTTGTTGGTAGCAATCAGTATTAATGGTTTCACCAGGTTTTACTAGCTCGTGGTACATGACACCTTTCTGGTCCCACCAAACACACAGCATTGTCTTCTCGCAGAATCGATCTGGTTTTGCAGTCGATGTTGATGGTTGTCCCGGATTAACCCACTGTATAAATATGCGTACCGAAAAACAGATAAACCATTAAAAACAAATCTAAGAACCGACTGTAAGGCGGTACAAAGTTCGTCGGGTCAGCTTGTTCTATATAAAAACATATTAATGCAGCAAATAATTGATTTCAGCATCCGTTCGTCCAGGCAAGGGTTAATTCTGACGGAACAAATGTTTTTCTGAATCGGTTCATAGGTATTATCCACTTTCCTGTTTCTGGTGGTATTAGCGAAATCTGTGCTAACAATACTTGGCTAATTAACTCGGGTACGATGTCGGCAATTTGGAAAACAATAACCTGTATGAAATTGCTCTGAATATAGACAATTGAAATTGTTTGGATGTACCTGCGAGTTAACGCATATTATATTGAACTTAACATGGTTCGGTGAACGAATAAATAAATCGAAAGGATGTAAATATTTTATCAAATATGAATGGCTTTATTAATGTTTTGAATTTATTAAATTACGAAAATGAATATTTTTTCATTTCACGCAGAGTAGGTGGCCAGTTAATGAAGTATAATGTGAATAGTGGCTGAATTTTGTTGGAAAATGCATCTGCTGGGAGCAACTGATAATTGAATTAATTACTCCTGCTATGTTGGTCCCCTTACCTTTGGAATTGTGATGGATTGTTGATAAACAATCATTTTTTGAACTTCTGATTTGATCAGTAATATACAAGGTGTCCAGAAAGCGTCTCGGGTATATGTTTTCGGGCCATATTCGAAACTTCTGAGAGGAGCAGGGACGGGGTTCGTGACGTCCGCCATTATGGATTTTTAGTCACGATGGAACAGTACTCGGGGACGCATCGAGCATTTTGCGAACGAGCGTATTATCGTAATGGTGATTCAATAGTGATTCGAAAGCGAATCCAAGCGTTGAACATCAAAAAATCGTCTTTACATTCGATTTTAAAGAAAGAGTTACATCTAAATGCCTATAAAATTCAATTGGTTCAAGAATTGAAGGATGCGGACTATGCTAATCGACTGAATTTTGCGCACGAAATGCTACAGCGATTCAACAACATACTGTTAAGCGACGAAGCAAATTTTCACCTGTATGGTCATGTTAATAAGCAGAATTATTATTATTATTATTATACAAGAAATTGAGGCATAGCCTATAAACTCATATACTGAATAAACGAATTTGAATTCGAAATCAGAAGAACTGTTATTTTATCAAAAAAAAGAAAAAGCAGCAGTAATATCATGACCCAATTAGAACTATGAAAAAGAACACCTAGAGTATAAACAAAAAAACACTACTGCATCTCCAGCCATCTGTCGTAGGAGTTCTTGAAAGTGCTCACAGAGCTGGAACAGACAACACTCTCAGGCAAACCATTCCAAATGTCAAACACACGGTTCGACAGGAAATGCTGCCTACGGAACGAAGTGAAAATTTCCTTTCTGAGCTTCAGTGAGTGACCACACAACCTCCCGTCCCGATTGAGCTCGAACAGGCCCCGCAACTTGACACCGAAAATACCACGGAGACACCGGAATGTGACAATGAGGTCACCGTGTGTGCGACGGGCAGTGAACGATGACAGACCCATTATCTCCAGCCGCGAATCATAGGTGGAACCAACCACACCATATGGCAACTTTCTCCAGCATATCTCGGTCATCGCACAACACTGGGCTCCAAACCGGTCCGGCGAACTCCACTGCATGTAGCTGGATCGCACTTACCGAAGGTCTTCTGGATTAGGAAGAGGGACCTCCTCGCTTACCCAGAGCAGATGTTATATGCTCGGTCCAAGTAAGGTTCTCAGTTACATAAATAGCAGAGTGCTCTCTGACTGAAGAGAGATGTCGATCACCAATTTTATACTGGAGACGAGGATTGGTGGTGCCCATATGCCATGTCAAACACTTCTCCAGGTTAAGTGGAAGCTGCCAGTTCTCGCACCAGCATGCTATGGAGATCAAATCCCACTGTAAAGTTCCATCCCCAGGAACGCCGTACAACTTAGTGTCGTCCGCAAACTGAGAGCAGCGGGATACAATACGGGTAGGCAAGTCAGCTATGTAAATAAGGAAAAGAAATGGTCCCAATACTGAGCCCTGAGGCACACCACTGGGGAGAGAGAAAATACAAAAATAAGCTGAAAAATATTTTATGGACTTCTTTCTTCTATTGATGGAGACAGAGACTTTTTCAAGTTACCCACATCGAATCTGGAAATAAAAAGACAAAAGCAGAAAAAAGAACTGAATAATAAAAATACGTATCATATCATATTCGTTTGAAATTTATAACCCATTCCAAGAAAGAATCGGAAACATCATGAATAGCCCTAAAACCATCTTGAAATTTATATATGGGACAACTATTGATGAGATGAGGTATTGTTTCTTCTGCTTCTGCAAGTTCACAACTTGCGCTAGGAACTGAGTTCCATCTGAATAGCATGCTATTGGTACGACCAAGACCTGTTCTCAAACGATTGAGAACTGTCGAAATTTTTCTTGATCAAAACCAGAAATTTTTTGGAAGGATCCGAAACGAGATACTTATTGAACATTTCGTAAGAGTTCCACTCAGTCTTCCATAATTCTTTATCACTTATGTTCATATTGAAGAACGTATTATGCCATAGTGATTTACGTGACTTCAATCTGGGAATTCTATTTTGTGGAATATATGAAATAATTGGGAAAAGAATGATATTTGCTCTAAGAATTCATAGCTGCAGTCTGTCTGCGAATATGGGAAGGGACAATGTTAGACAAAACTGGTAACCAGCTGCAGAAAAGACTAGGGCTAGAGATACTGTGCGAAGAGTGGAAGCATCAGCACCGCAAGATGACCCAGCTAATTTCTGAAGAATATTATTCCTAGTTTTCAGTTTTTTTGCATACTTAGGGCATATAATGCGAAACCCGAAATACCAGCTTCTACAATTGATTATCGAGGGAAAGATTGAAGGAAGGAGAGGAATGGGAAGAAAGAGGATGTCATGGCTACGTAACATAAGACAGTGGACGGGCTTGCGAACAATGGAAAGCCTAATACATACAGCTATGAATCGTGTGGTCGCAAACATTCATTAGTGAATATGCATTAGAAGAAGAAGAAGAAGTTTTCAGTTTTAGGCTCAGGTTATTTAAATGAGCCTTGTAATTGAGAGATGAATCTAATTTAACTCCTAAGTATTTTGGATAGAAATTATGTTCGATAGGAGAATCATTGAAAGTTACAGCTAATTTCCTAAATTTTTCATGATTATTCAGATCGAAACAAGATACCTCTGTTTTGTTGGGATTTGGACATAATCGCCACTCAATAAAATAGTTCTTTAAAATTTCCAAATCAGATGACAGTATGTTTTCCAGAGTATGAAAATCCGAATGTTGGTAAGCAATAGCAATGTCGTCAGCATAAACAAATTTCTGAGATGACGTCGTGGGTAAATCACTTAGATATACATTGAAAAGTAGAGGAACTAAAACTGATCCTTGAGGAAGAGCGTTTTTCAATGTTTTGAAATTGCTACTCTTATTGTCAATAAAAACACGAAACCTTCCATCAGATAACATATTTTCTAATAATCGTACCATTATCCCACACTTCAGATGGGTATAGAGTTTGAAAATTAATCCATCTTTCCACACTGTGTCATATGCCGTAGATAAATAAGACCCCCAGAAGTATTTCCATGAACATCATAGTTTTCCAGGAAATTTATCATCCGGATTCCCATTTTCAATCTCTTCTTGATTCACTGGAAATCAATTCAATAGAAACGAGGCTTTTTAACCTCTTATGAAAAAAACCATGTACAAATAAAAATCCATTTATTCCATCGTTCCGAATGAAATATGAAGTCAGGCAATTCTGCTCTAAAACGTCGCACAATCCATTCGAGCTCAACAAAATGGAAATAAAAATTCGCATACAATAAACGCCGTACACCGAGTGCTCACATTTTGACTCTGATCCTCTAAAACCCTCGCTGCTACCACTGATACCAGAATGCAAGAATTGTTTGCTGTATGAAAAAGAGGAACGAAATAACGAACGGATTAAGAAAGGTTTCGCTTGTATTGTTTCTTCATCGAAAACGTGACTTCGATCCCGGTAGACTGCAATTTATCAATCCTAAATTGATAACATTTAAAATGCAATTTCGCTGGCCCGCCCCTAGAAACAGATGGATATAGGTTCGTGTACGAACGATATTGGAAATGGAAATTTATTGGGCTCATCAGTATCGAACGATTTTTCATTTATAGGCATAGCGGAGACGGTCAAATGTTGAGAGATAAAACGCCTATCTTGTCTCACGAAACAGGGACATTTCGTTTTTTTCCCCAAAGAAAATTGGACCCTCGCTCTTTCATCTATTGGTCCAAGTATTCGGGAGATAAGGGATGATGATTAATCCACTGGCTTTTCGTGAATCTACAGTAGCCATCTATCAAACGTTCATTCATTCATTTCATACTGACATTTCAGAACAGGGTGTGTCACTTTTTACCCCTTATTAGGCGATTTTGGATTCTGAAATCTTGTTTTTTTTTAGGTCAGATCTAGTAGAATAGCATGCTATCGTTTTGAACAATTTTCCGTTATTTTTGAGTATGGAGATGAAAATGATCTCAGTCAATTAGGATCAACTTCCTATTGAAAAATTGAATATGTCTGGCTCCGGCAAGTCGTGCATC
Organism: Micraspis discolor; assembly: GCA_030674115.1. Classification (NCBI taxonomy): domain Eukaryota; kingdom Metazoa; phylum Arthropoda; class Insecta; order Coleoptera; family Coccinellidae; genus Micraspis; species Micraspis discolor. The sequence continues at coordinate 3,835,947 of JARTUT010000873.1, forward strand.
CCATCTATCTTCTGAACAAGAGGAACTAGAGTTTTCTTATTGTCAGAATAGGTTGATTTCAATTCTAAATTGAAATGATCAATATAATTATTGCGCCAAATCCGTCGAGTGGTTCAGGAGTTATAAGCATCTGAAATTTAGTTTAATCTATAACTCCTTGGAAATCCATCAAGTTGTTACTTGATGTTACAAGATATTTGCGTTAGGTTGAAACAAATAGACTTGATATCTTACATTGTCTCTAATTTCATTGTCGTAGTTGATGACGAGATATTGTTGATGATGGAGCTCGTTTTGAATGATTGGGCTATTACCATCATCTATTGTGGATGTAATGATTTCCGACGTTTCGATAGACATCTTCTCTCTTTATCAAGGAGAAAAGTAAGAAACCTTTTGAAAATTATCAATTTTCAAAAAGTCAATATGACAGAAGTCATGAAAGAAAAATGAACGATGTTATATACTCATCTGCGATATGATGATCTTTTCAAGTTGGATCGAACTATCGGTGTCCAAACTTCTGGCAGATCTATAGATGGAGCACTTATGGAATCAGCTGTTATTTTCATAAATGCTGCTTCTTTTTTCATCGTATAAAGTGGGATGAAGCATCAATAATATCCAAAGAAGAAAAACTTGCAAGTAGAAAAATCAAAGAAAATAACACCTGATTCCATAAGTGCTCCATCTATAGATCTGCCAGAAGTTTGGACGCCGATAGTTCGATCCAACTTGAAAAGATCATCATATCGCAGATGAGTATATAACATCGTTCATTTTTCTTTCATGACTTCTGTCATATTGACTTTTTGAAAATTGATAATTCTCAAAAGGTTTCTTACTTTTCTCCTTGATAAAGATAGATGTCTATCGAAACGTCGGAAATCATTACATCCACAACAGATTATGGTAATAGCCCAAACAATCATTCAAAATTCATTATCGTAGCCTAAACTACAAAACATAGCCTACAAAAGAAGGAATACTAACTGAATATAAAAACGTTGGCAGATTAACTAACCATTCTGACATTGCTGAAGTCACTGGAAAAGTCAAAAACACTGTTGATGGGAACATACATTTGGAAGACTGCTAGATAAAGTTTTATTATGGATCATAAGAAAGCGGGACAATTCTGAAGTTTTAAAGATCGATCTTCTTTTGATGCACTCCTTCGACATATCGTCTGCATGATCTTGAACGAGCCTTTATTTTTTTTTTGCTGTGAATCATATTTAGAATACATCAAGTCATCGAACAGACGTTATATCGTTTCATCTTGTTAAAAATGTCGAATATTTTACCAGGAAAGCATAAATTTTTTGTTTTCATTTGAAGAAATGTGCTGCAGAATGGTTGTCGAGGCATATGGTGATCATGCTCTGTGAGAAGCAACATGCAAAACATGGTTTCAACGGTTCAGAAATAATGATTTTGATGTGAGAAATGATGAACGTGGAAAACTACCAAAAAAGTTCAAAGACGCCGAAGTGCAAACGCTATTGGATAGAGATGACACTGTGTTTAAAGTTTGTAATAGATCTGAAGCATATTCTGTGAATTATCAAAAAAATTACCAAAAAAATTATCAAAAAAAAAACAAATTTCAGATGGTTATAACAGTCGAAAGTTCCTGCATGAGAAGCATCTGCCTTAACCATGAGACCGTGGTAGGTAGGTACGTGAAAATTACAGAGAGAGTAGCGAGTAATTATTCAAACTTTGAAAGATCATATCTCCGGAAGTTTGTCTAAAACGACAAAATTTTCTACTATCAGATATAAGTTTGTTGGTCCCTTTATAGGATATTATTATTATCATTTAAAATACAAATACAAGAGTTGAGACATAAGTCTATAAACTCAAATGAAATCTAAATTAAAAATTTAATTGTTCACCCACTGAATTAAAACTGTAAACATGACAAATCAACAAAATACTGCTGATTAATAGATCTCCATTTGTCGAAGCAATTCTTGAAACAGTTGACCGAAACCGCTGCAACAACCTCAGGCGGCAAAAGATTCCTGATGTGGAACACTCTGTATTCATTCGATGATTAAGAACACATAACTTGAAGTTTTGAAAGATGTTTTATTACACTGATTATTTACACTGATACAAAATTGGTTAATGAGCGGTTGAGGACACTCGACGTGAATACACTTGTTGATTTGAATTTGAATAGAATGATAGGAAATTTCTGTATCAGTAAAACGGAATGAATCTCCTTCGGAAGTGAACTGTTTCTTTCTTGAGAGTGAACTGCTTGCAGCGACAGGGCTTAACTCATTATACTGGATCTTGGACCACTGCGTTTATTTTAACCATCGATTCTTGACGTCAAAATAAACATTTTCTTCCTATTACATTTTTCCAAATTTAGCCCCGTTCAAAAGATAGAGGGTGTTGAAATTTCATTGAAAAATTGCATTCTCACCTGTAATATTCAAACGACAATATCAATTGAAATGATCTCTTATAGAAGGTTTTTGATAACAGTCATGCATATTTTGGCATCAATAGATTTATTCCATCTCTTGTGGATTTCTCACTACTACTGTACAGATTGGTTATATTGCATGAAAAACGAATATCACTTGAACTAAAGGTCCATATCTTGTACTTCCTAGAATCATTAAAATAAGTAGGAATGCTTTTCCTAATACAGTTACTTCTCAATTAGTTATTATTTTATGTCTATTCTCTAATCTAATATCTCCAACATCCTTTTAATAATAAGTAGGTACCGTAATAATATGCATTGAACAAAATGTTAGATGCACTTAGAATAAAGGATTCATAAGTGTATTTTCAAGTACTCAATAATATCTCTTTGATTTTTCTCCGATGGAAAAATCAGTTTGAACGGTTTATTTTCTAGAAAGTTAAATTGAGGCTTCCTTGTTACAAAAGCATTTCACAAAGATTGATCGTAAAACCAATTTATGCAAGTTCCAATTATTCAACCTATTCTCCTACAAATTGAATTCATTCAGCTCAGATTTAACGGATAATCAATACAATTAGATACGTGATAACCGTGAATTCCGCTGATATGCAACAAAATTCGGTCATGGGTAGCTTGAGGTCTCATTATTGCCAAAACTTATTTATACCTAATAACTACTGAAGCGATCAGATGAAGACATTATATAATCATCCAGAGATGGATGTTGGGTGTGGTCTCTCATTTGAACAGAATGTAAAAAACTTGAGCTGTCGCAAGGACTTCACGATTTGAAAAATATAACCAGTGCGAATCGCTCAATAAGCACTTACCATTTCTAAACTGCAGCCCAAAGTGTTGAAAAAAGTATAGGTCCATTCGTCCCAATTCCCAAAAATTGGGCAACCCATCAATATCAGATATAGTATGAAATGAGCTTTTTTGTGAAAATAAATCACTGATTTCTAATGGGAGAGTGAAAATCATTTCATTCAAAGTCAATGTCATCATTATTATTTTAGACATCTTAAATAATTCCTTTATATAATTAATTCGTTTAATATTTAGAGAATATAATTTTTTTGAGTTCTATTTAAAATTCAAAGAAGAAAAAAATACAACCTAACCTATAATTCAGTGGAATTTCTTTGAGTCAAAATCTACCATGAACCAGCAAAGTTCATTCTTTCAATCATTTATTTTCATTCCAGTAAGTATTCTGTTTCAATTTTGTGTTATTTTCAAATTAATTCAAAAATGATTAACAATTGTAGCGTATACAACTGCAAAAACAATAGTTTCAATAATCCCAAACTTTCTTTCTTCTCAATACCATTAGACATATGGTGTATAGTGATAGTATATAGTGATACATATAGTATTGTAGAAAATGTTGTTTATTAAAAGCTCCGTTATTTGAGTAGTGCTTCATTCAATTAGTTGAGATTAGTTAAGATATCAAGAACCAATGGAATTTCAGCAGGTTTACACCTATTGTCGTCATTTCTTTACGATTCGTTGAGATATCAGGAACCAATGAAATTTCAGGAGGTTTACGCCTACTGTCGTCATTTCTTCACGATAAGTTGAGATATCAGGAACCAATGAAATTTCAGGAGGTTTACGCTTACTGTCGTCATTTCTTTACGATTAGTTGAGCTATCAGGAACCAATGGAATTTCAGGAGGTTTACGCGTACTGTCGTCATTTCTTTACGATTAGTTGAGATATCAGGAACCAATGGAATTTTAGCAGATTTACGCCTACAGCAGGCTTAGTATAGTCCTCATTTTTTTACGATTAGTTGAGATATCAGGACCCAATGGAATTTCAGGAGGTTTAGGCCTACTGCATGCTTATGCAGAAGAGTGAATTTTTTTTAGATAAATATATGAGTGTGTATCCAGATGATGTTCAATTTTTTGAATAGAAATAACAATGATATAATATATATACAACAATAATTCAATAGGTTTTTTATTTTTTTCCCATCATAATGAAGGAACCCTTTCTAGAGAACGCTCAGCATATTTAGCGCAGGGGAGTATTTACGGTGGGGGCTGAACTGGGGGTAATTAACACCTCCTCCCCCCAGGAAAGAGTTTTTCACGCTAAATCTTCGAATGGAAACGATCTAAACCTGCCTTCCCCTTTCCCCCGAATCATCAGAAAATTCATTGAAAAAAATTGTTTGAAACAATTCAACATAAAAAGGAAGTTATATTTCATGGACTCTAAGATTAATGTTTCAGTGAAATTTAAGTATAAATATAATACCTACTCTTCAACTCAATCTTCGTTTAGAAAAATTTTAATGAGTAATTTCACTTACAAACCTAAGGTACCTATGATTTTTAACACATTTAAAAAAGTTTCAGAGGCTGTTCCTGAGTGAACTATTGAGTAAATTTCATCACTAATTACTGTTTTTTTCAAAGTGATATTAAAACCACAATAAAACAATATATCTTTTATTGAATGCGTTCTGTTAATGAGGAAATGTGATTACATTTACGGTTACATTATGAGCGGAGTCATAATTTTTATATGAATATAGACTAAACAATGGTCCATACACTCTAAATATCACTGTGAAATCTCATTACCAGTTTAAATCAAAATATTTAAGTTTTCAGATAACGCAAATAACCTTTTCTAATCAATTTTTAAATTCGCGGTCGATAAGATTAGATGCGCAGGAAGGAATGCGCGAGTTCCCTTTGGTGTAAACGATTTCAGTTCAAAATTCACGGAGTGCGACTACTGCTTGGTCCCTATACTGTGGAATGATTAGACCATAATTTGCATGAAGACGTGGGTCCTGAGGTTCTTAAATTTATTTTTTCTATATGTATTGAAATAACACCTCTTATTGGATAATCCGTTACATATAGGAAGAAAATTGATGAAGTGCATGATTCATTCACGTTAGAAGCAGAAATTACGCTGAATCAGACAATATCTCTGTATGCCAATTTTTAGATGCCAATTCCATTTAATTCCCGAAAACAACTCAAAATCAACCTTCCATGAATAACCCTATATTTCATCAAAGTAATGATTACTTTTTCTTTCTATATATTTCTTCCAATCAAGGATGGAAATAGAGTTCAAGCCATCTCAAATCCAATAAATGGATCAACTTTCCCTGTCAGAGCACTGACATGAATAGGGCTCATTAAATGAATAACACAAGTCAATAGTGACATTGATAAATTGAATTAGGGATGTCTTGTAAAGACATAATACAACCCATTTCTTGAACATCGAGTCTGAACTCTGGATTCACTGGGGCGAATAAACAAGTTCATGACTTCCTTGGAAATCCCAAAGTGAGTTTTATACTTCCCCCTTGACGCTATGATGGAATATTTGGAATCTTCTCGAGTCTGAAGTTAATTAAGAGATCATCACCGGCCTCTTAATGGTGTCCCAGGATCAATGTACATGGTTTTATGTCTTTGAATTTATAGAATCATATATGCAGGGAAAAAATATCTGCCCCGACCTGAAATTATAACTAATATTGCTAAAAGACTAAAGTATCCAGTAAGATCATTGTTTTAATTCTCATTGCCTCTTTCACTAATTTAATTTTAGTGGGGAAGTTTCCATAGCAACTCACGTTGCACAGAAATAAATAATGCAAGCCGACAAAGCTTAAGAAGTTAGTATTTCGACAATAATATTCTAACGTTTCTCATACTCATAGGTGGGATAGAGTTCCATAAAGGAAAGTTCAGATTATGATGAATAATTACACAGTCTGCAAAAAAAAATTGAAAGCTGTTTTGTGTGTTTTGTGTAATTCTTATGTTTTTGGATGTGCTGTATTCGAAAATAACTTTCATTTTGTCGTAGAACGTCACGTTTTCTAACAATGTAGGTGTCTATGTTAAACAAGTTAGCATCTTAAAATAAAATATAAAAAATTTAAAAAATCAAACAAAATTATCATTGCGTAACAAAACTTATATTTTTATCCAAAATACATTAATTAGTAAGCACTAAATTCATTTTTTTCTCCCAGTGAGACTACTTTTGTACATTTTCGCTTATGAGAAGCATCTGGAAGGTCTCTTTGAAGCTTCCAACAGTAGTCTGCCATCATTGAGACGCTCCATCTTCCCTGGTATCTTTTTTCCATCTCCTTAATATCTTGATGAAATCGTTCACCTTGCTCTTCACTCACGTCTCCTAAATTTTCTGGAAAATAGTCGAGGTGGGAATGAAGAAAATGTACTTTTAAACTCATTAAGCAACCTAAAGCTTCAAATGCTTTTAACATTCTTTTGATGATTTTTTTGTAGTTTGGGTCTTTGTTATTGCCTAAAAATTTCGTTATGACTTCTTTAAAGCAATCCACCCTTCTCTTTGAGGATCTGTCATAGTTGTGATGAATAGTGGATCAGCCATAAGCCGTCTAATATGTGGTCCAACGAAAACACCTTCCTTCAACTTTGCCTCCGAGAGGTTTGGAAACTTCGATATTAAGTATTTGAAGCAATTTCCATCTCTTGGAAGTGACTTTACAAATAGTTTCGTCAATCCCAGCTTTATGTGAAGCGGTGGTAGAAGAACTTCATGACGAGGCACCAAAGTTTCATACAGGAGATTCTTTTCGCCAAGTTTAAGCTCCTTCGGAGGCCAACACTTTTTGATCCAGTGATTTGTTCGGTCTCTACTATCCCATAAACACAAAAAGCAAGGGAATTTGGTAAACCCAGATTGTTGTCCGAGCGCCATACCCAAGATTTTTAAATCACCGCACACTTGCCAACCGTGGTCTTTATATTTTAATTTGCAAAGAATCAATTCCAAGTTTTTGTAGGTTTCCTTGAGGTGTACAGAATACCCGAAAGGAATGGAAGCATTGAAACCGCCGTTGTGAAGCAGAACTGCTTTAAGGCTTCTTTTTGAAGAATCTATGAAAATACGCCACTCTGCTGCGTCGTATGAGATCTTAAATGTATCCATCAAACCTTCCATATTGGTACAATAAACTAACTCGTCCTCATGGGCAAAGTAGGAAGTGAATTCTCACGATATCTAAACCAGGAGGAAGACACTCCAGGCAAAAGTAAGTTCCTGCATTTGAGCCTTGATCCAAGTAACTCAGCAGCGTTTTTAGGAAGATTCAAGTCTCTTACCAAATCATCTAGCTCGCCCTGGGAAAACAATTTTGGACTGCTGTCATCTTCAAATTCAAAACTTGACTGGTTATCGGGTATAGCAGCATCTTCGTCAGAACTTGAAATCTCTTCCAAGGTAGCAGGAACCTTGGACACTGGTATTTCGGTCCCATGAGGGATGGGACGAATAGCTGATTGCAGATTAGGGTATGAAATTGACTGCTTCAGTTTTGAATTATACCCTTTCACATTACACAACCAAAAGTAACAATCATCACTATGATTTTTTTGCTCGCGCCATACTATAGGAATAGAATATCGGAAAGCTTTTTTTCTTGCCCTTAAACCAATTTCGAAAGTCTTCAACACATCGTTTGCAGACTTTATGAGGTGCCCAAACTTTATCCTGATCTCCAAGTTTGAAGCCAAAATACGCGAAGTCCGTAATATTCACTTGTTGCTTTAATGTCATATATTCGCCACAAATGTAACAAAAACTGTGAAGTGAGTTTACACACTTCCGCACAGACGACATTACACCATATTGAACCAAGATCTATAATACAATGACGAGTTAACACATAATTGTATCGCGCCACTTTCCATCGGAGCTCGCACGTTCAGGTTAGATGTTTGAGCGCGCACATTCATGTTACAACATGTTTATGTTTGTTAATAATGTATCTCAAACAGGGTGTTCCTTATTTAGAAATTAATGATAGTTATGCCCTGTCAATAAATAAAAACAGTAATCAAAATAAAATTATACCTATTCTTCATGACTACAAGTTAGCCCAAAAAATCCCTTTTTTGTAATAAAATTTGCGTTTTGTGAAATAACCTTACGTTCTGAAATTTTCTGAGTATTTTAAGTTTTCAGAACGCCTAAATACATAGAAATTTGTTGGAAATATCCACACAGCATTTTGGTTGCCGACCTGTGTTATTTGTCAAATAGCGCATTACGTGTCGAAAAGTAGATTAGAGAAATCCCCAAAATTGATTCAACCTGTAGATTTTGAGATATTTCGTAGAAAGAAATAAATTGCCAAACATAAGAAAAATTGAGATATCTTCGTCAAACCAGTTCACGGAATTTCTTTTGGAAAGGAACTTTACATTAGATAGAGTGTAGAAAAATGGTACGATTATTAGAAAATATGTTATCTGATAGAAAGTTTCGTGTTTTTATTGACAATAAAAGTAGCAACTTCAAAACATTGAAAATTGGTCTTCCTCAAGGATCAGTTTTAGCTCCTTTACTTTTCAATTTATATCTAAGTGATTTGCCCACTACATCATCTCAAAAATTTGTTTATGTTGAGGACATTGCTATTGCTTACCAACATTCGGATTTCCATACTCTGGAAAACATACTGTCATCTGATTTGGAAATTTAAAGAATTATTTCATCGAGTGGCGATTATGTCCAAATCCCAACAAAACAGAGGTATCTTGTTTCCATCTGAATAATCATGAAAAATGTAGAAAATTAGCTGTAACTTTCAATGATTCTCCTATCAAACATAATTTCTATCCAAAATACTTAGGAGTTAAATTAGATTCATCTCTCAATTACAAGGCTCATTTGAATGATCTGAGCCTAAAACTGAAAACCAGGAATAATATTGTTCAGAAATTAGCTGGATCGTCTTGGGGTGCTGATGCTTCCACTCTTCGCAGAGCATCTCTAGCCCTAGTCTTTTCTGCAGCTGAGTATTGTTGGTCTGTTTGGTTTAATAGTGCACATACACAAAAAATTGATGCACAATTGAATACATCCATGAGAATAATTACTGGCACCATAAGATCAACACCGGTTCATTGGTTACCAGTATTGTCTAATATTGTCCCTCCCAATATTCGCAGACAGACTGCAGCTCTGAATTCTTGGAATAAATATCATTCTTTTCCCAATTTATTCCCAATTATTTCATATTTTCCACAAAATAGAATTCCCAGATTGAAGTCACGTAAACCATTATGGCATAATACGTTCTTCAATATGAACATAAGTGATAACGAATTATGGAAGACTGAGTGGAACTCTTACGAAATGTTCAATAAGTATCTCGTTTATGATCCTTCTGAAAAAGTTCCTGGTTTTGATCTTCCAAGAAAAATTTGGACAGTTCTTAATCGTTTGAGAACAGGTCATGGTCGTACCAATGGCATGCTATTCAAATGGAACTCAGTTCCTAGCGCAAGTTGTGAATGTGGAGAAGCAGAAGAAACAATACCTCATATCATCAATAGTTGTCCCATATATAAATTTCAAGATGGTTTTAGGGCTATTCATGATGTTTCCAACTCTTTCTTGGAATGGGTTATAAATTTCAAACGAATATGATACGTATTTTTGTTATTCAGTTCTTTTTTCTGCTTTTGTCTTTTTATTTCCAGATTCAATGTGAGCACCTTGAAGAAGTCTCTTTCTCCATCAATAGAAGATCACTCTTGAAGAAAGAAGTCCCTGAAATATATTTCAGCTTATTTTTGTATTTTCACACTTAGACAGGGAGCCAGGGTTTTTTTTACTGGGGTTTTTTTCCCTAGGCTTTTATGTCATACGCCGAATTGTATGCCACCCCGTCACTAACCCCTGATCTATATGCTTTTTTGTTTACTAACTAAATATTGTCAGCCAAAAGTTCAAAATTCAAAAGAATATATATATATATATATCGAGTTTATTTCAGGGATGTCGACTAATAACACCAGGATTAGGTTACTCTTTATTCATCTGCCAAGCTTTCGGAAATGTTTATTTCCATCCTCAGGGCCACTAAAATTATACACAAACAATGAATACAATAAAATACAATACTAAAAAACATTATCTACATTAATACAAAGATATTCTCACCGAATTTGAGGTTATCCTCTATTTTATATTTCATCCAGTGTGATCCTCTTTATTTGGAAGCAAATGACTAGCAACAACAACAATACAGGGTTTTTTTCACTTTCTATTTTTGAAATTAGGTACTATTTTTTTGTTTTTTGTTATTTTTTATTACAATTTGAAAAATCTCACGCAATTCTCTTTTACTCTCTACTTAACCTAGCTTTTTATAATCTACAGAACGCGATCTCTGACACATGAACGACAGAAAATCTCCCGCCACAGATCCCTACAGCACAATCACAGAACCATATTTTTGTTATTCATCGATGGGGCCATCAAAATTCTTTCTTATTTGGATATGTTAGCAGATATGTGTATACACTGCTAAGATTTTTTACATCAGCTTTCCTATTCATTGAGTTTTCTTCCTTTTTGATATTGATCATCTCAAGTATTAATCTTTTATTATATGATCTTTCTGTACATATCACTTCTGCATCTTCCAAATCTACACGGTGATCCTCCTCTATTGCATGTGATGCCAATGCACATCTTTTATTATTATTCCTAATGTCACTTTTGTGCATTGTCAGTCTATTTTTCAATATTTGGGATGTTTGTCCAATATAGGTTTTCTCACATTGAGTACATTTCACTCTATATACCACATTTGACTTTTTTTGATGTTTGTATTTGATCTTTTAATTTCGTGAATGATCAATGTTTTCATTGTATGTTGCAATCTTTATATTTTCATCTTTGAAACAATCCTGTCACTCATATTAAATTCTCTAGAAAGCAACAATCATGCATTAAAATAGAAAGCAATCGTGCATTAAAATGTATCATTAATGCTTGATTTTGTGAACGTTAATCAGAGCTTTTGTTGAGAGGTCGACGGAAAAAGTTATTATGGAATACCACGGTACAGAGGATTGACGACTCAGGGAATCGAGTAATTTCTTATTCAAATAAGATAATGGAGGCATTTTTGTTTCATTTTGGGACAATAGATTGAAGATATTTTCATTAACAATTAAATCATAGATTTAACAAACGTATTCAGCTAATGAGATATTTGATCGGAAGAAAAAACTGTTGATTAACCATTTCATGCATTTCTTCAACATTTTTATGTTTATCTTCATAGTTCAAAAACCTTACATTTTCAATAAAAGTTCCAAATTGTATTCTTAACAGTGACTAATCAGCTCCAATTCTCTTCCAGGTTCTTCTACTGGAAGCAGGAGATGAAGAACCGGATGTTACATCCGTTCCAGCTCTTGCTCCAATGCTCCAAAGATCTAGCATCGATTGGGGCTATATGACTCAACCACAAGCTCATAGCTGCTTGGCCAGAACAAACCAACAATGTGGATGGCCTCGAGGCAAGGTAATGGGTGGGTCATCCGCTATCAACTATATGATATATATAAGAGGCAATCCAAAAGATTACGATGAATGGGCATCTCTTGGAAACCATGGTTGGTCGTATGAAGAAGTACTGCCCTATTTTAAAAAATCGGAAAACAATCATGATGAAGAAGCTAAAGACAAATACTTTCACAGCACTGGCGGTTATCTAACAGTAGAAAGATTCCCTTATCAAGATGAAAACGTGAAAATAGGATTCGAAGCATACCAAGAACTAGGTTTGAAAGTGATTGACCAAAACACTGATGAACAGATTGGTGTTATGGTACTTCAGCACACAGTAAAGCATGGTGTTCGTCAAAGTACCAACGTTGCTTTCATCAGACCTATTCGGAAAAAAAGAAAAAACTTGACAATAGAAACCAGAGCTCATGTTATCAGAGTTCTGATAGATCCCAAAACTAAAGTAGCATATGGAGCTGAGTATCTGAAAAACAACAAAATAACACGAGTTTTCGCCAAAAAGGAAGTTATTGTATCAGCAGGCGCACTCAATTCACCAAAAGTCCTCATGTTGAGTGGTATCGGACCGGCTGAACACCTTGAAGAAATGGGAATTGAGATTTTGAAAGATCTGAAAGTTGGACAGAACCTCCAAGACCATCCGACACCTGATGGAGTTATCATAGCGTTAACCAATAAGACGGCTACAACAGTATCAGATGAAGAACGAGAAAGAGATCTTTATGAGTTCAAAAAGAATCATGACGGTCCCCTATCTGCTACTGGAACAGTACAACTCAATGCATTCATTCAAACAAAATATGAAAAATCTCTTGATAGACCTGATATTCAGCTCACTTTAGATGTGGTGAATGTGAAGAATTTCATAGAAAATTGCAGATTAGCATATGAAACCAATGTACTTCCTTTAGCTTACTATGACGGGTTGCTTATAAGACCTATATTACTAAATCCAGAAAGTAGAGGATTTATAAAACTGAATAACTCCGACCCAATTCATGGAGCTCCCATGTTTTATGCAAATACTTTTTATGAAAGAATAGATCTTCTTAGAATAGTTGAAGGTATCAAGCAAGCTTTGAATTTGCTACGTACTCATGCCTTCCGCAAAGTAGGTGCTAGATTGGTTTCAGATCCTCTTCCCGGTTGTGAAAAATATGAGTTTGGTACAGATGAATACTGGGAATGTATAATCACGTTGTACACCAATACCATTTATCATCAAGTAGGAACTTGCAAGATGGGACCAAAAAGTGATCCCACTGCTGTAGTAGATCCGGAGTTGAAGGTGTATGGCATCAAGAATTTGAGAGTTATAGATGCATCTATAATGCCCATTATTGTGAGAGGTAATACTAATGCTCCTACAATAATGATAGCAGAGAAGGGGAGTGATATGATAAAACACAAGTGGTTGAAAAATGAACACAAAAATAATTTAGAAAATTTTGCTGAATTGCCTGTTGATGAGTTTTTCAAGGACATTAATTTCGATATAAACTTCAAACGAAAATGAAAGAAACAACTTAGTTGAAACATCAATTATGAACCATTTTGAGAACAATGTGATGAATATTTGAATTTTGTTATTCCCGTTACTTTGAAGGGAGTGAATAGAGTCTCATCCATCATATGCCTGAGGATAGTGATATGCAATGTGAATTTTTTTTTATTCAAATTTCCAGGTTTTATTCGTTGTTTTATTTTCAAGTATAAGTTTTCTGGTATTTCCATACTTTGAAATGACTTTGTCTTTAAATAATCGTAAAAACATAGATACATATTCATTTCCTTGTCACGGATTATTAAATGTAATGGCTAACACTTCACGATCAAAAATGATTAGTTGCCTTGAATAATGTGAAATGACAAGACATTGAACGTTTTATTCAATTATAATTAGAATTATTCATTAATTCAAAGATAATTGATTGACCTTTAGTCCCAGCATAAACCTACGAGACAATTTTTTCAGAGTTCTATTGATCAAATAATCCTAAAAAACTTTTGAGAATCTGTTCAATATTCATCCCAACAAAAAGATCATGCTTCTCTATGGTCTGAACTAGGCATATATTAATAATAGTCCTACAGAAATTGTACCTGATCTGTTTTTCCGTACAACGAAAAAATGGCTTATATGCAATTCAAATATAGATTTTTGTTGCTTGACAAATCTATATTTGGAAAGTAGTCTAGAATGTCGAAGGTTCTTATCTATCACATTCCAATTATTATACTCCACTTTAGCATACATAACATTTGTAATTATTAGATGACTGATCAATAAAATGATTGTAAACTGCTTAATATGTATCAATTAATTTAATGTAGAAACGAATTGTTTATCGGTTTGAATCATTTCTGTGATTGAGTAAATGAATAAATATATGAAAGTTATTGTATTCTCTTTTGAGTAATGTGTGTATGGATCATGAGGTTTTCCCTATACATGGTAATTCAGGAAATTGTAATGGACAAAAGGAATTTTTGGAGAACCAGAAGAAACAGATTTAAAAGCAGGTTCTTTCGTTTTTCCTGGACTCTGCAACAGTGTGATAGGTGCTGAAACATCCACTACAATAAATGTGGAAGAATCTACAAATCTATGTCTTAAATTGAAGAATAGTCACAATTTTCCATCAGTTTAGTTTCACATCAAAGAAAGGTATATCTTCCCAATCGAAAATAATATAGAAATTGATATATTCCTTCCAGTAATCTCTTATCCTCTGAGAAACCTTGTTCATTCATGTACAACATACTAAAAAATTGTCTTCTTGCTACTTAATTGCAAAGCGATTATTATTAGGCTTTTAAGAATGAAATGTGGTATGGAAATGATTTTGACAATTTGTCAATCAAAGATAATTATAATTAACATACTTTATATTCGGAACTTTTCATAAATGAAAAATTCATATAGCTTCTCACAACTAGATGACAAAATACTGAAATTTAGAGATGAGCTGAATACCAATAACCTCAATACAGATTCAAAATTTTGTGGATCTTTGATGAGTTATCAAGTATTCAAAGCAACAGTTATCGGAATATTCAAAGAAGCTACCTGTTTGTTTCAACCTCATTCAAATATCTTCCAAGATACAAAATTATTTGATGAAAATTCTGGGAGTTATCGAGGAAAACAAATTTCTTATGCTCTTAAATGCTGCCTTTTTCGACGAATTTGGCCACAAACTCAAGCAAGGAGCTGAAATAATCAATATATTCTGAAGATATAGAAACTCTAGCTCATCTGCTTCGATGATAGTCAGTATACTTGTAGTATATATTATTCAAAACATACTGCGCTTTCAAACCATCTTCAAAATCTAATACTTTTAATTGATTGCTTTTTCGGTCAGCTTTGATGAAATATAACATATAACAAATCCAACGAGATATACAGGATGATTCATTCGGATTATAAAAGGGATTTCAGCACTGGAATTTTGAAAATCTTGTCATATTACGTCAATCCTGATGTCCAGTTCATATTCTTACATTGATTTCAATGTTGAAAATCGTAAATGAATGCGACCCATTTTACTTACAATTATTTCGCGCTTGTTTCTTCTGAATCAGCGAGCCATAGTTATGTTAAACCGTATACTCTATCTTCCGGAGGATATTAGGTAGAGTTTTCTTAATTTCAAACAGGTCAATTGCCTAAATATCTCAGTTGAGTTTGTTATGAGTGTAGGATTCAGCATTTTTGGACGGAGTTGGGTGCCAGTGCGGACCTGTGCTTCGCAGTTAAAAATGTGAAATCGGATATTTTCTTAGCGCGTCTTCGTGTATCGATAATCTTAAGATAACGAACTATTCCCGTTTATTTATTAGACGCCGTCTGGTCGAGACAATTGAATGGTTATAATAATAATAATATTTATTCTTCATCAATACATTTCTCTAAAATATAACATGACACGTCAAAAAATAACATAATATTTAATATAGGCATATTTCAAATTTATTTATCATACACAAGAAAAATTTTTAAATATTCCGAATTTTTTCCCGGAAACCACAACTCATCCAATCCAAAAACAAACAGAATTCGTCAATATTTTAGATACATTCAATTATATAAATGTCATCAAATATTATCTGGATTTCAGAATACTCGGCTATACAGGGTGGCCATTTGAAAACGAAACAGACGAGATTACAGACGAAATAAATTTTTTCGATAGAAATGCTCGAACAGGTCGATTTCTGTTTCGAGGGGGACAACTTAAGATGTAAGTTACGGACGCATAGCGCTTCAACCCTTGCTACTATAACCCTCACCCCCAAATTTTGAATAAGGAAGATGGGGTGAGTGGTACCTCATTTGAAAGGTATTTTTATACTGATTTCAGCACAGTAATTGTTTTTTTTCATTTTATGCATTAGTTCTCGAAATATTTTCAACCAAGTATTTGAAAATGAAGTGGTGTTTTCATGGCACTTGTTGGGTTTTTGTGAAAAATAGACATTTTGAGCCATGACTGTGGCTTCCTTCCTCCAATCCACTGACATAGAAATCTTTAATCAAGATGTCGAACAAACAAAGCGTATTGCGAAGGAGCTCAATCTTGCGGAAACTCAATCTAAATTATCTTCGATATAATAATTCGAGAATATCTGGATCAAAGATTTACAAATCGGTGGATGGAAGAAGGGTCCTACTGAATGGCCAGCCAGATCGCCAGATCTGTCACCACTAGATTTCTTTCTTTGGGGCCACTTGAAGAGTAAAATTTACTCTACACAGCCCGATTCCATACAAGATTTAAGAAGACGTATGTACATATATTAGACGAATGTCTTCAAATCACTCCAGAAATGCTGCAAAATGTGCGCCATCGTTTTGAACAAAACTTATTTCATTGTATGGAAGCTAACGGTGAACAATTTGAATATTTAATTAATTGATGTGAGTTTTTGATAAATTATTTACTTTACTTTGAAAAGTCTTATTTCTTAGATCAATACTTCAAATCGTTCTGATACCGTACAGTTGGAGAATGATTTCAGTAAATAAAACAGCTAGTCGAACATCTGACGCTAGTAGCATTAACACGTACGGTATGACTTCATTTGCCCAGTAGTAGATGTTTTGCAATTTCAAATACAAGTACGGAAATTTTGGTGTTTCGGAAGCACGAAATGTCAATTATTCGCAAAAAATTAATTTAAGTGATAAAATTAACTAACGCATGAATATTTCGAGAACTAATACATAAAATGAAAAAACAATTACTGTGCTGACATCAGTATAAAAATACCTTTGAATTGAGGTATCACTCACTCCATCTTCCCTATTCAAAAATTGGGGGTGGGGGTTGTAGCAGCAAGGGTTGAAGCGCTATGCGTCCATAACCTACATCTCAAGTTGTCCCCCTCGAAACAGAAATCGATTTTTCTATCGAAAAAATTTATTTCGTCTGTAATCTCGTCTGTTTCGTTTTCAAATGGCCACCCTGTATGTAATTAAGATCCCATGCGAAAATATAAGATTTTATTAATGAGAGTTAGTGTATAATAAAACAAAGAATATTTTCACTCTACTATTACAATCAATTTTTTTTTTATTTCTTGTACGGTATATGCCTGTTTATTCTTTTACATTGTATATTATTTTAATGTTCCAAAGGCCAAAAAAAAGACAATAACAACAGCTCGAAGGACTCATAACCTCACGTCAGTATTCTTTCAAATTTTCGAATTTTAACTCTAATCTTTGCAATAGTCATTTTTTTCTTTCCCATATTTTTTTCCTAAACTTTAGGGAGTTGGTGATCTTAGTCATATCTCATGTTTTCCATTTTATATTTCCTCCTGGATACAGAAATCCTGGTTAATATAACTATAACCGAGAAAATAATAAACATCTGCGTTATGGTATTTTCAGCAGAGATTTGGCAGGTTTACGAATGAATTAAAATACAGCTTAAAGAAATCCCTCACCAAATAGTGATGTGATTTATTAATTAAATCTTATAAATTTTCCATTTCACGAACGTCAATTCTTTATATTTTGCTGTATCCGTGAATAATATTTATAGTAATAGTAAAAGAGGTATAAACCAGCGATTCTTAAAATGTTTATCTTAAGTAATAAAATTTCATCCTCCGATAATTTCATACATGAATACATAAATAGAGGCGCATTTACATATATCTTTTTTTTCTTTAATGAAGTTTAAACATTTGATTTTAACCTAAACAACATAATTTAATAGAAAGTACATAAAGTAATGAACATAATTCATCTGAAATATTGAGAATATTATAAGTAAGAAGATCGAAAATGTTGTTCACACAATTTATTCCTGCCTGTTTTTTTATATGTTTTGTCATCCGGTATTTCAAGCCCATTTTACAATGCAAAGGGTGACTCATTTAAAGGTACTTTTTATTTAAATAAAAAAATAATAAAATCAATTTTATTTTATAATCTTTATTAACAAATAAAAAAATCCATTCTTTACAATTATTTTCCAAAGATAATTTCTTTCAAATGATGACCTCGACTACAATTAACGAGATCCATTCGATAGTTCCAATTTTCGATTAAGCGTGTGAGTATTTCGGGTGATATTTCTCCAATGACTCCAATACCTCAATATGGTAGCCGGCTTGTCCATGTAGACTTTGGACTTCACATAGCCCCAAAGAAGAAATCAAGAGGTGTGATGTCACATGATCTAACCGGCCAATTCACTGGTCCGAAGCGTGAAATGATCTGCTCGCCGAAATGCTCTCTCAGTTAAGCTAAAATTGACATGCTAGTTTTTAAAAAATTCCCGATTTTTTTTTATACCTCATAAGATATTCAACCGAATATTTGTGCATTCATGGATTTTTCAAATCTTTTGGGATCAACCTACTTTTGGTTGGTTTTTGGGGAAAGGAATTCGGTCTTCGCACAAATCTGAAGGAAAACTGCTTATGTTTATTCTTATTTTGAGATATAGGTTTGTTTTATTAGTATCACATTATTTCAGAGTATAGTAAACGACTGTACAACAAGCGCGCAAATGCTCCTGACATCACTTCAATGCATTCCTATATTTTATTTTATTTTTATTTTATATAAACCTAGGAATTTTGTGTTGGGACTACAATCATGGTCATTCAGTGTGTTATGACCATCCATTCTGTTCTCAGATCAACGAATTACTACTATTGAGATACTCTGATTTGAGAAGAAATCTTCCATTTTCTTAAATCTCCAATTACACATCGTTTCAGTAAATATTTGTAATAAGATTTATAGTACTTGCATGAAACTGCATATAGTATCGCTGGAAGGAAATATTTTTCGAACTTAAATTCCAATCTTCACAGTAGTTGGTTCAAGCAAAATTTTCTTTCGAAATGAAGTCGTTTCTGTTCTGCTTCCTTATAAGTTCGCTTTACGTTATGGCTGCACAGGGTCGTTGTGAAGAAAACCGTAATTACGCCTGCTTGGATGCTGCGGGAAATCAAGTGGGTACTGTCTGTGGAGGAACTTGCTACATATGGTATAGATTTTCTTGTCAACCTTGCTACCACTGGCCTCTCAATTCTTGTCGTGGACGATTTGGACTGGATATCGTGAAAACAAAGCTTATGGATTCGACATGCTGATATTGTGATTCAAAATTGTATAATGAGGAGTTCTTGAGCCCATTAAGGATTTGAAAGGATACTTAAACACATGTTAATGAGTTTCTGGTAATGAACATCAATAAAGTTGGCCAATTCAATAATAATTTTCGTTTTTTTTTATCATTTGACAACTTTTCTGAAATAATTTCTTTTAATAGCATAACAACCAATTTTTCAATTTCTAAAAAATCGCACTGGAATTCATTCAATTCCTGTGGTTGAGGAAAAATACAAACATTTCTACAGCGCATCTGTATAAGTGAAAAATTTATGCTCTAATGGTACAACCCTCCCCTTTTTTTAAACTCTAAAATATCATCTCACCAAATATCCTCACATAGGATTAAGGTATGTTTAAATGAAAGTCCATATATTTTGATGAAGCTTGAATCCTCAATTTTAGACTTCATTATGTCTCAATTATAAAATATTTTCAGATTAAATAACACAATACTTCAAAAGCATTGAAACAATATCCATATATACATTTTTCTCAAAAGAACAGATAAGATATGGAAGCTAAGTATAGTAATTCAAAAACTACAATAAATCATCTTTCGATTTAATATTCCTACAAGTACAAAGACACTTCAATTCTGTTTATTTCATGATATTCTGTGACTTTCTCATGGGCAATGATGGTGAAATTTATGCATGCACAATTGTTGAGATCGGATGAATATATTGTGATATATTGAGTATTTTGAAAAAAAAATTTTGATACGCTTTGAAGATTATCTAGCATGATATTTTTCACAAGAATTTTCGAACCTATTTGTTTCAGCACCATTCAAACTTCTTTCAAGATACACAAATTGATCAGTAGGATATTTTGGTTGTTGTTGAGTAAACCAAATTTCAGATGTTCATAACTGCTGAACCCAGTAATGAACTTGACTGAGATACATGGAGAAAATAGTCAATACTAAAAACAGTTTCATAATGCGTTATAGGTTAGAACCCATAAAAAATATTTTTTCTGTGATGGGAAAGAAATTTGACATTTCATCTCTGTTGACAGGTAACAAAATATAACTTTTCACGAAAATACTTTTTCCCGGATATACATACGTATAGATAATGGAAGATATCTGATGTTAGAATATTTTATTGAATATAAGTTACATTTCCTTTATATCAAAAGTACAGTTATTAAATGTGCATTGCGTGAATGCCATGTTCTTTGAACTATTTGATACAATAGACGAATTTTCTTGTGTTGAAATAATATTCTCTGACATGGACCACTACTGTTGATGTACCTGGTCGCAAATCGGGTGTTATTTCTAACTACCACACGTTCTACACACTATTAGCTATTTCTGTTCTGTGTGTTACCGATTCATCAACATACCCTTCAGCGACCGTTGATGACTTCCAACCACCATGTTTCTTTAGTGTCATCAAGTCTCCCCCATATTCAACTAAAAGTGTAGCAGACGATCCTCGAAATGAATGACCTGTATATGAGTTAGCATTTTCAAGTTGAAGAATATTAGCTACTGTTTCAGGTACCTTATAAAACTGATTTTTATCCACAACCTGATTGATACATTTTCCATTGCGATATGCATAAAACAGGCGGCGATCTTTTGCTGCTGCAGGACGAAGGACCATGTACATTCAGTAATATTTAATATATTCTTCAGTAACTACAAATCCCCTGTTTACATCATTCTTTGTTTGCTTCAGTTTCACAATTAATAACATTCCCGAATCTTCAATATCATCTAATGTTACCAGGCTGATTTTACAAATTCGACACGCTCATGCAATCCCAAATACAACAACAACCTTGGCCATTAAATAAACTTCATCGGGTGCATTATTCAAAAAAATCACTAATTTTTGTACTTGTAAAATCGCATCTTGGGCGTGTCACCTTTCCCATTTTGTTTCAGAAATGTAATTAGTTTGAAATATTTTGAAATGTCTACATTATTATTGGATCGTAACATACTTTTAATCATTAAATAATTCGACCATACTGTTGATGGCTTTTGTTGTTGTGTAAGTTCCGAAAAATAAGCCAATAACACTGTCTCCGAGAAAGAACTGCATGTCTTTTGCATTTTCCATTCCATAAATCTTGAATACGGGGTTTCGTTAATTTTCCTGACGCTACTTGCGCTGCTTCTATCAACTCCGTTGGAGTCAGAGAAAATTCACAATCAAGCGTTTTTAACTTTATATTATTCAAAATAACTACTAAACAATTACTGAGTTCGCAATTTTTGAATCAAATCACAAAATTGAATTGACAGATATTTGATTATACTGAAGTTTTCTTTAGCAATGCAGGTCTAATAGCTTACTAGTTTAATTATTCAAATTTCATATCGATAACATTCTGACTTTAATATATTGTAATAATATGTTCTTTCACTATTAAATCGTCCTTTTCCTGTCACAGAAAAAAATAGTGTATTATAAATATTAGATTTCAGCTCTCGCTTCGCGTCGGGAGACAACATACATCTAATACTTTTTTCCCTTGTATAATAAATAACTATTGCAGGAAAATAATAATAAATGTGGCCCTCTCTTCGCCATTTTTTCTCATAAGAATACCTGTAGCTCACAATCAGTAGTTTCCACCCAAGTTTTGATAAAACTGTTCAATACACTGTACTTTCTTAAATTTTATGTGTTCACTCTTCTCTTGAATCAATTTTAAATTTTCAGAAGGTTTCGAAAATCTTGAGATTTCATGAAATGCCGTGGTCGCCTAAATTTGTAATTTGTACAACATATGAATACAAAACTAAGACAAGTTATCCTAAAAAACCTCGTGTATTTCGTCTAGATATAAAAATTGTTCCTACTGCAAAGTCTATCAAACTTACGTAGCTTCCTTGGCAGTTTCCCTGCAGAAAACTGTTCCTGCGTTTGATGTATTAAAACGATAAACTTGTAAAGAGTTTAAATTATCAATTCAAATTTATTACATCAGTTTATAACAAGCAGAGCTTGAAGAGTTCGTTTATCATCACAATGAAACCGCGGTAGGGGTGAATTGATGAGTGATATTTGCATATATTCAAATGACCCTGCGGAAATTTCAACGTGTAATAATAAACTTCTGGAAGTTTCAGTACTATGCGGAAATTTCATTGATTATAGATGAAATATCGGAATATTTTTAAGACAATACTAGTTTACGATATTCAATTTTCTTGGGCCAGAGGAAATTCAAAATGTGCAGTGTAACCAGCACTACTTCCAATCAGCCTATCATTACCTCAGATTAATCCAAATACTAATTTAAGTCATAAGTGGTATTGGTGTTCTGGAAAATCATATTTTATGATTTTTACGAGGGTTGCAGATTGTTGCAGATTGCAACACTAGGGTTGTCCAATCCTGAAATATAAAAGGCAAGAGACGTCTCTGTCTCCATCAATAGAAGACCACTCTTGAAGAAAGAAGTCCCTGAAATATATTTCAGCTTACTTTTTTTATTTTCACACTTAGACGGGGAGCCAGGGTTTTTTTTACTGGGTTTTTTCCCTAGGCTTTTATGTCATACGCCGAATTGTATGACACCCCGTCAATAACCCCTGATCTGTATGCTTTATTGTTTGCTAACTAAATATTGTCAGCCAAAAGTTCAAAAGAATATATATATACAGTTAAGGCATTGGTTCGGCACCTTGCCATCACTTTTTCATAAATATCAATTAATTAGTGTTTTCTATTCAAAATTCGAAAATGGGAGTTCTTCGAAAATCGCCACCTTGTATGAACTATAGAAGGAAAAGGAAGGTTGAACTCAGATTGTATTAGTACGAAATATACGTCAAACGTGTACCGAGCACATTTTAGAATTCTTATGAATTCGTAATATTTGGTTATTTGATTTCGGCTGGGTTTGCTCGGTTTGCTGGGTACTTGTATGAACTAGTAGCAGTCAAAATTTCTGTGATCCTAAAATTTTCAAGAAATTCATCATACCAATATTCCATTTTGAACATAATTGTACCTATATCCATCCTCAGATGTGCTCAAGACCATAATAGCATGACCATCAAACTTTAAGGTGACCTTGGATGAGCATTCCCTAGAGAATTCTTTTATTTACCACATCATTACATTTTCGGGTATTTGTGAGTCCATAGGGACAGTTCCAAATGTATCTTCCTCATTTTCTGATTTAGAGTTCGAGGGAAATGTACAAGGAACTCTCTGTTATAAATCCAATCAATTGGTTTCATCAGGGTATATTGATATTTATAATGGGTTGGCCCATTTAAAATTGGAATTTAATTTTGCTATAAAAAAACTGCTCAATATTTTCCAATGGTTGAACATTTATACAAAAGGTTGGTTCATGACATTTATTTATGAAAAATAATTTCGGCCAATTGACCACCACGGCTGACTTGGCAGTAGCCTATTCGTTCCACCCAATTTTTTAATACATTTTCGATTGTTTGGGGCTCTATTTCACCAATAGCAGCTCGAATTTCGGTCTTGAGGTCTTGAATTGTTTCTGGATTGTTGGCGTAACACTTATCTTTCACCGCTCCCCAAAGATAATAATCCAATGGCGTCAGATCGCAGCTTCTTGGTGGCCAATTCACATCAGCATTTCTGCTGATTATTCGATTTCCGAAAATGCGGCGTAAAACATCGATTGTGGCATGTGCTGTATGGCTCGAAGCACCGTCCTGTTGAAACCAAACATCGTCCAAGTCGTTAGCTTCAATTTCTTGAAAGAACCAATCGTTCAACATTGCGCAGTAGCGCTCGGTATTGACGGTTACGGTTACTTTGGAAATAAGTTTTTAATATTTCCCAACTTTCTTCAAGCGAATAGCGTCCCATTTCGTAAACTTCAAACTTTCAACTAAATATTAGTCACGTCAAAAAGAATAGTTGACGTTTATAATGTCAAATAATCGGTAGTTCAAATTCCAAACACTAGATGGACCACCCGTTAGTTTCAATGTGAAAGCATTCAATTTATTTGTGTGGGAGTTGAACATACTTCGTATTTCACTAAACTAGCACGGTCACTTCTATGTGCAAATACATCAATATTCACTAACTCCATATTAATCATTCATCAACTTCTTAATTACTCCTGTCATTAAAGAATGTTGCACTAGGTTAATCATTCATTAGAGTTGAATCCTTTATCTAATAGCGCTGTTACTCAATTCAATTCACATTATAATAACAACTCAAGATTTGCAGATTTATCATCCTGGGGTGCTGATCATTATTATTGAAACCACATGTCAGTGATATCCATGTCCTCAATGATAGGCCAAAATTGAGTTATTAACATCTCGTGATAGTCTGATCCATTGACCGTTACCGCATCTTCGGAAATAAAACGGCCCAAAGACGCCTCCAGACCACATAGCGCACCAAACAGTGACACTTTGAGGATGCAAAGTCTTTTTAATAATCGCCCTAGGATTTTCAGAAGCTCAAATGCTGCAATTTCGCTTGTTGACGTACCGTGACAAATGAAGATGTGCTTCGTGTGAAAAAATAATTTTTTCCAAAAAATCAGCGGGTTCATCCAGAATGAATTGAGCGAATCTACGCCGATGTGAATGGTTGGTCGGCTTCAATTCCATCTTTCAAGGCTTCAAAGCCAAATCCTCCTGCAAAATTCGCTATGCGGTGGTTTGGGATAACCCCAGTTGTTGAGAAAGTCGAGAAATTGATAGATTTGGATCTTCTTCAACACTGTGGCTCACGGGTGCGATGTTTTCAGTTAAACGGCCCTGTCGAACACGCGTTGATGTTAGCACATTTTGTACTGAGCCCGTCGGCCCTAATTTAGCGACCAAATTTTGATTAGCGGTCTCAGAAGTTCGATTATGTTGTCCAAAAATATCACGAATTTCACAGAATATAATTTTAACTGAACCGGCATTTTCATAGTGGGTTTTAATTATTTTAATTAGAATATTGTAAGCCAAAAGTTCAAAAGAATATATATATTATTTTAATGCGATTTCGAGCCAAATTGAATTCATTGTGACAATTGCCAAAACATCTATTACGAATATGTCAAAAAAACCAACTGTCAATGTTATCATGTGGTAGGTGTGGCCACAATTGAAAAACAAATTTCTCGTGAAAGACCCTTTATGTGATTTTCAAATTGCTGATGGGAATTGTAACTTAGTCGGCTTCATTCTCAGCGCTCATATCAACCACGAATTTTCTTCAAGAATAAAATCGACTTGCATTGTTTGGACCCTGTTGCATTGTTGGATATTGCTTGAATTACTTATAAGCTATAACTGTTCAAATATCACTGTTGTGTTTGATGATATATGATACCGCAGTGGTAGGCCTAGAGAAACCATTAAATATACAGGGTGAGTCTTTGACCACTTCGTTTATTTCAACCATAGGTTCTTGAGATCAAAAGAAAAACTTTTTTCTCATACCGTTTTTCTATATTCAGCTGCGTTAAAAAGTTAAAAGCATTTTAAGTTTTCACATTGTGTAAATACCCTCTGTGGTGCTGTTTAGTTTGAATGAAAATTACATTACGCAGCATCCACTATGGAATATGAATTGTTCAAAAACAAAATACGTACCTTTAGTTCAAGTGATATTTGTTTTTCATGCAATTTAACCAATCTGTACAGTAGTAGTGAGAAACCCACAAGAAATGGAATAAATCTATTGAGGCCAAAATATGCATGACTGTTATCACAAACCTTATACAAGAGATCATTTCAATTGATATTATCGTTTGAATATTACAGGTGAAAATGAAATTTTTTTTATGAAATTTCAACACCTTCTATCTTTTGAACGGGCCCACATTTGGATAAATATTATAGGAAGAAAATGACTCACCCGGTATACGTCTACGGCGTACAAACTCCTATTCGTTCATATGTATGATATCCGATATCTGTCCGGATAAATAAATCCAATATGAATGAAATAATTCATCCTCTCACTAGATTAATAAACAAGTATTTAACAACAGGATGCTTCCCGAGGTGCTCGAGGATCTCTAAAGTAAAACTATTTTAAAAAAGAGGGGAAGGCAACGATAAAGGCAATTATAGGCCGATTTCCTTGGTTCCAATATTCTCCAAAATTATACAGAAAAGAATTGCCACTCAACTAATAGTCTACTTTGAGATAAATCGACTATTTTCAGGAAGTTAATTCGGATATAGTAAAGATAAAAGCACAGTTCAGGCAATTATCAACTTTGTCCATTTTACTATTGAATGCTTCGAACTGGGTTAACATTGTTTGGCCTCGTTCTTAGACCTTTCGTTTGCCTTGCCGCAGACAAGCTAATTTATAAGCTAAAGAGATATTGATTCGATTCTTCGGTGATTAGGCTCATTGATTTTTTCAGTGTTGATAGAAAGCAGGTGATTTTAGTGGATGGATCCTATTCGGGCATGAGAGATTTGACCATTGGAGTACCACAAGGCTCCAATCTTGGACCTACTCTTTTTTTAATCTTCATCAATGATCTGTCTGATTATGTTCCTGTAGTAGACACAATTTTTGGATGACACTATCATCAAAATACGATCGAAAGAAATTGTTGGTTTGGATGAAATGACAAGGGTTACATTGGCGAGGATATTTGAGTGGTTTACAGCTAATCGTCTGAGCATGAATGAAAGCAAGACACAGTCCATGTGACGGAGTCTGAGATGGGTGAGAGACAGAGATAACACTAACATAGTGAAGTTTCGGGGCCTGCATCTTAATGATTTACTCACATGGAATGCTCATGCGGATGAACTGACATCAACTTCCAGCAGAAATATATTTGACCTAAAGGTTCTTCCATACTCACTGTCTGAGAGAAGTTTGAGATCTACTTCGCTATGGTGGAATCAAGGTTGAAATATGGGGTGATATTGAGGGAAACTTTTCGCAGAGTGGTTCTGTCTTCAGGATTCTGAGTGAAATAGGTTATAGAGAATGTTGCAAATAAGTTTTCGGGAAACTAAGTTTCCACCTATTTTCGTACTTGAAACCTTGTGTATACTCATGCTAATGATAAAAATTATTGTTGACATTCACAATTATAACACAAGAAATAAGGATCACTTCAGGAAAAATTTTTTAAGATTGAGTAAATCTCAAACACAACACGTCAAAATAAACTACTCCTTAAATTGAGAGAATTGCATAAAAATAACAACAAAATAAAAGCACAATAATTGTAATTGCATTTTATTTAGTAGATGAGTTTGTGTTTTTTGGAAGACATAACTTCCTTACTGTACTTTCTGTACTTGTGTTTTTATCGTAACCACAATGTGATCATGACATATTGTGCATTTTGATCTGTGATACAGTGAAATTTTAAAGCTATACTTAATTTATTATTTCATTTAGACACATCTTCGATGATTTCACCTATATTTTATTTAATTCGTTTTGTTTCATTTTTTTAACTAAATTTATTTGTTCGTGTGTTATCACATATTCAATTAATGGATAAGTTATTGATTGCTTCACCAGTTCACACTGCTTGTGCTACGAAATCCCTATCTATTTCTGTTTTTTTTTTCGTATTTTCCTTCTTGTTATATTCTAAGTTTATAACTATGACTTGTAAAAGTCGTTCATAAGATTGTAAAATCAGCAATAAACTCTCTATATCTGTTAAGTATAGAGCTTTGGAGATTTTTTTTATATTTTTAAAATTTTCTACAGTATCGATTTCTAAGAAATTTCGCGGGCCTCTATTTGTTCAAAAATAGTTAAAATACATTTTAAGTTAAAACTGGATTCGATGGATATTATAGAAGTTATAGAGGATACCAAATTTCAGATGCTCATTACTCCTGAACCATTGTAGGAATTTGCCAAAATAATTTCCTCTATCGAGATATTTCGATAATTAACCTATTCTGAAAATATGAAAACTTTATCCCAGCTATTTCAGAAGTTAGAGAATATACGGCCCTATAATTCAAGTCAAACCTAATCGAATGAGACCATTTTTAGCTTATTACACATTATATTTTGTTTACAGTGTGAATAAATTGTACAGTAGGTGCCAGATTTTATTTCAACGGGAAACACGACAGTAGGAGTTGTATTCAATATTACTTACCCTTTGACCTTCAAAGGAAAAAAGCCTAAATATTGAAATAATGAATGATAATCAATAATATAGGTTTTTATACAACTCATTTCGGTTTTTTAAATTTATTATGACAATTTTTTAGGTTTGTGAACATTCCTCAGTAGCAATTAAACCATACAACTACCGTTTCATTCCTTGCTTCTACGTCAATATTTCATGAATGGACATCAAACATAATCTGAGCCTTCAAAGTATCAAGATCAACATTCTTGTCGCTGCCACTCTTTTGAATGAGTTCAAAAAACGTCAAATTGAACGAGCATAAATGGATACAAATTCAA
Organism: Micraspis discolor; assembly: GCA_030674115.1. NCBI lineage: Eukaryota > Metazoa > Arthropoda > Insecta > Coleoptera > Coccinellidae > Micraspis > Micraspis discolor. The sequence continues at coordinate 3,864,814 of JARTUT010000873.1, forward strand.
AAGCCCCCTTAATTCCAAGTGCAACATTGACGTATTGGTGCAATTTTAAACCTCCTTTTTTCTCGTTCCATTACTTATAATCAACGCTCGTGCGTTTTTGCTCCCCTTCATTTCATAACCATTTAATTCTCTCGCAGCATTTGAATATATCTCAGTTTAGCACTGGTATCAGCAGAGATAATTGTCTTTTCAGTTCTGGTCATTTACATAACGTGGCAATTAGTTGGAATACAATGCTTTCACAAGAATTAACATGAATTAATTCTGTTAGTTGAAATTATTCCCTGCTTATTATACTTCGGTCTTTCCGAAATAGTTTATTTCTTTCGATATTAGGTAGGTTTATTGAAATATGTTTCATTAATTAGATGACCGATTTAATATTTAAATTTTTCAATTTTATCGAGTCAAAATTGAAAAGATGAAAATTAAATATACGTCGTTGAAGGCCATAAAATTGTAGTGGGGATCTGATAATAGTAATGAAATTTGGAGTGTTTGTCGTTGGTTATTCAAACAACGCTTTTCTTACATCAACGAGCTTTCTCGAATATTTAATGATGACCAAAGTTGGAACACTCATTTGGCCTATTTTAATATGAAACCTACAAACATTCTGTTCACAAGGTTAAAAAATCCAACACCTTTGAGTTAGTCATCAACAAAATACCATGTGCATGTACCAAGTCGAACATAGGAAACACCAAACAGTATTTGAGCAAAAATGATTACAAAAATCATAATCAAATCTAGACCAACAAAACAGCATTAGTCTCTCATCACTTCACTACAGGTCACAATTTCAACTTTGAGGAGACAACAATTTTAGATATGAGGTCCAATTAGTTTAGACGGAATATAGAAGAGATTACACAATTATTCATATCAATTGTTTATTCATAACGCATTTATTTTTCATTTCATTTAGGTGTTTCATTTTTTTACAGTATTAATTTTTAGAAACTTGTGGAGGTGAGAACGTCCCCATTTTTTCACAACACTTTAATTCTATACTCTAGCAAAACACAGAATATTTGTTGGTTTTTTGTCATATTATTGAATAATGTCATCCAAAAATTCGAAAAATTCATCAATTCCGAATACAGAATGGATGGATGTTTCATGGAGGTATTTCTATACTTACATAAAAACCCATATTCATTGTTATAATGTATCTGTCTTTTTGTAGAGCTTTGAAGAAGCAACAATAAAGTTGCGAAAGTTATTACAAACTATTATAACCAGAAAGATCATAAGAACAAAGAGAATAGGAGAGATGTCAAGAAAAACATCAAGAACTGAAAGTGATCCTGATAGTTTCACTTCAATTAAAGAATTTTCACTTATAATACCACAAGAGCTTCAAAATTATCGGGTCTTTCCCGATAGGTTCGTTGCAAACAAATGAAGGAGTCAAGTTTTTCAGGTTAAAAAATCACGAGCGCGAAGCGCGAGTGATTTTTCCTGAAAAACTTGACGATTTTATTTGTTTGCAGGGAACCTATCGGGAAATACCAGATAATTTTGAAGCTCGTGTGGTATTCGGGGGATTATTTTTCTGTCCCAAATGTCGGCCAATAGAATTGCACCATGAGACGAAATGTACAGTTAACAAATAAGAATTTTATAATGAATAAAACATCATTTAATTAAGAATCAGGGTAGTGCAATTAAAAATACAATTGTTGTAAACATTGGTGCATGTTATCTTCAAGTCAGAGTTATCGGTAATGGTCCCAGAAGAGGTAGATGGCATGAGGATTATGCTGTTGATGGCATTTTCTGCAGTAGGCTCACTCCTTCGCAGTTTCTTGACAATTAATTCGTGGTGTTCCTTGTCGAGTTGGAGATACGGCTTGATGGAGTTACTGTTGGCATGTCCAGTTATTTTGATTATCTGCTGCTCTCCCAGGCCCGATTTCGCTAGATTGGAGACGGCTGTTGCACGACTGGAGTGATTGGTGATTTTTTTGTTACCAAGGTCAAGCCCAGCTTTTTGTGCTGACTCCTTAACCCACTCTGAAATCGTGTTTTGGCCTACTGGGGAATCCTTGTACCACCTAGCGCCTGGAACTTTATTCCAGAATGGATTTTGGGTCAGGAATAGTCTGTTGACATCTCTCTTCTCTCTCAATTTCTGGAACAGTCTCACTGGGCACTTGTCAGGGATTTCCCGATTCTCCACCAGCCACTTGCTGTCTGATAATTTTTTATCACCACCTTGTGTGGTCTTGCTGAAAATTGGATTGTATTCAATTCTCCCAGTTGTTTCCCCGTCATTTCGCTGTTCTGCCTTGAAGTGATATATTGACGCCATGCTGCCCTCACCACCTCTCCAAGCCAATTCCACTGATATTATCATGAATAATTTTTTCTGGAGGCCATCAGGAATTTCCTCGTCCCAAACAGTGGTCATTGCATCCCAATCTTTTTCCTCCAACGCTGCTGCACTTGCCCTCCGTTTTTCCGGAATAGATTGTATAGCCTTACGCTTGGCATCACGAGCTCCTCGAGCGGTCTTGAATTCAGCATCCGAAAATAGGTTGATTTTGATGTCGAAATCATTCAAATACTTTTCTTGAAGTAATTTGGCAGTCTGATTCCACATTGTTTTTATTGTACCTTCCTTATAGTCTTCTCCATCCATTTTCTTCATATTGTAAGCGTAATCTTTCATAATGTTTGCCAATTGCGCTTCACTCGTTTCAGCACTCAATGTGTATTCCCTCTCAGTACAAAAAGTAGTAAATTGGTTCCAAACTGTTTTTTTTTGCCTTCTCCGTATTAATGGGAACATTTCCTTTGACTTTTTTATCGATGGTGGACAGAGAACAAACTCCAAATCGACTCATTTTCATGCAAAATCTCCAATTTTCACAATTGAATTCAACCTGTCAGTTTGACGTGTGCTTAATTTGACTGGATCATGTTTTGTTTATATATAGCAACTACCAGAGAAAATTTTCAAAAAATTATCAGTATAATACCATGTAGGTTGTACCACGTGACGTCGAATGGTGCAATTCTATTGGTCGATATTTGGGTCGGAAAAATAATCACAAATAATCTTCGATCATTTCGCAGAGATAATTCAGCTTTTTTCATTTTCGCTCCTATTCTACAAGGTGTCCAGAAAGGGTATCAGGTATTTGTAAGTAGTGTTAGGTAGTACACCTCTTGAAATTGAGTTTGTAAGAGGTGCCTCATTTTTGTACTTAAGCGGTACATTGTACCACTTCAAATGAGGCGAGGGGGTCTGGCTGTTTAGGACGCGATATGATGTCGAGACAAAATTTGTACTAGTATAGACAACGGGCTGTTGAGGCGGTGTAACGTAGCGAGTACAAGGTAGGTAAGAACTAGGAACGTTGATGGTCTGTTTCACTTCAAATATGACGATGCAAAAGAAGAGATGTTAACTGTCGACAGAGAATTGAAATAATACAAGAGGCAAAATTTAGAATGCAAATTAATAGTTGGATTTTGAAACTTAAGGACGGTGTGCGTGTGAGGGGAAGATTTTACTGAATATGAGGGTTTTGTTATTCAAAATAATCGAAGCTAACCGTGATTATATATTATCATGTAATTAAAAATTTTAAGTTTCCTCTTACATCATACACAGTTTTCCTGTTCATTTTAGGACAAACTGTTTTTCTAAAGCTGTATCTAATTACTGGTTATTTCGGGCAGAATTCTTTCTGTGAGACTTCATTATGCAGAAAACATATATTGCTTATTTATGGCTCATCGCAATTCGCAATTGTAACATTTATTAGGGTAATTTTTGGGTAGGTAATACTATTCTGAAAATTTCATATTTGTAGTTCATCATTTGTGTTACTTTGGTTGATAAGAAACTGAATATTTCGCCCTTTGATAATAATAACAACTCGTTCAATTTTTCGTCGAATCGACTTTTCATGTCTTGTAATTTTTCTTTATCTATGACGAACAGAATTCCTAGTAATAATTAATATTTTTAAATCGGTAAGATTAACACTATAATGTCATGAGGTACTAGTGCAAAAATGGCAGCTAATAATCGAGAGCTTAGCGTTTTATTCCTTCTTTGAAGAATCAATATCTTAAATCATACAATCATCGAAAATAAAATTGTTTTTCTGTTGAGTTCAAAGAATGTCCTATAAAATCTCATTATATTTGGTGAGAGGTGACAAAGACGCCGCCACGCCATAAAACCCCCCATAATTCCATAATTTACGGCATCTGTGAACTGTCTACTACGAATCAATACATCCCTCAGCACTCATTTACCCTCGTTTTTGTACCGGTGACCAGGGCCAGGACTTATCTTCCTTCCCTCTTTGTATTTGTCACGTGACTCGCATGGCTCCATCGCTTCCTAGTCCTCATTGGGGCGAAGTGGCGCATTTGAAGTGAGATGGTACATTGTATAAACATGAACCGCTCTTACATTTCCCCGTCGTGAACGGGACAAATAAGCCGCCTCTTGTAAGAGGTACCCAACACTATTTTTGTAAGTTCGATAATAAAAATATTTGTGAGCGATAAAAAGCTTATTGTTTATTACTAACATATGAATTGGAGAATTATTAGGAAAAGATTATGCTAGAGAAATGATTACGTTGAGCTGCTGGCACTCTTCTAAACGGGAATAATGGCACCTTGACACATAGCTATTCCTATTGCTGCTATTTCTGACCTTATGTTTTGCTTCAACTGGGTTAGATTCGTCCGATTGATTTGATGAACCTTACCTTTAAGGTATCCCCATACAAAATAGTCAATCGGGCTAAAATCAGGGCTTCTGGGAGCCCAGTTGATGTTACCCCTTCGCGAAATGACTTCATCAGGGAATAATTCGATAACAACTTCCATTGAATCATTTGGGGTACGGCAATTGGCGTACTGAAACCACGTTCTTGAGTTGAAACCTGCAAACTCCTGCAACTCTGGGACCAAAAAATGTAGCAACATATCGCAATAACGGTCACTATTCAGATTAATTGCTCGTTCTCGTTGAACTTCATGAAAATAAAGACCAATTATGCCTTTAGCAGACATAGCGGCCCAAACCACGACCTTTAGGCTATGAAGGGATCGTCCATGCTTTGGTCTCGGATTCTGCAGTGCCCAGTACCGACAATTCTGCTTATTAACATGACCATTGTTGTTGAATGAATCGCTGCAGCATTTCGTTCGCAAAATCAAGGCGATTATCATAGTCCGCATCCTCCAATTCTTGCCTTCGCTTTCGGATGGATAAAGACGGATTTTGACGGACTGACGCCTCAACTCCTTCAATTGTTCCTGGCAAACTGAACGAGGACGGCCAAAATTTGAATTTTAACTGTCGCTCCTGTATTCTCGAACATCATGATCCATTTCCTAATGCAATCGTCACTCGGCGAATGGCATGTACGATATTCCGCTAGGTAGAAACGTTGAGCAGTCACTATTGAATCACCATTACGATAATACGCTCGTGCCGGACGACTCGAACCCCACCCCGCTCCTTTTAGACGCCCCGTTCCGAATATGCCGCCAAAACAAATACCCGATACTCTTTCTGGACACCTTGTATAATTGCTCGAATCCGAAACGGTTTACGGCTGGTGTTCTTGAGCATCCGCATCGAAAACGCCCTAATATCCAATTTGAAATGATTCATACCCTCATAAAATTATAGTCATGCTGTTTATATTCCATCTAAATATGAAGAATTATACTCATTTATTTTAACTGCCGACGTCTCCAAACTACGTTCGTTGGTCCAATTAAAGCCCTCAGTTCGACGTTCTGAATACGCGTTGCTTGCTCGCAAAATCAATAGAACGGTACGATATGCAAATATTGAGTATCGGCGTAATATTAATTCAGATTGATCGCGGGCCATTTTTGTTGATTGATGTGAATTCGGATAAAAACCGAAAAGAAACGGTTTTGATGAATCATTCATCATGCGATTGCTGCACGAATGGATACAGATTGGACGAATCTGGAGCAGTTTTTTTCTGGGTCAGCACAAACCGTACTCTGAAGCACGTAGGTTTTCAGTTTTAGTATTTTCGGTTCTGTGAGCAATCAGTTACGGAACTAGATGATCCGGCTTCTGGTAAATTCGATATTCTGAATTTTAAATTATACCTCATATGTAAAATTCTAGAACTGACACAGAAAAACACATTATTAAGGCAAAATCTGTCTTCATTCATCAATATACATTTTTTGGGGGAAAAATTTTCGAAAACTAAATAGAAAAACTCATAAAGACCTTCATAAGCGAACAGAATATAACATTACAGAATCAATTAAAAGGGTTACCGACTTTGCGTATAGCAATATATACAGGGTGAGTCTCACTCTCACTCTGCTTGCGGATTCTGGAACTTCTTTGCTGAGAATCAAAACAACATGGAGGATGGGCTCTTCAAAAAATATGGACAGTCATATACAGGGTGTCTCTTTGACCACTACGTTAATTTTAACCATAGATTCTTGACTTCAAAATCAATATTTTCTTCCTATAAATTTTTTCCAAATTTGGCCCCGTTCAAAAGATAGGGTGTTGAAATTTAATTAATATTCAAACGTCAATATCAATTGAAATGATCTCTTGTACGAGGTTTTTGATAACAGTCATGCATATTTTGGCATCAATAGATTTATTCCATTTCTTATGGGTTTCTCACTACTACTGTACAGATTGGCTAAATTGCATGAAAAACAAATATCACTTGACCTAAAGATTCGTATCTTGAACTTTCTTGAATCATTAGTCTTTTTTGCAGATAAAATCATCATCTTTTTTCCTAAATTGCACCATTTTTGAGTTGAAGTTGTGAGGAATTAAATCGATATAATCATCTGATGAAACATGAGTGACTGAATCATTTCTTAGTGGGAAAATATTGTTTTTAAACAATTCAGATTCATCAGTGGATGCTGTGGAAGGTAATTTTCATTCAAACTAAACAGAACTACAGAGGAGTTTGCCCAATTTGAAAACTTTAAATGCTTATAACTTTTTAACGTTTCTTTTAATCTCAAGAACCTATGGTTAAAATTAACGCAGTGGTCAAAGACTCACCCTGTATATACAAAAAAATATTCCACTTTAGCGGTTTTTGAAGATCTAAGAAACGCTTTGGATATCGTAAGTTATGATAGGCTTTTGGGAAAATTGACAAATTATGGATTCCCAGCAAAAATATCAGATCTTATTCATAACTACACTTCGAATAAAACACAAATCGAGACCCTCATTAGCAAACGTAGTACTGGAAGACGGGCTATTTTCGGAGTACCACAAGGTACTGTGCTAGACCCTATCTTCAATTACACGGCCTCATCAAACTGAATAAATGTGAAATTAAAAGCTTCGCAAAGGAGAAGTGGCAAATTTTAGAGATCAAAGATTTTGGGACAACAATTGAGTATTTTCAATCAACTCAGAATAGGAAAATACTTTAAACTTGCCGCAAGTAAGACAGGAATTCCGAATTAGGGAGATTTGATAATTGAAACAAATTTTACTGTTACTAAAACAGCTTCTGTAAGGTATCTTGGTATATTGATGAAAATTTAAGATGACATAATCATGTTCCTTTCGATCAGAATCTCATGCTGATTGTAAAGGGTGATTCATTTAGAGGTACTCTTTTTGGTGGAGATTTAGTTGCAGATCGCGCCTGCGTTGTGTAAACTAAAGTGGTATTCTTGTTCGGTAGTGTCTGAAATTTTATAATGAACTGACTTAGCCCGGCACCGCGTTTACAAATTGTTCGGCTTTATTACAAAAATGGGCGTTCTCCGATTTATGTGTATCGGGCACTTAGAGCGAGTTACGGCCCACATAATCAGCCTACCGAACGCATAATTTGCTCTGCCATCACTAAGTTTGAGACTCAATCAAATAGACAACATCCAGCTCGTAGTGAAGAGAATATAGCGGCGGTGGGGGAGAGTGTACGTGATGACCCTGAAGTGTCGATTCCTAGACATTCTCAACAGCTTGGCCTTTCGTATTCAACGACTTGGCGGATTTTACGGAAGGATCTTTCTTTGAAAGCTTACGAAATTCAATTTGTTCAAGAACTGAAGCCGACCGACCTACCGAATCGTTTAAGTTTTAGTCGTTGGGCTCTTGACAAGCTTCCAGAGGATGCACTCTTTTCGACAAAAGTTTTGTTCATTGATGAGGCCCATTTTTGGCTTCATGGGTTCGTAAACAAACAAATTGCCTGAATCTGGTGTGATGAACAACCCGAAGAGTCTGAAGAATTGCCGTTAAATCCAGAAAATACTACTGTTTGGTGTGGTTTATGAGCCCGTAGAATAAACGTTCCATATTTCTTCAAAACAGAGGACGGTCGGAATACTACTGTGATTGTTGACCGTTATATATATATATTCTTTTGAACTTTTGGCTGACAATATTTAATTAGCAAACAATAAAGCATATAGATATATTGACCGTTATGTCTTCATGATAACAGACTATTTGTTGCCCAAAATTGAAGCCCTTGGTTTCGACGAAATGTGGTTCAACAACACTTGCCATACAGCCCGTGAAACTATGGCATTTCGGCGAGCACATCATTTCACGCTTCGAACCAGTGAATTGGCCGGCTATATCATGTGGCATCGGATCTTTGAAATGGAAAAAACGCTCGGACGGGTCAAAAAATTAATTCGATATGTATATATTACTTGCATTACTGATGCATTTGAAGGAGATTGTCATAAATGCAGAGGAAAAGAGTGCTCTTTCACTAAGATAATGCATTATGTCACTAGTCGTTAGCTATCATGTCCAATTGGCATGAACTACACTCAAAATTGCTTTGCACCCAACATACATGCCGGATTTAGCCATCAGCGACTTCAACTTGTTCGCAAGCCTCATCAACAAGATCGAATCGTTACCGAATTAGATATCTTAGGCTTGTTTCAGCAAATACAATTCCGATGGAAATCAGCCTGCCAGCAGGACGATAAACGAGGCATCGGTATTTTTACGATCGAATCTACATATCGAAAACCCACAATTCCTACCTGTCCCAAGTGATTCACGATCTACGGAACCTCTGTTTCTTTTTACGTTTCGCAATCAGAAACCCTCCATCCTCTATCTACCTCGTAGCGGCACAAGATTCAATAAATAGAGGCGTATGTACGAGTATGGTCTTGAACGTTCAACTTCACCTTGATTTGCATACTGCAGTACACTTAATACTGCAAATACTGTTCCGACGGGACTGCTCGCCTTTCTCTTGTCGGAAATATTACCGAGCTGCGTGCAATATGGCCGATTTGGATGAAAAAACTGGATATGCTTGTTTCGTTTGGTCTTGATCGAGAACGCCGTTCAAGAAACAAGTAATGCAGTGGATTGGTGTGGAATTTTTTTCATCATTTTATCAATTTTGTCAATATAGTTGCTTTTATAGGTAGGTTTGAAACTAGAAAATTTCTTTCACTGTGCCGTTCTGTCAGAGAAATGTTTCTTCTTATGTACCATAGTCTATGTTAGGCATGGTGTTAATCCATGCCTACCTTATTGGATTTGATATCTTCAAGCTGAAATTAAATAAACAATTACTTTTTTTCCATTAATACATCATTCATCCTTTATACCATTAAAAAGAATTCTGGTTAATTTGCAGAAGGTTCGCTGGATTTTGATATACTTCAATTTATGTGTCCATATGATGCTTTTCAGTCAAGATAAGATTATAAATTGCGGACTGTTTATCTGATTTCATTAACACCTGAAGTTTTGGTGGAGTTAAGTTTAGATATTTAATATTTTTCCTACGTTGGGATGTCCTGAAAATGTTGTTGTAATATCAAATTTACAAAAATAGTTCTGGATTTGTATATATAGTTCTCCGAAATAAGTGATATGAATGAATTTATTGGTAGGTTTTTTTGTAGGGTAATTGGAAAATTGTTATTAATCGCAATTTCTTTTATTTTATCAATTTCCGATTGCAGGTTATACTCTGTTGATCATAGATTTTTCTAAATTTGATGTTTAAACAATATTTTCACGACATCCCGACTGAGGAAAAATATTGTACTCTTCAGATGTTCATGAAATCAGTTGTAAATATTTCAATGCTGCATATGTTGGCCAAACCAAGGGACTAGATTGCAAGAACATTTGAAATGAGATAAACAGTCCGCAGTTTATAATCATAACTTGACTGAAAATCATCATATTATGAATACCGTCAATAAGAAGATTTCCAGTTTATTATATCTAGCACCTGACCATGATTTGACAACCGAAACCGGTCGTGTCGTAAGATCAATAAAGTAAAAATTAGACAAAACACTTATTTCTCTTATGCTTCAGATATATTTTCACAAAATAAATTACCTATGACGTCTCAGGAGATGGGGCTGAGGGATAAACTCTTCTTGTAGTGATATGTTCCAGAAACTTAGCAGAAGAGAAACTAACTCCACCTTCTTCATTTGTATCCTCGATGTGCATGAATATATTGTACATATCAAACCAAAGTTTTATGCAACTTGGCTTAGCTTAAAAAATTCGCAGTATACGAGAGATCTTTTGTTGAAAAAGCCTCATCGTGATCTTATATTTTTTTTCAAAAACTTCAAGCAAGAGAAGAAAAGGTAACTTCATTTTCCTCATTTGTGTTCTCGATAAGCTGAAAGAGGTAGTTCACATCAAACCAAAATTCTATGCTGCTTGGTTCAACTTAAAAATATGGTAGTATACCAGAGATCAGATATCAAAAAAGATTAAGTCTGTCACAAAAATAAAACATCCATAAATTGAAAACAAGAGAAGCTTCTTTAGGAAAAGATATCCACTGATTTGATGAGATGCATGTTTTATTGAACGGTCGAACATTTCAAAGGGCTTCCAGCTCAGTTAATTTTGACTTTTCATTGGAATTATTAAATTTCGATGAACCTCATAATTAAATCAAGATAAAAACTTCAACCATGAGTAATAGCATATATATCGATTGAAACTCTACAAAATTTGAATGCAAAAATTCCAGGCATTCCATTTTTATCCCAACTAATTTAATTACATTTTGAATGCGATCATATAAAAATAATTGAACCCAGCGAATAAATTAAATTTCCGGTTGCGAATCGATATTAAATTGCATACTAATAAATCGGAATAAACGATGTGGTATATAAATTTACCATACTCCATTGCAAACTACATTAAGAGTAATTTAATCAGGGTTATATGAATTCGTTCGACTTTCAGCAAAACCCAACTATACAACAAACAATTATTCAATTACAACATTCTGTTTTGTACGATAATTCAAATCAGCAATAAAATCTGGTATGTAGGAATATACAGTGATATTTTCATTTATTGCACAATAAAACCTTAATTTCTCTTCAACACAATTGACTTTCTATTGTTCGCATAAATGCGGAAGCTATTATGGCCCACACAGAATAATATTGATTTATTCCGGATGAAAAACAAACTCAGTGATTCATAGATATGGATATTATTGAATGCTGTGTTAACTTTCTTTACTTCAGTTCAGATGCTAGTATCCATCATACAAATTGAAAGAAACTGTGCTATTCGATCAGAAAAAAAAAATAAGGAGGTTAATTTACTGCCTTTGTTCCATCCACTAATTTGGCAACATGGCATTGAAAGAAGTATTGGCTAGTGAACTGAATAAACTGAAGAAATACGTTTTGATTGATATCATAATCAATAAATCGATTCCACCTGGTATCAGTGTCAGTGAAGAACTGTGGAATCATATCAACTTTAACTTGGAAGTCCGTGAGAATACACAAAATAATATTAACGGTGTTTACCAACATAAAAACGGTGTTATTCAAGAATTGAACAGTGAATTGAAATGCGCAAAAATTAAGTTGGAATATAGTAAGAGACTGATCGAAGAATTGGAGAGGTCAGTAGAAAATCAAAAATTATTAATAGAAGAGTTAACGACAAAAGATACAGAAAATTTGTCCTCAAGCCAGGAAAAACCAAACGTGGCCATATCGAAAAATCATTTCGACTCGCAAGGAAAATTACCAGTTGCCAGAAACTCTAACCTTGTAACGTGGAATGATATGTCACATTCCGAAGGAAAATTTCAAAGAGAAGGCGAAACATCATATGGAAAGAATTTCAATCAGAATAGAAACTTTGCTGTTGGCAAAAATGAAACATCGAACAATTTCGTTGGAATACCCAAGCTATGTTGGTTTCATCTTGGTCGAGTTAGTAAGAGTACTAATATGGAACAAATTATGGAATATTTGAAGACGACGTTTCATAGAGAGGATTTTGTTGTGGAACCGTTGCCCTTAAGAGAAGATGCAAGAAGTGCCTCGTTCAAAATTGGAGCTCATATGACTCTGTTAAAGGATATCTATGCTGAAGATAAATGGCCATCAAATGTGACGATAAGAAGGTTTTCCTTCTACCGAGGCAAGCAATTCAATATGATCCATCCTAGACTATAAAAATGATCGAGGAATCAGAATGGTTTATGAAATTAATGCCCTATCAACCAAAAACAAAATAATCGTATATTCAAGGCTTGTAGAACAGAAATTATATGATAAATATCTGAGCGCATACAAATTTATCAGTGACCCAACATGATTTGAATAAAATGATATTATAGTGATATCTTCTGGTTCTCAGATGAACTAAAAATTATTTCAAGAGATTTCTTCTTAAACATTATAGTAAGCCTGGTGTATCATGTGAGTGAGTTGTCTGTACTACAGCGCCCTACATCCGAAGATTTCTACGAATGTGTCGATGCAGTTTCCTAACTCGCCGATCTTCTGAAGAAACTAGGTGACGACCATCAACTCTAGGTGGCGCCAAAGTCGCCAAACAGAATTATGCATACATCATTACATCTAAAGTTAGTGTTATATTGTGCCGGAATAAAGATATAAATTAAAAATACAATTAGGAGTAATATGACCCAGTAATTCATAGGTGAATGTTTTGGTACATATGAGGCCAAAATTATTATCGATGCGATACCATGTGAACTATGACCTCAGACCAGTAAAGAACATTTATTTATTGATGTAAGACCTGTTGATATTGGATTATTTAATAATATGAAGAAATTGGCTCAATTTTTTTTCTTTTCATTATTCAACACTATTATTGAAATAATCCTACACCTTAGTGAAGATTCTTTTGCAGTCTATGTATTATGTGGTTTATAAAAAAGACTACATTTTACATGAGTTATAGTTTCTACAAAATGTCTGTATGTATTTGTTCAGTATGGATTTAGAATTGGATTCTACTACTTGATTGAAGATTCGTTTTTGGAGTTGAGTTTATTCCGCCGGTCCTCCGTATTTGCGATATCTTGCGAAATAGTTGAGCTAAAGTTATCATCATTGATTAAGTGTTTGAGTTGAAAACATCTAAGGATTTGTTTTCGTGAATACTAGAACTTTTCGATTTCCTGTTGAAAATATATTCTCGGTTGAAGGAATAAAAATGCTCCGATCTACAGCTGAGTTTCGACGTCTATTTAGCGTCTTAATCAGACTGAGATCAATAATTTAAAATTGTACAATTATTGTAGTCATATCGTCTAATAAATAAAAAAACTGAACAATACATAGGTATGTATTTGAGAGAACCAGCTTGTATTGTTGACTTTACCATTTGTAACGTTCATACTCAAGGAACTCAGTAACTTTTTTTTATATGAATTGATATTTTAAAATTCCGTTTAAACTGAGTAGTTAAGGAAATCTTGATTGAGACAATAAGCCTATAAAAGCTCCCGGCTGTTCGTCTCTGTATTAAAATTTTTTTATTATTTGTTTATTTTAAATTTTTAGAAAATAGATAGAAAAATTCGCTGCCATTTTCCATTTTCCATAAAGATCAGTAGTATTCGAATATCTGAAACTCGAAAAATGTCCACCCAACGCATTGTTTCATAAAAAATGTTTCAATTAAGTTGCAAGCAATTTCTAGTTTTTTTTTTTTTTAAATTGCCTAGTTATAAAAATTTCAGAAAATTTCTGAAGCTTCTTCTGAAAATTCCTTTCATCTCATAAAATGTTAGTCAGATACCGATTGTTGCATATATTTAGGTCGCCGGCCACCGATATATGGTACGATTTCAAATTTCCTGATTGTAGAATCTAATACTGGAAAGGAATAACAGTTACTAATATTTAATGAAATCACAACACCACGAAATATTAAGAGAAAAGAAGAGATAGTTAGAATTCATTTCCTTTATAATTAGTATCCGGTTGGGGGTGCAAAACTGCACCAGTATCTTTCAACTCCAAAAAAAAGTTTTTGGATGGTTGGTTTATAAAATTGAGAATTTTGAACAATATCTAATGAGCTATAACTGGATGTTCGAATTGGATGATAATATATTAAATTTTATTATATTGTTATATTATTTGTGTATCGGTATATAGCAGAATTCCATGATAAACTGCTCACATAACGTAATTTTGACTTCAACTGTTCCATCATTCTTTAACGCTTCTCTGAAGAAACATGGCACCACAATAGAAGTAAACGTTTTCTTTGACTTCCAATTCCTTTGTTGATTCTTCTTTGACTAATGGTCTTTATGGTTTAAATGACTAGATATTTTTTTCGAAACAGAAAATTTTCAGAATCCTTTTTCGCAGTTTTCATCAAGTAAGGTTTATTAATTAATCAGAAAGAGGACTAAAGAAATACACGTAAAATTTAACGGTTCTATAATACACATATTTTCACCATAATGTACTGAAAAAAACTACAAGAACAAAACAATCTTATCAACCATCATTTGATGATTTGTAGTTATTTTAAAAAATAGGAAAAATATATAAAAACCAGAACTTATATCACAATATGGAAAAAATCTAAATTTTTGATAAACTAATCACACAATTCTATCATTTAAAATAATTCACAGTTGATACATACTATAATAATTCTTTATATCAAGTCCTTGGGAACTCACAGACTTGTTCTAGTCTACTCATGACATTTAAACGTAACACATCACACTCAATAAAATTCAGTTTTCAATTTCACATAACTCCCTCATTTTTGTACAATTCTATCATATAATATACATCGTATACATTTATTTCACATTAATGGATTCATTATCTTAAACTTATATATTCAAGGGTCGGTTTTTACCTCGCAAGTACCCATTTCGCTTGACATCAGTTTATTGTTTGCTGGGCTTTCATTAGTCCAATTTATTCAAGAAAATATTTTCAGTATAAATCAATAACACTTCATCTTCTGAACCTCAACAGGAAAAAAAGGATCCATATAATGGAAGATCTAGAGCCATCGTGAATAGTCTGTCTTAATTATTCTTGAGCAAAAAAAAATTGGAAAATCAAAAATAAAATTTACTGCTTAACAGATCCACAGGGTGATCAAGTTTCGATTGTTTCGCGTATATTCCTTGATCTTGTAGATGTATCGGGAGTACAAATTATTTTGATCGATTCTCAAAAGTTGACTCTGACTGTAACTAGTTCAAATGGTTACAGCTGATGTATATCGTTTGAGAAAGTTCAGATAAGATACCTGTCTTTATCATTCAAATTATACCACATCGACTTAAATTGATTTGTTAATATACCTTCGAAAACGTCTCAAGTTAGTAAATTGATTCAATGTATTTTTAGAGTATATATAGAAGGTATAAAAATCTGGAAAAAATTATGATTGAACACTACAAAGAACTGAGTCCCGTTGGATTTTTTCATTTGAGTCGATTCAACAAAAAACTGGACCATAATCAATTAACTATTTTTTCGGGGAAATCATTTATCGTTGTGGACTGAAAATATATTTGTTTGAAAAAATGCAATACTTTGTTCAATATCATTTCTTTATTTCGCCAAAAAAAGTAAATTTACCGTGATATTCTGAAAAATAATATTTTTCTTTTGTAATCTCTACTTATCGTTTTCATGTTAACAGAAGATATTTATAAACTGAAATAAAAAAAAATGTTCTCCATTTGATCAAAAATTTCCTCTGAACAATTGAACCATTTCAGAATTTTTCAAAAAAAATTGTCTCTACGAATTGAATTAAAAACACTCTAACAATAATTCTCAATCGTTCATAAACTATTTATGATTTCAAATGTGTAAATAATTGATTGAGAAAATAGAACTATAATTGACAGCTTCGTAAAAACTGACAAACAAAAAATGTTATTTCATCGACAATTTCATTATTCATTTTATTAACACTTTATCATTAACAAATCAATATTACCTCTATTTCTTATGAATAAAAATACCGAAAAACCTGTATTTCGATGATTATGAACATAAAGGAATTATATAAAGTTGTTTCGGTATTTCGATGCACAAAAACATTTTTGGTATTTTTTAAACTATCAGAATAATAATGAAGAAACGTTCATAAATTGTTAATAACATTTTGTTCATATTGTTCAATAATTTCTGGAGTTTATTTTTTAATATTGAAATAGATTATTTGTTTATAAGATGAAAATTTGTGAAGGAATGGAGATAATGAATCAAACATAATAAGTCATAATAATACGTCAGGGACTCACTCCTTTCACAAAAATCGGGGGCTGCTCACTTGAATTACCCAAGTTAATGAATTGGAATTCAAAGAAAAAAACCGCCTAGAATATGGGAAAAAAAGGTAAGTAACCAGCGATAGACGATACTAGATTCAAAATTTTATTTTCTTTTATTCTGTGTATAAGCATTTCTGAGCACTTAAAACCAAAACGTTTCAATTTGTACTCCCAAAACATCCCTTGATTAGTTGATAGATCAATATTTAACATTCACAGTGAATGTGAAAGACCACTATCTATATCGTGAGTTTCGTATGAAAAAAAAATTTATTTTATACATGTGAAGATGGAAAAACGATTTTGAGTGGAAAATTAATAAAAAAAATTGTAGAATGGAAGACAGAAATTGCTTGATATCATAACAGTTTGAATGAAGTCTATTCATTTGTTAATATTATGGTGTAATTTATTAATTTGATTCAACAAGTGATTTCTTATTTAACCGTATACTTCCGTATAACAACCAGTATGAAGGATCCTGGAAGAATCATGTATATTGCGATTCGGACTGAAAAGAGAAGATGAGGGCTCAATTTATGAAGGTTTCGTTGAGCTTTCTCTTTTCTTTGTCTTCCATAGCATAAAGACATGAAAGAACAGCCTATTGAAGCCTTCTTACAGTTTTTCTACGATACCGGCCGAATACACTTTCATTGCATCTTTTCAGTCTTTCGAAAAAAAACATCCCCATCATTCTCGATGGAAGGAAGAAAAAGAATCATCGTCTTCTATAACCTCCCCTCGACCATCGAAACCCCATACGAAACTCAAACCGCCCTTCTTATCCGTAACGAAGTTGAAATCGACGAAGAAGACGAAACTAATATACAGAAGCGTTATTGTGACTGTCGTAATTGATTTGGAGGTACGACGGTATGGCGGCGTTCAACTCCGACGCCCGCCGTCGCAGCGCCGCTATGCTATGCCCCCTCCAGATGTCTTCCTCCTGATCCGTCGACGAGGCGACGGACGCCACTGGTGGGGTCGCCGCGCTGGAGCACGAGATTTGAGGGGGCGGAGAGCCGCCGTTGCCGCTTCCGCTGCTACCGTTGCCGCCTCCGCTACCGCCCCCTAGGCCACTGCCCCCCACCGAGGCTCCGTTGTTGCAATATGTCATCATAGTATCACCTGTAAAGGATAAATCTGAATTAGCTTGACAGATCACCGATATAATGTCTGTGAATTATAGTGCAGGGTATCTGCGGGCCTGACGCGATGCCATTTTGCGCATTGAATCGTTTGTATTTTGGGAATGGTACGCTTTCGTATGCTATGGATGTATCGTTAGTGTCATATTTCGTAATTTTGATTGTCAAGAAAAGTATTTCTCAAATAATTCCTTGAATTTGTTTCAAAGTAGAAGAAAATATACTGACACATCAGATCAGAGGACGACATATCGAGCGACATCGAGGAAGCAGCTCAATCTGCGTTATCAACAATATTACTGAGAAGTCGAGGAGCAAGTATGATTTATTTTATGTGCTTTGTTTATAATGTGAACAAAAAACGATTAATCATTTGAAGAAAAAGATTTGTTACTGAATTTTCAAAATAAAAAGGAAATGAAGAATTCGACCTGTTGAGAACTGAGTTGTGCTTGAAGAGATATATTGACACTAAGATGAATATGAATTTACTGGCACTTTGAAAACCACATTCTGAAGGTTGCCAGTCTTTTGCAACGTCAGCGAAAGAAAAAATTAATCACCAAAAAACATACCATTTCATCATGACATCAAAAGAATTGACAAAAACTTCAATTTTCACCCAATCACTAAGGAGGAATCATTGAAATTAATAGAAAGGCTCAAGAATAAAAACAGTTCTGGAATAGATGATTTCCCAATAAAAACAGTAAAATTTTGTATGGAAGAAATAGCGACTCCACTCACTCATATTATTGACAATTCCATGAAATATGGAGTTTTTCCTGAACTTCTGAAGCAAGCCCTTATAAAGCCTATATACAAAAAGGGGAAGAGGACAAACCTGAAAGCTACAGACCAATCAGCATTCTTCTTACCTTCTCGAAAATATTAGAGTTGGCCATTTGTGAACAACTCGTGACTTTCCTCATTCAAGAGAAAATTTTGACTCCATCGCAACACGGATACTCAAAGAGAAATCAACAACTACATCCGCATTCGAATTTATTCAAAATGTATTGAATGGCTTGGAGAACTCCGAAATCGTAGTTGCTCTATTGCTGTACCTATCTGAGGCCTTTGACACCTTGACCCACGATTACCTATTGACTAAAATGGTCTATGGATTAAGAAGTATAGAAAAAGAATGGTTTAGATCCAACCTTTCCAATCGTAAACAAAAGATCGCTATCAACGTAAATGGCACAACGACTATCTTTGAAGAGGCATCCATACAACTTGGTGTTCCACAAGGAAGTATTCTTGGTCCTGTACTCTTTCTCATTTTTATCAATGACTTATCAAGCAAAACTGAACATCAAATGATTAACTATGCAAACGATTTCAATTTAACTCTGAGGCAGAGCTGTGCCAAAGCATTGTGCTTAGTGCTCGTGAAAGCACTCTAAGCACTTTAGTGCTTCCGAGCACTGTGCTCGCGAGCACTTTTCAAAGGCTAGTGCTTAGTGCTTGTTTTTCGGAGCACTCTCGCGAAAATCTTAGTGCTTAGTAATCCGCTAAGCACTAAGCCTTTCCGAATTCTTGAAGTAGGGTCAATATAAGCAGGTACGGTATTTAATTTTTTTATGTGCGCAAAGATAATATGATCGTTTTGAATTAATATTCAGTATTTCTTCAGTCACCATTGATTTGACTTTATGGTTATGAAGGCCAGAAAATTTTTTGTTTTTGCGCGCTTGTTACTAGTGGAACAGGCGGGCTATCATTCTGTCCAAATGTCTGTAATTTCCGAATATCGAGCGGAAAATGGTTTCAATCCATTGGGTTCGACTTCTTGATGGAGAAACCTTGGTCAAATTTAATAATTTAATAATATTAATAGGTTGATCGTTCAAATATCTCGGTCAAGTTCGTTGTTGGGCCAAATCCATCGTTAGTTATTAGCATTCAAAATTTGTTTTTCGCCTAGAATATTCATCTGATCAATTTATAATTTGGAAGGTGTTTTAATGATGTTAAATTAAATGGTTTTCCAAATTTCGAGATAATCGCCACTCTAGAAAATTTATTGAAGATTCCCAAAAAAATCTTTTATTAGAACCGATTCTTTATAAGATATTCGTCAGATATCTATGATGTTTCTATGGACGTTATTGATTTCCTGAATATAATTGAATTTCATCAATCCTGAAAATATATTATAATTTTATGGAACCGAAAGCGAATAGATTGGAACTTTTGAATTCTCATTCCTTGTTACTATAAGCCTTCGTGTCTCATCACAAAAAAGGAATCCAAAATAGGAAAATTTCTATAAACAATCTGATTATCAGCTACATTTGATTTCATAACGATTTCTGGATGAAATTATATGGTATTCATCAAAATGTGTTTTGTGCATTGTAGGTCAAATGCTTATTTTTCAATAATTTATGTTTCCATTGATGACACTTCATGAGTCTGAAGTTGTTTAAGGGCTAAATTGTGTTCGTATAAATGCATGTTTATATCGTATCACTTATAGAACAAACGCGTTGAGACTGCTTTGAAGCATTTTCAGATTTTTCACTTATATGCTCCATCCACACTGAAGCGAACAATGCATCACATCAGTAGTCTCGAACGTCAGAGAGCGAAAACGGTAGAAATACTTTGAGCAAATCTGTAGATTCCAACTGAAAAATGGTAAACGAGGAAAACCATATTCTTAAATAAACTTCATTCATTACTGGTTCAAATGGTGGGAATTCGAATAGATGTGAAATAAAACGAAAATTCGAACTAGACTAGAATGATTTATTGCACAAAATTTTCTGTACTTTTTTTCACAACATCATATCACTGATTAAAATGGATATTACACCATAATAAAAGAAGATTGATAAGCTCTTTTAAAATATTGTAAACAAACGAATATTTTCACAAAAACGTTAGACCATCTTGTGCATATTTTTTATGACCCATCAATTTTAGCACTCTTCGGAATTTCCGTCGGCAAATTTGTTGATTATTTGGCAAGTTTGTGAAGCGTTCAATTGGGCCCTAAGCTCACGGAGATATTTAAATACACAAAACCAGGGTTCAATAACTACCTATCAGTGGCACTCGGTGGGTAACCCGTAGTTGTAAACTTCGAAAGTTATGGCAATCCTTGAAACACAGCCCTCATTTTTGCGCGCTTGTTTCTAGGGGAACAGCGAGCTATCGTTTTACCCAAATGTCTCAATCGATTGGGTTCGACTTCCTGATGAAGAACATTTGAGTATGTCCGGACGCGGGCCCTCCGGCTGTTTACTCTCTATCTTCCGAAGTAGATGACCTATAGTTTTCCTAGAGTTTTCATAATTTCAAAATAGGTTGATTGTCCAAATATTTCGGTAAAGTTCGTTATTCGGCCAAATCCCTCGAATAGTTTAGCATTTGAAAGTTGATTTTCGCAATAATTCCTAAAATATTCATCCGATCAATTCGTACCTTGGACGATTTTGAAATAAAAGGGTTGGCCAAATTTCGAAGGAATCGACACGGTAGAAAATTCTTAAAACATTGCCAAAAACATTTTTTTCAATACTCGATATCTTATCAGATATTCCTTCGAAATCAACAAGAATTCGTACATAAATCGAGATAACCAATAATTTGTATGCCCCAGAATTTTACCGTCGTAGCTGAGTTTTTGAATAAAACAAATCAGTTCTAGTGTGAGATTCAAACCCGGGAGGGTGGAAAACATTAATATTAGGTAGTAATGAAAATGTCAAAAATGAATCTACTTCAATAAACAATTGAAGTGACATTTTTCAACTACATTGGAATGCGAAAAGCACTAACGTATTGTCACTCTAATCCCAATCAGAATATCTAAAGCATTAAAAAGCATTGGCGTGTCAAGATTTTTTTACTAATAAGGAATAATGCATAATTTTGGTGCTCCAGAAAACTGAAAACTTCATATTTCTTGGACACTGAAAGCACTTCTAGAGAAGTAAAATTCATTTGCCAGGACATTTTGACATTTTCAAGCAAAAAGCTCACCCCAATTATCTTCTGAGAAACCATACTTCTGGGTAATATTCCACTGGACTAATAAATAATATTGAACAAGCACTCAAGGAAAAGATCATAATTGAATGCAATTTGAACACTCTGTGATAAAGAAAATTTCATCCTAAAATGTTTTGCAATCAATTTTGTTCAGTACCAAAGAATACCGAATGCTGAAATTAAAGTTTCAATATTTTAGTCTGTGATTAAAGACCTCAAAATAAGTAAGACATTTCAGAAAGTGGTTTTGAAGATGAAGCGATATTCTGTAGTCTAATTAACTACTAGCGTAACCAAATACAAAATTCGATTTGATTTAATTTGCCAGATGTCCTATCAACATACAATTCAAATATTCCTCAATCAGTACACTGGAAGAAATCTCAGCTGGTCACAGACAACATATCCCTTGTTTATTATGAGGGACCTAGAGTTTTCATTTTTTCAGAATAGGTCGAGTGTCTAAATATCTCGGTCAAGTTCGTTATTGGGCCAAATCCATCGAATAGTTTAGCAGTTAATAGCATTTATTTCTTGAATATTCATTCTATCAATTCGTAACTTAGAGAATGTCTAGATAGCGTTAAAAGGAAGGAGTGTGCCAAATTTCGAGAAAATCGTCACGAGAGAGAAAAATTTTTAAAAATTCCCAAAATGTTTTTTTCAATACACGATATCTCATAAGTTATTCGTCAGATCACAACAATTTAGGGCATTCATGCAGGTTATAGGTACCTAAAATATTTTAAAATTTCATCATCATAGCGTACAATCTCCAGAAGATATAAGAGTTTTTCTGAAAATGAAGTCACAGATTATATTTCTATCTATGAATTCACATCACATCAACTATAAATCTCTATGAGGGTGGTTTTAATTTTATGACAAGTTGTCATAATGAGTGAATATTGAGCCGAAAATGAAACTAATTCTGTGGGTTCATTTTTATGACAAACATGTCAAAAATACTGGTGTGTGCAGTTGTCATATTTTGAATGGAAATGTCGTTATGAATTTTGCGACAAGAGGACTATTTTTTCCCAAATGTCTGTAATTTCTGAATATCGAGCTGAAAATGACCGCCATCGGTTGGATTTGACTCGTGATGAAGAAACGGTGGTCCAATTTGAAAATGTTTGGCTGAATATTCTCTATCTTCCGAAAGAGATGAGATAGAGATTCCATATTAATAGAATTAGTTTATTATCCAAATATAAGTCAAGTTGGTTATTGGGCCAGACCTGTCCGATAGCTCAGCAATTATGAATCTGAAATTCGGTTATAATTGATGACACTAAACTACAACAACTTATATATGGTATAGAAATGTGGAAAGAATGCCAGATCGAAGTATTTGCTGAACTGTAAGTTCACTCAACTTCCATTTAAGATATATGTTTTTTTGATTCTTTCACACTCATTGTGCTGGCTGATTTTGAATCGCACTCTTTTTAAGTCTGAGAAAAGACTTTAGAACAAGCGCGTAAAAGCTCCTGATCTCACGTCAGTGCTTTCCACATTTTTTCAGTAATGTGTTCTCTCTTATAAAATAATTGGTCCTCGATTATTAATTTAACTTTACGCATTGATTAGGAACAGCCATTCAGATTCAGATCGACGAATAAGATTAACTAGTACCAGAATGTAAATTGAATGCATGCGTTTCACAAAACAAATAAAATGGCTTTTGAGTTTTTCCCAGTCTCGAAATCATAATTTTAGATATGTCGATGAAGCTAAAGAGTTCTCATTTCAATCAAACAACATTACATAAAATAGTTCCCACTAAAGTGCTTAGTGCTTAGTGCTCGAAATATTCAATTACTTTTGCAAAAGTGCTCGGTAATCCGGAGCCTTCTGTCGAAAGCGGTGCTTAGAACTCGAGACTCGAAGCCTTTTTTTTCGAGTGCTTAGGGCTTAGTGCTCGAAGCACTTTTTTTCGGTGCTTAGCACAGCTCTGCTCTGAGGGCATCTAGTTCCCCGAAATTTCAAATCAAGTTCAAAGCACATTGGAAGAAACTCTACTGTGGTTCCAATCCAATAAATTATGTATGAATGTAGAAAAAACATGTACTATTCTTCTGAAGACTGCTCATTCCGGTTTTCTAGCGCCATCTCACATCCAACTCGATAACATCAAAATTGAACTACAAAACTCAGGACGCTTCCTAGGACTTATAATAGACGAGAATTTAAACTGGAGCGAACATATATCATCACTTTGCACAAAGTTAGCTTCCATCTGCTACTCATTGGGCGTTTTAAGAAAATATTTGGATGTGTCATCCATGAAAGTAATCTATCAAGCGACAGTTGAATCGAAACAGAGGAATAGAATTATGTTTTATGGGAGTGAAAGAACAGTGGATCGTGTTCTAAAGATGCAGAAGAGATATTAGAACGATTATGCAGATGAACAGCAGGGAATCATGTAGGTAGAGGCATTTTCCTTCAAAATGGCTTGATAACTGCAATTGCAGTTCACATACAACAGTGCCATTATATTTGCTTTCAAGAACATAAATCAGTTTCAGACAAAATCAGCAACAACATATAACACAAGGACAACAAAATTAGAATATCCACAGCATAAACTAACATTAACAGAAAAGGGACCAGAATATAGTTGTATAAGATATTACAACAAAATTATATCACATTAATGACACTACAACCCTCAAAGGTTTTAAGAAGCAGATTTTCAAAATTTTAATACAAATTGAACCATACACTATAGGAGAATTTCTGATGCATCATATGAAGAGCTGACAGAGGACTTCTAGCCAGAAAACAAATTGAATCTGCTACTATTTCATTTCAAGATATTATGTACTCACTCACATTTCTACTTCACTTGAAATAAACCTCATTATTATTATTATTATTATTATTATTATTTAAAGTCAAAAATTCTCAAAGAAGAAAACATTGGCTATTTTCTGGAAGAATATTTCGATGAGCATTCAATGAATAAGCTAGTACTAATCGTTAAAGTTGTTGGAGATTGCCGAAAAGGTGAATCAACTTTTCTTCGCGTTGAAAATGTGTAGTGTTTCACTAGAATTTTGTTGAAGAAATCATTCCCAACACAAAGATTAATGAAAGTCGAGAATTTGCTATAATCGGTGGAGCTTTTGACATAATAAATTGCATCGAAATGGTGAAAAAATACGTTAATCTAAGAACATCAAAAACTAAGCACGATAGACTTTTTGTCAAATATTTGAATGAGGCATGTGAAATGAAATCTGTAGGTATTTAAAAATTTGGAAGTTTGTCGAAAATTAAAGCCCTGTTGTTGTATACTGGTCAATATTTTCGGCGGCCATCGACCACTCTGCTTGCGGATTCTGAAACTGATTTGCTGAGAATCAAAACAACATGTAGGATGAAGTCTTCAAAAATTGTGGAATTTCATATACAGGGTGAGACTTTGACCACTGCGTAAATTTTAACCATAGATTCTAGACGTCAAAAGAGTGCGGGTGCAAAATTTAAAAAAAAATAATAATGACCCGCTCAAGGAAGGAGAGCGCACTTCCTGAGTCGCTGCTTATACTCTAAGAGTAGATCCAAAAATTATCTTTGGTAGAAAAATTGTCTCAAATAAGAATAAAACAAGTTTCTAATTGTAACAAAATTATATATTCACAGAGAAGAAGAATAAACAATATTCGGCACTTGAGAGTTTTTATTCACAGAGAAGAGTTTTTAAATCTCCACAAAATCCAAGAATTTGAACTTCTTTGCTCAATCTTGGGCACTTCTGGTAATACTATATAATAAAGAGATCTGAGCTTATTTTTCTAATTTGAAGTTTGCCACAGCTCTGCTTCAATCGTCGGGGATAGATTTCTCGCACTATTTTTGAGATATCATCTCTCATCATCTGATGAAACATGAGTGTATGGATCATTTCTTAGAGGGAAAATAATGTTTTTAAACAATTCAGATTCAATAGTGGATACTGTGGAAGGTAATTTTCCTTCGAACTAAACTGGACTACAGAGACCAGCGTGAAAATGGCAGAAAAAGATAGCCGGTAGAATTCCCGACGTCACCCGAACGCCCATAGACGTCCGTCAATGATGGACGTGATATTTTATACGGTTATTCACATGGAAAGAAAACAATGAATTGGAATTCCGTACCTGGCCATTTAACAGAATATTCTCTACAAACGGATCGGGGGCGTGAATTCAGTATAGCTTCTAATTTTTTCCAAGTTTTATGTCCAAACAATCATTCGGGAAATTCGACCTGAAGGAGATCGTGTTTCCGAATGAAACTTATACATAACATAGCTCTTGGAATTTGCCACCCAATATTTTTCATCAGAATTTCTTACCATAGGGATTCCAAGGTGAAACCACCCCCGAAATGAGATTTTTGGAAATTTCGACCTGATCGAGATGGTGTTTCCAAATGAAACTCATTCATAACATAGCTCTTGGAATTTGCCACCGAATGTTCTTTGTCAAAATTTCTCACCATGGGGATTACGAGGTGAAATCACCCCCAAAATGAGATTTTTGGGAATTTTTATCTGATGGAGACGGTGTTTCCAAATGAAACTCATACATAACATAGCCCTTGGAATATGTCTCCGAATGATGCCTGTCAAAATTTCTTACCATGGGGATTACGGGGTGAAATCACCCCCAAAATGAGATTTTGGGAATTTTGACCTGATGGAGACGGTGTTTCCAAATGAAACTCATACACAACATAGCCCTTGGAATTTGCCACCGAATGTTCTTTGTCAAAATTTCTTACCAATGGGATTTTGGGGTGAAATCACCCTCAAAATGAGATTTTTGGGAAATTCGACCTGATGGAGACGGTGTTTCCAAATGAAACTCATACATAACATAGCCCTTTGAATTTTCCATCAAATGTTCTTTGTAAAAATTTCTTACCAAGGGGATTTCGGGGTGAAATCACCCCTAAAATGAGATTTTTGGGAATTTCGACAGATGGAGACGGTGTTTCCAAATGAAACTCATACATAACATAGCTCTTGGAATTTGCCACCGAATTTTTCTTGTCAAAATTTCTTACCAAGGAGATTTCGGGGTGAAACCACCCACGAAATGAGATTTTTGGCAATTTCGACCTGAAGGAGACGGTGTTTCCGAATTAAACTTATACATACCGTAGGCCTTGGAATTTTACACCGAATGTTTCTTGTCAAAATTTCTTACCATGGGGATTACGAGGTGAAATCACCCCCAAAATGAGATATTTGGGAATTCGACCTGATGGAGACGGCGTGTCCAAATGAAACTCATACATAACATAGCCCTTGGAATTTGCCACCGAATGTTCTTTGTCAAAATTTCTTACCAAGGGGATTTCAGGGTGGAATCACCCCCAAAATGAGATTTTGGGAATTTCGACCTGATGGAGACGACAAGGTGTTTCAAATGAAACTCATACATAACATACCTCTTCCTTGTCAAAATTTCTTACCAAGGAGATTCCGAGGTGAAACCACCCCCGAAATGAGATTTTTGGCAATTTCGACATGAAAGAGACGGTGTTTCGAAGTAAACTTATACATTGTAGGCCTTGGAATTTTCCACCGAATGTTTCTTGTCAAAATTTCTTACCATGGGGATTTCGGGGTGAAATCGGCTCCAAAATGACATTTTTGGGAATTTCGACCTGATGGAGACGAGTTTCCATCCCCTTGGTATGAAATTTTGACAAGAAACATTTGGTGGAAAATTCCAAGGGCTACGTTATGTATAAGTTTCATTCGGAAACACCATCTCCATCAGGTCGAAATTTCCAAAAATCTCATTTCGGGGGTGGTTTCAGCCCGTAATCCCCATGGTAAGAAATTTTGACAGGAAACATTCGGAGGCATATTCCAAGGGCTATGTTATGTATGAGTTTCATTTGGAAACATCGTCTCCATCAGATCGAAATTCCCAAAAATCTCATTTTGGGGGTGATTTCACCTCGTAATCCCCATGGTAAGAAATTTTGACAAAGAACATTCGGTGGAAATTCCAAGAGCTATGTTATGTATGAATTTCATTTGGAAACACCGTCTTCATCAGGTCGAAATTCCTGAATGATTGTTTGGATATAAAACTCGGAAAAAATCAGCAGCTATACTGAATTCACGCCCCCGATCCGTTTGTAGAGAATATTCTCTTAAATTGCCAGGTACGGAATTCCAATTCATTTCCTTCACTTCATTGACGGACGTATATGGGCGTTCGGGTGTCGTCGGGAATTCTACCGGCTATCTTTTTCTGCCATTTTCACGCTGGTACTACAGAGGGGTATTTGCCCAATGTGAAAACTTAAATTGGTAATAACTTTTTAACGCAGCTGAATATGGAAAAACGGCATGGGGAAAAAAGTGTTTCTTTTGATCTCAAGAACCTATGGTTAAAATTAACGCAGTGGTCAGAGAGTCACCCTGTATATCCATAGAAATTGTGGAAACGACTATCAACATCCACATATTTTGAGATGGTCCGGTATTTTATATTGTTCAGTACTGTTTGCTGGGTATTGAATAGTTTTATTTTCAATTAATTCAAATATATGCCAATATGAATTCATTGATCTTCATTTTGAGTCATTTTGGTTATGAGTTGTTGCTTGTAAACCCATCAATCATTGGACAAATAAGCTAGTATTGTTAGAATAATAATTTCGTTATTTGTTATAGTTCCACCCATTAATTCTTTGTCCCGTTTAGAAATGACAGACAAATATCCGCATATGGAATGAGTATCACCATTATATCACACTTAATACCACACACCAACAGTAAATGGTGTGGAAACAACGCTGCCAACTTAAAAAGTGTGTGTCGAAGCAATTAGATTTATTCACGTGTATTTCGGTAGCACGTAACGAGACTGTTTCTAATCACCGCTAATTGTTGCGTTTTGTTACGTAGACTGGCTCCCCCATAGCCCCCCCTGGGTCCAGACGACATTCGCCCGGGAGCTGAATACCACACCGAGTTGTTACTTTAGAGCAAAGGTGTCAAAACGTTGTGGGTTTATTTGCTTTTCGTTTTATTTCGTTTCTGTCTGCCAGAGATGGGCAGAGATGGATTAGACTGGTACAGATAGATTACCTGTGTTTGTTCTTTTCGAAGTACACATATGTTATATACTAATTGACATTGCATGAAAAAAAGGGTGAGAAAAACAGGGAAACAATAGGTACCAAGTGTTATCTTTTTCAGAAATCTGGAAAATCTTTCAACTATCAGGTTTACTTCAGAGGTAAAAAAGAGTCAACCAACTGATCATATTGGAGCGATGCGGGGATGAAACTAAAAAACAGGAGTACCCTGGGCGAGGATCAAATTGCCAATGAGTAAATAAAGCATCGGGGTAAAGCACTTGGAAGCGGGTCAAATACTGAAATAATGGGAGCGAAGCATAACCCTTAAACTTTTCAAAATGTAGAAATACTCTATCGTGAGATAAGGAGCTTTAATGCGCTTGTTCTAAAGTCTTTTTTTCGGACTCTATTTTTGTTCCGTTCGAAATTCATTAATATTAATAATGATAATGCATATTATCAGACAAAAACTAAATTGAAGACCACCAAACCGTCTGCAAATCAACAAGGAATCCTTTTACTGCTATTAAGTATCAATAATGATCTGGATGGCACAGTAAATGAAATTTTCCAAAGTCAAACATATCTATTGAAACAACTTTATTGTCGAAACATTTAAAAATTATTCAACACCAGATATATGATGAAATCTTTCATGATATATCCTGAGAACGGCAGTTTTTACCATGTGATCCGGTATGACCAATGAAAAATGATGACCGCAATGGGTTAAACAGTGACGACACTAAAGACTTACGCCGCCCCGCACATCTGCCATGTGATTCCTAATTTGGAAACAATTTGTTCGATAATTGCAGATCAAAAGATGAAAATAATTAAACACCATACATACTGTTATAAAATCACAGAGATATTTGTCTGAAAATTGCGATTTTTACCACGTGATCCAGTGTAATGAATGAAAAATGATAACCGCATTGTATTGAGCAGTGACAACAATTACTACCCATCGACCATGTAAGTGCTAAATTTCAAAGAATCCGTGGGATAATTACAAATATCTTAAATTCAGAAATTCATGGGATGGTAATTCAAGGCGTTATTGGGAAAACCAAATTTAGATACTCATAAATACAGTATAGGAATCATAACTCCATGTTGAAATGTCATCAATTTGTGTGTGATTTACGTATCAAAACATTTAGCTAAACCCTCACACATACAGATCGAGTTATTGAGAAAACCAAATTTCACTGGCTCGTATATATGCCAAAAATTTTTGGATGTATTTTGCCAAATAAAAATTCTCGACACGTTCGGAGAAGCTTATACGAGGGGCCAATGGAAGCCGCCTCTGATTTCTCTACACTGAGAATAAAATACCGAAAGTTAGGAGATTACGGGTTCTACAATTTTTTTTTCAGACTTAACCACTCGTGTTTAGCAAAGAAAATAAAACTATGATTATTAAACGAGCTTTTTCCTACGGTGGACAATGGAACATTGAATGAATGGTTTTATGATTTTGTTTGCTTTACATTCTACCTCTTAAAATTCTTGGTAGTTACTGTACATAGTACCAACCTTATGGATGATTCAACATCTGAGTAACAACCTTGCAGCATTTGTTCGATCTTTTTATTCGTTTTTAGAAACCATTCGGTGGACTTCAACGTGCTAAGTGGTAGTTTAGCGTTAACACTCTTGTTTTTTGACGAAGTATCCTGATTTAAGTGAAGAAAAAATTAAGAAGAAAGAGAATACCTAAATCGTCCTTATTATTTACCTCTGATATACGGATACGTATCAATCGTCCTTATTATATTACCTCAAACCAAACTGATATAGTACATGTAGCATAGAAATTGAGAAAAAGTATTTTTTCAAATGAAAATATCAAATATAAAAGCTGAAACTGAAAATGTGACATGGTCGTTATCTTCTTGATGTTTGAAGTTGATTAGTCTGAGCGGAGGATATGATGATTGAACACGAACTATTTCAAACGAACAAAACAATGTAGAAATTGCAAAAAAGGACGGACCTAAGGTCAGGAACTTTTGTGCGCCTAACCCAAGCTGTTTTTCTGGACTCTCGAACAGTGTGATACTATAACATCTGCTACAATGAATGTGAAAATACGAAAAAACCGATATCTTGATTTAAAAATAGGCACTCATAGTTTTCTTCCATTTTTTTAAGTTTAAATCCAGAAAGTGATTTGCGGAAAGCATTAATTTTTTGTTTTCATCTGTAGAAAAGTGCTGAAGACTCACATCGAATGCTTGTCGAGGCATATGGTGATCATGCTCTATCTGAAGCAACATGCAAAATACGGTTTCAACGGTTCACAAATAATGATTTTGATGTGAGAAATGACCACCAAAAATGTTTGAAGGCGCCGAATTGCAAACGATATTGGATGGAGATGACACTTTGAATCAAAAGCAAATGGCAAAAATGTTACATATTGCACAACAATCAATTTCTGATTGTTTAAAAACTATAGGAGAGATCCAAAAGTGTAGAAAATGGGTGCCTCATAAATTGAATGAAGATGGAAAACCGAAAAAACACTTATGATAGTTTGTTTCAAAGACACGGAAAAAATTGATTTCCATCGTATTGTTACTGGCGATGAAAAATAGATTTATTTTAAGAATCCTAAATGGAAAAAATCCTGGGTTAATCCGGGACAACCATCTACATCGACTGCAAAACCAGATCGATTCGGCAAGAAGTCAATGCTGTGTGTCTGCTGGAACCAGAAAGGTGTAGTGTACCACGAGCAGTTAAAACCTGGTGAAACCGTTAATTCTGATCGCTACCGACAACAAATGATCAATTTGAACCATTCATCGATCGAGAAACAACCAGAATGGGCAAGAAGAGACGGCAAGGTAAATTTGCTCCATGGCAAGACACCTGCACACAAAGCAAAGCCGGTTCAGAATACAATCAAAACACTTGGCTGAGAGCTGCTACTCCACCCGCCGTATTCACCAGACTTATATTTTATTGGCTTGGTATCCAGAAAGGGGGTCAAAATGTGTTAAAAATAATAGCCAATATATTAAATGAAGTGATTTTTACTTTCCCATTAATAATAAGTGTTTTTACACAAAAAAAAACGCTCATTTAACACCGGTATACCTGAGAAATTGATATATTTCTTTTAATAAGCACCTCGTTACATGTTGATCGGATAAATTTTTTAGGAGTTATTGAGGAAACGAAATTTCAGATGCTCTTAACTGTTGAAGTTTTCGAGGGATTTCGCCCAATAACGAACTTGACCAAGATATTTGAACCAGGTCTGAATATAATGAAACTCTAGCTCATCTCCCTCAGAAGATGGACAGTATTCGACCGAATGTAGTCGAATTTGAGCAAAACGATAACATGTTGTTATACTAGTTTAATGAAGAAGTGGAAAAATTGTGGGTGGTACTTGCTGACACAGGGAGAAGCAATCAAGGAACTAAGACAGGGATGAGAATATATAAATTGAAATAAAAACAGAACCATCAAAGTTGTAGCTTCAACCCTAGGAATATTCGCAAGGTGAAGATCTTGAAAGGCCGTATCATTTTAGTTGAATTGATAATCGTTTTCTGTACACCGCGCCTATGTAAAGAATCTTTGCACAACTAAAATCAACAAATTCTCATAACGCACAGATTATAACGCGAATTTTTAAAGAAAGATCTTCTTAACAAATGATAATAAAGGTATAAGTTTCATCTGTTCTCTCACAGAAAGTTTAAAGAACGCATTGTGATTCGTGTGAAAAAAGTTTTTCATTCAAAATTCAAACATTCAGAAATCAATACACTTTCCCAATGAGGAACATGTAAAAGCTTTCCCAAGCACTCCACACAGGTCTAATCAATACAATTAGTATACCAATTAATCAATCAAACTTACCTAACGAGTTGAGTCCATAATGGGCCTGATAAACCGTATTGGCCGTACTGATTGGAAGTGCAGAACTGAGACCAGAAGTTTGATTTAGCTGATTGAGCTGACCGAACCCGCCCATGGGTACAGAACTTTGGCCCAGCTGACCCAGGCCTGTAACAAATTTCACACTTTCAGAAATAAGGGAATATATACAGACTTTTTAAATATTGGAGGGTACTCTGGTGATTTTCCGGCTTTTTACGATTATTACTCCGCTTGGACCATGTTTGTTTAGGACTGCTGAAAAATCCGGACAAACAATCGTTAAAAATCGTGTTTGTCCATTCGTCTTCGGATTCGAAGAAATTGCCACGGTGAGCGCCATGTTGTTTTTTCGTTCGGGGTTGTTTGAATACGTTACTTCTGTTCGACTGGACTTTGGCGGCTATTTTGGGAGGATATATGAAAAAATTTAGAGGTTTGACGCTAAATTCCCGGTTCGTGATTCTCGGGTTTATTGACCAACGACCACATGATTTCAGATATGAACTGTAGGGAGATTATCAGTACATAATGCATGAGTATATCAGTTGCTACAATGAAACATTTTGAACATTATTGTTCAAGCTCTTCTGCTTGCTTATGTGATTCGATTTTAGCTTGAGTGTTTTTGAAATCAGGAATCATAATTCAAATCTATCCTCGTTTGATGTGTACCATTTAATATTACCAGCTCTACATCAAAATCTATCATGTTTATCACAATTAAATGATTTCATCAAATATAAAAACTCCTATATCTAATTATATCTTCAAAATGTCAAGAATATGAGACGATATTTCTGTGGAATGAGTTCCTCTTCATGATCGAAAGAAATCGAAAGGTCTCTTGTTTACTTCTTCTACTTTAGTGAGATATTTTGGGTGTTTTGTATTACATATAGATTTATTGCTCTCCTGAAATTGATTGTCAACTCTCTGGACATGATTTTGGTGATCTTCTTCCTTTGTTCATTCCACGCTCTTTTATCTTCCTCTTTCCACGTCTCCGACACTGCATTTTTCTCCGATATAGGTATTTGTCAGTGTGTCCCATAATGTGTAACCGTATATGACACGGAGGGTTTTCATTCACGTTATTCTTCTGTGTCTTTCGGTTACGTCTTGCATATTCGGAACTTACATTTCTTGCTCAAGTTTCTGTTTTCCAAATAACGTGTTCGACATGTCCTTATATTGTTGT
The DNA here is from genome assembly GCA_030674115.1 of Micraspis discolor. Taxonomy (NCBI): domain Eukaryota; kingdom Metazoa; phylum Arthropoda; class Insecta; order Coleoptera; family Coccinellidae; genus Micraspis; species Micraspis discolor. The sequence goes on from JARTUT010000873.1 coordinate 3,898,794, forward strand.
GGCTCTGCTGATCTTACATCTACTTCTTATTTGATGTTTTCAAAGCAATGAATGGTCATTTTTTTTTTGTATTGCCGGCTTTCACCTTTTAGGTTACCTTGATATTGTATTTTTATTTTTTTATATGTATTTTTTTGTTTTTTGAATTGTACGCGTTGCAGATCTCCCTCAGATTCTGCGACTAAGAGGACGTTACCCGGTAGTTGAGAACTTTTATTAATTGAGTGTTGGTTACATTTGTTTCGTCAAGAATACTCAAGACTAGATTGCAGCTTCATTGAAAATTCTGGATGCGTATAGGATGTTAAAGACGTTTGGGACTATTATTCGATAAAATGAGATTGAACTTTTAACTAAACCCGTAAGCAAGGAGATGAAAAATGCAGAAAATTGAATTCGTAAAAATAGCATTGAACAAAAACAGAGAAATTTTTGTGGATAAATAATTCCTGCAAATATTTCATAAATGATAGATATCGAGGATATCACTTACCTGTGGTAACTCCAGCTACACCCCAGCGCGTTTCTGAACTGCTGAACATACCGGAACCACAAAGACCGTCACCCATTGCCCCGAAAGGTGGCAAACCGTGAGATGGTAAAAGAGCACCAGGAGTTCTGAACACATTGGTAGTCTTCTTCCGCTTCTTCCATTTGGCGCGTCTGTTTTGAAACCAAACCTTGAATAAAATGAAATTGTTATGAATAAGAAAAGTGTGCTGATATAGCACACTTTTATTATTAATGAGAATGTCATTATAGTTTTTGATTAAAAGTGGATTCGTTCACAGTGTGGTATAGCCTTTATTCCAGAATCCAAGTCAAACAATTGATCTTTAATGTCCTTACTTGATTGAAATTCACAGGTTCAAAATGGGAGATGAAAGATCAAACAGATAGAAATATTTGATTTTTAAGGAAAATAAAAAACATGATCATAGTGTTGAATTGGTAATTCAGAGTATCGCAAAGGTTGATGTAGGAAATGTGTACTTTCTTTATCTTCAATGTTTTTTATGTATTTTCCTATTGAACTGTTGGTTTTGTATGCAATTTTGTGGTATCCTATAGTTTTAAAAAATTGTTGCATCTTTGGTGGTTTTGAGCCTAATGTAATGTAATATATTAGTATTAATATTAGAATCATCTATTTGAGGAAATATAAATTTCATTGTTTATTGCTGAACAGGGATAATACACTCCTTTCGCGTGGAAGCGATATTAAATGTGGACGTTTTTCCGATAAACGCTCCCGTCGGTCAGCAAAACGACGGTCCATCATTCAATCTGTAGCTGAGATAAATCTCGACGGACGTAAAGGATAGCGCACATCGACGCATCACCAGATGCCCGTTCTGCACCCCACGTAGGGGAAAGGACATTAATGATGTTGGATTATTTAACAATCATATATCTTCGCACGATGGATTTTCGTCGTCATGTGACTCCAGAGACCACGAAATTCCCTTGATATTGTCAGGAATGGTCTATTGTTTGATGGAGAAGAAACGGGATCTAGAGTGGTTTGTGAGTGGCATAAGGTCTGAAGGGAGTTTTTAGGTGATATTTTTGAGGTTGTCAAGAATTGATGGATAATGAGTATGAAGGAGGCTATTTGAAAGGGATCATTGATGATGGTAACATAAATGAGCACTGACCTCACATCAGTGGTATTCTACTTCTTGTGCGTTTGTTGTTCATGAGGAATCTGACCTCACGTCGGTGCTTTTCTAAAATTTTTATATTCAGACTCTATTTCGGTATTTTTAAAATGACAAATCACTGCTTCACTCTGCTGATCTTGTTCTATTTTTAGTTTTTGGAAGTGATTTTTAATTCATGAATTTAATCCATGAGCTGCTACAAATACTTTTCAGATTTCAAAGAAAAATAAAATCATATTCAAAATAATCCAAAGGAATTATGCCAAAACAATCAGTTAACCAGTTAATCACTCAGTTTCCCATCTTGTTCTCTTTAATCTATGATATAATGTATCAGAGCATTCGGATGTTAATCAGGAGATATTAACTGATTTAAAGATCGGGCTATTTTTTTATCTAGATTGATATGGAAAAAGAATTCTCTGGATCAATTTATACAATATAAATAAATACGAGTAAGTGATTTAACACGAAAAAGAGTAGATGTAGAGGTAAAGCAAGTATAAATACATATATATGTGTAATACGCAACAGAAAAACAAAAAGCACAGATATAAATTAATCGATAATATCACAGTCTTATCAGGACTTCAATTTTCCCCTCAACCTCGAAAAAGATTCATGAAATATATCAACTCCTAATGAGTCGACGATATTAGCGTTTCGCATTAATCTCGAAACCGGGGAATGAAAACAATAATTGGTTTTTGATTGGGCGAGTCGAAATAAATCAAACCTTCGGATGGGTCGAGGTGGGACATATAAGTTGGATTGTGACAACAAGTCAGGGGAGTACAAAATACCCTGAAAGAGCCTAGCAATGAATATCACATCCGCATGAAATCTTCTCGTCCTCAAGGAGGATAGTCCAAGGCGTTCCCGCATTCGACTGGCGGAGAAAGTATAAACTGAAAATGTACCCGTTCTAAGAAAAACATACTTTAGAAATCTATTATGGACCCTCTAATGGACCTAATGGACCACACTACAGAGGAGAACTCCTACATTGGTCTAACCAACGAGATGTAAAGATGGTGAAGAGTCTCGATGTTGAAGTCCTTAGTATTCCTTATTATGAACCCCAAAGTCCTGACGCAGAAACGTCCCGAATATGTGCCCTTAAAGACAACGTGCTGTCATATGAAACACCCAGGTCTTTGTAAACAAATACTCTATCTAAAAGCTTATCAACAATACAATAATCGATTGTAAGAGGGTGCTCCAGACGGGAAATCGTCATGAACTTACACTTATTGATGTTGATAGTCAGGCAATTGGCAAGACACCACTCCTCAACCGCCTGTAAATCCGATCTCAACCGTTCAACATCGAATAATTCTAATGAGAAGAAAAGTTTTAAATCATCCGCAAACAGCAAGAACTTAACAAATCGGATAACATGACTTAAATCGTTGATAAAAATCAAAAATAATAATGGACCAAGATGACTACCCTGTGGAACTCCCGAAGTTGCCGGTATCGAAAAAGATAATGTTACACCTATTTTAACGGTTTGGTATCTGCCTGAAATATAAGACATCAACCACCGACAAAGATTATCATGGAGACCAAAACATCCCAAGCTTTATACCCAGAATTTTATGGGACACACTGTCAAAGGCCCTAGCATGATCAGTGTAAATAACATTGACCTGCTTGTGATCTTCTAAAGCTTCAAGAACTTGCTTGATGTGATGAAGGAGAGTTGCTTATAGTAGATTAAGTGTAGACTCTTCGTTTTGAGATAGCAATTATTGTGATATCAAATTATGTGTGAATGAATTAAAAGGTTGTATATCAAATTAGTTATTGGCCAATTTTAGAATAACGCTACATCATGATAGCGCCGGCCCAGGTCTCGATGTTCGAACGGACATCCCTTATCATCCCGAAAATTTCGGGGTTACCCAACATACCACGTGATTTACATTCGCACTTTATTAGCTTCCTTCACAATTTCTCCGAACAAAGAACTCCGAAAGCTCGCAGGAGGCGGCATCGCGATGCCCAGCCGTACTGGGGCCAGTGAGAGTATATTGCTCTTGTAACAAATAGTTAATATGTCGACGTTATAGCGCAGCGGTAAGCCAACAGGGAGTTAATTTCGGTGGTGCTGGCATCATTAATCCCTAATGGGGCGTGGTGATGTATGACTTCGCTATGTTGTGCTGCGTGCCAGACCGGCACTCCACACCGTTAGGGTCGGGGGTGCTTTGGCAACATTGTTTTTCGTTGTATTCCAGTTACTTTTATTCTTGGCTGTGGAGACTAGGAATTTTTATTCGCCTGTTTCAAGATTTGGATTATATTATTTTTGATGATAAAATTCGCGTTCTTCATTCAGCTACTAGAAGCATCAATACAAGATCAATACAGACAGCCACCCCGAAATTATCCCATTCTCGAATGTATACGAAGTGGACCAAATTAGTATCTATCTAACTCCTCCGTTCTACTTATAACTCTTTGCAGCCGTTTGAAAATCGAAACTCATTCAGAAATTGATATCTACCTTCCAGTTAGCTCTTATCCTTTGAAAGACTTTATTTATTCAAGTCTCGATTATGAAAAATTCGCAAGCTGGCAACTAAATCTTATCGTCAAAGTGATATTAATTTAGCAGCAAGTTTTATTTGAAACTCCCAGTGGAAACATACGAAATTCTTGATTGATCAGCCTTAAGATTAAAAACAAACAAGATATACAAACTTCAACTTATCTTCTTTCGATTTGTTTCATTTATCATTCACAGGAGTTCGTTAAAAATATATCCATCGTGAACTCTATTTTATGAACTTTTGCGACTTCCTTCATATAAAAACTCCTTAATCTTCTCATGGGTTTACTCAACGCCGATAAAATTTCAGAAAACTCATTAACCTTCAAATATGCACAAATTATTGTTGAGATTCAAAAAATATGTTAAGAGCAATTGGATACACAAAAAATTGAGTGAGTGCGACTTCGGAGTTGCTCAACTACAAAGGGCTAAAGCAGATCGGAGCGCACCATGGGTGCCTCTATTGGTAACTGGAAAGCAACTTATATTTCAGAATCCGGAAGAAGAGTTTAGAATGAGCGCGCAAAAGACCCTGGCCTCACATCAGGGCTCTTCTGAATTATTTTGCTTGAAACTGACAGGAAATGAATGAATTATGTTTATGTTTTCAAATATTCGAGATAGAGTTCCATGTCTGGAACGTTTCCTATCAACAATTTCTTTCTCTTTAATGAGGTCTTCTCAAAATTCCTTGAACATCAATATGTATTGAGATATCAACATTAAATCAAATTTCATCTTTATTCATTTCATTTTGCTAATAACAATGGTGATTTTCTTCCCACACTTGATATCCAGGCCAATTAGGAATTGCTTATATTTTTGGACCATTACCTCTATTTTTCACGGTTTTGAACAAATTCACCTCATAATGTAACTAACTTAATGAATAAATAAAAATTTTTATTGTTATATTGTGTATTATTTTTTCAACATATTAATTCTTTTGGATACACATTAAATGATAGTTGAAAAATCATTTTTTTAATTTTAACATCCTTCATAATTAATCAAAATCTGTGAAATACTTTGTATACCTTCTATATTCAGATTAAAATGAAGGTTAACGATCCATAAGCAAACCGTTGAACCCTTTGATGGGTAAGGCCACTCACTAATGGGGTTAATTCATCAGCAACCGCCTAGCAAAATTTTCCTTCGTCAGAAAAGTAATATTAAATGGATGCCGATATCGGTCAGATGGAATCCTTTCTGGCCACACGATTAAGGCATATGGATTAGACTAAAATCACCTGGTTCTCAATCTGTTTCATCTAGCGGTCAATTAGAACGTGATTCATTCCTCGCGGGGTGCTGACGTCTGATTGTTCTTGTAGGGTGAAATCTGCTTTACACACTCAGGGCCGGATTATACTTTTTATGAATATGAGAACACGAGTAACCGCACATCATCCAGTATTCAACAAACAAATATTCTGTCGGAGAAATGTGATATTATGTGATTTAGAAGAAATTCTTTCGTTGGGAGAATAATGAAATAACAATGAAAAATAACTTGATAGATCAATTTATTTCTTTATGAGGCTGAACATGAATCCTTCAACGAATATTGAATTGTCTTGGTTGAAAATTGCTCGATGAGTAGTGGTTAAATAATATACAACTTTAGTGAACAAGAATCGAAACAATGTTTATCTCATAACATCTTAAAGCAATTTCATTAAGTTAGGTCGATCTCCATATTTTCGCAGGGAAAGTATAACAAAACTGAAGTACGTGTTGAATGATTGTTTGGGCTATTACCATCATCTATTGTGGATATAATGTTTTCCGACGTTTCGATAGACATCTTCTATCTTTATCAAGGAGAAAAGTAAGAAACCTTTTGAAAATTATCAATTTTCAAAAAGTAAATATTGACAGAAGTCATGAAAGAAAAATGAACGATGTTATATACTCATCTGTGATATGATGATCTTTTTAAGTTGGATCGAACTATCGGCGTCCAAACTATCGTTTAAACATTTTGCTACTCCCAATTTAGTGTTTAGTTGGTGGTTTGAATCAAAATGTAGATATTGTCATGTGTTCGTTGGCTTTTTATACACAGTGGTTCTAGGGATTCCATTTTGTTTATGTACGAGTACATCTAAGAATGGAAGTTGTCTGTCCTTCTCGATTTCAATTGTGAATTTAATTGATTCCTCTTGATTGCTTAGATATTGAAGGAATCCATCTATAGTGTCTCTTCCATGTTGCCAAATAATGAAAGTATCATCTACATATCTTTTCCACAGTTTTTTTTTTTTTCATTATTTGGCAACATGGAAGAGACACTATAGATGGATTCCTTCAATATCTAAACAATCAAGAGGAATCAATTAAATTCACAATTGAAATCGAGAAGGACAGACAACTTCCATTCTTAGATGTGCTCGTACATAAACAAAATGGAATCCCTAGAACCACTGTGTATAAAAAGCCAACGAACACAGGACAATATCTACATTTTGATTCAAACCACCAACTAAACACTAAATTGGGAGTAGCAAAATGTTTATTTGATAGAGCAATAACTATTTGTTGCACTGAAGAAGACCAAAATGAAGAAATAAATAACATCTCGAAAACTCTTAGAAGCAATGGCTACCCCAAAAGATATTAGAAAAAGCTAAACGAACAAGAGAAAGTCAACCTGAACCAACAGATATAAATCAGACCATTAAAACCGTAATTCCTTATGTGAAAGGTTTGTCGGAGAAAATGAGAAGAATTGGAAATAGATACAACATAACGACTGCATTCAAAACTCAAGACACTATCAGAGCTAAACTTACAAAAGTTAAGCCTAATAATGAGACACAAAGGACAAAGAACTGCATATATGAATTACCTTGCGAGTGCGGAAGATCTTACATCGGAGAAACTAAACGCCCTCTGAATGTACGAATAAAAGAACATCAGAAGCTTCTAAGAGTACTAGACAGCGACAAATCCAGGTTGGTCCAACATGCTGTAGATGAGAATCATCGTATAAAATGGGATGAAGCATCAATAATATCCAAAGAAGAAAAACTTGCAAGAAGAAAAATCAAAGAAGCAGCATTTATGAAAATAACACCTGATTCCATAAGTGCTCCATCTATAGATCTGCCAGAAGTTTGGACGCCGATAGTTCGATCCAACTTAAAAAGATCATCATATCACAGATGAGTATATAACATCGTTCATTTTTCTTTCATGACTTCTGTCAATATTTACTTTTTGAAAATTGATAATTTTCAAAAGGTTTCTTACTTTTCTCCTTGATAAAGATAGAAGATGTCTATCGAAACGTCGGAAAACATTATATCCACAATAGATGATGGTAATAGCCCAAACAATCATTCAACACGAGCTCCATCATCAATAATATCTCGTCATCAAAACTGAAGTACGACCCTACCTTTCCGAAGTTGTAAAGAAAAATACATACAATCTAAACTAAACTAATTTATGCATCAAGAAATAAACTTCAGCAAACCTCACATATAGGATAACCAAAAATACTATATATAAATATTTCATTTTTCGTTTTGAGTTTCAGAAATTAAGCATGCCACCAATTGGTTAAACTTCTGAAAATTATGCCCCTTTCAAAAACAACTCAAGGCCTTTGATTAAAAACAACAAATTTTTTTAAATAGTGAAAACCAAGAAATCTTAGAATAAAACACCATGATCAATATTAGTGCCACGATATATTATCCAATATTCTAACGGATAAAAGAAGAATAAAGTCTGAAGATGATCAAACTCAAGTAAAAGAACTAGACCCAGCGTAAATGTAATAATAAAAATGCTTTCGTCAACAATAATTTGGAATATCTATGGGTTCACCACTGACTCGTGTTTGAGCTGAGTTATACAGGTTGTCCTGTAACTCAAGCGGTTATTGCTATGCTAGGTTATACCAGTTCTAGCAAAAATTTAAAAAAAAATAAAAAATAATTGAAAAAAAAATTTTTAAATAAAAAATAAAAATAAAACAATTGTACTTAACAATGGAGTTGTGTCTGTTGTCAATAGCTTGGTTATTTAGGATCACGTTCAAAAAGAATCACTGCAAAATTGGAAAATTTGTGACTACAAAAATATACCCATTACCACTTAACCAAGTGACATAGAAATTTTTTTAAATTTTTGCTAGAACTGGTATAACCTAGCATATCGCCCAGTAACCGCTTGACGTTACGGGACACTCTGTATATGAAAAATTTCGAACAAAAAGTGCTCGGCCATTATTGTCTAAAATCCAAATCAGGGAAGAGAATGTAGATGATAATTTCGTCATTCTACAACATAGAAGAGACATCAGTTCAAAACACTCATGAAGAAAAATACAAATCAGCCATAACATACCAAATGTAGAATGAATCTAAAGTCGATGCAAATCAGCATAATGAAATCAATCCGTTACGGTCCTGTTTCATTCGATAGGGTGCTAACATGATCGGTTTTAGTCCCTTAATACCCAGACTTGATATATTGACTTTTATTAACCTTATCCTGATGTTTGAGTAGGAACTACAACAGGGGGAACACTGCTCCTCTAATTCCCATTTAATCTTCTAATAACGTGCATGAAATTGAAACTGTGATTCTTCTGGTAAAGGAGATTTGATGAATAAGTAATGTGAAATGGAGCACGTGCGAGCAATGTAATGAGATATTTTATTATTTCTGCAAGTTGTATATTTTGAAACACTTTTTCATAACTGAAATGTTTGCTATAATAGACATGTCATCATATGATCGATTTCTTTTGAAGAGTACAAATCTGAGATTTCAATGTGTACCATTCAAAATGGCAGCATTATACAAGGTGTCCAGAAAGGGTATTGGGTATTCGTTTTCGCGCCATATTCAGAACGGGGTCTAAAAGAAGGGGGGAAGAATTTCGCGTACGAGTGTATTATCGTAATGGTTATTCAATAGTGACTGCTCAACGTCTCTATCGTGCGAAATATCGTATACGCCACGTGCCAAGTGACGATAGCATTAGGAAATGGATCAGGATGTTCGAGAATACAAATACGACAGTTAAAATTCAAAACTCTGGTCGTCCTCGTTCAGTTTGCGCTGAAGAAAAACTGAAAAAGTTAAGGCTTTAGTTCGTAAAAATCCGTCTTTATCGACGACAGCATGAATGACCCCTGCATAGCCCAAAGGTGGTGGCTTATGCCGCTTTATCTGCTAAAGGCATAATTGGTCCTTATTTTCATGAAAATCAACGAGACCGAGCAATTAATGGGGATAGTGACCGATATTGCGATATGTTGCGAAATTTTTTGGTCCCAAAGTTGCAGGAGTTAGCAGGTTGCAACTCAAGAACGTGATTAGAGCAAGATGGGGCCATTCCTCAAATGATTCAATGGAAGTTGTTAACGAATTATTCCTTAAAAAAGTGATTTCGCGAAGGGGTAACATCAACTGGCCCCCCAGAAGTCACGACCTTAGCCCACTTGACTATTTTGCATGGGGATAACTTAGAAGTAAGGTTAATTTTCAATAAAAAGTTATTTTTTGTTTTTAGTACCCTTTCTGGATTTAATCAAAGCATTCAACTTCAATGTGTCAAAAAAATGTATCACTCAATAATTTGTCAAAATGATAATGGCGTTGATGATGAAATTTAGCAGCAAATGATATTTTTGTGATTTGAATTGAATATTTCAAGGAATAAGAACTTATTGAAAAGGAGATCCACCAAAAACACTTTGTAAAAAACTAGGCAAGTCTCAATGGAGCTGCTTGATCGTTTCTAAAAAGTAATGAAATCTAGACAAAGCCGTGCCAAGGTTTCTTACTGCGATTTCTTTATTATTATAGTTAATGTTGTAAGACTTGGCCATTGAACCGCCACCCATTTATGATGGAAAATTGACACTAGGAAAAAGTTGATTCAATAAAGACCTGCCAACAGATTGGTGCATGGTGTCTTGCACCTGGTTTTGCACGCTTGTATATTTCTTATTTGACACAGCTTTCTATTTCTAGGAAAAGTTTTGTTATTATTACAAGTCTTTAATTCCTTTTTTTCCGGTTCTGATTATTCTACATTCGCGTTCATTATTTATCCTTTTAGGCAGTTAAAAAGGTTTAAGTACATGTCAATCTCTAATAGTTTGGTAGGGCTCTGGTAGTTTCTAGCAAGGGTCACCGGGTATTCCAGATGTTCGATTATCCTAGTTTTTATACGTTTCCCTTTATGTGACCATTGAACCCTAACTCTGTACCAAATTTCAGCTCTCTACCGCTCACTACCGTGCCCCCAGATATCAGTTGCGATAATATTTACGATCAAGAAAACTTACTTTCATTCCATGGAGTTTTCAAAAGAAGGAGGTTTAGATTTCGAACAAAACTACACTGCGCAAAAAAAAAACGCACATTATGGAAATCTCAAATTTATTCTACAACTGAAGTTGTTCTCAATGACAATTATTTTAATCAGAATTATGCATGTATATATATGTTATCCACTTTCAACGATTTTCTTCAATACAGATGTTATTTCCCAGCAGGAATCAAAAAAGATGAGATTATCAGATTTTGAATGTATTGGCTCCATTCTGAATCTCGGTTGTTCTCGATCAATTCTAGTGATCAATAGTTTTTCTTTCGTTTGATTTTTTACACTCGATCGCTATGCAACGCGAAACTCGCAATTTGACCTAAGAGAAATGTGCCCAAGCGGTAGTTTTGCGAGAAGAAGGGTGGACATACACAAGAATTGTAGAAAGAGTTTCCCATACAAGTGTGTCCAGAATGTTGCAGCGATTCAGGGAGACAAGTATGAATGTCCGAATACCAGGACAGGGTAGACCACGAGTAACAACTGCCATTCAAGAACGTTACTCGAGAGTTTCTTCGTTGAGATACCGGTTTGCAACCGCTCGCCTCCTTCAAAATCAGCTTGAGCAAACTCATGGGGTGCAAATTAGCACTCAGAAAATAAGAAATCGCCTCAGAGAATATGAGTTAAGGCCTCGTGTCGCAGCAAGAGGCCCAGCTCTTACCCCAGCCCATCGAAGGGTGCGTTTGGATTTTGCGAGAGAGCATATCCATTGGTTAGAGGCTGATTGGAAAAGAGTTCTCTTCACAGATGAGTCTAGATTCTGCCTCTACCATTGTGATCTTCGTTCCCTTGTACAGAGACGTCCACATGAATGATATGCTCAGTGCAATTTCCTGAATACTACTGATTTCGGGGGAAGCTCGATTATGATATAGGGTGGAATATCTTCGACTGCTCGCACAGACCTAGTGGTCGTTGATAGTGGAGCTATGAATGCTGATAGGTATATAAGGAACATTCTTGAAGAGCATGTAGTGCCATTTGCCCCATACATTCGTGAAGATTTCATTTTTATGGACGATAATGCCAGACCCCATCGTGCGCGTATCGTTCAGAGGTACCTTGAAGAGGTTGAAGTCTCTCGAATGGAATGGCCAGCAAGAGTTCCACATCTCAATTCTATTGAGCAGGTTTGGGACAACCACAATAGAATGCTGAGAAGTTCAGAAAATCATCCAGATACTCTTAATGACTTAGGAATCAAACTTTATTTCTCTTCTTTCATATAAGATTCGGTGAAATCCTGAATTTTTCTTCCATATAATGTATCTTGTTTCGTTCAAAACCTTCCCGAGAGAACAAAAATAAGTTAACTTTCATTAAAATTGAGATTTTCAGAATGTGCGTTAATGTTTTTGCGCGTTGTATGAAAGTTTATTTTCAAATTAAAATATATAGGTTTATTGATTTTTTCACATTTATTATTTGCAAGAAGTGCGCAAAAGCTCCCAACCTTCAGTACTTTTCTAATTTTTTTTTATCAGTATGTAGCTATGAATTGGTCTTAAATGATTAAACAAAACCTCAATCATAGTTTTTGTAGATTCAAATTATATAAGAGAAGAAAATACTGTTCCTCGAACGTCAGGTTGAACCACTGATCAATAATTTGCTGGGAGCGGCATTCTCTTATTGAGAAGGAAAAGCGAAAAAGGGCAAGGGGCAATAGAGAAGAGGCTAGACCATGAATTTCTATGGCAGATTAGGGTTTACGACTTTCGATTACCTTTACTGCACTTCTAAAGCCCGATCAGAGCGTTATGTCATAAAATATTACGATTACACTAAAGCTGTGAATCTACGGCCACTGTCTGCTTCCGGTTCTCCTTTTTCCGTCCTTTCATTCACAATTTTAGAAGGTCTACCCAGGAAAAAAAACTCTTTTTCGGTTTATTATACAAATTTAATACCGTCATCTAAAACGTAAATGATCCGACGAAAAAACAGGGTGACTCTTTGAATGTAACATTAATTTTAACTATTGATTCTTAAAACCACAAAAATATTTTCTGAAATTCGGCTCTGTTCAAAAAATACTGATTGAAATTTCATTAAAAAATTGGTTTTGCTTATATCTTCGTAATGGACACTGATAATGAATTCGATATCGAAGGTTTTAAACAAATGGGACACACTATTCAGATCAAGTACACTCTTTCCTGTAAAGTCTTCGAGTTAATCCATCACCAACTTGTGAAATCTTCAAATCACTTCCTAGGATTATTTGTATGCTTGAACATTTTAGAAGAATTTATTTATTCACAGTTATCTTCCGAAAATGTACCGTTTCCAAGATATTCGATGTTGAATTATTTGATATTTGGAAAAATATTGGAAATGAGGCCGCGTCGCCTCAATTTTATTTTTATCAGTAACATCAACCAAAATTTTGATTTGATAAGAAAAATTTTACCTGGTCTAGGAATCAATGAAAATTAAGAAGGCATATTCAAAAGTTTCTTCTTGATTGTGAATTAAAAATTAATATATCTTTCGTTGGAATTTAATAGCATAACATTCACTTTGTGTATTTGTACCATTTTCCAGACACTTTTTTGGAAATTCAAAGATAGGTTATGAACTTTTTCATAATTTTTATTATCGTATGAACGAATATGTAACTATGTATTTGCTACGTAATTTGATCAATTAAAATTCTTGAATACTGAATATTTCATCTCAAATTCACAAAAATAAATTATCAATTTTCAGTGCTACTCTATTCTATGATAGAAAAAATAACCTTCAACTCAAAAAGATTTCCCAAAACAAATAAAAACAGCTTTAATTTAATGAGTACAAATAAATACATGAAATATATATCTACGAGATATCTGATAATCTAGATGATAATTTAAAAAGATATTTATGATTCATAACGCTGCCAAAATGAATACCCCCTTAATAAATTACAGAAGATTCTATCTGATCTTATATACAGACCCATGTTTCTACATTAAAATGAATACATAGCATACATAATGGAACTTCTACGAGTATTTAGGGGGGCTTCAAGAAAAATTTATCATCTTGTAGAAAAATGTTCTGAATTTCGTAATCATTCTTCACTTGTGTTGAAGGTAATTCAAGAAATTTTCCTTGTTATAGGTATTAAAAATACTGGAATACTGCTTTTCATCAAAGTGATTCCTCTGTTGGTAACCTATTTTAGCTTCAAAACATTATCAATATCAATCAATATTTAGATAGAAAACCAATATCCAAGGAATTCAGTATGATTTTCAGCTCACATAATGGTTTGGGTGGAAGATTATGTTACATTCTCAGAAGAGCAATAAATAAGTGTTTTTATCTTGAATATTACTCTTTGGAGCCTCGAACAGGAACAGGGAGAATGAAGAAGAATATCCTGAATTTTGTAATCTTTCTTCACTTGTGTTGAAGGTAATTCAAGAAATTTTCCTTATAGGTATTTATAATACTGGAATACTTCTTTTCATCAAAGTGATTCCTCTGTTGGTAACACATTTTGGCTTCAAAACATTATCAATATTCTTGAATATAATCATAACTTTGATATATTTGTATCTTATGAATTATTGGAACTTTGGAATTCACGTGATCAAAATCTGACAGAAGACTGACTAGATAAAATAATTTTTGATATTTATGGAAAATAAAAAACTTGGCAATAATTTTGGGAAAGTTTATGTTGAATATGAGTATTTCTTTATGAATATTCAATTGAATTTAAATTGAATTTTAACATTTTCACCAATATTGAGATAGAAAACCAATATCCAAGGAATTCAGTATGATTATCTACTCACATAATGGTTTGGGTGGAAAATCATGTAACATTCTCTGAAGAGCAATAAATAGGTTTTATCATGAGCCTTAAACAGGAACAGGGAGAATGGAGAAGTATATCTCTTCAATATTATCGTCTATGATGGGGTTAAAGTTGAATTTTTGATTTCATGAGTAATCTAGTGGTAGCATAACCACCTTTAAATCGCTCTGCAAGGGGGTAAAATTGGAATAGATAGTAGGGGAAAAAAGCGTTCCTTATAGCTTCAAGAATCTGTAGTAAGAATTAACTCAGTGGTCAAAGACTTACCCCGTATACAAGTATTATGTAAGTATTTTGAAGTCCACGAGTAAAGTGTTAAGCTAACCTAACCTCAAAGGAAATATGGATTTATTGTCCGGATCACTTATTCTCACAATCGTCCTAGTTACAACCAATGTCTGAAAATATTCGGCAAGTTTGCTTCAGATTTGTCTTCTTTCTTTCCAGGAATACAGGAAAACTAAGGAGCAATTGCTGTAAGTTACATAAGACAGGGCTACCTCTGCCAGAATTTTGGTCTAATTGAGTTTTCGACGATTGAAACCGTCTTCCTCCAGAAGTCTTTGGTGCTTCATTATTAAACCCTTTTAAAAATATGTGTAACAACTTCATTCAGTGAACTTGTATGCCAGGGGATATTTAATGTATGATGAGTGGGATAATGTTTGACAGTTGACTCTCTTTGTTTCTCTGTTTGAGTTGTTTCTCTTAAGAATGAAATGTATACTGTATTTCTTAAAGTTTTGTATATTGAAAGTAGTTTATAAGCCAAATCTCAGCTCCAATTAATATATAATAATTATAATAAAAAATGGCAAGAACCTCGTTCAGTAGCATCACGGACTAAATCTCTTACCTAGCTATGCTCATGGCGCTGGTTGCTCTCGCAAAGATTCAAGACAATCAAATTTTGTTATCATAAAACGAAAAACTCTGCCCAAAAAAAACCATGGCTATTAATCCAAATTAAGTGCTGAGAATCAAATCATCGTTCTTCATTAAACATTTACACCCATATTTGACTGCGAAATGAAGCTTGTTGCGAAAGGGAGGGTTAGAATCAGCCCTATAATGCGACGGCGATGCTCTTAGGAGGGTGTGATATAAACTAACCCCTAGATATAAATCACTCAAGGATGAATATACGTGGAATATTTTCACGATGTTGTTTAGAGACGGTTATGTCCTGGATACGCCATAAAATTTCATCATATATCGGTTTATGGGCTCCTAGACACCGTGCGAAGTCGAGCTCCATGTTGTGTTTTTGAGATGGTTGTCTTCTAACGAGATTACCTCGTTTGGTATAAAACGAAAAAGGTCATTTCTTTCTAAACTCTATCGAGGATTGTTCTTGAAATGGATTGATGCAATCTAACCAGTACTCAGACTTGATGTAGTCGTTCATCATTGACCATATCAATTGATAAATTTGATGAAATAGTGTCTGAATCCTGAATCCCTCTTTATATTTTGGAAGCATGCATTACCTGACTTCGTGTATGTATTCACATGCATTTGTTGAAGACTTTTTATAAGAACTGGAAGTTTTCTATGCAGCTGGTACGTTGTGGCATTGTTAACAGACTTGAGGAGATATATTTAAGCTTCAAAAAAGTATTTCTGAAAGTCAAACTGAAATAAGTTATCAAGAGATATCCTGATGCGTGTTCACTGCATAATGAAAATATTTCAGAAAAATGATCACTTTCAGAATGTTCACGTATGAGATTCATTCTTTATTCTATAAAATTCAGTTTATATTCATTCAAACAGCGCATCAAATTTCTAGTAGCCAGAAGGCTGCAGTTGATTGATACAGTTACAGTCCATATCTCAGAAAAGCTGATACATAAATTTGCTACGGTTTGTAAAAAAGTTGAAAGTCTACGTTCAGTATCTTGAAACCAACCCATAATTAGTACAGTGTGTATCAGTGTACAGTATGAATAAAAAAGATTTCAATACTTCAAGCTATATTTTCTTAATCATTGAATGAATTCAGGAAATGATCCGGCTCGAAGGACCCTTTTATGTATTCATTTACTGATTAAGAACTCGTAACTTGAAGTATTGAAATCCTTTTCAGTTGCTCTAATTTGAAACACTGTAAACACAATAGCACTGTATACAATAGCAGTTGGTTTGAGGTCACTCCACGTATATTATTTTAACCAGAATACTGAACTAATTATGCGTGGGTGAAACAAAGATGAGATCGTATTGTACACAGACTTAAGGGACGTCCAGCCGTTTTGTTGCCAATTTCTGAAAACATTAAATTAACAATTTTATTTTATAGATGATATTATTGCTTCTATAAAAAAAGAAATTTAGAATTAATGAAGACCTACTAATAGAAAATTCGAGGATCAGTATAATCAAACATCCAACTACACCTCCAAATAAATATGAACTCCTTGATCCTCAATAAAACACCACGATAGTTAAAAATTCAAAACAAGAAGATGAATAACAATATAAGAGGAAAACTTTGGTAAAATCTCGCCTTTTCATTTGTCAGTTCAGTTTAGGAACACCTGTAAAAACCCAATATAGTCTCAATTTCTGCTGCATCAATGTGTTTGTTAATCATAGCAGAACATACAGAAATACTTGTCAATTAAATCCGCTCTGATAATTGAAAACGTGTTGTTAAGAATACCAATCCGATTTTTCTTCATTACATCAACTAGAGAGACATCCGTATCCAGTTGTGATGGATCACTCTGATAATATGGAGTTTAATGAAAATGGCTACGATATCTAAGGGTAGCAAGAGTTTCCCATTTAGCGACGGCTCGAATTCAAAGCGGCAAATGCATTTTCCGAGTCGTCGTGCCAGTTTTTCATTAGTTTTGACGAGTCGACAAGTTTGGGTAAAACAGGAATCTAGTACGCCATTTCAATTCGTTTAGTATTTCATTCGCTTTGTTCTGAATGCGACACTATAGCGTATGTAGCTTTTTACATTCCAGAAAATCTTTTGTTTGAAAATTCTCGTCATTCAGTTGTTCGATTTTTCAGAAACGGTGAATTACCCGTCTAATTCGTAAAGCATTTCATTCACTTGATTTTATAGTGGATGTGGGTTTAATATACCATTAGAATGATAATGAAATTTAGAAAAACGCCGACGTGAGGTCAGGTGCTTTTGCGCGCTTCCTCTGAATTTTTTGCCGTACTACAACGTCCACGATGAATGAACAAACATATACGAGTATATCAGATCAAAAATAACTACTACCAGTTCTCCTTAAGTTTTGTTCGATGCCAATATTCCCTGATCCTGAAAACCAATCGAAATTAGGCATAGCAACTCTATCGAAAACAATTTAGAATATCTTTCTCTCACTAAATTATTGGCAATTGAATCTCTTAAATGCATACGGCAACATGTTCAGGAAAATTTAATTTTTTTAAATGTTTTTTTCTTAATAACTTTGGGCAAAGAGGTAAGAATTCAACGAAATGTGTATGCGAGGGTTTTATGATGTAGTATCCAAATATTCTATTAGTTTTCAGATTACTAATAAGGGCACCACATACAGGGCTTTTTCTATGGGTTAGAGGCGAAAGGGAGTGAAATATGCATTCTGAAAGCATTAACCGCTTCTTTCCGTCTTCGGCCGTTGATTTTCCTGATTTCTTGGAAGACAACTGGCAAACAAATGGTTGTTTACCACTCAGAATTGACTGTTCTGCGTTGTTCTAGTGGTACGATTGCGACATGTCCAGTTTATCCGAAAAAACAGGAAACCATTTGCTTGGAAGTGCTTCGTGAGCGAGCAACTTTTGTTAGATTTGGCTCATCTTGAAACACCCATATAGTCGACTGCTGTTTAGTTTCCGGCGCATACGCTTAAATCCACGATTAATCACGTGTCACGATGTCATAGACGTGCTTCGAAGCGCCGCGGTCGTATTTTTGGAGCATTTCTTTCGAACAATCGACACGAGCCTTTTTTTGAGCGATTGACAAATTGTGTGGGATCCAACGCGAACAAATTTTTTTGATGGTCAAATGTTCATGCAATATTGAATGTGTGCTGGTCCCACTAATGCCTAAGGTTGTCTCAATCGCACGATAGGTCTCATGACGATCTTGCATTATAGGTTGGCGCACAGCATCAATTGATTTCGGAACAACAACTGATTTTGGTTGACCTTCAGGAAATTCATGTTGGATTGAACGACGACCTCGATTGAATTTACATACTGTCGATACACACTGGTCCTTGATGAAGCTTCATCGCCAAAAATTGAATTAAGTTCATCGATGCACTGTTGTGGAGTTAATCCACATAGAAAGTTGTGAAAAATAATCAAACGAAAATGTTCACGATATAATTCCATTTTTGAATTTTTTAAGTTACTGATAGCGCTCGTATGTCAAAACGTTCTGACTACGGATAACCTCAAAAATGTCAAGCTTTACGATAGAGCTGTCAGTTGGCAGATTGCAAAACTAGGGTTGTCCAATCTCGAAATGATATATATAAAAGGCAGCCCTCCTATTTCAAAATGGAATGAAGGTGGCTACAAAACTTTAAGAATATATTAATCATCTGATTATGATATTTTGTAGAACATTGCAAAATTAAATCATGAAATGAATTCAATAAGTTTCGTCAAAAGCAGCCCGTAATACATAGTAATCGTTAGTTCAAAATTAATCAATGAATGGTTCAGAGTAAATTGATAATAAATTATAAATAATGAATGAAAAAAGAAAACAAATCGTAAATCATATTGAATTTTTGATTGATTATTGTGTTTTTGTATGGTTGCCATAATTAAGACTGGGCCAAACTAAAACAGGAACAAACAGAAAAAACAGATATAAAAAATATATTACAGATCATTTTATATTGAAAGATTATTGTCAGAATTACTTTTCTCTTTTCATTCAAGCTCAATATTAAAAATGAATAAATAAATAAAATAAATTATATAGACATTGAGACGTATCAATTCAGTTAATAAAAATTTGAAAAAAATTATCCATATCGCACCAACCTCGACAGAAAATATTAGGTGTACAAATAAGTTTCCGCGGTTTGTCAAAAGATGGCCCCACCAGAAGGTTATGGAGAAATTGTCAGATGTAAAACGTAATATCCCAAGTTTAGTCATCTGGCAACACCATAACCTTAAAGTACTAGTGATTCCGTATCAGCATCACGTAATTTTTTCGTGCAAAAATGTCAAGTTTTATTCCGAATAAGCATCATTTGCGGGAACTTTTGATTTACTTCTTTAATGTGAAAAAATCTGCAGCTGAGGCGCATCGATTGCTTCTAGAAGCATATGGTGAAGCTGCTTTAAGTGAGAGAAGTTGTCAGGAATGGTTTCAAAAGTTTAAGAACGGTGAGTTTGACGTTAAAGACAAAGAACGCAGTGGAAGGCCGAAAGTGTACGAAGTATTAGACGCACTATTGGAGGAAGATTCGTCCCAAACGCAAAAAGAACTTGCACTTACTCTACAAGTGACTCAACAAGCAATTTCACATTGTTTAAAATCGTTAGGAATGATTCAAAAACAAGGAAATTGGGTTCCATATGAACTAAAGCCGAGAGACGTTGAACGCCGATTATGCATGAGTGAAATGCTGCTTGCCAGGAATAAAAAAAAGAGTTTTTTGCATCGTATAGTCACTGGTGACGAAAAATGGATTCACTACGATAATCCAAAGAAGAGAAAGTCGTGGGTTAAGCCCGGCGAACCATCAACATCGACAGCTAAGCGGAATATTCATGGAAAAAAACTCATGCTGTGTATTTGGTGGGATCAGCTTGGTTTCGTGTATTATGAATTGCTGAAACCAAGCGAAACCATTACTGGATCTCTCTACCGAACACAATTGATGAGATTGAGTCGGGCACTTAAGGAAAAACGCGCCCATTACTACTCCAGACACGACAAAATTATTCTTTTACACGATAATGCTCGTCCACATGTTGCGGCGCCGGTAAAAACATACTTGGAAACACTCAACTGTTTTACCCCACCCGCCGTATTCACCAGACTTAGCCCCTTCTGATTATCATCTGTTCCGGTCGATGGCACATGGTCTGTCTGAGCAGCGCTTCACATCATATGAAGACACCAAAAATTGGGTAGATTTGTGGATAGCGTCAAAAGATGAAGAGTTTTTTCGACGGGGTAGCCGAATGTTGCCAGAAAGATGGGGAAAAGTAGTGGCAAATGATGGAAAATACTTTGAATAAAACGTAATGTACTTTTCCTTTACAATAAATTCCTAATTTTTTATAAAAAACCGCGGAAACTTATTTGTACACCTATAAATTATCATCGATCTGCTCCAAAAATGAACAATCATCAATGATTCGTGAGTTCCTTATTTAAATTTGGTAATCAAAGGAATGAGAAGTTAATATAACTATGTTTTCTTCGAAAATTATTATCGACTGAGTAACATCCTAGTTTTCCTAAAATCCTATGAAATCGAATCTGTATCTCACCATTCAGAAATTTATCGTCGAATTGCTGTCTAAAATTTTCATTAGAGTGAAACAGTGGGATGGATTCAATTAATATTAATCAGAGGGAGATTCAGCGAGAACTTGGAAAGCCCATTTGCAACGGATTAAAACTGCTAGAACATTGAATAATGAGAAAACAGGAAAACAAATTCTCCATTCCAACGCTGATACTGTGCGAAGATGTGGAAAGTTTGCAGAATAGTTAATAAGATACACCTACAACGTATTCCTGATTTTACTTGCAATTTCTTCATATTATTTTATCAATCATAAGCTCATTTCTCTCATGGCGTTTATGAAGACTTCCATTAATTGTTACTCTAACTCTCTTTGTTATCTGTTGTCAAAACGAAAATTCACTAAATCAATTGTACAAATTGCGATAAATGTTACATAGGGCAAAATTGAAACAAAGAATTGCATATCATAAAAGCAATATAACAACTTGCTGATTTCTCATTGAATTTTGAATGTATTCATAAAATACAGCCAAAATTAATTAATCTTACATATATCAGAATATTACTTATTTGTGCAACCAGTTAGGGAATACATTATTTGTCGAAACCAGTGCTAGGTACGAAAAATAGTATTTCCTAACGTGTTAAACACAATATTATTTGTAACATTAAATAGGATGTAACTTTTTCAATTAGAATTATAAGTATCAAAACTTCCCTACAAACGTCAAGTGAATTCGGAGATATTTATTTTTCACTTCGTTGTTATGGAAGTATCGTTAGAAAATTCTAATTGTTTTTCATTTCAGGAATAATTCCATTAAATTGTTTCGAAGTAGAAGAAAGTATACTGCAATGTTCGATTCATAAAACGACGTACCAAGCGACATCGAAAAAGCATCTCAATCTGCGTTATCTATAATAATAATAATAATATTTATTTGCTCCATCAAAACATAAAAATTACATGGAAAGTCAAAAGAATAACATAAATAGGCATATATATGCCTATTTATCTACAATTATTCCTAAGAAGGCGAGGAGCAGGATATGATCTGTCCTAAGCCAAATTCTGTTTGTGTTGTGAACAAAAAAGATTAGGTGCTAACAAAAAAGTTTTGCTTTCAAGAAAAAAAGGTTGTGAAGAATTTGATCTTGTGGAACTTATATTCGATGTTAACAACCGAATGGTGCTTGAAGTATACAAATTTACTGGCTTTTCTGAAAAGACGTTCTGAAGCTTACCAGCCCAAAATGTCAAAAGTTTTAGGTAAAAAAAACATAGCCCATTTTCTGAAAGAATCTATCGATGAGCAACATTCAAGGAAAAAAAGATAGCATTCATCGTTGGAGTTGCTGGAGCTAGCCGAAAAGATTAATTAACTTTTCTTCGCCTAGAGATAAAGTGGAGAATTTGCAATAATCACTGAAGCTTTTGACGGTTACATTGCATGGAAATGGTTGAAAAATACGTTGATCTAAGGTCAATAAACATTAAGGATGAGAGATTTTTGTCATATATTTGAATGAAAGATGTGATGTGTAACCTGTGGGTATCAAAACATTTTTAAAGTTGCAAATATCTCCTGGTATAATTGTCACTGTTTTCGGCGGTCGTCAACTACTCTGCTTGCGGATTCTGAAGTTAATTTGCAGAGAATCAAGCATGGACGCTAGAAGTCTAATACAGTTGCTGAAGCTTATGAGGAAAATTCCAATATTAATAATCAAAAGATTGCGACAAACTTTCTTGGGGAAATTTATATAGATAATACCCTAATTAATGCCACAGAAAAAATTTTGTGTAACTAATATTTATATATATTTTTCCATTCGCGTAAGTTAACTAAATAATAAATCAATTGATCTTTATAATATATAGAATATCAATTTTCATGACTTAAAGGTAAAGAAGTACATAGTTCAAGGAGTTTAGTCTTACAGTGATTCTGTATTTTTCAAAATCGATGCAGAAGTTGCAATATGTTTTAGTTCTGGTAACTAGATTCAAGATTCAAAACATCAATGAGTTTGGAGAAGTGTCAATTTATTTGTCAAAATTTGAAAAAAAAGTTTATCTGTCTGACCTCGCATAATGCCACAAGTAGTCACTGTTCTGAAAAGCAATTATATCATTACATAACTATTTTTTCCGTAACCAGTGCAAGTGTTGAATTCCATTCAGAATTTTAGAAAAACCAAAGAATCAAACATATCCTCCCACATTACTCAAGATCGGAAATATACATGAACTGTGATTTCAAACTCACCCCTTGCAAATCCCTCATGATTTTACGATATACGTGCTGCGACGTGGTCAAATACAGGTAGGCAAACAAGAAATAAAACGAAACGTAGCTTATGTGGTCTCACAATCATAAAACTAAATGGCTAAAACGTGTGATTGGAGCAACCCTTCCGGTCGGTATCCTTTAAACCTACCGACCACGGGTTACCATGATTTTCCCCTTTTTTTTCAATTTCATAAGCATGTTTATATCCAAAAATAGGGTGGTCTAAATATATAAACATGCATGATAAAACTGCTTTCAATACGTAACGTAAACAAACAAGACGTAAGGCAAATTAGATTAAGTTAAGTCTGACTAAAGATGAGATTTTTCCGGCAAAATTCTTCTTTTATACTGAAACTCTGCTTGTAGGCTGATGTAAACAGTTCTACAGAATTTGAAGGAAGACAAGTATCGTATATTTTAAGGAAATATTTAATTGCAAAACTAGCTGGAATTAGTATATTTCAAAACTTTGTCGCTAAAAAAATAACTTGTCAGGTTTGGATGACCCAAAAGTTTGATGGCTGAAAAGCTAGCGTCGCTTTGGAAACTTTTTATTCGAAATCTAATAAGTAAAGTAGTCATATGCAGTGGCGGCGTAAAGGGGGGGCGGTCCGCCCCGGGTGCCAAGCATCAAGGGGTGACAACACGGTGACAAAGAAATACCAACTCTGTCACGCAGATAGTAGCCGCTGGCGCATCGCGGGCGGAAGGGGATATCATTCTTTTCCTGGCACGCCAAAATCTTCCTCTAAGAGGACATAGAGAAGGGATTTCATCAGACAATAGAGGGAACTTTTTAGAATTAGTTAATCTATTGTCAAAATATGATCCAGTGCTAAAAGAGCACAAAATTAGAATTGAACATGCTATCGCCTGTACAAAAAGTAAACGGGTAGATTCTTATTTGTCTAAAGACATTCAAAATGAGTTCATCAGTCTTTTGGGGAGAGAAGTGAAGAATAACATTTTGGACGACATAAAGAAAGCTAAATATTTTGGAATTATTTTCGATAGTACACCAGATATATCACATGTTGATCAGATGAGTTATGTAATCAGATATGTTCATATTGAAGGCGATCAAGTTGAAGTGAAGGAATCATTTCTAGGTTTCTTCCTTATAGCTGGAAAGACTGCAATCGAACTTACGGAAAATATCCTTACGCAGTTAAAGAGTGATAACTTGGACATTCATCTATGTCGGGCTCAAGGATATGATAACGCTGCAACCATGGCAGGAGTTCATGGTGGTGTGCAATCTATCATTAAGGAACACAATCCTAAAGCTTTGTTTATGCCTTGTGCTAATCATTCGCTAAATCTATGTGGGGTGCACTCTTTCATGAGTGTTAGTTCAAGTGTAACATTTTTTGGAACAGTAGAAAGAGTTTACAAGTTCTTTTCGTCATCCACACATAGATGGGAAATTCTAATGAAAAGTGTAGGCGTATCGGTCAAAAGACTAGTAGAGACAAGATGGAGTGCTCATCACGATGCTGTTAAGTCATTGAAGAATAATTTTGAGAAACTTGTATCAACACTCGAAGAGATGTGTGATTCCAGAAGCAGCAGAGAAAACGTCGATACAAGAGAAGCAGCATCCACACTCTTACCAGCTTTATGTGACTTCAGTTTTTATGCTACCTCTCTTTTTGGTGTGAAATTCTAGAAGAAGTTAATCAGACACAAAAGTATATCCAAACATCTGGACTATCGCTGGAAAAGTGTGTTATAAAAATTAAAGCCCTAAAAATTTTTCTTCAAACTCAACGTATACAAATAGTGGAA
This sequence comes from Micraspis discolor, assembly GCA_030674115.1. Taxonomy (NCBI): domain Eukaryota; kingdom Metazoa; phylum Arthropoda; class Insecta; order Coleoptera; family Coccinellidae; genus Micraspis; species Micraspis discolor. The sequence goes on from JARTUT010000873.1 coordinate 3,923,745, forward strand.
AGAGCTATTTCCTACGCAACTGAGAAATGTGAGGATTTGGATATCTCCGTTGAAAGAAGAGGAAGGAGGAGATTCCGAAAACGAATGCCAGGAGAAATGTCCCAAGATGTTGGACTAACATTGCCAGAAGAGTTGCATAGAGCTATGTTAGAATGTCTTGATAGATTTTACGAAGAACGAGATCATCGCTACAAAGCAATGGATGATATTCTCATAACATTTGGTGTTGTTCAGTCTGAAACTCTACTTACGTCAACAGAAGAAGAACTTCGTGATAAAGTTCCAAATCTTACAAAAATCTATGATGAATTTTCTGCAGAGGACATTATTTTGGAGATTTTACAACTGAGGCGCCACTTGGAAGCCGCCAGCATTTCTCTTCAAGAAGCGATCCAATGGACTACCTTGGAGCTTCTGAAATTTATTGTAAAATGGGACTATTCTGAGTCTGTTCCAAGTCTAGCTCTATGTCTAAGATTTTTTTTAACTATTTGTGTTTCGGTGGCTACTTGTGAAAGAAGTTTCTCAAAATTAAAGTTAATAAAATCTTACTTAAGATCTACAATGAGCCAAACACGACTTTCCAGTCTATCCATATTGTCCATTGAAAAGGAGAGGAAAGTAAATTTTGATAATGTCATTGAGTATTTTAGCAAAATAAAGTCACGTAAACACGTTTAATATTTGTCGTTTTATTTTGAGGGTGCTCGATAGAAAGTCGCCCCGGGTGCCAACCTATGCTACGCCGCCACTGGTCACATGAAAATTTGTTTACATAGAATGTAATTCGAAAAAAATATTTGATCGAATTGTCCAAATGCACTTTGAAAAAAGATTTCTTTCAAGAACATGAGCACGCTTGTTTAGTACGAGAAATGAAGCACCACTAACCTGTACTCTCGATTCTGTCAGTCCTATCCTCATTGCAATCTCTTCTCTCATGAAAATATCTGGATAATGAGTCTTTGAAAAACACCTTTCTAACTCATTCAACTGGGCTGGGGTGAATCTAGTCCGATGTCGTTTTTGTTTTGAAGGTTTATCACCGTCGCTACCAGAATTGCTACCCATGCTGTTCAGTGAGGAAAGGTTGCCATCGCAAAGGTTCAACCTAGATTGATCTAGGATTTTGAGATCACCCTGATGTCGTTTTAGGTCTTCCCCGCACATGTCTTTCAGACCTAGAAAAAATGGAATCATTTACAAATGCAACGATACCTAACATTAATGAGTCAATGCTATTTCAGTATAACTTCGACAGGCAAACCAGAGATTCTTCATAGAATGATATACAGATAGCAAAAATGCCCTCAAAAACCAAACGTAAGACAGCATTATTTATATTCATCAATATCGAATTCTATTCAAGATTGCACATCTCTAAGAAGAAATTAATAATAGTATGGACCTTGAATACAATTAATAATCACAAGATGCCACCATTGGTCTTCAAGGTAAACCTTAATTCGGGATCTCCCAAAGTGGAAAACACCTTTTCAGCATCTTTTTTCTTCTCCATCAGGTTTAATATTGGTGGTCAACGGATTACGACAACCATGGATTGCGAAGAAACGCTCCTATTAAAAATACAACAAACAAACAAACTATTGATGAAACAATGATCAGCCAATATAAAATAAAAATGAGGCCTTTGAGAATTCCAACACGTTTTGTTCATATCCAAGCATAATTTCGCAGTTTGGTGTTTCAAGTTTGAATATCGTGGCGTTTATTATTGAATATAGTTTAACTTCCATCAATTGCCTCAAAGGGTATTACACACAATGTGTTCTTCTCAAAGGTTGGCCACTTTGTCATTCAATATGGTCATTAATTACTTGTTGTTAAATAACAAGTGGTAATAAAAATGATAATTTATCCACATTTATAATAATAACAAATACCAGAACAATACAGAGACGAAAATATGGCTTATAAACCAAGTTGACCAGAATTCTTAAGACAGTTCTTGGTCGATCTACTAGTTGAAATTTGGCAAGAAATGCAATTGCAGATTAACGTAGTTGTCAATATAGATATTCTACAACAAACACGATTCAACACTTCACAGCGGGATGCTTTGTATTCGCTGAAACCGAATACAAGAACAGAGACAGTGGCTAAGATAATTCGTCAAGGGAGAGCTAACATTTGTTTTGTAAGCAAAAAGTTCGAAAGAATACGATGTATAAAGTACAAAATCTAAATTGCTTACAAGTACACCTCACAACTGCAGGTAAAATACGATAAGTGAATTGAAAATTCACTTATAGTAATCACAACTTATCGGATAGATACGCAGAGAAGATGAATACATACAGATAATTTTATTCTTTCACGTAGTAAGTTTCAATTGTCGGAATTTGAGGAACTATACTCCCTACACAAAATAAATTTGTGGACTACAGTACAGTTATGAGAGAGAAATCCTTAGGATTCGCCATAGAATGGTATTGAATTGAAAACCAATAACTGAGGAACTTCATAAATATCATACTAAAAAGAATCAGCTGAAATTTCAGATTTAGGGTTAATTATAACAAAACGAACTTGCTAATTATATTACAACGTTCAGAGAATGGTGAATGACATGGGATATCACTAGTTAACATAGAGTTAAGAAACCAGTTTCAAATATGATTCGATGGTTATGTTCAGTAGATTTTTTTCGTTATTTGGATATCAGATGGCTGTTTGCACACAGAACATAGGATCAGGGCAATGATTACCTGAAGAATTCTAAGAGTCTTCAAGATCATACTCAAAGAAATCATCTGAAATTTACTTGGTACCTATAGCTACCTAGTAGTGCATCATAGCCCATGGTTTGGTAAACTATGACCTATTCTAAGCAAACTTGCAGATTATAGTACAACGTTGAGCAACTGATGAATTCCAACGGGTTCAACATATAGCTAGTTAAACGACACTTCGTTCGGTTCAGTTTTGAATATTGCATAGCTGCTTCCAAAGGGAGGAGAAATCATCTGAACTTCACTTGGTACAACTACCCAGTTGCGGATCACAGAGTACAGGTATATAGGAAGACTAAACCCTATTCCAAGTGGATTTACAAATTATATTTCAACATTAAGCAAGGGTTTATAATATGCCTAGTTTAACGAATCTTCGTTCATCTGTGTTTTAAATATGATCACATGGGGGAGAGTGAAGTGAAGAAATCATCATAAGTTTACTTGATACAACTACCCAGTTGTGCAACGTTGCCTAGAGTTTGGGAAAATAGGTAGATATATATGCCCTTTTCGAAGCAAATATGCAGATTATATTATAACTTTTAGAAAGTATACCAACGAGTTCAACATATAGTTTAGCTACGTTCTGCTCAGTTTTAAACATCATAGAATGGCTTAGCTTGAAGGGAGGAGAAATCATCTGAAATTCATTTGGTAGGTTGTGTATCACAGCCTATAGATTAGGAAATTATGCCCTATTTTGGATAAATTTGCATATTCTGTTACAACGTTTGGCAAATTATGAATTCCAACTAGTTTAACATATACCTAGTGCAATTAATATTCTTTCAATTTAGCATTAAATAGAAAGAAAAATTTTGAGGTAAATGAAAAAATCTAGAATTCACTTGACACCGCGATCTAGTTGAGCAGCGTTGATATAGCTTGAGAAATAGAGTATGCCCTTTTCAACAAATTTTCATATCAACGTTAAGAATGTGATGTATTTCAGCAACTTCAACATATAGTTTGAAATATGATTGCAAGACTACATTTGAAGAGATTTCTTCAATAAGTTAATAGCAGAATAGGTATTAGATTCATACCTAGCTACTGAAAAATATAAAAACAATGAATCTATATAGAATGACCCGAATCAGATAATACAATTGCTCTGGGTGAAACCCACCAAGATTATCCTTGAAGGAGTCATCTATGTTTTTGATAATGAATAAAAGAAAACGAAATATTATACCTAAATGGAACTCGATATCGTAAAAGGACAAATAACTACCTATATATCCACCAACCATCATGTCACAATCCCAATTATAGAAAACTCAATCACTTTCACACTCATAATCAATCACTAAAGTATAAACACTAGTATCTGGCATCTGACACAAAGACAATCATGTCTTCCGCCGTTCTTACATGAACTTTCAAGGAGTTACCACCGGATTCACTACGAATGATTTGATCAGACCTTTAAGGCTCCTTCGGGCAAAACCAAGACGATGAACTAGAAGCACAATATGAGCAAAAAAAAAACGAGCGAATTCAAATCGGTAAAAGACGCTGGCACCTACTGAGGGTCCGAAAGAATGGCAGGCAAGACCAGCTAAAATGTCCCTAATTGAATGGCCTACCGGAGCAGCCCAGCGATATTGGCTTAATGAGGGCGTGCAGCATCAATTTAGCCCATTTAACTAGCCTATCGTTAGTACGCTGAATCACTAAAGACTTTAGCGTCAATTAGTGCCCCCCCAACTTACCAGGGCCCAAATTGTTCAGCATGTTTCGTTGCTGTAGCTGGCACACGAGATTTGACGCACTGCACTGTTTATTTAATGAGTACTGATTTGATACTGAATTCTGAATATGTTGTTGTTGCCTGAGATGAGTCGAAGGTAGGAGGCTAGCAGGAGACGGGCCAATAGGGGGTTCACCCCCGCATGGGCGTAGCTTATAGCGAGTGGGCGGGGCTTGCAGCTTCCATTGCTCAGTCGTCTCTAGCTGGATTTCACCTCTACTTGTACCGTCAGCGGTTTCCGAATGGCAAGTCGGGGTTTTTGTTTCCTTTTAGCATCGTCTGTTTTCTCTTGAAAGGGGAGCCTAATTAACTGTGAAACGCGAATTGATTTGCTGCCTATGTAATCAATTTCGGAGGACTCATCGAGGCACATCCCCTGCTGATTTTTTTTTATAAACAATGACATGAGATCTGTTTGAGTGGAAATGTACTGAGAACATTGATGTTGGTCATTCACATAGGATGTTAGTATTTTCATCTTGGATTCCGGATATTCGGAATGTATTTGTGAATCAGCGGCTGATTTATAATTTAAAGAGCTTAGACCGGAGTCGATAATTTATGAAACAACAAAAATTAAAGTAGGATACCACCTGTTGAAAAAGGACGAGAGTATGATAAAATTGACAGGAAAAATAATTTACGAGCAATCTGAGTTTGGGAAGTGGAAGGGATGGGGATGTAGTTTTTAAGGGTAGAAACGGTTTATCTCGATTTCCGGCGAAACTACCTATAGAAAATATTTATATGACGAAGTTCTGGGTAATAAAAAGACCTACAACTTTTGTATTAACTCTTTTTCTACATAACCTTAAAATTTATTTCAAATGTTAAAAATATCAAGTTAATGATTTATTACTTTTATCTTATACAAAAAAATCAAACGAAATTTGGTGATTACCTACCTTATTATGTTCTAAAGTCACTTTAATTTTCTTATCGAAATATTTATTTTTCCACCTAATTTTGGCTTAATAGGTATCGAAAACTCTCTCGTCAAAATATCAGCCCGTTAAAAGAAGTCGAGGCGTTTTTTTTTCGTTGAAATGTCGTTTTTCTGATAATCTAGGGAAATATATACATTTCTATAGAAAATCTTCTCAGAAAATGCAAAGAACACTCAAATCCAATTTTTATTTTACCACTATGTACAATACTGAGCTACAATTAATTAAACTAAGATTTGCTGCAGCTGTGAAACTGGATGTAACACTTTATGATGTGGCTGCCGAAATACATGGCTTAAAATTACAAATTTATGTCCAAAATATCAAGGTTCTTTGATTAATTAACTTTTTCGCAGATATGTGGAAAAAGTGTAGTACAAAACTTTTAGGTCTTTTTAATCACCACAACTTTGTCATTCATTTTTGGCGCTCTTGTTCACCCGAACAGAGTGCCTATCAGAGAGACTGTAATTTTCGAATAGCGAGCCTTAAATGGTCTCAATCAATTGGGTTCGACTCCCAGATGAAGAATCCGTGGCGAAAGTTGTGTCTGTCCGGCCGGCCGGCCGTATCCTCTCTAGCATCCAAACGAGATGAGCTAGAGTTTTCATTTTTTGAGAATAGGTTAATTGTCCAAATATCTCGGTCAAGATAAGTTATTGGGCCAAATCCGTTGGATGGTTCAGTAGTTATAAGCATCTGAAATTTTGTTTCCTCAATAACTACTAGAATATCCATCCAATCAAGTTGATACTTGAAATATCGTTGAGGAGGCTGAAACAACACGGGTCACAAAATTTCGCAGAAATCGTCACGCTAGAACATTTTTAAAAATTCCCAAAAATTTTTTTAAAGCTCACTACCTCATAAGACATTTTTCAGATTTCAATAAAAATTCGTGAATATATTGAGGTGATCGATATCTTACTCATCCTCAAATTTCATTGTCGTAGCTCTTTTCTATCTAAAGATATTGAATGATTATTTGGCTGAAGGTACTGGATCACCCATTGTGGATGTGGATATTTTTATGATGTGATAGACATCTCTCGAAATCATGAGGGAAAGTAAAATCTCAAGGAAAATTATCAATCTTCAAAAGTCATATGACAGAAGGTTCTGAAAGAAAATGCACTAATGTTAGATAAAAATCCGTGATATGATGAGAAGTTGGGATCGAACTATCGGCGTCCAAACAAGTAAGATCTATAGATGGAGCACTTATGGAATCTGCAGTTATTTTCTATAAAATGATATTGATTTTCTTCTGAGTTTTTCTTGATTGATATATTGATGGCTTCATCCCATTTTATCTGAAGATCTACTTGGCTTACAGCATGTTGACTCAACCTAGAATTTTGTGAGAAGCTATATTGTTTCTATGAGCTTTAATGAGACGTTATTTATTTCCTCCATTTTATCTTCTTCAGTGCAACAATATTTATTGCTCTAGAATTAAATAAACATTTTGCTACTCCCACTTTAGTGTTTAGTTGGTGGTTTGACCCTGCAAATGTAGATATTGTCCTGTGTTCGCTGGCTTTTTATACACAGTGGTTCTTGGGATTCATTATTTTGCGTGCACGAGTACATCTAAGAATGGAAGTTGTCTGTCCTTCTCGGGATTTCAATTGTAAATTTTAATTGATTCCTCCTGATTGTTTAGATATTGAAGGAATCCATCTATAGTGTCTTCCATGTTGCCAACAATGGCATCATCTACATATCTTTCCACAGTTTTGGGTTTAGCACATATTTTTCAATGCCTTCTTGTCTTGAAAATTTCCAGCATATAAATAATTAAAATTAGTGATAGTAGTGAACCCATGGCCATTCCTGAATTCTTGTTGATAAAAGATGCCTCTGAACTGAAATATGTTGTTTCAACACAAGAGAAAGTTACTTTGAATATTTACTCGCAAGTAAGGCTTCAACAAGAGTGTCAAAGGATCTGACCTCACGTCAGTGTTTTTCTAAATTTTTTTCCCATAGGCCTTGTTCTGTTTGGAAATCGGGTAACATAAACTCTCACGTTTAATTAACGTAAATTTTACTTAATGGCTCAAAACATAGTAGGTAATTAAAAAAACGTATTTTTTTGCATTTTCTGACATTATTTTTTATAGTAATGTATATATTTTTCGTGCATTATCAGAAAGACGAAATTTCAAAGAACAAAAACTCCGAAAGAAAATAAGGGTATTTTTCGATATAAAGTTAAATTAAGGTGAAAAATAAATATTTCCAATCAAAAAATTACAGTTCTTCAGAACATAAAAAGGTCAGTATTTATCGAATTTCGTGAAAATAAATTTTTTTGCATAAGAAAAAAGTAAAGAACCAATAACTTGATTAATTAACTTTTTCGCAGATATGTGGACAAAGTGTAGTTACAAAACGTTTAGGTCTTTTTAATCACCACAACTTTGTCATTCATTTTTGGTGCTCTTGTTCACCCGAACAGAGTGCCTATCAGAGAGACTGTAATTTTCGAATAGCGAGCCTTAAATGGTCTCAATCAATTGGGTTCGACTCTCCGATGAAGAATCCGTGGCGAAAGTTGTATCTGTCCGGCCGGCCGGCCGTATCCTCTCTAGCATCCAAACGAGATGAACTAGAGTTTTCATTTTTTGAGAATAGGTTAATTGTCCAAATATCTCGGTCAAGATAAGTTATTGGGCCAAATCCGTTGGATGTTTCAGCAGTTATAAGCATCTGAAATTTTGTTTCCTCAATAACTACTAGAATATCCATCCAATCAAGTTGATACTTGAAATATCGTTGAGGGAGACTGAAACAACACGGGTCACAAAATTTCGCAGAAATCGTCACGCTAGAACATTTTTTAAAAATTCCCAAAAAAAATTTTTTTAAAGCTCACTACCTCATAAGACATTTTTCGGATTTCAATAAAAATTCGTGAATATATTGAGGTGATCGATATCTTACTCATCCTCAAATTTCATTGTCGTAGCTCTTTTCTATCTAAAGATATGATCATTTATTTCATTTACTCAGGAGAAAAGAAAAATAACATGAAGTTCCGGTGATTTTCTTTGAACGATGGCCATCACAGATCGATATTCGATTGACAAATGCCGGGCTCATTAATCAGTGTCAGTTCAGAAAAGCACTGACGTAAGTTTTTAGGGGAAGGGAATTATAGCTTCGAACAAAAATTATGAGTAGTTATTCATTCATTAGGCGTTCATATTTGCATCACATTGTCCCATAGTACGGGAAAAGACTATTGTTCACCTGATCAGAGTGCTTATAGATTTGTTATGGTTTGAATATTTACTCGCAAGTAGCTCAACAAGAGCGCCAAAGCGATCTGACCTCACGTCAGTGCTTTCTAAATTTTTTTCCATAGGCCTTGTTCTGTCGGAAATCGGGATAAACCGTTTCCTACCCTTAAAAACTCCACCCCTTCCACTTCCCAAAGTCAGACCACCTGTAAAATATTATTTCTTTCATTTGTGTTATATTTCGCCCTTTTTTAACAAATTTCATTCTATCTTAATTTTGCTACGTTTTTACCATTTTTAAATGTTTCGGCACTGCACTATATGGTCCTCTACTATTTCAAATTTCATTCAAATCAATTCTTAATTGGAATCAGTTGCGATCACTCATGAGATTTAAAAGAAAAAGGAATTCAATTTATCAATCTATCTAGGCCAAAAATTCGGAATTACTGAGTGTTAAAAGTCACCGTCGGAACCGAAATGAAAAACGATTGAGCGACTTATACATGTGACAGCTTGACTGTATATTTCTTTATTAAAATAAAATTTTGTGAACTCTTATGTAATGCTTTGGCGTTATTGTCAAACTCAGGAAAATTCACTTCGATATTGAAATTGAAAGAAAACTCATTCCGGTTCATCTCTAATGGTGCTGGAAGACGCCGGTACATTGAAACGTTGAATTTTTCTACAATTTGCATTTTGCTATGTATCTTTTCTTATAGATATCCTTCTGGTACGGTCTAGGACTTCCATCCATCATGATGCTTAGAAGTTATCAAGTTGACCCCTGCATTGGCCAAACGAGTAGCTGATGATCTTCTCAAGCTGTGATTAATGCAGAGCTGGTTCCTTCAATTTCAAAAACATTGCAATTATTTAAGGTACCTTCAACAACTTATTCATTTCCACTCAATGGCTCGTATACCTGAAATGCTTCTTTGATATGGAGACTTCTTAATTATAAAATCCATGGCAACCAAACAAACATAGGTACTTCCACTAAATTGTATCATGTTACTGTCAAGTCATTCTGACATTTATTGGGAAATTACTAGGATGCAAGTAACTTTGATTTATCATAAGGCTCATTACCAAGGTTGCCTTCTATATTTCGGTATTGGACAACCGAGGTCGTAGTTCACTCCAAGACGAGTTTCGTGAAGGTTATCTAAAATCAGTTGTTGTTCCGAAAACCGTTGATGCTATGAGCCAACTTATACTGCAAGATCGTCATGTGACCTATCGTGAGATTGAGACAACGTTAGGCATTAGTGGAAACAGCATACATTCAATATTGCATGAACTTTTGATCGTCGAAGAAATTATTCAATCACTCAAAAAAGGGCTCGTGTCCATTGGTCCTAAGAAATGCTCCAAAAATACGATAGCGGTGCTTCGAAGCACGAAGCTCTCACGCATTGGCTCAAACAACTGCATTTTTGAGCACTCAAAACATCTGTTTGATAAGTCATCCGCCTTATAGTCCTCACTTAGTACCGAATGACTTATTTTTATTCCCGTACGTAAAAAATGAATTGAGAGGTCAACGTTTTTCGACACCTTAAGAAGCGTTTGATGCTTTCAAAATGCATGTTTTGGAGATACCTCAATCAGAGTTATAAAAGTGCTTAGACAATTGGTTCAAACGTATGCAAAAGTGTATATATCTTAATGGGGAATATCTTGAAAAACAATTAAGTGATTTTTGATGATTAATATTTGTTTTGTTCTCTAATCCCGAAATATAATAGGCACTCTTATCATAAATATATAAATTAATATTTGGTGTAGAATAATAAATGCTGTAGTCGTTGGGCAAGCAACGTTTCGTAACTTTATTATTGCATCTCCAAAGCTCTACAAAGAGACACATAGATTATTAATATAAATATGGCTTTTTAAGAATTTGGAATTACCTCAGAAGTAGAAAAAGTCTATTAAACTTACATTCAGAGTTCATTAATTTTTTGAATTTTCTGATGACAAACATCAATCAATATGACAAAAAAAAAACGAACAAATGTTTAAGCGTTCCGCTAAAGTATATATCGTAATATACTGGAGTCATTCCTACTTCTACAAGTATCTTAAAAAATAAAACTGTTGAAAACAAAATACATAAATGTTATAAAGAATAATAAGGTAATCGGGTATGAAAAAATAATTGCTTACTTTCAACAGTATTATTTTTTAGATACTTGTGGAAGTAGGAATAACCCCAGCATGTCTCTTTGTAGAGATTTAAAGAAGCAACAATAAAGTTGCGAAATATTGCTTAAAACAACTACTTAACGTCTCTTTTCAAAGGCAATTATGATTCCACCTACGAAAATAAATTTATTTATTTATTACGGAATACGACAAAATTAATAAATAATGAATCTTAATAAATATTATCACAAAGCTCATTAATTATTATAGTATAAAAACGACGATGTATAAAACATTGAATGCCACTCTTCTGTTATGTTTACTCAGTGCCAGGGTCTCCAACCTGCTGCCTCCGGCTAATTCATTGGGGCCCTCAGAGGCTAAAGAAAATATTAATATTATTTATGGTAAAAGCTGTTGTTGAAAATAGAGTTTACGCACTTTCCTTACCTGCAGAGTTGCGAATGTACAGATTTCGATAAATATGTCGCAGCAGTAGATTTACTCCAAAAAACAACAGTTACAATCAAGGTTTTCCAACTTCAGAGAATATCTTTGCCGGACCATTCAGGTATCCATTTGGGAAAGCTTTTGATGTACTTTTATTCTTACTATCAAGGGGAGTTCTTCGTTCAACTTATTATTATTATTTCCAATTCTGATGAACCTTTGACTTAAGGAATGACTCTTGTGTTATATCATTATGGGATTCAAGTTGATATCGTGCTATTTACACAAGCAGACATGGGTGAAACCATAAAAAGAGTCATCTATAATATAAAAATGAATGGCAAAATGTGTTGGTAAGCGCATAACTCAACAACGCCTGGACCAATTTGGCCAAATCTTTTTTTAAAATGTTCGTTGAAGTTCAAGGATGGTTTTTACGGCGAGAAATATTAGAATTATTGCTGGAAAAACCCTTAAAATAGCCCTTTTCTTTTTCCCATACAAATGATTTGTAACTAAAACGTAGTCAATTTGAGCTTTATTGCTATAGTATAAAGTTCATATTGAAGTTTTTATTTACTACTGCTATTAGTCAATGTACGTGGCCCAACATCATTCCAACAGTGACGAACTGTTGATGGTGAATTGTGTGGATCCTACAGAGAAGCCTGTCAACGTTTGCAATTGCTTGAACATGACGCTCATTGGGATCAAACTCTCAATGATGCTGTAATATCATCACACGCTCATCAAATACGAACATTGTTTTCTATAATCATATCTACATGCTGCATATCCATCCATCAGTGATTCCACGATCAACGCCAGCTGATGAACTCAATGCATGTCTAAAGTCCTCCAATTTGTGGAAACATGTCAAAGTACTTCATTTAAGCAAGAATATGGGTGTCGAGTTGCAAAATAGCCAATCTGGAAACATATTCTCTAAACAACTCATTGACATTGGTAATGGCAAATTTCCTATAGACATGTTGACTGGCGGCATTAACTTTCCTCAAAGTTTTTGTCAGTTAACTCGATCAAAAGATGAACTTATTCAGAAGGTGTTTCCAGATGTTTCTCAAAATTACAGAAACCATGATTGGTTGAGCGAACGAGCTATACTGGCTGCAAAAAACATAGATGCAAATGAATTAAATTTCAAAATTCAAGAACAAATTACAGGCGAATTGAGGATATATAAATCAGTTGATTCGGCTACTAATCAAGATGATGTAGTCAACTATCCACCGGAATTTTTAAACTAGCTGGATTTGCCAGGATTGCCACCCCACAATCTTCAATTAAAGGTTGGATCGGTGGTTATAATGTTGCGAAATATCAACCAACCGCGTCTTTGCAACGGTACACGGTTAGCGATAAAAAAAATACTAAACAATGTGGTAGAAGCAACTATACTACTACTACTACTACTATAGGAAAGTATAAAGAAGAAGATGTTCTCATACCGCGCATCCCAATGATTCCGACTGATGTGCCATTTGAGTTTAAACGACTACAGTTTCCAGTGCGGCTTGCTTTTGCTATGACTATAAACAAGTCCCAGAGGCAATCATTAAGTGTTTGAGGTATTAATCTAGAAAACCCATGTTTCTCACATGGTCAATTGTATGTTACCTGTTCCCGTGTTGGAAAACCATCAGATTTGTTTATCTATGCGCCAGGTAATCAAACAAAAAACATCGTATACCACAAAGCACTACAATGATGATAATAATAATTATGATTCACATGATTAACAATAAAGCGATTACTTACTTTTAAATCATTATATATGTTTTATTTAATTATTTTTTATTCACAACGCCCTATCACCAGGGTGACGGTTCTGTTCAGGAGAATTTTTTTAAATACGTAGGCACAAAAACTGCCATATTACAAATCTTTTCGACAGAACGAAGTCTGTCGGGTCAGCTAGTTACTTATGTAAAAGGTTTATCGAGAAAAATGAGAATTATTTGAAATATACGACAACCTCGTTCATCACACAATATACCATCAGGGCTAATCTTACCAAAATTAAACCTGATAACGAAAATCGAAGAACGAATAATTACATATATGTGATACCATACGAATGCGGAAGATCTTATACCGGAAAATCAAAACACCGGTTGATAGTAAGAATAAAAAAATATAGATCCAAGTTGGTCCAACATGCTGTGAATGAAAAACATCTGATAAAATGGAACGATACAGCTTCAATACCCAGAGATGAGAATTATTCAAGAAGAAAAATCAAAGAGGCAGCATTTATGGATATTGCTCTTAATCCCAAAAGTGAACCATCAGTTGAGTTACTGGAAGTTTGGAGGCCAATTACTTTAAGTAACTTGAAGTCTCCAAACCATAGTTAAGTACAAATTCGATCTACCTTTCGGAGTTCAAATTGGCACTTATTAGTGAAAATCGAAAAAAAATTTCTCTATTTCTCTATGAATTGACGGCCCTTTTAAAAGCTAATTTTTTGCCTTGAAAAAGACAGAAGATGTCTATGGACTTTGGAAAGAACAACAATAAAAGATTATGGTTATTGCTCAAATAACAATTCCACACTAGTTCCATCATCAAAATTCCTTGTCGACCACACTGTATACCTACATTCCTCTGGCAGAGAATCTTAGCTTACGAAATCCTGGCCGCTCCCTGGAATGGAACCCCAGCTCTTCGGGTTGGGCCCCTCGATCACCTGGCAACCGTCCCAAAATTCCATTTCATCCACCATTCGACAGAGCCAACTTGAACATTCAATAAGCCACGGTGAAGTGTGTCAGGAATGTTGAATGATGCGAAATTAAAATTTCAATTGCAATATTGTATTTATGAGTAAGGTTGCCATTGAAGCACGTAGGTATTTCGACGCCAAATTACAAAAACAGACGCGTCGTTTGACGTCTGTGGGATTCGTTTATTATGAGTTTTTGTTCGATAATTCGGGATGGAACAGTGAGATGTATAGTTTTGCCCAAATGTCTACAAGTTTCGAATGACAAGCAAATATCAAACGGTTTCCGGCTACTTAATTTATCATAGTCCAATTTCATTTCACACAGTTCATCACATTGGCAAACCACAGCAACTCCCATTACAATTTGAAACTTGTCATCGGAAATATCAAGTATATCCTTCCTCATTAAAACAATCAATTTTTTTTCCTTCAAAATTGTTTTGGATACTGGCTAATATCTGTTTTCCTCTATAAGACTTTTTACGGATGAAGGGTAAAACAAACAATATATTCTGATTTTTCCGTATCTCAAATATTCCTTTTGTCTACATTGAATCAAATTTCCTCAACCTTTTATCTACGAATTCTCAACTTGACGGTGTGGATAAAATAATAACTGATTGTGTTGATCTACCAACAGATCACGGCTGAAGTCAAAATTTAATAAGAACGCCATCCAATAATAATGAAAATCGAAAAATATATCCAGCATTTTCTTGTGAGCATACAATACACTAAGAAGAAAAATATTCTATACTATCAGGTATACCGGTATGAAATAAGCGTTTTCGTACTTCCGGGCCTAAAGTGACAACTTCACTCCCTTGTGACAGGTACCTCCGGGATTAAATATTGACGAAACTCCCGGAACAATTAAATCACTAACAAACGAATTTAAGGGATATTTTATTGATAAATACAATTAATTAGAATGGTAATTAACGTTAATATTCAAATTAATATTGTGACAGTTCGTCATATTGACCAGTCTTTCCTGGGTTAATGCAGCAGGTAACTGACGAGTAACAGATAGGTCCTTATCATATTGAACTGGTGTTTGTTTCGAAGATCCTGCGGAAACAGGAAGCTAGAATGAGGACTGTGGCATAACTATAGTGGAGGAATCGGCGACTTGACCAAATATTTTATCTGAAATTTTTGTTTATTTTTAATAGACGATTCAATATATCCTCGGCCACGTTGGAGGATTTCCATCCTCCATGTCTCTTCAGCACGTCTATTGTTGCTCCCGAATCAGCTAACAAAGACGCAGACGTGCGTCCCGTATAAGACGTCGCATGTTCTAATTTCAAGAAAGCTGCTATTTGCCGTGGAAATGTACCAAACATGTTTTTTCCTACTACTCGGGTAGTACATTCTTTGTTGAATGAGGTGTCCCTGTCTTTCGCAATGCCACATATTTTCGAAATATCGCCACAAAACTGATGGCACTGTTTTCTGAATTTTTGATCACAAAATTTCGGTCAATTTTATTTTTGGTGTTTCTAATCGCAATTAGGAAGGAATCGCCCAAATCTCTCACATCGTCGATTTCTAAATTAACCAACTCTTTTCCACGACAAGCTCCCGAAACGCCCAAAATAAGTGCAACCTACAAAAAAATTGATTTCTTAAAATTTCTGAATATAAACACATTTCCAAATTTACCTTAAGCATTAAATATTTATCATCCGGAGCCTCCCGTAAGAACTGATCTACCTGCTCAGACGTGAGAATTCTTGACTTCTTTGTCTTAAATCCCTCATTTCTTCTCTTCAAAAAAGCTAATAATTTTGGAAATTTACTTATATCAATTTCTTCTCTAATGTTAATAACCGATTTCAGCATTGAGTAATGTGCCCAGAGAGTTGAGGCACAAACCGCTTTTGATTTATCATTGAAGTAGACTAACAGCGCATTTTCAGTAGGTTGTCTCACATTTTTTAAGCGGCACCACTTTTTAAAAGCATCGTACTGCTGCTCGTATAGTTTTCTAGATTTCGGTGGTAACAATTCTTCACCTACTTCGGCTGCTCTTTTATCAATATCAGATACACCTTCTTCACTCATGATACCAATAATTATCAATAACAATGTTTCTTTACAATGACACTAGTAATGACAATGTTTCTAAATTATAATTGCCACAACGCAATGTTACTATGGTAACTTATTTTGAAGACAGTTTATTAAATGAGTTGAAGAGAGAAAAACTGATTGAAATTTTTGAAATAATTAATAAAATCATACCGGAATACGAAAAGTATCGTATATACCTTGCGACTGAAGTACATTTAATCCTTCAGGTAAATTATGGCCCTCCCTGCGGTCGCGCCATAAACTTTACCTTCAGGATTAAATGTACTACTTAAGTCCCGCGGTATATAATATACTATTTTTTGTGAAAATAGAACACTTATTATTAATGGAAAAGTAAAAAACATTTCATTCAAAGTATTGACCATTGCTTTCTATATATTTTGACCATCTTTCTAGCAATTTGGGGATACCACGCCAATAAAATTGTTCGTCTTTTAAAGCAAACCAGCCCGACACCCAATTTTCGACCTCCTCGAAGAAATCGAAGTGCTGCTATCCATGAAAACAAATGGTAGCCGGAAAGGCCCAAGTCTGGTGTAGATGGCGGGTGGTTTAGCAGCTCCAAGCCAAGTGTTTCGATTGAATACTGAACCTTTGCTTTGTGTGCAAGTGCATTGTCTTGCCATGTCTTCTGGCCCATTTTGGTCGTTATAGCGATCAGTATTAAAGGTTTCACCAGGTTTTAGGAGCTGGTGGTATACCACACCTTCCTGGTTCCACCAAACACACAGCATTGTCTTCTTGCCAAGTCGATCTGGTTTTGCAGTCGTTGTTGGTGGTTGTCTCGGATTAACCCATAATTTTTCCGTTTAGGATTCTTAAAATAAATCCATTTTTCATCACCAGTAACAATCCGGTGCTAAACCGATCTTCTTTCGTGTCTTTGAAGCAAAATTTGACAAGTGTTTTTTCGATTTTCCATCTGTCTTTCATTCAATTCATGTGGCACCCATTTTTCCCACTCTTGGATCTTTCCCATAGCTTTCAAACGGTCAGGTTAATGGTGTTATATAATGATTTACTGGAATTGGCTATTACCACAATGGAAAAGTTCATTTTAAATGAACTGAAAACTAAATTTATTGAATGGAATGAAAATAGTATCGGGTTTATATGTATTTGTTTACATATTAAAATAAGATCTCGATCATAGAACGATAGATAAAGTTTTTAAATTTTGTTGATGCGCAGAACATTAAATACCTCGGCCAGCCAATTAAATGGCTTTATTGAATTAGGGAAACTTGCACAGAATGAAAGACTGAAATATCAGCAGATCGAAAAAGTTAAGCGTCGCTTACTTAAATCATTGTGGAGTGACAGTTGTGCTACTTGAAATAAATTTAAGCGACCCTTAAATTTAAAAAGCACTTAGCTAAGCGATTCTTTTAAAGGTTAGTGGTGTAAACGGGCCTAAGCCGGTTCTATTGGGAGTACGGTGCAAGCAAAGACGAGGGTAAGCCAATCTCAAAGTAAGGCAGGTCTTAGCTAGATATGTCTTATGCATAAAGGTGGGTATTAATGTACATATCAGTGAAACATTCCCGGAACTCAATCACTTCATTTAAGTTTAGTTAAATTGTACAACAGTATAATAATTGCTTATGGTTCCGAAAACATTCCTAATAATTATCAGTACATTCAATTCAAAAAGACAATCCTGACATTTCCGACAAAGTCCTATATTATTAAAATCATCATTTCATCCAAAAATTCTGGAAACAAATTGCATCAAAGGGTTCAGAAACATTCCCAGGTAGCTGCCTCCACGGGGTCAATCGATGAGTACGCCAACGTTGTATCGAACATCCGGCAAATTGAGATTCTTTATTTAATTTGGGAAATTCCTCCCTTTTATTATATCCTCCAGGTCGTGACGTTAACTTGGAGTTATCCGGGCGATGGCTCGAGCGATTCTTTGATCCCTCTCCCCCAACGGGAATAAAATAAAGTATTTCGGGATCATGGACCGGCTACGCAGCATGAAAATTGCCTTTTTTGCGTTCTGGCAATCAGGCAAGGGCTTAAATATGACACTCTTGTAATCTTTTGTATTTTATACTCCAGATATTGGACTGGTAATTTTCGGTCGGGACTTTGTAGGGGATGGGGCGGTTTTGCAGATGGGAAATACCTTATTTGAAATAACATGCAGTTAATCAGTTGATGACGATATCACTAGTTTATTCAGAAGCTTTCCAACCATTAACAATTAGAAGAAAAAAGCTCGAAAATTGTCAAACTAAGTAAAAGAACTGTACTTCACGGTTAACAAATGTTGTTATCATAACAACCTTTTGGGAAAATCAACTCGACAACACGGCAAAATATTTCGATTGTTCGTTTTCTCGAATAGACAAATCGTTAAGTTTCAAACTAGTCAACAAATTTTATTTGTTTTATTTAATTTTTTTTGGTAAAGCTTTACAGTATAATAATTAAGGAAGAAAAGTAAGGAACTATTAATAAAGGATATTTTCCAGTATTTCAACATATATCGTTTTAGACAGAAAGTTATCTCCAGCTAAATCGACTAAAGTTAGATGCAACTATCAATATAATAATATATAAATAAAGTATATAAATTTTGTTGATGCGAAGATTATTAAATGTCCCGGCCAGCCAATGAAATGGCTTTATCGAACTAGATAAAAGTTGCACAGAATTAAATACTGAAATATCACCAGATCAAAAAAGTAAAGCGTCGCTTACTTAAGTAACTGTTAAGTGACAGTGCAACCGGAAACAAATTTAAGCTACCCTTAAGTTTGAGCGGCACTTAGCTAAGCGATATATTTAAGGGTCACTGGTGCAAACGGGCTTTAGTGAATAGCCCTGAATTGTTTCAAACTATTTTTGCGTCTAAGCATGAATTCAACAGATGTATTGAAACAATAACACTATGGGATCACCATCAACACCACGATTCATTTGTACAACAGTTATCGTTGCATAAGGGAGACGCCACCAAAATCCCATACAGTAGCACGCTCTGTCAGTAAACAATTCGGTTTCGCGCCTTCGGCAGTCCATTAGATCGCATTAAAACGTCAAGCTGGCGCTGTTCCTGCGTGAAATATGTATAATAACGTCATGAATTATTCAGCCATCCCCTCGCGTCCTAGGGGATGATGCTCAGCCGTCACTGTGTCACGTGTCCTCCCATTTATTAAAGTTGTAGCTTCGATTTTTAATTTTTTGACTTGCATATTAGATGCCATTCGATACAGCCGAAAATTTTCGTAATTCAGGCAAAAACTTTCGATTAATACTGTCAGTATCGAACGAAGAATTTTCTTGACAATTTCGCTAAAGATTTTTTATTTGGTTATTATTGTTTCTCTTCGATTTCCTAGTTAATTGGATGGGGAGATTCATATCCCAATAAGATCTAATGACTATGATGAAAAAAATTTAATTTAAATAGAGTGATTCGAGAAGAAATTATTTTTCTTGATTCTTTGGGACTAGGTACTGGCCTGATTTTATTTCAGCTATTAAGACGGACAGGCACAATCGACTCAAGGTAGAATTATTACAAGGGTAACAAAAACAAATATCAATCACCGAAATTCGCTTTATTGTACTTCAAAATACTCCCCATAAAGATTTATACACTTTTGCATGCGTTTGAACCAATTGTCGAAGCACTTTTGCCACTCTGATTGAGGTATCTCCAAAACATGCATTCTGAACGCATCAACTGCTTCTTCAGGTGTCGAAAAACGTTGATCTCTCATTTTGTTTTTTACGTACGGGAATAAAAAGAGGTCAGTCGATGCGAAGTCAGGACAATACGGCGGATGACTCATCAAATCAATCAAATCCTTCCTGAATGGTGTCAATCTTGGATGCTTCCTCTTAATCTCGAGAAGAGTTGTGTTCTTCACATGGGAAGGAATAACCCTAAGCTTATCTAATAGACTACAGACTTCAAGTAAAATATAACAACACATCATTAAAACTGTGGTTCAACAAAGAGTGTGTGAAACGTAAAATAGTTCCGAACTACATCAAATTCCAGTTTAGTGTCCTCAACTCCACAACTAACAAGATTTGCCCAAGGATAGAAAAACTCTGGCTTACGGAAGAAATCAAGAAACATTACCATGTAAGAGATAATATAAAATTATATTTGAAATGTGTTCAAGATGAACTTAGACATACATTACACAACATAGAGTTCGATTGCTTAGAAAATAAGATTAAAGAAATGATCAGCGAATTTGCAAGAACCAAATATAATTCACTCTTCAATAAGCTCACCAAACTTCAATCAGAAGCTAAAGAAAAATCAGAAGACACACATTTCTCCAAAAATACATTTTTTCCAACGTTTGTAAATCTCTCAACATCAAACTTCAACGAACAAGAATCAAAATTACTGAACAAAGGTCCCAAATATTCACCACCAACAACATGTTCTAAATCCAATAAACAAATCCTGGGTGTAGAAACAGAAATGAACATAATAAAAAACACAAGTGTAATTGATAACCCTTCATTACACAAATACAAAACAGCAGAGATCATTAAAAAAACACCCACAAAAATAACCGCCAGTGAAATACACACAACAAAGATAATTAAAGAAATTGTTCGAAAAAGCACCGAAGAAAATCTTACATTCACAAAAGCAGATAAAGGAAACAGCATTGTGTGCCTCCGCAAAGAAGACTACCACAACAAAATGAAGAGGACTATAAGCACATTAGATTTAACTCAAATTCCAAAGGATCCTACCAACAAATATTCAAAACAAATAAAAGAAGCTCTAGAAGATTGCAATCTACTTTTTTCTACACCATGGGAAATAAGGAAGCATCTTCCAATGAATCCACGACCTCCAGAAATGTATGGTTTAATAAAACTCCAGAAAAAGACAATCCCGTTAGACCAGTAGTTTCCTATATTAATACACCTACAGGTAAACTATCAAAATTTTTATCTAATAAATTCAAAAATCTATCGAAATTTTCACCAGAATATAGTTTAAAAAGTTCCAAAGATTTAATTGACAAATTGTCTAAAATAAACAGCACAGAAAATATGAAATTAATATCTTTTGATGTAGAAAATATGTACCCTAGCATTCCAGCAAAAGAATGTTTACCCCTAGTTGGCGAGTCACTTCGTAAAAATAACGTTAACCCCCTCTTAATTTCAGAAATTCAGGAGTTATTTTCAATTTGCCTATCCCAAAATTACTTTAAATTCGAATCCAAATTATATTTTCAAAATTCAGGTTTACCGATGGGATCACCTTTGAGCCCATTATTGTCAGATCTATTCATGAATCACCTTGAAAATGAATTCATAAAAACAAATGACCTATCAAAAAAACACGTCATTTTCTGGTTCCGGTATGTTGATGATATTATAGTAGGATTCAACGGAACAAATAGACAAATAAAAATGTTTCTTGACTTCCTCAATTCAATTCACCCCAAAATAAAATTCACATTGGAAATTGAATGCAACAAAGCGATTAACTTTCTGGATTTGACCATAAGTAGAGATAGAAACACATTAGACTTTAACATCTACCGAAAAGACACAAACTCAGAAGCCATAATACCATATGATTCCTTCAGTCCTGATAATAATAAACTAGCAGCTCTGAAATCTATGATCAACAGAGCATTCACCATACCTTTATCGAACGCTAACTTACAATCTGAAATTGATAAAATCAAAGAAATTGCAACTAATAATAATTTTCCGAGAATCCTAGTAAACAAACTAATTGAAAACAAAAGAAAGCTGAAAACCATTAATATGCTTTACACTACCACAGAAAAACCTACTAATAAATTCATACATATCACTTATTTCGGAGAATTATCAATCCAAATCCAAAATTATTTTTCTAAACTTGATTTCAAAACAACATTTTCAGGACGTCCAAACCTAGGTAAAATATTATATAATTCAAAATCCAAACTAAAACCCGAGAAAACTTCAGGTGTTTATAAAATCTGTTGTAAAATTGCAACGCTGCATATGTAGGTCAAACCGGTAGAAATTTTGAGACCAGATTAAAAGAACATCTGAAATCAGGTAAACAGTCCGCAGTTTATGATCATATCGTGACTGAAGAACATCACATGGATATCGTAAATTTTAAAATCCTTCACAAATGCGAGAAAGGCCTGAAATTAAATTTGCTGGAAGCGATGGAGATAACAAATCTGTTCAATATTCCCAATGTGTCCCCACTTAACACCCAAATAGAAATAAACCATTCACCACTTTTGAATATCCCATAGATTTAAAACCCACGAAATATTTTAGTCTGTACCTAACACCAGAAGATGGTTTAACAACCGAAACCGGTCGTGTAATAATATCAATAAAGTGAAAATTAGACAAAAATAATTGCTTTCTTTCAATATTCAACCCTAAGCTTCCCTATTATGTCTACGGCCATCACTTGATACCCTTAACTCACCATGTCGATTTGGATGTCAATGTCTGTTCGGATCTGGGATGGTCACTTCATGTGGGGGCGATCACGGCGAGGGCAAAACAAGTAACTTACCTCCTTGGCAAATCATTCAAGTCATCCGATGTGTCAACATGGGCATTTCTTTATAAGACATACATCAGAGCGATATTGGAGTATGCTGGACAGGTATGGTGGCCCTCTATTAAATTCGATGAAAATCCTGGAATCAGTACAACGCTGGGTCACACGTATGCCGTACTCCACCCATCTTATGAAGAACGTCTATTTTCGATATACCCAGCTTTGCCGATCGTCGATCAAGAGGTGACCTTATCAGCTGAATACCAATAGCTTTCGTGGCCATCGCTTGAAGTTGTCGAAGGAACCATACAAAACATCACCTCGTCAAATGTATCTACCGAACAGGATTTTCAACGCTTGGAATCGGCTGCCGAATGTGGTTGTTTAGTCTTCTACAGTCTAAACTTTCAAGAATAGACTGGATGAATGGAGGTCACATTGAAATTGTTTTTGTTCTTCAATTCACGATTCATCACCTGTCACGATCTCATAGACGTATTCCGAAGCACCGCTTTCGTATTTTTGGAGCATACATTTTTTTGACAGTCAAGTGCTCATGCAATATTGAATGTATGTTGGTTCCACTAATACCTAAGGTTGTCTCAATCTCAAAAATGGTCAGAAGACGATTGCAATATCAGTTGGCGCACAGCATCAATGGTTTTCGAAACAACAGCTGATTTTGGACGACCATCTCGAAATGTGTCTTGTGGTGACTACGACCTCGGTTCGAATCACCGTATCATCGATAAACAGTGGTCCTTGATGGATCTTCATCGCCAAAAATTGATTTAGGTTCATCGATGCACTGTTGTTGAGTTAATCCACGTCGAAAGTTGAAAAAATAATCGCACGAAAATGTTCACGATTGAATTCCATTTTTTGGGCGAGATGAATCTTTTAAGTTACTATAAACAACAGAAATAGCGCTCATATGTCAAAACGTTCTGGCTACGTATAACCTCAAAAATTTCAAGCTTTACGATAGAGCTGTCTGTTGGTAGATTATAAAACTAGGGTTGTCCAATCCCGAAATATAAGAGGCAACCCTCGTATTATTAGCAGTGAGATAGCTGGGCCAACTGGATGTGAATGTCGTGCGAGCTGCCTTGATCCCAGAGGAGAGTTATGTATCTTCCAGATTTATGTGTAAAGTGTAATGCCCCTCTAAGCCCTGCGCAGATTTCTCTGCCTGAGGATGAAACACGGCTTGAACGTGAATACGTTAATGTTTCTGTATTGTAAAAGGAAGATACCCTATAGATTTGCCTTTCCGAAATTCAGTAAAAGTTATGGTCTGAGGCTGTTCAAGATTTGAATTCTAAATTCGAAGAGGCTTCGTGTTCCTTCGGATAATGAAAGTATCAATTTGGAAACATCGAAAAACAGTTGTTTTATACTAGGGTTATATCCCTAATAAGTGTACGAGGCTTGCCTTTTATATTTCGGAATCGGACAACTTTAGTGTTGCAATCTGCCAGATGACAGCTCTATCTTAAAGCTTGGCATTTTTGAGTTTATACGTAGTCAGAACATTTTGACATACGAGCGCTGTTTGTGTTGTTTACAGTAACTTAAAAGATTCATCTCGCCCAAAAAATAAAATTAAATCTTCTATTATTTTTTACAACTTTCGACGTGGATTTACTCAACAGCAATGCAGCGATTAACTTAATTCAAGTTTTGACGATGAAGCTCCATCGAAGACCAGTGTGTATCGATGGTATGGTAAATTCAATCGAGGTCGTCGTTCACTCCAAGACGAATTTCGTGAAGTTCAACCAAAATCAGTTGTTGTTCCGAAATCCATTGATGCTGCGCGCCAACCTATATTGCAAGATGGTCATGTGATCTATCGTGAGATCTATCATGACCTGCATGCATTCAATTTTGCATGAACATTTGACCGTCAAAAAAATTTGTTCGCGTTGGATTCCACACAATTTGTCAATCGGTCAAAAACATGCTGGTGTCGAATGGTCGAAAGATAGGCTCCAAAAATACGATCGCGGTACTTCGAAGCACATCTATCACATCGTGACAGGAGATGAACCTTGGATTTACGCGTATGCGCCGGAAAGTAAACATCATTCGACTGTATGGGTGTTTCAAGATGAGCCAATTCGAACAAAAGTTGCTCGCTCACGAAGAACTTCCAAGCAAATGGTCGCCTGTTTTTTAGGAAAAAGTAGACAGCAGAGTCAATTATATGTAGTACACAACCATTTGTTTGCCAGTTATCTTTCAAGATATCAGGAAAACCAACCGCCGAAGACGGATCATCCTTCACCACAACAATACGAGCTCTCACACATCTGCTAGAGTATAAAAGTGAAACAAAAATTTACCTGTTGCAGGATTCTGTTACCAACTATTTTTCTTCTAAGAAAATAAATTTGTTTCATAATTTTAACGATGACTATATATTCCAGCAACATTACTTCAATGAAAAGAAATAGATCTTTCAGGAGATTTCTCTGTCCAAAAAAATAGCAATAGTAAATCCACATTCCATTCTGTTGCATCCCTTCCTAACTGAATTGCTCACATAAGGAACAGTTTTATTTGTCGCGGAAACTGAAAAAAAAATCTCATTCTTTTTCTGTACCA
Organism: Micraspis discolor; assembly: GCA_030674115.1. Taxonomy (NCBI): domain Eukaryota; kingdom Metazoa; phylum Arthropoda; class Insecta; order Coleoptera; family Coccinellidae; genus Micraspis; species Micraspis discolor. Next base: position 3,949,041 of record JARTUT010000873.1, read on the forward strand.
ATTTGTTTACTAATAGCCTCATTTATAAGCAGTTGAGGCCGAAAATAGCCTACATCAATCCGAGAATCCATTCCGGGGCTTCTGCAGATTCAATTTCGTCAAGTCTTAGGGCACGATTGCCAATATCCTGTGGAGTTCAATTTAGAAAGAATGTTCTTTACTCGTCTTGACTTGGGTATTGAACGGTATGGAAATATTTGAGGGGTTTCTCTCTTTTTATTCGTATATGAAACAATGCTTAGTCAGAAATAGTTCTTTGATGATTTGTACTCATGAACATTCACCGATTAATTATCGAATTTTCCTTTGAAGAAATAAATAAATAAATTAATAGAGGTTCCCCTTTATTTATTTATCTAGTCCATAAACAGGAACCCTTACAGGAAAATATTAAATGATATGAAACTTATGAGTGGAAAATTGAAATAGATGTTCAATATTCGATATAGAAAAATTCCATCAGAGACCACTCTCCTCTGCTTCAGGGTGGCCATCTCATGCAGAAGTAAGCTGGCTTCATAATCTAGTGGACAAGGATGACAGCACCTATAGTTGAGATTCTCTATGAATTTTCTTCGTACTCTCTATCAACATATTTATAACAAAAAGGTGAGCTGATTGGTGTGGTTTATTCAAGAATGCTCCGCACTAAACTGAAGAAAAGGGATCTTCAAAGCAGTCATATTTTGGAACTGTTTTGTCACTCTCAAGATGAATCCAAGCATTCTGAAAGCCCTTACGACAATCTGCTTCACATGCGATAAATTTAAATCCAATACTATGCCAAGATCCCTGGGGACACTCTGCAAATCGCTTTTCCTTCAATAGAGAATGGATTTGTATTCTTCGTGAAGCTGATGTGGTTACATTTTTCTACATATAAAGTAAAGTACCTATCAAAGCAAAATCTGGAAAACCGATCAAGGTCCTACTAAAAACCAACAAAATCCCCTCGTGATCAAATGCGCTTGTAAATCTTCAGATCATCCGCACATAGTTCATAATAAGTGTTCAAAAATCATGAAGATACATCACCAATATACATAGCAAAAAGAAGGGGACCCTGAGGTACTCCTGAAGTAACATCTGCTATACCCGAAGAAACACTTCGTAAGCTATGGAAGCGTTACCATGAACATGTCTGTTTATTTTTCTTTTGTTTTGGCGAAAGCGAAAATGAGTGTACCAAAAGAAATTATTGAGGAAGCCAGCGATGTAGCCTTAAGTTTATTACCTGCAAAATCAGCTTCAAGGTACGACCGAGAATACGACGACTTCAAAAAGTTGCAAAACAAAAATAGTGTGATTGGGGAAACTGAAGATGTTTTGTTGGTCTACTCGAATCAACTATCAGCAAGATTCGGCCCTAATACTTTATGGGCAAAATGGTCTTCGGTGAAAAGCTGCTTGGAAATGATGAAAATATGACGTTTAGTTGTCATTTGCAAATTTCAAAAGGTAATAGCGTTTCTGAAACGAAAAAATGAGCGTTATACGCCAAAAAAGGCCAAGGTATTAAGTAAAGAAGAGGCCGAACAATTTCTTTTACATGCTCCTGATGACCAGTGGTTGCTGGCGAAAATTGTAACAATATTTGGGATTTTTGGATGTTGTCGATGTGACGAAATTCTCTCCTTAAAACATGAATGATGTAGAAGATATGGAAAAATACGTTATTGTGACATTGCAGCAAACAAAAATTTTAACAACAAGAAGATTCACCATAATCGATTATGGCTGCAGCTTCAAGCCCTGCTTGTTATACAGAAAATATGTAAATCTTCGGCCTCCTGGAGCAGAAAGCCTAAGATTTTTTTTGACATACCGACATGAAAAGTGCATTTCACTTAGTGCTGCTAGCACACTATTGGTGGTGTCCCAAAGCAAATAGCGAAATATTTAGGTTTAAAAGACCCAGAGTTATACACCGGCCACTCTTTTCGCAGAACTGGAGCCACTATGGTTGCGGATTCGGGTGGAGGGAGATATTTTAGCACTAAAGCGTGCAGGAGGGTGGAAGAGCACCGAAATTGCGATGAGTTATGTCGATGATTCGGTCAACAAAAAAATCGAAATGTATAGCAAATTATTTGGTTGTGAGGAGAGTATAAATGTTCTGCAGTCCTCGAGTTCAGCAGTTTCTGAGTCAACAGATGGTTAATCATCATCATCGGTATCAACTCTTTCATCATCAAAAATCTGTGTTACTGAAAATAACAATTGTACCATGATTTTCAACATATATGACGATAAAAAAAAATTTTCTAATGTAAATAATACTACTAACTTACAAATGAAAAAGATTTAATTTTTTTTCTGTATTCATAGTTATGGATTTGAAATAATAATAATATTATTACTACTATTATATATTATTATTATTAATATGCTGTTATCTGCGTTAGGTCCTTTTGTCTGTCCATCTTTCCAGCGAACTAATAATTCGTAACCTTTCGAATAGTTTATACAATCTCGTATCGAAAAATAATCTAATGTTCCTCATAAAAGTTCAACATGACAATAGAGCTCGTTTTATAGGCAGTTCAGAGAGGAAAGTTGGTAACATGCCAAGAAGTGGAGCAACACTGAAAGCATTTGCGTATATAGTAATATTTAAGCAGCGGGGGTTATTCCAAAGTTTATTCAAGGGTGGAAAATCCATTAGGAAGGTGACGCGAAAAGCTTCTGGGAGGAGCGCTCCTATATTAATTAAGGACCACCTGTCAGTTTAAGTCGTCTCTTTTGATGGATGACTTCAGAGGCGGCGCTTAATTTATCGAAACTGATAGTAAACTTCAAGAATGAAGATATAGTTTATGGAATGTGGAGTCAACAAAGATTCCTGAATTACTGAACTCCTTCCTTATAAATTGAATCAGAAGTAATGTAACTTCTTATTCATACTCTTGAACTGCTCAATATAAATAACTCTTGAAGGTGATATTCCTGATACTGAAACGTTTTTCACTAATCAACCATGCCTATTATTGAACAACTTATTTATATACACTACTAAATATAGTATATAAAATTACTAGCAAGGTAAGAGGGTTTTTACTGGAGATTGAGGATATAACTGACGAGCCGCAGGCGAGTCTCAATAATTTGTCGCAAATGTCGTAAGCTATGGAAGCGTTGCCATGTCTGTTTATTTTTCTTTACATTTGTTTTGGCGAAAGCGAAAATGAATGTACCAAAAGAAATTATTGAGGCAGCCAGCAGTGTAGCTTCAAGTTTATCACCTTCAAGGTACGAGCGAGAATACGACGACTTCAAAAGTTGCAAAACAAAAATAGTGTGATTGGGGTAACTTAAGATGTTTTGTTGCTCTACTCGAATCAACTATCACCTAGATTCAGCCCTAATACTTTATGGGCAAAATGGTCTTTGCTGAAAAGCTGCTTGTAAATGATGATAATATGACGTTTATTTGTCATTTGCAGATTTCTTAAGGTAATAGCGTTTCTGAAACGAAAAATTGAGCGTTATACGCAAAAAAGGCCAAGGTATTTAGTAAAAAGAGGCTGAACAATTTCTTTTACATGCTGCTGATGGCCAGTGGTTGCTGCCGAAAATTGTAACAATATTTGGGATTTTTAGATGTTGTCGATGTGACGAAATTCTCTCCTTAAACATGAATGATGTAGAAGATATGGAAAAATACGTTATTGTGACATTGCAGCAAACAAAAAATTCAACAACAAGAAGATTCGCCATAACCGATGATGGCTGCAGCTTCAAGTTCTGCATGTTATACAGAAAATATGTAAATCTTCGGCCTCCTGGAACAGAAAGCCTAAAATTTTTTTGAGATACCGACATGGAAAGTGCGTTTCCCTTAATGCTGGCCAACACACTATTGGTGGTGTCCCAAAGCAAATAATAAAATATTCAGGTTTAAAAGACCCAAAGTTATACACCGGCCACTCTTTTCGCAGAACTGGAGCCACTTTGGTTGCGGATTCGGGTGGAGATATTTTAGCACTAAAGCGTGCGGAAATGTGGAAGAGCACCGAAATTGCGATGAGTTATATCGATGATTCGGTCAACAAAAAAATCGAAATGTCTAGCAAATTATTCGGTAGTAAGGAGAGCACAAATGTTCTGCAGTTTCTGAGTCAACAGATGGTTCATAATCATCATCAGTATCAACTCTTTCATAATCAAAAATCTGTGTTACTGGAAATAACAATTGTACCATGATCTTCAACATATATGACGATAAAACAAAATTTTCTAATATAATAATACTACTAACTTATAAAAATTTTGCTAGTGAACTGTTAGTTTTACAAGTTTGTGACTTGATAAGATAAACTTTCTTGATTAATATTGTGGATTTGGAAACTGACGTTTACAAATGAGAAACAAATAAATATATTTACACACAATAATATATTATCTTAGCAGGAAGTTGTCGTGCACAACATGTATTTCAGAACTTCCAATCAATTATTCATATTGCATAAATTATTTCTGAGAATTCTTCTCCATACAATTCTAGACATATGTCAAAATATTTTGAAGCGAACAGAGTTTTACTAGGTCTTTTGTTTCGTTCGCTACAATCCAATTTAAAAGTTTTGAGACATTTGTGTGAACATTTTTGCCTGATCTAGCTCAGAATGACTTTTTTTTCCTCCAGATTGAAATAACCGCTCCGGGAACTAGATTGGACTTCATAGAGGCGGTTGCGATATTCTCACAACAAAGCACAGTTCTTGGAATTTAGGGCAGCGGCCGTTATTTCCAAGAACCCTTTCTATCGGACGGAATTTTGGGAATCCCTAAGCTTAGCTACCTGTACTACCTTTCGACACGTCCAACCATTCTCAATTACTCAAGAGCATTCTCTCTGTACACTCTCTCGTTTAACTACTAAGTAAGTTCTCTTTTACCAATTTACTTTCAACAGTCTATAACGGCACTCAAGTTCCTCTTAAAATCTCTCAAAATAATCTGTTTTCGGGTCAGTTAGCTACCCTAGTTCGTTGTGTATGTGAATTACTCAATTGAAATTCTCCACGTAGAAGAAAAAGGTTGTGTATTGTGAACCTGTGACGCAATTACATATCGCCGAAGTACAATTCATCAGTGGAAGTATGAAAAGCTTGATCCAAAGTGCCTGCATCTTACTGTACGAAGTCTACCTCGATGATTAGAGCAGAGCTGTGGTGATTTCCAAAACAACAAATAAGGTCAGAACTCTTTATTGTTTAGTACTACCAAGTGCCCAAGAAGTTCAAATTCTTGGTTATTATAGACAATTTAAAAACTCTTTCTGTGAGTGTAAACTCAAGTGCCGAACATTGTGTAACCATTCTTTCCTATGAATACATAATTCTGTTATAACTACAAACTTGTTTTCATTCACCTTGCAAACATCTTTTCTACCAAAGATAATTTTTGGATCTACTGTTATAGTATAACCAGCTACTCAGGAAGTGCGCTTCTCTCTCATTAAGCGGGTGATTATTATTATTTCTAATTTTGTACCCGCACAGAGGCCACAAAAGAAAATTTTCAGAAGCAGCTGAAGGATATCCTTGAAAGCTTCTATAAAAAATGTTTCCATAATTGAAAAAAAAACGTTGACACATGTCATGCTCCATCTCTTCCAATGGAGCATATTCTGGAGGAGATTCAATAGTTATTGAAGGAGTTCAATACTTTTTGCATTTTATTTCAAATTTCCAATCACTTTTTGTCAGAGAGTATGCACTGGGATAGGCGTCTAGAGTTTTAGCTACCTTGTTATCTCTCAGCGTCAATCGTCTGTGTTCCAGGAAACATCCTATAGACTACCATTGTCTCCATTGAGGTCACCATTGTAGGATTCCATGTTATATCCCTACCAGTGTGTTTCATCCCATGTAGATTTCAGATATTTTTGATTTTCCTCTGGGTGTCTCCAACAATCGCACATTGTACAGATGTAATTTTCGTTCTTGGGCGTCTTGACTTGAAGTAGCTTTTGTTGAAAGCTTTGTTCTCCAAATCGGAATGATCAAGATCTCATTGTTGATGTTGGCATTGTGGATGAACGACTATTGACTTCCATTTATGAGAACTGTCTTCTGCACTTTTTCGATACAAATTTAGTCAATAGAAATGCTGCACGTTGAGTAGATTTCTTGAACTCCTATAATTTTAGTCTGTTTGAAATTGTAATTAACTTCTTGTAAGTCTTCTCCTGAAATCATTGAATTTCCTCTTATTGAAAGAATTGAATTTCTGAATTTCGTTTTATGGAAATTATCTCAATGCCTTCTGGCGAAATTGATAAATTTCCTAAAGATGGAATCCGCCGTCGCCCTGTGAAAATTCTCCACCCCCCTCAAGCTTACATGAACACTCTCCCGCTGACACACATTCGAACTCTTTTCTAATTCAATTTCAATAGTGGGTGTGGTGGTATTCTGTGGCAGACAGGCCGATCTATTGGATAGGCGGCTTTTCCATTTGCACCCAGTTTTTGGAATTGGATTGTCAACGTACTGTACCGTAGGCTTCACTAATTGAAATAATTTGGTTTAACCGCAGTGCGTAGGAGTACGCGAACTGCGGATGAGCTGGCAAATGGAAAATGTACAGATGCATCCGAATTACTAGGTTTGGGAAATTTGAGGTAATAAAACGGTTCACCCTTATGTGTGCGATGCGGGAATTTGATTGCTTTGGTGTTCTCTACATGATATTTATGTTTGTGAGGAAATCAAACATCTCAAACATTCAAGGATTTAATAAGAATGAATCGGGAAAGATTTTATCTCTTAAAATTATCAGAAAGTAAGCAAGAACTGGAGCGGGAGACGAATTTATGTTTGGACGTTTCACTTCAACATTCCAATGGGAAAATTGATTTCAATTACTTTCGAATAACCAACCTGCATGGATATTTCAATTCCAATTGATTCGAATCATCCGCATACATACAAAATTTTTGACTTTCAATTAAAGATACACTGAGCATTTTCATTATCCCACTCCAAAAACAACAGAATTAGCTAGGAGTGTTCGATATATGAAGACATAATAATTTTCATTTTATTGATAATCATATACCGGTATGAAATGAGCGTTTTTTTTTCTGGAAATAAAACACTAATTATTAATGGGAAAGTAAAACATATTTGATTCAAAGTCTAGACCATTGTTTTCTACACATTTTGACCACCTTTCTGATTATTTGTGGATTCCACGCCAATAGAATTGTTCGTCTTTCAAAGCAATCCAACCAGACACCCAATTTTCAACCTCCTCGTAGGAATGAAAGTGCTACTAAGCCAAAGCGTATCCCATCGATGAAAACAAATGTTAGTCGGAAAGAGCCAAGTCTGGTGAATACGGCGGGTGGGGTAGCAGCTCTCAGCCTTTTGATTGTACCCTGAATCGGTTTTGCTTTATATGCAAGTGCATTGTCATGGAGCAAAATGGCCTTGCCGAGTCTTCTGGCCCATTCGTGTCGTTTCTCGATCGATACATGGTTCAAATTGATAATTTGTTGTCGGTAGCGATCAGTATTAACGCAGGTTTTAGGAGCTCATGGTACACCACACTTTTCTGGTTCCACCAATCACACAGCATTGTCTTCTTGCCGAATCGATCTGAAGAAAGATATCAATTTCTGTATAATTTATGATGGGAAAGATATACTTTTTTTAAGAGAGGATCTGAAAGTATCTAATTTTCTCTTGCCTGCATATTGTAAGCTGCGAATTACATGCATGTTTCGTCGCAAACGCTGACTCAACATAAATCAACCCATATTAATGTGAGATTCTTATTAATACATCAATCGAGTGTGGTGATGACAGAGACACGTGCAAGTCACGCGTCTTCAAAATCATCCCTTTGAGCAATCAGTCTCTCCTGCTGCTGGGACAGGTGAATTTATTGAATACACCCCTCCATTGTATCTGATGGGGTGTTGAATAAAGCCCAGGGCAAATATTGTCTGATGTATTCTGAATGATGCAAGCTGAAAGGTTAAGCGATCAGGCGCGCATTATTGTTTGAATTTTAGAGCTAAGTTAAGTTTATTATTCATGCTAGTATGTTGTAATTTATGTTTTTGCTGCGACTAGCTGGCAATTATAATTCTAGGATAATTGACGAACCTGGGGAATTTAGAATTTATGAACGTGTAAAGATTTGTGTTGCATTTGTACCTTGGAGGTACGAGGTTTGCCCATTATATTTACAAAATTTACAAAATCTGAGCCTAACTTTTCCGCCATATCTTCATCCTCTTCATTATATCTCAATGGTTTTTACTTACACCGGTCTAATTTTGAGAAATACCTAATGTTGAATAATCTTAGAACTAATTTAATTTCTCCATATTTTACCCTTTCTGGTAAAATTCAGTCTTTGGTCAGTTCTTTTCTATTTTTTTTTCAACTTTGTGATCTCTATTAGTTTTCTTTGGCTACCGATGGCAAATGTAAAATTTGGTTCTCAGGCATCGTCAATACACAGTTTTTTCTATTGGACAAACAACAAATGAAGGACATATTTATGACAATTTTCGTTTATATCTATTTATTCTGGGCAGAATTTAATTATTGCAATTTATTTCTCAGTTTAAAAAACAGCAGATGAATGTTTGTATCACGTGTTCATCATTTTTATCGAAAATGAAATTGACGTATCAAACCGCTTCACTCGATTCTTCTTGATCAGATGGCGCTGACCCTCATTTGTGAGTGTTGCATCTCCACTCTGCTTTTAGTCGTGAACTTGAGGACATTGTTGAATTTTTAAACCATATCTCAGATATTCATGCAACTCGCCCATAGTCTATGATTCTAAATCAAATTATGACCTGTTGCATACAGATCTGATATATTTCGGTGTTTTTCTTGCTTGAATTCTCTGTCGTTGTAAGTCAACTTCAAGAATATAATTATTTCTCCTCAGAAAATTCATGAATTGGTCAAATCAACCGGATTTTTAAAAGAAAATTCATAATTTGGCAAACTAATATCGATTGGATATGTTGAACCATAGTAGGTATATCTGGGAGTGTGCTCAGACTCTAATCAAGTCACTACGTCTGAATCAATAAATTAGAGCTATGTTCATCTAAGCCTACAGCCACGTGTTAAGCATTAGGAGGGTTGCTGGTGGTCTAGCCAACAACCCCAAGGATGAAGCCTATCTTGTGAGTTATTAGTTGAAATGGAATTCAGGAATGTTTATTGAAGTCTATGTTACTAATTGGAAATGAAATTTCTGTTTGATACTCATTAGAAACTAGTTGTAATAAACTTTGAGATCTTGATTCGGAGTCTCGGGAAATTTATAATAGTCGATACTGGCTTCTTCAGGTGCAATCGGACGAATTTTATGGGAGATGCAAATATGTATCGATACGTTCTGATCTCCAGATTATTTTTATAGTTTGTACCAATTCACTTCCAAGATAACCATTCAGTGTTCAGTTATAAATATCAGGTGAATAATAATAATTATAACAATCATAGATAATTTGAGAATGTGAAAAACACTCGAAAAAGGGAAAAATAAAAATCCGAAGAATTTTAAGTAATAATATGAGTGACTGAAGACTTGGCGATCTTAAATCTGTTGGTGAAATGTTATTTTTAACATCGGAGGAAATTGAGCATCATCATGCATTGACTAAATTCTTTGTAATAAACTTTGAAAACAATGGGAATTCATTTTGTGTTGGTAAATGTATCAAAAAAATCTACTTCTTAAAAAAATGGTATGTTAGTGACCTGATTTATTTGAGCGGTTGTATCAGTATTCAACATGATCCACATGCATGTAGTCCAAAATCAGGAACAACATCAGAAATAACTGACCAAGTAACTGAAGATACAATTTTGTTTACGGGTGGAATTGATGATATCATGACATCATTTTACTTTGGGGAATTAGTTTTGAAAACCCTATTTAGAAAATAAGTACAGCATTTTTTGTTAATGATGCAACAAAACCTGGATCTAAAACAAGATCCTCAAAGAAATTTAGATCGTTTTTAGAATAATAAAACCGAATTCTAGCTTCGATCCATAATTAGGTATGATAGTTAGATCTATCAGAATGATCTAATGTTAAAACAAGAACGTTTAGAGCTAACTGAAGTGAATGTTCAATCATAAAGTTGGCTTCGAGCCACATATGCTGTATTTAACATCAACTTTTCCAATACTCTGAATTCTATAACTGTTTCCAATTCTTTAGATCATCAAATCAATATTATTACCATGTTTTCTATATTCCATAAAGATCAATGATTTCTATCTGTGTTATCTTCTATCTTTTAAAAGATAATGAAATTCGAAACATCATTCTTTCTCATCCAGATTCATCCTTTAAACTGTTTGAAGCATTAATGCTATAATTTCTCTTTCAAGCGGAATTTCACAAGGTAATGGAATTCACATAAGGAAATCTATGAGATTTTTAATTTCGGTATAGGTTTGTTCGTTTATCGTGGCAGTTGTTAGTATCACATTGTTCCAGATTATAAGAAAAGACTCTAGAACAAGCGCTCAGAATCTCCTGACCTCACGTCAGTGGTTTTCTGAATTTTTATTTTAATTCGCTTCAACCGCAGCAGGAGCGACCATCCAATTTGTGGCTTCAATCTATTTCCCATATTTTCTGCCTTTTTGCGGTTTCGCCCATTATCTTTCTTAAATATCTAATTTCTCCTCTTCTGTAGGTTAATTGTATCCTTGGGTTTTGGACGCATCACACAGGTTGCCTAGGCTTCCATCGTAGCGATGCTGGGTTAAACCTCCAAATCCGTAGGTGTCTAGGGTTGAGGCCAAAATATATATAACTATTCATTTCCATCCCTATCCTGGTTTCTTGGTTGCCTTGCCTTGAAGAAGTCAATAAGCAGAAACGCGTGTAGGCAAGAGCCTTCCATCCATTTCCCATATTTTCTGCCTTCCTGCGGTAGTTCCAATTTTCAATCAAGCGGTAGGTACGTACCCTGCGTTAATTTAAAACTCCTGATTTTTTCGAACTGACCTCGCAAATCTTAAAGAGCCAATCAAGAATATTTTCGGCTGCGCTTGTAATATTTTTCCTTCGTAAATCATTGATGAACTCCGAAACTTTCGTCTGCTCAGTTTCGGCGGCATAAACATCCCAACAACAAAAAACAAGGCCATCCCGGAGAAGGCCTCCTTGCTTCTCCACCGATCCAGGGCGCAAATCAGGAGTAATGTGAACACGGAACTGCACTCCGGCCTGTTCCCTAGGGGTGGAACGGCATATTGGGGAGAGAGGGATGAACACCGCGATGCTCTATGATGGTTTGCGTTTATATCGCCCTGATTGTCTGTTCGGCGTTTAGGGTGTTTTTCTTCTTGGGGGTTGAATGACTTCGATAGATCAGACGTTGTGCAAATGAATTTTTTTGCTGAATCCTGATTGTAGTACAAAGCAGACTGTTACGAATACTGAAGAAGAGCTGTTGATGTCTGTGGTTTCAGACGGCTTAGACACCTGTCAATGATACTTTTTATTTCATTTTGAGCCAGAGGTCTGAAAACTTGGCGTGTGCACCTGTCATATTTTGAATAAAATAACATATATTATCGAAGCTAGTAACAATATTTTGGAGAAATAAAATAAAATAATAATAATAAAATAAAAATTAAAAGAATTAATGTTTTTATTAAAGAGAAACCATGATCTCTAATTTTTTTGTCTAGAGCAGAGTGTGATACGAAAGACATTCAAGGAACAGAAACGCTTTAGTTTAGGTTATTTAATCCGACAAAATAACTAGATTTAAAAAAAGAAAATTGTTGAGATCAGATCCTTTGCCTTACTACTTTCTTGAAATCAGGTTGCAATTATGGTTTGAAATCAGGATCCTGTTTCATAGATTTATATTCGGCATATGATACAGCGTAGAAAGATAAGTTAATTTTTGAATTCCATACCCCCTGAGGTGAGGGAAAAAGATGAAATTATTAGAAAATATGTTTTTTATAGAATGTTTAGTGTTCCGGCCGCTGACAGAGTAGCAATTTTAAAACATTGAAAAATGGCTCAGCATTAGCTTTAATCTTTTCTGCAGCAGAGTACTGTTGCTCTGTTTGATTTATCATTGTACATATACATAAAATCGATGCACAATTGAATATATCTATGAAATAGTCCCTGAACACACAAGACCACACCAGTCTATTGTTTACTAGTTTCATCTAATATTGTTCTACCCCATATTCTCAGACAGTCTGTGCTCTATATTATTGAAACAAATATCAATCTGTCTCCAATTTTTCTTCAACTATTTCATTCCACACATTAAAATTCCAAGATTAAAGTTGCGTAAACTGATCTGGTAGTTTCTTCAGTATGAGTATGAACATAAAATTCTACATGAGTTCCAGCATCAAATATTTCACGTCAACAATTTGAATGGAAATCTTATGGCTTGTTCAATAAAGACCTTATTTCTGATGCTTTGAACGAAATTTCTAGTTTTGGTCTTCCTAAAAAATTTGGTCAGTTCTTAATCGTTTGAGGACAGGTCACGGCCTTACCAATAGCTATTCAGATATAATTCAGTTACAAACACAAGTAGTGAATGTGGAGAAGCAAAGAAATCAATAACTCACATCAGCAATTATTGTCTATATACAGGGTGATTCTTTGACCACTGCGTTAATTTTAACCATAGGTTCTTGAGACAAAAAGAAGCACTTTTTTCCCATACCGTACATCATTCAATTTCACACAAAAAGGTACTCTTGGTAATACACTATACTACCGTTTTTGGAGTATATATATATATTCTTTTGAACTTTTGGCTGACAATATTTAGTTAGCAAACAATAAAGCATATAGATCAGGGGTTAGTGACGGGGTGTCATACAATTCGGCGTATGACATAAAAGCCTAGGGAAAAAAACCCAGTAAAAAAAAAACCCTGGCTCCCCGTCTAAGTGTGAAAATACAAAAATAAGCTGAAATATATTTCAGGGACTTCTTTCTTCAAGAATGATCTTTTATTGATGGAGAAAGAGACTTCTTCAAGGTGCTCACATTGAATCTGGAAATAAAAAGACAAAAGCACAAAAAAGAACTGAATAACAAAAATACGTATCATATTCGTTTGAAATTTATAACCCATTCTAAGAAAGAGTTGGAAACATCATGAATAGCCCTAAAACCATCTTGAAATTTATATATGGGACAACTATTGATGAGATGAGGAATTGTTTCTTCTGCTTCTCCACATTCACAACTTGCGCTAGGAACTGAGTTCCATTTAAATAGCATGCCATTGGTACGACCATGACCTGTTCTCAAACTATTAAGAACTGTCCAAATTTTTCTTGGAAGATCAAAACCAGGAACTTTTTCAGAAGGGTCAGAAACGAGATACTTATTGAACATTTCGTAAGAGTTTCACTTAGTCTTCCATAATTCTTTATCACATATGTTCATATTGAAGAACGTATTATGCCATAATGGTTTACGTGACTTCAATCTGGTAATTCTATTTTGTGGAAAATATGAAATAATTGGGAATAAATTGGGAAAAGAATGATATTTATTCCAAGAATTCAGAGCTGCAATCTGTCTGCGAATATGGGGAGGGACAATATTAGACAATACTGGTAACCAATGAACCGGTGTTGATCTTATGGTGCCAGTAATTATTCTCATGGATGTATTCAATTGTGCATCAATTTTTTGTGTATGTGCACTATTAAACCAAACAGAGCAACAATACTCAGCTGCAGAAAAGACTAGGGCTAGAGATGCTGTGCGAAGAGTGGAAGCATCAGCACCCCATGACGATCCAGCTAATTTCTGAACAATATTATTCCTTGTTTTCGGTTTTAGACTCAGATCATTTAAATGAGCCTTGTAATTGAGAGATGAATCTAATTTAACTCCTAAGTATTTTGGATAGAAATTGTGTTTGATAGGAGAATCATTGAAAGTTACAGCTAATTTTCTATATTTTTCATGATTATTCAGATGGAAACAAGATACCTCTGTTTTGTTGGGATTTGGACATAATCGCCACTCGATAAAATAATTCTTTAAAATTTCCAAATCAGATGACAGTATGTTTTCCAGAGTATGGAAATCCGAATGTTGGTAAGCAATAGCAATGTCGTCAGCATAAACAAATTTTTGAGATGATGTAGTGGGCAAATCACTCAGATATAAATTGAAAAGTAAAGGAGCTAAAACTGATCCTTGAGGAAGACCGTTTTTCAATGTTTTGAAGTTGCTACTCTTATTGTCAATAAAAACACGAAACCTTCTATCAGATAACATATTTTCTAATAATCGTACCATTTTCCCACATTTCAGATGGAGTAGGTGGAGAAAATGCTATTGCCGTGTAGAATTCATCGGTTATTACTTCATAATTTTCAAATCAAAATACTACGAAAACGGTACACAGTATCGAGTTTTACCAAGAGTACCTTTTTTGTGTGATGTTTAAGTACGCTTGAAATTTTGCTCAATAAATCTAATATTAAAATAGTTATGTTCAATACTACTTGGTATGTACCGTGTAACTAGCGCCCTCTACGAGAGTCAGACATAAAAACGAATTCATTGGATGTATCAGCTTCCAATACATATTCGTATAAAATTTCATTACAATGTTGCCAGTAGTTTCTGCAAAATTTTAAAAAATTTATATAACACTCTGTATCTTGAATACGAATGGCGTTTCGAAATTTTTTTCTGAGCAAACCCCAATTATTTTTCAGTTGTCTACCTATCCTAGAGAGGGGTCACTTTTTTTTGAAACACACTGTATATATAATCAACTTAGTGGGGATCAAGAGATCACGTCCTTGAAATTATTCAATAAGCGATACAAAACTCCTCTCCAAAATGACACGAATTATATATAACATACGAAATATAAATAAAATGTGGCCATCTAGCATAAGATCAAAGAAACAAATAGTAAACGGAATGCTATCAAGAATCGATATTAGCTTGGAGTCCTCCTCGCTAGAGGTTGCCATAAGCAGCAAAAGAGTCCAACCTTCGGAGAATACCAGCCATAATTCAAACATAAAAATTTCATTGATTGTCGTCAGAGCCCGATTCAGTTCGTAATCATTACTTACAAATTTATTGAACAATATATAATTATATACTATCTTTATTACTTACCTACATGAGTTACTCAGTACGTAAGCACATTTTCATTTGGAAATGAAATCACATATTTTTTGAGAACAGATTGGTTGTCCACATATGTCGGTCCGAATTGGTCCGGATTTCAGAGGAAAAAATTTCCTTTATTCCTCCGAGGGTCAAAACCGTCCAACATTTCGGCAATTATTAGCATCTGACATTTGATTTCATAACTCCTAATTTATCAAACTGATCAATTGATCAATATTAGACGAACTTAATCCAGTAACGAACTTGGCGAAGATATTCAAAAAAATATGAAAAATATGCAAAGTCTGGCTCAACTCCTTCGTAAGATAGAGATTAAACGTCCGGCCGGAGAGCCATACTCATTTTTAACCATGGATTCTTCATCAGAAAGTCGAACCCAATTGATTCAGACCATTGTTGGCTCGATGTTCGAAAATAACAGACAATGGGGCCAAATGATAGCACGGTATGCTGTACTATACTAGAAAAAGCGCTCGAAAATATAGACTCAAAATATACTCTCCTGAGATACCCTCTAATCAAAAATGAATTAAATTCAGTCCACAAACTAGGTCACTTTGATTTAATTCAGTTCAAAAAACTAGATCTCTTTGACAATCAGATAAATACCTCAAAAAATAAATTCAATTTAGCATGTCATGATGAAAAAGTGTTTCAAGAAGACACGGTAGAAAAATATCTTCAAAATTCAAGAACTTAAAAGAAACTGCTTATTTAATTCTCATTGTCACGGTCAAAATATAAGTCGTTTGTTTTTTCAATAGCAGTTTCAATATCTTACTTAACTTGACAATTCAAATGAATAAATTCTACATAAATGGTATTCATAGAATGTGCCGAAAGTTCTGGAGCCCAAAAAGGAATTTTTAATGATAAATAAAACATTGTTTTAAGTTCAATTTTCTCGGAAAATTTTTTATTAATAAACCATAATAATTTAAACGTACATATTTCAATTATAATCGAAAACTTCTCTTCGTTCAAATCGCAATATCTGTACATGATGCTGTTTTATTTACATTTATGTACATCATCAGGGAGAATTTCCTTCAGTATTTGATGAGAACCATCATTATCCATTCATTCTTATGAAGTTCATCATAGACAGTAGAAGTATTTAGCAAGAAACCCCATCATCAAGGTTGATTGACATTTATACTTCTAATTCTGAGTTAACTTCAGAACCCAAGGATATCCCATTTTTACAAATAGCCCGTAGTTCCTCCATGGACAAATATATTCCCAGAAGCTTCATCGGGTTATATCCCATGTTCCATACTTCATCAATATTCGGTTCCATGGATACTACGTGCACTAAATAAAATTATCTAATTTCCTTCGCAACAAAACCTGTTCCTCCCTTATCAACTCCGCCAGCAACCTCATAGCCTTATCTATTTGCTTCGGTGAAGCCCTGCTGTAAGCAGCGCGTATATAGTTGCAGGCAATAGTAGGATCTGCCATGAAAGCTTGACCAGGCGCAAAACAAACGTGTTTCTTCAGTCCCCTAGTCATCAGCATCTCGTAAACATCTGGTATGTTCCTTACTTTAATCCATACAAACATACCTCCAGACGGTACCGACCAGTCACAGAGACCTTTAAGATGTTTCTCCATGGCTGCCATAATTATTTCTCGGCGGACTTTGTAGAAATTTGAGACGGTAGCGAAATGCTGCAGCATCTTCTCAAAGCCCCACTGCTTGAAAATGTTATTTACCATGGACTGAAATGAATATAAATTGATATTAATTGAAGAGAACAACAAAGAACATTTCATAAAAATCTGTACATCTTTAAAAACGTTCTGACTAATTACCTGTGATAGAGAACTGCTATGCAGGTAAGCACTCTGTATGTGTAATTCGATATTATTAATCAATTGCTTTGGTCCAGTTACCCAGCCAAGTCTTAGTCCTGAAGCGAGCACTTTGGACAGAGAATCAAACCTAAGAACCCTGCCTTGAACATCTAATGACAAGAATGACACCGGTTTAGCATCTTGGAAGTCCATGAAATAATACGCGTCATCTTCCAGAATAAGTATATTGTATTCGCAGCAGATGTTGTATATCTCTTTCTTTCTGTCTAATGGAATTGTAACTCCAGTTGGATTTGCTGCTGTTGGATTGATATAAAAAATCTTTGGCATTTTCTTTGTAGGGTCAGTGTTACATTGTGACTTGCAGTTCTTCAAGGTTTCTCGAAGATGATCGGGAATGACTCCAAATTCATCCTGCTCTATTGGAAGGAGCTGTGGTCGATATGGCTTCATCTGTAAAGAAGATTGAATTAAAGGAAAAATATTTAAATTTCTCATGATGGTGCATATTGCCTGCCAAAACCTACTACAAAATTGAGGGATGAAGGGCATACTAACCACTATCTCTGTCCCTGTATACAGAGGATTCTGCACCAGAATAGGTACACCTTCTTCAATGCACATCTCTATAGATTTGCTGATACCACACTGTGATCCATTAGTGATGATGATATCTGTGTTTTGCCAGTTGGGTGGTTTGTGAACAAAATAGGTGAATTCTTTGAGTGTTTTGAGGAGAGGTGGATACCCTTGACTCGGTAGATACTGAAGGGAAGCTGCAAGCTCTCCACCTTGTAGAGTGAAGTTTGAACCATCTTTCAGAACGAAATTTATGGACTCGAACGGAAATGAGCTATCATTAGGCATCCCTTCAGCCAATGATATAGTTTCCTTAGGTGCATTGTAGAGTTTTTTGGCTGAAAAAAAAAATAAAATCAGATCAACCGGATTTTGAAGATGGAATTAAGAGCTTGATGGTAATGAGAAGATCTATTTTGCCAAGGCCGTTGGATTTCACCATCATTTGCATAAATTGCAGAATAAATAAGATAGCATGAACCTATGAATTTTCGCAAGTTCATAAACAGATTAGATTGAACCTTCGGGTTGTTTATTTGGATATAACCAGATCGATCGGGAACTTGTTTTTAAAAATTTCGAACCTCTGAACTTCAAGAAGATAAAACAGTAATTAGCAACAGCCTGTGTTACACTTTTCGAGTCATTTTTCATATCTCCTAATTGCACATTAATTTAACGATATTAATTGCTTTTGATATTTCTAACATAACGAAAGATAGGAACTTATCACACATTCATCTTGTCCAGAGATAAATACTAGAAAAGAGAAGAATGTGTACTGCATTTGTTCGTAAATAGTTCACAAAAAATTCGCTTAAATCATTGTTTTCGTGTTATTGATTAGAGTTCGTTAAACTATTGGATATTTAATCTTGCGAAAGGATTTTGATGTCATTTCTTGAACGATAAAAGATGTTTTGTTCACTTCTAGAAAAATCATTCTTGCACAACAAAATTTTAGTTCGATATAATTGGCCATATTTCGAAACTCTAGATCAATTAATGAGCTCAAACTTCAGGGTCCTGCAGAGTGATATTATATACCCTAGAAATAACCGAATCATCTGCAGAAAATGCATATCAACGCAAAGAACATTTTCAGATTCCAAATAATCTTCATCTTTACTTTTTTGAGCACTTGTTCTAGTGGAACAGCGTGCTATCGTTTTACAAAAATTTCTGTTATTTTCGCATATCAAGCCGAAAATGGTCGATTGGGTCCGACTTCCTGATAAAGATTACAGGATCGAACTTGAATATGTCCGGCCTTCTGGCCGTCTGACCGGGTGTATACTCTCTATCTTCCGAAAGAAATAAGCTAGAGTTTTCATACTAATACATAATAGGTAAACTGTCCAAATATCTAAGTCATGTTCGTTATTGGACCAAATTCGTCGTGGTTCAGGAGTTATGATCATCTGAAATTTAGTGTACTCTGTAACTCCTAGAATATATATCGGATCAAACTGTTACTTGGAAGAATATTGAATAAGGTTGAAAAAATATGCTCGCAAAAATCGACACACTAGAAAACTTTTTAAAAATTTCCAATAAAAAATTTTACAATACATCCAACCTATTTAAACAAAAGTTTGTGCATCTTTGGAAGTTATTGATATCTAACATATTCTCAAATTTCATTGTCGTAGCTTTCTTCAGTCAGAAGATATAGATATTTTTTCATATACTTGAAGGCAAGAAGCATTCATAGAAGTTAAATTCTTGTTAGTTAATCACGTTGACATTTAAGTTCCGTGTCGACAATTGGCTTATTGAAACTTTGAGTCGGAAGTCAAAAACGAAACTAAAAGAAATTTCCTATCTCCTGGAGCCTCCATTGTACTCATACAAATAGAGAAGGACTCAAATCATTCGTCTGAAAATACGAATTTTTCGTAAAAACCGAAAAGAGAAATTATAAAATCCGTATTCAGATGAGATCGGTTTTTAATTAGTAGAATATTAATCGAAATGGTTCATTTACTATGAAATAATATATGTCAAAATATAGAGAAGCAGTGACGTAGTTTTTTATGAAGTCTGAATTTTAGCTTCGAACAAAACTGTGAGTAGTTATTTTTAATTTGTGCTCTAGGTAGATTTTTCTAATATCCCACTGTTACAGAGTACAGGAAAAGACTTATCTCATGTCAGTGCTTTTCTAAATTTTTCTTCTATTGTTATGTTATTGTGAGTTATGAGCATCTGAATTTTTTTTTCCTCAATAAATTCTGAAATATCCATCCGATCAACTCGTTACTTAAAAATGTATGAATAACTATTAAAGAAAGCAGTCTGTTTCTGAGATATCCACAAGTTCGTATAACATTCCAAACAACTGATGGAATATGTAAAATTAAAAAAGAGTCTTGGTTCTATATTTACTTAAAGAAAATTATTCATTTAAAAATCTCAGAATGCAAATTTCAATTTTTATCTAGGAACAAAAGTTTTATGTCAGATGAAAAATCATTATTGAAAATATTGAGTTAAATATACTCACTAAGTTCTCTTGTGATGCCAGGTCTTCTTCTGGAAGAAAGGCCATTAACAAAATAACTATAGTCTGGTGTCATTCTTGGACAAACTGTTTTAATTTCCATAATGAATAAATACGTCAACAAAATAGCTGTGACAAAATAACGTATATAAATGAATCGAATCAAAACCGACTACTTCTTGAAGATATTAAGAGCATTCAAGAAATGATAGCTACTTAAGTCGGAATGATTTTATATAAACTGAGAAAAGGGAGGGGGGAGGCTTCATTCATGAGCTTATAGCAACTGTAATAAATATCAGAGGAGGTGGCTGACGTAACTTTGAGAGACGATGCGGTATCTTCACAGGTACATTTTGCCGAAAAGCTGATGAAATATCTTAATCACTACGAATCATTTCTCAAAATTCTGCAATTTTTGTTTTGATGTTAGAAAAATATCAATATATCCATGATAAGGATAAATCGTGTGCAATGACTGGCCTTCTTGATTGAATATTTTTACAATATTTTACGCCAATGAAGTTTGGGAATATTTAAGATATCGATAACGTCCGTAGATGCACAAATTGTTGTTCATACATTTCGGATACCTCATGAGGTATAAAGTATAAAAAAACCTCTTATTGGGAATACTGAAAATTTTGTTAGCGTGTCAATAAGTTGCAATTTTGCAAGCTAATTTGTTGCAAATTTTATTCAATAGCTTCCAAATTACATGATCCGCCGGATAGGAAGTTCAGCTTTCGTATTTCGGGATTAGAGAACAAAAACAAATATCATCGAATATCGAATATATCGAATATTTTTGGAATGATTGACAAATTGTGTGGGACCCAACGGTTTTTGACGGTCAAATTTAATGCAATATTGAATATTTGCTGATCCCATTAATGCCTAAGGTTGTCTCAATCTCACGATAGGTAACATGACGATCTTGCAATATCAGTTGGCGCACAGCATCAATGGTTTTCAGAATAACAGCTGATTTTGGACGACCTTCACTAAATTCGTCTTGGAGTGAACTACGACCTCGGTTGAATTCACTATACCATCGATAAACACTGGTCCTTGATGGAGCTTTATTACCAAAAATTGAATTAACTTCATCGATGCACTGTTGTTGAGTTAATACACGTCGAGTTGTCAGTTGCCAGATTTCAACACTAGGGTTGTCCAATCCTGAAGTATAAAAGGTAATCCTCGTATGTAGGGGTGATCCGACTAAATGGGAATTAATGGTTACAAATCCAATGTTAGAACACCATTGAAAACTAAAAATGCCATCGAAATGAAAGAAAAGGAAATTGAAAGAAGGCGCTTTCATGTCCATAACTCCACTTCGTATAAGTACGGCCCTTGAAACGAAGAATGTGAGTAAACCTATACACATTTTCTGAAAAAATTCAAAATTCAACACGCCTGATTTTTTTAATAATGTAATCTTAAATAACAGTGCTAACGATCGCAATCACAAAACGAAAAAAATGTTATTATATATACAATATACACAGCATCTCTAGCCCTAGTTTTTTCTGCAGCTGAGTATTGTTGCTCTGTGTGGTTTAATAGTGCACATACACAAAAAATTGATGCACAATTCAATACATCCATGAGAATAATTACTGGCACCATAAGATCTACACCGGTTCATTGGTTACCACTTTTGTCTAATATTGTCCCTCCCCATATTCGCAGACAGACTGCAGCTCTGAATTCTTGGAACAATTATTTTTTCCCAATTTATTCCCAATTATTTCATATTTTCCACAAAATAGAATTCCCAGATTGAAGTCACGTAAACCATTATGGCATAATACGTTCTTCAATATGAACATAAGTGATAAAGAATTATGGAAGAACTCTTACGAAATGTTCAATAACTATCTCGTTTCTGATCCTTCTGAAAAAGTTCCTGGTTTTGATCTTCCAAGAAAAATTTGGACAGATCTTAATCGTTTGAGAACAGGTCATGGTCGTACCAATAGCATGCTATTTAGATGGAACTCAGTTTCTAGCGCAAGTTGTGAATGTGGAGAAGCAGAAGAAACAATACAATGTTTCCTCTTTTCCTGGGTTATAAATTTCAAACGAATATGATACGTATTTTTGTTATTCAGTTCTTTTTTCTGCTTTTGTCTTTTTATTTCCAGATTCTATGTGAACAACTTGAAGAAGTCTCTGTTTCCATCAAGAGAAGACCACTCTTGAACAAAGAAATCCCTAAAATATATTTCAGCTTATTTTTGTATTTTCACACGGGGTTTTTTTACTGGGATTTTTTCCCGAGGCTTTTATGTGATACGCCAAATTGTATGACACCCCGTCACTAACCCCTGATCTATATGCTTTGTTGTTTGCTAACTAAATATTGTCAACCAAAAGTTCAAAAGAATATATATATACAGTCCAACAAATCATTATTGAAAAGTGTAAATAAATTAAAAATAATCTAAAAATGACAATTATAGGCATACACTTTCGATTTAAGTAGCTTTGATACTTTTTTTTTATTCTAGAAAACACTGTTTTTCTTGATGAATAAAAGAGAATTTTTTCATTGTTATTCTAACATCAAACAATTAAAAAAACTACGAAAAATTAATTGATAAATGAAACACAATACAATGCTCATATTTGAGATTATTTTTCGGAATACTAACTGATTTCAAAGTGACACGTGGAAGTTTTTTCTTTGCAACAAATCAGGCAGTGAGTTATAATCAACAAATATTTGAATTATTTTCAAGGGAATATGGATGCCTGACGAGACAAGAGCGTTGTACGCAAATGTCGAAACACATGTGTCTTATTCTATTGCGTTCTTCAATAAATTTTTCTGTAGTTTTTCGAATTGTTTATATTGTAATAAAAATGAAAAAATTCTATTTTATACATCAATAGAACAGTGATTTCGAAAATAAAAAAAGTATCAAAGTCACTTCAATCGAAACTGATTTTTGTTATTTTTAGATTTTCAACAATATACAGGGTATAAAGAAACTTCATTGAAGCATCCCTTGTTTAGATACAGCCCCTCAAAGGGAGTACATAAAATTTTTATAACAATTTTTTTCACAAGCACCAAAGAAGTTACAATATTGAAATTAACCTAACGTTTCCTACTAGCAAAAAGACACTTATCCAGTTATTTATTTGGTTTACCCCATGGTTGTAGGGGTGGGAAACGCAACCCCTAAAGTTTATTTCCAATGTAACTTTTTCTCTTATTATTTGTTTACCAATTAAAAATTTATTTCCGATAGCCTGTTTCATTCTAAACAAAAAATGTCTCATGAGTTTTTTACCCAAAATAAACCAATTCGCAGCAAAAAATTATTTTGCGAACAACTACAGAGATAGGTACATCGTCATGAATGCGAACTGGATTTATTATTATTCTGTAGTTAGTACCTGCATTAAACGAATGGTAAAAAACGAAACTAATATATTAATAACAAAACACACTTTTTTGGTGCTTGTGAAAAAAATTGTTATACAAATCTTATGTACTCCCTTTGAGGGGCTGTATCTGAACAAGGGATGCTCCAATGAAGTTTCTTTATATGAAAGATCCTATCTTTTTTTCGATGACTAATCACCTCCTTAAATATTTTACACTTATTTAGTTACACCCTGTATAGTAAAATAAATCAAGTTTGTTTAGAAAAATTACTGTTTCGGGACATTTAGTTCAACAAATATCGTGCTAATATTATTCCAAAACATGTATCGGCCAATTTTTTCCATTGTTTATCGAATTGATAATTCGAAATTTCAGCGATTGTTGGCTACGTCAACAGGGTCCTTATTATGACATCGCCACTGATACTGATTTTTATCTCTGCACCAATCAAAAGAAAGATAAATGTTGGATAGTAACACGAGAAGATACAAAATAGAGAGAATCCTTTACCACACGCTCAGTGAGGAAGATTTTCTCCACAAGGCTGATGCAATCCGAGCAATAAGTGAGGAATCCTTTACTATTGGAAGCTTAGAAGGCTCGCCACATGACGAAATCTATAGCTGATAAGAGTCACTTCAAAATCGGATGTTTTTCCTATTGTTGATTTATTGATCGAAAATCTCCTGTGGTTATTTCTTATTTACGACATAGGTCTGTTGCTTTCTTCAAATTTATTGTGACGGTTTTACGCAGGTTGCCTTTTATATTACGGGATTAAAGAACAAAAACAAATATTAATAATCGAAAATCGCTTTATTGTTTTTCAAAATATTCCACATTGAGATCTATACCTACACTCATTCAATTATTCATGCGAAAATGTTCTATTTTTGGGTGAGAATCTTTTAAGTTACTGTAAACAACACAAATAGCCCTTGTATGTCAACACGTTCTGACTATGTATAACCTCAAAAATGTCAATCTTTATGATAGAGCTGTCAGTTGGCAAATTGCAAACTAGGGTTGTCCAATCACGAAATATAAAAGGCAACCCTTGTATTCAGTATTCAGTATCACACTGTCTCTTCCGGGAAAAAAAACTTTAGTCGTTAATCAGTGCTTTTTTTATTTTTTTTTAATTTTGTGTTCTCTATTAGTTTTCCATCGCTGCCGATGGCAGATGTCGTAAAAATTTGCTCTAGTGCATCGGCAATACACAGATTTTTCTATTAGAAAAACAACAAATGAAGAACATATTCCTATAAATTATTATTCATTTCAAATGTGTCTAATATCTGTTTATTCAAAATTTAATTGTTGCTACTCATTTCTCAACTGATATTTGGCCCAAATTTTCGAATATTGATCCAAAAATTGCCTTAAGGCTGTACACCACCTTGCGGCGAAACTCGAATTCCGCTAGATGGCACCAAGCGAAAATTTCAAGGAACTGAAAACAGGCACGCCCATTGTACGAAATAGGACGGTCTGTACGGTATTTATGACCCCTAATAAACTTTCTAGGTACTGTCGCCGGTGGGTAGGATCGAAACGGAACGTAAATTTGTGTTTATGGATTTTTTGTGGGTTTTGAAGAGAATGGTAAATACAGAGTTCATTCTATTTAGACCGGTCAATTGAGACCAAATAACAAGGGTGAAGTTACATATATTCCCTACAAGCTGAGAGTCGGTGAAATTGTTCAAAACATAATTATGAATAAAATATTAGTTTCCCTGTATGGAAAAATTTTATTCAAGGTTAAAGGCCAAAAAATGCGGTTTTCACGATTTTCTGCAAAACGTCAAGTTTTATGTTAAAATTACTCCAGATAAATATTGTAGAACATATAATTATCTATAAAATGTGTATCAATATTTTGTTCCAAAGAGTCACCGTTTTTGAGATATAACGGTTCAAAAAATTATGAAAGTTGTAATCGTCATAATATACATGATTTGGCCAAGTATACAGGGTGAGTCAAAATTGTGTATCCAGCTATCTGGGGATACATTGAAAAATAAGTATAGTATGATGGATAAACTCATATCCCAGAATACATATTATGACGATTACAACTTTTATAACTTTTTGAAACGTTGTATCTCAAAAACGGTGGCTCTTAGGAAAAAAAAGTTGATACATATTTTATAGATAATATATGTTCTACAATTTTTTCTGGAGTAATTTTGAGATAAAAGTTGCCTTTTTGCTGAAAATCGTGAAAAACGCATTCTTGACCTTTGACCTTGACTTGAATATTTCCGTACAGCGGAATAATGAAAAACTTTCAAATTTTATTCATAATTAGGTTCTGAACAATTGCACCAAACTTTCAGCTTGTTGGAAATTAATGTAACCCTGAATGTCTAAATTGACCCTATAATTATTTATGTGAATGTGAGTGATGCAAATTAATTAAAACAATCTCTTGAATTTGTACATTGGGCGCTATACTACATGAAAAAAAATTTATTCGGAAAAATCTAATCAGTTGAAGAAGCATATAAAATTTCCATGTCTCCAAAACATTTTTCCTGGGCATATCAAACATGGAAAATGAAAAAAAAATTTGTTTTTTAAAATATATTATTTGGATTGAGGGAGTTGATATAATGCAATACATATTGAAACAAAATGTCCCTAGCTGAGGTTGGTGCACGGGGTACCATACAATTCTGCGTATGATACAATAGTCCAGAGAAAAACCTCAGCAGAAAAAACCCTGCCCCCCTGTCAAAAAAATATAACTTTCTACGGGTGTTCGACCCCTGCATCTGAAAAAATTCGATATAATTTTTTCCGCTGAGAGAGTAGAATGTAGGCTTAGTTCATGAGAAACACTTACCCACTTCCATGATAATTTCAATTTATCTCGCGGACACTCATTCCACTTGGTATTCTGCCATCTATTATTTCTGGAATAATGCACTTCTTGTAAAAGTCCTCTAATTTTGGAAGCATTGTATATCTCCAGAAATTCCGATCCCTTATTATGGTTTGCACATGGAAATCATTATCGCAATAAAGAATCAAGTCGCAATATTCTCTACGGCATATATTTAATTGTCCCTGAATTTGGTAAAAATAGTACCATAGGCCCATCTGCCGTAAAGAGGTGTCAACCATAGGGAGGCGGGCCAAATACAATTATTTATTACAAGAACGAGAATAACTCGAAAAATTGAGAAAAGTGAAAAAAAAAATTTAGCTAATTTCAAAGTTCAATGTTCAAAATACCGAACGACTACCTTTTTTTCGATAAAATATTTCCTTGAGGAAATATTTGCATCTGAAGAGTATTCCAATTTTCAAAGTGTAATTAGCCAAAAACTATGCATCATATCAAAAGTCGACGGAACGTACGCACTAGGGAATACTCATGCCAATGCTCACTCAAATTTTGAATGAAATCCGACAAACGGTTTATGCGTTATTCTTGAAGTAAATTAGCATTGAAATAGTATAGGCACAAAGAAGGTGATGTACAGCCTTAATCGATTGGTTAGACTTCCTGATGAAGAAAACAGGGTCAAATTTCAGGGTGTACCGGCCGGTCTCTCTATCATCCAAAAGAGATGAGCTAAAGTTTTCATATTTTCACAGTTGTTTAACTGTCCAAATATCTCGGTCAAGTTCGTTATCGGGCCAAATCCGTCCAATGGTTCAGGAGATTTTAGCCTCTGAACATTGGTTCTCTATTTAACTTCTAGAATATACTTCGGATCAAGTTGTAACTTGGAAGATAATTGAACTAGGTTGAAACCAAAACGCTTGCAAAATTTCACGAGCTAGAAAATTGTTTTCAAATTCAAAAAAAAAATTTCCAATACACTTTAGCTCATAAAATATCTTACGTTTTGAGAAAAAATTTGTGTAACTTCCTTCCACCAGAAAATATCATGGTTTTTCATATATTTAAGAGAAAAGAGGAATGTCAATGCTCGATGCTCTCATAGATACATATTCGATTGACATAGGTCAGATTTTGAGTTGGAGAAAAATAATAACGATGTACGTTATCAAAATTTAGAAATACACTGACTTGGGTTTTTAGGAAAAAGAAAGTTGTATACATATCTGATATAAAAATGTTGGTATTTTCCTCGCTATAATTCTCATTGGAAACCAACTTTAAGAAAATATTCATATATTCTCAGAAAATACTCTCAAATTATATTATAAACAACGATGTTTCAGAAGCTCAGAAGGCTCGTCACATGACGAAATCTATCGCTGATAAGAGTCATTTCGCAATTTGGTGTTTTTCCTTTTGTTGATTGAAAATGACTGTAATTGAGATTCTCTGAAATGTTTTCGCGAATATATTTCACATCCACTTACGACTACCTAGTGAGGTCATTCGAAGTTTATTTACCATAAAGACTAGTTGTTTATTAAATGTTTGCTTCGATAGTTTTGTATCCTCCATTGAATTCACAACAAATACACAACAATATCATTTATTAGGTATAAGCATTAGTCGCTTCACACTCCTGTATCCTAATTATTATATCCTTACTCTGTCCTTACGCCACCTTAGGCACAGCACTGTTAATTTTAGACCCAACAGTGAATGGTGGCCGCATACCGAAAGCTAGAAAATTTCTTTCCTAGCACCGGACTTGAACCTACGACCCTATTCAATACACTGATAAAAATTCACAATAACAAAAAAACACCGATATTATCACAAACGCTTCAGAAAAAATTTAGAAAAACACTGACGTGATGTCAGGAGCTTTTGAGTAATAACTCACAGTTTTCCTCTTGTTCGATGCTCCAATTCCCTTCACGTGAAAACCAACCAAAAGTAGATAATAGTAGGTATAACTCCATCGAAAACCATTTAGAATATCTAATCTTCAAATAAGCTCTTGTGCTTTAAAATACCTCATATATTCGAGTCCAAATTACAATATAGCCTAAAGTATTACTCCTTGATTAGTTAACAAGTGAATTTAGTCTTAATAATCATAAAAAGACAAATAAATTTTTATTTAAATTTACACCTTGCTGAATTTGATGGCGGATTTTAGCAAAAATAGCCCATTAACTGCTTATTTTGAATTATCCTGATTGCTAAGAGTTACGTGCATTTTATATGTAGATATATTCAGTAATCAAGAAAATATTATTTACATTTTTTAATTATGTTTTAAAGTTTTGGTCTTAATCCACTTGGCGTATTTTCTTCTCTTGAGATCAATTTTTCCTAAACTCACATCAAAGTTACAAAGCTGCTTATTTTATGTATCAAAGTACAACTTGTGGAGATTTCATTGGAAAAGAAAAAAGTCAAAATAGTTTCATACTTTTTTTTAGAATTTTTGTACGTGATTGAGGACAAAATTATTATCATTTCCTGAAATTAAAGCAGAAACATGATGATTCAGAATTAAAACAAGTGCATTCAGCAAGATTAGTCACTGGCCAATCAGAAGCCTGATCGTCAGTTGTCGCCTCTTTCTTTTAACAGTGTCGATAAATGGATCTCAAGACCCGTCCATCTGGCATTCAACATCTAAATTCTGATCATTTCCTGAGATTATTACAAAACCATGATGATTCAGTACCTACTAAAACGAGGGCATTTAATATGATAAGACGCTTACCACTCGGAAACCTGATGGTCTTGTCACCTCCCTCTTTTTACTACTTATCATTTCCTGTTCCTGATATTAAAACAGAAACATGATGATTCAGAACTAAGACAAGTGCATTCAGCAAGATTAGTCACTGGCCAATCAGAAACCTGATCGTCAGTTGTCGCTTCCTCCTTTTACAGTGTCGATAAATGAATCTTAAGCCCCGTCCATCTGGCATTCAACTTCTAAATTCTGATCATTTCCTGAGATTATTACTCATACCAACATGATGATTCAGTACTAAAACAAGGGCATTTATTATGATAAGACGCTGACCAAACATAAACCTGATCGTCTTGTCACCTTCCTCTTTTTACAGTTCCAACAATTAGATCTTAAGCCCCGCCCATCTGTCGTTCAACTACTAAATTCTGATCATTTCCTGAGATTATTACTCATACAAACATGATGATTCAGTACTAAAACAGGGGCATTTAATATGATAAGACGCTGACCAGTCAGAAACCTGATCGTCAGGGCCGTCGCGTGGGTGGGGCGACCGAGGCGGTCGCCTTGGGCGCCGCGAGCCGGGGGGCGTCGCCGTGGGTAACTTTTTTTTTGCGTTTTTCTAACTTTATTTATAATTTCTATCTCTGTGTACACGGAGGATACATGGCTGAGTACGCTAACTTTCTGTACAGAGCTAACTGTATGCACAAGCTTGTGAGGTCCAAGCGAAAGTCCGCTCCGCACGACTTCTACAGCTGAGTCGGCTCGCGCCCCCACGCCTCGCGCCCTCGCCCCGACCACTCGGTTCTGGTCCAAACCGAGTATCGACGAAAGCGCCCGATCGCTTTCGCCTCTGTAGGGCCTGGGGCGGGGTGCAGGGGCGCGGGCCTAAATCTTGCCTTGGGCGCCTTCGAACCACGCGACGGCCCTGCTGATCGTCTTGTCACTTCCTCTTTTTACTACTTATCATTTCCTGATATTAAAACAGAAACATGATGAGTCAGAACTAAGACAAGCGCATTCAGCAAGATTAGTCACTGGCCAATCAGAAGCCTGATCGTCATGTCACCGCCTTCTTTTTACAGTGCCAACAATTAGATTTTAAGCACCGCCCATCTGGCGTTCAACTACTAAATTCCTATCATTTCCGGAGATTATCATAAAAACATGATGATTCAGTACTAAATCAAGGGCATTTAATATGATAAGACGCTGACCAGTCAGAAACCTGATCGTCTTGTCAACTCCCTCTTTTTACTACTTATCATTTCCTGAGATTAAAACAGAAACATGATGATTCAGAACTAAGACCAGTGCATTCAGCAAGATTAGTCACTGGCCAATCAGAAACCTGATCGTCAGTTGTCGCTTCCTCCTTTTTACAGTGTCGATCATTTCCTGAGATTATTACAAAAACATGATGATTCAGTACTAAAACAAGGGCATTTAATATGATAAGACGCTGACCAGTCAGAAACCTGATCGTCTTGTCACCCCCCTCTTTTTACTACTTATGATTTCCTGAGATTAAAACAGAAACATGATGATTCAGAACTAAAACAAGTGCATTCAGCAAGATTAGTCACTGGCCAATCAGAAACCTGATCGTCAGTTGTCGCCTCCTCCTTTTTACAGTGTCGATAAATTGATCTTAAGCCCCGTCCATCTGGCATTCAACTTCTAAATTCTGATCATTTCCTGAGATTATTACAAAAACATGATGATTCAGTACTAAAACAAGGACATTTAATATGATGAGACGCTGACCAATTATAAACCTGATCGTCTTGTTAAATCCGTCTTTTTACAGTGCCGACAAATAGATTTTAAGCCACGCTCATCTGTCGTTCAACTACTAAATTCCTAACATTTCCTGAGATTAAAACAGAAACATGATGATTCAGAACTAAAACAAGTGCCTTCAGCAAGATTAGTCACTGGCCAATCAGAAACCTGACCGTCAGTTTTCGCCTCCTCCTTTTTACAGTGTCGATGAATGGATCTTAAGCCCCGTCCATCTAGCATTCAACTTCTAAATTTTAAATTTTCTAGAAATAATTACAATAATAATAATCGCGAAACATACATGGAGTATTTCGGATACCCCTATCTAATTTTTTTTTAAACGTCCATTACCCGGCCACCCTATATCAATACTCTCCACAAACGCACAATTATTTGTTGTGGTTCGACGAATATCGGATTATTTTTTAAATTATCTAACCTGTGGATTCCCACAAAATTTGGCAGACTCTCCTTTGTTTCAATGATATTAAGACGATTTTCATGTTTCAAATCGTTCGCATGGATATTGTGAGAGTTATTGAGCAAACCAGGTTTCAGATGCTCATAGCAGGTGAACCATCAAACGAGCCTGACCGAGATATTTGGACAACTAACTCGTTCTGAAAATATGAAAACTCATCTTCTCCGGATGATATGAAAATATACAGCTGGCTAGTCGGACATATTCAACCTGGGATTTTTCATCAGGAAATCAAACTCAATCGATTGATACAGTTTCCGGCTTGATATTTAAAAATTACAGACATTTGAGCAAAACGATAGCACGCTGTTCTTGTAGCAGCGCACTTAAAGAGCCGGTTGGAACAATTGATTATATAATAATCTGAAGTATTCAAGGACTTGATGCTCATTATACAAAATACCTAAAGCCAAATCAAGTATCATGATACGAATACTCATTAATTAATTCTTAATTCCCCAAATTGTACCGCTTGGGTGCGTCAATGGTAGTAAATGATAGGTAATATAAATCCGGTTGTATAGTTGGCGTGAATATTTTTTCAAAAGTTTATAATCTGTTGTTAAAACACCAACTATAAGACCATTATAGATCAAATGTACTTCCCAAATGAATTTTCATATTATTTCACATGATATGGGTAGGTCCAAATAAGAATAATTTGATTCAAACAAAAATTTGTACATGTGTGGACCTTATTGACATCGTACATAATCCCAAGTTTCATTACCGTAGTTTTATTCCACCAGAAGATATAAAACATTTTTCATTTACTGTAAGGTAGGAAGTCACAGAAGTTGAGTTGATTCGAGGTTGTCAGAATTGACAACCCATAATCGTGTTCTAAAAAGTTTCAATGTACTACTCCTTAGAGTCCTAAAGAAGTTTCAGAAGATTCTATTAGTATTACACTGTTCCAGAGTACGGAAAAAGACTTTTGAACAAGCGCGAATTCTCCTGACCTCACGTCAATGCTTTTCTACATTTTCTTTGTACTACCAATTGCATCTCACATAATCGGATGAAATGATCTCTGTATTGAGTAATAAATTAGGTCGATGTCCCGACAAGAACCAATTAATTGAAGGAATACTTCATTTACATGTATTGCCTTGGTTTTTATAACCTTGTCGACAAAGTTCCACATTTAATTCCTGTATTTGGTGGATGTAAACTTGTAAAACTGATTTACCATGACAATTACCTCAAATTTTCGTTATTCCTTGAATGTCGGTCGTCCGCACAAATTTTTATTTACAGCATTATTCACTTTGTGCACTGAGTTCAAGACACAATCAATTAGTTTTTATGTGTCGCACAGTACCACAGTATCAACTTTGAAACAAATTCAGAAAACAGTGTAATTTTGAACTCGAAACCAACAGGTGTAGGAAAATAATAGTTACTTCAAAATGATTAAGAGGATAACTCATTTCTTTCTAGTGACGCTTTTATCCACTTTATTTCTATTGAAAAATGGTGAGTAAAATCAGTTTTTGTACGCTTGTTCTAAATGCTGCAGCGAGCTGTCGTTTTACCTAAATGTCTGTTATTTTCGAATATTGGACCGAAAATAGCCTCAAACGATTGGGTCGACTCCTTGATGAAGAAGTCAGGTCCATCCGCATAAACTTCCGAGATGAACTAGAGTTATACATTTTCAGAATGAATATCTTGACCAAATTCGTTATTGGGCAAAACCCTTCCAATAGTTCGTCAGTTAAAAGCATTTGAAGTTGTGTTTGCCTAATACTATAACTACCACCCTGATCAATTTGTAATCTGAGAATGATTTGACTAACGTTGAAAGAAAAGAGTTTGCCAAATTTCTCGTAAAAAATTTTTTTATACACAAAACAATCCTTATCTAATAAAATATTCAACGGAAATTTGTGTATACGTTGCGCGTCAAAATTATGTAACAACTTAATTGTTTCACTTTTACCAAATTTTTATGAATTTTTGAAAATATTTTTGTTCCACCCTGCCATCCTCTTTAATCAATTGGTACTTTTTTGCCAAGGTTTTTGTATCGTCTTTACAGGCGTGAGGATTTTTTTTTTATTAGTTCAAAAGGTTTTCAGTATGTGCGTTTTGTCATTGTTCATTTACTTTGAGTCTATGGTACCTGAAGAAATTTGTCAACGAATGAAAGTCGACCATTACAGTTTTGTTGATGCACAACTATCAACCCCTACGAACCCTTCAATATTTCAATGGAGAAAAAAAATTGAGTGACATTGGAAATTTATTTCGGCATTGTAGTGCCCCTCGGAGTATCATTGTGCATCATAAGATAAGTTAAACTAAATGTAGAAAATTCATATTATAATAGTCGATTTTTATTCGGTGACAAAAGTCACCAAGTACCATCGTCTCAAAATGAGCGATGAGAAAGTGCACTTATTAAAAACCCCTTAGAGCTTACCCAAAAAAAAAAAAAATTTCTACACGCCTGTAAAGAAGATACATATGACCCACTTTGCCTTTCAAAAAAGTTAGAGGGTTCATCGATGTGTATTTCATGAACATGTTACTGTTTCAGCAAATAGCTCTTCAGATGTTCATTCAAAGGTAAGGCCTCCTTATTGTCACTTATGCTGCTTATTGATTTAATTTGTCCAGATTGTAGATGATATTTCATTAGATTATACAAGAGGATCTTATAATAAACTCCCACCAACTGAAAGAATTACCTTCACTTCACTTTTTGATGAGAGATATAATATTTATGACAAAGTTTTTATGTAAGTCTTTATTCCAGTGCCAAATTCAATATTTTCATGCCTCCTTTTATAGAACTGTTTTAACAGCGTTTCTGATTTACGTTGTGTACATCAGAGTAAGGACAAATTTCAGGATAGATTATCCAGGTGAGTGAAATTATTTTCTATACTTTAGGTCAACTATCATAATTGCATTCTTCAAGCATTTATCACTATTTTTCTTCCTTTGTTATCATATAATTGCCATATTTTTAATTCATTATCAAAATATTCCTCTTGAACTAATGGGTGATTTTTTGAAAGTTGTTTTCTTGAAAATCGAATAAAACACTCGAATTTATATTATACAGGGTGAGTCTTTGACTACTGCGTTAATTCTCACCATGGATTCTTGACGTCGAAAGAAAAATTTTCTTCCTTTAATATTTTTCCAAGTTTGACCCCGTTCAAAAGATATAGGGTGTTGAAATTTTATAAAAAAATTGCATTTTCACCTGTAATATGCAAACGACAATATCAATTGAAATGATCTCTTGTAGAAGGTTTTTGATAACAGTCATGCATATTTTGGCATCAATAGATTTATTCCATTTCTTGTGGGTTTCTCACTACTACTGTACAGATTGGAAAAATTGCATCAAAAACAAATATCAATTGAACTAAAGGTCCGTATCTTGTACTTCCTAGAATGATTAGTCTTTTTTGCAGATAAAATCATTCATCATCTTTTTTTCTAAATTGTACCATTTTAGATATTTGAAGTTGAAAGGAATTAAATCGATATAATAATCTGATGACACATGAGTGAGTAAATCATTTCTTAGAGGAAAAATAATGTTTTTAAACAATCCAGATTCAATAGTGGATGCTGCGGAAGGTAATTTTCATTCAAATTAAACTGGACTACACAGGGGTATTTGCCCAATGTGAAAACTTAAAATGCTTATATCTCTTTAACGCAGCTGAATATGGAAAAACGGAATGGGAAAAAAGTATTACTTTTGATCTCAATTGTTAATGGTTAAAATTAACGCAGTGGCCAAAGACTCACCCTGTATATTAAAAATATTTTTCGTGATCGATAAGTTGGCCTTTGTCACTTGCCTACTTTTTAATGATAACTTCATATAAATGTTGTCCTCGGCTGCATTTCAAATGGTTAAAAGGAATCGTTTTTTTGAGCTTTCATCGGATAGCCCAACGATTAATTCGGAAGCCTACTGTCATCAGCTTCATTCACTTCAACAGTAAAAGCAAGACCTAATCAACAGGAAAAGTGTAACTAGTGTTTTACCATGGTAACGCGAGACTGCACACATGTTTGATCCATCACCTTCTACAGCTTAAACAGGATACCTTGGCATACCCACCAATATAATTTAATGAAGTATTTGTTTATTGCACAAAAACTGTATTTCATTTCCACAACAACAAAACTAAATAACTTCCTAACAACCGAATAGATCATCACTCATAACCGTGGCTTTCAAATCTGATTATAAATATATTGGCTGTCACTGCTTTCTAAAATTGCATTTACGAGGGCCGTACAGAAACTAACCTCCGGTTAATTGAAAAAAAATACACCAAGTTAAGTAAAAATATTTTAATATATACATCTTACAACTACATCTTTGCACTATTTTTCGACATAGTCTCCATAACGATTGAGGCACTTATCGTATCTCTTCACAAGCTTTGAAATTCCTTCTGCATAAAAATCACCCGCTTGTGCCTTGAGCCAGCCTGTGACCGCATCTTTGAGCTCTTCGTCGTCATCAAACCACTGGGACCCGAGCCATTTCTTCATATGCATGAAGAAGTGATAATCGCTTGGCGCCAGATCTGGGTTGTAAGGTGGATGGTTGAAAACGTCCCACTTGAAGGACTCAAGAAGGGCTGTTGTTCTGCGAGCAGAGTGAGGACGGGCGTTATCGTGCAAAAAAACGATACCGGAAGTCAGCTTACCACGGCGTTTGTTCTGTATAGCCCGTCGTAATGTTTTTAGTGTTTCACAGTACACGTCTTGATTAATGGTCATCCCACGTTCCATGAATTCAACAGCCCGCACCTCACATTTGGCGGGATTTTCTATTGCAGCACACATTTCAAACTGCCACAAAAACTAAACTAGCGCAGGTACGATGTTCACTCGACTACGGCTTGATGCCGACTAACCTGCTGAGCGCGTGAATGCACAGATGGCGCGCTACTCCCCCCCACTACCCGCACTGTGACCAATCGGAGTTTAGTTTCTGAATGGCCCTCGTATATTGGCAACGAAAATTGCTCCATTAAAAGCAATTATTGTCGCAATCGACTAGAGAATATGTGCAGCTATTGACAGCAACACTAAAATTGAGAAATTGAGCCATATGGGACTCAAAAAAAACAAGACAAGCTCGGGCGCTGCATTACCTCCTCACTATTCACTTGGAAGTCAGACGTATAACTCACAGTTATATATATATGAGTGAACAAAACAAATTACTTGAATTTTTCATACCGATTAGATTTTCGGCAAATAATTCCAGCAACATGAACTAATATCGTCGAAAGGATAGTCGCATTTTTTCGAAACTTCTCCATATTGCGTTATTATTTGCTCTCTTCGTGTTGGAAGGCGATTATTGCCCAATATACAAGCATCGTTATTATTACCTGATATTCATGCTGGTGAATCATCTGTTCTAACAATATTTCATATCAACTTGCTCTTCCTTTCGTGCCGACAAAAACCTTTTCCTGGAAACTTGGCCTATATAGAAAAAATATTCAAATTTATCTGACTCGTATTGATCCAAAAAATCTCCAGCTGCTCATAAGATAACATTCAACATGGCAATCTTTAAAATTTTTGATCAAGATAACAATTTATTGGCCTTATTCGTGATCAAGATATTTGTGTGTGTTTGAGGGTGTTCATTTTATTAATTCAATCTTAGATGAAGATGACTCAAAATTCTATGGTGCTCTTATAAACTACAGAAAATGCGTTAATCCTGATCCATATATATCTGATGAGATGCTGAAAGAACAACATATGTCCGGAGTACGTAATGGACCATTGATAGCTATCTGCATATTATGGTTTGTTGTTGGATTCTGCAGCTTAGATCAACTGTTTGCTGTCTCTTACAATCCTATAAAAGGTAAGAATTTTTAAGTTCGGCACTTTTTGTTGAGGTAACAGTGTAATACTGCACTGAAGCGGCCTGCACTCTTCAGGTCAGAAAAACAGAATTTTATTTTAAATGCAAACCATCAGAATAGTGCCAGTAGATCGCTCCAAGTCATATGTTTCATCGAAGTATGAATTTTGACGGCAACTTATATCAACTCAAAATCTAATAGATAAATTCAGAAAAAGCAATTAAGGGAGCATATTCAGAGATATTTTTCTCTGTATTTATTGAACCAAGAAAAAGGTTATTGCGATAGCTCGGTGCGCATTTCGTATAATTTAGCCTTTTTCTTACATGAATAAAGGATCATGTACAAACTACAGAAAGTCAATTTAAATTTCAAGAATGTATCAGATATACCGGTATAAAGTGAGCGTCAAGATACAAATGTCTCGATAGGGAACATTTGTTGTGAACAATCCTTTATTTTTTCTGTTTGTTCACTATGACATATGTGAAACGTATCTAGTATACATCAAGTCATTGAACAGACAACATCATATTTTTTCATCGTGTTAAAAATGTCGAATTTTGTACCATAAAGTGATGATTTGCGGAAAGCATTAAGTTACTGTTTTCAAACGATATTGGATGGAGATGACAATTTGAATCGAAAGCAAATCATCATTTTCTTCCGATATACCTACTTGATAATTGTACTTTAAAACTTGTAATAGGTACTCGCGATTATTCGAACATCTCTTTTTTCATAAACCCAATTACTACTTAGTATTAATATGATATCTTTTTATTTCAGATATCAATGGACTTATTTTTGCCTTATTTACGTACTTCCTGGCCATTTTAGGTTGTTGTTTTATGTTTGATGTTTGCGTAGCAGCTCCATTGAGGTATTACGAAAAATAAATATTGGGAGAGCATCAATAAATATTTATTATTTCGAAGAGTTTCAATTGAATGTCCCAGATGAGAACAACAAACATGGACTAAACAGTCCGTGTTTGTTGTAGTTTACAATAGTATGAGTAACAATGTATTTTCCAACTAAAACATTATAGTAACAATAACTCTAAAAAAATTTAACTCCCTATCCGTAACTACCCTCTATTTAAAGTAGGTGTAATAAAAGTTTTCCCTGGTAACTCATTAAACATTAACTTTATAAGTTGAAGAAATTGAAAAAAAAGATTTATAGGAACTATCGATGCTTTTTCAATCGATAATGCAATCGCATAATAGGAGTTGCAAAGTTCTTTGCACACCGCATCAACATGTTCGGTCCACCTCAAATTGTTGTCAAAATGAACTCCCAAAAATCTGATGGAAACACTCGATGGAAAAGTTACATCATCAACATGAATCAAGAAAGTTTTGGGATACGCATTCGAAAATGTGAAGTGAATGCATTCAGTTTTAACAACATTAATTAGAATAGCATTAGATTGGCACCATTCAACTAAACTCCGTACCAAGAGTTCACATATTTGTTGAAACTCATCCAAAGAACTTGCGGAAATAGCAATGGATATGTTATCAGCAAATAAAACTATTCATGGCCTCAACCAAAAGTCGTAGATTAAGGCTAGATGATCCATGAATTTTCCTTTTTAAATGTGTAAGAAGTTCGTCGATGAACAACAGAAACAGGAGTGGTCCAAGGACAGAACCTTGAGGAACACCCATCTTAACATCAAATGCACTGGATGAAAATTCACCCAATCTGACGGAAGCAATTCTGTCACTCAGATAACCACGAATCCACTTTAAAATCAGCCCCCTGATGCCGAAATCATAACACTCTTCTAATATAAATTTAGGAGAAAGACTATCAAAGGTTTGAGTTGACTAATAATAGAAGTGTTGATATAAAAATGAAGTGTGACGAATATAGTTATAATGAACAGTGATTCCTAACCTAATATATATATATATATATGTATTCTTCCTTGTTCTGAAATGCCTCCAAAACTTGTAATTTAGGAACCTTTCGAAAGAAAATATAAGAACAGCGATTATAAAAAGATATTTCAACTTTTATATACATAGTTCTTTCACTTGTTGAATGAACCAAGTTAAATAGAAAAAGAAATTTCAATAAATTACACCCAAACTAGCTAAATCCTTCTCAACCAATGACGACATAAATATTATGACTTATCAATCTTCCATACAAATGAAAGAAAAAACAAAAAAATAGTTTAATAATAATATTTTTGTTTCTAGACATAAAAAATACATACAACACATACAATGGTATTATAAAGCAATGTCATTAAGTGGCAAGTTAAACTGCGAAGCGATAACTACAATTCGCTGAGAGATGGAAGAAAATTTTGCTGAACTATACTTTCAATTACATATCAACTTTGTTGGTTATAAAATCGTTTTTGTCACCTGAAATTGTGTGCCTTCCATGTGTTGCGACATTGAAGGAAAAAAATGCTAGTATGGATTTCACTTTTAATCGTTAAGGTGAAAAGTGCATAAACATCTTTTATTGTATCTAATAAAATAAGTTATTACAAAAATGTTCGTGTTTGTTCATAATATAAACTTATAAAACAACTACAATCTCGGCGAAAGATCATGAGCATTCTCTTTTGAATTGGCTATCCTAGAACCAAATTGAAGTGCTCTCTTCTTCAACACAGCAGCATTTTTCGAGCTGCAAATGATACGCTAACCCACGAAGAAGGTATTTCGGGCCTGTATCATCATTTGACGGAAAAGTTCTGAAAAAAATTAAGCAACTTTAATCCAAGAAAGTAAAAAAACTGTAATCTTAAATGTAATTAACTCAAATGAACGCTTCTAAAGAAAATTCATTTTACTAATAATTGAAATTTTGACAACACTATTAGTTATTTTTAGTTGTCTGTTGATACATACTTCTCCCAACAGTTCAGGCTTTGCACGAATTGGACAACATCTTCATCCAGGTAAGGTGTCCTGAGCTGGCGCCCATGATCTGAGACTACTCTGTCGTCTCTTCCAAGATTTCTGTAGGGCAGATTGGCCCAGTCTTCCTTAAGTACTTCTTGCAAACCTAACCAACTTCCTTTTTTGAATGCGGCTCTATGCCGGCTGTAGCCCCCAAAGAGTTCATCAGCGCCTGTTCCAACAAGAAGAATCTGAATAGTACAAATAAAAATAATAAAAAACAAAATGTGAGTGGTATTAATTTCAATTTTTTTTGTGAATGATGAAAGATTGAGAGGAGGGGTGCCATAGAATGGCCTGCTCGTTTCCCTGATCTGTCGCCCCTGGATTATTTTTTATGGCGAAATTTGAAAAATAAAATTTATGCGAGGGAGCCTGCAAAACTTGGATGAATTACGCCAGCGCATAGTAAACGAATGTCGTTTGATAACACCCGAAATGCTAAGGAATGTGAGGAGTCGCTTCGAGGAACTGCAGTATGTATGCATGGGGAAAGGTGGAGGTCATTTTGAGCATTTACTAAATTGAAGTATTTATCATTTCTTCATTGTCCGTAATTCAGTAAAAAGAACAATTTTTTCATTCAATTACGCGTTCATAGGCATAAAACTCGCCCAATTGTTTTTTGTTTTCTCATCCCGAAGATCAAACATTGGGGTAGAAGTTTATGGATTGAAATACTGTTTCGTGCTGATTAATAGTTAAGCAATTGAAGAAAAAAAAATAATACGCTCATGCAGGTAATTGAATTACCTTTTCAACAAAGCTACTTGATCTCAAAGATCCAAAGTTGGCGTGTGAATGTTATTGATGGAATCCTGAGTCACTCTGTATAATAAAAAAGCGATTAAAAAAATACACTCATGCAGGAAATTGAATTGCCTTTCCAAGAAGATACTGCTCGACAACCTTTCCCCTATTAAAAAATTAGAGCTGTTACAAGTTGCAGCAAGAGGGGTGGTGATATCAAACTCATTTGAACACCCTTATTTGTCCCCCTTTCAACAAAGTTTGACCGGTCCCAGCATTTTTCCGTTATTCCATCCCAAAGCTCAAAATTCCGGTTGGAAAGTTATTGATGGCCCACCCTGTATAGAAGAAATTCCCTGGTGAGGTAAAGACATGAGATTGAAAGGTTTTTAATAACATGAAATAAAATAGATATAATCAAATATATTACTGAATCACTGAAATCCTTACCCGACATGGAGATGTGTAGTGGTCACTTTTTCCCCTACTAGCAAACCAAAGAGCACATCCCAAACTATCATCTAAAATTGTATTCAAAGGATATATAAGATCTGCGATTCTCTTTTCCCTCTCTTCATTTAATTCTTCATCTGTGACATTCAACTCCACAAAATTCCATTTTCTTTCTGGACATAAAGTTTCTAATTCTTTAAGGGTTTGTAGCCCAGTTTTACGATCTGGGGTATTGGAATAATCCTTAGAGAAAGATACATTTAACAAATCGATTGGTTTATCAATTGGAATGAATTTATGTGCTAATAGAGCAAGGATTGCACAGTCAACACCTCCAGAAAACAAAACACCAACAGTAGCATGATTACAGTATTTTTTATCTTTTATGCAATTCTGGCAATACTGTGGCTGGCCTGTTATTCTTCTCATAATAGCTTTATCTAATCTTTTTCTTAATTCTTTAATATTATTTGCAAATTTTTCATTTGTAAGAGCAACACTAAGAAGGTGGCCAGAAGTATTAAAAGATTTTAAAATGTTCAATTCCATTTGAGTTGGTTCAATAAAAGTTTTAATCAAGATAGAATCTGAAATTGGGGTCTCTACATTCAACTCTTTATTCATGAATGCTTCAATTTCTTGAACTTTGGTAGTGAAATTAATATTTTCTGAGTACCATGGGTTGAGAGTCACAATTTGAGTCTTCAAATCTATAGAAAACAAACCTAAAGATGGAAGCTCAATAAATTTATGATTTGATGTTTTCTTAGCCACACTAGAAATTATTAATTCACCATCACTAGAAATACCTATCAGAAGACTTCTCCTACCATACTTATCTCTACCTATATGAAGAATTGATTTAGTTTTGTCTAAAAGAACAAATGCAAAGGGACCATTAGTGTTTAATAATGAATGCAAAGTTTGATTATTTTCAAAATACTCTAAGAATAGTTTAGTATCACCGGATGCATTTCTTTGATTTTC
Organism: Micraspis discolor; assembly: GCA_030674115.1. Lineage (NCBI taxonomy): Eukaryota > Metazoa > Arthropoda > Insecta > Coleoptera > Coccinellidae > Micraspis > Micraspis discolor. The sequence goes on from JARTUT010000873.1 coordinate 3,991,389, forward strand.
GTTGTCATCACTGAATATATCCCCATTGTATAAAAGAACATAGTCATTTTTCACTAAAGGCTGTTTCGTGAGGTTAGAGCCTTGAAGCCATAATACACTAGATGCAAAGAGAAATGTTGTATTGTCACTGTGGCATATTTCTACTTTACTATAATTCGGTCCTCTTCTTGATAAATTCAACTTGAATTCTTGAAACTAAAACGAAAAGGGTCAAACATCCTAAGTGAGAACCTGCAGTTAGGTACATCAAAAACTTACAATTTTCGATAATTTTTCTGTAATATTTGTGTCAGATGACTTTGAAAAAACACAAAATATGCCACACATGTCTAAAAAATGAAATTTAATCTCCAAAAACCACCATCTAATAACAATTATGACTGTTTCTTATATTTAGATTCAGAAGACAGTTTGTTTTTAATAGTGAAATGTTTTGTAGGTTATGAACTCATCCATATTTTTCAGAAGGCAAGCTAGTACACGATTTATTTTTCAAGAGTGACATCTAGAGGATGATAAAACGACTAGTTTCATTTTGTCAGTCATTTGCAGAATATACGAAAAAAGTTAATGTTTTATCAGAAAATTTTCACCCTTAAGGTAGGCAAGTACACGTTCAATGTTTTTTAGGGTGTTCGAGAGACGTCTTAGGGAACATTAAACCTGTGGTTCGATTTTGACAGTCATCTGCTGAATATATGAAAAAAATATTTTCATTTATAATTATTACCGAAAACCACGTAAAATGCAAGTTCAGTCCCATGAAACAATCACATAACACATCTGACTCTGGAACGTTGTTCAAAACTCTGGGTGTTGAGATTTTTGGCGATTACTAAAAAGAGGACTGTTTCCAAATGATTTAGCTAGAGTTGGCAAAATACAACGTTTATTGTACAATGTTCATTTTCACATATTAAATAGGTATTCGCACGAACTTAATTATTTGAAAATCAGCTACATCTAAACAGAGTAGACCTATTTACAATTATGGAGAAAATTGAGTGTGATAATAATCGAGAAGTTATCTTGAGAAAATGTAGAATCCTATTTCACAATAGAAAAGTCTGAACGTTGTGCAATCACTTAACTAGATGGAGTAATGTATGCTGCCTAATTATTCAAGTCAAGAATATTGAGAGTAGAAGAGCCATCTATCAAGTACCTGTCTTATCTATCAGAAAAACAGAAATTGAAATACATAATTATCTGTGAAGAGTTGATCAATTTGAATTGTATGAAATAGAGTTTATAATATAATTACTTTATGCAAACAACTTCATGCAGTGGAATGAATACCGAAATCGTGAAAATACCCTCCGTCACGATCATAATAATTTTTTCACACTGCTAACAGTTACTGACAAGAACACTAGATGGCAGGCTATCTAGCCGAATAGAATTCTTCAAATATGAATGAAATTTAAGATGTTAGTACCACTAGAAAAGTAGATTTCTTCAAAAATGTATAATTTTCAAGAAATCCTATATATTTCAAGAAATATGCTTTCATGTATTTCAAGCTTATGTAAAATCATTGTTTATATATTATAATATGTAAACAATGATTTTACAAAATCATGTGCATATTTATTCAGCTATTATAAAAATATTTCTTCTTAGAAATGGTTTCATGTGATGTAAAATTTTGAGTTGTGAATTCATTTGCTGATAAACCACCCATCAAGTCACTATATAAAACATTTTACACAAGTGCTCAATCCTCCAATCATTTATTTTTCTAAAGGAATTATAACTAAATCTATAATTTTTTTTGTTATTCGACGATTATGAGTTGGAATAAACCGCATCCTTTCATAACATTCCCATGACGAAAACGTCTTAGTATTTTTACTGGTATTACATTAAACTTTTAAATATAAAACTGCTATAAATGAATAAATTTGATTAAGCAGAATTCTGAACGCTAGATGTTTGCACGATCATTACCAAATTACAGAGTTTATTGAGATATTTATTAAACGAAGAGAGACCCCTACCGTCAAGTAGATATATCACAGTTCAATAATTCTTGAACCTTCTCACCAGATAAAATGATACAGATTTCTCCTTCCTTTTCCACAGGTATCTGCAATTATTCAATAATTTCATGGTTTTATGGCCGTGCGAACGTTTCTTTATATATTTCTGTGAACTGAATTGGTTACACTAGTACCGGGTTGATGTTTAATGTGAGGTTAAATTGTTATTTTCAAACATTAAATTTTCAGATAAGAGAAAATTTTGTTGCTGGAAAACATCAAATAATATTAATTAACGATAGGTTTTTGTTAAAATCATGACAACTAAAAAAAGAGATAGTCAACTTCCTGCCGAAGAAAGTGACCAATTACTAATAAGGCCTCTGTAAGTGTACTTTTAAAGACTTGAATATTATTTATAAAAATTTACTTTTTAGTGGAGCTGGTCAAGAAGTTGGAAGATCTTGCATAATGGTGGAATTCAAAGGCAAAAAAATTATGGTCAGTTTATTTTATTATTGCTTTAAGTGAGAAGGGTAGTCACAATTTGCAATTATTATTATGTTGAATGAGATAGAAGGAAAACAGGCTCTTCTTGGTCCCTTATACTGAGTAGAATCTTGAAATTGTTATAGTGGCTTTTGGAAACTTAATCAGATCAATCCTTTAGTTTAGATCCTGTGATTTCAGATTTATTTGGGTCAGTCCAGATCACCAAATTGCACTACCAGTATCAATTAGATCAGTGAATCTTAAAAATGCAATTTTTCCAATCAAGCTTCTAAAAGCCCCTTAGGAATAACTTACAACTTCAAACTATATATGAAATCTAATATAGTATAGAAAAACTCTGAAGATGTTATTCAAATGATGTAAGAATGTTCTTCGTTATAAAATGATATTTAAAAACCCTTAGTAATGCCGAGACTTTTATTACTCAATTCTATCAGAGTATTTCCCTTTTACTGTATACACATACATTGATCGAATAATTCCCTTGAGAAATCTCAGTATCTTCTACTACTAGGTTTTCTCATTTTCTCTAATGAAATTTCTATTTGGTTATAGCTTGATTGTGGAATTCATCCAGGTTTATCGGGAATGGATGCATTACCATTTGTTGATTTGATAGAAGCAGATGAAATAGATTTGCTTTTGATTTCACAGTGAGTACCTGATATATTATTGAAAATGCTAATTTATCATATGTATGAATTTTTCAGTTTTCACTTAGATCATTCCGGTGCTTTACCATGGTTTCTACTGAAAACTAATTTTAAAGGAAGATGCTTTATGACACATGCAACTAAAGCAATTTATCGATGGCTACTTTCAGATTATATTAAAGTTAGGTAATAATGTTTTGACAATTTATTGAGAATTATAAAAAGATTTCATTATTGTTTTAATCATATATTTAAACATTCCTAATTCTTCCAGTAATATAGCAACAGAACAAATGCTTTACACTGAAGCAGACTTAGAGGCAAGCATGGATAAAATTGAAACAATTAATTTTCACGAAGAAAAAGAAATTTTTGGCATCAAGTTCTGGGCCTATAATGCAGGTCATGTTCTAGGTGCTGCTATGTTTATGCTTGAAATTGCGGGAATAAAGGTATGATACCTATAATTTTTGTCAAAACAACATTTATTAATATTTTAACTTTTAGATCCTATATACTGGAGATTTCTCCAGACAGGAGGATAGACATTTAATGGCTGCTGAAATACCAACTGTACACCCTGACGTTCTTATAACAGTAGGTAGAGGTTATTTATTCCGTAGTTTTTTTATAACAAATAAAATGCAAGGAAAAAAACGATTTTTTCATAGCCAATGATTCAATCTCATTCATTATAATATTTTTATAGAAATATCTGACATGCAATTTTTTTTTATTCCTTATTTCTTTCACATTGAGATTCAGTGATTTTCCCTTAGAAATTATAACAGAGAAATCTTGAAACAAGTATCATGTACATGAAGAAGTCATAGTTGTTGGAATTGCAGCTTACAAGTGTGTTCAATCTGATTAATTTTTGGAATTTTAGGAATCTACTTATGGGACGCATATACATGAAAAAAGAGAAGAGAGAGAAGGAAGGTTTACTAATTTGGTCCATGATATTGTGAATAGAGGTGGTCGATGTCTTATCCCTGTTTTTGCTTTAGGTAGAGCTCAGGAATTACTGCTGATTTTAGGTAATAATTTCTTTATTTTGTTCCCATTTCAATAAATAACAAACAATTGCTTTTTATACTTGGTTGTTGAATTATTTCACTTGATAGCAAACTTGGAGCCTATTTATGTTCTTTGTTGATCTGATATGTTGTCTTATACCATAGAGATAATACAAGGGGAGATACATCAAACTGGTGTTAACCTTTTTATACTATATTTATATCTAGTCAGACAATCAAAATTATTCAATGTACAAATTTCTCCTTCTTTATTATAACTATGTAGGATACTAATGAGTTGTTTTCCAGATGAATATTGGACCCAGCACCCAGAACTTCATGACATACCTATTTATTATGCTTCATCCCTGGCCAAAAAATGTATGGCTGTATATCAAACTTACATTAACGCAATGAATGATAGAATTAAACGACAAATTGCAGTTAATAATCCATTTGTCTTCAAACATATCTCAAACTTGAAGGTAAGAATCTATTCTGATGATCAGTTTCTTGATCAGCTCCTAAACTTGTTCTGCATTGTTTGATTTGCATCAAATGTGTATTTCTTTTTTACCATTCCATTTGGAAAATATGTAAAATACGTTTTCTGTAAGTCTTAAAGCCAAAATCTCTAGTATTTTGTTTCCACAATTTTTTATGCTAATTAATGTCACCAATGTAGAAAAGTTTTGTACTTCAAGTCCTTGCATTGAGTGAAGTAAATATTGACAAGCGTATTTTTAGGGTATTGACCATTTTGATGACGTTGGACCCTGTGTCATAATGGCATCTCCTGGAATGATGCAGAGTGGACTATCCAGAGAGCTGTTTGAATCCTGGTGTACAGATCCAAAAAATGGAGTCATTATTGCAGGTTACTGTGTTGAAGGAACATTAGCTAAAACAATCCTATCTGAACCAGAAGAGATAACGACAATGTTGGGTCAAAAGTTACCATTAAAAATGTCTGTAGATTATATTTCGTTCTCAGCCCATACAGATTACCAACAAACTAGTGAATTCATACGAATATTGAAGCCTCTCCATGTGGTAAGCTCTTGTGTTTTTATTCAGATGAAATTTTACATGATTTAGAAAGAACTTTGTAGTATCCAAGATTTTAATATTTTTATTTTCAGTAGTACCATCAGCATTCTTTCATATCAGACTTTAACTTTCGTTTCTTGGCTGTAATCATATTTGCTATTTCCATCATATTTAATTGCACTTCTAAAGTAGTTTGTGAACTGTTCTACCGTATCTTTGTCTGACTTATATTCTTTATTTTTGTCTTTGAGAGTAGAGATGTTATGTGATTGTTTATATTTCGAAAGTTTGTTAACCTCTCGATAAAATGATTTCCGTCTGGACTCTTTAATTTTGGTGCATGCCTTTATCCAAGTATGTTGTCTGTATTGTTGGACCATGATATTAATGCTCTTGTTAATTTAATGGATAAATTTTATATTCAGGCTAGGGTTGGATCAGGTATTCTCTGTTTATTTTTTTTTAGTTTTATGAGGTTTATTACATATGGCGGAAGTTTGTGAAGTACCGTATGATACTTGATTATGGGTTATTCTTTTTTACACTACTTGATAGAGTGTTATTGAAATACTTTATAATAATCTTCGACAATATGCACAGTGTCATTTTTCTGAATGAAGTCCAAAACTTCTCTATTGACTTTTTTAATTTTACATGCATGGAACTTGTATATTGTTCATACAAGTACTTCCATGTATGTAACACCCTTTACACCAACAGAAATCAAAGACTAGACCAATCAGTATCTTAAAAAATTTCTCCAAAATCTTTGAGTTAACTATGGCCACGTGTATTATAGATTATTTTAACAACTGTAATCTGTTTAGTCTTTCTCAGCATGGCTATTTGAGGGATAGCTCAGTGCAAACAGCAATTTTTCAATTTATTGCTAATATCCTGATATTTCTAGAAGAAAATAAACTTGTATTCATAGATCTATCAAACGCATTTGATTGGTTGAATAGACAGTTCTTGTTAAGAAAACTTGAACAGTATGGTATAGATGGCAGTACTCTTGGCTGGGTTGCTTCGTATATCTCAGAGAGGTGGCAGTGGGTCAAAATAACAAAAAATAATGTAACACACTTTTCTGCGTGGTTGTCAGACAACTTTGCTGTCCCTCAGGGTGGCATTTTGGGGGTTCTCTGTTCCTAATAATTATAAATAATTTAGAAGAGGTAACAAAGGCAACAGAAGATTCAGAACTTACAGATTATGTTGATGATACCAATGCTTTGATAGCTGGGGTGTGGATGCTGGCTCGCTGAGGGAGAGATGTAGCTTGCTGCATGACCGATGGTTTTTGAAAAACGATTTTACTATAAATAACAAAAAAAAACAAGCGTAATAATATTCAGAGCAAGTACTACAAAGGAGAAACCTTCAGATGTTTATCTCGGAAGCCAAAGGATTGAAACTGTCGGGAGCACCAAGTTCTTGAGAGTCATAATAGATGAATTCTTGAAGTGGAGTACACATACAGAATATCTCTTAAAAAAACTCAACAAAGTTATATTTGCATTCAGAATTATTGATAGATATGTCAATGAAAATGTGAAAAAATTTTATACTATGCCATCTTCGAATCATCACTAAGATATGGGATAATATTCTGGGGCACAAGTACATTTGTGAAATTCATATTTGTGAGCCAGAAGCGTATTATCAGGATATTCTTGAAAATGGGGTTCAGAGACTGTTGCATGGGTAAATGCAGGGAGCTAGGGTTGCTTACAGTGCATGGTCTATACATGCACAAAACTTTCTCTACCTTCACAGAAATAAAAATGAATTCCTTAGAAATAATAGAAATTTTACTTATAACACAAGAACAGCTAATATTACTTATCCTCAACATAAACTTGCATTATATATGTGTATAAAGGTTTTCAACAAATTACCGGATTATATGAAAAGAATACAAAATTACAAGATATTCAAGGTGAAAACAAAGAAATTTTTAATAGATAAGGAATCATATAGTTTAATAGATTATTTGATGTTATGGTATTCATGTATATAGGACACTATTTCATTTTGTTATTTTTTTTGTTTCATGAAATTTTATTAATTTGAAATAAAGAATCTATCTATTATAAATTGTTACATTTGCAATATGCACCAAAATTAATGATTCATAGTTCCAAGAATTAGATTAGATATCAATGAGATATAATGATACCAAAACTGAAATATCTTGTGTTATAATTGAATTTTGTTTTTATTATTCAGGTGTTAGTTCATGGGGAACAAAACGAAATGAGTAGGCTGAAAGCTGCTTTGATAAGGGAATACGAAGATGACCCAAATACAACTATTCATATTCATAACCCCAGAAACACACACTCTGTGGAATTATCTTTCAGGGGTGAGAAGACTGCCAAAGTAATGGGATCACTAGCCATGGAGGAGCCTTCTGTAGGCAAAACACTATCTGGTATTCTTGTGAAGAGGAATTTTAATTATCATATTTTATCATCAGATGACTTACCAAGTAAGATATTGCATATATAATAATGCTTGTAGCTTATTTATGATTTTCCAGAATATACTGACATGAGTATGAGCCAGATACTTCAAAGACAGAGTATCTATTACACTGGTAATGTTATAGTTCTTCGACATTTTATCTCCCAGGTAGCAGGTCTTTTGGAATCTATAGATGAAAAAAAAATGAAAGCTTTTGGTGTGATAGTTATAACTTTTGAAGGGAAAATTGTAACTCTAGAGGTATGTATTGAACACTTATTTTTATCTGAACACACCTTTTCTTTTCATTCACTACATCCTTATCCATACTTTTTTCAGTGGGATGCAAATCCAGTCAACGATATGTATGCTGATGCAATAGTAGCTGCAATACTCCAAGCTGATCTCTTAGAAACGCCCATTAAGAACTTGGCCACCAGTGTGAAAGTAGACAAAATGCATTTTAAGGTATGTTTTTACTAAAATACTATATTATCAGGTATTAGTATTTGATTGAGAATATGTAAGATATTTGTAACTTCCTCACATACAAAATTTTTTCTTTAAATACGTTAAATATATTATGAGGTATTAAGTATTAAAAAAAAAATGTTGGGAATTTTTGAAAGATTTTCTAGTGTCTCAAGCATATTTCTCTTTGTCTCCATGCATTCTCCACAAAATTACTGCGTATATATATATCACTAACAAGAAATTATGAATTTTGAAATTTCTCATATTTTTTTTTAGGAATGTTTAATAGAAATGCTGCAAGACATGTTTGGAGAAGATTCTGTTCCTAAAATTTTCAAGGGTGAAAAATTATATGTTGCTGTGAACGAAAGACGGGCAGATATAGATCTATCAACTTTAGTGAGTATATCTAAATTTTTTTGAAATATTTACTTGGTTAAAATCCATCATACAGCATTGATGTTATAGTAACCAGCTTCAGCGGATATCTACTGCTATCAAGATATATATATATATAGTTAATCGTTTTATTGAGGTTGCACTTAAATAATTCATTTTTATTTTCAGAAAGTAGAATGTCCTGGAGATGAAACATTCCAACAAATAGTACAAACAGCGGTGTCAAAGCTTTATCAATCCCTGGCTCCACCGCAAGTGGAATGATTTTATATTTAAATAAAATAAATATAAGTTAACATAAATTTTTCTTCTAGATGAAATTATCAGTTTTTTTAACGGATTTTGTAAATATTTTAATTTTTAACGTTTGACGTAAAAAATGTTAATGCTAATATAAGTTTTTTATGAATATTCATAGTTGTCTTGAAGGTCAACTAACATATGATTCGTTGAATAATTATGAAAAAAAAAAGCATCATTCAAATTCGTCAATATATTGTATATTTTATTGAACATTCATGATTGTAAAAATAAAATATTTAAGAAAATATTTTTCGTCTTAAATTAAATACATGTATAAAATGGAAACAAAAAAATTTCACAGGATTCATAAAAAGAATTAAATATAACTCGAAAAATTTACAAGGATTCAAGTACAACAGCAATTCCTTGACCACCTCCAATACAAGCTGCGCCAACTCCAAATTTAGCTTTCCTTCTCCTGCAAATTCATTAATGAAATTAAATATTGTAATAATAACATCGACTTTTTTATTAGAATATATTGAATATTTTCAATTTAATTGAATTTATATTTACCTCAGTTCATGTACCAAATGTGTGGTAATTCTAGCACCTGATGCAGCAAGGGGATGTCCCAAAGCAATAGCCCCTCCATTGGTATTCAACTTGCTCATATCAAGTTTAAGATCTTTAGCGCAAGCCAAAACTTGTGCGGCAAAGGCCTCATTTATCTGTGAATAATCCTTATTAAGAATATTATATTAAATATTATTCAAAGTGTTTCACCTCTATCAAATCCATGTCGTTCAAAGTTTTTCCTGCTGCTTTTAGAGCTGCATTAATTGCTGGTACTGGTCCAATACCCATGATAGTTGGGTCCACACCTACAGATGAGTATGCCAGGACCCTAGCCAATGGTTTAAGGTTATTTTTGTTAGCTGCTTCTTCACTCGCAAGGACAAGTGCACCAGCACCATCACAAATGCCCTAAAAATTTGATTCATCATGTATTCAGACAATTTATTATCTACATCTTACCGAAGCAGAACCAGCAGTAACCAATCCGTTTTCTTTAAAAAGTGATTTTAATTTTTTCAGCCCATCAAGTGTAGTTTGTGGTCTTGGGTGTTCATCAACTTCAAAGTTTACCATTTCTTTTTTTACTTTCACTTGATGTGGGGCTATTTCTTCCTTGAAGACTCCTCCATCTTGTGCTGTACAAACATTTCATAAAAATTGATTGAATAGTCAATTCATTGAGAAATTATTGAGTAAAACTAGGTTCTCTATTTCAGTTTCTTAATGAGTTCATTACAGTACTAAAAACAGTGCTGTAATGAACTCATTACAGCATTGTTTTTAGTTATATTTTTCGTTTTGTGGTTGACAACACTGACATGCTATCCTTTCGAATGTAAACACGCGTCCATTGCATGTCAATTGTCAATATTAAATCATGTAGAGATTGGCACGCACTATTCGCATTCTCTAATCTGTCAATTTTCGTATCAGTCACACCAACTCGAAAATAAAATACAAAAGGCACTAGGAGGTATAATCTGAATTTTCATTGAATTCCAATAAATTTCTCACAATTCTTGACTGAAAATATGGTCTAATACTTTTTAGTCCAACACACATATCAAAAATATCCCGTCGCTCGTTTTGAATTTGCATTCATGTTGGAATATATTCTGCAACTTGTATTATAATATACCATTAATTAATTATAATAAATACACAATATATATTGACTTTTCTGGCATGTGTTTTTTACATTGATAGTGACAAGACACTAATAAAATTGTTATTTCCTCTAGAGCTATCTTCAAACTCTATTCGTTTGAACAACAAATTAAATTTATAATCATAAACAGCACTGACTTAAAAGTTTCAATTATATATCGACATCCTACATTCGATTTCTCTTACCAGCTTTCCATAATTGCTGAGATCGTAAAGAAAACTCATCAACTTCGTCCCTTGTAACTTGCCTCAGTGCCCCAAGTTTCTCCGCAGTCAGTGCCATAGGTAATTTGCAGTAAGAATCTGTGAGTCCCAGCCAAAGTGAATCTTCCAATACTATATTTTGCCCAAGGGGAACACCAAACCTCACATTACGAGCAGAGTAAGGAACAGAAGACATGTTATCAACACCTCCAGCTAGAGAAATTTGAGCAACGCCAGTTGCAATGTCCTGACAACTATTTACAACTGCTTGAAATCCAGAACCACATAGCCTGTTCACTGTAAGTGCAGGTTTTTCAATGGGGATTCCACATTTTAAAGCAGCATGTCGAGAAACAAAAGCACCATCTGAAGTTGCACTCTAATAAAAAAATAATTTCTCTGTAAAGAGCTTGAAATATGAAATTTTTGTTTGATATCTACCTGAAGAACATTACCAACTATAACAGTGTCTACTAATTCTGGTTTAACTCCAGCTGAAGTGAGGGCGGCTTTTGCAGCGGTAGCTTGAAGATCACTGATATGAGCATTGGCTAATTTTCCTCCAAATGTTCCAAAGGCCGTTCTTTTAGCCCCAACAATGAATATTCCTGTAATAAGTTTATCTAACTACATGATAGATACATTTTTCATGGCTGACTTGATTTTTCTTCAATTAAAAAATTATTTCACAAATTAATTAAAAGTTAGATAATTTATGCACCATACAATATTCACATACATTCTGTTGTTTTCACTTACCTTTAACCGCTGAAGTCATTTTTTTGAGGAGAAATTAAGTTCTGAAACCTATACAACTCTGAACTCCACAGCAAATTGAACTGAATCGAAAAATAATGCTATCTTTTATCAATATTCGAAGTACCTTACACCTCTTAAACGTTGTGAATGAAGTCCAAAGTCTAATTGGTAATTCAATAAAAATAATACTTGATAAACAACATCCAAACAACAAATAGAATCGAATAAAGTAAACACAATGATCTGCAATTACTGAAAATTTTTTAGCGAATTCTGGTAAATTATAGACTAGTTTAATTAATTTATTGATATTGTATCTCAGACTAAAGAAATCTTTCTACAGTCTAAGTATTGTATAGATGTGTACTAGGTTATAAATGCAATTTATATGTTGAGTGTGACTTAAAGAAAGATGTGACTTAAGTTACATTGAGGTGTTTTGAGTGAAACTTTATACCTCACTTAATTTTCAATGCAAAGTGTAAATTGAAAAGATTAATAAAAAAAATCATTGGAATTAGAGCTCTCCGTAAAAATAGTTAAATGAAGAGTTTTTTTTTATATATTTTGAATAAAGTTCATCATTTAGAAAATGATGACCTCTGATCACTGTACTTGAACAGGACAGAAAAAGAAACAACTGAGCGAGAGGGCTGTGCTTTCACTTCCGCTGCCAGTCCTTTGACTCGCGCACGAAAAACCGACAATTGAGGGAGCGCAGGGCAGTGCGAGTGGCAGCGGCAATGTCATGGGAAGTGTCGTATTTACACTCTCGCGCTGCTCAAAGCCCACTTGGGCAGTTAAATCAGGGGATATACTTTCGTTTTTATTTTATTGGTTATACAAGTGTCATTGAAAAAAGTACCATGCATATAAGTCCGAAACTGCTTTCTTTAAGAAATACAGGGTGTTGAGGTTTATTTCTTTAATTGGTTTTTTCAATAATTTTGGACGAAGAGGTAAGAATCGAATAAATGTGGTATGCGGGGATTTTTTATGATGCAGAATCCAAATATCCCATTAGTTTTTAGATTAGTAGTGCTACTTCAACACATATTTATCTATATATATACAAATATATAGCGTAATCAACCGTACGCATAATACACTCATTAATTTCTTCAACAATGGTTAAAAATTGTTTTTCTGTTGGCTCTGATTATCGTCGCAGAATTTTTTTCTTTGCACTCTTCAAAAAACTAGTAGAACAGCGTGCTATGGATTTGACCAAATGTCCGCAGTTCCAGAATTCGAGCCAAGGGTCACAATTCGTTAGTGCTTTTCTACATTTTTTAAATATATTACTTACCTGTCTCTACATCTCAGCCATTGGCACAAGGTACAGAGGATATTCACATATGTAGTAAATAGTATAATAAATATGGAAGGAGTGATTAGTAAAACATCAAAAATAAAAGATCATGTAAGATTATTCATAACAAAACTGTTCAAGTCAAGATGCAATACATATTCATATATAATTGAATCGTAATATTGAAACACACAAATTTCCTTCACAAATAGAAAATTAGAACAAATCAAGTTTCTTGAAAGTTCCTTCTACTCCATATATATCAGACACATTTTTTGGTTTTCCTGGTCTTTTAGATTCATCTACTAGTTGGCTGTCTTGATATTCAAAAAACTTCTCGTTTTCACTGAACAATTTTTTTGTTTTTTCTGAAATTTATTTGTATTAGAGATAATTGAAAGCAGAATTCATGATTCATACCATGAATCACAGACACAGCTTCACATTTTCCTCCATAATCATTTGGTAAGCATTCCAAAGGAACATACTTCTCCATATCATTCAAAGATTGATGGACAGTTAACTGAAAAAAATTTAAAACAGTCAAATAAATATGACCCCATGGATCAAATCTGCAAAACGACAAAATTTCTTGACTTTGGGAAGATGTGGGAAAAAAAGCTTCAATAATTTCAAAATCAAACTGCACAAATAATCATTAATTAAAATAAAAGGTTCGCTTTAGGCAAATAATTACTGTGTCTACTGGAGACATTGGGAAGATATAATTCACAGAAAACAAATAGCCTGTATTATTAATATACCCAGGGCTATCGCCATGGGGAGGAACAGACAAGGAGCCTCCCCCTGCATTTTCTACTGGGAAAATGTTAGTAAATTTGGGGTCATGCAAATGGAAAAAATCTTAAAAAAAAAACATAAATAAAATTAAATGAGGGAGGCAATAAGAAAAAAAATAGCGTGTATTATAAATACAACACAATTATTTAAGAGGTCGTATATATGGTGCTTCTGAAATGAGACGCCATTAATACTAAACTTCAACTTGAAACCTAAAAAGACTCATTCATCATTCCTATTTTTGGTATTTTGCAATATCAAAAAACATATTTATCATTTCTTGCCGGTAAAACTTAAAAATCAGATGACAATGTATAGGATCATTTTCAATCGGGTTTTCAGGAAAATACATGATTTTATCAAATAAATAAAATAACAGCATGGATCGAATAATCGCAGTGTCTTTTCAAAAAATATTTTTCTGTCAGAGGGTCAACATCAAAGTTCCATATGTAACTGTTTCGGTACTTTGAAAGACACAAAATGAATATTCATCGAATTGAATGAATATAAAAGTATTGTAACAAATCAAATACGGATCTGACTCGCATAATGCCGAAAAAGGGATTAAGTAAGAGCCATTAAAGCGGAATATGGCGTGCGACGACAGAGACTGAAGAGGCAATAAATTACATCACGGATTATTTCGCAGTCAAAATGATGAACATTAAGTGCAATAAAAAATCACATTTTATGAGGGTGAAAAAGACCGCATTGAATACTCGAGAAACACAAGGTCTTGGACCAGAATGTTCTCGAAGCGTCATCATGATTAAAAAAACATTTGTGCGCTACAAGGAGACATTGTTGATTGAAGAACAGTACGTGTTAATTTATAGTGTTACTTACCATTTCAAGAACTTCCTTCTTAAGGAAAGGCTTCGACAAATTCATAGCTTTGTCTAATATTGAATTTGCATTGAAATAATGAAGACCCTTCAGCCTTACTGGCATTGCTTCCTAAAAAAAGAGTAGGTATATTTTATATGTAGACGTTCAACACAAAATAAAAATGTATGAGCTTATCCAAATTTTGATGTAAATATATTCAAAGAACGGACCTGCAAATAATAACAGAATTTCTTCAGGGATAAAGGACTCAATTTGGTAACATGACCGAATGAGATATCTTTCACATCAATACAACATCTCAATCCTTTATGAGTACCATTCAAATATAAATCCAGCATCACTACCATATCAAATATTTTCATCACCTCATTCATTATGAAATTTTCGGCATTTGAGTCTAAGAATTTGAAAAACAACACAGTGTGTCCTTCCTTTGTTTTTTGGGGAAGAATTGAGAAACAACTGAAAGTTAATGTAAAGTTTAAGAAAAAAGGATTAAATTGATGAATTTGTAATTGATACCATAATTCCATATTCGTTTGAAAAACTTCTGACTTCAAGTCCCTTTTTCTAAAAAGCTCAGCGCTAAGGGTTTTCATAGTGAAATAATTATCGATGGCTATTTTAGCATTTTCATTGCTGAAATAGCTACTTTGAAGGAACCATATGACTTCTTGCTCTGAAAAGAAAAATGGTAGAAAAAATTATTTAGAATCTGAGGTTGTATCGAATCAATAGGAATATGTTTTGAATATAAAGCACAGAATATCAGAATACACGAAACGCAAAAATAATAATATTACAGCAATTGAGAAAGAATGTCGTGAATATTTATAATTTTCATTTGATATTGAAAATAGGTTTTCGCCCGACTGTTATGGAATAAATGAGCCTAAAAGAGTTGAAAAGATAACTAATATTTTATAGTATGGAACGACATTCTGAAAATCTGAAATTGAAGTCCTTTTAAAAATAAGGTACATCACCAGGTCATTCAATTGTTAACTAGCAGATTTTTCCTATTCTATGAAGGCATAAATAAAGGGATAAAAAGTATTGATATTTAGTTTATAACCTTGAAACATTATAGAGTCCTTTTGATATAAATACTTCATGGAATATTGCAATCAATGTTCATAAAAGTTTGTTGATTTGTTAATTATTATTTATTGTAACTATTTCGAAACTGAATATCTAGAAAATGTAAAAAAAAAGTATTTGCGATTAATAACAAAATTGTTTAAAATAAATAGCGAAATTCGGTATTTTTCAAAGAAAATTAGGATTCGAAAAAAAAATTCCTCCATACTTCGACTTTTAATTGTTGGAAATCATTTCTGTATATTTCAATCATTCAAATTCAAAGCAATTATTCTTCTTTCAGCACCTTGTCCATTGAAATATTACATTTTAGGTTGCGTTTTTTAGAGGACGCAATTTTATTTTTTTATGTGTAGGGGGGGTCAGTGTAAAGCTAAAACCAAGTTTGTGGGGTCACCACCCTTGTCCCACGGCCGCCATCTTGAAAATAGGGGTTGAAATGGTATTTACGATATATCTCTTAAACTAATCATTTTATAAAAAGAATTTATTAACATTTTTTGTTGCAAATTAAATTCTCTACAACTTTGCTCCAGTAACTTTTTGTCGTAGAACTATAAATGAAAAAGTTATAAGCGAAAATCTCCGGAAATTTGAGAAAAAAATTTATATTTTTCGATGTAACTTTTTTTTTATCATTTTACGAAAAAATGATGTCTGACCATTTTTGTACATCGTTTTTTGAGGAACAACTTTTATTCGCATCATTTTCTCATTAAGTCAATAGCTAAGGTTTTACAGCGCTCCGAAGTGAGTACTATTTTTCAGTACTCTTAACTATACCTATATTATACGTGTGTACCTATAACATGTCATCAGTTATTGTTTTTTTTTTTTTTTTTTTTTTATTAAATAAATAGTTGAAGAGATATATCGTAAATACCATTTCAACCCCTATTTTCAAGATGGCGGCCGTGGGACAAGGGTAGCGACCCCACAAACTTGGTTTTAGCTTTACACTGACCCCCCCTACACATCAAAAAAGTAAAATTGCGTCCTCTAAAAAACGCAAGGTAAAGCCTAAAAAAAGTAACATTTCAATGGACTACCTATAATTTACAGTTTTCAAATAGCCAAGCAAAAAACATATGATCAATAATAAAATCTAGAAAACTACATGCCATGAAAAAAAATTATAACAGTACAAATGAGCTCAAACTTAAAACACTTTAGTGCAACAAAAATGGAAAAGTGCTGGGCCAATTGCACAGTCCCTTTATATAATTTATTTTTCGGTAAATTTATTTCGCACAAACAATAATTCGCATTTGAGATTTCAGAGTTTCTCATTTCTTTTATAAGACTCTTTCGGGCCCATTCAGTTCTTTGGGCGAAATGATTGAAGGTCCTGGTTTCAGAATTTCATATTTTCACCTGTTCGCGAAATAAATTTACCATTTGCAGACTTTTGAATCACTTTGAATGAAATGATTTATTTCAAAATTAACATTGAAAACAATATTTAATTCGCTACGTTACACTTAATTCTTTTGTACCATTGAGCTCTTGGTATTGGGAAAGGAGAATGAAGCATTATCTGCCTCTTGCATCATATATAGATATCAGAATAATGATATGCGGGGAGCCAGGGTTTTTTTTACTGGGGTTTTTTCCCTAGGCTTTAATCTCATACAACGAATTGTATGG
This sequence comes from Micraspis discolor, assembly GCA_030674115.1. NCBI lineage: Eukaryota > Metazoa > Arthropoda > Insecta > Coleoptera > Coccinellidae > Micraspis > Micraspis discolor. Next base: position 4,008,613 of record JARTUT010000873.1, read on the forward strand.
CACCCCGTCACCAACCCCAGCTAACATTTTTTATAAGCCAAAGGTTCAAAAGAATATATTTATATATTAGAATAAAATATAGAATAATAACAAAAATTTGCACGATTCTGCTAAAACTCACCAGTCATCGCAGGAAGATGAGGTTGATTTTCACACCATTCTTTCAGCATTTCAACATCTTCCCTTTTCAGTTTATTATCTTTTTCATATTCTTTATGCACTATATCGGTTTTTTCCATGATGATGTTCAGATGAAATCCTCAACAAAACAATTGAAGAAAACGATTCGATTGAATAGTTACATACAAGCTGCTGAACTTTTGATGAATACTTCCATCCTATAATTATTCCTTTATTATGGCTACATTTAAGAGTGAGAACGCAGTATCTACACTAGTATACCATGATTTTTTTCTGGTTTTCGCATTATGCATTATATTAAAACAGGTTTCCGGTACCTTTAAATGCCACTGGATGAAGTCCAATCCTTAACTTAATTGCAATTCCGTCTCACGAAACTAGAAAGGATAATTATGTTAATTTCATCCATAATTCGATCTCAAGTTTGCATTTAATTCCATTCCAAACAAAAAATATTGAAATTAAAGTACTGACGTCACGCAACTTGTTCCGTAAGTACCACCACCTTGAAATGAAGAAATACAAAAATTGAATGAGTTAAATTATGAACAAGCACAATAAAAAGATTCCCTTCATAAATATCCCAGTTAACTTAGGGGTTTCACCTCGGAATGAAAAATAATAAGCTAAAAAATGGTATCAATCTCTATTTTGTCGTTCTAAATATTGTTTCAAGTCACAAGACAAAGGTAATAAAAATCGGTTTTTCGCAAATATCTCGCTTTCTAAGGCTTGAATGAGATTTGCACTCATGTTAAAAGTTGTTGAGTATAAAATTCTCCACAACTTCTGTTTTAACTTTTCTCTCATACGATCAGCCATTTTAGCGGTAAACTTCGAATAGTGCGCCGCGTAGTCATATTGAAATGGCCATTATTTATGCACTAATTATTAATTATTTATATTCAAGTGATGTTTATTCTTAATTTTCGAGTATATTTTTCAATAACACATATTTTAAGTGAAAAAGATATACAGGATTGGGATAAAGTTTGGCACCAAATTAATATCTTCAAAACGGAACGGACGATAAGTTTGAAATTTGGCAGCTGAGTGTAATTGACCACAATACATCTGATGAGCATATTTTCATTAATGAGATACTTCCGGTTCAACCGGAAATGACAAAAAAAATGTTTATTTCAATGGAATACCTGTACATTTCTGCAGATTCTGAAAATGCACCTTGTTTCGGATCTGTCCATATCGGGTTTCATGTAAAAATTCTCTGTAAAAAGAATAAATTGAGTCTTTTTGTACATTTTAGAAAAAAATCAATTCAAATAAATAAATCGTTGTTATTTGTATCAATAGTGAGACATAAAACGAAATACTTTGTAGTAGACAACCCTTTTTGCTTTTCATGACGTATTTTTTTATGAAAATCTATAAAAAGGAGAAATACGGGGCTTTTACTAGTAGAAAAAATGTATTAAAAATAATTTTAAAAAATTTGTTAATAGACTGGCATATTGCCAGGAGGTGAATGGCAAGCACTTCGAATATTTAACATGATTTTTTTTAAAATTATTTTTAATAAATTTTTTCACTAGTAAAAGCCCTGTATTTCTTCTTTTTATAGATTTTCATAAAAAATACGCCATGAAAAGCAGAAAGAGTTATCTACTACAAAGTTTTTCATTTTATTTCTCACTATTGATACAAATAACGATTTATTTATTTGAATGGATTTTTTCTCGAATGTACAAAAAGACTCTTCTTTTTACAGAGAATTTCTACATGGAACCTGATTTGGACACATCCGAAACATGTGCACTTTCAGAATGTGTAGAAATATACAGGGTGTACCATTTAAATAAAAAAAATTGTTGTCTTTTCCGGTTAAACCGGAAGTATCTCATTAATGAAAATATGCTCATCAGATGCATTGTGGTCCATTACACTCTGCTGCCAAATTTCAAAAATATCGCCCGTTTCGTTTTAAAGATATTAATTTGGTGCCAAACTTTATCCCAACCCTGTATATATTATAATTCTTTAAATTCTCTAATGACTTTCTATCAGAGAACTGTTTTTTCTTTTTAATCATAGATATTGAATTGTTCCTATACTGTTTGTAATTTGGTTTTCTCAATATCAATATTGATTTGATCGATTTGAAAGTAGAAAAACGGTTGTAAAACTCTGAAAGAAAGATATTTTGTGAAGATTCAGAGGCTAGAAGATTGTGAAAATATTTTAAAATTTTGTTTGGGAATATTCGTTACTATAAGATTATTATAAGATATTCGTCGTATTTCAACCAAAAATTGTGCATTCGTGAAGGTCATTCATATATTGAGTATTCCTAAAGTCCATCTTCGTAAAATAAACCCTCTAGAAGATATACGAGATTTTTTTAACGAGCTTGTTCTACTTCAAGAAGCTAGTAGAACAGCGTTTTGCCTAAATGTCGAACCAAATATGGTTCAAATCGATGAGGTTCTACTCCCTGATGAAGAATCGTAGGTTAAACGGCCAGCCGGTTCATAAAAGCTCGTGACCTCACGTTAATGCTTTTTTATATATCAGTTGAATGATTCAAAATTCGTCCAAATAGTAGAATTTTCTCATCCATATAAATATGCCTTCAAGCTGCTGTTTGATTTTCAACCAGAAAAGTTAATAAGTGAGGCGCAATCTGTGATCTGAACCGAACATAACCCAACTATTCACCGGTTTTATCAGAAAACAAAACATAAAAAAATCATAAATATTTCATGTTCCGAATTTACTATTTTGTTACCCAAAATCAGTTTTATTGTAATATTGTAAGTTAGAAAGTAATTTTTAGCATGTTCGAAGCACAGGAAATAAATGCTGAGCATAAGGATTTGATTCATGATGTTGCCTATGATTTTTATGGTCATCGTATGGCAACATGCTCTAGCGACCAATATGTGAAGGTAGGTAACAATTTCTATTGTGAGAAAAAAAATTACTGAATGGTGAAAAAACGAAAAAAAATTGCAGGTTTGGGATCAAACCCCTGATGGTAAATGGGTACTCACATCTAGCTGGAAAGCTCATAGTGGATCTGTCTGGAAGGTTACTTGGGCACATCCTGAATTCGGTCAAGTTTTGGCTACTTGTTCATTTGACAGGACAGCTGCAGTTTGGGAAGAAATTAGTGAGTTTACAGTAAAAATTGATCATGCATATAAAACCTTTTCTTTCAGTTGGAGAAACTAGTGGACCTGGTGATAGAGGAACTAGGCATTGGATACGAAGAACAAATTTAGTTGATTCCAGAACTTCAGTCACAGATGTAAAATTTGGTCCCAAATCTCAAGGTCTTCAATTAGCTACATCCTCGGCAGAAGGCATAATTAGAATTTATGAAGCGCCGGATGTAATGAACTTAACTCAATGGACCTTACAACATGAGGTTCCATGTAAATTGCCTTGTAGTTCCCTTAGTTGGAATTCTACTTTATCGAAGTAAGTTTCAAATATTTTTTTTTTATGAAGATTAGGAAGATTTATTTCATATTTTCATTTATTTGTTGATCAGGAATCATCCTCAAATGCTAGCTGTAGGAAGCGATGATCCAAATTCAGCAAATGGTGGCAAAGTTTTTATCTATGAGTACAGTGAAAATAGTAGAAGATGGATCAAATTGGAAACAATTCAAGCTGTAACAGATGCTGTGCATGATATTGCGTTTTCTCCAAATCTTGGAAGAAGTTTTCATGTTTTAGCAGTGGCTACAAAAGATATCAGAATATATAATCTGATACCTGATAAGTAAGTTCATTCCCTGTGTTGTGCAACCTGAGATAACTTGGTTACAGTTCCTATGTCACAAGAGGCTAGGTTAAATTACCGGAAACATACCTTAATATATCTGTGGCTTTTTTACTTTTTACTTGCTAGGAGTATTTGAAGGTTTTCTTGTCAAAAAATTATCAGAAGTGGACAAAATTATGTCATTATAAAGTTAAAAGTTTGATGTTGGCAATCCTGTCTCTTTATTGGCTTCATTGATTGGATAGTTCCTTCAAATGGGCAGACCATACTAAATAGTTGTTTTCTTGTGTTCAGCTCTGATCCCAGTGGAGTTACCAAGCTTGATGTGCAGGCAGTTGCTCAGTTTGATAGCCATGGATGCACTGTTTGGAGAGTTTGCTGGAATATCACCGGAACTGTTCTTGCCTCTAGTGGAGATGATGGAACAGTGAGGATGTTCAAAAGTATGTAAATAAGGATAGCATGTCTTCTAAAATTAGCCATTTCTGAGCCTGCTGGATATTTTTTTCCATCAATGATGAATCAAAACATAGATGATAAGCAGTATGTTTGCTCTGTTCGAGCAACAAATGAGGGCCAATATCTAATTACTGTAGCATGTTTAGAGGAAGGTCAGATTCAGATGTCCAACTGAATGCAAGTTGAAATTTTGGTTTGAATTTGAATATAAAACTAAATGCAAACCACACTCTAAAATTAATTTTTTTTTTCATGAACTTCTTTTTGGCATTTATTTGTCAGTTTTGTGTTTGAGTCATTTAGCATATTACACAAACTTCCCCCCCCGTTGAATATTTAAGCAAAAGACCGACCAGCCATTATTTTGGTGTTCCTAGAGGTCATAGCTTATGGCGAAGATGCAATAAAAGGATCATAGTTAAAAATCCTCATTTGGTTGCAGTAAACATAAATGCTTCTCCCCGCCCTTTTATAATTAATAGTCTATTGATTTTCAGTGAACTATGCTAATTCATGGAAACCAGTGGCAGTTTTGAAAGGTGATGGTTCTCAAGTCCCAACTGAAACTAACAAAAATGTACAATCATCAAGTTCATCTGCTCTCTCTTCTCTTTCCCAGACTGCAAGGTACATTAAACTGGGCAGTATAACGAATCCAAGAGAGGTTGCTTGGCATTGAAACTAGAAATTTTAGAGAAATGCATTTTTTATAACCTTGTCCAAAAGAAACTCCCTCAAAGAAGAGAGGATTACTATAAATAGAAACAGTGTACAAAATGTTTTCATATGTAATAATCATCCCATTTCATTTATCCTTTGTTGAATTTTAATTTTCATAATAAAAGTACAGGCTAATAATTCTGTTTTTGTTCTTAGGGAATAGAGGATATTGTCTGTAATTTTCGATAATCAATGCAAAATTGTATCCAAACCATTATGTTTGACTACGATTCGATGTAGGTATCTTCAACAAGGAGAATTCTGTTAGGATATTAACTTTTTCACCTATAAATTCGATTAAAACAGTAGCGTTTAGTTAACATGCCATAGGCTACAAAATGGGGGCGAGGGTCCTTTGAGCCTACAAAATTCGAAAATAATGTAAGTGATAGTTCATCTAACAAAACTGATTTCCGTGATTAAATTTCATTGTGACGAAATTTTAAATGATTACAAACCAGAGAATTACTAAACGTAGAAATATGCATAGAGTATATATTTTATACACTGAAAATATAAATGTGCATTAAATTCTGTGGTCGTATAGGGTTTTTTATTCACATATTAGGGAAAGTTTTCTACCCCAAATCATAGTTGCTTAGCCTGAACTGATTTTCAACTGTTTAAAAATAACTAAAATTTCAAAATTGAATTATTTTCTTCCCGGCTAAGCAAAGCTGTTTTGATGTGAGAAAAATAGATAATTCATCAAGTAGTAGCATGAGAAACTCGGACAATCTTATTTTCAAAGTATATAAGATAAACCAGAATGGAATTATTTCTGCTGTGGAATATGAGCAGGATTTTTATACCCGCGAAGTTCTATCAAAAAGACACATTTCAAGTCAAGAAGCAGTTCCAAATTTACTTTTCGACCAGGAAAAATTAAAACTTAGCTTCAGTAATTTTCAATGCGACGATGAGGATAGCCCTCTTGTAAGTTTTGTGAAAATAGAAAATGTTAGTGAGGTAAGTTTAATACAAGCTGGAGGATATACATGCCCCAAGAACTTCATACCACGAGGTAAGAGAAATTCTTCACCATGTTATTTACACCAAGTGAGAATATCTTTGAATATTCCCACAATGATAAGATGCCAAAATTGTGAGACCAACTTTCCTACTAAGTATCAATATCAAAGACATCAGTGCGAGTTTAATGCAGAAAAAGTAGTTTTGAAAGCGAATGCTGACTTGAAAGATATAAATAAGGGTTTGAGAATCAAGTACGACTGTGATAGATGTGGAAAACAATTTGTTAGCAAAAATAATTTAGAGAGACATCGGATTTGTCATGAAAACTCCAAAGAAAACATCTGTGAGCATTGTAATAAACAATTTGTTAGTGAAAATAGATTGAGAATTCACAAAGAAAATCATTGCAAGAAAGTAGGAGATATTTCAAAATTTTACCGCAGTGATGTTGCAGTTTGGAAATGCAAGAAATGCCATGAAGTATTTTCTTCATTGAATTCTGCAAATACTCATATCGAATCTTGTACAGAGGAAATATTCAAATTGAATCCGAATATATTTAAAAAGAATGATGTTGATATTCAGACACAAGAAGCTTCAGGTGTTGCCTCTGCATCGATTATAAATGATGATCCAAATATAAAAGTATTAGATGAAACCCTAATAGAAAAAATTCTGACCGAGATTCTACTGCAATGTGAATTTTGCAATAGGACCTATGCAGATAAGAATTTACTTTTACTACATCAGAGAAAGCATTCAACTACAAAGAACTACGAATGTGTCAACTGCAATAGCAGCTTTGAGTCTTATGCAGTAGCTGCACAACATTGGTTGAAAATATGCTCAGAAACCTCTAATATGTTCTATCTTCCTAAACTTACTTATTGTGAATATTGCGATAGAACATTCAAATCTCATGAGTTGTTATATGCACATAAGATCAAAAAGAAACATTATACAGTGAAGATGCACATAAACAATACACATTCAAACAGAGAAAAACAAATAGACAGCAGTGAGGCTATTAACAAACTGATTGAAGATGTTTTGATAACATTAGATAGACCTGTTGGAAAAATTTGCCAACTCGCTAAGCTCAACTACAGTGACTCAAATAAGGAGAACGAAGTAGAATCCAATAACAGTCAAAAAGATATGAGTAGTGATGCTCCAGAAGAATCAATTCAGAACGAACTTACAGATAAACCTGAAAAAAAGAAAAGAGGACGTAAGCGAAAATGTCTCAAACTAGGTGTGAGGAACAAAAAATTGCATAATCTGATTAATGAAGGCTATATGTATCAGTGTGAACGATGCCCTCTTGTGTGGGACAATGTATCTGATTTAGAAAAACATAGAGATGAAGAGCATGCGGCAAGTTTTAGTTGCGAAGATTGTGGGCAGGTGGGTATAATATTTGCATATGAATTTCTCATAATCAGATGAAAATTAATTCACAAGTTTTTGTATCCAGATGAATAACGAAAACTACATTGTAATTTAGTAAAATCATAAGAACTGTTTCTTTAAAAGCTGATATATTGAAAAATTGTAGATTCTACATAGTGCAAAAGCTTTGCTCATCCATTGCCGAGCTCACAAATGCTTGAAACCCTATGTTTGCGATACATGCGGTAGGAGCTACTCTCAAACCTCTCATTTATGGCAGCATATGAGATTTCACCAAGGTAAGTTATTCAGTTGGTTAATTTCTCAATTTCTTGAAACCAACGCCCCAAGTTTGAAAAGTATCTAATTTATGAGAAAGAATTATTTACTTGGATAATAAATACCAAAATTGCAATATCTGAGTAGCATATGTATATTATTGCAAATATTCATATTTAGATATATTTATTAGGAGGTTTGCCATTATCATGGACCTTCAAAGATGTTCTCAAATTTAAGATCTATATCGAAGTGAAATGACAAAGCCTGCTATCAGCGAACTAGGGCAGCAATGTACCGGTTTCACCCTTCATCACTGACATCAGTACATAATCCACTTATTGATGACATCCAAATAATAGATTAAAAAAGGGAACTAATGCAAAGACTTTGTATGGACACGCTGCATAGATTTGAGGCATTTCATTGTTATCTCGGTTACTGACATTTGGGTTAAGGGTTGCTAATGACTATTGTCCCTTTCCTACGCCTGAAACTCTGTGTGAAATTACGAACTTATACCAGATACTTTCGAGAGAAACATTGTATACCTCACCAGGAGTGAAATCATAAAGAACAGAGTATACTAGAGCGACCGTTCACTTACAGCACTGGTTTCTCTCGCATTCTTCACAAAACTTCTATATAATGAATATATTCGTCAAGAGTTAAATCCTCTAAGGAATAGAATTTTAACAGTGTTTTGATAAATTCAGGAATAAAACCCTTCGCGTGCCCCCATGAAGGATGTGAAGCGAGATATACAATCCGTCCAGATTTAAAAGATCACATCAGAAAAGTTCACACCAGAGAAAGACCATTCAAATGTGCAGTCTGCAATAAATGCTTCTTAACAGGTTCTGTGTATTACCAACATCGTTTAATCCATACCAATGACAGGAGATATGGATGTGATGTAAGTCTTTCTTAAAATAATATTCAACTTCCTTAAGGACCTACTACAAGCCTCCCCACAGTTTTACCTGTATGATCCAGTTGAATTTTTTGAATAACATGAAAACGGAATTATGCAGATGGAACAGTGGTAAAGCTTGATTGTGTTGTGAAATCATTACTGATGATCCAATCGGCATGTAGATATATAGTCGCCAACCAAACTAGGAGTTTTGCCACTCAACCTGACTAATTAATAGGCTGATAAAATGTGTGCAGGAATCCTTATTGAGTTGGATGAAGCCCTAGATTTCGGTTAAGAATTCAGCCCCTTATATGCCTGTGTGATTAGAGAAAAATTAAGAAATTTTCTGAATAAATCAGGTCTTCCTCAGGGATCTCTTCTGGAGCCTTTGTTCATAATTATTTATTTTCAGCTCATGAAGCCGATTCACTTGTGTTCTTGAAAAAATTTATCCTTGATACCAAATGACCCTTCAACTGTTTATAGGTCTGCCATAAGAGATTTTTCAGGGCTGATGCTTTGAACAATCATAAAAGAATTCACACTGATGAACGTCCATACCCCTGCACTGTATGCGGTAGAGAGTTCAGGCAAAAAGGAGATCGTAATAAACATATGCGAACCCAGCATCCAGATGCAGTTATCCAGTGATTTCTCTTGTTTGCCAAACATGATATTTTGTTTGAAAGTTCTTTGTTTAGTTATGTTCAAGAAAAATATAATTTTGATTAATATTATGACTTTTTTTGTCCATTGATAAGGATAATAAGACCAAAGTTTAGTAATTCAAAAATTATATTTACTAAAAGAATAAATGGTTTTTTTATAATTGTGCATATATTCAACACAAAGAAAACTCATCTTGTTACTTCCTACAGGCAGCATTTTCATAAAATACGAAATTTATCAGGAGACTTATTTCATACTTAAATGCATTCTCATGATACAAAACTTAACATATAAACAAATGTACAAAGAGTTATCACAAAATCATTAATCTTCTTCTTTCGGTGGTGGTGATGTTATCTGTCTTTTGAATAATAAAATATGAGGTTCTGAAAGAAAGAGGGTATAATTAATGCTAAAAAATTTCAGATTTCCTTATGAAAGATCTGTACATGAATTTAAAGCAAATATCAATTAATTTTAATAAAGTATTCTGTTTGAATGTTTTCTTTATTACAACTGGAATTTTTTGAGTAAACTTCAGACAATATCAATGAACTGCCAATTCAATAAGTTACAAGTATCGGCCCAGTCAGATCACAACTCAGCTTTAAGTGTTCTCACTCTTTGAGTCGTGAGTTGAATCAAATGAGATTGGATTATGATTGAAATGAAACACAAAAATTTACCAGTTAGCCAGTTTTGAAGACCTAGCTATTTGTTATTCACCAATCATATAGGACAGGATCGATTTCTCATTCCACTCGAATGATAGAATTTGCCAGTTTTAAAGGGTGTCCCCTAACTAAACCTCAAGCGGTTACTAGGCGATATGCTAGGTTATACTAGTTCTAGCAAAAATAATAAAAAAAAAATTACATTTAAAAAAAAATCAGTGCAAAATAGGAAAATTGGTGACTACAAAAATATACCTATTACCACTTTACCAAGAGACATAGAATTTTTTTTCTAGAACTGGTATAACCTAGCATATCGCCCAGGTCACCGCTTGACCTTGGGTTATGGGACACCCTGTATATAATATATGTTATTATTTATATTCAAATTTTGTCAGCAGAATATTTGTAGTGAAATCATGCAATCATACCTAAGTGCAAGAATTTAAAAAAGTGATACATAGTAATTGGTTTATGCCATTTTCGAATTGCCCAATAAGAATTTTTATTCATTTGCTCGAAAAATTAAAATTTTTTTAAATAATAAAGTAACTGAAACGAAACAAACATCTGTGGAAATCGACAGGAAATTTCAGAAAAGCTAAAGAAGATTGAGTATATTACCTGGAGTATGCATCATGTAATGCACCCAGCCTTTACTTTGTTGTACTCCTATACTTCTCCATTCATCCTCTGACATTAAATGTGTTTTAGGAACTAATTTAACCATTTCTTTCGGTAAAACTACATGCCTGCAGAAAAATAAAATTCAATAAACAAAAGATGCTATCATTCCAAAACTACTTATAACCAACAAATTTTTGAGACAGGAATAGTGTATTTTACCTGTATTCAAATTCATCATCATAATATTTATCAGAATAATATATGTTTCTTTGAAGATCCTCTAGTTTCTCACGATTCATTTTCAATAAAATAAAAAACAATGAAACAAGCTAACTTTCAAAATATCTGAATCGGTTATTTTTCAACTGTAAACGCAGAAGCAAGAACATAGATGAAGGTCATTTTAAATGTCCATTTGAATGGCTTGAAGGTAGCTGATAATAGATGGAACTACAGTGGCAGCATAGAACACAAATGTCAGTTGGCAGTAAGATGTTTGCTTTAGGTCTAGAATGGCGTTCAAATTCAGCATAAATACCATACTTACTTACCATTTAGTTCAATACTTCTGATCGGTATGCTAATTGGAGTTTCCTCTAAATCGCCGGAGTTTTATGTTACAGTTTTTTCTGACCGCCAAGAGTTACTCTTGGGATATTAGATGGCAAGTATTCTAAATGAATAGGATTCTGCAAATACGTCAAGAATAAATTTTTTTCGCGGCAATAGATGTCAGGAGAGTTCCAAAAATTTTGAAATAAAATTTGTAATAATCATTTTATTTAACAATTAATTTATTTAATTTCGTAGTTAGTGACTTATGAATTTTTGTGTGTATATTGGAAAACAGTAATTCTATCAAAACTTCAATTTATGTACTAGTATTGAAGTATGAGTTTTCCCAACTCTTTCCACTACATGTTGGAAATATGAAATCCTAGATAAAATTAGAAAGAATTTTTTAAGTTATTAATAGAAAGTTCAAATATTATTACTTATTGTTTAAAACATACTGTAATTCTTAGAAATTGACAGGGTAAAATTTGTATTTTTTAATAAATATATTCATAACATCTTTTCAATCTTCTTTGTTATTTTTATTTTCCATATAGAAGTATGGATATCTAATATAGAATAAATTTGAACTTTTAAGGGTTGTATTTGTGGTCCTAAATTATCAACAATCTTCATCAATAATTTTCCATAATTTTTATCAGTTTTATATTCCTCAGCATTCTTATGTAGAATATTGATGAGTACCTTCATCATTTCATATTCAGTGCTTTTAGAAGAAAAATAATCAATTATAAATAGATCTTTAATAGAAATGATTTCTCCAGTTGATTGTAAATAAGATCTGAAACAAATCAAAGTAAAAAAATAGAAAAAAAATCTTTTGATCTTACCTACCTCAGTAAGGAAGGGAAAAATTCTTTATCAGATATTGATTTTCTATTCAAGTAGACAAGGAAAATATCCAACTTTTCTTCTTTCTTCAAAAAATGAACTATTTGTTCTACAAGTGAGCCACAATTATATGAATAAAATATATTGAAGAGTTCATATAAATCATCTTCGCTACATTCTAACATCTGAAAGTTATAATAAAAAATGATTATGGCTTTCCATCCGGTAAAACTGATTCACCTTCTTTAAGAGTAATTCTCTGCAATAACATTCAATCAATGATATCCTCAAATTCATATTCTGTATTAAGTTTCCCATTTCAACAACAGTGGGAACATTTATGTGATTAATAACATTACGGTATATATCTTGAATTCTATCCAGTGGTTCTTTCTGCATAATTTCAACTAGGTAATGTGGACTGAAGTCATTCTTGTTACACTTTTCTTCCAAGATGTGTATATTCTGAATTTTACTAGAAGTTTCACATACATCACCTGGTTTAATATTTTCATGAACAGTTGGCATGTCAGGTTCATTCTCTACTAGCTCAATATAATCAACTAAAATGGTACATAATGTTATAAACCTTTTGATGTTAATGAAAGTAATGATTTATACCCAAATTCTTGATGAACGGTTTCCATTTGTTCAATTCTGTATGGATAGGCTGAAGATTGCATGTCTCAGAGATTTTAGAAGTCTCTATGAATTCATGTAATGATTCCTTAGATTTTTCACTGAAGCTATGTTCATAATACATTCTACTCATGCTGATGAATATTTCAACAATGAAAATAAACTAGAAATGCAAGCAATGTTAAAAGTATATCTGCATACCTTACAAGTGTATTTCAGGGCATTTTTTGGACATAATGAGATTTCTGTCACAAAAAAATTAATGCTACCGATTCTGTTGTACCATTATTATCAAATAACATGAAATATACAATTTCAATTCATTCAATTAATCTATGGAAATAATCAGAGACAATCTCTGTCTCTGTAAATAATTAATTCATTCTGCTCAGGACCAGGTAATCAGGTGAATGAGAGCCGAGAGCCTTAAATTGTGTTTCTTTAAACTTCAAAAATCAAAAATTAAATTAATTAAAGGATTAAAAGTTGAATTAATTAAAGAATTAAAAAGAATCTCTTTAATATATACAAGAATCTATGCTAAAAATTAATTTATGGTGTGGCAACGCTGGACATTTTATCCCTCTGTTTTCTATTTACTGTACTGCACGTAAACTCTTTGGTTAGAATATGTAGTTATGTCAAATATTATTATTTCTGTGATGTCAATGTCAAAAATCAAATGAAAATCCTTGCCAATGTTGGCAAGATATTGAAAATTTGAATTTACTTATCAGAAAGGCACCTGAAATTATTGAGATATTTTTAAGATATATGAAGTAACTAAGCAGAAAAAACATGAAGACTAGATTCAATACATTTGATATCTTATGTGTGGTTGGAGAACTTCAACAGTAAGTTCTTGTGGAGATTTGAATCTTGACTTCTAATTTGCTGCTTTATTATGTTTATATTGCTAACTTTTTTTCAGATACATTGGAATGCGAGTCAATAACATATACGATATTGATAATAAGACATTTTTGATCAAACTGCAAAGAACTGAAGAGAAAGCTGTTATACTTTTGGAATCGGGAAATAGAATTCATTCAACTGTCTTTGAATGGCCCAAAAATATGGCCCCTTCTGGATTTAGCATGAAGGTTTTATTGGGTAAATATATCCTCAACTATCAATGATTTCTTATATTTCTTAGATGAGAAAACACATACGAAATAAAAGGCTGGAGAGTTTGAAGCAATTAGGGGTAGATAGAATTGTTGATTTGCAATTTGGTAGTGGAGAGGCGGCTTATCATGTTATTCTAGAGCTTTATGATAGAGGAAATATTATATTAACTGACCATGAGTTGAGAATTTTGTATATATTGAGACCTCACACTGAGGGTGAAAGTGTCAGATTTTATGTTAAAGAAATATACCCTCAGAATAGAGGACGAGAGTCAAAAGCTATCGAGAAAGAAGCTCTTAGGAAAATTTTAGAAGAATGTAAACCTGGTGATCAACTTAAGAAAGTCTTAATTTCAAAGTTAGGTGAGTAAATTTGGTTTTTATATTTGGATAAATTGATATTTTTAATCTCACTACAACTTGAATCAACTATGTTTACTTTATATTATTGGCGAACTGTCTTACAAAATAGCATTTAAAAATGACGATCTGTTTATGTATTTGGTTTATTACTTCTGAGTTTTAATTTCAAATATATTTTGGTCCATGTCAAACTGTTGGAACAAGTCAGACTTCATATAGTGATGAGTTTTGTTTTTTACCATTTCTTAGTTTCAACCTACATATTTTATTTTCTAGAATATGGACCTGCTCTAATAGAACATGTTCTTATTGGAAAAAGCTTTGCTAACAATTGTAAAGTGGGAAAGACATTTGATATTTCGGCTGATTTTGAGAATTTGTATGAAGCATTGAAGGAGGCAGACGATATTTTTCATAAAGCCAAAGAAGCTCGGACTAAGGTACTAAAAAAATAGTTATTACATTATGTGAATCTCAAACTTAATTGAATTTAATATAAGGTCTGTCTTGGAAGTATCTAACACATGGAGAGATTCAGGCAGCTGGTGGAAGGTAATAATCCCAACATTGATTCTTAACCTTCTTGTCAGTGGCCCTAGTTCATATGCAGCATGTATTTAATTACACTGTCATATTTGTGCTCGTCGGAATCTAATCTTTAGAAATCATTCTTTGCAACTTGGACTACTATCTCAATTGTGAATATTGGATATTATTAGGGACAGACCTTGTGTTTGGAGTGTAAAACTTCAGTTCTTTTTCGATATTTCAACTGATAATTTGAATTCTAGGGTTATATAATACAAAAAAGAGAAGAAAAAATAAAAAAACTTGATGAATCTAACCAAACAGATTACTTCCTCTCAAATCAAGAGTTCCATCCAGTTTTGTTCAGACAACATGAGAAAAGTCCATATAGAGAATTAGACACATTTAATAGTGCTGTAGACGAATTTTACTCATCAATGGAAAGTCAGAAAATCGAATTGAAAGCTCTCCAACAAGAAAAAGAAGCCATGAAAAAACTAGAGAATGTTAAGAAAGACCATCAACAGAGGTTGGTAGCCTTAGAGAAAACTCAGGAATTGGATAAACAAAAAGCTGAATTGATATCTAGAAATCAGGAAATTGTTGAAAAGGCTATATTGGCTGTACAAAGTGCTTTGGCTAATCAGGTAAAATAGATTTTTGAATTTTCGTTTCCTGTTTCATTTGTCCTCTTATTCTTTTCAAGCTTTCATGGGATACAATTAAAGATTATGTTAAAGAGGCAGCTGCACAAGGAGATCCAATAGCAAGCTCAATTAAAGAACTTAAACTGGAAAGAAACCATATAAGTCTATATCTCACAGATCCATATTATAATGAGGATATGAGTGATCAGAGCGAGGATGAAGAAGATGGCGTTAATATTAAACCAATGGTTGTCGATATTGATTTAGCATTGTCGGCTTACGCAAATGCGACACGGTATTATGATCAGAAGAAACATGCTGCAAAAAAACAGGAAAAGACCATCAAGTCCCAAACTGTTGCTTTGAAGTCGGCAGAGAAAAAAACTAAACAAACTTTGAAAGAGGTATGAGTTGGTTTCATCTAATGATAATTTACTCATGGAATGAAAACAATAAATTTTGTCATTGTATGCCTTTTTCAAGATTGATTGGGTTATAGTAATGGCCCAATTGTAAAAATACTTGCTAGTGAAAATTTAATCAGTTTGAAGTGGAAAATTATGTAAAGTTCTATTGCAAAATGTTTTATGTTTATTATCACAGTATAAATTTCGCTCCTTTCTAAATGATGCAGTGATTCAATGAAGTGTGTCAAAATTATGAAACAAATTCATTTTCTTTCAAGTTTATCAACAAAAGCTGGAAATTGGTCAATTTTTGTTCAATTTTTACCGAATTTTTTTAATAGGGAAAGTGGGTCATGCGGTACAGGTGTGCAGAAATTTTCAAGAAATTTTTTTCAAAAATTGTTAGTTCAAAGAGGTTTTCAATGTTTGTGCGTTGTCATACTTTGAGACCATGAAGAAATTTTTCACCGAATGAAAGTTGACCATTACAGTTTTGTACTTGCAAAACTTTCAACCCCCTCACATTAAAAACAAAACTGTAATGGTCTACTTTCATTTGGTGACAAATCATCAGGTACCATGGTCTCAAAGTATATGAACCATGACTAAGTGCACAAACTGAAAATCTCTTTGAACTAATTTTTCAAAAAAAAATTTTCTTGAAAATTTCTGCATAACTGTAAGGAAGATACAAATACCTTGCCAACAAAGTATCACTTAACCCACTTTCCCTACTCAAAAAACAGTTGATGGGGATGGCATAGGGTGTAGGAAAAAACTTTCAAATACGCATAAAAACTTGGTAAGAGTCAAACAAAAATTAACCTGTTTCTGAATTTTGTTGCCAAATATTTTATATTTTTCTTCTGAGAAAATGAATTTATTCCATAATTTTGATTATATATTAGAAATAACAAAATTACAAGGTTCTTTGATTGTTGCACAATAATATTTTGGAATGAAATTTCAGGTGGAAACTATAACCAATATTCAAAAAGCTAGGAAAGTATATTGGTTTGAGAAATTTTTTTGGTTTATCAGTTCGGAAAATTATCTTGTTATTGCTGGAAGAGATCAACAACAGAATGAACTGCTTGTTAAAAGGTGATAAATAGTTCTTTTTCTTCATAAAAAAATGTCTTATCGCCTTCTTTTAGATACCTCAAACCTACAGATATATATGTGCATGCTGATATCCATGGTGCTAGTAGTATAGTCATAAAAAATCCAACAAATCAGCCTGTACCACATAAAACATTAAATGAGGCAGGTACAATGGCTATATGTTACAGGTAAGAAATTTTGAAAAATTGCATGGCAAAAGTAAGGACCTAAAACCATAATTGTGTAATTTAATATTTTTGAGCCTCTGTACAGCATAAAAATTCCAATTTTTATGTTGTTCATTTTTAAATTTACTTTATATTCATTTCTCCATTTCAGTTCGTAATGAGTTCATTACAGCATTGTTTTGGTTATTGTTTTTGTAGTACCTTCAAGATATATTGTCATCAAAGCAAGCCTGGGAAGTGTAGTATGTGCATTATTTCTGGTTATAAAGGTTATTGAAATTTTCTGTGCTCGAACCATGGAAATTAATTATAACCTCTTTTTTAGAATTATAACCTTCTTTTTTCCCGATTGTCGCATTGAAAATTATATCTGCATATCCAAGTCACAAATGTATTGAGATGTTTCTATTTACTACATTTCAGAACTTATTATTGACCAGTTTTCAATAGAAATATCCCTTTTATTAAGATTAACAATCTCATAGAAGGAACAGAGTAGAGAAGTTATTGATGTCAACACATGTCACTTGTCAATATCATATAGGGTTTGTCAACTAATTGTACCAATAATAATCAGTACAGTATGCAGAATTTGGACTGCATTTATCAGAAAAGACAACTGCTTAGAAACTGGACGCTCATTAAAAATAGCTGCTAGTTAAAGAATGATTAGGAGAATTTTAACTGTTTTGCATGCTATTCGGTAATTGTAAACTTGATATTCTAGTGTGGCCTGGGATGCAAAAGTCGTAACGAATGCTTATTGGGTTTGGGGTGATCAAGTCAGTAAAACTGCCCCAACAGGAGAATATCTGACCACAGGAAGTTTTATGGTCCGAGGAAAAAAAAATTTCTTACTGCCTGCTCATCTCATATTGGGCCTCAGTTTTCTATTCAGGCTTGAAGATGGTTACATTGAAAAGCATATGGGAGAAAGGAAAGTTATATTGGAAGAGGCTGGCAATGAACTTGCTGATTCCTTAGAAGACCTTAAAGAAGTTGAAATCAACATTCCAGATGATGATGACGATGGTGAGTCATGAATTTATCAAAAACGAGCTATATCTTCGCCCAATGATTAAAAATTTTTTTTCTATTTTGACCAATTCAGTAAAGAGATATTTGTAAGGTCATCTTTATTGAGTTTGTAGATACAGGAAAAACATTTGCATTACTTCTCAACAATTAGTTTAAATAATTTACAGAATAAATGGTCAAAGCTAAAGATGATACAAGAGATGTGAAAATAAAGTTCATGCATACGGAAAATTTCACAAATAAGTATGAACTCAGTATTATAACCAATGAGAAATACAAGGAATTCATGAAAAAGAGGCTGAAGTATAGTGCTTGGTATTCCAAATTTTCTTGAGGTGTTAATTTCATTTTATTTCTGGGGTTTTTCTTGAAAAGATCAACATTATTTCTCTTTATATGCTTTCCATACACTTTAATGTGCAAGTAATTATTAGTATGTACCATACCATTGTATAAGAAGTAACTTGAAATCAGTGGCACTGTAACCGCTTGAAAAGAGGTCTGGTTTAAATCCAATAAATGGATGTCAATGAATATCCAAATCACAACCAGTACATCTAATAAACAATTGCCAAACAATAAAGCTTTGATTATTTGTTGTTTATCAATTTTAGCAATCAGTTCATCAATTAATCTCATTCTACAAACTTTATCTCAATATGTGAAGTTGCATGTCAAGTTTCGACATTTCTATGTGCACACATACAATTTGCATAGAAATACCAATCAAAATACAAATTTGTGATGCTGAATCATAGAGTTATTGATACTGAACCATGGAATCAATAAAATTTGGGGGCAAAATGACCAAAAAGATTTTCTTTTCTCTATTTCAGTGTTGTAATGAGTTCATTACAACACTAAAAAGAGTGCTGTAATGAACTCATTACAGCATTGTTTTTAGTTATATTTTTCGTTTTGTGGTTGACAACACTGACATCCTATCCTTTCGAATGTCAACACGCGTCCATTGCATGTCAATTGTCAATATTAAACCATGTAGAGATTTTAACGCAATTCAAATTCCATCATCTGTCAATTTTCGTATCAGTCACACCAACTGCGAAAATAAAATACAAAAGGCACTAGGAGGTATAATCTGAATTTTTCATTGAATTCCAATAAATTTCTCACAATTCTTGACTGAAATAGAGAAAATATCGTCTTATACTCGTTGCAGAAGGCAATTCCAACACTCATGCATTCAAAAATTCGCTCCTTCGTCGCTCGTTTTCGCATTCATGTTGGAATAGGTGCCTTTCTGCAACTTGTTTTAGAATATATCATTTTAATATTAAAAATTACCTGATGTTATGCTCAGAACACATTAATTTTCTCTTTCTAGTGGAGGATGAAAAGAGTGAATCAAATGAGAAAATAAATGGAGTTGAAAAATTGGGAACACTGAAAGAGGAAGTTGAGGAATCAGATTCTTCTGATTCAGAAGATGATGCTATGAAATATCCTGATACACATTTGAAGATTGAACATAAAATGGATACATCGTATGAAATCAATATTTTTTCCTTAGTTTTTCTAACTCATTCACATGTATTATTTCAGGATCAATATACTCACACAATCGATAAAACCAACCGAAGATGATAAACTTAAGTTAAATGTTAAGCCCTTACCATCAAAGAAAAAACAAGGAAATGATTCGCAGAAACCCAAACAAACCAAAGAGAGTATTCATAACAGTGTGTATCACCACAATAATTTTCCTAAATATTTCATGATATTTTGTGTTATGTTTCAGAAAAAAATGAGGAAAATACTGTTAATAAACAGCAAATCAAACGAGGTCAAAGAAGTAAATTGAAGAAGATAAAAGAAAAATACAAGGATCAGGATGATGAAGAAAGGAATTTGCGTATGGAGATTTTGCAAGTGGGTCTTATTCATTGATAATTTTGGTTTCAGCATTAAATTTTTTCTTTAGTCTTCAGGTTCGAACAAAGAAAACAAAAAAAGTAAGAAAAATAAGGAAACAAATAAATCAGTTGATAAAAAAACTCAACCTCCTCGAATACCTAAAGTGAGTCAGAAAGAAGATGCAGAGGAAGAGGAGGAAGTTACAGTACAAGTTGAGGTTGACATGATAAATGCATTGACTGGTTTACCAAACACAGATGATGAACTTTTGTTTGCTATACCTGTTGTTGCTCCCTATTCCACTTTATCAAATTACAAGTAAGAAATTGTAATGCTTTCTCATATTTATTTTCTATTTGAAAAAATTTCAGATTTAAAGTTAAGCTGACTCCTGGAACTGGTAAAAAAGGAAAAGCAGCCAAAACTGCTGTAGCGATTTTCATGAAAGACAGGAGTATAACACAGCGTGAAAAAGACTTGATGAAAGCTGTGAAGGATGACCAACTAGCTAGAAATTTTCCTGGAAAAGTGAAATTGTCAGCTCCAAAGCTTTTGAGTTTGAAAAAATGAATTTTTCTCCTTATTTGGATATAATTGTTTCTAAGTGATGAGAATTTGATAATTATATCTTGTTTTCCAAAAACTTCCTCATTTTTGTTTCCCTCACAAAGGTATTCTTTTTTATTTCATAAATTTCAGTAAATAACTGGTGAAATTGAATAATAAACGACTTTATTCAACACAATCTGGATACATTGATATTGAATGTGTAGAACAATATAAAATTAAAAAAGAATATCACAATTAAAATAGCAAATGCTACTCAAACAATATATCAGATACAAAAATGTGCGTACTGCTGAAAACTTGAAATATTTTTCAAAATTACACAATTCATGCAGTAAAAAATGACTAGTAAACCATTGCTATCCGTAAATAGATAGAAAGCAATTATTGAATAACCAAGAAAATTGTACATCAACTTGTCCTACAAAATATTTATATAATCCTTAACTGAGAATTCTTTTTAATTCTGTACATATCAACATCGAATATGATATTTCTAATCTGGAAATATTAGCATATTAAGCCTGCTTATAAGATATATATATTCAGATATAATATATACTCTTGAAAGTACGTTTTGTTTTGTAATAAGTAACAAAGTCTTGATCTGACCTGGATCTTTTGACATTTCAATAAAATTCCTCTTTCAGTCAGTCTATTTTTCAACTATACGAAAATTTAATACTAAATATCAATATTTGTAACTTCAATATATCATTATCATTTACTTAATTTAACTATTTGGTATATATATATAGGGAAATACATGCCTTTTCGCAGATCACAATGAGTATTCCAAATGAGAACTATTAAACAATTTGAAAATCGATTTTTCTCATAAGTCATACTCATTAATTTTGCTTCAAGTTATTATTCATCAAATACAGGTTGATTTGTTTCATTGGTCTAATTGCAGACACTATCGTAAGTAACAGTGATAACAAAAAACTATCATTGATCATATCCCATAATCATCATGAAACACATACATATTAGAAGTTGGATTCATAAGCATACTCTGAATAGTAACAAAACTTCATGATTATTTGTAAATTTTGAGAGAGTAAACTAATAAGGAAAGCGGACTGAAACTCTCACAAGAGTTATGACAGCTATGACAGACAGAAGACACAGGACTTGTTAACTCAACGAAATTCCTGCATTCAGAATATGTACCCCACTGTCATTATGATAATAATTGTTACTAAGGATAATGTTCGCCTAAAAATTCGACATTGATGCATTAGTGCCATCAGATTAATAAAAGTTCAAATTTATGTTTCAACAGTTAGTTTCCAATTAATTTCTTCCACACCTAAAATATAATTAACCTCTGTGTGGAATCTCATACATCAGATATGAAAGCCTACTATTAATAAGTCACAATAATGAAAGTAAAAAAAAATTACAGACATTTGGGCGAAACGATAGCACTACTGGAAAACCTGAGCAAAAGGACTCTTGAAATGACAAATAACAACTAGGAAATATTGGTTAATTTCACTAGACCAATTCCTGAAAATTTTTGTTGCATTCATTCACTTTGAAACAATTTGAATAATATCAATCAGTCATTTGGACTTTTATAACCCATGAGCTATGAAATATCCTATTTCTCACAACCTGTATTTAAAAATTAATAATTAGTGGCAAATACTTGATCTGCGAAAGTAACCCTTTTCTAGCTAGGCTGATGTGGTACTGGTGGTAAACTTGTCCTTAAGCAACTACTGGGCCTACTACCATTTTTATTTGTAGAAGTTGCTGTTTTTGTCTCTATACTTTCTCCGTACAATTCAGTCATATATTCCCTTATGAGTGTAGCTATCTGGAATGCTTGAGAAGTTGTCAAAATAACCTTACTTTGTTTCCTATCACTTCCTGTTATAATCATGAGGCAATTAAGGGCAGGCGAATAGCTCAAAATGCTACTGTATTCATAAGTGCATAGGGCGTTCCTCGATCTGTGTTCCAAGAGATGAAGACCTGTTTGATCTACCGCAAGCCATAGGACTCTCGGCCAATTGGATGTAAATGATTGCTGAAAAGGGGAAATATTTTAAAAAACAATTCATTATCCTATCATGAATAATAGTATATTATTTCTTTCTTTTCATTAAATCGTGTTGATATAGTAAAAACAACTGTTATAACCTCAAAAAATTCTATTCTTTAGTCATGAACCCATTCAAAATTGGGCATTTTGTTCGAGATTCTTACCATAACATCGAATATTGTGGCCTTATGCAACGGCCAACTCTGAATAAGATTCAAAAATGCTTGTTTTGCTTCAGCGGAAGTCATGCCCTTGAGGGATTGATGGTGCATGGTAACCCCTTCCTGTGGGAGCGATGGAACCAGTCTTGCAGGTAAACAATGTGCAGCAATCCTTCTATAGTCATGAAGAATATCTTCTAAATCGCCTAGTTCAAGTTGAGCTTGAAGAGCTGTTAGCATCATCTGTGAAAAAATAAATAGGTACAGTCAACAAAGGTTTAAGAAACTTGTGAATAAACACTTACAGCTTCCTTATCGGTGATGGGAAATCTGTCAGTTCTGAGATCATGCAAAACTTGATGATATAGCAGTTCTTTCTCGACAGGATCTCCCAAATTAATGAATTGATCCATAAAGAGATGCTTCTTAAACAAGAAGAAATGATGCTGCGGTCTTGCGCGTTTTGAACCAGGCGCGTTAGTTAGTGTATTAGCGGCAGAAGCAGCTCGGTATCTTTCCCATTTTGCCATGACATCTGTTACTTTCTCTTCTCCTGCCAAACTTCTTTCTGAATTTCCCAAGACCTCGTAGATGGCATAACCTACGGAAACAAGTATAATAAATGTCTTTATGTGATATTTTTTTAATTTATATGGAACAACATTATGTATAACATATTCTAACACATAAGTTTACCTTTAGCACCTTCTGGCAATCCCACTTTATCCTTGACAATCTCCATGACATCCTTTGCTGTAGAGGAGGGATGAAATTCAACCGAATGATACTGTCCATCCATGAAATGGAATCTTGCGTACACAGGTCTTCGATTAATTGTGCACAAAATTTCCTCTTTGGACGGTGGCCATTGCCTTCTTCTTGTACCCTGAGTTTTGAGCAGACACTTTTCGGCGAATCTAGCGTACTTGCCCTCTTCGGTAACGTGATCAGCGCTACACTTCTTCAGGTGGGCAATTAAGTAACGTCTAATGGCCTTGTTTGGAGGCAGTATGACCGAACACGCCAGACAAAGCAACGCCCAATGGCGCAAATTCACTCGAGAGTTTGGATCAGGATGATCTGTGGTCTGCTTGATGAGTTGCAAGAAAAATTCGCAAAGGAGGGAGTCTTTCCTCATGCACCTGTCCAGTATTGTTTGCAGTAGACTGACATGTTCATCTTCAACTCGTTTTATGGATTCACCTGAAACCATCAGAATTTGAAAATGATTTTTGCAAATGAAATCATTTTCAACTAACAAATTCTGCTTTTCATGAATTCTGGACCAGGAAGAAGATAATAAATAATTTTCAAATGCCCATCATTATTGTGTCTCGTGTGAATAAACAATCAAAGTTTTATTCAATTTATTAATGTAAAAATTGTTTCTTTTCGGCCAATGAATTCATTTGAAACATGAACAAAAATTGTAAAGATTAAATTTTGTCTTCATCTCCATAGCTCAATTGCGTATTAAAATAAGAGAAACAATTTCTGATGCATTTCTAAATATTGATACTTACCATTCTGACCAAGTCCAGCGTAAGTTAACATGATCTGAAACACTTGCAGCATGATTTGTTCTTCAGGTTCAGGTATTCTACTAATGCTTTGAGGGAGCATTTGTCTTGTAAAGGCCCAAAAACCGTAATGATAACCCTTATATGTTTCATTAGTGTCCCCTCCATGCTCCTGACGCAATTTGTCAAGCTTGTTCTTGCTCAGACGACGTAGAGTGTTCTTCAAGAAACTACCACCTGAATCAACAGGTTTACGAAGTATTTCATGATCAATCAAAGCTCTCCTACAGTTTACCAGGTTGTGATAGATTCTGATTCGGTCTTCATTGGTGATGGCTTTTTGAATAAATAATTATAAGATTAAAATTATATCTCTACAGTAGCAGTGAGGCAATACATGGTTAGCACTATTCTCTGGTGTAAGTAACAAAAAATATAATTGCAAATTTACCTTTCATTTTCTTCGTAGGTTGGTCATTTTCAATAATCCACCCTGCCAGATTGGGATAGTAACTAGCAATGAGGGAGCCAATTTCGTTTTTTTGTTTTGTTTCAAAAACGAAACACCTGTGATTGTTGTCATTCATATGTCTCTGGAGTGTTATCGTAATAAAACAATCACTTGGGTCCAGCATAATACTTTCAATCTCTTGGTAATGATAGTCATGTAATACAAATTTATCATCTTTCTTTATGAGCATGATTCCGTCACAATTTATACCAAGTATCAGATTGTTATTATGTAACCAATAACCTTTATAGGTAACAGAGAACATAGTGGTTCCGTATAAAGGATACTGCATCACACAAGACAGGTATAAAGCTTTGGCTGTTAGTTCTGATCTATTTGAACCATATTGCTTGTGTGCTTGGGCAATTATGGGTACCTAAAAATTCAATCAATCAAGAACAATAAAAAAATGAAAAAGGTATGTAATTCAGAATAAATCATGCAATATCTTCATATAGAAACATAAACTGAAGTTTGATGCATTAATTGGAAAAGTTATTTTTGGTATCAATCAAAATCCTACATTTAGAAGAATACAATTATGAATAAACTACAAAATAGATGCATTCATGAAGGAAGAAGTGCATGAAAGCTCAAAATCTACTTCAACAGATATGTTTGAGTGAAATGCAGAATTAAAGAAGAAAAACTAAAAGTGTTATCAAGATAACCCTTCAAGAATGGGGTGGTGCTGACTTCTAACCTGAAACACTGTCACGAGCCCGCCCGGTTCCAGAGAGTGTACCAAATACCTCCCGGACTAGCTCTCAGAGCTGAGACTATTTACTAGGGCGCCACTCTCTTTTATGATGTTAAATAAAAGGAGGTATCACCACAGATCTCAGGGGGAAAACAAAAGAGAGAAAACGTACACTTAAAACCCACTCTCTAGAAGCCAGAACAAGCTCGATCACACAAAATGAGAGTAGTGACTGGTAGGAAGAAAAAAAGAATCAATTGTTTAACAATTTAATCTCACCAAAAATGTGGTGATAACACTACAACTAATCAATGTCCTACCACAAAATATCTCTATCGAACTTACTAGTCAAATATCTTAATATGCGTTTAACTGAATTATATTACTAAACTTATCACCCAAAGGTGAACCTCAAAGTTAGATTAATACTGGCCAGCATGAATAAAACACCTATGTAACGGTCTATATCTAGGTGACTGAACAACAGGTCAACTGTTTATCGCTATATCAATGTCTCGACCTAAGTCGTTTATATTCTCAGATAACTTAAATGCTACGGACTAACCTTACATAACAGTCTAAGATGTACAGTGACTGTGAACAAAAGGATATTATGGGTTCTCAACCAACATTCACTCTTCAACCCTCGTAGAAAGGAAATTGGGTCAATACGTACTTCAGGCTCTTCGTAATACAATAATTCACATTACTTCCACAAGGCAAATGGCAACCAGGGTGTCTATTGTTCGATCTTCCAAGTAGAATGTGTTCAGATAGCTAGTACAGATGGTTTGTACAGAACGTAGATCCTACGTAGACTCACTTATTTCAGACAACCTCAAAACCGCCTCAGACAGCTCGCAGACAGTTTGCAGATAGTTCACAGAGTTCACAGACAGTTCGAGATCCGCAGCACAACAAATATAAGTACTCTCAACATAAAACGGAGCTAAAATAAAAGAAGTTGCAGAAATGGGCAACGTGACCGAATATAGGTTATCTTACCTAATCTTCTCCATCGAATATCTTCCCTTTATAATCCGCATTAAGCGTTAACCTTTTCCATAAACCAAATAGAAACAGGTCTCTATTAGGGCTTAAACCATAAATCTTGTTCCAATCCGCAATCAATACGATAAAAATCCAAGAGTTTAATGGTTTGATACT
The DNA here is from genome assembly GCA_030674115.1 of Micraspis discolor. NCBI lineage: Eukaryota > Metazoa > Arthropoda > Insecta > Coleoptera > Coccinellidae > Micraspis > Micraspis discolor. The sequence continues at coordinate 4,035,227 of JARTUT010000873.1, forward strand.
CGCCAGAAAAACGGAGAAAAGCAAAGTGACACGCTCCAGCTGATTTGCGTCAACCCGACATATACGACCACAGACGCAATCACAGAGCGGAGAGCATTCAGTAACGCTACCATCAACAGTAGTGCCACGGGTCGGAAAATGTACTATCTAGATAGCGGCGTTGCCAATAGTTGGTCGGAACTAACGGAACGGAAATTTTAAACCGTGACAACTCCCCCCTTCCTTCCACAGGAGGTGAGCATAGGTCACCGACGACTCACATAAGAACCATATTGCGCACTCGCCAAACAAAACTCAACGCCAAGATGGCAAAACAATCAAAAGTGAAAGATATCTAGTCACTGAGGGCGACTAGATACCGGCTTGTCCAGCTGGGTATAACGGAAAAACTACAAGAAGAAGAAGAAAGCAATCGATTCAACCAAAAACAAAACAATAAGCCAAAATGGTCGAAATGTCAAATTTTGAAACAAAAGAAAACTTAACCGGAATCCGAATCGAAGACCACGGTTAAGGTGCTGAACAAGGAGGACTTGCTTTATCGAAGGTCGCAACCTCCACGACCCCCATCACATCCTAGAGAGGTGATGTCCGAATCGGGAAACTCAAAATCGGGATAATAATTTACTCAAATATAGGCAACGTCAAAGCCGGAAATTCCAATGGTCCTCGTGGGTAAAGTGCGCTGCGACAATACACGACCACTGGTGTCACTAACTCGTCGGGAGTTTCTCGAAAAACACAATAAAAGGAAAATCTCAATCAAGACACGCGCCTTCCAGGCAAACGCAAAGAAAAGTCACAATCGGGTATTTCACGTCATCAACTCGGAATCAAAAACGCCAAAAGTCGCCACATCGGCAAAAAATCCAATCGCCGACACGGCAAAAAACCACAACACTTCTGCTCCAAGGCAGCCAACAGTGTAAGCCAATACGAAATCAAATCATCCCCACCATAATCGGGATCCCAAACTCACAAAGCGAAGGCAAGGCACAACAAAAAACAAAACGAAACGGACACGTCAGATGTTAGACGGTCATAATCCCGAGCATATGACGGTCCCAAAATATATCCCCACCGTCACCGGGGCTAAAACGTACAGAAAAGGCAAGGTACGAACGACATTTACTTACTGAAACGGACTCGTCAGATGTTAGACGGTCATATTCCCGAGCGTATGACGGTCCCAAAATATCCCCACCGTCACCGGGGCTAAAACGTAGAAACAAAAGGCAATCTCAAGCCGGAACGCACTCATAAAGCACTAAGCCACCCGACAACTCAGAACCACCAAAACTAGGTACTCTCCTCCAAACAGGTATCAGGATATCGTCTGAGATCTTTAACATGCCAGACACCTCTATCACTTCCATCCCTCCATTGCAGTTGATAAGCATTATGGCCAACTCTCCGACGCACAGTGCAGGGTCCGACAAATCTGGGCGCCAACTTGGAGGCAAAGCCCTTAGAGGCATCAGATAAAAGTTTATTGCGGGTCAGGACAAGATCTCCCTCTCGGAAAGTGACAGGACGGCGGCGCAAATTATAACGTTGACGATTACGCTCCTGAGCGCGAGCCAAGCGCTTCTGAATGTCGGCAAACAACAGCCGGTAGCCAACCTTTTTAGCGTCCACAACCTCCGAAGGACGTCTAGGGTCCAACTCTACCACAGTGTTATAGGCATCTCCAGATGGGCGATATTCTCTGCCAAAATTAGCGAAGTATGGGCTACAACCAATAACCTCATGACGACCAGTACGAACGGCGCAAGTAACAGCAGAAAGGTGTTTACTCCAAGTTTTATGGTTATCCTTGACATAACAGGAGAGCATGGTCTTAACTATACCATTGCTGCGCTCGGTAGGATCACAGTGCGGACTATAAACTGGAGTGAATATGATGTTGACTTTATATTTCTGACACAGCGACGTGAAAGAGGTACTGCGCATCTGGGTGCCATTATCGCAAATGAGCAAACGAGGAACTCCGTAAACAAGAAAAATATGCTGCTCCAGCAGATGACAAAGGGAAACAGCAGTAGCATTGCGCAAAGGAAAGGTCAAAACATACTTGGAGAAATAATCAGTAACTACTAAGATGTACTTATATCCGTTGGACGATGGCAAGGGACCCACGAAATCCAAACTTATCATCTCCCAAGGTTCGGTAACAACCGGTCGGGTTCCCATAGTTCCAGCAGGAGCTTGAAGGTCAGGTTTATGTTCCAGACACACCGAGCAACGACTCACATATCGGGCTACATCGGCGCGCATCTTAGGCCAAAAATAGCGTTGTCTCAAGCGCCAATAAGTCTTAAAGACACCAGGATGTCCGGCGGAAATATCATCATGATGTTGACGAAGTAGGCTCTTCCTGAACTCCTAGGTACCACCAATTTCCAACAATCCCCGCATCTCCTAAACCAGGATAAGGGGCGGAAACGTATTTCCAAAGTAAGCCATGCTCCTCCCTCCAGGTAGGGTATTTGTCCGGAAATGTGTTCAAGTCTTCTCTCATCTTGAGATACCAAGGATCCCTAGACTTATGGAACAGCTGGCGATCATCAGAGTCCAGCACCTCGTCCACAGACACTGGGACGGACCTGGACAACATATCAGGCACGACATTCAGTTTACCCTTGCGATGGACAATTTCAAAGGTGAAGGGCATTAGGCGCAAACTCCAACGAGCCAATCGACCCTGTGGGTCCTTTAGGTTATGCAGCCACAGCAAAGAGTGGTGATCGGTAATTACCTTGAAGAAGGTACCCTCCAGGTAATGGCGTAGTTTTTCAACAGCCCAAATCACGGCAAGGCACTCACGCTCCGTGGTCGAATAGTTGCGCTCTTGTCGAGTTAACGAACGGGAAAGATAGCACAAGACTCTCTCACCATCATCAAATTGTTGGGTGAGAACGGCTCCGAGTCCGTAGGCGGAGGCATCAACTTGCACAATGAACTGGCGATCAAAGTCAGGGCAAGTGAGTACAGGGGCAGACGCTAGCTTCTCTTTTATTTCACTGAAAGCTAATTCACACTGGGGTGTCCAATTCCAGCGGACATTTTTCTTAGTCAAATTCGAGAGGGGTTCGCTCAAATCGGCCAAATTAGGAATGAACCGGCGATACCATGCGGCGGTTCCCAAAAAGGAACGGATGGCGGCAACATTAGTGGGAGTAGGAATACTCAAAATAGCCTCGACCTTTTCAGGATCCGGGCGAAGACCATGTCTGTCGACAACATACCCCAAATATTTCAGCTGAGGGCGACAAAAAAACATTTTTCACGCTTCACGACAAAACCAGCCGCTATAAGCCTATCCAACACCTTACCCAAAATTTCTAAGTGTGTGGCGAAATCTCCACTAACGATGACAATATCGTCCAAGTACACAAAGACGTACGGCTGAAGATCAGGACCAAGAACACCGTCCATAATACGTTGGAAAGTAGCGGGAGAATTAGTTAGTCCGTAAGGCAAGCGTCGAAACTGATATAAGCCGCGACCAGGGACGGTGAAAGCCGTATATTCCCTCGAGTTAGAAGCCACCTGAACGTGGTGATAGGCCGTTTTATATCCAAAGTGCTCAACACACGAGCATCGCGCAATTTGTCTAGTATTCCAGAGATATATGGAATAGGATAAGCGTCCCTCTTGGTGACGGCATTAAGGCGCCTATAGTCGACGCAAAAACGATAAGTACCGTCCTTCTTAGGGACGAGACAGACTGGTGAAGACCACGAGCTACCAGAAGGTTCAATTATTCCCTTTCTCAACATATCATCAATTTCCGCGTCTATGATCTTTTGTTTGTGTGGGGAAACTGGATACCAACGTTGTTTGACAGGTCGGGTATCAGGAAGCAATTCAATCTGGTGCTCAGCAGCAGACGCACATCCAAGGTCATCGCCCATGCGAGCAAATTTTTTCTTCAACATTCTATCCAGCTGCATCCTCTCAGCAGGTGAAAGGAATTCCTTAACGCCATTCGAAGCCTCGAGTTCATCCAAAGCTTCTACAGGGGAAGCAAAGTGCCAGACATCATCTCTTATATTAGGCACTATATCCATTTTTCTCCAAAAATCTATCCCAAGTATCAAGGAATGCCGCAAAGATGGAACCACCATTAGGTTCAACCAAATCAGCTTGTTCTTCAACTTAACAGGAGCCGAAATATAACCAGGACTCTCGCATATATCCCCATTAGCCACAGTACACGATTTAAGCGATGGAGTCAGTTTCAATCCAATCTCCAAAAGTCTCTCATATCCCTTACTACCCACAAGCGAAACACTCGCACCGGAATCTAACAAACCCACAAATTTAAGCCCCAAAATATGTACAGTAAGGTAAGGTCGCTTGTCTCCATCAGCATGGGACAAAATGTAATCAAGAACAGCTGCTCTTCCTATGACCGCACTATGATCAGACGAGGACGACCCGCGGTCATCTAGTTTCCTCGTCGGGAGTTTTCCGAAGGCGGAGGAGAAGCAAAGCGTACAGATCGAGAATTTACCTGAGGAGAGCAATCAGGGCATGTCCGAACAGTAAAACCGGTTTTTCCGCAGCGATTACAAAGTAATTGTCTTGGTGACGGACAATTGACACGTCTATGACCAGACTTCTGACAGTTCCAACACACGACAGCGGTCGACGTCGTCGGCGGTTCACGAGGACTCACCTCAGAAAGAGAACTAGACCGAGAGCTAGAAGAAGCACAAGGAAGCGACACACACGCTAGTTCGGAGTCAACATAACTCTGACGTCTCCTAGATGGAGGCACATAGCTATCAGCACGATACTTTTTAACCTCGAGGCGCAGGCACACATCCTCCAGTTCCTGTAGGCTATCAACAACAGGCAACTGCGTCGCATAAAAAGGCGCCAAATTTCTGGTTATTATTCCTAACTTTATCTGTTCATCAACTTCCCCATATCTCCTAAACATAGAGTTCATGCATGTCAAATAATCCACAATTGATTCTGAGGGATCTTGCGTTCGGTTCAAGATATCGGTGAACAAACGAGAACGATAATCTGGAGGTTCGTAATGCCTAAGAAGCAGGAGGACAAGCTCTTCCAGTCCTTAAATTTATCACGATTAGATCGATACCACATTAACGCTCTACCGGAAAAAGATCAACAGCTGAATCGAAAATTTGACTCTCTGTCACTCCACGAGCCCTTCCCAACTCTACAACACGTTCCAAGAAACTATGCACCGTAATATCCTTCGGATCACCCGTGAAAGTTAAATTCCACTTCTGTAAATTCAAAGAACGAGGAGGTTCCCAAAATTCGCATGAGTGCTAGTACGAGCAAATGGTGGATGCGCGGAAGCAACCGAGGCTTCATCATCAGAACAGTCACCCTCAGAGGAGGAGCAACAAAAACAGAGGCAGGATCATAAGCCGGAGGCTGAGCGCAAACATCAACTAAAGTACTCTTACATTTTTTAAGCATATCAGCAACATTCAATGGCAAAGATTCTTTCGAACTACCAGACTCTAAACGTTCCAACCGAGAAACGACATGACACAACCTAGTAAATATCGCCTCAAGGCATGGGTCAGGTCCCTAAACAACGTTAACAATTCATCATACTTGCTCATACAAATATTAAATTCTGAGACAGTATCCAACTCAACTATAGGATACTCAAAAGACCTATTACCCTTCTCTACTTTCAACAAAGGACGCAAACAGGCACGCAAATCCCGAACTGTCTGTGTATCCGAACATTTAAAACCTCTTACACGCAATTCATATTGTAATTCATCTTTCTTAAGCCTATTAAGATTATTTTTCGGAACCATACTTGCCAAATACCTTTACAATAAAATCAAAATATGATCAAAATCTGAAAATCAAAGTAAACCGCACAAAAATTCAAATGAACCTTAAAAATAACAATCTATTTTCATCCAGTCACCACCTCAGTTGAACTTGTATAAATAAAAACAATCTCAAAACGAGTTCCCTCGAAACCACTTGAGCCCCACGTTGGGCGCCACTTTATGTCACGAGCCCGCCCGGTTCCAGAGAGTGTACCAAATACCTCCCGGACTAGCTCTCAGAGCTGAGACTATTTACTAGGGCGCCACTCTCTTTTTATGATGTTAAATAAAAGGAGGTATCACCACAGATCTCAGGGGGGAAAACAAAGAGAGAAAACGTACACGAAAACCCACTCTCTAGAAGCCAGAACAAGCTCGATCACACAAAATGAGAGTAGTGACTGGTAGGAAGAAAAAAAGAATCAATTGTTTAACAATTTAATCTCACCAAAAATGTGGTGATAACACTACAACTAATCAATGTCCTACCACAAAATATCTCTATCGAACTTACTAGTCAAATATCTTAATATGCGTTTAACTGAATTATATTACTAAACTTATCACCCAAAGGTGAACCTCAAAGTTAGATTAATACTGGCCAGCATGAATAAAACACCTATGTAACTGTCTATATCTAGTTGACTGAACAACAGGTCAACTGTTTATCGCTATATCAATGTCTCGACCTAAGTCGTTTATATTCTCAGATAACTTAAATGCTACGGACTAACCTTACATAACAGTCTAAGATGTACAGTGACTGTGAACAAAAGGATATTATGGGTTCTCAACCAACATTCACTCTTCAACCCTCGTAGAAAGGAAATTGGGTCAATACACGTACTTCAGGCTCTTCGTAATACAATAATTCACATTACTTCCACAAGGCAAATGGCAACCAGGGTGTCTATTGTTCGATCTTCCAAGTAGAATGTGTTCAGATAGCTAGTACAGATGGTTTGTACAGAACGTAGATCCTACGTAGACTCACTTATTTCAGACAACCTCAAAACCGCCTCAGACAGCTCGCAGACAGTTTGCAGATAGTTCACAGAGTTCACAGACAGTTCGAGATCCGCAGCACAACAAATATAAGTACTCTCAACATAAAACGGAGCTAAAATAAAAGAAGTTGCAGAAATGGGCAACGTGACCGAATATAGGTTATCTTACCTAATCTTCTCCATCGAATATCTTCCCCTTTATAATCCGCATTAAGCGTTAACCTTTTCCATAAACCAAATAGAAACAGGTCTCTATTAGGGCTTAAACCATAAATCTTGTTCCAATCCGCAATCAATACGATAAAAATCCAAGAGTTTAATGGTTTGATACTCGCCAGAAAAACGGAGAAAAGCAAAGTGACACGCTCCAGCTGATTTGCGTCAACCCGACATATACGACCACAGACGCAATCACAGAGCGGAGAGCATTCAGTAACGCTACCATCAACAGTAGTGCCACGGGTCGGAAAATGTACTATCTAGATAGCGGCGTTGCCAATAGTTGGTCGGAACTAACGGAACGGAAATTTTAAACCGTGACAACACATTCCTCTATGATCACTTCAGTTTCTTCAGACTATATCCATGCCATGCATTTGTTCTTGCGTTATCTTTGGGAACGGTGATTACTTCTGAACTACATATATACCATTTTATAATAAGAAGGAACATGCAGACAAATTTAGAATTTTCCCCAATATCGTTCAAAAAAAGTTGCACTCTTTCCAATATTGTTCGAAATTTGAAAATAATCTTCAATTGAAACCTGCTGATTTTCTAGTTGCATCAACGGATAAAGAAAAACAGAACATTCTAATGAATTGATACATTAACAAATAAACCCACAAATGAATAAACATTCTCACCCAAACATCGGCTCCACGAGTCCTGCTAATTCTATATGGAAGGAATGTGTCAATATCTGTATAATATTCCAATTTACTGTTATCTTTCGGATTACCAAGAGCGACTTGTGCCTGAAGTCCAGCTAATTGAAGGGCTACTTTTTCAGTCACTGGGAAATCATCACACTGTTGATAAAGTGTCAATTAATTCAATGTGGAAAAATAAATTTTCATGAAACTACCTTCACGACACTGTGTACAGCCTGTGCGTATAACAGATTAACCTCAACAGGGTCTTGACTGAGCTCTCTATTTGACCTGAATAACCTTTTCTTGAAAATGAATCTGTTCTCGCCTCCACTTAAGCCGATATTTGTACTTCGTCTTCCTAAAGTTGATAAACCTGAAGGTGCAGTTGCTTTCTGCTGCATTCTAGAAATTAAACAAAATTAAAATGTAAAGGGGATAAGAGGATGTCCACCTACATTTCCCATTTAGCTATCACATCATACAAGTAATGATGGTGCCGAACATGTTCTTCGCCTTCAGAAGTACTTTGGTAAATGGCCCATCCATCTAAATTCTTCAAACCCAAGCGCTCGGCCAGTTTCCTAGCAGCTTCTCCAGCTGTATCCGTTGGATGTACATCAATAGCTTTAGTTCGTCCATCCAAGAAAAAGAATCTACACACTATAGTTCCTAATCTTTTCATAGCCTGAAAAAATATTTGATTTTAGTAAGTATACTACATAATGAAAAAAACGAAAATTTTTTAGGCATCATATTTAATTTGTCAAATGGCTACTTACAGCAACTTCAACTGATGAAGGTGGAAGTTCCCTAACAGTGACTTTGATATTATTACAGTTGTCCAAGCACCACTGTACATATTGAGATATCTTTCCTCCTTGCATCGCGTTTTTCTTCAGGAAAGAAATGAAATATTTAGACAGCAACTTTGAAGGTTTGAATGACACCACACAAAGGCAGAGAACCAACCAAACCCTCTCTGTAGAGTCCATAATAGGATTGTTAGTAGCTTGACGCATCAACTGCACCAAAACCTCATCTCTCAATTCTTCTCTTTCTATTGCATGTCCTATCATTGATTGAATAGCCTGCAATTCCTTTTCCGCACTCAATTCACCTCTAAGATACCTTGATAGATCTCTGAATATTGTGCAGGCCACATTTATATTATCAGGATCATACATATGAATATGGGAGCAAGGTATTGTGGTTCCCTTGTAAAAAGTAACCATATCCTCAACTGGAATCATTTCGCAACTAGGTCTTTTTCTAGTCAACGTAGCAATAATTGTCCCCTCAGGACTTTTCTCATGAGCATTGAAATGCGCTTTGGCAAAATCAAGAAGATCGAAAAATTGATCTTCAATGTGAACATCTTTCTCATGATTTTCGGCAAATTCCTGCAATTTCTTCTCAACTCTAAGTTTCCTTCTTTGCTCTCTTTCCACATTGAATGGTTGTTCGGATTCTGATGGGTACCTCCAAGATTGTGGCTGAAAAAATAGAAGATAAGGAAAACATCTAATTAAAAGACATGAACTTACTCTTGATGAAATGATTGTGCTATTAGATCTTGACATATGGGGTGTAGATTTAGGAGAATCTGAAGGCAGTTTAGGAGGCGCTGGTAGGGGCGGTGGAGAAATTGCAAGCGGAACCTCTCTTGGTAGAATAACGTCATAAATATGTTCACCATTGCTCTTGCTCTTTTCTTCCACTGGACTTTCTACAATGGTTGTCATTGGTGGAGGAGGACAAGGAGGGGGTGGAGGCGGTCCAGAAGGTTCTGGTAATGTAGGATGTCCTAAACATGGCGGAATAATCTGAGGTTGTTCTTGGTTAAGCCCTTCCAATTCTTGTTGGATTACCGTTTCAAGCTCCACATCAAGATCTTCAACTAGTTCGTTCATTTTTTCACCAATTTCATCTATGATATGATTCCTATTTGGTTGTACATCTGATAAGAAGGCGAATAAGTTATCCAAATCCACAGATTCCGTAACAGTTTCTACAAGCTTTGGTTTCAGCTGTTGCGCAATGTGTGAAAGAGCAGCTATTTCTTGCTCAGCAGCCCTAAAATGATCCAAAATTCCACTCAAAATGTATCCATTATATTAATAATGATAAAATTAATGTACTCTCATTTTTAAATAATACAATTTACTTACTTTTCACTCTCTTGTAGGTCACTGAATGATTCTCCATCTTCCACAATTTCATGCTCCTTCTCATTTGATTCCTCTTCTTTTTGTTTCTTTAGAGCCTCTTCTGCTTCTCTGGCTTCTCTCTGTCTGCGTTCCTCCTCTAATCTCTCCCTCTTTTTCATTTCCTCATCCACCCTCTTCATTTCTTTCAACGCAGACGCTACTTCTCTGGCAAATACTCCACGTAGATGACTTTGTATCACTATGACAGCTCTACGTTTTCTCAGAAATTCTATTCTTAATTTCCATCCACGATAAGAATGCTGAATTCTCAATATCGCATTTCTTATTTTCATATACGATTTTCTGGCAAGATAGCCACGAAAGATTCTCTGAATGAGTACAGCTCGTGAGTATAGAATGTTTGATCTATTGTCTTCTACATATTCATGGACATGGGATCTTAAGAATACTTTGGATTTTCCTAATTGCCAATTTGTATTTGGTAAATTATGACTAGATAATATTGTATGACAAGCTTTCTGAGAATCAGATGGTAGTTTGACGTTTGCTATGCAATGATATCGGTCTATAAATTCTTCAAAATTCATGTGTACTGGAAAACCATCTTTTCGAATTCTTATTATATCCAGCATACCTAAATATTTCAGTTGGTCTAAAACCAACTGCTTATCGTATTTATTTGGTACTTTGTCAGAGTTAGGTTTAATACACCTAACATACCAAGGAGTTGTTGATTGTAAAACATCAACAAGCGATTGCAGCTGAAATCGGAATGTATCACATACGGTAGGTTTACCTTTGCAGGTCCCCCGTGAGACTGTGGATATGCCATTGGCTACATTTTTAGTGGCTAGAGAATTTGAAGGATCTTGATATGTCGATAGTACTTGCAAAAATTCATTATTACTCCTAGATATAATATCAAAAAATACGTCTTGCTGAACGTCCCTATTTTTATCAACAAAACCTTTCACATTGTAAGTCACACAACCTGCGTAATGTTTGATGCCAAATTCTCTCTCCCATCGTCTTTTATCGTCTCCTGGAAATTAGAGGAAAATAAGCCATATTATAGAAAAAATAAAAGAAGGCTGAATGTTCTAAACTATATCAATACAGAGATTGCTGGATACAGAATAAACTAGTTCACTGAAAGAAATTAAAATTTTAAAAGACATACCTTTGACATATCTATCATGGCTTTCAAATTCACTGTGCAAAGTGAGAATATATGAAGCATCACAACCTTTAGGCAAATGGCACTGCTCCGTCAGAAGCCTAAGTACACACCTAGGTGGTTTTTCCAGTAATTCTAAACAAGAACTGTTGTCTTTAAAATCTATGTGATTGAACAATATGCTTTCTTCTTTATACTAGAAAAAAATAATGTTCTTAATATTCAATTTAATTAGATTCAGGTTCACTTACAATCTCTTGTTCCAGAGCAAAAACATAGTGATTGAAGAATTTGTGTAATTTTTCATTAGTATAATTGATGCAGAGTTGTTCAAAAGAATTCACAGCGAAATTTTCGAATCCAAAAATGTCTAGTACACCTAAAAATCTCGATGAGTCCTGTCCAGGATTGGTGCATGTGTTGATGTGATTTATTAGCCATGCAAATGTCCTCGAATAGAGAGCTTTTGCCATCGCATGTCTATTTTCTCTAGCCTGAAATAACAAAATTTTGATATTTACGATTTTTTGATGGCTAACTGTCAACAAACCTCTTGTAATTTGAGGGGAATTTCAGTTATGTTCCCCCTCACGTTAATTTGTCGAACTAACATGACTTGTCTCAAATCTTCCTGATCAAGACTCAGTAACTCAGAAAGAATATTTACAAGGTCTTCATCTTGTGTAGTCAGCCGACATTTCTCTCCGTCAATATCCTCGAAAGATAAATTCCCAAGCCATAATATTGCACTCAACGTTTGAAAAATCCCATTGCACATGTTACTAGGAACCTGAAGAACGTTAAAAGCTAACATTAGCTTATCTAACGTTCTTTCCTCATCTTCTATCTTTAAACAATCTGACTGATTTAAATAATTATAAAATGCGACATCCTTCAGGTGAAGATTTGTGGCTAGATCATTATTTCGCTGGAAAAATATAATGACAATAGATTCAGATATGAATATTCATAATAATGCTTACCTTTGCAGCTTCCACTAACATATAAAATACATGGTAGTTTCTTTCTCCTGGTCCTTGAAAAGTTATTCTAGATTGCTCCAATAAATAATCTTGAACAATACATCCAGCGATCATCCACTTTGAATCAAAACATAATTGCATAAACTTTCCGAATCTACTGGAATTATCATTTCTCACTGTTTTTGCATTCCCTGAAAAATTTAAAAGATATATATCATCAGCTCAATGCAAAAAAAATTAATAGGGTATTAAAAATACTGGTTCAATTGTTTTTTAGTATTTTTGAATGTTAAAAAAAGCAGCATTGGAACATAGGTTTGATATATCTGGGTTTTCAACCTACCGAATGCTTCTAATATAGTGTTGGCCTCTAAAATCTGCTGTTCGACCCATGTCGAAACCTGACTAGTTACTGAACACAAATACTGCAAAATGAATCTTGTTGTTTCAGTCTTTCCTGACCCGCTCTCTCCGCTTATTACTAAACTTTGGTTCTTATGTGTACCATTGGGAGTATCTGATTGTAAGGAGGCATAGGAGGCTTCGGCTAATGCAAACACATGAGGTGTTTCTGTTCCTATTTTTCTACCTCTATATTTATTTACGAAGTTCTGAAAAATAAAGTTTGCTTTTAAGATAACTATTTACATGTAAATGATGGATATAAGAACGATCTCTTAAGTGAACAATTGGAAATAATTCTGCAAGAGACTTATGAATTAAAAGTATTACCTGGGAATAAATATCTAGTTCTTTATAGGGGTTGACTGCTACTAATATGCTTCCTGTAAATGTCTGTTATAGGAGTTAAGAAAAGGTCAGTTCTAAGTTGAAATTACATATATGGCTAAATGGAATGTTCTAAAGAATTACGAAGAAGTTCCAATATCTGACAACAATAAGATGCACTTGCACACTCCACACTTAAATGATAAAATCTATTTGTCATTAAAGGTCTTAGGAAACAATATAAACATAGTCGCAAAGTTATGCTTAAACCAAAAACATACTAACAAATTTGAGAGAAATAACGTCATATATAAAATCAATTATAGAGTTTGTGATGGATTTTATGTTGAACAGAAAGGGAAAAACTTTCCTCTCATATTCATCATTATGGAAGCCACAAAAAAATTACACTTTCTTTTATTACCATGACCTTTTTCTTTTATATTAAAGGATACATAAATTTGATCTTTTTCATATCTTAGTTTCAAGTTCCCGTTGATCACATCTTCGTTTAAGACGGATAACCAAGTCATGTCTTGCACCCCTCCATCGGGAAGACCTGAAAAGAAATTTTGTTAGTTTCAAGTAAAATTGATTAATATAATTGAAACATTCCAATCTCTATTTTGTTATAAGCATTCATATTTAAATAATTAGAGAATTCATTCATACACTTTCGGATTTTAGATGAATACATTTCGTTCATTGTTGAAACATTTTATGCTTTGCATATGCAATATTAGCAGTGTCTCTAAATGTAAGAATACTATCAGTATATCGTCGAACTAGTCTTTTTCCGCAAATAATCAATTTCTAAGGCATGCACCACTTATAACAATCATATCAACACATTCCTAAACTGAATGTTTCAATACATGGACAGTGGTACAAAAGGTATGTGACTTCAGACATATAAACATCATTATAAAAAATACTATCGATACAATTGAAAAATATTTTTTCAGTGGAAACTGGTTAATTTTGATGAAAACTGTTTAATTAAGCGATTTTCAAAGGCTTCAAGTTGAAAATTATTGGGCTTTGGTTTCTTAAATTTCCTGAAGTTGTAGAAACGTACTCTACTAGTTTTTGGCGCACTGGTTCACCTCAACAGAGTGCTTATAGTCCGCCCCTGATAAACTAAACAAGCTAATTATATTTTAAGGGTAGTATTTTGAGAGGTCCTTACTACTGTTTATCGTATTAAATTTTATTTAAATTATATTAAGTACCTAGTTTAAAAGTTATTCAAGAAAAATTGATTACCAGTGGCGTCCTTTAGGAGGTCGTACCTCCGTAGAGACGGCCACTGGAAAAAATGTATGGGAACTTGTCATATTATTTTTTAATGTTCTATCTGAACCCGAGAGATCTCCCATATTTTCCCGGACACCCCGTAGATTTGCCCAAATGTATGTATTTCTCGAATATTTGGGTAAAAGTGGTATCAATCGTTTCGTAATGACTCACTGATGAAGAATCCGTGGTCAAAATCGATTCTGTTCGTACGTGGGCACGATTACATCCGAACGAAATGAACTAGAGAGCTGAAATGTTCAGGGTAGGTCGGAACAATGAATATCTCGGATGAGTTCGTTAGTGGGCCAAATCAAGTTTTAACTTGGAAGATATGTGAATTAGGTTGAAATAAAAAGGCTTGCGAAATTTCGCTAAAATCGACAAGCTAGAAAATAAAAAAAAATTCAACAGAAAATTTTTTTGATACTTAATACCTCATAAGATATCGGACGTATTCAAACAAAAATAAGTGTATGTATGGATGTTATTGAAATGTCACATATTCTCAAATTTTATTGTCGTTCCACCTAAATATATGATTATTTTTTCATTTACTTAAGAGAAAAGAAAAATTACAAAAAAGCCCTTCAGAAGTATCAATTTTCGATGCTATCATAGATACGTATTCGATCGACATGGCTCTTATTAATCAGTGTCAGTTGGGGGAAAATTAATCGAAATGGTTCATTACAGTGAAGGAATGTACGTTGTTAGAATTTAGAAAAGCCCTGACGTAGGTTTTTAGGAGGAAGGAATTTAAGTTTCGAACAAAACTTAGGCAAAAATATGAGTAGATATTTTTTATGAGAAAAAGAATGATTTCTACTAATGCCTATTGAGCCGACATTACAAGGCAATATATTAAAAAAGAACGACACTTACAAAAAACCATCGTTCCAGTGTGCGAACTAGTCATTATTGACGCATGGCAATCTCAGAGAATCAAGGCAACTGTGGACATGTACAGAAAAAGCGCCATCTACATCTTGAAGACTGGAACCAGACTATAGTTATTTTTGATTTGAGATCACATTGTTCCAGAGTAGGGAGAAGTTTCTTGCTCTCCTGAACAGAGTACTATAGATTTGTTATAGTTTGAATATACGTCAGTGCTTTCTTAATTTTATTTAAACTAGAACGAGCGTGGAAAATTGCGACTGAGAGTGCCAAATTTTGAACGTTACTGAAAATTTTCTATTATCGCTCCACTAAGTGACATTTTTTTATGTTTTAATAATTGTCCGGTAACAGGTTATCGTTCATATTTAAAACATTCTGTATAACCATATTACACCTAAATTTCCGAAATTAATCGAGAGGCTTTGCTTGGATATTGCCAAGATTAACACAAAATGTTTCTGGGGAAATTTTCTGAACTGCATTATTCACTTCCTTTGATAAACCATGGTTTCATAACTGCCACATAATTACGAAACCTCCTGCATTCGAGTATTACAAGAATGGTATAATCCCGACCGTTGTGCAACATTATAGAGCCCATATCAGAAAAACTAAAGTAGAGTACTACACGAAGATAGGATACACCAATCCGTGATCGATTTTTAAAAGGAGCAACGGCAGAAACGATAAGAAAGAAATACGGACACAGGAACATAGGAAATGCCATTGGAGTTAATCATATGTGACGCAAGTCTTTCCTAATTCGCATTCTGTTTGATCGGTCGTTTATTGTGTTATCAAAACGAAAGAGATATGCAAAGTGAAACAGAAATGGGCCCCGTGGCGGATGCAAGCTTGATTTTGTCACTTTATTCAATATAGATTGGTCACGCCAAATGAACTTGATGAAATTCTTTTTTCTTATTTCTACAAATAAACTGACACTTTTCAAAATTCATCGATATTTTGAAACGTCTATCCTGAAAGTTTCATCCCATTAGCTTATTCCGTTCGGACGTAACCGTGCGTATAGATGGACCTGAATAAAAGAGCCAAAAACTAAACACCACTTTAATACCATCTTTAATGATAAATACACAATAAGCTATAGATATCATGGAATTTTTGTAAATTTAATTCCTATTAACGTATTTTTAAACTCTCTAACTAGACAGGTATAAAGATATCTACGTTCTGATTTATGATTACAATACAGACCAAGAAAATCATTAATTTTATTTGTTTCTCATTTGTAAACGTGAGTTTGCAAAAACACAATATTAATCAAGAAAGTTTATTTTATCAAGTCACTAACTTGTAAAACTGACAGTTAACTTACAAAATTATTACAAGTTAGTAGTATTATTTACATTAGAAAATTTTGTTTTATCGTCATATATGTTGAATATCATGGTACAATTGTTATTTCCAGTAACATAGATTTTTGATGATGAACCATCTGTTGACTCAGAAACTGCTGAACTCGAGGACTGCAGAACATTTGTGCTCTCTTTACTAACAGATAATTTGCTAGACATTTCGATTTTTTTGTTGACCGAATCATCGACATAACTCATCGTAATTTCGGTGCTCTTTCACCCTCCTGCTCGCTTTAGTGCTAAAATATCTCCACCCGAATCCGCAACCATAGTGGCTCCAGTTATGCAAAAAGAGTGGTCGGTGTATAACTCAGGATCTTTTAAACCTAAATATTTCGCTATTTGCTTTGGGATACCACCAATAGTGTGCTGGCCAGCATTATGGGAAATGCACTTTCCATGTCGGTAGGTCAAAAAAAATCTTAGGCTTCCTGTTCCAGGAGGCCGAGGATTTACATATTTTCTGTCTAACATGCAGGGCTTGAAGCTGCAGCCATCATCGGTTATGATGAATCTTCTTGTTGTTAAATTTTTTTGTTTGCCACAATGTCACAATAACGTATTTTCTCATATCTTCTAGATCATTCATGTTTAAGGAGAGAATTTCGTCACAGCGACAACATCCAAAAATTCCAAATATTGTTACAATTTTCGCCAGCAACCACTGGTCATCAGGAGTATGTAAAAGAAATTGTTAAGCCTCTTCTTCACCTAATACCTTGGCTTTTTTTGGCGTATAACGCTCATTTTTTTGTTTCGGAAACGCTATTAATGTTTAATGTTTACTTGACATAATTTACAGAAACAACAAAATAAAAGAATATACACACAAAAATTTTAACATGTCATTCCCTCCCGAATGTGCCAAATAAACAAAAAAGATTCTCCCACTAAGGCTTTGCTTGAGCGTGGGATCAATCTTCTCCAAATAATACTGCCATACCTTTTGAAATCTGCAAATGACAACTAAACGTCATATTTTTCAATAAATTTTTAAGGAAAACAAACCTGCGAACAGGGCATTTTCTTTCATTTCCAAGCAGTTTTTCAGCATAGACCATTTTGCCCATAAAGTATTAGGACTGGATCTTGCTGATAGTTGATTCAAGTAGACCAACAAAACATCTGCAGTTACCCCAATCCCCCTATTTCTGTTTTGCCACTTTTTGAAGTCGTCCTATTCTCGCTCGTACCTTGAAGGTGATAAACTTGAAGCTACACTGCTGGCTGCCTCAATAATTTCTTTTGGTACATTCATTTTCGCTTTCGCCAAAACAAATTAAAGTAAAGAAAAATAAACAGACATGTTCATAGCAACGCTTCCATAGCTTACGACATTTGCGACAAATTATTGAGATTTTTTTTGGATTTTATCTAACCTTTTTACATGAGAAACAAATAAAATATATAACAATACACGCAAGGTAATGGGTTTTACTGGCTCAAGGAGGTAACTGACTCGCCTGCGGCTCGTTATATCCTCCATTCGCCAGTAAAAACCCTCTTACCTTGCTAGTAATGTTATATACTATTACAGCCAAATACCAGATTTCAACTTTATCCGTAAGAGGGATTTCAACACGAAATCTTCAAATGTAAATGAGAACAAAAATAATGAAAAAAGTTAATTTCATTTTAATTGATATTCAGTATACCATAAAGAAATTAACAAATTGAATTAATTGAAATGATTTTCTTGATAGATCACATCTAGATTAGCGAATCGCATGTAAGTTTGTGCGTTTACATAAGTAAATTGTCTACGCGACGATAACACTCTTGCAACAGCGGGGGTGCGCGGGTTGTCAATATAAATATAAAAATTATAAAAGTTTTGAACTTAAATGGGAAAAATTCTCATCTTCTGGAAGAAAATCCCCTGAATTTTGGTCAACCTCTCTACATATTTTATGTATTCCCGCAATCTTGTAACCTGAAATAAACAATTGTTTCTGTAACCGAAAATAAGAAATTATCAATAAAAAAAATTATTCCATTCTGAAATCAGTTGTTGGCCTAGATTGAAATAATTAAAAAAATTAGATAACTCCCGAGGATGTAAAACAATCAATCGGTTAGTCTCTCAAGAAGTGCTGGAACCAATTTCACACTAATCAACGAAGTATGTGAACAATTTATTACCCTGTGTACTATATATCACAACAAATTGTATAAAAATAAAAATCTATACAAAAATTCTGTTTATTCAATAAAAATGAGTAGTGTCCTTCGTCTGATATCTGAATGTTTGAAAACTATGTAAGCAATGATATTGTACACTTGACTCATTATTTATTTATCACCATCTGGTGGTTGTTTATCAGTTGGAAGAAGTACTGCGAATTTAGGTTTATTATTTCACCCAATCCCCAATACATTCATCGTGAAAACTTTAATATAAACACTGTTGTAGCTTAGTAAAATAAGCAGTCAAATGTTCATGCAATATTGAATGTATGCCTAAGGTTGTCTCAATCTCACGACATGTCATATGACGATCTTGAATATCAGTTGGCGCACAGCATCAATGGTTTTCGGAACAACTGATTTTGGACAACCTTCACGAAATTCGTCTTGGAGTGAACTACGTATGGTGAATTCACTATACCATCGGTAAACACGGGTCCTATATGAAGCTTCATCGCCAAAAATTGAATTAAGTTCATCGATGTACTGTTGTTGAGTTAATCCACGTCGAAAGTTTTAAAAAATAATCGCACGAAAATTTTCACGATTTAATTCCATTTTTTGGGCAAGATGAATCTTTTAAGTTACTGTAACGATACAAGTAGCGCTCGTATGTCAAAACGTTCTTACTACGTATAACCTCAAAAATGTCAAGCTTGTCAGTTGGTAGATCGCAACACTAGGGTTGTCCAATCCCGAAATACAATAGGTAATCCTCGTAGTTGGTTATGCCGTATCAATTTTTCAATAATAATTATACTTAAATGGAACTACAAGAATGTGCAAGTGTTAGAGGAAAGTATTATCATGTGCCGAAAAGATAAAAAAAAAAACTCACTTTACTTAGGGAGCTGAGTTGAATAATATCTTTTCTCTACTTCAGTATCGTAATTATCTTTACCAAACAGAAAATTGTTTGGTAATTAACTAATTCCCACATTGTTTCCAGTTACACGCTCTGACAAAAAGGTATCCGGAAATTCTCCTTTAAATTACCCGCCTTGAGTGTTCCAAGTATTTGCTGTTTCTGTATGTTGGTAGGATTGTCCGTAATTATTATACTATGCCCAACAAGGGCGCGGTCTGTCAACTAGTTTGTTAACGAGAGTTGTAGAATTCGACCTCCTGGGAGTCTGGGAGACAATAGAAAAAAATATCGAACGAAGAGTTTGTCTCAAATTTTGTGTTTTGTACGAAATTTCGTGTGCCGCCTCGTTGCAAATGCTGAAAAAGGCTTATGGAGACTATGTTTTATGGAAAACACAAGTATACGAATGGTACAAAGCTTTCAAAAACGGTGGGGAAATCGTCGAGGATTTGCCTCGTTCAGGACGACCGTGGACCTCTGATCGCATAATTTCACAAAATTCAGCTGTTAAATGGCTAGCCAGATTGTGTGACTCAACACCACTTTATTATTTTTTGTGGGGGCTATCTTAAGGACAATGTCTGTACGTAGCCAATCGAATCGATTGCAGCCTTAAAATTCAAAATATATGATAGCCGAAATAGACCCGACATTTTGTCAAAAAGTGATTAAAAATTTCGAAAAGACTTTACTTCTGTCAGCGTGGTCGTGGTGGACATTTGCCAGATATCATTTTTCATTCATAATTGCCGAACTTTTCTTTTTATAATACAATAAAAATATAAATCATCGTCATCACCTTTTTTTATTTTAAAAAACAAGTTCTTGTTGAAAGACCCTTTACTACTGAACGTAATAAAAAATTTAATGGGGTTGAATCGTTTCGGCAGCTAGAACTACGAAGTCTGTCTGTTATATGACCGTTAAAGGCCAAACCTGGATGAAGTAGCGGTTTATATATCAATGACGATTGGGGACAACAGGAGACAGGATGTTGAACAATTCCCATGACCTAATTTCTTCTAAAATACAAATCTCGAAGACGCCGAACTTGTGTTGCACTTGTAATAGCTTTACTCCAACTGAATCAATAGCTTGATTCATTTTCTCAGGATAATTGAAGAAGACAAACTGAATAGATATGAAGTTGATATTAAGAATAGGGAATTTTCATTTTAGAAATAGAGCTATATTCAGAAGGGGTGAAACTGTTAGACATCTTCAATATTTCTTATTAATAAAATACAGGATGCGGCAAAGGTCAGTTTACCGTTTTGCATATGAAAAAAAAAAACAAGAATAATTCCAAATTTATTTTCGAGAAAAATATAACATCAATAATTACTTGTGGCCTCACATTTTATGTTCGAATTGTTTCCCCCACTCAGTTTGTCATATTCTTATTCGATTCACATGCGTATATAAGGAATATCACGAGGTCGTTGGCTGAAAACTGAAAAAATCAAGCGACATCAAGTCGGGCGAAATTCCTCGAAAATTTCAGCATAATCTCCGTGAAGTTCTAAGTAAGAAATGAGCGAACAAACACGTTCTTCTTAATACGCGAAGCCATGGCAACGAGCGCACTGTAAACGTACATAACAACACTACTACGTTTCAGCTGCCTCCTTCCGCCCTAGGTACGATACTGGCCGAGAATACGCGCATGCGTAAATACCAGACAGAGTAATCTGACTTTTGCCGCACTCTGTATTGATGAATATTGAAAAAATTTCAAACATTTTGGAAGCTAATTAACCTTTGAAACGAGAAATAGTCAAGATGGATTGAAATTTTCCTATATCTTCACTGAAACAATTTAAAACAGACTTCATACTGAAGATCTCAACGATAATCGCTTTGTCAATAAGATTTAGTTGCCACCAGGCGTTTTTTCCCTATTTTCGACTTGAATAAATAAGTTTCAAAGAATAGAAATCATCTAGAAGTACTCCTCACAACGGCTATCGTTCTGACCCATACTATATGTCAGGAAGTAACAAATTAAAAGGACGGAATACTGATGAGAGATTCTACTTTTGAAGAATGATTCATGTTATTTCGTGAACTTTTCAGCTGACTCTAGCACTGGATGTACCGAATAACATTCGTCAGATGTCTAAGAAATTTAGGGTGTTTATATTGGGGTGATTAAAATTTAGAATATTCTGAGTTGCAACATTTAAACGTGATAAATATGGACGTTTTAAATTTGACGAAAAGCCAGAACAACAATAAACAAACAGAATTACACTGTAAATAGTCTAATCAATATAAAACCACCATAAACTAAAAAGATTGAGCAAAAAGTGTAATTGACAATACTTATGGATAAAAATGAATGAGGACACCAGACCTAAGAACAATATACATGTACAGTGTGCGTCAAAACTATGGAATGAATTTATTTGCTACAAAATTCTGAAACAGGTCGATTTTTGTTTCACTTTTACCAAATTTTTATGCATTTTTGAAGGATCCTTTAAATTTTATTAATAGGAAAAGTAGCTCATGTGTTATTTGGCAAAGTCTTTTTATCTTCTATAGAGGCGTACAGAAATTCTCGAGATAATTTTTTTTCAATTTAGTTAGTTCAAAAAACAGGTATTCAGTATGTGTACTTTGTTATGGCTTATTTACTTTGCGACGATGAAAGTCTATCATTAAAGTTTTGTTCATGCACATTTTTTCTTCTGGGAAAATGAATTAGTCCATTATTTCGTATAATCCATTTCTGTAGAGACAATTGGCTTTCGAAGACTCTATTATGAACTTCCCTATCTATCCTCCCATAATGAATCAACAGCTGACGCTTCTTCAGTGATGGCCTTTATTCTCTACGCACAATGAGTCAAGTTGATCCGGGTACGTGGACACGTGTTTATAGGAAGTTATTTCGGTGACACCTGTACACTTTTCGAGGACACAAAGAAGTTTTCTAGCGAATTCTTCAGATTCATTATATGAGGAATACAAACAACATTCGGTAAAACAAAAAATTTTTTGATAGAATGGGGCTCCTAATAACTTGAATGGTTCGTTTGATTTTCTTAATCAATTAATGTTGAATAATGATATTTCTTCATTTCAATAAAGACCAAAGATAAATTTATTGATGCGATGATAGAACCTTGTACAGAATAGATCTGTCGTCTATAGATGCCATTAACGGTTCGATTAAATGAGAAATATCAACTAGAGCAGCTTGTTTGAAAAAATGTTAAAACTTTTGCTGGGTACAATACTTCGAACATGGAATATCGTTTCATGTTTTAAGATTCAAAATCACCTGAATCCATTTTATTATATATACAAAATTGGTCGGGATATCGTTTGAAATTTGAAGAATTGATATTAAATGTGTGTGAATTCAGCTAATTTATGAATGATATACCAATTCTGTCTTCGCCTTAAACAGGGCTTCAATAACAATAACAAAGGCTTTATTTCTTAAATCTTGTATATAAATAAATACACGAAGATATGGAAAACAGTAAATAACATGGACATACTAGGATTTATAGTGTGAACTTAAAAATTCAGCAATAGAGTATATTGTTCAATATTAATTATCAGATATATGAGGACCATTTAAAATGTGTTATAAATGGTTATAATCAGCTAGATGAGTACGAGGGTTGCCTTTTATATTTCGGGATTAGAAGAGAACAAAAACAAATATTAATCGCTTTATTTCTTTTTCAAAATATTCCCCGTTAAGATCTATATACACTTTTGCATGCGTTGGAACCAATTGTCGAAGCACTTTTGCCACTCTGATTGAGGTATCTCCAAAACATGCATTCTGAACGCATCAACCACTTCTTCAGGTGTCGAAAAACGTTGACTTCTCATTTTATTTTTTACGTACGGGAGTAAAAAGAAGTCATTCCGTGCTAAGTCCGCACTATACTGCGAATGACTCATCAAATCGATGTTTTGAGTGCTCAAAATGCAGTTGTTTGAGACGATATGTGAGAGCTCGCATTGGTGAAGGGTGATCTGTCTTCGGCAGTTGATTTTCCTAATTTCTTGGAATTTCTTGTGTCCCACTCAAAATTGACTGTTCTGCGTTGTTCTAGTGTATGATTGCGGCATGTCCAGTTTTTCTGAAAAAACAGGCGACCATTTTCTTTGAAATGGTTCGTGCGCGAGCAACTTTTGTTGGATTTGGTTCATCTTGAAACACCCATAAGGTCGACTACTGTTCACTATCGGGTTCATACGCGTGATTCCACGATTTATCACCTGTCACGATGTCATATACGTGCTTAGAAGTACCGCGATCGTATGTTGGGAAGAACAATCAGAAAAAAGTTAAAACCATTCGACATCTTTAAGGAAATTGTTCCAATCACTTTGGGATGAGAAATATACAGGTTATGGTGGCTGGTCTGAGATGGAACGTCCTGTATATAAATGGAGTAAAATTCTTTTTATATAAAGTACCTCAAACCTCTGGGTAGTACTTATTTTTCAAGATTAGGCCTGGCAGTCGGATAATATGATGGCCATACACGAGAGTCATTGTTAATGTAAACTACTGGTTTTCTTCACTTCCCCAAAAAAAATTAATCGAGATATAAAAATATTATTTGCAACGTAAAAATTATAATTAGGATGGGGAATCATTGCAGATATGCAGTAATGCAACGTCATTTCCTTTTCTGCGGTCTGTTCGTATCGTGTTATGGAGATAATGTGAAAAAGAAAAATTACTGAAATTTCCCACGAATATGAAATATTCGGAAAGAGCATCTTCTCTCAAGATAGGAGTGAATAGATCACTCAGCTTGGATCTACTAGCATACGCCTGGAGAGGATCGCAACCCCATCAGGAAATTGAATAAGGAAAGTGGGTAGTTTTGTAGCACAAATTTATGCATGAATCCAAATTTATATCCATCTGCTGTTTGTGCTCATTAAGAAGAATATTCACAAAGTTACAGGGTTTTTTTTTTATGAAATTTTGGTACAAATAACCCTGAATGAAACAGAGATGTTCTAATTAATCGTATAATTTTTATTGAAAGAAATTTTTTATAACAAAATTAACCCAAATGCTCAAAGTACCGGTATCAAATGAGCGTTCTTTTGTGAAAATAAAACACTAATTATTAATGGGAAAGTAAAAAACATTTCACTCGAAGGATTGACCATTGTTTTCTACACATTTTAACCACCTTTCTGGCAATTTGTGGATACCACTCCAATAATATTGTTCGTCTTTTAAAGCGAACTAACCAGCCACCCAATTTTCGACTTCCTGGTAGGAATCAAAGTGCTGCTCAGCCAATCCGTGTCCCATCGATGAAAACAAATGGTAGTCGAAAGGAGCCAAGTCTGGTGAATACGGCGGGTGGGGTAGCAGCTCCCAGTCAAGTGTTTTGATTGTATCGTGAACCGGTTTTGCTTTGTATATAGATGCATTTTTATGGAGCAAAATTACCTTGCCGTGTCTTCTGGCCATTCTTGTGTGAAGCGTTGAAACCATCTTTTGCATGCTTTTGGTTCTGATAGAGCATGATCACCATATGCCTCGTCAAGCATTCGATGCGACTCTGTAGCACTTTTCTTCAAATGAAAACAAAAAATTAATGCTTTCCGCAAATCATCACTTTCTGGTACAAAATTCGACATTTTTAACACGATGAAAAAATATGATGTTGTCTGTTTAATGACTCGATGTATACTAAATATGATTCACAGGATATTATAGCAAACAAACAGAAAAAAATGAAGGCTCGTTCACAACAAATGTTCCCTATCAAGACATTTGTATCTTGACGCACACTTCATACGGGTATACCTGGTATGCTCTAAGGTCATCTAAAACTGTATAAACTTGTGATCCAAGTGGTCCCATAGGAAAAAAGTTAGCTGTGTTAGATCCGGAGATCACGCAGGCCACTCCAGTCGGCCCCTTTGGCCTATCCAAAGTCCACGAAACCTACAATTCAGGTACTATCTCACCTGAGCTGTGAAGTGTTGAGGAGCCCCCTGCTTTTGAAAGCGTTACTCCACTTCTAAAAGATTTTTATATGCCTCTAAAGTTTCGGTGATTAGAAGATCTATCACGTTTTCGAGCAAATTCAGTTACATCAATAGTGAGATTTCCAGGACCAATCAAGTGATCTCTGAAAATACCCATCCATACGTTGAGAATGTTGGTCTCTAAAGACCAGAATTAACTATTATGTTTGTTGACGTTTTCGTAAGGGGAAAAAGATGCATTCATCTGAAAAGCACAAGCTGTAGAGAAACACAGGATTTGAAATAATTTCTTGTGAAACTATTAGGAAAAATTCCATTCGCTGATCACCACCTTCTTCGTTCAGTTCATGTTCAAGTGACATTTTATAAGAATCGAACTTGCCAGTTTCAATACTTCCACATTACACCCGTTCAGCAATTAGTTGAACCATGAAAGCGACTAGATAATTTTCACCAGTAACCTCATGAGTGCCATTATGTTATTTGTTTGCAACTGATCCTGGTACCTCAAACTCATGTACCAACTAAATGACAAATGAATGGTAAACATATTTATCAGAATGTCGTTCATTGAAAACTTTCATGTAGCCCTAGCACAGTCATTGTTCTCGAAATAAATTTTCAACATTTCCTTTCTCTCTTCCAACGTTTTTACAATTTTTTAATTCTTATTAGGAACTGATAAAATACACCTCTAGTGAACAAAATTTTCTGCGTATGGCCTGGCAGTGCAGATTCTGATCAGCATGAAGAGAAAAAGGCTTTAACAGTTTTATCACCTTAGTCTTTATTTTTGCATCGTATTCGACCAAAAAATAATTTCGCACAATGGTGCGAAATTTCATAATTTGTGGTATGTTTTCACTAATACTTGGAATCCATAGATAAATATGTGCTACAATTCAAATTACTGGTGGGGAATCTTCAGGGGGTTGCTATTACAATCACTGATATGTGGTTTCAACAAGACGGTGTCACTTGTCACACAGCCAATGAGACGACCAATTTATTGCAAACCAAATTTGCTATTCGCATAATTTCACGAAATTCAGCTGTTAAACGGCTAGCCAGATCGTGTGATTCAACACCACTCGATTATTTTTTGTGGGGCTATCTTAAGGGCAATGTCTGTACGGGGTCAATTGAATCGATTGCAGCCTTAAAACTAAAAATCTGTGATGAGATAGCCGAAATAGACCCGACATTTTGTCGAAAAGTGATTAAAAATTTCGATGAAAGACTTTACTTCTGTCAGAGTGGTCGTGGTGGACATTTGCCAGATATCATTTTTCATTCATAATTGCCGAACTTTTCTTTTTATAACACAATAATAATATAAATCATCGTCATCACCTTTTTTTATTTTAAAAAACAAGTTCTTGTTGAAAGACCCTTTACTACTGAACGTAATAAAAAATTTAATGGGGTTGAATCGTTTCGGCAGCTAGAACTACGAAGTCTGTCTGTTATATGACCGTTAAAGGCCAAACCTGGATGAAGTAGCGGTTTATATATCAATGACGATTGGGGACAACAGGAGACAGGATGTTGAACAATTCCCATGACCTAATTTCTTCTAAAATACAAATCTCGAAGACGCCGAACTTGTGTTGCACTTGTAATAGCTTTACTCCAACTGAATCAATAGATATAGAATCAATTCATTTTCCCAGGATAATTGAAGAAGGCAAATTGAATAGATATGTAGTTGATATTAAGAATAGGGAATTTTCATTTCAGAAATAGAGCTATATTCAGAAGGGGTGAAACTGATCTCCAATCTTTCTTATTAATAATATACAGGATGCGGCAAAGGTCAGTTTACCGTTTTACATATGAAAAAAAAAAACAAAAATAATTGCAAATTTATTTTCGAGAAAAATATAACATCAATAATAACTTGTGGCCTCACATTTTATGTTCGAATTGTTTCCCCACTCTTCAAAACACATGCGTCATCGTTTAGTAACGGTAAAACAAATATTACGAAAAATATGGTATTACAACGAAGTTTGTCATATTCTTATTCGATTCACACGCGTATATGAGGAATATCACGAGGTCGTTGGCTGAAAACTTTATCGTTAAGAACGCTCCAAAACGCAAAATCAAGCGACATCAAGTCGGGCGAAATTCTTCGAAAATTTTAGCATAATCTCCGTGAAGTTTTAAGTAAGAAATGAGCGAACAAACACGTTCTTCTTAATACGCGAAGCCATGGCAATGAACGCACTGTAAACGTACATAACAACACTACTACGGTTCAGTTGCCTCCTTCTGCCCTAGGTACGATACTGGCTGAGAATACGCGCATGCGTAAATACCAGACAGAGTAATCTGACTTTTGCCGCACTCTGTATTGATGAATATTGAAAAAATTTCAAACGCTTTGGAAGCTAATTAACCTTTGAAACGAGAAATAGTCAAGATGGATTGAAATTTTCCTATATCTTCACTGAAACGATTTAAAACAGACTTCATACTGAAGATCTCAACGATAATCGCTTTGTCAATAAGATTTAGTTGCCACCAGGCGTTTTTTCCCTATTTTCGACTTGAATAAATAAGTTATTTCAAAGAATAGAAATCATCTAGAAGTATTCCTCACAACGGCTATCATTCTGACCCATACTATGTGTCAGGAAGTAACAAATTAAAAGGACGGAATACTGATGAGAGATTCTACTTTTGAAGAATGATTCATGTTATTTCGTGAACTTTTCAGCTGACTCTAGCACTGGATGTACCGAATAACATTCGTCAGATGTCTAAGAAATTTAGGGTGTTTATATTGGGGTGATTAAAATTTAGAATATTCTGAATTGCAACATTTAAACGTGATAAATATGGACGTTTTAAATTTGACGAAAAGCCAGAACAACAATAAACAAACAGAATTACACTGTAAATAGTCTAATCAATATAAAACTACCATAAACTAAAAAGATTGAGCAAAAAGTGTAATTGACAATACTTATGGATAAAAATGAATGAGGACACCAGACCTAAGAACAATATACATGTACAGTGTGCGTCAAAACTATGGAACGAATTTATTTGCTACAAAATTCTGAAACAGGTCGATTTTTGTTTCACTTTTACCAAATTTTTATGCATTTTTGAAGGATCCTTTAAATTTTTTGAATAGGAAAAGTAGCTCATGTGTTATTTTTTTGGCGTACAGAAATTCTCGAGATATTTTTTTTTCTATTTAGTTAGTTCAAAAAACAGGTTTTCAGTATGTCTACTTTGTTATGGCTTATTTACTTTGCGACGATGAAGGTCGATCATTAAAGTTTTGTTCATGCACATTTTTTCTTCTGGGAAAATGAATTAGTCCATTATTTCGTATAATCCATTTCTGTAGAGACAATTGGCTTTCGAAGACTCTATTATGAATTTCCCTATCTATCCTCCCATAATGAATCAACAGCTGACGCTTCTTCAGTGATGGCCTTTATTCTCTACGCACAATGAGTCAAGTTGATCCGGGTACGTGGACACGTGTTTATAGGAAGTTATTTCGGTGACACCTGTACACTTTTCGAGGGGACAAAGAAGTTTTCTAGCGAATTCTTCAGATTCATTATATGAGGAATACAAACAACATTCAGTAAAACACAAAATTTTTTATAGAATGGGGCTCCTAATAACTTGAATAGTTCGTTAGATTTTCTTTATCGAATAATGTTGAATAATGATTTTTCTTATTTCAATAAAGACCAAAAATAAATTAATTGATTCGATGACAGACCCTTGTACAGAATAGATCTGTCGTCTATAGATGCCATTAACGCTTCGATTAAATAAGAAATATCAACTCGACCAGTTAAAATGTTAAAATTTTCGCTGGGTACAATACTTCGAACATGGAATATCGTTTCTCTATTTCAGTGTCATAATGATTTCATTACAGTCCTAAAAACAGTGCTGTAATGAACTCATTACAGAATTGTTTTCAGTTATATTTTTTTTTTTGTGGTTGAAAAAACTTACATTCTATGCTTTCGAATGTCAACACGCGTCCATTGCATGTCAATTGTCAATATTAAACCATATAGAGATTTGAACGCACTATTTGAATTCTATAATCTGTCAATTTTCGTATAAGTCACACCAACTGCGAAAATAAAATACAAAAGGCACTAAGAGGTATATTCTGAATTTTCATTGAATTCCAATAAATTTCTCACAATTCTTGACTGAAATAGAGAAAATATGGTGTAATACTCATTGCAGAAAGCAATTCCAATTCATGCATTCAAAAACTCGCTCCTTCGTCGCTAGTTTTCGAATTTCGTATTCGTGTTGGAATAGGTCCCCAGTCTGCAACTTGTATTAGAATATACTATTTATGTTTTAAGGTTGAATATCACCTGAATCCATTTTATTTTATATACCAAATTGGTCGGAATGAAATTTGAAGAATTGATTTAAAATATGTGTGAATTTCGCTAATTTATGAATAATATACTAAGTGTATTCTGTCTTCGTCCTATACAAGGCTTCAATAACACTAACAAAGGCTTTATTTCTTGAATCTTGTATAAAAATGCACAAAGATATGGAAACAGTTAATAACACGGACAAAAAAATTTTAAAAATACATACTAGGATTTACCTAGTGTGACCTTAAAAATTCAGCAATTGTGTATATTATTCAAAATATTGTCAGCCAAAAGTTCAAAAGAATATATATATATATATTTAATATTAATTATCAGATATATGAGAACTATTTAAAATGTGTTATAATCAGAGTGCAAGGGTTGCCTTTTATATTTCGGGATTAGAAAACAATTATATTTATCGCGGGACTGGATTTAATCCTGAAGGTAAAGTTAAAGGTAATTTACCTGAAGGATTAAATGTACTTCAGTCGCAAGGTATATACGATACTTTTCGTACTTCCAGTATGATTTTATTAATTATTTCAATAATTTCAATCAGTTTTCTCTCTTCAACTCATTTAATAAACTGTCTTTAAAATAAGTTACCATAGTAACATTGCGTTGTGACAATAATAATTTAGAAAAATTGTCATTACTAGTGTCATTGTAAAGGAACATTGTTATTGATAATTATTGGTATTATGAGTGAAGAAGGTGTATCTGATATTGATAAAAGAGCAGCCGAAGTAGGTGAAGAATTGTTACCACCGAAATCTAGAAAACTATACGAGCAGCAGTACGATGCTTTTTAAAAGTAGTGCCGCTTAAAAATGTGAGACAACCTACTGAAAACGCGCTGTTAGTCTACTTCAATGATAAATCAAAAGCGGTTTGTGCCTCAACTCTCTGGGCACATTACTCAATGCTGAAATCGGTTATTAACATTAGAGAAGATATTGATATAAGTAAATTTCCAAAATTATTAGCTTTTTTGAAGAGAAGAAATGAGGATTTAAGCCAAAGAAGTCAAGAATTCTCACATCTGAGCAGGTAAATCAGTTCTTACGGGGGCTCGGATGATAAATATTTAATGCTTAAGGTAAATTTGGATATGTGTTTATATTCAGAAATTTTAAGAAATCAATTTTTGTAGGTTGCACTTATTTTGGGCGTTGCAGGAGCTTGTCGTGGAAAAGAGTTGGTTGATTTAGACATCGACGATGTGAGAGATTTGGGCGATTCCTTCCGAATTGCGATTAGAAACACCAAAAATAAAATTGACCGAAATTTTGTGATCAAAAATTCAGAAAACAGTGCCATCAGTTTTGTGGCGATATTTCGAAAATATGTGGCATTGCGAAAGACAGGGACACCTCATTCAAAATTTTTATTCAATACATCAACAAAGAATGTACTACGTGAGTAGTAGGAAAAAACATGTTTGGTACATTTCCACGGCAAATAGCAGCTTTCTTGAAATTAGAAAATGCGACGTCTTATACGGGACATTGTTTTAGACGCACATCTGCGTCTTGTTAGCTGATTCGGGAGCAACAATAGACGTGCTGAAGAGACATGGAGGATGGAAATCCTCCAACGTGGCCGAGGATATATTGAATCGTCTATTAAAAATAAACAAAAATTTCAGATAAAATATTTGGTCAAGTCGCCGATTCGTCCACTATAGTTATGCCACAGTCCTCATTCTCGCTTCCTGTTTCCGCAGGATCTTCGAAACAAACACCAATTCAATATGATAAGGACCTATCTGTTACTCGTCTGTTACCTGCTGCATTAACCCAGGAAAGACTGGTCAATATGACGAACTGTCACAATATTAATTTGAATATTAACGTTAATCGCCATTCTAATTAATTGTATTTTTCAATAAAATATCCCTTAAATTCGTTTGTTTGTGATTAAATGTGACACTTTAGTACCTATCACAAGGGAGTGAAGTTGTCACTTTAGGCCCGGAAGTACGAAAAAACAAATATTAATCATCGAAAATCGCTTTATTGATTTTCAAAATATTCCCCATTAAGATCTATACACTTTTGCATGCGTTTGAACCAATTGTCGAAGCACTTTTGCCAATCTGATTAAGGACATGCATTCTGAACGCATCAACCACTTCTTCAGGTGTCGAAAATGTTGACTTCACAGGGTGATCCGTCTTCGGCGGTTGATTTTCCTAATTTCTTGAAGACAACTGGCAACCAAATGGTTGTGTACCACTCAAAATTGACTGTTCTGCGTTGTTCTAGTGGTATGATTGCGACATGTCAAGTTTTTCGAAAAAACAGGCGACCATTTGCATCTTGAAACACCCATAAGGTCGACTACTGTTTACTATCGGGTTCATACGCGTGATTCCACGATTTATCACCTGTCACGATGTCATGTACGTGCTTCGAAGTACCGCGATCGTATGTTGGGAAGAACAATCAGAAAAAGTTAAAACCATTCGACATCTTTAAGGAAATTGTTCCAATCACTTTGGGATGAGAAATATACAGGTTATGGTGGCTGCTCTGAGATGGAACGTCCTGTATATAAATGGAGTAAAATTCTTTTTATATAAAGTACCTCAAACCTCTGGGTAGTACTTATTTTTCAAGATTAGGCCTGGCAGTCGGATAATATGATGGCCATTCACGAGAGTCATTCTTAATGTACACTACTGGTTTTCTTCACTCCCCCAAAAAAAATTAATCGAGATATAAAAATATTATTTGCAACGTAAAAATTATAATTAGAATGGGGAATCATTGCAGATATGCAGTAATGCAACGTCATTTCCTTTTCTGCGGTCTGTTCGTATCTTGTTATGGAGATAATGTGAAAAAGAAAAATTACTGAAATTTCCCACGAATATGAAATATTCGGAAAGAGCATCTTCTCTCAAGATAGGCGTGAATAGATCACTCAGCTTGGTTCTACTAGCATACGCCTGGAGAGGATCGCAACCCCATCAGGAAATTGAATAAGGAAAGTGGGTAGTTTTGTAGCACAAATTTATGCATGGATCCAAATTTGTATCCACCTGCTGTTTGTGTTCATTAAGATGAATATTCACAAAGTTACAGGGTGTTTTTTTTATGAAATTTTGGTACAAATAACCCTGAATGAAACAGAGATGTTCTAATTAATCGTATAATTTTTATTGAAAGAAATTTTTTATAACAAAATTAACCCAAATGCTCAAAGTACCGGTATCAAATGAGCGTTCTTTAGTGAAAATAAAACACTAATTATTAATGGGAAAGTAAAAAACATTTCACTCGATGGATTGGCCATTGTTTTCTACACATTTTAACCACCTTTCTGGCAATTTGTGGATACCACTCCAATAATTTGTATCTTGACGCTCACTTCATACCGGTATACCTGGTATGCTCTAAGGTCATCTAAAACTGTATAAACTTGTGATCCAAGTGGCCCCATAGGAAAAAAGTTAGCTGTGTTAGATCCGAAGATCACGCAGGCCACTCCAGTCGGCCCCTTTGGCCTATCCAAAGTCCACGAAACCTACAATTCAGGTACTATCTCACCTGAGCTGTGAAGTGTTGAAGAGCCCCCTGCTTTTGAAAGCGTTACTCCACTTTTAAAGGATTTTTATAAGACTCTAAAGCTTCGGTGATTAGAAGATCTATCACGTTTTCGAGCAAATTCAGTTACATCAATAGTGAGATTTCCAGGACCAATCAAGTGATCTCTGAAAATACCCATCCATACGTTGAGAATGTTGGTCTCTAAAGACCAGAATTAACTATTATGTTTGTTGACGTTTTCGTAAGGGGAAAAAGATGCATTCATCTGAAAAGCACAAGCTGTAGAGAAACACAGGATTTGAAATAATTTCTTGTGAAACTATTAGGAAAAATTCCATTCACTGATCACCACCATCTTCGTTCAGTTCATGTCCAAATGACATTTTATAAGAATCGAACTTGCCAGTTTCAATACTTCCACATTACACCCGTTCAGCAATTAGTTGAACCATGAAAGCGACTAGATAATTTTCACCAGTAACCTCATGAGTGCCATTATGTTATTTGTTTGCAACTGATCCTGGTACCTCAAACTCATGTACCAACTGAATGATAAATGAATGGTAAACATATTTATCAGAATGTCGTTCATTGAAAACTTTCATGTAGCCCTAGCACAGTCATTGTTCTCGAAATAAATTTTCAACATTTCCTTTCTCTCTTCCAACGTTTTTACAATTTTGTAATTCTTATTAGGAACTGATAAAATACACCTCTAGTGAACAAAATTTTCTGCGTATGGCCTGGCAGTGCAGATTCTGATCAGCATGAAGAGAAAAAGGCATTTAACAGTTTTATCACCTTAGTCTTTATTTTTGCATCGTATTCGACCAAAAAATAATGACCGTTTTATAGTTGCAACCAATCAATGGTGCGAAATTTCAGAATTTGTGGTATGTTTTCACTAATACTTGGAATCCATAGATAAATATGTGCTACAATTCAAATTACTGGTGGGGAATCTTCAGGGGGTTGCTATTACAAAGAAGCTATGTACCCTAGATCATGTCACCCTGTCAACAAAAACCGACCTGTTTGTGTGTTTTCACAAATTTTTATTCATTGTTGAGTTATTGAGGGTGGACACTTCTAAATGAGATACAAGTCTAAATATGATGTATATTTTATATGGTATTCATGAAAATGAAATAATGCACGTCAATCATGTTTGGCTCGTCAATGAAATAGGGATTATAATCCTCTGTTGGCTACACAGAAATGTGTTGAACTATTCATTGCGTGTTGAATAGAAGAAAAGCGTCAAATTGACCGTCACTCACTTTCTTCCTATCAATGATATCTCATTTATCACGGTTTCTAAACCACAATGGTCAAGAATACCAAAATAGTCCGTAACAATTGCACTTTATTATGAAACCCCTTGCAAGTGACGCACGATGGAGAAATGCTAAGCTTGAATACAGGGTCATCACAAAAATATTAAGAGCTGAAGTTGAATCTAATTATTTTTATCTATTAAATGGATTATAACTTTTTTTTTTCAAAGTTTGATTCAAGATGAAAACAAGAAGGGAGCGCCAATAATTCAATGATTTTTTCTTTTAGTATACCGAGCAAATTATCGGCTTCTTGATGAAAACTCCCATTAAGATTTGAATTAAATATAAAACACGATTTTTATTCTTTTGCTTGTATTCTTTAAATTGATTCATAAAATACATAGGATAGGGTTATTTATGGAATAACACATCGGCAAATCCATATAAATACACATACGCATTGGTTTGCCGAAATTTTTCCTGACCGTTCTGCATAAATGTGGATGAATATCGTTGAATCTCCTCCTTTAATGCACGCGTATTTGGGGGTTTATTGACGTAGAGTTGTGATTTAAATAACCCTATAAAAAGAAATTTAATGTCAGAGATTTGACTCTTGAGTTTCTTATCATTTAATGAATATTCCTTCATCTGAAAAAATATGAAATAAACACTGTTTATTGCATCCTGTAGAAGCGCTCACCCATAACAATATTTCTATTGTTGTGGTGATAACATTTATTTATAAAACGTTTTGCTTCTTGTATCAGACAAAGGAGAATAAGTTGATATGATCAAAATAGAACCGATGGCATCTGAAGATGACTTGGGTATCCAAATCAGGTGCTACCGGATTTATTTAACAATATTCAACGAATAGGGTATGTATTACATACACATATTGGTCCTTTGCTCTGAATTTTTAATCCATTTATTGAATCAAATGACAATAATTCTATTCAAAAACATATTTGGAAGGGAAACCCCCAAAATATTTACTACCAAAAAATCAATAGTGCATCAGGTTATTTGAATTTAGTATATGTGAGCTCATTGTGATATACTACACTATTAGATATACGTTAAGAATTAACTCCAAAAAACCTTAACATTCACTTAAAGCAATAAAAAAGTAGTATAATCAAAAACCGCCCTTATCCGCGAACAAATGGTACTAAGAGGAACAAAAAAATTCGATATTCCACTCTTACCCATATCATAGACCTCTGTTTGCGCCATTATTGAATTCTAAACACACACTAAACACTTTCAAACATCATTTCATTCATAACATTCAATAATTCCTTCAAAAACACCGTCTCAGGAGATCCCAACACATGAATCACTCATTCCCGCAGCAACATTCTTGTCAGAATTGTCAGATTTCCCATCGCAGTTCCGCGATTAATCACTGAAAAACAGAAGTATGACATTTACTGACAACTCTACTCTAATTATAACATTTGAACTACTGCACACCACAGAAATGTGAAACTGGAAGTTTACAGCCACGATTTTTGACGAGAGGTGCGATAATGCAGGGATAGAGCGCGTAGTTGCCTTGACTATCTTTTTCCTAGATTGGTTTTCGGCAAAGAATTCGGAGTACAACAATACGGGGAAAGAAAAAAATTGAATTGAATAAGTTGTAGATCATTCATCACTATTTAATATTTCATATTTTGTTCAGACACTAGACTCTTCAGTACGGCTTCATTGTGTGCTCCAGGCCACAGACGCTAGACATGTTTATTCTCATGCTATTCGTATAAATTAGTGTTTTAGTCATATCACTTAGGAAATAAGCTCTTGACCTTGTGATAAGGTTTTTATACATTTCTTCCGACTCCTTCATCACAGTTTGCAGATGGGAATCCGCAAGCGCGTCTAGAGCCAAGATATTAAATATTCAATATCTTTGGTTTAGAGAGATGATTTGGCAACGCTGCTTGCCAATCTCTCTATCACAAAGATATCACGCTACACGTCAGAGAATTATTAGATTGAATAAGTTTATAGAACTATTAAAGTAGAAACAGAACTCAGAACCATAGACTACCTACTCATTATTAAATGATAAAACTCGAAACATATCTATGATATAAAATCGAAAATACAAAGAAAGAGAATTTAACTAGACCATTTATTTTCTTGTTGTATTTTCAATCAGGTAACTTTTCCATTAATTTGGTTGTTTTTTTGGTGCGAAGCTGATGGAAAATCAATGAATAGTGTTCCCAATAATAAATGACATAATTAACCTCAAATTTATTTTAGATCTGTAATATAATGTCTGGAGTTTTATCTCCCTTTTTCAAATC
This sequence comes from Micraspis discolor, assembly GCA_030674115.1. Classification (NCBI taxonomy): domain Eukaryota; kingdom Metazoa; phylum Arthropoda; class Insecta; order Coleoptera; family Coccinellidae; genus Micraspis; species Micraspis discolor. Next base: position 4,072,179 of record JARTUT010000873.1, read on the forward strand.
ACCTTTGACTGACTTAACTGGTGTGGCTATAAGTCACCAGTGGTTTGGACGATGCCAAAAGGAAGAAGAGAAAGCTTTAGATTGTATGGAAGCTTATGGCTTGGATAGGGGTGTCAAGGAATGTAGAATACTATTGGATGATTATAAAGAATGTTCAGTTCGTTTGAAGCAAAAGGCTAGATTTAATGCAATGGTACAAGAAAGAGAAAGACAAATCAAAGCTGGCGAGAGAACAGAAAAAGAACTGCTTACCACACCACCTCATCCTGATACTTTCTAGTATTCTTGTATATTTGTATAGTAGAAAATCCACTTGTGTTGATTTCGGAAAATTGTAATAAAGGGTTTATTGAATTATTTGTTCATTTAGTAGTGCTGAATATTTCAAGATACTGAGTAGTGTAATGAAGTGTCATTAATTGTTTAAAATTAGGATAAAAAAACTATTGAAATCCTTCAGTTAAAAATTGCTAGGTTTACTAACATCACAGAACCTCCGTAAGGATGATTTCTGAGCGCTTGGTCCTAGTGGAACAGCAAGATCATTTTGCTTTAAAAAGCTGGCAGGTCTGTCTATTGCTGTCTTTTTACTGCTTGATATTTGTTTGAACTGAAAAAAAGATGTCAAATTTTGTAAAAATCTTGGGGATAAAGGAATTTTAAAAAATTTCCGTCTATGTTTTTTTGAATATTCGATAACATAATAGCACATCGTGTTTCAAGGGCAGAAAAGATTCATTTGTTGGCCTGAGGCAGTAGGCAGTTTTTTGCCTTGCATTGAATTAAAATAAAAAAAAATGCTTATTTAATAAACCAATTGATGAATTTTTGGAAATATATGACTTCATTGCTATATTTCATTTAGTGGATTACATTCGCTACTGCTAGGTTGCTGCTTTTGATTCGCAAGAATTTTTTGCTAAATATTAATTTTATTGGATAGGGAGTCATAAAAATAGACTTTTGCAAACGCAGAAGAACACCAGCTTGTCTTGGCATGTCTTTTGAGTTTCATCAGCCCCAAAAGCTATCAGAGTAGCAGAACTATGACTGCATAAAGAAGTTGCTATTTTGATGAATCTATTTTTTTCGATCGGCTGGATTGTGCATTTACTTTTCTTGTAAAAATGAAAAGACGACTGTGAGGAGTATGGGTGGGCCGAGGGAAAATATATTTGTTTGCCACGGGGTGTAATCAAAATTATTCAAAAATGCCTAATAGTTTGGTGAATGTGAAGTAAAAATTGAACTGTTAAAGGATTTTGTTGCCAAATATATTTATTTTCAGGAAATGAAGAAATATATTCTAAAAGAGAAGGGAATTTAAGCCTTGAACAAAACTGAAAGAACACTGTGAGTGGTTATTTTTGATTGAGGATATAAGTTTATTCATTCATTGTGCCGATTGTTTTAGTATTACACTGTTCCAGAGTACGGAAAAAAACTTTAAGAACAAATCCTCCTGACCTCATATATCAGGGCTTTTTTACATTTTTTATGATTTCATTTAATTTCAGGAAGTTGCGTAACTTTCACTATTCAAATTAGAAAATTCTAAATTCACTTAAAGAAAGAACCTTGCAAACTACCACCAAAATCAGGCAGTTTAAAAAAAATTTCTATTTCCTGTTGATATCTCGAAATATCAGATGAACTGGAACCCCCTTGAATATTTCGTTATGTACTCCAAAGATCGGAATCACTCGATCAAGACAATTTTCAATTGATTACGAGTGATTTTAATAATTATCTCAATAAATAAATCGAGTAACAATCTAATAAGAAAAACCGTTGTTGATGAAGGACAAGGTTAGAAGGCTCTTTCAGCGAAGCTATAAAGCTTTTCCTGGCGGTAACCCATTCACCGATTCGTCAGATCTACCGCAATCACTTCTATAGGAGGCTGCAGAAACAAGTGAAGCGCAAAGAGTTTCCGTGAATCGGGAAGATTCTCTCGAAATGCTTTTTAGGGTTGGTGTTTCGTTTTTAACCCTGTGTGCGTTTTGTTTTGCCGAAAATGGTGTTAGTGAGTTTATGCCAACTCTGCCTGTTGGGGTACCTTTCAGCAGAGACCTCAAGTGTAAATATCACAGTGATTTGTACTTGCAGAACTTGAGAAATTTGTCACTTTGGGCTTATGAGAGTGAGTTGATTAATTGTATTCTTATTGATATTTTTGCGAGTGTATTTTTCTCTGAATAGAATGCTCGTTTTGATCATGTGTGTTATTTTAGGGTTTCGAGGTCTTAAGCGACAATTCATTAAAATTATCATTATTAATAAAGGGTCTTTCAACAAGAATTTTTTTTGAAACAAAATAAAATAAAAAATTTTGATGACGAAGATTCAATTTTTTATTGTATTACAAAGAGAAAAGTTTGGTAATTATGAACGAAAAATGATATCTGGCAAATGTCCATCACGACCACGCTGACAGAAATAGTCTTTCGTCGAAATTTTTTATCACTTTTTGGCAAAATGTCGGATCTATATCGGCTATCACATCACACATTTTGAGTTTTAAGGCTGCAATCGATTCGATTGGCCCCGTATAGACTCTGGCCTTAAGATAGCCCCACAAAAATAATCCAGTGAAGTTAAATCACACAATCTGGCTGGCCATTGAACAGCTGAATTTCGTAAAATTATGCGATCGGCAAATTTGGTTTGCAAAAATTGATCGTCTCATTGGCTGTGTGACAAGTGGCACCACCGTCTTTTTGAAACCACATATCAGTGATCTCCATGTCATCAATGGCAGGCCAAAATTGTGTTTTTAACATCTCGCGATAGTGTGATCCATTGACCGTTACAGAAAAAATACGGCCCAATCACGCCTCCAGACCACATAGCGCACCATACAGTGACGCCTTGAGCATGCAAGTCTGCTCAATAATCTCTCTAGGATTTTCAGAAGCCCAAATGTGGTAATTTTGCTTATTGACGTGAGAATGGGCTTCGTCTGAAAAATTGATTTTTTCAGAAAAAACCAGAGGTTGATTTAGAATGAATTGAGCGAATCAACGGCGATGTAAATGGTCGGTAGGCTTCAATTCCCGCACTGGTTGAATCTGGCAAGGCTTCAAAACCAAATCTTTATGCAAATTCCGTTTTGTGGTGGTTTGGGATAACCCCAGTTATTGAGAACGTCGAGAAATTGACAAATTGGGATCTTCTTCAACACTGTGGCTCACGGCTCCAATGTTTTCAGTTGAACGGCCCGGTTCAAAACGAGTTTGTGTTGTCACATATTGTACCAAGCTCGTCGACTCAAATTTTAGAGACCAAATTCTCAATAGCGGTCTCAGAAGAGCGATTATGTTGTCCGAAAATATCACAAATTTTACGGAATGTAAATTTAACAGAACCCCCATTTTCATAGTGGGTTTTAATTATTTTAATACGATTTTCGAGCGAAATAGAATTCATTGTAACAATTGCCAAAGCTTCTACTTCCAGTATGTCGAGAAACTAATTGTCAATGCTGTTATTTGGTAGGTGTGGCCACAATTAAAAAACAAAGTTCTTGTTGAAAAATCCTTTAGGTTTGCAAATCTTCGTGGAAATTTTTTTTTTATTCCGCAAATTTGCTTTAAATACTTTATATCTCATAAGATATTCATAAAATTCCGAATGGATTTCGAAATGCGAAATATGGCAGTAGTATCAGTTTCCAACTGAAAGTTGTTGAAGTCCGCAGATATATTTGAGAGGATGAAAATTATGTTTTCCAAAAACGTCAAATAGTCACCCTGTATAATTTTTCACCGTGATAGACTTCGGTCTCATCATGAGTTAGTTTAATACAGAAATGACAAATAATTTTCCGTAAAAATTCCAAGATATCTGCCATTTCGGAGAAATGAGGTGGATGTTTTTTCCATTAAACAATTACGTCAGGAAGAAATTTCAGTTCTTTATCAATCTCAGATTCGCCGAGATTCTGTTGAATAACCGGGTGAGATGCGGAATCATAAATGGATGTTTATATACGGGAAGTATACTATTTGTGATTTGCAGTTTGCAGAAATTCACTGTGTTTATCTTGAATATTGCTCACTCTCTTGAATGCGAGATTGATAATAATTATTTAGATGAAAGTGAAATTTTGAGCTCATGGTTTGGTTCAACGGAAATAAATATAAGTCAGCAGTTCTCACGCACATTATCCATCAGGAAATTTGTAACTCTCTTTACACTCAATACAATATAATATCGTTTGTTGATAATTTTTCACAGAAGTGACAAAAATTGGGCCATAACAGCTCATGGTTATTGTAATTTAGGCCTTTTTCACACAGAAAATTCAAGTAAAATAAAAATGCTCCGATCACTTTAGCGCTCTTGTTAAACTATTTATGAGCAATTATTCAAACTTAGAAAAATCACATCTACGAAATATATAAAAATAAGAATTTGGTTTTTGAAACACTTCTGGTGGAACCTTCCATTTAAATCATCAAGTAACATGTTTCGGCGCTTCGCGATTTTCAAACCAAGTGCTCAATAAATAATAAGAGCTAATAAATATAATAAACCTACTTAATAAAAAACAATTTATTTGATGAGAGTAAATCGAAATAAAAGTTACCAAATTAATCGAGATATTCAAACCTACTCTCACATTTCAGTTTTCTTCATCATTCATTCCATTCCGGAGTTATCATGCTCACCGGAAGAGCATCGAGTGTGGAGTAGAGCAAACAGTGGTACCTTTCAGCAGAGACCTCAAGTGTAAATATCACAGTGATTTGTACTTGCAGAACTTGAGAAATTTGTCACTTTGGGCTTATGAGAGTGAGTTGATTAATTGTATTCTTATTGATATTTTTGCGAGTGTATTTTTCTCTGAATAGAATGCTCGTTTTGATCATGTGTGTTATTTTAGGGTTTCGAGGTCTTAAGCGACAATTCATTTAAATTATCATTATTAATAAAGAGTCTTTCAACAAGAACTTTTTTTGAAACAAAATAAAATGAAAGATTTTGATGACGAAGATTCAATTTTTTATTGTACTACAAAGAGAAAAGTTTGGCAATTATGAACGAAAAATTATATCTGGCAAATGTCCATCACGAGCACGCTGACAGAAATAGTCTTTCGTCTAAATTTTTTATCACTTTTTGGCAAAATGTCGGATCTATATCAGCTATCACATCACACATTTTGAGTTTTAAGGCTGCAATCGATTCGATTGGCCCCGTATAGACTCTGGCCTTAAGATAGCCCCACAAATATAATCCAGTGAAGTTAAATCACACAATCTGGCTGGCCATTGAACAGCTGAATTTCGTGAAATTATGCGATCGGCAAAGTTGGTTTGCAAAAATTGATCGTCTCATTGGCTGTGTGACAAGTGGCACCACCGTCTTTTTGAAACCACATATCAGTGATCTCCATGTCATCAATGGCAGGCCAAAATTGTGTTTTTAACATCTCGCGATAGTGTGATCCATTGACCGTTACAGAAAAAATACGGCCCAATCACGCCTCCAGACCACATAGCGCACCATACAGTGACGCCTTGAGCATGCAAGTCTGCTCAATAATCTCTCTAGGATTTTCAGAAGCCCAAATGTGGTAATTTTGCTTATTGACGTGAGAATGGGCTTCGTCTGAAAAATTGATTTTTTCAGAAAAACCAGCGGGTTGATCCAGAATGAATTGGGCGAATCAACGGCGATGTAAATGGTCGATCGGCTTCAATTCCGGTACTGGTTGAATCTGGCAAGGTGGTGGTTTGGGATAACCCCAGTTGTTGAGAACGTCGAGAAATTGACATATTGGGATCTTCTTCAACACTGTGGCTCACGGCTCCAATGTTTTCAGTTGAACGGCCCGGTTCAAAACGCGTTTGTGTTGTCACATATTGTACCAAGCTCGTCGACTCAAATTTTAGAGACCAAATTCTCAATAGCGGTCTCAGAAGATCGATTATGTTGTCCGAAAATATCACAAATTTTACGGAATGTAAATTTAACAGAACCCCCATTTTCATAGTGGGTTTTAATTATTTTAATACGATTTTCGAGCGAAATAGAATTCATTGTAACAATTGCCAAAGCTTCTACTTCCAGTATGTCGAGAAACTAATTGTCAATGCTGTTATTTGGTAGGTGTGGCCACAATTGAAAAACAAAGTTCTTGTTGAAAAATCCTTTAGGTTTGCAAATCTTCATGGAAATGATGACCCAATTTTTTTTTATTCCGCAAATTTGCTTTAAATACTTTATATCTCATAAGATATTTATAAAATTCCGAATGGATGTCGAAATGCGAAATATGGCAGTAGTATCAGTTTCCAACTGAAAGTCGTTGAAGTCCGCAAATATATTTGAGAAGATGAAAATTATGTGTTCCAAAAACGTCAAATAGGGAATCGTCACCCTGTATAATTTTTCACCGTGATAGACTTCGGTCTCATCATGAGTTAGTTTAATACAGAAATGACAAATAATTTTCGGTAAAAATTCCAAGATATCTGCCATTTCGGAGAAATGAGGTGGATGTTTTTTCCATTAAACAATTACGTCAGGAAGAAATTTCAGTTCTTTATCAATCTCAGATTCGCCGAGATTCTGTTGAATAACCGGGTGAGATGCGGAATCATAAATGGATGTTTATGTACGGGAAGTATACTATTTGTGATTTGCAGTTTGCAGAAATTCACTGTGTTTATCTTGAATATTGCTCACTCTCTTGAATGCGAGATTGATAATAATTATTTAGATGAAAGTGAGATTTTGAGCTCATGGTTTGGTTCAACGGAAATAAATATAAGTCAGCAGTTCTCACGCACATTATCCATCAGGAAATTTGTAACTCTCTTTACACTCAATACAATATAATATCGTTTGTTGATAATTTTTCATAGAAGTGACAAAAATTGGGCCATTACAGCTCATGGTTATTGTAATTTAGGCCTTTTCACACAGAAAATTCAAGAAAAATCAAAAAGCTCCGATCACTTTAGCGCTCTTGTTAAACTATTTGCGAGCAATTATTCAAACTTAGAAAAATCACATCTACGAAATATATAAAAATAAGAATTTGGTTTTTTGAAACACTTCTGGTGGAACCTTCCATTTAAATCATCAGGTAACATGTTTCGGCGATTCGCGATTTTCAAACCAAGTGCTCAAAAAATAATAAGAGCTAATAAATATGATAAACCTACTTAATAAAAAACAATTTATTTGATGAGAGTAAATCGAAATAAAAGTTACCAAATTAATCGAGATATTCAAACCTACTCTCACATTTCAGTTTTTTTCTTCATTCCATTTAGGAGTTATCATGCTCACAGACGGACATAATACATTATGGTAATACTATTGATACCACTTTTGCCCAGAAATTCGAAAATAACATTTGACTGGATTTGAGAGCACTCTGTTCAGGAGAACAAGAGCGTCAAAAATTGATTTTGACAATGTTAGTTCGCATAACCGGAAGAGCATCGAGAGTGGAGTAGAGCAAACAGTGTATAATCTCAAGTTTTTCACTTTTTCATTTGTAAATTATTGATTTACTAGGATATTGTTCCCCATAAATGGTTTCTATTTCATTCAAAATGACCTGGAAGTTCCTTTCCTTCAGGAAAGTTAATTTTACTCGACACTTGTTCAAGTTTCTTTGCAGTTTAAGTTTTCTTCTGTTTGACAGAGTTAGTAAGCAAGTGTTTGTGACATTTTAACTGACGCCGGAAGTTCATACTACAGATTCTGTACATTTGGATGGCGATCAAATTCTTCAGTAGTGTTGAAGACCCATAAAAAACAGGATCTCTTTATACGGCATTAACTGAACGGTTTCGAAAAGCAGTACTAAAAATGACAATTTCGCGATTTCTCAAAAAAAAATTCATTAGTAGTGTTGAAGAACTTTTTGATGATGTAACTCGTGTAGAATTATTATTTGGGATAGAACCATCATATATTATTGATCTTTTTCCCAACATTTAACAGACATCTTCTGTCGTTTTCAAGGTAAAAATTAGCATTCAAAAAAGCTGACAAATTCAGAAAATTCTTCAATTTTCCCTCTTGAACACATAGTTATCATTTTTCATTGGTCACACCGGATAACGTGATGGTAAAGCATCGCCATTTCCAGACAAATATTCTGTGTGATTTTATAATATATCTAGTGTTGAATTATTTCTATTGCTTTATCTCTTTTGTCAATATAGTTGCTTTTATAGGAAGGTTTGAAATTGAAAATGTCTTCTACTGTGTCATTTTGTCAGAGAACTGTTTCTTGTTTTTAAAGTCAAATTTTTTGAGCTGTACCTACATTGTAGTAGACAGTAACATATACAATTTTGACTTGAAAATAAACTTTAAAACCTCAAATAAAGCTATAGAATCATCGGTAGTATAGAGTCAACCTGTTACATGTATGAACCTCTAGGGAACTCAGATTTGCCTGATGATTTAAAAAGACAATAACTATCCTGACCTGACACATATGCTATACACCCTCTATTCCAAGAACTTCTGAACCTCCCCTTGTAAGTTCATTCACATCAGCTCTGAAGAGTAAAGATTAAATTGCATAAACTTTCATTTGTCTTATATAATATATATCTTCGCTTGAATATTTAGCGAAACGCAATCAGTATTTTACGACCAGATGAAAATGCATGTGATGTTTGTTTAATATTGTAATAGAATTTACAAAACAATTGACAATCTTTTTTCAATATAAGATAGCTGACATTTATACCGCACTTCCTTTAACGGTCCTATTTTTTCTTGTTTTATTTCTTCTTTAATTCTGTTGATTATTAATACAGAAATAAATCAAATGAGCACTTGAGTATGATTGTTTTATTTAATGTTGTTGTTTCATTGATTTTTGGAAGTAGTGTCGCTTAATTATACTTATGATTCATCTTTTTCAGAAAGATCTTCTCATAGTAAACAAACCATCTTTCCCGGGAAAAATTTCTCAGAATTTTAAGTTGTAATTGATAACACCATAGCTTCGGATGTGCCACAAGGAAGTCATTTGGGACCCCTCTCTTTCATTATGTACAATATATAAGAACTATAAAATCTTGTTTCCAACGTTTCCAGACGCTTCTCTACGCGGATGTTTTGAAGATCTATAAATGTATTAAGACCAGTGAGGATTGTTCATAATGCAGGAAGATCTGCAACGGTTGACTGAATTTTGACAACAGAACCTTTCGAAAAACTTTACAAAAAAATGTAACAAAATCAAATACATTCACAAAATGGATAATGAACCAATTAAATACTCGAGTGAGGCAGATCACTGGGGGTTGACGAGAAGTGGTAATTCTCGACACATAATATTATGATATACGTTTACAGGTCATGGATGAATCCTCTGACGAAATTCATAATGTTAAAAGATATCGCGAACGTCAGTTACTTTTGTAAGCGTAATGTCTCCATTCTTTACTGGAGATTTCCCGAGATCATTCAAGAGAATTAGAAAGAAGGGAATTTTGTGAAATCACTAGGCGTACACCCTTCTTTCGTTGGTTTTACCGACTGTTTTCCCATTCTGGTTATCAACATTCACTTTTATTCGATGAATAATTTTGCTGTTATTTGGTTAGTAACAAAAAGTAAAATTATGAAGAGAACTTCTCTTTTCGAAATGTTGATTCATTCAGATCTCCAATCCATTATCTGTCTATGATTCTTCCCAACTATTACGTAAAGAAATATATGTGTCCAAAGATCAGACACATCTGACCTTTATCCATCTATAGGGTGAGTGATTCTGTTACAAATACTCAAGAAGAAATACAATTCTATGAGGGCTCGTTTATGATCTATACAGAATGGTAGATCCGAGAGTGTTTCAGAGAATTTATGATGTACCTTTGTCCCTTTAGAGGAATAAGATCCATAAAAACTATTCCTGATTGCAGTGCTTGATGCAACAGCAAGATCTTCTGTTGGAGTTCTCAGAGGTAGTGTCTTCCATATGGGCAACTTCGATCAATGTCTGTCAGCTAGAGCACCATTCGAAACAAAATATTGTCTAGCTACTGTTATTGCTGATGTACCTCGTCCAGAAGAACCAAGAGAGGATCAACTGTCACTCTACTTCAGACCAGATGAAAATGTACTCCGAAGACTATATGTGAGTCAATCAGAATAATAGAAAATTTTTATTTTTTTCCAAGATTTTTTAATCGTATTGAAAAGTATTGAATGATTAAGCAATTCAAACCATGGGGCAAGTTTGAAAGTCTGGTATAAACACCGTTATATGTATTGTATGAAGGTTTTTTATATATTGCCAAAGCATATTCTTTGTAACTCTCGATCTCACTGTACCAAATAGTAGTATATTACAGAATTCATTAGCATTCCAGTTGTTTTGTTTCATTACCTACCTAGTAACTACATGGTTATAAGACAAAATCTCCCACCTCATCATTTCTTATTTTTCTACCTTTTTATTTGACTTTATTTAATTTTTCAGAAATATAAAGATAAAACACAGCAATCTAGAAATGTTATCAATTTAGGTTGGTGTGTGCCTGCCTCCTGCTCTTCACAAGATCTTGAAGGGTCTTTGAATATGTATTTAGAAAATGAAACGACTGTGCTCTCTGATTACAATGTTACATTTTCTGCACAAGTAAATAGTTTATTTTGCCAATCCGAGTCTGAATCAACCTACTTCGATGGGCTGGATATATCTTTTTGGTGGGTGAGATAGATTAAACGACTACTTTAGTAAATCTTCAACTAGATTTATTCCAGTGTTGTAAGCGTTGTAATCATCTTGTTGGTTGTTGGAGGAAGTTCCTACGACTTCAGCAGAATCAAATCTCCTGAAGGTAAATTTAGAAGAGGTAAGTGTCTTTCTTCACCTTTCTGTTTTTCATGTAGTCAACTTAATATCTTATTTTACAGATACTTTTTGCCGAAAGATGATTATGGCGTTCTCCGTAAAGAGAAACTTCTTAGATCTGACTAAGGTAGATGAACGAAATAATGCCTTGAAAATTCTGTATGGAATAAAAACTTTTTCCATTCTTTTAATAATTATGGACCATCGGTTTGGTACATATGTGTCCTCGGCGATCTTCAATTTTGATTTCGTTGAAAGGGTAAGTTTTTATGAATTATAGATCTCTCAATCATGAATTGGGTATCCTATTAATTAGTAGAGGTAATTGATTAATTTTCCAATTTTATCGCTATTTTTCTCAGCAAAAGGTTTGTATTTATATAATGCCCTTCCTCGTTTGAAATTTTGAGCTAAAAATTTGCATGTTGCTGTTCAAGGCATTAAAAACATTAAAATGTTTCGGCCACTACAATATAACTAATTGACTATATTGAGTATAAAAAATTCTGTCAATTTTTCAAAAATTTTCTTGCTCGACAATTTCTACAAAATTTGCAAGCCGATTTGCTTCAACCTCACTCAAACATCTTCGAAGTTACAATTTGATCGGAGTTGTTGAGGAAACCAATTCTCAGATGCTTATTTCTGCAGAATATTTCGACGGAATTGGCCCAATAACGATCTGGACGGAAATATTTGGACAATTAACCTATTCTGAAAATATGAAATCACTAGTTCACCTAGGAAGGTAGAGAGTATACGACCGGCCAGTCCGATTCTTCATCAGGAAGTCGAACCCAATCGATTGAAACAATTTTCAACTTGTATTCGAAAGTTACAAACATTTGGTCAGAACGATAGCACGCTGATCTACTAGTATAGGCGTGTAAAAATGCACTGACGTGAGGTTCTAAAATTTTGCGTATTGTTGTGCCCGGAATCTGGTAACGAAACAACCACCATAATTAATAAACAAACCCACTGTTTTTCTCCAGTTTTGGTCGAAGCACGAATTTCCTTCTCTTGCAAATTAACCAGGAGAATCATATTGAAATTGATATCATTTTTCCAGTGAGCTTTTGATCTTTGAAGTACTTTTTTTCTTCGTGTACAAATTTAGAAAAAATAGTAAAAGCGATTGTTATTGATATTATCCCAAGAAGGAATGAAATTCTTAATGCCTCTTATAATTTGACAAATATCAATATAGATGATCTCAAACGAGGCTGTCAATTGAAACATTAAATGTGGAAAACTCATGTATTTAAAAATAAATTTAGTAGTTTTTCAAAAATTTTTTTTCAGGGCGATTTTCACGAAATTTGCAAACCTATTAGTTCTTACCTTATTCATATATCTTCCAAGTTACAAATTGGTCGGATTGAAATCCAACGATTTATTGAGGAAACCAAATTTCAGATACAGATGCAAGTAGAAAGTGTTAAAACAAAAAAATTGGTATATCACATCGACATCTGGGCCAATACTTATATCTAAGAAGAAAAATTATGGTTGTATTGTTTTTGGAATGATGATGAATTTTTCATGGCATAATTAATTTCTAAGGAATAAGACAATTACACAACGTCAAGAGCTTTCACTTTGTAAGCAAAACCAACAACGTATTACCTACTCCTGAACCAATTAAATTTATTTTTTCAAGTAAATACAAACGATGAGGTGAATAATAAATTAGTTGATTTGAATTCCAATCAAATTAGACGTTGAGTGCATAAAGTTTATTAATAATAGTCGCATAAACTAAGAACTCCTACGCAGCAACCAATGAAAAAAGTTGTTTTTTAATTATGATTTATTTTTAATGAGCCTCAGAAATCATCAACCTGTAGATTTGAATAAAAATGAATATTTTCATTCCTTGTTTCATATCATCAGTATTGAATTTTGTCTTAAAAGCAATTATAAGGCTTCTTAAGAATGTAAATCTCTCCATCCATCAAAATAATGACATTTTTCTATTGTTGAATAAAACAGCAGGAAACATATTTGTTTCAGCTGCAAAATCACAGCTGGATCTAGTAACGCCGTAATATTTTTGTAAAGAACTTTTTTTGCTCTCGGTTAAAACTTAAGACATCTAGTATCTATATGAACAGATAAAAATATCTTATTTCATGGAATAACTCATCCGTATATAAACAGCACATTAATAAGAATTACGCCAGGATGATACCTTAGCACCAAAAATTTAAACAAAAAATAGAAAAGCACTGACAAGCTTTTGCGCGCTTGTCAAAAAGTCTTTTCCCGTACTCTGGAACAGACTGATACTAATACAATAGCCACGATTAATGAACAAACCTATATCTCAATTTGAAAATAACCACTCACTGTTTTCCTTCAGTTTTGTGCGAGTTTCTAATTTCCTTCTCTTAATAACCAACCCGAAGTAGGTGTAGGTATGTCCCATCGAAAACCATATACAATATCTTTGTAGTGATCCATATCGATCCCAAAAGATCCGTAGAAGCTCCTGACCTCAGGGACTTTTCTAAATTTTGGCAATAAATATATTTCACCGTAAATGAACTATTTCGATTAATTTTCCACCAACTGAAACTGAATTAATGAGTCTGACCGATGTCGATAGGATACGTATCTGTGAAAGCAACGAGAATTGAAATTTCTGACGGGCTTTTTGACATCATGACGGAAAGATATGGGGGTCTTATATCGACGGCTATACCCTGTAGATACTACATTTTGAAGATGTCCAGGCAGTCCAGGTCATGTTTGCCCAAGATAAAGACGATATACAATTGAGCAAAACGGTCGTATGCTGTTCTACTAAAACAAGCGCGTAAATATGGCATAACCGAAAATAGTGAACGTCGATCAAAAAATATCTCCATAACTGTTCAAGTTCGAGTTCAATGGAAGATAATATACATAGTTGAAGGGACAGGAATCTTATACCTGAAGTTTTATCAATTATTCGAAACAAATTGATATAAAAAGCTGTAGTTATAAGTTTGAAAAAAAAATCATTGTGATATTCATTCTCCTTAATTTCCTTACGTTGAAAAGTTGTGGCTCAGGCATAATCAACTTTGATACAATACTTTTTTGTTTTCAGCAATACAGATCTCCATTCGCCTGTTTCATTTTTCATGGTGACTTATTTGTAGACACTTTTTTCATGTTCAGTGGATTACTTGTTGCCTATGGCTTATTGGGACAGTTTGAAAAGAGGACCGTCAATCCTGGTTTTCTCATACTGCTTAGATATATAAGGTAGGAACTCTTTTTCCAAAGTCAAACTGGGTTTGTATATCTGAAATATCTTTTTGAACCCAGAAACGAAATTGTATTTTATTCCAATCGTTAGGTATGTAGCGAAGTAGCATTTTTAATTACAGATTTTGAGATTTTACTTTATTACTGCAGAAAATTGGTGAAATTGGGCAAAACGATAGCTCTAGGAAGACGCGCGTAGATCTGTTTATAGAAACGGAAAACTTACATCAATCGGAGGTGTTCAAAAAGAATTATTATTATTTAAAGGCATTTTAAACAGAACTGAATAATTGTCAACTCGATTTAGGCATATATGTCTTTTCTTCTGGTAAGACGACGAGAAATGAAATTTTAAATGGTGAAATAGAACATGTGCCTCCTATGGTTAATTTGAAAAAGATATAAATCATTCCATTTCTGCATTCAGAAAGATATTATTGATGTGTAAGGCCTGCCTAGGACAAACATTGTGTTTTATTCAACCGAATTTCGAATAAATCAAATTTTCAATTGATGTTTCAACAGACTTACTCCAGTATATGCTTTCGTGATCTTCTATTATGCGACCATATTCAATCATACCGGAAGTGGACCCCTGTGGAAACTTATAGCTGGGGGAGACTCTGCGGACTGTAGGGCGAATTGGTGGACAAACCTATTATATATTAGCAATTATGTGAATGCAGATCACATGGTAAGTTCAATTGTGAGAACGCTGAATTTGAAATATCCATTTTTGAGTTTCATTCTCATTAAAGAAGATAATATAAACTAAGAGTGTAATCGTAAATAGAATATTTTTTTGAGTAAATGTAGAGGGCCAGTGGTTGCTCCTACTTATATCTAAGTACTGAATTCATGGTTTGAAAGAAATTAAATATTCCTTCATTGAAAACATATTACCTTCGTAATGAGTATGTCTTCCACCTCACTAGAAAAAATCTAGATCATCCGCACTTTACAGTACCTCGCTATGAGTAAACAAAAGAGGTAGTAAAAACCAAATATGATTGCTACTCATGTGAATTGATACCAATAATGGATACCCAAAATTAGATTTAATTTTACCTCTATTAATGTTGGGGTTTTTGCATCTATAAATCCTACTTCATTTTCGTTATTTCACCACCCAATAGAAATCTTATGAAAATTTGGTCTCATCACAGAAGAAAGAGTTTTTTTAGGAATCAGTTATACGCCATCATTTTTATCGGTGCCCTAACAATTCATTTACTTTAGTCAAAGCCTAATTCAAATTTTCTAAAAAACAAAATTTTGAGCTTCAAAACTGTTTTTGAAGAATATCAATGGCAGATATAGCGCGATATTGAGGGTTGGTGGTGATAATGATAGACATCCCATAAATGGAGAAATACACCCTGGTGATAATTACGTCTATTACCACCCCTCGTAGCGAATTCATCTTTGATGAACCGACGGCACCGATTCAAATGAAAAAAAAATCTGGAGGTGAATTAGAGGATTGGTTATAAAAGCATATACCAATGAGTTCCTCAAGTAAATGTATAATTTGATTTTTAATTTTTCACAGTGCATGACCCATAGTTGGTATCTACCCTGCGATTTCCATTACTTCATCATTGCAATAGGAATATGTCTGATCATTCGTCAGAAGCGAAAATTGGGATTGTTCACATTGCTGATGGTTGTGATAGTATCCGTCATAATTCCTTTTCTGATAACTTTCCTCTACAATAGACCAGCTATGTTATTCTTTTATCCAGATTTCCTAACTAGCCCTAAAAATCATACTGATTTCCTTATGACGTACAGCAAATCACATACAAGAGCTACTCCCTACTTTGTTGGTATGTTCTCAGGTTACCTCTATCACAAGTTGAAAGGAAGCAATTACCACATTCCAATGGTAAGTTGACAAACACCACACTATATTAGGAAATAAAAACTTCTTTATTTACTTAACTAACGAAACTTTGATCCAATATCTGATTCAGAGAATATTGCTAATAAAATGTTCAGAGATATCTGGGATAAATAAATGAATCAGAAATGTAATGATAGTTCATATGACAGACTTCTGTCTGAAATATGTTCGGTCATTTCATAAAGAATCATATTTTGTCAATTGACTAGTGCCAACCAGAACAATTCAACTTTGAATTCAAGGTTATAAAGCCTCCCTTCAGGTCTTGGGGTCAATGAATCCGGCACTGGATATATACCTTGACAGTTATGTTAAAACTTCTGAGCTGCTTTCAATATTGTTTCATTTTTCGATCAGTTATCATACAGGCTATATTTTTACCTCAAATGTTGGTATGTTTCAGAAAAGATCTATCGGTATCTTGGTGGTATCCATTATCCTCATTTTGGGATCAATATTAACGGGTGCCATCTTTTACAACCCATATCATCCATATAGTGCGGTAGAATCAGGATTGTATTCTGCTCTGCATAGACTTGCATGGGTATTGGGTTCCATTGGCCTTCTCTATGTGGCAAGCTTCGGCCACGCAATACCTCTGAAGAGAATCCTTACATGGTCACCGTGGATTCCTTTGAGCAAGTTGATTTATTCAGCTTATCTCATACACATGCAGTTCCAACTGAGAGCAGCTGCCCAATTCAGAAACCCACAGAAGCTTGGATATTTCGATACTGTAAGTATCTTTTGAAAATGTGACCGAGACGTATATCCTTTGGCTACAAACGGACTGACATCTCAGCGCCAAGCAAACACTGCGGTCGATTGCAAAAGTTTTTAAACGTGGCCGTGAGAAGCCCTAAACATTCCCAAAAGATCTGAATTTTATAAGTTATCATCATTCCTTCTTTTTGTTCTGGTGTAAGTAAACGCCGCACCCATTTGGAAAACAGTGTTTTCATACACAAATGTTTGTGTATGATTGAGAACACACTACCTTTTGATAATTGGCGATCCAACAGATGAGGTAGTGTGGGTAATGACCCTCCATCCAGAACACTGAAAGCGTTTTATTTTTATTCATCCATCTCTGAAATTAAAATAATGACACAAAACTAATTGAAAAAAACAAACTTTTCATAAAAGAAGAAGAACGCTACTCTAAAAATGCAAACCTTAAATATTAATATAACGGTTTTAATAGTTCCTTGGATTCAGTAATTCGGCTTAAAACTTTGGACTCACAATCTTGATAATTTTTTCAAGATTTCTTCAACTACCTGAATAATTATAACTGGTTTTTATGATTTTGCAGATAAGTTTGGCACTCTCTGATATGATTTTATCCTTTATTTCTGCTTTCGTTCTCTATTTATGCATTGAAGCACCTCTGAGGAACATTTTCAAAGAACTGTTGATGCCAAGCAAATCACCTCCCAGCCCTAAGTCTCCGAAAAAAATTATTGAGGAGGAACCCGTCATGGAGAACAATATTGTGAGAAATATGATTCATTATGAGAAAGAAACAACGAGGGGTCTCTGAATAATTTCAAAGATTAAGATAGTTATGTACATAGAGAGAAATATTTGTATTGCATTAGATGTTTTAGAATTAAAAATTCAGTAATTCATTACTCATCATGTGGAGATTACGATAGTTAATTATTTCACTATCGTTTCACCAGAACAAATGGAAAAAATTGTTCACGCTGATTTAAACGAAAAATATACAGTCTTATACAACAGTTCTTCATTTATTCTTTCTTCCCTCTTGTTCCAGAAACTGTGGAGTTATGATTGAATGTGAATCAATTCACTTTTAAACTCTATTTTTTCGTAAATAATATTTCGGAATTTTTTTCATTAGATTACTTTTCTCTATTATAAAGAAATATTTTTAATATCATGAAAAGGACAGTTAAATCACACAAGGAATTAAATTAATTTCAATTAAATTTGTATCTTTTATTTGATTATAACAAAATATTAGGCACATTTCTAAACATTGATCATGTGGGTATGTCTCACATCGTTCAATTAATATAATATATAATTTTAATCACATTATAATATTTTGTTACTAAGGAACATACTATTCAATATATTGTTTTCTATTCTGCTCAATATTCGGAGACCTATTTGTTTAAATTTTAAATGATCTCAAACGATTGCTCCGATGAGCTTTATCTAGAATTCGAAATTTCAACTTACACTATTCAGATAAAATATAGTAATAAAAGTATTTGAACGAATAAGAAAACAGTCGAAATCATCACATTAGAAAATTAAAAATATACTCTTATATCTTTCTAAAATTGAGCGGAAAATGTTATTCTTAAAATGAAATAAATTCGATCAAAAGTCAACGCCAGGAGCTCTATGCACTCATATTCAAATTCTGCTGCATGACTGATTTGAAAATGGTGGACAGTTCATCCACCAGGGTTTCGTACCTGAAAGCAACTCTGATATCTGGTACATTGGTGCGAGAGATATCGTTTCCAGCTACTCCCTCCCTAGTGTAGTTGGGGCCAAGCCAAAATTTCTTAACTCTGTGAGGGAATCCAGACATCAGAACGCTGTTTCTAGCTAGCTCGCACATGTCACAGCTAGATAGTTTCCATACTTGGGCGGCAATACTATACTCCTCCATGAGGGGTTCTTTGGTGAAGTGAAATTGGAGGGGGTCATCAGTTGATAAAGAAACAACCAATCCTCTTGCCAGGTATTCAGGCAGAGGATTCCTATGGTAGTTCAAAAACAAGCTGTTGTTCGACAAAGGACTCATTGCTATTCCTATCTGCGCCAAATAGTACAAGTACTGTAAAACTGGTACTTTTCTCAGTAGTAACCCGTGAGAAATATTTTCAGAGAGCATATATCCGCAGATGAGATGCTGTATAGGTCCTGCTTCACCGCAGTGAGGTCTTAAATTTAACGGATGTAGTCCCTTCTGGACTCTCAGATGGTTCAGAGTTGATAAATTGGCAAATAAGTAGTAGAGGTAGTAAGCATAATTGGGATTTTCTTCGTCATTCCATTCAGAAGGTGCCTGGGCATTAGCGTCAAACACTGGGTTCTCTGGTTTACTTTCGTCATCTACACAATCAAAACCTATGACGTATTGGAGGAAGAGATGGAGCTCAGGGTGAGAGCTAGGTCTTGCTGTTACTTCTAAGAGAGGTATGAAGATGTTATCTAAGATTTCTTGGAAGTTGTCTAGGATCTTATTCAGCTTGAAGATGTCACTGAAAAATATTCTTGGATGAGAAACGTAGTCTTTTATTTAATCGAGAAAACAAAAATTTTTACACGCTCGTTCCTTGTGGAACAGTGAGCTATCATTTTGCCAAAATGACGAAAAAATTTCGAAAAGTGTGTGATTGTGTGTAATTTATTTTTAATTGCCCTTGCGAACCTAGGATTGTATGCTTGCTAAATTACTCACAATAGTCTAGGAACCTGGATGAGCCATCTGACATTATCCGAATAAACATTCGATTCTAATGCCCATTTCGCCAGCTTATCCCATTCCTCCTTGTTCTTTCCGTAAATACTCAGTCTCAATTCAGCGTTTTGGTACTTTGATTCTTCGAGATCGCTGGCAACCTCTTTGATAATTCTGGCGAAATATTTGCCGTTGATGTAGTTGTCGGTCTTCAAGAACACCTCTCTAAGTCTGCTTTCGCCTATCGGATTATATTTGGCGTTGAATTTGTCGAATCTGTGGAAGGTGTTCCGATCTGCGTGAACGTCTAACATGTCAACTGTTAGATCGTATGTAGTTAGATTCATGGACTGAAAAAAGGAACCAGAGTCAATAAAACAATATCTATAGGTATAAAGTCAGAGTTATTGATGTAGGCCAGCATCGGCGCTCTATGGGACACAAGTAGACCAGATTTCGTTATAGGAAAGCCCAATTCACGCCTAGTATTTGAAGCTCAATATTAAACTGTTATCAACTGCGACTACTACGCAAAATTTCAACTGCCTTCAACTAGTCACTAGAGAGATGGGCTTCGGTTTAAAACAACGTTTTGCATCAGTCAGCGCGCTTGATTTTAAAAACGCGCGTGAAAAAAATTACATTGTCTCCATGTCATTTGCTGCGCGATAAAGCTTTCAATCTGTTTGATTATGTTGCTCGTCTTTTGAACTTGGTAACATACAAAAATCTGTAAACAATGTGTTCGTTTTCCTTTCACTTTGTGGTCAGTTTTGTGATAAATATGACGTTCACAGTGAAGAGGGTGAAGTAACAATAATGGAAAAATCCTGAGCAATCTTTATAATTAAAAAAACGCATTTTCTTTGAGGATGGTGTGTTCACACGGTTCCGCCCTAAATTTGTTGTTTTCTAGTCGATTTACCTGGAAAACTTGTTTTAAAGTCATAGATTTGCCCCCAGTAAGTGTCACCACCTCGTCGGCGTGGTTCTTCAAGGTTTTCTTGATGAAACGTAGAAGATGCTTCTGGTTCATGCATGATGCTGCGTGAATATGGGTATCCACTTTTCTTATATTGTAGAAATCTCTGTGAGGAACTGCCTTTTGAGACGCCAACTCTCTGAGCTCGTTCAAAAGAACGTGCAGTTGGAACTTGGACGATAAATAGCTGAGACGGCGGTAGCAGAAAGATTTTCTGAAAAAAAGTAAATCCATCCATATAATTTTTGATATTTTGATATTTATGATATAAGAAACTAGCAATAAGAATATGATTTAAAATGAGTGGTAGATGATGGGAAGTGAGCTACGGATATATTGGTTGTTTATGATGACACTCATGGTCCCTTTTAGGCGATAGCGGGTCAGGACCGTTCTGCGCCATTACTTTAGTACATTATAATATTGTATTTATATTTTAATGGAATGAAGTTAAAATTTCATGAATTACCTCCTGAATTCCATCGAAAAGACCCAAAAGTTTTTCAAGTTGAAAATAGTTCTAATGAAAAATTGAAAAACACATCATTGGTGTTCAAATTCGTAATTCATTGTGCTTAAATCTTGCTATTATAATCTTTAATGAAAAATATAATATATTTTTTTTTAAATCGATTCACCGTAAATCAATAAACATTTCGAATGTTGAATCAGTAATCTACTTTTTTTTTTTTTCGCAAACTCAGTCTAAATTATTGCTTGAAAGAATTAATTGGCCACAATTAAGATTGATATGTACTCACAGAGGACCATCTGCGATAAGACTACACATAACGTTCATATCCTTAACGAAAGTTTCCATGTCAGGGTAGGGGAAATCACATGGTTTATCATCTTTCAAGGCTTCGTCGTTTTCGAAAATTTCAAATACACCCCTGTTCGATCTGAATACATGAGGTGTATCCGGTACATCTTGAGCTTTCCAGGGATGGTGCTCTGGAGGGTGAATGCCGTGCTCTGAAAGAAGTTAATAATTTATTCACTTGTTGAAGAATTTATTTATCCTTTGCAGAACATATATTGTGAAAAAAAAACATAATTTATTCTTTATTCTCACATTGACAATGTAGTCAAACTAGACAGTACGTCATCAAAAAGAGAAAATATAAACACATTTAATAAGAAAAAGTAGCTCAACCTCCGGTCATATACCTACTGCAAATAAACTATGAAGAAAAGTTGTCTAACATCGTCCAACCCTATATTCGCAGACAGACTGCAGCTCTGAATTATTGGAACAAATGTGATTATTTTCCAAATTTATTTTCAATCATTTTATATATTCCACTAAATAGATTTCAAATATTTAAGTCTCGTAAGCTCAAATGATATCTTCAATATAAAGATACACACATACGACTGAATAAAATCTTATGATATATTTAATCAAGACATTCCTGGTTTTCGTCTTCCTAGAAAAAATTGATCAGTCCTAAATCATTTGAAAAAAGGTCCTGACGCGACTTCAATTGATATAAATTTATAATTGTAAAAGACGATTAATGGCTTCACCAAATGCTTGAACTTTCAACTTCCTATCGTCTATATTTGGAAAATGTTCCTTTAATGCCATCTTTAATATGGTTCGTTTCCACCCGTTCAATCCCTTCAATGTACATATGATTATGTAGAGAAAAAATGGAGATAATTCATAATTCCCCATTTGAAATTATGGTGAAATTCAAGTGACATGAATTAAGAAAAATTAGTAGACAAGCCAGTTTCAAAAAAGAAACGGCGATCTAATATGGTTGTTATTAACATGAGACATCTGCTGTTTACAAAACAAAACAAAAATGGCCACTGAAACCGAAGATTATATTCCAGTCATAAGATGGTGATGTTTCGGTAGCGAAAAAATTAGTAGCAGATTCGATTTTTGCAAAATTCAAATATCCTTTACCTTCAGCTTTCTCGTCACATTTATCGATCTTCTGCAACGATTCGTTTGAGCTATGAACACGATCGTCTTCGAACGAAGATTCAGATGACATCAAAGCCCAATCTTAAAATGTAACATCTTTGAAATATGCGATCAAATAATTATAAAAATATTGGACAGAAAAAAGTACCTTCAAATAGAGAGGATTGTATATTTACCTTCTATGGTTTGCTTATCGCCATGTTTTCGTTCTACTCTAGTTGGGTCTAAGAATCTTGCAGCGGTTTGGCAAAAGTTCTGGTGAGACATGGCCATGTAACATTGTCTTATCCGTAGAGCTTCCACTAACATTTTAGAAGCTCTTTCCAAATCTTCCAAGGGAACCTGGAAAATCGAGATGACAACTTTCACAAAATTGGTCCAATTAGTAACGTCAACAATTTTTTTAGATTCGTCATTTCATTTATTATCAGAATACAGGTAATTCCCTAGTTGCCATTTGAATTTTTATTCTTGCTAATATTTCAAATTTTAGAGGCGATACACGAATTATTATAAAATTACACATGCTATGTTATTTTGAAGGAAATATCAATTACATTTGCTATAAATTTCCTTTTTTAAATTGAATTCGCCATAGCAATGATAAAAAGTAGACGTATCAATTGAAATACGCTTTAACCTTGTTTCAATAATTTCTAACATATCCGCCTTCGAAGGTCAATTACTCGTACAACAAAAATGGGCTGATTTAGTACTATTTTTTTTATAATTTCGGTAGTTAGAAGCATGTAGAGTTTTTAAACTTAGCCAGAAATTTTATTTTTATATTTTTGAATTGAAATTGAATCTTTGAAAATCCTACTGAAAACAAAGTTCCAACTTTCAGGACATTTTTGCGTAACTTTAAATAGTTTCGGGAAGCTTTGTTGTTTTTTTTACTGAAACAAACATTCAAGACATTAATGTCATAAAAAAAACAGCAAAATACCTAACACTAAAAGAAGTATGAATTTTTAAACCTCGCTGCCAAAAACCATTGAAAATACACAAATTAAAATTCGAAAACAAACAAAAATCGCGGAACATATATCGAGTATTTTCGGATACCCAAGTTGCGTGGATCCTTAAAATTTGTTGACGTCATTCATTGGAACACCCTATATAATTTTCATTGGATACTGTGATTGAAATTTTTACAGATTGATTTTGGACAAACTACTTCATCCTTGGAGAAGATTATATTGAAGATGGAGGTTATTTCAGACCTATGTATTGCTGTTTTATTTTCATTTTTGTTGTTTTCAAACAATCAGTAATATTTTTCTCAAAAATTTAATAGTCTCAGTTTTCTAGCTCTGTAGTACTAATGTTTCTTCCATAAATGGAATCCCATTGTGCAAGAGATTTGGTTGCAGCTTTTTAAAAATCAAGATTTTCGACCAGTGTTTGTGTTATTCAAACTGTTTATCATGCAGAAAGATTTTAAACTATTAAAAATAACAACATACCACGTCCATAATGGAATTAATCCAATTGATTTGAAAAACAATTCACTGAAATTATTTAATGCAGAACTCATAAGAGTTTCAAGTTCAAGTGTAAAATTGAGTATCTGCATAATAGGTTCATTCACAATATCTAAGTAGGGCTTCTCCACTCAGACTTCAGTCTGTTGAAAGCTGAGAGCCGTGTAATGTCCTCGACAGAAAATCAATTGCAAAATATTCTTCACATAACAATTCCAAACCAATTCAGTATGAACGGTTTTTTATTCGGACAATTGAATGTGTTTAGAAACTTACCCCACTTGTATCTTCTCCAGAAATAGACACCCTCTGGAAATGTGGTACGAAATCATGTTCATCGATATTCAATTGATCCCTATCTTCAGCGGTGATCGAAGGTTCGTAGTGACTTCTCTTGCCTTCTTCTAATGCCCTAAAAATAAGAGGGAAATAATTCGTCAATAAATACATTATCAAGTTGTTTATTTAGGAAGCTGCTCATTGTTGCTGTTTTTCCACTCGTGACCTAGGACATCGACATATAAACTAACTGACAAAGAAAATGTAACACCCAGTGGGG
Source organism: Micraspis discolor (assembly GCA_030674115.1). Lineage (NCBI taxonomy): Eukaryota > Metazoa > Arthropoda > Insecta > Coleoptera > Coccinellidae > Micraspis > Micraspis discolor. The sequence goes on from JARTUT010000873.1 coordinate 4,096,607, forward strand.
GCTGTTTAAATCTTGAATTAATGTTGCTGAAATATAGTTAGTATAGCAAGGAATACAAATTAAAATTTGGAAAAACAAATCTTGAAGGTTTTTTCATGTAAATATTATTTGTTAATTAAATATTGTGGTGGTTTTTATGCAAATTTTATAAATTTTGGAACAGTCCAGCTCTTCGATGAGATCCAAGGTGATGTTGAGTTGTAGTTATGAGATGTTGTCAAGCGTGGTTAGATAATGTCAGAAATAAACGAATAGTAGGCACTGGACGTCTAAGGACCTCAAATGAAGTTCAAGATCAAGACTTCCTTCTATAAGAGACCGATTTGCGACAACTCGATCTTTGACTGATTTGGTGGTTAGGAGAACAAGTCCGTCCGGAAACTATCCAAACGGTTTACCGGCTGTTAAGTTCGTTTGGACTTCAGCATTATCGATCATCTTGTGTTACCACAGACGGTTGAGCATCGCTGTCAACGAATACTGTGCTGCAGAGAACGTCAACATTTGTTATTATGCACATTCAAGCAATTTTTTCCCAGCAAAAAAATTCCATTTAGGATTATTAATACCTTGGCACAATGATGCTTTGTTTTGATCGGAAATAAAATCAAGGAAAACGCCAGTACAAGGTTAATACCCGAACGCAAATTTTGTATAGTAAACTCTGTTCGCATATTTTTAGATCGTAACCTTTAGAGAACAGCAATGAACTCCCGAAAATCGGTTATTTAGAGATCAAAGCTCGCAGACACCGATGACAGCTTGATTGTATCTGGTGTTTCTTCAAATTTTCACAAATTTAAGTTGGCAAGTCTGGTATATTGAGAACACGTTTTTGCTAGTTACTTTTTGTTTTCACATTTCCTTATAAGCAGATTCAGACCAGAAAAATGATTGAAACTTGTTCAAACTTTACAACAAAGAATGTTTCTAATCGTCATAATTGTCGTGCACTTTCTGGCAAAATAAAAACCCTTCGGGCGCCTTTTTTCGAAGAGCAATTGTTGTCGGACCACGTTCAGTCTAAATTATAATGTGTACCCTGTGAGGTTCCGAACAGTGCTAGCTAAATGGACTGTAGCTGCAGAGAAGAAGGTCCAATTAAATCAATTCGTCGTTGAAAATATATTATTTATCATTCGAAATACCCATTACTTACTTGACGTTTATCTGTCGTTGTATTGCCAATTTTTTCTCGATTTGTTCGATTGGAAATTGTGGCACTTCGTAAGGGGCAGATATCTCATTGGGAAGTTCAGGTTCATTTTGAACGAACTGGGGGCTGTGATTGAATGATGGACTTTCGTTGCCTGTAAAAAAATTAATATATAACAGAATATCATTTAATTTGTCATTAAGAGTCACTAAAATATATTGCATGATATTCAAAAAGAGTGGTAAAACATCAACTTATAATTTTCGTGCGATAAATCTGATAAACCAAGCTTGAATGAAAACATTCTGAATGAAAAATCTGTAAAAAAGCACTCCTTTGAAAACATCCTACATGAAAATTCCCTTGCTGAAAACCTCCCGTAAGAAATGCTTAAATTCGTTGTTTAACCAAGGACTATGGTGGGAAAAATCGAAGATTTTTCCGGAATTGGTTTTGGAATTTTAATATTTAAGTTTTTTCGATAGGTTTCATCTATAGAAACTCTACGTCTTCAATGTCGAAGATTAAAAAATAGTTTTGTTGTTGATAATGAGATGTTCATGATTATGGAGCTCTTGTGAAATAATCTTTTGGATTATTTTCACCATCTATTTTAGTTTTTCTGATCAACGTTACAGCTGAAAATGTTCAGTGATTATTGATTCATTGAAATTTTTCGAGTGAATATATGGTATTGAATAATTATATTTAAAATGTCACCATGACCTTACTGACTTGAAAATTACTCGGCCTTGATAACAGAATCATTAGATATCGTTTTAATTAATAATCAACATAATAAGAGTGGTATGGAAATATGCATACGATAATATTTACTATCGATTCGTAAATAACTTAAAATATTTATCTTGGAATTTCATCATAAATATCGGAAAAAACAAATAATTATTTCGTTAAAAGTACGACAGAAAGCTCTCCATGAGGATTTTCTCATCATCATGTTGAAATGCTTGTTTTCTCATTTTGAGGAAGAATTATTTTATGAAAAAATCATTTTTGCAAGGGTTTCATAAATACCTAGCTAATGGCCAAAAATTACATTCCACATAAGTACCTAATTAAGTTCTATCTTCTATAAATAGGACTGTTTGGTATCAAGAGTTTTGATAAGGTGAGGTTTATCAATTTACCTACAAACGCGGTTTCTTCTGATAATAACCATTACATTGATTTCTGATTTAAAAAAAAATAAATAATTTTTTTTCTCAAAACTAAAACTCGAGCAATAATTTGAGAATGGTTTGATTTTAATCTAGGAATATCTCCACCAGCATTTTTTTAAAAACTTTATTTGACTCTTTTACAACTTTGATCAGTTGATTATTTTTAGAGAAAATGAGCTACTTTATGTCATTTATGAACACGTTTTTATTTTAAGAGCAAACACATGCTTCTAGAATTCTTATTTTGATTTGGAACAGTAATTTCCAAGGGTCTGAAATATTTCCATTGTTATCCAATTCAAAATAAGTAACGTGTACTTCTTCTTCTTGACATGTTGTTAGTTAAATTCTAGATAATTTTTTTATGTTAATAAATCGATATCTTTGATTTTGTGATCATGTAACTGCTATTATGCTTGAAATAATGTTGAAATGGATTTTTCTCTCTATAGTTTTAGATGCTATATGAAATATCATCAGTCGACTCATTTTGTAGTTTTTAAACCATATTTAGTACATTACGAAGTCTTATAATTTTTGACATTTAGCCTTTCATTCATATTTTTGATTGATGTCCGACTTGGTAAACAAAAAAAAATTAATGTAACATGAACTTTTCTAGCGATTGTCTTCCATTCAATTTTCTCATAATTCTTAAACTCGAATTGAATAAAACAAATGTTTTTGCCACTCACGAATGGAAAAAAAAATAAAATGGAAATGAAAAAGGCTCCTTATCTTATACTGATTTCGAAATTTTGTAAGGTTATCTATTACTGCTAGATTTCAAATAATTACATAGTACATACCCTTTTTTGGTATGAATTACCCAAAATTATTAACACTAGAAAAATAGTGACAAATGAAATATAGGAATAAATAATTTTTTTCAATGGGTGTGTATTGAATTTTACTTCACTCCACTAGTATAGGATATTTAGTACTGTCTTTAGTTTACATTGGCCTTTTTATTGTTTTTTATTTTTGTGAGATGGAAAATATTTTCAACACTTAATTCAAGTATGAGAATTGGACAAAAACAAAATAACGAAAGTTAAAGATTAAATTAACATTTTATTTACTGTTTTGGATATTAATGGAAAATTTTGCAGAAATATGAATAATCGGTTTTACCCAAAAATGTTGTATCATACTCTGTCAAAATGTTTAAAAGCATATCTTTATCTCCCAACTTCCCTACATCCCGCTTCTAAAACCCTGTATATTGATTAAATAATCAATAGAAAAAACGTACATTTCCAGTATATTGAAAAACATAGCAATTACCATTCAAAAATAAAACCCTGTATATTTAATCAATAAAAAAACGTACATTTCCTGAATATTGAAAAATATAGCAATTACCATTCCAAAAATATAACTCAATATTTCCATAATTTGAGCCTTCCATAAATAATCAAGTACGCCACTGGATTCCACAGAAAAAATATTTGCATGTGGTTTTTGTTTCTCGTAACTTCAATAATATGATTTATGTACAGTTTAGCGATTTAAATTTTCGATTCTCCTTCAAAAATGAAAGAAGAAAGTGGATATAGTTTGAATAAATTTCTCAAAAAAAAAGAATACGAAACATCGCAACCAATTTCCTTTATCTTTTATTGTCAAAGGATTGAGGCCAACCCTGCATCGAGAAGACGGAGGAGATTTTTCGGCATACCTTGACTCAGAAGTGAGTAGAAACTATGATTGAATGGATATAGATAAAAATATTCTACTAGTATGTTTTATGTAGTTGAAACAAAACACTGTTCGTGGGTTTATCGAGATGTATGATACTCACTATTGTTACTCTCATCTATACTGCTATTGTTTTTATCATTCTCTTGAACAATTTTATCAATGACATCTTGTATATCTTCATCTATGCAGTTATTATCAAAAGAAAATTTATATTTTCGAGGCATACGCAGCGCACTCATACTAACGCCCAGAAAAACCTTCAGAAAATATTCGAGTAGTCAATAATCGTCCAAAAAATAACAGTGAACGTTCAATAAATGTCGAATCTCGATCACAACAACCACGTCACAAGCGTTCACTTCTGTTCTCAAAGTCAAACTACCAATTAAGAATTCGAAATATGAAGTTTCAGTAGATCCTGATAAATACGTAATGAATTATCAAACAAACACGAAGCTGATTATCATAAACTGACCTGTTTGCATACAAGTGAAGAAATCATCAAAATCTTCATTTTCATTTGGACCGAACTAGTTTCAGATGATTTTCACTTTCCGATAACGGAAAACTAGCAACACAGTCCTACCCAGATGGATAGGCTAAATTCCATTTTGGTCTATAGCTTTTATGCCTTTGTGAATGAAATGCCTTTGTTGATTCATCGCATTGAGTATTTGAGAATGAATAGAAAGTAGGTGTTTAAATGGACTGATTTACGATCCTATTGGATAGAGACAGACAGTGGTGGCGGATCTTCTCAGGAGTTCACTCCGCGTTTGGTCAAACCCAAAAAAACTGTATCATAACTTCTTAACAAATCGTGAGAATTTCACTCCAAATCAGACTGCTTTCCTACACGTTTAAAGTCTGCACCTATAAGAAGGCACACTGGCTTTTTGAAAAATCCAAAATATACGATCACTCGCAAAGCACATCACCATTTTGGTGAGGTCACAATGTATCACCCAAAAATGTCACGTAACTTTCTCATCCTCAGAGTAATCGATTATTGATGTTGATGAAAATTTTTTACGATTAAAACATGTTGCTTTACTGATAATTTTTTCATAATGAAATTTCCACGTATCTACTTCACGACTGCCAAATATGAACTGTCAAGACTAATGTTCATCAAAATTCACCTTCCCAATGGACTCATTGTATTTATTTAGTTATATACTGTCTGTTAAAAAAAATTAATTCAAACAGCTCCTTTTGGGTCGTGTAGTTTATCTGTCAGTTAATATACAGGGTGAGTCTTTGACAACTGCGTTAATTTTAACTATAGATTCTTGACGTCTAAAGAAACATTAGTGTGATGTTGATCATAAAAAAATTGCATTTTCACCTGTAATATTCAAACGACATTATCAATTGAAATGATCTCTTGTAGAAGGTTTTTGATAATGTCAATTTTGGCATCAATCGATTCATTCCATTTCTTGTGGGTTTCTCACTATGTACTACTGTACAGATTGGTTAAATTGCATGAAAAACAAGTATCACTTGAACTAAAGGCCCGTATCTTGTACTTCCTAGAATCATTAGTATTATTTACAGATAAAATAATTCTTCATCTTTTTTCCTAAATTGTAACATTTTTGAGATATTTAAAGTTGAAAGGAATTAAATCGATATAATCATCTGATGAAACATGAATGAGTGAATAATTTCTTAGAGGGAAAATAATGTCTTTAAACTATTCAGATTTAATAGTGGATGTTATGGAAGGTAATTTTCATTGAAATTAACAGGACTACAGAGTGTACTTGTGATATTGTATTTTTTTGGACTCATTTGTATGATAATAAATTATATTTAATTGAAGTTAAGCGACCTGTTCCACAAGAGAAGGAGTTCACTATATACTTTTTGGCCAATGAAAACGCTTTTTAAAAATTTTACTATTTTATGAAAACTTAAAATGCTCATAATTGACCTTAGAACGAACAGGGGCGTACTAAATGTAAAATTAACGCATGTGGTGAATAAAAATGGAAAAACGGTATGGGAAAAAAGTGTTTCTATTGACCTCAAGAACCTATGGTTAAAATTAACGCAGTGGTCAAAGACTCATCCTGTATAAAGATAATCCCGGTAATCCTACATTCTAAGACCTCCTATAATTCACAATAGAGTCCTTTGTAATCTATCATATAACAAATCTTATATAAAGATCTAAGTTTAATTTAGTGAATTAAATAAAACTATAGAGAGCTTACGTTTTATTGTAACGTTATTAAAATGAAATATTTTAAAATAATTGCTATAAATCTTACAAACATAAGTACAAATATACCAAAATATTCAAAAATTATGAATAAAAAATGAATCAATCAATTTTCGAAGCATGGAAATGGTCATAACTCTTTTTGTTTATGATTGGCGAAACTTGGGACCAAGGAATTGTAAATCAGTCTTCTCAAAAGTGAACATTCCTTGTAGGATATCAGATAAGCTGGGGTGGGACTACCGTGGGTCCACTCTAGGTGGGTTTCATTAAGATCGTTGATCGAATAATTCACACAACACTTCGATTAAATTGCCGGATTGACCAATGGAACATCGAATTTACCTGATCTTCCCGATCTCACACTATGTGCATCATCCTCAATAAAAGAATCTATTCTGAGATAAATCCCAGTGAAACCAATTGGAGAAACATCATCGTCATCTTCAGCAAGATAAACACCACGGGAACACATAACGAAATTGAACGAACTCCACTTTTCACGAGTTCCCAAACCAAAACGAAATTAGAATTGGGAAAATCAAGTTACGCAGATACTATTTATTATTAAACTTGATGTTTGAACACTCTATTGCCTGACACGATCCTTACGTTATGTATTTCCTGTTAAATCTGCAGCAAACCACTGCGACAAGTTAATTTAGGAGGCCAGATTGGTTACACAGTTGTGATCACCTGATAGCTAAAGGTAAAACAACCAATTTGACAACATCGCTGACGAAAATGTATGAGAATATATCATGCAAATATTTATTTCATTCAGTCACGAAAACTTTTTATCCTATTCATCATTAAGAGAAATCGTAATGCTATTTTAATGAACTTAGGACTAAGATTCAGGCAATTTCCTTCATTTATCAAGAACTGTATATAAGAATCTATATACCATCTTTCAAACAACGTCTGTCAAAATTTGGCACCAATTCATCGAGAGGTTTTGATTTGCCCAGTTCTCATAGAAAACATCTTCCTGTTATTTTGAAAAATGAAAACGACCTCATGACATTCATTTACATTTGTTTTACTCGTGATCCAGTTTGTTGATACAAAGATTTTTTAAATAAATTAGTATCCTTAATGAACATTTCTTGGCTCTTTTGTTCTTCGAACAAAGGGCTTATAGATTTGACCAAATGTATTGATCGAATACCTAGGTTAAAGGGATATCAATCGTGTTACTAAGACTCACTGATCTCATGCCAGTGCTTTTCTACATTTTTTGCGAGGAATTCAATCAATGCATAATGCTCGAAATTTTTCATCTTTGAAAATAGACTGACTGCCAATGTCTTGTGAACAAAGGATTGATGATATTACTTATCGTAATATCATTTTGAGGGGGTTCTTATGGAATATCGAAATAGCTGTCTGTACTCTTGACAATTAAACAACGCGCAAATTCGAAATCTGGTTGCTTTTCCTTGTCAAAAATATTTCACCAAACGGAATGCTTGTGACGCCCTGTATATTTTCATTAACTTCCACAAATAACCAGTAATTTTACCTTTTTATCTCAGAGAGTTGTCTGATGAATTATCGGATTAGATGAATCAGAAAAGCGCATCCACCATATGTTGCATGATAAATTTAATGCTTTTGAATTCACTAAACATAACAATCTAGTTATTTTTAAAATAATAATGTCAAGAAAAATCACAATTTTTCATTCACAACAGGAATCAAGTTTCAATTCTCCTAATCACCTACAATTAAAATAGGTCTGATAGATGTTATCTTATCGAAGACGAATCAAATTATTTTGAAGTATTCAGGTAATATTTTTATTATCTGATATTAACCCATAAAACATATGTCACGAATAATGTTTTCGAATGAGCTCCACATTAGAAATAAAATATTTATTCGTTTGATGAAATGACAACATATTACTGATAGTAAAACCATGAATCCACAATTTTCAATTCACATTCGAAATATACATTGACTATTTTTATAGTTTTCGTGTATAATTTCTCTGAAATAGAATATAAAGGATAGATAAGATTTTTCCTTGGATTTATTGTAATAGATGCATAACTAAGTTTTTTCCTTGCATGAGTAATTTGGTTAACATTCAAAGAAAATATAAACAATGGAGCAGGTATATCAATTTTTTATAATAGTTATGTGCAATTCATCCTTTTCACTAGAATGATTCTATCAGAGATGATTTTTAAGCTTAGAATTTCCAAGGATGAATATTTTACATTTTACATTTGTTTTGATGATTTTTACAGCTATAAGAACACATAAATAAATTTCATTTTTAGTTTCAGTTTAATTCTGTATTATGAGTTATGAAAATGAGATGCATCATAAAAAGTTTTCTTCATTTTTTTCTTTACTCTAATTCATGGTTTAAAAATGACGTTAATAGAACATACATTTACTAAAATTATGTGTTATAGCACATCCGATTCGAAATTTTTTCAATATGATTGATTTAATAAATTACAAGGTCGTTCTTGTGCATCGAAATAACGAAAAAAATATTTCGATTATAATAAAACCAATTAAATGAATTTTATTCGGTATTTTGCTGCATAGAGATGTTTTTGTAAATTTTAATTAAATGTATCAGAATAAAAATAAATAAAAGTTAATGATTTCTTATATAACGAACATTAAAATTGCTAATTTAATCATCATAAAGAAAAAACATTTCTTCAAACTATTGACTCAGTCCATTTGTTCATAAACAATTCATTAACAAATAGAGATAATAATAAATGAAATTTATCGGGATTTTTGGACACTCGTTTATTCTTAAATTAAATTAATTCATTTATTATCTTATTACAATGGATGATAACCTGACAATATCTAATAGAGATAATTTTTTTGTTAATAAATGTCTTTTGTTAACATAAAAACGAAAAGTAAATGACAAATGAAAGAAAAAATTTTTAAATCACGGTAAATTTTTTTTGTTAAAATAAAAAATTATTATTATCAATAAAGTATTGAATTTATGTAAACCTTTATCAAAATGGATCAATGAAGTCCTAGAAAAAGTTGTTAATTGAGGAAGGTCTAGTTTATTGAAAATTCACTTGAACGAAAAATTACAAAAGCAATCAATTCTGTAAAGTGTTAATTTTTTTAGATTTTCAGATCGACAATATATACCCCAAATATTTTTTTAATTCACTTAATTAACTTGAGACGCCATGCGCTCAACCTGAATATGGCGCACAGATGGCAATTTTCAACATTGAACTTAAATTACTAATTATTTAATAATGCAGATTCTGGGTTGTGATACTTCTTTCAGTGAATTTCCTCTTATCTAAGGATCTTTTTTAAAAAATATAAAAAAATCAGTAGTTAACTAATTATTAGCAAATAACTTAACACTAATTTTTTACCTTATCTTTGAAAGTTTAAATGTACTAATTTCTTCGCACAATTATTAAGACATCATCTCGAGTCGAATGAGCTAAAGCACATACTTTTAGTAAATGTTTGTACTTTAAAAGCTTTAAAATACAATTTTGGATCACCAATTTGAATTTAAGAAATGTTTGTACTATTTATATGTATATCATTTTATTTATTTTATTTATTTATTATCTTTGAACAAATCAATCGAAACGGAATAATTGGTTTAGGTATTAGATGCTTAGCTTTATTACATATTTTTTGTTTTCAAATACACATATCTTTGAAAATATATATGGGAAATAACATACCTAGAATGAAATATGTATGGTCTGAGGATTAAACATCAAGGGAAGATATTTTCGAGAATTTTGCGAAAGAATTAATCGCATAATACTAGTTAGTATACTGGTAAATAACAATCGAAATTCAAATTAACTTGAGTGCAATGATTATGCCCTAATTTTTCTGATGCCTCCAATGTTTTAGAAAATTCAAATGAAAAAATTCGATGAACTGGAATTAAGAATAACATATTTATAAATTTAAAGAAAAACAGTTATTAAGTACCTATGCCATAATACAAAGAAAATTAAATATCACTCGCATTTAAATTCGAAGAAAAAATTCTTGAGTCTAAAATTAAAATTTTGAATTAATTAAGAATTTTTTTAAGAAGTTTACCTAAAGGAGTATTAATGTAAGGAACTACTGGTCGGATTGGATATTCTTCAAATAATTTCACTCAGCCTCCATAAATATATAATAAGATGAATAAAGTGGAAAAGATGTGAATGAAGTGAACATTGGACAAAATATATTATATGGATTTCCATAAAAAAAAAACTAGTCAAAATAAAATTATGAAAAATCAAGTTGCATTGCATTTATAATAAACAAAGGAATGGCATTCAAACACTAAGCATAACGCTTCAACGAGTAGCTCTATAGACAATGTCAATGAATACACTAGACGTATTCGCCCTTCAGCATTCCAGCAAATGAATCATTTCATTTATTTATTAGTTGTATTCATATGACGTGACATTGTTGATAAACATAACCTATACAAGATCTCTGTATCCCATCAAATAATTCTTACGGTGTCTCCAACTTACCTATTCTGTCCTCAATGAGATGATTAGTGTTTTCTTGATCCTCAGTATAAAACGATATCGACGGTTTATTCTCCAGAATCAGTATATTATCCATTTTGAAACAGAATACGGAACACTATAAGATACGTGCTATCAACTAAGCTTCAGTCAACTAACTCAATAATTTCATTCCACCTCTCTTACCGAAGTCGATATAGGTGTAGCTATGTATGTTTGTGTTTACAACTTAGGTAAACTTAATCGAGATATTTTTTTCATTCAATTGAATCAGCTCGTATAAATTTCATGTTCACCCGTTTGGAACACACTCTGCGGAGTGTCTGAAAAGCTCTTCACATCTGTGAGTCTCGCACTAAATTATTGATTTTCTTGTGCCGAATGATGGTGAGAATAAAAATAAAACTGCTGGAAAATGGTTAGATTGGTTGGGCTAGAGTACAAAGATAAGGAAAATTAATGCAGATATTATGTGATTTAAACTCAACGAAGGCGTTTGGATCGAGTATATTGGAGGATCTTTTGGCTCATTAAAAATAAGTGTAGCTAATTCTAATTCATGGTTCAAATGGGCGTAACGAGCAATTTGTTACTGGAATGATCATAAACCTACGTAAAAGTTGCCACAAATGCTAGTTGAGTGTTTGGTTAAAATTGAAAATAATTCACATTGAATATCATGTATTTTGTTTCATCTTCAGGATGAGCTTTTTTTGGGCAATTTGCAGTTTAAGGAACTCTCCTATATTTCACATAATTGCTGGTCTGGTTAGGTTAGGTTAGCTAAGTTTAAGTTAAGTATAAAAATAACAATGCCAAAATTGAAGAAAACCAAATTGAAATTAATATTTAAAAAAATTGTTTTAAATTTGCTTTCTTTTTATTATGTTAGGTATGGCTGAGTTCAGCAATAACAGAAAACTATGTCAAAATTTATTTTTTGCCATTTCAAACAGAGAACTTGGAAAAAAATTATTTTCCCAAAAAAAAAAATTTCACGGCATATTATCATTAATTCTTTGTTATTGCTGTAGGGGATCTACTAAAGTGTCCTAAAATTGCAAGAACATCGAAAATGCGGTGGGTCCTTAAACTGCAAAATTACCTTTTTTATGTTTGGAAAAATCTGTGTTACTGGAACTAAGCCAAAATTTTACTACACAATTAATGAATGGGTGTAAACCTTATCAAAAATTCTTTGGATTTTCGTAAAAACTTAGTGATGATTTGAGTTGATTACACAGAAAAAAAAAACAAGTGAAGATAATAACCGTGTGTTCTATCCTCTTGTAATTTTGAGTTACTTGTAAAAATGATAATACCGAAGATCTTTAAAATGAAGTATCACTCAACACTCTCCCCTCATCAATTTAGCCCACAAGCCTCTCCACCTAGGGGGTTGATTAATAAAGCCACAAATCACCTTAAAAAATGCCCCCCGTACATAATAACTCAACTTATTTCAGGAAATTTGTCAAATCACTATGGTATAATAAATATACGAGGTGCCTTCTGAGAACGAACACCCTGTGGTATTGAATGCACAAGTTTCAACAGTATAATTGTTAATTGTCAGGAATACGAGGGTTGACTTATATATTTCAGGATTTGAGAACAAAAACAAACTTTGATAATCGAAAACCGCTTTATGGTTTTTCAACATATCTCCCATTAAGATCTATACACTTTTGGATGTGTTTGAACCAATTGCGAATGCGACATGTCCAGTTTTTCCAAAAAATAGGCTACCCTTTGCTTGGAAGTCTTTCGTGAACGAGCAGCCGTTGTTGGATTTGGCTCATCTTCAAACACCCATACAGTCGACTGCTGTTTACTTTCGGGCACGTACGCGTAAATTCCACGATTCATCATCTGTCACGATGTCATAAACGTACTTCGAAGCACCGCGAACGAATTTTCAGAGCATTTCTTTCGACCAATCGACAAGAGCCTTTTTATGAGCAAATTTTGACAAATTGTGTTTGATCCTACAAAAAAAAATTTTCTTGATGGTCAAATGTTCATGCAATATTGAATATATACTAGACCCAAAAAATTTTCTTGATGGTCAAATGTTCATACGCAGCCTTATTATTGAATATATACTAGACCCACTAATGCACAAGCCAAGGCGTGGGGTTTGCGCGGTATACAGTTTTCCCAACCACACGCTAAGGTTGTCTCAAACTCACGATAGGTCACATGACGATCTTGCAATATCAGTTGGCGCACAGCAACAATGGTTTTCGGAACAATAACTGATTTAGGACGACCTTCACTAAATTCGTCTTGGAGTGAACTACGACCTCGGTTGAATTCACCATACGATCGATAAACACTTGTCCTTTATGGAGCTTTATCGCCAAAAATTGAATTAAGTTCATCGATGCACTGTTGTGTTAATCCACGTCGAAAGTCGCACGAAAATTTTCAAGATTTAATACCATTTTTTGGGTGTGAAGAATCTTTTGAGTTGCTGTAAACAATATAAATAGCGCTCTGAATAACGTTCTGAACAACTATAACTCTAAAATTGTCAAGCTTTACGATAGAGCTTTCAGTTGGCAGAATGCAACGTTAGGGTTGTCCAATCCCGAAATATAAAAGGTAACCCTCGTATCTCGGTAAATATCAGGCCGAATAAGTCGAATAGTTCTACAGTTATGAGCATCTTGAATTAGTATATCCTCAAATACTCTTAAATTATGTATCCGATTGATTTAAATCTTGAACATCGCTTGAATAACGTTGAGAGAAAAGAGTTTGCCATATTTTGAGAAAATCCTCAGGCTAGAACATTTTTTAAAAATCCGAATCATTTTTTTAAATATTCGATGACTCGTAAGATATTCGTCGAACCTCAACAAAAATGTGCATTCATTGAATGTTCTTAGTAAATAATTGACAATTAATTTATTTATCACCGGCATTGGTTATCTTCAAATAACTGTTGCAAACTTAATTCGAATGAATGTAAAAAATCACTGACTTGAGATTCTATTCACAAATAAAAAAACTTGAGTGGCTTACCCCAAATTCTATCCCCATTCACTTGACCCAAATCCATAATTGAACATTCAAGAAAAACTTCAAACAATATGAATTGTTCCAGTAACCATTAGCGATAAAGAACCCGAAATTGCGCTCAAGCAAAAAACATTAGAGTAGGAACGATTATTCAATTCTTGAATAAATAAACTGTGATAACGAAATCTTTGAATAGTTTTAGATAAGTTTTATATCACATTCTCATTCAGGAATCGATATCTATTCATTTTTCTTTCAGCTAAAAAAATATTGAAATCAATAACAGAAAGTTTGTGATTTTCGAACACTCGTTGAATGCTAGAAAAAATAAAAATATCTTATGAAATAAATTTAAAAAATTTAATATAATGATAATGTGTCTTCTGAAATCAGATAATAAATAGATGTTATAAGTTACATTTTTACTGAGGAAATTTGAACAACCAATGTAATGAATTACGTCAACCTAATCATCATAAATAGTAGACAAATCTACCAGCAAATCAAGCAATTCTGGCTATAGTTTAGTTTTTGAATCTTTTTTTACTGGAATCGGCTAAAAAATATTCACGGTGATAACTGAAAATTTGTACTTTGGAGTTTGAGATTATGATCTTTACCCCTGGAACATTTTTACACTCTTACAGCTTCCGGTTATATCGGAATCCGAAACATACAGAAAAAACTGTGTGATATTTAAATTTACATTTTTAATGTTTTATCTATTCTCAACGTACAACTATTTACAATTCATAAAATTTCAAATTCAATTATAAGTACACTCAAGGTTTAGTTTATTCCAGAACTTTCAGAAGTCACAGATTACTTCTACTCAGAAATAGCCCTTATTTAAAGTTCTTTCTCGGTGACTCTGAAAGTGTAAGTAGGTATAAGTTTTGCTTGAATGACCTCCTTCGATTTTGCAGGTAGAATGTACTCAAAGAATTAAAAAATTTGGTGTTAATTTGACTCATTCTGACATAGGATGAATTCTGAGTTGTCCAAGTTCATGAACTCTTCACGAACTGTAGATTTTAGGTCTATACCGTAAAAAGTTTCATAATATCAAGTATTGGCAGAATTTTCAAGCAGAAGGTTTTAAGCAAAAATATTTGAAATGTTCAAAAGTGTGGGACCTTCTCTTCGCCATTTTTTCACAAAAATCTGATCAACTGGAAAGCTGTTGAGTTTTAGCCTAGTTATGGCGTATTCCTGAAAATTTCCTCAATTGAGGTATGCCATAACATATTGGGTGTGCCACTTGAAATAAAAAGTCTTAGTCAGTTACAGGTATAACTGGAAGGTAGTGGTTTAAAAATATTTTAGGGATAAAGATCAGATCAAATGTTCACTGAAAATTACGATCAATCGTCATGAATTACCCTGTAAGTTTCTTTCGCTATTTTTAGAAACTAGACTTTATCAAAAGTATGGATCGCGGAAGAAATGTTGTACCGTAATTCTTGAATGATCCCACATACAAAATCTACATATACAAATCAAATTATATCTTGCATTCTTTCAGAACACCCCTGTATATTATATACAATATTTTCGAAGTGTACCTACTAGTGAATCAGACCATACATAAATGGAACTTTTAAAATCTTTTCGTATGTGAATGAATTTATTAATTGGTTACTCTTGCGCTACTCTTCCTTTTAATTATACCATAGAATAATAGGAATGAAAAAAATTCCCGACAAAAATATTCATTGTTTTCCGGACTGGAAGAGTGAAATACTAATTTCACTCCATATTTTTCATATTGGGAAGATAAATTACGTAAACACATATGAACTGATAGGAGCAGAGCATACCTATAAAATATGTACAATCAACAATATACCATATATTCATAATTTATTTCAAAACAACAAACAATTGAATTCCACTTACTATGATACTCAAATACTGTCCCTTGACCTTCACAATCTTCACTCTCTGCCACCACTCTCGTACAATATTTTTTTCTTCTTGTCGTCAATCTCCTTACCGCATCAAACATTTTGACTTATTATAAATTAATTATTAATTATTAGTACTGAAATCAAAATCACTTTCAGTCGTCACTTTATTTTCCTGTCTACTGCTATTTTCAGTATCGCTCTCTAGCATATCCATCAGTCTGTTTGTCTTATCTGGTTCTTCATTTTCCTCATGTTGCGGGTTTGGGACTGATTCTTGCGTATTTTCTTGATAAAAAGGATCATGATCGTATTTTACCTCAGCGTAATAGGATTGATATTGGGAATTCGGATCATATCCTTGTTGAACTGTTTCATCGTAATTGGCTTGCTGAGCTGGATCATAATCTTCCTGATCATACTCTACATACTGCTGCTGATCGTCGTACTGCTGAGGGTATTCGCTGTATCCTGCGTAGTTTGGATCGTTCTGGTAGTATTGCTGGTCATACGCTTGGCCATTTTGGTCATAAACTACCTCGCCTGTATCATTGTAAGCCGCCTCGTATACTTGATCGTACTGTCCTTGCTCCCCAGTACCACTTGCTAGACCAGGATCATAATTTACTGGTTGTCCATTCAAGTCATACATTTGACCATTTTCGTCCACCGTGTAATTTTGTTGGTTCGGCTCTACGTAATGTTTTTGACGATTATGATGGCTCCTCTTCATGAATTTCTTCATTTCTGAGTCTTCACTGCTTTCATAGTTGTCGGGATTGGGGTTTGTTTGAAGGTTTTCTTGCTGCAAATTTTGATTACTGTCCAAATTCTCAATTTCTGACGTTTCTCTTTGACATTCTGCAGATACGTCTTGATCATTAGATTGCTCTGAACCCTCAACCTTGTTTTCTTCGCTCGACTCGTTTCGAACGGATGATCCATCTGTTACAGGTTGCTGTAGAACAATATTGTCACTAAGATTCATTTGGGATAAGTTTTCATTCAATTCTCCAACCTCAGATTTATTCATTTCTTCAACGAGTTCATGTTGAGATTGTAACTGATTCGGTTGAAAACTATTGAGCGCTTCTTGATTTTGTTCATTTATTATTGGCTCTCTCTGTGCTTCAGAACCCAGCAATTCCATCTTTGGAGCAATGGAAACAGATTCAGGAATGGTGATTATTTCTGATCCAGATTTTGTTGAGTCAATATCAGGTTCGCAAACTTCAAGATCTTGAATAACTTCTTCTTTTGCTTCGTTGATTGTGGGTTGATGCTTTTCTTTTTCAGTGGCCACTTCTGTTTCAACTATATGATGTCTTTCTTCTTCAGGCTGGAAGTTTTGCCGAGGAGGTTCATCAGTAACATTCTCAGCAGTTTTTATGATTTTTTCATTTGTTTGAAACCTTTGAGTTTGACTTGGAGCTTTAAGTTCTACATTCACTTTTTGATCGATTGACTCTTGTTGGTCTATAGTTAAAGCTGAGGTCATACTATGTGGATTTTCTTTCTTTTCTACGATTTTCCTTTCTTTTACAATAAATTGCTGCAACGTCTTATTATCAACATCATCTAAAGTATGTTCCCTTTTTTCTTCAGGATTCCAAGGATGAACCTTTTGAAAACCGTATTGATTTTCATTACATTTCGATGATGAAGTTGGTGAATTTTCTCTAACATATTCGTATGGATTGCTTGAATTGACTTCGTTTATACCCTTTACACTTTGATATTTCCTCAATATCTCTTCCGGCATTTTTAGTTTATTGTCCTCAGAAGTTATTTTGTCCAGATGTTCTGTTGCACTATTTTTTTGATTGAAGGATTTGCCCATTTCGTATTTGTCGATATCAGATATTATGTCAACAGAGTTATATTTTGGTTCTGCCAAGGATAAATCGTTGCTATTATTAGATGTTTGATGACGAATATTATTTGAATATTCGATTTCATCTCTCCTAAATCTATCTTCGTTTCCGCTAATATAATTCCTGGATTCTGGAAAAGATATATCCATATGGTTTTCATGAGAGATTCCAATAGGTTGTTGGTTAGTATATTGCATTTGTTCCGAATTTCTCGGATATTCCTGTTGTTTATGCTTCCATGTTTCTTCAATTTTTGTAGAATTTTCAGGATAAGTATTGTACAAGGTGTTCCGAGCATGATCCCTAACGAGTGGAAAGGGAGTAGATGCTTCTGACGTTGTATTTCTTTTATCATCTTTAGAATATTCAATGTATTTCTTCGTGTTTCCGGATTCATAATGAAAATTATTAGGATTCTCCATAGGAATAAATGAATCCGAAGAATTAAGTTGCAGGTTGCGGGAAAATTTATCTTCAAGAACTCCAATGGGTTCTGAATTTGAGCCTCTTCCACGATGGATTTGAGATGAAAATGATTTGTATCTTGAGCGAAGAGCTTTATACTTTTGCGTTGTCTCAGAAAGGTATGAAATTCTCATCTCCAACCTTTTGAGTGCAGCGAAGAGCTGTTCATTCCTTCTTGTTCGGTTTTTTTCCGACTCTAGAAGATCTCTGTATCTTCGTTTGTAACCCATTTCGTCTGTTTCTTGGCTGTAAGTTGAAAAGAAGAATTATAAAGCTGAGTAAGGCAACTGGATTATAAATATATTTTTTCATGGAAAACTCAAAGATTTTATCCATGACCTACATCGACATATGAAAATATCTACATAGCCGATCACTCAAATGTTTGCTTATATGATTTTCTATATATAATATATATCGGGAGGTAGAAGCATTTAATAAGTCAATTCAATCATTTCAAATAATGTAAAATTTTCAATCATTTCTGACATAATGACAAATAAATTTTTTTTATTTTGTTCAGAAATAAATTTTTATTATTACAATATTTCAGAACTTGGCCAATCTACCACTAGCTCAAAATAAATTCCGGGGAATATAAGCAAACCGGAATTAGGTTATATTCTATAGCTATAGCTACATATAAAATATGTATTAATATTAATTATTTTAATTTATTAATATTATCAATATTGAAGTTTTTAATATATAATTTTCTTTAAATAGGCGCTTAAATATATGCATCTTATGATGCATATATATTTTTGCTTTATTTAGCTTTTTCATATATAAATCTATACTAGAAAAAATTTGTTAATGATAATTCATTGAATTATAATCAATGAAATAATAAATTGGCAATAACATTTTTTCCGTAAATATTCAAAATTCTGAATTATGATTGTTGAAAGCAAGATAATTTTTGAAATAATCATTTGAATAACTCTATTATAAAAGATTCAATTCAAAAAATTGAAAATGGAAATCAGGATTTACTCCAGAAATTCTTTTTCAAAAGTAATAAATTTTCTGGATAACAAAATTGCCGAAAAAATATTTTTCGAAAATATTGAAATTCCCTTTTTGTTTCAAACAATTCTATGAACAAATTAGATAAAATATTCATAACCTACGTAATATCAAACCAAAAGAAATTTTTTTAATTAACAAATCAATGAACTTTTATCAACTATTGCACGAATCTATATTTTATGACGTTCATATGAGAAGAGCTACAAAATTTTAAATGTTTAGGTCAATTATTACTAGCATTTATCTAATTATTTATACCAACGCAAGTTAGGAAAAAATTTGTCAGTTAACGATTGAATATCGTCAATACAATGGCAATGAAATTTTTTTCCATTCTTCGAGAGGTTGAAAATAATATTCTCGAATTTTTGAAATGATATTTTTTGTGGAAAAAAATTATTTAAATGATGAACTCTCTTTATTGTTGTTTGCTCATGTCAAACACTCCCGCTTATACTGAAATTAACAATAATCGAAGTGGAATTTCGGGTTTTGGATTCTTCTCTTAACGAAACAATTGAATACAATTTACTTGTTAGGTGATAACAGTTGTTAATTTTTGCCTACATCAAACAAAATTTTTCTCGGATCCAATGAGCTATCGATCATATTTTTTGAACTTTTATTTTTATTTTTCACTTTTTCTGACTTGTTGACTAGAGTGAGACTATTTTATAAGGACATCCTCATAAAATTTTTCAAGTATAAAAATTCAAATTGTAGTAAGAAATTCAAATGCCCCAACTGTGTATATGGCTCATGCATTGAATGGATGATATCTAAAACATACCCGATATTCCATAAAAAATTATTTATATCTGGGCAAATTCCCTGAATTACTTCTACTTCTATTTTTTTAAGCTCTACTGAATGAAATTATTTAATTTTTCGATGAAATGAGTATATTTAAACAATTAAAACGTTTGTATAATATACACGGAAGGAATAAGTTCATAAAACTAACAATAATTGTTCCGGATCATCGTTTTTTTCAGTAATTTAAACGTTTGCTCTTGTGTGATGATTCTTTTTCAATAATATGAATGAATTTTTTTCATTTGCGATCAGGACCATATCTGTTTCGGAAATAAATACGCATTTATTTCGAATAATCATAAAAATACTCACTCGATTCTAGTTCGCTGTTGCAGTTCATTAAATTCAATCTCCAATTTTGATCGTCTCCATTCGCTTAAACAAGAAATACTTTCAATCTGATATAATTTCGATAGAAATATCCACCCCTTAAAAATCAGGCAACAATACAAACAAACGAGTGTAATCATTAAGAATATCTCACCTTTCTCTCAGTTTTTCCTGAAGAATCAAGGAATTCTGATGATGAGTTTTGAATCTATAACTGAATGACATTTTGCGATGTGTCACTTGTTGCATTTCAACCGAAGATTTCAAGAAACCAGATTAAAATTCGAACGGTATCTATGTGACGTATTGTCATGAAACTTTTCCCTCACAACAATGAGTTTGACTTAATTTGAAGGGTGCATTTGTCGGAGTATGCGCGTAAGATTTCATCTAATTAATTATATCGGCAGGTAATCGAAGATTTATACTGGGATGTATATCAAATCAGCTATAAGTAGTTATCCTTTTCGAGTTGAAACGATATTCCAAATACATTCAGAAGACCCATATAGCAGGCTTTCATATTTCAATAAAAAATGGTTTTCTGTTAAAAAGTATTGAACCACAAGGTCTCCGAAAAGAGTCGAGGGTTACTTTCTATATTTCGGGATTAGAGAATAAAAACAAATATTAATCATCGAAATACGTTTTATTGTTTTTCAAAATATTCCTCATTAAGATTTATATACTTTAGCATGCGGTTGAACCAATTATCGAAGCACTTTCGCCACTCTGATTGAGGAATCTCCAAAACATGCATTTTGAACGCATCAACCCTTTCTTCAGGTGTCGAAAAACGATGACCTCTCATTTTATTTTTTACGTACGGCAATAAAAAGAAATCATTCGGTGCCCAGTCAGGACTATATGGCGGATGACTCGTCAAACCGATGTTTTGAGTGCTCAAAAATGCAATCCATATTTCGATTATCAAAATTATGTTCATGTATTTGTATATTACTTATTGAACTGATCATTGCTCACATTATTTAATTCATGTTTTCAGAAGAAATTTTTCAACAAATTTTATAAATGTAAATTCTAGGCTTTAATACTTTGATAGGCAACTAAACTAACTCTTCTAATCTGTTCCTTCTATGGTGTTGTAAATCTTAATCTTAGACTATATAAGAATAGCCCCTTTATTCACATTGAAAAGTGTCGCATCTGAAACTTAGAGCTGGTCGATTGTAAATAATTGAGCTGGTCCACTCAGGTCATAAAAAATTTTCATGTTGTCAAACTAAGCAAATAGTAGTTTTCTTCCTATAATTGTGGATAAATTTTTTTTTCTCCAATTTGCATTCAAATTATTGTATAAAATTTTATTTTTGAATTTAAACTGTCTTATCGGATATATTACCAAGAAGTAAAAGAAAAACTTTAGTTGATTTTGCTATTTTATATCAGAGAACACAGATGGAAAGAAATTCAGGTGAAAGTCAAGACAACGCGGCCCCATTCTCTGCTTGACAATTTGAAGGTCACATGTTCTAAAAGACACACGTTGCCACCACTGTATCGAAAATAAATACGCAAATTGAAGAAAATTTGTGAGTCAGTATTAGGTTTTTCATATTTTTTATTGTTTATTACTTTTCATCGCACTAAAAATGGTTCGTAAGTGTGAAAGTTGTAGTGAAGACAGGAATTTTAATCCGAATTTATCGTTCCATAGGTAAGTGTATTGTTAGAAACGAAGTATTTAGTTATTTACATGTTCAGTAGCGTAGAAAGTTTTATTAGGGAAGTTTTCAATGAGATTATTATACGATAAAATGAGGTTTTTTTGAATTAAGGTGCCCAGATGACGATGAAAAAAGAAGAATTTGGGCTTCGCTGTTGGGATGGTCAAGTATTTGCCCAAAGAAAGCAATTTTCATTTGATCAGATCATTTTGACCCTGAAGATATTGTGACCCGAGTAAATGGAAAAAGATTTTATGCGGTGTTGCCGGGTGAGGTTTCACAAGAGACTTTCAATGAGGAAGTCAAAACAAATCGATATTTTACAAAGGAATGCTTTGTCTATCTTATATAGTCTAATATCTTAATGATAGATATGATTCTATTGAATCAGATTTTGTATTTCCATGATAACACAATATATTTGAAAGAGCATAATAGTTGTCTAACAGTTCCTCAACATGCAGTAAGAAATATCCAGTTTCGTTTTTCTCATTTATTTTTATTGATCTGTTCAACTTATTTAACTGAATTGAAAAGGTATCTATATATAAAAAAATAATATCGTATATCAAGAGCGACAGACTATTCCTGACCCAAAATCCATTCTGGAATAAAGTTCCAGGCGCTAGGCGCTAGGTGGTACAAGGATTCCCCAGTAGGCCAAAACACGATTTCAAAGTGGGTTAAGGAGTCAGCACAAAAAGCTGGGCTTGACCTTGGTAACAAAAAATCACCAAACACTCCAGTCGTGCAACAGCCGTCTCCAATCTAGCGAAATCGGGCCTGGGAGAGCAGCAGATAATCAAAATAACTGGACATGCCAACAGTAACTCCATCAAGCCGTATCTCCAACTCGATCAGGAACACCACGAATTAATTGTCAAGAAACTGCGAAGGAGTGAGCCTACTGCAGAAAATGCCATCAACAGCATAAACCTTATGCCATCTACCTCTTCTGGGACCATTACCGATAACTCTGACTTGAAGAAAACATGCACCAATGTTTACAACAATTGTATTTTTAATTGCACTACCCTGATTCTTAATTAAATGTTGTTTTATTCATATATGATTGTTTCACTATTTGAACGTGAAAATGTATCGCCGCAAAATCTTTGGTTGAAATACATTCGTGACTTGGCGTTTATAATTTCCAATGCACAACTGGAATACTTGAAAATTTCAGTCTTCAATCAATTATTCATAAAATAGTATAATAAAAAACGAGGTCGTAATTCATTTCCACGATTCAAGCTAATTTCACTCTTTTTTTGTAACCAGAAATAAAGCGCCGCCAAGACTTGCTTTGAAGTCAGTATATCCTGAATGGACTATAGATGGCATGTTTGTAAGAGAAAAACAAACAAAATAAAACCCACAAATCCACAGTACATACAATATCTTCATTTCTAACTGATGCATAGTCTTAGCACCAAATTAGGGGTAGCCATATCTGTGCGAAATAAAGCACCTAAGATATGCTCTGATGATATTAATGGAATATTACAAATACAAAATATTACAAAAATTATCAATAAAAATGGCTATTCGATAGAGATCCTAGAAAATGCCAAAGAACAAAAAAAAAACAAAAAGTAAACCACGGCAAATAAACGATTATTTTATCAGAACGATCACTTCCGTCATACCATTTGTGGAGGGTTATTAAAAAAGGCCAAGCATAGAAGCAGGGGATGCATCTCTAAGGTGCAGCCAGAGAATGATGACCAACTTATGAAGAACTGCTTTTATGAAATACCAAGCGAATGTAGCAGATCCTACATCGGTGAGACTCAACGCCCTCTCAGAGTAAGGATAAAAAAACACTGAAAACTAACTGTACTTATAGAAACAGAAATATCAAACCTGATACACTGTGAGGACCATTACATCGAATAAAACTAAACTATTATAATATCGATAAGAGAAGGGTGTTAGAAGAGTAAGAGGTTAAGCCACCTTTTTGACTTCCCTCGAAATAAAGAGTGTATGGGGGCTATTTATAAAGTCAGAATCAGAAAGATCCATGTACCAGGTATACCGGTATGAAGTGAGCGTCAAGATGCAAATATCTCTATAGGGAACATTTGTTGTGAACAAGCCTTTATTTATTTTTGTTTGTTTGTTTGCTATGACATCTCTGAATCATATTTGGTATACATCAAGTCATTGAACAAACAACATCATATTTTTTCATGGTGTTAAAAATGTCGAATTTCGTACCAGAAAGTGATGATTTGCGGAAAGCATAAATTTTTTGTTTTATTTGAAGAAAAGTGCTGCAGAGTCACATCGAATGCTTATCCAGGCATCATGCTCTAGAAGCAACATGCAAAAGATGATTTCAACGGTTCAAAATAACGATTTTGATGTGAGAAATGAAGAACGTTGAGGATCACCAAAAAAGTTTGAAGACGCCGAATTGCAAACGATATTGGATAGAGGAGCCACCTTGAATCAAAATCAAATTGCAAAAATGTTAAATGTTTTCTTCAAAGACACAAAAGAAAATCGGTTGATAAAAAACGGATGTAATTTAAGAATCCTAAACGAAAAAAATCATGGGTTAATCAGGGACAACCATCAACATTGACTGCAAAACCAGATCGATTCGGCAAGAAGACAACGCCGTGTGTTTGGTGGGACCAAAAAGGTGAGGTATACCACAAGCTCCTAAAACTTGGTGAAACCATTAATACTGATCGCTACAGACATCAAATGATCAATTTTAACCATGCATTGATCGAGAAACGACCAGAATGGGCCAGAAGAGACGGCAAGGTACTTTTGTTCCATGATAATGCACCTGCACACAAAGCAAAACCTGTTCAGGATACAATCAAATCACTTGGCTGGGAGCTGCTACCCCACCCGCCGTATTCACCAGACTTGGCTCCTTCCGATTACCATTTTTTTTCATCGAGGGGACCCGCTTTAGCTGAGCAGCACTTTGATTCCTACGGGGAGGTCGAAAATTGGGTGTCTGGTTGGTTTGGTTTAAATGACGAACAATTTTATTAGCGTGGTACCCACAAATTGCCAGAAAGGTGATCAAAATGTGTAGAAAACAATGAAATGTTTTTTACTTTTCCATAAATAATTTTCACAGAAAAACTCTCATTTCATACCGGTATACCTGATAAGTACTATACAATTACTTATACAATTTACTTGTCGAAACGTACACGAATGTAAAACCATCCTAAATTTAGGAAATCATTTAATGTAACTACAAAATTTCATCGAATATATCGACGAGTACTGATTGTCAGTTCACCTGTGAAAAAAAGTTCAAAAAACGCAAGATTATTGAAGAACTATAATGCTAAGTAATTGGAATTACCTAAATAATCCTCTAGAGCTCTCTAGAATTTTAACTTTCATATTATTCGTTCAAGAACGGAAATCAATATAAAATGGAGGACGATCTGAATGTACAATCATCTTGCATTCTAATGAATGGATTAACAATAAGTAATCAATCTAGATAATGTGGTTTCTAATCAAAATGGAGTGACGTGAAGGTGAATTAATTAGTAGCAAGTAATTGTACACTCACCGCAGAAATAATACAATCGGAACATGCAAAATATTCACAATAGTTGATAGATTTCAATCAAAACTACAGCTTTTACCCCCATTAGTTTAAGCGATAGGATGAGACTGCTGAGGATATACCGTTTTGCTGCAAAAGGGGACTGAAGACTCCCTGTCTCCTTGGGTTTATCTCTGTGGTAAAATAAATAAATATCATAATAAATCAAGGTCGCACGCGATGGTGAACCACCTAACTCCTGGCACAAGGCACTTCAAATTTGACATTGACCCATATTCAGATACTGCTTTTCACCCAGACGAAAGAATATTGAACAGCATTCAAGACAAAACATGAATTCACATTATAAATCGAATATTGGCTAAAGCAATTTTTTTAATATTTTGTTATTCGAGCGTTGTGAAGACCTAGAAGATTTTGAGGATCAGATGGTAAAAAGTAGGTTCAATGTTATATGTACTTAAAAAAAAATTCTTTCGAGCGTATCAGATTTTCAGGGGATATCTTAATTGCTCAAAATAATTCATAGTTTAAGAAAGCTGACAAATTCCTAAACGCTCAAAAAACTTGCTAGAAAAAGATATCGAAAGTCCCACATGAGTATGAAAAAAAAGTACTGGGCAGTTTACTGCCCTAAAGTAAAGTGTTGTTAGAACATGTGAGGCTTCCCTGAAAGAAATAAAAATATCTCGATATCATCTTGATACAAAGTTTACATCACAGATTTATTTACATCTCAGTATGAGTCAGTTCGAAATTGTAAGCTCAAATCATAACTTCAAAATCACAATATTGTGGAGATTTCTATTTCATTTTTTATAGAATAAAGTCATGCTACACGAAATAGCAATAAACCAAAAACTGTTCACATATGGTGGCTTTGAAAAGCCGACATTGTACTTTTAATTCTCCTTAACTTCACCATTTTGTCCCTGAACTGTCTCTTGCTCATATCATGCACGTGAGGCAAGTTGCTACCACTAATTGCTTTCTCCTTTTCTATTTGGACCACACTGGAAAGGTTATATACAAAACCATTTTCGTTTACTGCAGGTACAGGACAGGCCAAAGCTGTACTTGGAGTTCTGAACACTGCTGTTTCAATTTGGTGCTCTTCTGGTGTTCCCAAATAGAATTTAGGCATCGAGTTCTGGCGAATGATGGGTATTTCTCTACATTTATCCCCAACACATTCGATATTGAGGTACAGGCTTCTGGACATCCTCTTCTCCACGAAGATTTTCTTTCGAAGGTCGATGTCATTGCTACTGGACACTTCAGACAGGTCGCCTTCGCTTTTAGCCGACTCGGATGGCTCCTTTTTGAGGGTTATAATGTCGCCCTCGGATTTACTCTCAGTCATGATCATTGGTATCTAAGAACAAAATGGAAAATTAGTTTGGAGATTGTGATAACTTTCCTCATTTTTAAACTATGGGTTCTAAGAAATTGGCTTCTAGAAAAAAATAAAATAAAGCCACTATATGCAGGGTAGAGAATTTTGAGTTTTTTTTTATTTGACCTTGTACCACATCATCACATCAAGTTTTTATTAATTGCAGCTCGTTGAGCAATTGAACTGAATTTCAATAATTGACGGTAAATTGTTGCAAGACCGCAAATCAACGAATACTCAGATGATTTTGTTTTGATGAACGATGTTTAATTATCGATTTTCATTAAGTTATTTTTTGAGTGCCTGTTCTAGTAGAACAGTATGCGGTCGTTTGGTCCAAATTGCTTGTAATTTTCGAATACCGAACCGAAAATGGTTTCAATCGATTGGGTTTGACTTCCTGATCAATAATACAGTATCAAAAGAATTTTCATATATCCAGAATATCTCGGTAAAGTTCGTTATTGGGCCAAATCTATCCAATGGAGTTATGAACTGCTCAAATTTGCACTTGTCTTTGCATCACATACACTACGTCGCTTGTGCGAGATTATTCGGTAAAAAAAAAACTAATAGTTCCGCAGCCATTGTATTCCTCAGACCTGGTCCCTGTTACTATTTTCTCTTCCTAAAATTGAAGAGGTCCATGAAAGGACGACGCTACGTTATTTATTCATGAATAATTTAACACTTTTTGAAAAAATACAGAATACAGAACATACTTTTTGAACAGACTTCGTATAATTCAACTAGTCACATACACAATCCTCTTGAAAATTTGTCCTTCCTCATATAGGTCATATAGGTAGTCTATGATATAGGTGGAGAATATAATTGCCGAACTCCCTCGGTTCAGAAAATCATATAGTTCTGGGTTTCAATTTTTTTTCCAATGAAAGGAAAGAACTAAGGAATTACATTGCCTCCGTCATGTATCTTGAAGTTAAATTTAAACGAGAATGAATACCGAATGTAGGTACTGAACGACTGAATACCTTGACAGTAGTAAATCCTCATAAAAATTAAATTTGAAGTGTTGATAAAAAATTCATGAATAAAACATTAGATTCATTTTCTTGAAATCTAGAAACACAAACAACTATAAATCAATAAGAAATGAATTATGATTGGTATGTAAATTGGTATATAATTAATCGTGATTTCTCTAATACATGAGATGAAAAAACATGTTACTACAAGATAATTAATACGAAATTCACACGAATACGGTATTTAATTTTCCGTATTATGTGAAGATGAGATATTTTAGCAAAATAATTGAATTTCTGTTTGAAGGAATGTTTCATTTAATAACTGAAACTATAATGCGTATAAGAAAAACTCTGAAACATTTATATACAGACAGACAGCTGAAACGTAGCGAGTGAGTTGTCCGCGTGTAGTAATGTTGTTGTGTACGTTTACAGTTCGTTCGTTGCCATGGCTGCGCGTGTAAAGTACACGAAAGAAAAACGTGTTTGTTTGCTCACTTTTTACTTAAAACTTGACGGATATTATACTGAAATTTTCGAAGAATTTTGCCAGTAGTTTTTTCGTAAAATTTGTTTTACCGTGACTAAACGATGCTGCATGTATGTTGAGAGGGTGGAAAAAATTCGAACATGAAATGTGAGGCCATAAGTAATTATTGATGTTATATTCATTTCGAAAATAAATTTATTTGCAATTATTTTTGCCTTTTTTTCCTCATGTGAAAAACGGTAAACTGACTTTTTCCGCTCCTCATATATATATATATATATATATATGACTCATAACATTGAACATTTGTGGAAAAAAAATTGAGAATTTAAAAACATTTGTTTTAGTTAATCAGTCTTAAAAAAATCTCCTACATATACAGGGTGTTTCTGAATTGATACGAAAGATTCCAAAGACTTTATTATTTAGCGAAAATTAAGAAATGCTCTTTTATATGATTTTCTGCTTAACATCCTTTGCTTTTCAAGTAATATCCATTGAAAATTGGGGGAAAAATTGTTTTTATTCTTTAAATTTTCTTTAGAAGAATTCAGAATGAAATTTGGCAGATAACTAATGCGAACGAAATGCTAGTGTTTGTATATTTGTGTTACTCTAAAATGAAATCACACAAGAAGCTCAAAAAAACAATTTCTTAAATATTTTACATCAGAAAGTTTTAATGAGCCCCTATATTCTTATTTGAAAAATCAAAAATTTGAAAAGAAACACTGAATCTGCTAGTGTTTCATGTCATAATTATAAAATTAAGTTTCGATGACATGTTCTGCCTTTCCCAAGGTAAATTAGCTTTAGAAAAAGCAGAAAACTTTCAATGTAATTCTCGATTATTGACGAATTTCTTAAACAATTTCTCTTCTGTGAAAAATAACCTTGGGAAATGTAGAAGATGTAGATGTAAAAACTCTTTGAAAAGTAAAAATATGACTCCAGAAATATGGGCGGATGCAGAAATCTTACGAAGAAGGTTATTCAAAGATATAGAAGCTTATTCTAACGATACTTTAGACATTTCTGATAACTTATTTCACTGACTCATTTGAACAATGCACACTGTGTATGATTTTTTTTACAATATAGTGAATAAAATCGATAATTCTAATTATTTCAAGATTATAGCTTCAACTGTTGTAAATCACACAATTTACCGAATATTACGATATGTTTTTTATCCAAAACAAGAGTAAATGATAAATCTGATTTTGTCGAATCCAGACACTGGTTTTGTTCTTGACCATTCCACTCAAACTCCAAATGGGTTTTTCACAATAATGGAGTGAGTGAAAAACTCCTAATCAGTTAAGGAGTTATATTTGGTTTCTGATAAAACCTACAGCCTTATCACAAAATGACTAACCAAAAGTAAATGCATTTCCAGTTGAAAACAATGCTTTTAGCAGTCTTGCAATATCCTAGATTCCAGCTATCCGACTGTTTGAATATTCCTAGAAAATTAATCGGGATTTCATTTCAACAAATTCTCAGAAATATGTATAAAACCTTCGGAAATGAAAAACACGGAATATTAAATTGAGATTTCCCAACATTCTTTAGCTGCCAATAAGATTTCAGGTACAACATCAATAAACGAGGGTTACTCTCAGTATTTCTGGCATAGGCCGTGTTGCCAGACCAAACCTCTTGCCTCCCTTTTGAACAATGACATTTTCGAAAGTTTACGTGATTAATACGTTTTAACGTACTAGCTCTCATTGTGTTATTAAGTCATTTAAAAATCAATCTCGGCCAAAAAAATGGATATTTTCATGACAACAGTTTATTAATGAACTTGAATCCTTATATGACGATCAAACACACTTCTATAGAACTGTAAGAAACTGCTATGATGAGTTCAATCGTAATCGCATTTCAATGAGAGATAATTCTAATGAAGGTTGTCCAAAATCAGTTGTTGTGCCTGAGATGATCGATGCAGTGCGGAAACTGATTGCAGAATATAGTCATGTGACTTATCGTGTAATCGTGACAATCCTGGGTAATGGTATAGATAGGATACATACGATCTTGCATATAATTTTGGTTGTGCGGAAGCTATGCGCGCAATGGATACCACATTTTATAGCATCGTCATAGGTGATGAGTTATGAATATTATATGTATATTAGCCAGAAAAAATGGTCAATAAACTGTATGAGTTATCAAATTTGACGAAATTTCAATGAATGCACGGCGAAGCAAATGATTGAATGATTCTTTGCAGAAACTGCTCATGTGGCTGCTGTAGAACTGAAAACCAAAGGATCATTCATTCAGCTAGGTACACGACCATTTGCTCACCAGAAATTTTCGATTAACTAAGAGGAACCAAGCGGAATCGACGAATCATTCTGTATAATGAAAATGGCATCTTACATACTAGTCAAACAATAGTATATTCTAATACAAAATGCAGAATATATTCCAACAAGAATGCGAAATTCAAAAACGAGCTACGAAGGAGAGAGTTTTTGAACGCATGAGTGTTGGAATTGCCTTCTGCAACGAGTATTAGACGATATTTTATCTATTTCAGTCAAGAATTGGAAGAAATTTATTAGAATTCAATGAAAAATTCAGATTATACATCCTAGTACCTTTTGTATTTTATTTTCGCAGTTGGTGTGACTGATACGAAAATTGACAGATTAAAGAATTGCGTTCAAATCTTTACATGGTTTAATATTGACAATTGACATGCAATGGACGCGTGTTGACATTCGAAAGGATAGGATGTCAGTGTTGTCAACCACAAAACGAAAAATAAAACTGTTCATTAAACTGTTTTCAGTACTGTAATGAACTCATGAGTAATGAGTTCATTACAGCACTGTTTTTAGTACTATAATGAACTCATCACGACACTGAAATAGAGAAAATTCGTTACGATATTGAAATAGGGAAATATGTTATTTTTGTTGAATAAATAATTGAAAATTTTGTGCTCGTTCTACAATGACTGATAGGAAATAAATTTTACAATAAGCAAGACAGTCACCTCTAAATTTCTTATGTCACTCACTGCATGCTGTTCCTCCACAATATTCATTTTTTCTGCTTGGCTTTCGGCAATATCCGAGGTGCTTCTATATAATCGTTTCTCCAGTAAGTCATTCTGTGATGATAAATCTTCAGCAGAGCTGTCAGGTTCCAATTTGATTTTTGGTAGAGAGTTTCTAGACGGAAAAGGTTGAGAAATTATTACTGGAGGATCAATTACTTTGCTAGGAACAATTTCGGAGCTTAGGGCTGCTACAGATCCATTTAATTTCGTCGGCAACGGTTCAATGGTAACCACAGATCTACCTGCGATCACAGAAACACTGTCGTAGAACACAGCATTTTCGAAAATGTTGTTATTTTTTTCTTGGTTGGTCTCAGGAACTTCGTACAGAGCTATTTCGTCATCGAAGCAGAACCTCTTCTCTATCATGTGCCACCATATTGTCTCCAAACAACTGAAAAATAAGACAGATTTATAGGAACATTCCGAAAGTTTCAAGAAAAACGTACTATTGAATTTTTTTGTTCACGGCGAGAGCATACTTGTTGAACTTATATTTCCTTGACCGAGAACACTTTATCTTTTTCTCCCGAGGTATCAAAACCGAGTAGATGTATATTTTCCTTTCCATTTTCTGTTACCGACTGAGCTGAGATTGGGTGCATGTTTGGTTTGGTTACGTTTCAATTTTTCACCAAAATCTGACGTATTTCACTCGCAGGTTCCCTTTTATGTGCTTATACGGAATTAAGCTAAAGACGTAAAACTATTGATGTTTAATTCCGCCAATCTTAATTTCAAGGTTAATTCCTGAAATCACATAAATGAAAGATGATACGTAAAATATTCCATCATTATGCGAACACTTGATTACTTTATAATGTCACAATATTTGTTCAACGTTCGAAATATGATGAAACCACGAAATATAGGTATATATCAACATTTAATCATATCCCGGTCAAGTTACGTTGAACTTTCTTTCATAAATTCATAGAACCTATCAGGTCGCGATTCTATGAAAGATTTCACAACCCTATTTATTAATTGCAGATGTAATTCCAAAATTTCCTTAAACCCTAGTATCTTACTAAAAAATTACAAAGATTATGTTATTGATACTTAGGGAAAAAATTTCTAAAATCACTGAAGTGAGTTAGTAACTTTTGCGCTCATGTTTTAGAGTAATTTCCAGTACTCTGGAACAATATGATACTAATACAACTGCCACGATAAATGAACAAGCCCATAAATCAATTTAAAAATAACTACTTCTAGTTTTACTTAAGGTTTGTTCGAAGCTCGAAACCCTTTTTTTCTAGGTTTCGACAACATACATTATTTCACCGTAAATGAACCATTTCGATTCATTTTCCTCCAACTGAAACTAAGCTCAAAGTCCGACCGATATCAATTAAAAACTGTGTATCTGTGAAAGCATCTAGAATTGAAATTTCCGACTAAGAACTCTAAAATAATGGTGCATTAATTCGATTGTTTTTCAGGTTTGGTGACAGGAGGACTTTTACCTTTGCCACAGAGTACTTATGTCAAATTGATAAGCCTCATATCAATTTCGCGCTTTAGCTTTGCATATATGAGGTGAGATCATTGAGTTTCTATTCTAGATTTATACTCAATGGGGAAATACAGCAATGTAGTGAATTTTTCAATTCAGTTCCACAAGAAAAATTTTTCATAACAAAACATGAAAATTGCAAGTTTCGAAATGAAGAATTCTGTAATGCAAAATGTCAAACATTGCTTGACGACGTCGAAACGAATGAATAAATTTCAAAATCTATCAAATATATATGAATGATTTCCCCTTGTCTCAAGATTTGGAATGTCCTTTCCACTCAAGTTTTGCGAAGTATTTTAGACAACTTATTTTTGACGGACTTTTTGACATTTCTCTTTCTTTGATAAATACCATCGACCAGTCACCTTATTCGATTGCTCTAGCTCTGTGTGACTTTTTTCTTTTCTCCAGACTGAAATTACCACTTCGGGGAACCACATTTAACTCCATAGATGCCATTTAAGAAAATTCATAGAAAGAGCTGAAGGCCATACCTGATTTCAGCAGTGCATAGTACGATATGATAAACTTAAGTTTGAGAAATATGTAGAACTAATATGACTACGCCACTGGTAACTGAAAACGGCTATAAGTCTTTACTGAACTACATTCCAACATATAAAACCTGCGATTGTCGTTGTTTTACGATGAATAAACCGAAATCACAAAATCAATCATTAAAAACAATAAATTCCAAAATAATCCAGATAAATCGAAGGCATTTAATGATTTTCAATCGAAGAAATATCATTCTCTCCTGATTCAATTTAGATAGCTATTAAACATTCGAGTACCTGTAACTACTTTCTCTGAAACGGAATACTATTCTCGTATTTGCGATGGAATTAAATTTTCTCCAAATACTTGAGCATCGGAAGGTACTGAACTGAAAACAAAGAAAGTGAATTTTTATTATGGCCAATCGAAAACGTGCTACCTCAACTGCAGGAAGTATATCCAAAAATTGATTCTAAAATAACTATACAGGAAATGAAAAAATACCGCCCGACCATGAAGTGAGTAGATCTTTTCGATAACCCGTTTATACGTTCAGACGGAAGATATAAACAATGGGACATGAGGCAAAATTTCAAACTTATTTTAATTGCTGTCATTTCATTAAACTTTTCATGAAACGTGTCAATTTGAGACGGACACATAAATTCCGGGTTGTTGAATATGTACCAATAAATAAATATTGATTGTAGAAAGTAATGCACAAAACTACAAAAATTTTGTATTTACAATTTTGAGAATCTCGAACAAGTCGAATTCTAACTTTAACTTTTTTACATTTGAAACAAAACCTTAATATTGAATCGTGAATACCGAAGTTCATATTACTATTATACTTATACTTTCATGGAAAAGGTAGCCAATTTGTTTTAGTTGATTCTGTGTTGAATTCGTGAAAAAGATATCAGCAAATTTTATTTTCATTGGTCACGTATGAACCGGATCTAAGCGGGCTATCCAACAGAAAATGAACAGTTGGACGTGCACATTTGAGAAATGCTATGAAATGATGATCAAACACGGGTACCTGCTATTATCTATATTGTCTACAGGAAATCGAGAAAAAATTATTTATCAAAAGTGCAATAAATCATTTTTTACTAATTGGAATGAATTTATTCTAAAATGATATAAAACTGTATTTAAAGAAAACAATCTTTCACATGATTAATACTCAACCAATAGCTTTTAAGTACTTATCTAATGTTGAAAAATGGTTTTTCTCATTGGCCTACTTTCATATCGACCTTGAATGATTATTCAACATACTTCCAAGATATAATTTATGAGTTATATGATATGATCTGCTAAAAATCTAAATGTGTATTCAATTGTTAAACTTGATGATATAGTTATTATTGATTATTTAATTATTTGTTATTCCTTTCAATCATAAAATGCACAGAATGTTTTTAGTATTATTTGGTATGAAATTTAATCAGATTTTTCTTCAAGATTCACTCAGTTTACAACAATTGGAAAAATAATTTTTGATATTGGAACATTTTTTCACTCCTGTGAAAAAGTTCCGACAGACAACATTTTCGTATTAATAAAAGAGGTGTTAATTGACTCTTTTGATTAAGACTGAGGCTGAAATCAAGATAACCGATTAAACAAACATATTCGCCGCATCGATAAAGTGTTATAAACAAACAGAGGGAAGTGTCATTGCCGTCCCATTCACAACTCTCAATCATCATATCCAGAATTTTTATTCTTTGTTATGGATCCCTAATTAAAAATTTATTTTCAAAGGTCATAGTTTGAAATGCATTTGATCATTCATGAGTATTTCTTTATTCTAAAAAACTCAAAAAAAGAGGAGACATCCAAACCAAGACAGTAAAAGACCTGTAAACAAACAAAAAGGCATTCATACCATCTAGTAGATTTTGAGAATATCTAATTACAAAAAAGTTTGAACGGCAAAATGTGGAAGCAGTACACAAAACAATCAATCAAATTTAAAATATTCACAAGTTGAAAAGCAGAACTCCAAGCAAGAAAGAGCACGTGTAAAGTTGACACAAAGACTGCAACACAGTATCAATGAAAAGGACAAAAGGAAATAAGAGCACAAAAATGCGACGAACAACCTATAGCAAACACAAAACAGTGACAAATTATGAATAAGACCACTTAATAAAAGAATCTTTGAAAATAAAAAAAATAGAACTGTATTGACGTGAGGTCAGAAGCTTTGGCTCGCTTTTCTGTACTTTTTTTCCGGAATCCGGAACAGTGAATGAACAAACTCATATCATAAATTAAAAAATACCACTCACAGTTTTCCTTCAGTTTTGTTCAAAGCTCAAATTCTTTTTTCTTAAAACCAACCAAAATGGGGTTAATAACTTCTTCCATCGCAAACGATTGTATTATCGAACCTGATATCATCCTTGTCCTTTAAAATACCTTGTTTATTCAAGTCCAAATTTTAAGAAAATTATTATTATTGTCTCAAGGAGAATGCAAGTTCTTTACACATAGGACAATTTGACAAATCCAGGAAACACGAATATTGATGAGCTCAAGCATGTTCCGAGATCTTGTAAATTCGTATCTTTCTTTAATGAGATGGTTGAATGCTGAAATTCAAGGATGTCCTGAATATCAATAACCTCTATTTTTCTTCAGAATTTTGTGGATCTCTGATGGCTATTGAAGTATCAAGAAATGAAAAATTTTATGGGATTTTTTTGGGAATTTTCTAGCTTAACGATTTTTGTAAACCTATTCGTCGCAACCTCATTCAAGTATCTTCCAACTAACATGGATAGATAGATAATCCAGAAGTTGTTGAGGAGACCAATAGCGAACTTGACTGAGACATTCGGACACTTAACATATCCTGAAAATTCGATCACGAACCCAATTGATTAAGAACCTTTTCTAAAATTACAGAGGTTGGAGCGAAACGATAGCACGCTGTTCTAATCGTTTCATGAACTGGAACAAGTTACCAGAAAGGAAGATATTGTTGACATTATTAACAAAAAAAATTGAAAACACATTAAAATTCAGAACTGACATATCCACTTTACAATACTGAACTTCATAGAATGGGCACTCGATTAAATCAAGAATGAAAAGAAGAAGAACTACTAACAGAAATAACATATTTTATCCAGAAAAGGAAAATTTTCATAGAACAATTAACATTTTTTAAAAAGTGCACCCGGAATGTAGAAATGAAGAAACAGATTTAGCCAATTCTGACTTCTACAATCCCATAAATTAAAATAATCGGTTTTAAATAAACATTTTGATAATCAACGCGTCCCGAAAACAACTTGGTTGAGGATATCCTTAAATAATTCGCAATTATATGAATTCTGACAGATTTGAAGATAAATTGCTTTTAAATGTCAAGGAAGATTAGTTGTTGATTTTCCATTACATATGGAAATTTTCTAGGTGAATGATGACGGATTTTCCATACAAAGATGCATAAAAATTCACGTATTTTTCATAGAAGAATTTCGTTGCGACATCTTATCTCGATCCAAAAAACCAGTTCCTCACCAATATCAGCCATTCAAATTCCAAGAATCGCTAAGATTGTTGCAAGAGTATCATGTGACTATTCCACAATGATTTCAATCCGTTGAATCAAACTTCAAACGAATGTTTCTGATATTAATCGGAACGCATAAACAAAATATTCAATGTCAAATTAATTATTTCTTCTCGGATACAGGAACTGAATTTCATGGATGAAAGAAAGCCTATAAACGATTGAATTTCCTTGGTACTGCATTCCTATCGAGAATGGCAATTATTAATTTAGTGGAGAATTGAATAGTACTCACGATTGACAGCACTTGCACATTGTGGCACTTGGAGAGGCACACGAACATAACACCAACTATTTTGGCACGTAAATTCACCGCAGGTACTACTTACTGGTGGTACCTCGCATCTAAGCTCTTTAAAGTTACCCGAGACCCGGTGAGGTGCCTTCTTGAGGTTCCGGCGAAGAGGTAGTAGTAGTTGGCATTTCCAAACACAAACGATGAATGACTTAATTACTTTTTAAATACTGTCGCTTACTACAGACTTCATAATGGAGTATTTATCGTTCGGAGCGCTTGCTTGATTAATAATCTAGAATCACGTGTAGTCGCTCATACTACGCTGAGTAGAATAACCACATGATGTGATTTGATATTTCGTTTACTCTTACCTGTCCCATAACAATGGGTAAGGAGGAATTGGCGCATGAGTAACGTTGATCAGGATGATGACCCAAATGGTACTTTCTTGGGTCTGGATGGAAGTTTGAATGACCGAAGGAATGAATGCTGGTTTAAGAAGGGAAAATGGGCAGGTAGCTTTGGTACTTTTGTTAAAGTCCTTGCGAGTAATCATTCAAACTGTGATAAATCACATCTCCGAAATATTAGGTGTCAGGGAAGTATTCAAGTTAACAAGAACGGCGATATAATTGAGTTGATAACGAGTATCATTTATAACCGACTAGGAACTAATAAGTGTGACGAAACTGCATAATGAAAACAAATCGATTTCAAGAGAGAAATTCATAAAAAAGTATTTTTTACTTCGGATCTACTAGACCGATTCGAAATAGGCCAAGATATTAATCCCAATACTAAGATTTCGGAATCTTTGATCAGGCTACTTCTTTCAAAGTTATTCAAACGATTTTCAAGTTTCAAATTAATAGAATGGATATTCTAGGAGTTATTAAAGAAATCAAATTTCAGATGCTCATAACTGCCTGAACTATTCGACGGACTTGACCGAGACATGTTGACAATCAACCTATTTTGAAAATATGAATACTACAGCTCATCCCCTTCGGAAAATAGAGAGTATAGGGACAGTTGAACGGCTGACCGGACATACTCAAGTTTATCTACAGATTTTTTATCAGGATGTTGAACCCAATCGATTGAGATAGTCGAAAATTACGGATAGCACGCTAGGAGAGTTTAATAAACCAGAACAATCGCGTAAAAAGGAACTCATCTCAATTAAGAATTATAGGCATAATAGCCTCTCACAAAGTTCTTCGAAGTATTTGGAGTGGTGATACGTGATTGATTAAAAAAAGTGATATTTCAAATTCAAATCAACTTAGTCACCTCATATGAAAACTGTCTATCTTATAGCAGTACTGAGTAAAATAATAATTATATATAGGGTGAGTCTTTGACCATTGCGTTAATTTTAACCATAGGTTCTTGAGATCAAAAGAAACACTTTGTTCCCATACCGTTTTTCCATATTCAGCTGCGTTAAAAAGTTATAAGCATTTTAAGTTTTCACATTGGGCAAATACCCCTCTGTGGTCCAGTTTAGTTTGAATGAAAATTATCTTCCATAGCATCCACTATTGAATCTGAATTGTTTAAAAACATTATTC
This sequence comes from Micraspis discolor, assembly GCA_030674115.1. Taxonomy (NCBI): domain Eukaryota; kingdom Metazoa; phylum Arthropoda; class Insecta; order Coleoptera; family Coccinellidae; genus Micraspis; species Micraspis discolor. The sequence goes on from JARTUT010000873.1 coordinate 4,135,483, forward strand.
CTTTTAATCTCAAATATCTCAAAAATGGCGCAATTTAGGAAAAAAGAATAAGAATTATTTTATCTGCAAAAAAAACTTACGATTCTAGAAAGTATAAGATACGAACCTTCAGTTTAAATGATATTAGTTTTTCATCAATCAATCTGTACAGTAGTAGTGAGAAACCCACAAGAAACGGAATAAATCTATTGATGCCAAGATATGCATGACCTACAAAAACCTACAAGAGATCATTTCAATTGATATTGTCGTTTGAATATTTCAGGGAAAAATGCAATTTTTTTATGAAAATTCAACACCCTATATCTTTTGAACGGGGCCAAATTTGGAAAAATGATATAGGAAGAAAATGTTTTTTTGATATCAAGAATCTTTGGTTAAAATTAACGCAGTGGTCAAAGACTCATCTTGTATAATAGAAATTGTGCCTATAAAAGAATTGAATAACTTTTATTATTTCAAAAATGACTTAATGAATACCATTTCATTTTCAACTGAATTCAAATTTGTTGTATTACCTCTTGTTTAGTCTTCCTCTCCTTTTGCATATCCATAGCTTGTTCATAGGAAGGTAAGCCTGGAAAATAAAATTATCAACAAATGCTCACGGTATAACCAAATGACTTAATTGAGGAATTTCCTATGAATTCCTAAAAGGTCGGTTGAATTTTGTTTTATCGTAACAATTAGTACAATCCATCAATCTTACAAAACTGCATCATAATTTTTTTTGCGGATTTTATGCATTAAGAAAGGATTTTAGCTGAGATATCCATTCCTCATTCTACCCAGTACCACATGGATTCTTAGTACAACCAAAACCTCCATCCTTCATTCTTCGGCCAAAAATTTTAAAATTACAGAAATTTGTATAAATTCATTAGCATTTTATTTAGGTAAACGAGGGTACTAAAGAAACTAAAGAACAAAACAGTCAATAAAATTGAAATGAAATATATCAAATAGATTTGAAATGTTCCATAAAAGAATCTAATCTGCAGGTATAGTCCTAAAAATCATCTTGAATTTATTGAGTAATTACTAGTAACCATGATTATAAGTTTGTGGTACTATTTTTCCTATTTCTCTGCATTCACAACCAGAACTTTCATTTCGCTGCCACCAGGAAATCATGCTATATTGGTAGGTGGGACTATGCCTCTTAAATACTGAAAAATTTTTGTTGCAGTTGGTGATAAACAGGTTATCGAAGCACCAGAAATAAGATTTTTATTAAACATCATCAGCAACAACATATTCCATTCGGCCTAGAAGTTTAAAGATGATTCCTATTCGAGTCCTGAATTTTTATTAAGAACAGAATGCTGGTTACGCACCTAGTATAGTCTGGGTCATAGATATAATAGTATAGTAGGTCTGGGTCGATTACGTTGCAATTTTCTTGGTCATATTTAGTTGGTACATGCAAATAGACCTCACGATTTCTCGTGACTAATTTATTATCTTCAAGATTTACATGTACCAATAAATCGAAACGTTCAATGAAAAAGTCTTAAGGTGCGCTCATACGGGGAATATTTTGTAGGCAATATTTCTTACAAAAAGGTTGGAAAGACAGTTAAACCTCAACATCAAAAGAATAAGGATAAAGGTCGAAGAAGAACATGGGATAAATAAGCTTCAAGCTTCTGCAAAGAAGAAGATTATGCTATTATGGGAAAAATTTGTCAAAAACTTATTCATAAAGAACTCAAAATCCCAATTTATCTGTAACTTTTCAATAATGTTGAAACAAAGTAATTAGGTAGATTTCGTTAAAAACTTTAGGATAGAAAAATTGCGAATATGCCAAAGAAAATTTTGCTCTGAAAACGATAGAAGATGTCGACAGACAAGATATCAAATGGTGGAAATAGCTCAAACATCATCAAGAATATCTCGTTACACGTATGTTGATCTTACGTACCTTCATCATAACTAGGAGGCTTGTCAGAATCGTCTGATCCTATTGAATTTTTGTCTAGCTCAAAATGAACGGAAGTGGTTCTCGAAGGTCGACCATAGCTTCTGTTTCCTCCTTCGTTATTGGAAACCCCTTTAAATCAAAGAAAATCAGGTTCAGAAGGAGATTGAAAATAACTGCAAAAGGAAATATCGGGCTAATTCACAAGTTGCAAAATGAAAAGGAAAGATGATAGTATTTGCCGATATGTGTCTCTGCTAATTAGCTTCGTCAAGGCAAGGTAATCTTACAAATTAAAAGATGATTAGAGGATAATTAGCAGAAACTAGTGTCGGCAAATCTTCCTATCTTTATGCTACTTCTGGATTAACCAAATGGTCCTTTGAGTATATACTTCTTCACGATAGATATACTGACTAAATTCATAAATAACATTGTTATTGCAGGAAACTATTCATTAAAACAAAATATGTGAAAACCTCTTTTCTTACATAATCCACCTGGTGGACCAGTGTCACCATGAACATAATTTGTGTCCAAACTTTGTATATCTCGGCATGCCCAACATCTTTGAAGTAAAGATCCTAGAAGGACAAGTAGTACCCAAATGATAACGATGTAATAAAATGTCTTAGTCTCACTATCCATTCTATACTGTTCAATGGTAATTTTGTAACAAACATGATTCTTCATTTTCCTTGTTCAACGAACGATAACTAATCAATATAGGAAAATAACAAGGCAATATTGGGTGATCAAATTTTCAATTTCGTCCCATCGAAAATTTGAATCTTCCGAAATATGAATATATGGACTTTACATCAATTCAAGAGAGGAAAAATCTTTTTCTCATCTCCCGACAGAAGGGATTTAATTTCTTTTTGCACTCAATTTCAGACTTTAGCCGTACCTCTAATTTTTTCATGCTTTCAGAGCTCATGTAGCAAGGTTTGTGTGTGGAAAACTTTTAATAATTCTGCGCGATAGTTTTTGATTGCTGCTTTAAATGTTTTATCACAGAAATGGTGAAAATGCTGTGCGTCAATCGCAAGAGGCCATGGAGCAAAGTCCAAAGTAGATTTTTACCAAAAAAGGGTGTTCAATGGGATTTTAAATGAATCTTTTTTTGAGCTGTTACAACATTTAGAAGCAACAATCAATCCTCACACCACTCGGAAAGCTTGCTGGGGTCATCTGGAAGATGTCCCGTATTAACCAATGGACAATTATAGAGTTTCGTGTCATCAGCAAACATCGCACACTTAGACAGAAAAAGACGGTGAAGATCAGTATATAATAAGAACAGAATAGGACCCAGAACTGAACCCTGGGGTACCCCACTAAGAACCCTCACATCTGAGGAGGAGAAACAATAACCGACTCTTACACGAAAAGTACAGTGGGACAAAAATGATTCGATCCAAGGAAGCAGAGGGCCCCTAGCACCTAAGCACTCGAGCTTCCCCAAGAGCCAGCGTGGGGGACACAATCAAATGCCCGTGCGAAGTCAAGAAAAACAACATCCACCGTAATACCAGAATCAATCCACTTGATCCGATTTATAATACAGGTTAGTATGTTTGTGATTGAGGGCCTACCTTGAACAAACCCATGTTGTTCCTTGCGAATTATATTATTTAGCAGGGTAAACCCGTACTTGTCGCTAATAATTCTCTCGGGCACTTTGCGCACATTAGATGTTAAGCTTATAATTTACAAGGATTAGAACGAAAGGTATATATTCCTCAAAGATATATTGTAGTTTCACAGCGTTGTCGTATTGATATGTTTATTAAGGGACCATCATAAAACTATTTCAAAACAATCAGTCCATCCAGACCCAAAAATTTCACAAGTGCAAACCTGAATAGCTGGCACGTACGAACCAATTACTTAGGTAAAGTTTTATGACACCTATTCAAGAAGAAGAAAATTTTCAGAAATGATAGATGTCATAAAAAATCTAACAAAATTCGGGAAACTGGTATTAAATTCATGTAGAATGGGAGAAAACAAAAGCCAAAGCCTTGGAGCAATCGTACCGACAAGCTGTACTTGCAGATTACCTTCAAGTGAAGGTTTGTCAATGCAGACGAATGATTTTTGACTAAATTTTCACGAATTATTTTATTTTCAGCTGATTTACAACCCGTTGAAGGTGGTGAGATACTCAAAAAGTGTAGTCAACTTTTTAGTAATAAATATCTAATTTGCAGTTGAGGCTGAGCCTGATATTTTGAACGGTAAGTAATTCCTCAGGCAAGAATAAGTATCTATATCTATAGTATAATCTACTGGTTGATGTTGCTTTAGATTTTTTTGTTCTTGTATCAGAAAAACTTATAGTGGTTCGTAAATGTAATGATGACATCGTAAGAGATTCCCAAAAAAACTTTAGAACAAAATCGCAAACAAGTGCTTTTCGAAATTTTCATGAGAATTTTCATAATATTTGATATTCAAGGTTTCATTCAAACTTTTGGGACGGACATGTACAACTATATTGCTCCATAAAATAGAGTTGAATTTTGAATTTTTTTTGGTCCCGTCCGTAATAAAATCCATATCAGTATAGCTTTTGATCTTAACATCTATGAGATAAATCCAGAATTGAGGATAATATCCGGGGAGATATCGTTTCCGGAATTTCAAATGAAGAATTGCGTCTCCATGCCATTGAGCTGAAGAATAGTTTTAATTACACATGACGCAATTTTCTTCGTCTTTTGTTGCTATATCTATATATTTTCATCTTTATTTTTGTACAGCAAAAAAAGACGAAAACCCAAACTTCCAGAATAAGATAGCGGTAGTGTCGGGAGCCCTTACTACACTGGGAAAAAAGGTTATTGTAGAGCTCTACAAGCAGGGAGCCCAAGTGATTGCATTGGGTGGACCTCTGTCGGATCTTTTGAATCTTAAGACAACCTATCCATTCATTGAGGTGATTGCAGTAGATTTAAAGAATTGGCGTGACACAGAAGAAGCCATCAATCAAGTAAAAGAAGTTGATTTCTTAGTGAACTGCGCCGAATTCAATGTCCTGAGTAATGTTGTTGAGTTGGAAGAAGAAGATTTAGATAAGATTTTGACTGTCAATTTGAAAGGTTTGCATTATTAGATACAACCATGAGAACATATTGAGTTTTCTCCATTTTCAGAAGATAATAAAGGGTTTTCCAATAGACACTTGACAACTTTGAATCTAAATAAAACAAAACATTTGAGATATTTCAAAAACTTTATTATTGGCTTGAAGTACAAACATAACATTTATAAATGGAACTCAATTTCGTTCACCAAGGGCAGTCAAATTTTCTGGACCCAATTTTCGAAGACTCGCTCACACATTTCAGCCGAAACGGGCGCTATTTCGCGTTCAATGTTGTCTCTGAGCTCTTGCAATGTCTTCGGTTTGTTGGCATAGACCAGTGATTTGACGTAGCCCTAAAGAAAATAGTCCAGATAAGAGGCGCCAAATCGCACGAACGAGGCACCCAATCGACCCAATTCGCCATACAGTGATGTTGATGGTCGTCCTGACGGTGCCTCGTTTTCAACACATTCTCGACCCTCTTTGAACATTTTTTGTAACTAACAATTTTTGTTTTTGATAGACCTTGCACACGCCTTCTTCAACATTTCTAACGTTTTGACAGCAGAAATTTCATACCCAACAGAAAATTTAATGGAACTACGTTGTTGAACAATTTAAAACATTATAAAAAACGGAAAATATATGGATATATTTTTTTCCAGTTGCTATCAACGTATCGAGATTGATCGCAAAGTCGTTCATCAAGTATTCCGTACGAGGGTCCATCGTGAATATTTCTTCTCAAGCTTCGAAGATTGGACTAAGGAAACAATCAATGTTTTGTGCTGCCAAAGCAGGCCTGGATGGTTACACGAGAGCTGCTGCCTTGGAGCTGGCCTCACTAGGAATTCGCATCAATTGCGTTAATCCTACAGTGATGACGACGGAACTGAAGCAAGACATTTGGTCAGACAAAAGGATGAGCGACGCATTATTATCAAGAATAGCACTGAAGAAGTTTTGTGAATTGCAGGAAGTGGTTGACGCTGTTATATTCCTGCTGAGCGATAATGCTTCATTCATTACTGGGGTTTGTCTTTCAGTTGATGGCGGAATAACTTCTTCTTGAGTTTATATATATACCTATATAATCAATGAATCCTAAAATAGCATTTCGAGTAAAACATTGTAATAATTATATGCGCAAATAAATGTGGAGATTTTCGTGAAACTGTGGTGGCCCATCAGACGATCCCACATAATTTAAAGTAACATAAATCCATATCAGGTAGCGCAGGGATGCGAAAGGTACCGGGTTCAAATCCCTGCATCTTTAACATAGTACCCATTAAAACTTCACTGATGAGTTCAACAGGAACGAAACTATTAAATAGGGAAGATTGCTGACATCAAGTACTCAAAAAACAAAGAAAGTAAATATATTATTTGATTAGATAGAGAAACGGGTCAAGTTCCTCAGTAACAGAACTAGAGTTATAAGAGGGTATTTCTTACTGACTGCTATAGTATTTATAATACATCGATCATGTATTGATCATTTTCATCAATATTTCTCAGAGAATCTCTAATTTCGATTTTTCAATATTTCCCCAGAGAAAAAAACAAAAAATGTTGAAAGGCACTGACATGAGGTCAGAAGCTTTTGCTTGGCTTGTTCTGGAGTATTTCGGAAGAGAGAGAGTATACAGCCCGCCAAACAAACTAAAGTTTGAACACATATTCCTCATTAAGAAGTCGAACCATTCGATGGATTTGGTCCAATAACGAACTTGAGCAAGATATTTGGATAACAAACCTATTTTAACAAATGAAAACTGTAGCTTGTCTTCTTCGGATGAGACCATTTGACCATTTATCCAAAACGATAGCACGCTGCTTTTAGTTTTTAAAACCGCAAAAATCTACCATTATTTTTAGTATAAGGCGGAATGTAACACTGTTTATCTGTCGTCACATCAAATATAAAGCACATTCACATGTATGGAACTGGTGAGCTCTTTTTATTATCCAAACACTCTCAGCTGACAGTTCACTAGAATGGTCGATTTTTGAATGGAAAATCAAGGTATTAAATACAAATATTTATTTATTTAATATGCAAAACATATAACGGATATTTTCTTTTTTTTATAAAAAATATAACAAAAACCATAAAAGAATTTTCACTGAAATCTGCATAAAATCCAAAATATTGATTCAAGCTAAAATTCCAATGAAAATCTTCTTCACATAATAAAGTTGCTTTCTTATAACTTCTTTAAAAGTTATAAAAATAACAAAAATGCATTTGGTACTTCAAAACAGATCAAAAATTGGAAATTAACAAATAATTTATAACAGCATAATGACTTAATATTAAACCTCAAATAAAAGGAAATTTTTCAATAATTTGGGAAGTGGCAACTGACGAATCTTACATTTGGGTACCCTTTGAAGAATTGATTCTCTACAAACATTTTGCAAAGATGGAACTGCAAGGAAAGAGAAACATGAAATCTCAAAAATAATTCTCAAGTGAGCAAAGGAATGATGAGCAGAATTGAATGTTGCAATTCAGTTTTTATGTTATCTTTAATTACTTCAGGAACCAGAGCATAATCCTCCAGAACTTTTAGTTCCAACAAAAATACTTATGAGGATGAAAACTACTCTGCATTAATTCTAGCCTTAATCAATTTTTTTTTTTAAATTGAGACAGATGCATTTTAATTTGATATTTAGTCACAAACTTTTTCAGAAATCAGAAAGATTTTGATTCATTAACACCTTTAGATGAAGAATAACATTATTTAGAATGTATTTCCATGGTATTATAGACTTTGATTCCAACTAACAGGTTTACCTTAGGGCAGAAGTATATTTGATTCTGCCCATCACCAATAGACTCAAATAATCTTACCTGAAGAAGATTGTATGATTCGAATTTTTTTAGTGGTTCCATATAAGTTAATTGCTACATAGAGAGGTGTGCTTTTGTATGGTATGTCAGTTGATAAAGGTCCTTGATCTTGTCCATTAATAATAACATGCATATTAGCTTTAATTTCTGATGTTGGAATTAACATAATACCAATTCGACTCCCCACGTCAGTTGGATAAAGCTCATTCGCTCTTGCTCTACTAGATTTTAAAAAATACATTGGTATAACACCTCTACAAATCTTTACATTTTCATTATTATAATTTAATCTATCCTTTATAGCAGAAGTCATGTTTCCAAACTTTTTTGAAACTTGGTTTCTTGCTGCATTGATGCGGGCATTAGAGATTCCCACAATCCAGTCAGTTCTAACAGGAACTAAATCTATAAAATCGTGATTAATTGTATCAGGATTTAAGGGGGTAAGTCCTATTGTCATATGCCCACTCCAACCTCTTTCAGTCTCTTCAATTTCTATTAAAAATAATTCACCTGGAACAAGAGGCTTACTACTGTATATTTCTGCACCATTGAAACTTCTAGTTCTGTAGGCAACAGTATTATCTTCAGAAAATACTATATTACTCCCATGATTTGGGTGAAATCTATTGCCTTCTTGTCGAGTTGAGTTAAATTGTGTTGAATAGTCCATCAGATGAACAAAAAATATATCCCAATGATCCCTGTGTCTTTTATATTGACATAGTTTTAAAACAATAATATATTTTATATATTAAAAATTCAATTTTCCTTGAAGGAAAAAGTGTTTTGAATAAACATTCGTAAATGATAACAAATAATAAGGTTAATTCATAGATTATAAAATATTTGAATTTAAATTCCACTGAACGAGATCATTATTCTGGTGTGAACTTATTCGCGGCTTATCAACAATGTTTTTTGACGAATGGTGCAATAACGCTGGGATGGAAGATTATCATGCTGCATTGTCAAATCTCTCTTCCAAATTTCACTTACTTTTGAAGCGGTCGACATGGATAGAAAACAAACGTGTAAAATCGATGATATCTCCACAAATACTCCGAAATTTCTCTTCAGCACAAGTTTTTGAACGTTCATTAACGACCTGTAATCAGATGAATTTGAGACTTGAGAACTCAAGATTGCAGGTAGGTACGGACTTTACCTTCAGAAAAAATATTTTGGAAAATTAACACTTCATGCTCCGAAATATTTCTTTCATAGAAATTTTGGTCATCAACAGTTTCATAACTATTTGCAATCTATGTATTCTACCAATACATAGATATTACCACATTTTTTATACTTTAAAGATTATTGAAACTCTCTCTCTAGTTATGATCTTTTTTTATAAGGTGAAACCTAGACGCTGATTGAAATTTTTAATTTTTAGGTATTCTGAAAAAAACGGAACCCCAAATTTATTCAATTTCAATTTTGGAGCAATTATTTCTAGACATGAAATTTTTCTTCCATTGCCTTAAGCTATTCTGGACAGAATTATAAATACGTTTGGCAACGCAGCTTAAAAAATCTTCGCTCTAACCACTTTTCAAACATCCTTGACATAGAACACTAATATCATTGATGTGAAACCGTGAATAAGTTCACACAAGTGGTTTTTTATGCGCATGCATACGATTTTGAATTAATCCGTTGTGCATATGTTGATTTGTTTATTGAAGTTTGGGTAGAAAAAATTCCAAAATATAAGGTTAATTTGTGGAGCAATTTTTGCTCATCTCAGAAATAGAGGATTTTGTGCCTGCATTAGAGGCAGATGGTTGAATTTAAAATTAACTCAGATACTGCAAGACGTTGTTTGCAGAAAAACATTTAATTCAAGATGTACATAAAGAGCATTGTTCTAGATGGTTTCAAATCCTATGGTCAGAGAACTGAAATATGTGGATTTGATGACCAATTCACAGCGATAACTGGACTTAATGGTAGTGGAAAGTCGAACATTTTAGATGCTATATGTTTCGTTTTGGGAATCTCTAATTTAAGCCATGTAAGATGTTTATTATGCCGGAACATACAATTTCATTATGCCAGAAAATCCTACTTTTCTTGTCCTTAATAATCAACTCTTTATAATTATCATTATAAGACGTAGGTCCTTTTTTGCAGGTGAGAGCTGCTAATTTGCAAGATCTTATATACAAAAGTGGACAAGCAGGCATTAATAAAGCCACTGTATCCATTACTTTTGATAACACAAATCCTGCTCAATATCCACCTGGTTTTGAAAATTTCAAGGAAATCACAGTCGCAAGGCAAATTGTTTTAGGAGGAAAAAATAAATACCTCATTAATGGATCTAATGTTACCAATAAAAGGGTTCAAGACCTTTTCTGTTCTATACAGCTGAATGTAAATAATCCACACTTCCTAATCATGCAAGGGAAAATAACAAAGGTTTTGAATATGAAACCTCCTGAGGTACATTAAATTTATATTTATGAAGTCATAAATTTATTCGATGATACGAATCGACAGTAGAATTGATTAATAAAATTATTAGATTTTAGCCATGTTAGAAGAAGCGGCAGGAACTAGGATGTATGAGGTGAAGAGGCAGGTTACCCTCAAAACTATTGGAAAGAAAGATGCAAAGCTTGGAGAGTTTAGAGATGTATGTATTGTTTAGATCTTATAATACCTTATTTTTATAATTATGTTATTGTTTATAGCCTAATTCAAATTTTTAAAACCTCATTGAGCACAAATCTTTGAAATTTTGGTTTGTTTAGATAATAATTTTTTTTTAGATTATAGCTGAAGAAATTATGCCGAAACTGAATAAATTGAAGGAAGAAAGAGCTCAGTTCTTAGAGTTCCAACGCATGGAAAGAGAATTACAATATATGCTCGGTGTTCATAAAGGTTGGCAGTATCAAGTAAGCATCAAGTTGACCAGAAAAGCTGAAGAAGCTTTGGAAGATGCTAATAATAAAATCAGTTCTCTTGAAAGAGACATTGAAAATAATAAATGTAATATTAATCAATTAGAGGAAATAATAAAGAATTTAATGGAGAGTAATCAATCAGTAAGTTTTATTTAAACAGATGTTGTGTATGTTATGCCTGAGTTTCTAAACTCTGAATATTAATCTTTTAGGAAGCTTCTGAAAGATTGAAAACGTTAGAGAATGAGTTAAAAGCAAAGACAGCAATTGAAGCTAAAGCAAAGGCTTCAGCAAAAGGGTTGACTGATGATATTGCAAATGAAGAAAAGAAAAAAACCACTTTGCAAAAGGTATGTTAAATAAAGAATGAAAGCAAAACAAAATGTTTATGAATATCATTTTAGAATCTTAAAGATGACACTAAAGTATTATCATCTAAAGAAAATGAATTGAGTAAGGTTCAATCTCTTTTTGAAACTTTGAAAGGAAATGAAGCTTCAGATAAGGAAGCTTTATCTATAGCCCAAAAAAAATACGAAGCACTGGCTGCAGGTATGGAAGTTAATGAAGAAGGGAAAACTCAATCTTTGCAAGAACAACTTATGGTTGCAAAACAAGAAGCTGCAGAAGCTAATACACAATGCAAGCAAGCAAGTATGGAACTCAGTTTTTGCCAAAAATCATTGAAAGAAAAACAGAAAGTGCTTGGGTCAAATACTTCTGACTATCAGAAAGATAAAGTTAATCTTGAAAATATTATGAGGGAGTGTGCCTCACTGGAACAGAGTCTAGGTCAGATTAACTATTCAGAGGAAAATATGCAGCATTGGAGTAGTAAAAGATCTGATCTTAAAAAAGAAGTCCACAGGATAAGAGAAAGACTAGATAACTTTGAGTCACATAGACCATACTCACAGTTCAAGTATAGAGATCCAGAGACAAATTTCAATAGAAATAGGGTGAATGGTGTAGTTTGTCGTTTAATCCAAGTAAATGATAATACTGCATGTACAGCTCTAGAAACCGCAGCTGGAGGAAGGGTAAGTTCAAAGCAAATGGTTGATGGTTTGCAGAAAGTTTTAAAAACAAAAATAAATGTGCTATCAAAGCTATAAATGCAATAAACAATGTGAAGATGTGGCCATATCTACCTTTTCAACAGATCTGCCTCATAATTTAGTTGAAGTGGAATTTATTTAAGATGTCCCAGTGGGATAAATGGTTCATCGCAAAGGAATGACCGGCATCTTCACATGTGTCATGTGATCATTTCCAATATAACTCCTAGAGAATGTAACTTTTGAATAAGTGTTATATTGCAGTTATATAATGTAGTTGTTGATACCGACACAACAAGTAAACTTCTATTGCAAAGGGGAAATTTACAAACTCGAACAACATTCATACCTCTCAATAAAATACAATCTCATGTGATGGATCAAAAAACTGTGAAATTAGCACAAGATATGGTGAGTCCAAATTAAAAGTAGTACTATATGAAATGACTATTTTTTGCCTTTTTTTCAAGTTTGGAAAGGAAAATGTTCAACCTGCTCTATCTCTTATAAATTACGATAAAAGATTGAGACCAGCTATGGAATTCATTTTTGGCAACGTATTCATATGCAAAGACATGAATATAGCGAGACAGGTAACATTTCATGATAAGATCCGAAAAAAATGTGTTACTTTGGATGGTGATGTAACTGATCCTTCTGGTACACTTAGTGGTGGTGCCAGACAAAGAGGAGGATCGGTTCTTCTTGAATTGAAGGAAATAAAAAATTTAGAGGTAAATATCTTTTTTTTTTTCATTCTGATAAGAGCTGCATATTCGTTTATTCTAGAAGCAAATCTTGTAAATATTTTTTTGCTCTCTTCTTACATATATTTCCTTTTAATTATCTAATAAAAACTAATCAAACACTTGCGTCCACAGAATCAGCTAATAAAGTTGGAACAGGAGGTTCAGCAAGTAGAACAAGAAATGAAACAAATGCAAAACTATCAAACTCAGTACAATACCCTCAAACAGAAGTTGGATATCAAACAGCATGAGTTACGGCTTATTGAACAAAGATTGCAGCAAACAGAATATCACAGGCAACAGGAGGAAGTAAATAACCTTAAAAAACAAATGGGTATGAATGAATATGTTGAAAAAAATTTCATACAAATAAAACATGTTATCATATATTATTAAATTTTTATTCCAGAGGAATTGAATGAGAAAGCAAACACTTGCAGAGAAATAGAACAAAGATGCAATCAGAAAGCGAAAGAATTAGAATTGAAAATGAAAGATATAAAAGGATATAGAGACAAGCAACTTAAAGATGCCGAATTACAAATGCAAAAAGCAAAACAGAATGCTGATAAAAGTCAAAAAGAATGGGAAAAACATGAGGATCAATATCAAACACTCACCCTAGAAATATCTGAGCTGAAAAAAGCATTAGAAACAACAAATAATCAGCTTCAAAGCACCGTTGAAACCATTGAGAAGCTTAAATCAGCTGCTGAAGACTCCAGTGGTAATTTCCAGATTATTAAAAATGCTGTAAGAGAATTAAGTGAACAAGTGACGAGAGAAAAAGCTGCAATTGCTGCACAAAATAAAGAAATTGAAAATAAAACAATTCAGAAGGAAAAAATATCGGAACGAAACAATGAAATATTATTGGAAATACGAAAAATAAATCATGAAAAGAAAAAACTTGAAGATGATCTGCGAAATTGCCAAGGAAGAGTAAGACCCAATTTTTTAAAATTTCTTAGTGCTATGTCAAAATGCCAATGTGATGCCTATGTTAAATTTTCAAAAAGTTAAATAAAAATAAATGGTGTTTTAGATTTGCAAACAGAAATGTGAAAAGTTTTTAAAATCACTTTCTGTTTTTTATATTCATAATTTACTGACCAATGCATCAAATTATATTAAGAACTGATTAGTTACAGAAATAAATGAAAACCAATATTATTGTACGGGAATGCTTTTTCTTTTATTCAATTCCATGAATATGGTGTACTTTTTTATAGGATTTGGCTTAACAATTTTTACTTGTTTTGTTTTTCAGTTTTTTGTTGCATGTTTTGACTCTTTTGTCGATTTTCAATATTTTTTTTGTTCAGGAAGAAGATTTATCAAAGAAACTATCACATGAGAAACAGTATCTTGAGGAGGGAGCAAAATTGAGTGATAAAGAAGGTCAACAATTAGAAAGGCGAATAAGAGAAATGCAAGAAACAAAAAACAAACTTGGTAGAAGAGTTAATACAAAGGCTCAATCTATGTTTGAACAAGAAGAGAAACAGGTTCAAATTGTTTCTTTATTGAGTTTTCAAATTTCATCATTGTATGTTTACAGTTCAATGAGATGAGAAAGAAGCAACAAATTGTAGAGAACGATAAGAAAAAATTATTGAACATTATGGAGGAACTAGATCAGAAGAAAAAGCAATCAATTAAATTGGCATTTGATCAAGTATCGAAGGATTTTGGCTCAATATTCAACACTTTGCTTCCGGGGGCTAATGCTAAACTTGCAGCACCTTTCGGATCAACCTTATTAGAAGGAGTTGAGGTAATTTCAATATTGAATATTTCGATTAGTTGTTTATTAAGAAGGAATAGCTAATGATTTGTGATACAAAAAATTATCTGTTCGGTATATTATTATTATTCAGCAATGTTTAAGAATACACAGTCAGTTGTACTCTTTCTACCTCATTCAAGTTGACCTGTCACTTCTTTATTTTCATCTTTGAGGATGGTTTTCAGGAAACATGTTTAACACTTCTGCAAGATCAATGATGAATTTACATACTGAATAGTAGATGGTATAAATGAAAAAATGCCGAAGAAAAATTGTAATCAGCTCTTTAGAAATGTCTCTTGTGAATAAAACTATTTATTACATTGCATCAATGAAGGGTTTTTTTATTTCAGATAAAAGTGTCTCTGGGTGGAGTTTGGAAAGAAAGTTTAACCGAACTCAGTGGTGGTCAGAGGTCTCTTGCGGCTCTTTCATTGATCTTAGCCATGTTGCTTTTCAAGCCAGCCCCTTTGTATATATTGGATGAAGTTGATGCTGCCTTAGATTTATCGCATACACAAAATGTAGGAAATATGTTGAAGGCTCATTTCAAAAAATCCCAGGTGAGGAAACTGATAAATATTATTAGGCTAAAACCTATCTAGATTATGAAACAGTATGGGAATGAAGATTATTCAAGTTACCCACTAACTGTTCAATTGCGGTTTCCTAATTGAATAACTCCAAAATCAATAATAAGTTTGAAATTCAAACATTATTTTCATCACTTAAATTTCGAATAGAAAATTCCTTTCATCTAATCTAACCCTCCGATGATAGAAATTCATATTAAAATGTAACATTTCTGAATTAAGATTGAATCTAATTATTTTTTTTATTGAAATGAAATTTCATGACATTTATGGTTTGAAAATAATTTCTGATATATGTCCGCCAAGATTAGCTCTGAGAAAGCTTATTTGACCGCAGCAATTTTGTAACTTGAGCCTTATTTCAACAATAACACAAGTAATTCTCTGTTTCATCAGCATAAACCAATGACTTGACATGATCCCAAAATAAAATCTATTGTAGTTAGGTTGCATGGTCTTGGAGGCTAATCAAAAAACACTGGTAATCCCACTATCCTATTGCTTAAGTCTTCATCAACTGTAGTTTGATATCTAATCTTCACTTTTTTTTCAGTTCATCATTGTATCACTTAAAGACGGCATGTTTAATAATGCCAATGTTCTGTTTAGAACAAAATTTGTTGACGGAGTATCTACTGTCCAGAGGACAACAAACAAACCATAATTTTACTTATGTTCTTTGAAATTTTTATACGGAATATATTTTTGAAATGAATCCTTTTACTCATAATTTTCCTATAGTAGACTATTGATGAGAGTTCAGTGAAAGTAAAGAGCTATCCCAGTCTTAAGTTCACTGAGATTATTGTCCCAGTTAGAGTTTATGTTCTACACAGCTATTTTAATAACTTGTACTCTGCATATTGATTTCTCTGTCGGACAAACTCAAAGAGGCTTTCAATTTTTTCATATGTTTAGGTTTTTAAATTACTGTTTTCTAGAATACTGTTTGTATTGATAACCTCACGATATTTCAAAGATGAAAAATGGCTTTGATAAATGGTTTTATAGTTTTTGTGTGCTGAATCAAAATTTTTTATCAAAACCATGTGGCACGACAAGGGCCTTTGAAAAGTAAAAGAAAACGAAAGAAAAATTAATAATGAAATTCTGAAAATATGAAATAATGACTCGAAAGAAAATGCGAATACTGGAGTATCGACTTCTGCCTACCTGGTTTCACAGTACGGCTGAATGAACTTTTCCAGGCACTCACTGGCGAAAATAGTCTTTTTTCACTAGAGTTCGAATTTGTAGATTTATCGAGAAAGTTATTTATTTCCAAGAAAACTGTTTTGTACTTCATCGAATGAACGCCGTTTCAGTACTCTTTGTTCGACATAGGTCATATGCTCAAACATATGTTACGTGTTAATCGGAAAATGAAGTGAACATATACAGAGTGTATCACTATTGAATCGAGCAAGCAAATTGGAACAGAAATGAATGAAACTAACAAATTTAATTGAAATAATAAGTTGCAGTAACACCATGACTGAAAATAAAGCTTTACGCCAGCATCAATAATTTATTGAAAATATAAAAAAATAATTTATTATTAAATAAACTTCTTAGTCTTCCACAACCTCTCCATTCAGTTCCACATTACCATTGACCAATGCAACAGGCCCATTATTTAGCTCCAAATTCAATTTTTCAGCAAAACTTGAGTCCAGATCAGTTATTTGCTTGAAAAAATATTCCTTCTGGTCCACAGACCACTGAGAGAACCATTCTTTAAATAATTTAACCTAAAATCCAATTATATCAGGAAAAAAGAAAAAAATCTGTTTTTATTCAGCTTACCCTACATTCAAATAAGGACATGGGTTTGTCTCTACAATCAACATTGGCAAGACTGTTCACAATGCCATTAACAAAAAGTCTATTGGCATACCTTTCTGCCATGATTGGCAAAAAATCAGACTTCTGTAAGTCGCTCCATTCTTGGAACCACTGTATCATGTAACGAATTTGAGCATCTGCACTAATCATAATTGTTTTGCTTACTTTACTGGAAAATTATAGTTCATTAGGATGCTGAAGTCAAGTATTTCGAAGCAAATTGTGAATTTCTACAATAATAAAGATACCAGATTCAGAAAATCAGTCGGCCAGTTCTTAAAATTTCGAAATAATTATAAAATTACGTGAGTGTGAATAATAATTTGATCCTTCAAATGAAAGCTAATTTTCATATGCAGAAACTGAAAGCATTGAAGATTTCCTATTATATACTTTTCTCTGGAACACATTTACATATTAAAGATTTAAATGTCTCACGGTGAAAAATATACTAATTGAAATCATTAGCAAAATATGTAGAAATTTGAAAAATTAACAATTAAGAACATATTGTGTAGACATACTTGAACTGAAATCATGGAATATTTTATTATAACGGTATGTGTCGTTAATAACTCTAGAAATTGAATTGATACAGATTTCGTCTGGATAAAACTCTCACTGAATAAGCTGCCTCAAAATAAACTTTCAACTAATAATAAAAACAGAAATTCTTTTCTCAAGTTCAGCAATCTCATTTCAATATCCACAAATCACTTCACGTGACCTGAAAAACATGTTTTCATTGGATTGGATTAACATTTCTTTCAAAAGAACACAGAACGTAAACGTCAATCCATTCATCACTGTGTGAGTTTATCCACGGCTTCCTAGCAAAGGTTGTTGACAAATGTTGAGATTACGCCGGGTTATAAGGGAGACTGTAGGTCAACGTTGCCCAACTTACTTATTTTCCCACATAACTAATACCGTTGTTTAAAGAGAACATTTAAACAATGCTAATACCATACATTTATCGCAATGTAAGTACCTAGGTCTACAGTCTTTATAGTACCTTCTTTGTCTAAGGCTAGTACCTAGGGTGATAAGAGAGCGGAAAGAAACCGTAAACAGATAATTTGAAAAATTAATTGATTCCATTTAGGATTAGACTTACATATATTTCATGATATTTTACCTAGGTACATTTTCGTTTATGGCACACACATACAGGACTCTTCAAAGTAGCTTCGGTGTAGGCACAGACCAGGGTATAGGTATATTTGAGGCCACATACGCTTGGTTGGAGATTTTCACACTTGTGATATTAGGGATGGAAAGTCGCTTGGAATACGCTACCAATAATTAATCTCCGTTGCATAAATATCTTATCTAGGATATACCAGTTAGTGTTGACAGCCTGTAGTTCAGCTGAGAAACGGCAATTTCTGTTTTTTGAAACAAAGTAGGCGAAAATTTGACGAGCTGCAACGTCACTCGAAAATCCTCTATCCCAGCGTTATCATTGCATTCGTCAGGAACTGAAAACCGTGGATAATATCAGGAAAAGATATTTCTGTGGCAGTTTGTCCTTGTTCTCTATGTTTTGATCTGAATATTTTCTGTGGTGTAACCGTCAGAATTACATAACCTAGATAAACAAATTTTAATGAAAAATAAACAAATTGTTATATTACTCCAAAGACTATTATCTATTATATTGTGCCAATGTAATACTCGGAAATTATTAAACTATTTGATAACATTAATACTGAAATTTTTCTACATATTTCAGCAATGATGGAAGCAAAATCCGAAATTAATAATACCCATCCCTCATCACTGGAATGGGGCTCCGATATTGTTTTGAAATCTACTCCCAAAAAAACTAGACGTCGAAGGTCAACTCCTATAAATCCCAATGAAAAAGAAATAATAAAAACATTTGAAGAAGGCTTGGAAAAATCCTTAACTGAGAAAGCAGCCAAATCTAATTTGAGTAAAGTGGCTGTCAAATCGATTTTAAAATATGTTGTTACTGATGAAAATGTTCTCGCACTGATGAAACACAAAGAAAATGATGAAGATCTTTCAGAAGTGCTAACATATGAACCTAAAATTACTAGATCTAAATCAAAGTAAGTTGTCTTTATCAAAAAAATAACTGAAAGTCATCAGATACATTTAGAAAATGTCCAGCAATAAGGCTCTGAATTCTTATCGTCATATGTATATTATAGTAGGATCTTTTTCCTCATTCATATTTTTCATATTCAAGGCAATTATCCAATTGTGGCTCCTCCTTAATACATACATTAGACCAAGCCACTCCAAATGATTCTAAAGTACATGAACTGTTGACAGCAGATTTACAGGAGGAATCCTCTGATGATGAATATGTACCAGGGGAGGATGAGGTAAAACTTTTCAAATATCATACTTAGTGCCCTTAAAACCTGAAATACCCTATTTTAGAGTGAAGATGATTCTTTTTGTTATACTATCAGTAATCCACCTACTCCATGTACAACAAAACAAAATCACTTAGACACTGAAGTATTCAAAACTCCAGAATTGAAAGGAACAAAATTAGATAGTAAATATGATGATGATGATCAACTTATAATAGATGATGCTAATATTGCCCTCAGGACTCGTTCAAAATTATCATTGAATCAAACACCATTAGAGAAGCTTGAGCAATCTTTTATTCCACCAGATATAACACATGATATGTATGAATTTGAATGTAATGATGATGATTGGAAAGATTTTCTTAGTTCCTTCAACCAGCCTTTAGATGAAGTGTTTAAAAATACTGAAGAAGAAGATCTTGATCCTGAATATAATATTCTCTCTGATGAAGAAATTACTAAAGGTAAGGACATTTGCATTCAGAAGAGATTCAAGGTCTTCTTGCCATCAGTATCTCTGAGGGTATTTTTACACTTATACTTCTTCAGGTTTTCTCTGACATTCATTAATTGCGTAGATCGTAGCTTGATTATTGTAACATTCTATCCTATCAGTAAATATTCCTTGATGTTTTATCGGTAGAATAAGATTTCTATCTGATTTCTCATTATTATACTTAATTTACAGTTGATACAGAGGAATTACGTGATGATAGGGCTGTTAGAGTACCTAAAAGGGAATTAAATGATCTCATTGCTGAACTTTTTGAATACGTTGATATTTATGAAAAAAGGAAGGATTTTAGAAATGATAGCTTGGACATAAATATAGATCCTAATTCTTATAGTATCCAGCAGAAAGAACTAGATAGGTATATTGAAATTTTTGATGGTGCAACTAACAAACAAATACAACTGGACTTAGATGAAAATGTCACCATCTTTGGTAATGAAGAGGTAAGTGAAAAGGTTTTGAGCCTAATTAACAAAAATTAAAGGGACCCTAATTTTATTTTCTGCTTTTTTTAACTGTTTTAATTAATACATGAAATCAAATTCCCTATTGAGTTTTGAATAACAGGCTGGGTAATCCAATGATAATCTTTTTCGGACCTTTTAGTTCGAATGGTTTATTTTATCACCTTTCAATTTCCATCATGCTGTGTGAATTTTTGTTTTATGAAAATCTGCTTGAAAATTTCAAATTTATGTAATGATGAGAAATTATTTATTTTAGATTGCTAATAATGATGTCATTACGGATGAGGAAAACTGTTTGAATAATTTATTTTCCAAACTGCAGCTCCAACTTTTAGTACACCAGATGACCCAACATGTACAAATGCTGATTCAGAATTTTCTGTTAACATATAATCACCCACACTTCAATGAGGATGCTTATGTATACAAGGAATATTTGGTAAGTTCCATTTTTTCCATATTTTTTAAGTATAAGTAAAAGTAACCCCTCAAGGGTTGTTAATAACCACAGTCATGCTTTGTCCTTCATTGAGGTGCAAAACTTCAAAGATCAAAAAACTTGGTAGAAACACATGTCAGCGATTATGAACAAGCTTTGGGTAATATGTCCATTAATTCTAGGTTTTCATAATGGCAACCCTCGTTTTTTTATGATACATAGAGACATGTATATATATTTATTATTCTCAAAAATGATCTGATTCTTGTATCTCTCCAATTAAAAAATTCAAATTAAATTTCATATTTACAAAAGAAATGTTCTTGGGTGTTATTTTTTTCTCTAATAACAAGGTTTCTCATTAATTACATCAGTGGCTTTGGGGTGTATTTTCTGTTGTTTGGTTATTGTTTTTGATGGATACTGATTGAGGTATTCGATGTTACTTGGTAGAATTAATTCAAGAATGGTCTTATTTCTTGCCAACTACATATATTTCTTTGCCAGATTAACTTCAAATTATTATCAAAGAAGAATGACAATTTATCTGTTTTCAACACCATTAACCTTGAGAAAGGTATAGAATTAGTAGAGAATTGGGAGAGAAAATTTCTTGAAGCCACGGAGGAAGCCACATCAACTATTGAGTAAGTATCAGACTTCTGTGCCTTATTAATTGAATTGAGCACCCCATTGTTTTTTCAGACAATTCAATGAAGTCATGGAAGAATCGTGAGTTACAATAGATATTATCTATCATTCATTAAAAAAAAAAATGTTTTTAGCATAGATTGTTTCAACAAGGGACAGCATTATTATCTGCCAATTCCTGATTCTATTTTGAAAACAATCTCAGAAAGTGAGGTTTTCATTTATCCACAGTTGCTGCCTAAAATTCCGTTCATGCATCCTGAACTTCAAGACAAGCAACCTGCCCCATTCACAACTTCAGAAAAGCAGTAAGGGGATAATCGTCTTCATTATACAATTTTTTTATTGAAATTTTCATAAGAAACTCACACCCTGCTCTTTTTTTTATTTCAGGTTGATCGCATTGGGATTAGAGCAGTTTATTCAAGTTTTGATGAACGACAAAGAATTTATGACTAACAGAAATAGAATAAATATGCGGAAGATAGCAGAAGTTATTAAAAAAATGTTGATGACTTCAAGAAAAATCCATCAAATTTATAGAACTATTCGTGAGCAGAAAAAATGGAAAGATGTGCATAATCCAATTTCATTTTATTTCAAAAATAAAAGGGCCCCTTTCACAGTACACCACGTTATTGATTTAAATGAATTTGGAATTCTTCCACCAAATAAAAGGTCTGCAGATTTACTTCCCAGGCAATGGAGGAGATACATTCATCAAGATTCAACTGTGAGTGTAAGCTAATATGAATTTCATCGCTTCATGTATCTAAGGTCATCTTGTGTTTCCAATAACGTGTTTGTTAATGGGATTCATAAAAAACCAGAGATCTAGATTACTGCTGAGTTGACTGAAGCCAAACAAGTCAATCATGCAGGATTTTCGGGTGTAGTGAATTACTGAAGATGATGCAACATTATATTAGACTTCGGTATCAAAACAAAGAACGTTATCTCAATATAAGTTTCCAACAAATTGCTGAAATTTTTTAGCTTGAGAAAAATCACTGATTATTTTTTTTCAGCCTATTTCAAGCGAAAGATCGGTCATTGTTTTGGTCCTTCTATCGGTTATTTCATTGCATTTTGTGCTACAGGCAATGACCGGTTTTTCGCTTGGAATAGGCTCAAAGTACTATGAAATGTCAAAAAAGACCAAAACAATGACTAGTCTTCCGCTTAAAATTGATTTTTGTTTGTTTTCTATGGTTATATCGAGATTGAGGTTATGTTTTGAATTATCTTTTCTGCAACACTAAACAACTTGATTATTATAAATTTAATTGGTTGTACTCTATAATAACATGAATATCCGAAAAAAATAGATAGAATGCTAAAATATCAAGTAAATGTTTCTAGTTGAACTAATTCATTTCATTTTCAGCATGTAGATTTTGTATGTAGAGATAGCATATTATCTCTTCCTCCAAAGAAATTGGAACTGAAAAGACCAACGCTTCACAGGAGAATCGTTCCTAAATCTGCAATTCCTAAAATCAATATAAAGACAAATAAATCGAAACATGTCCCAAATACTCAAGCCATCAAAAAGTTTAGGAGGGGTGTAAAGAAAGCGATTCCTTTTGTGAAATATTTGGATCTGGTCAAAAGCTTCTATTTTCTGACCAAATATTTTTCGCATCTAAAATTAAATCAGGATTCATATGCAGAATATACATTATCTCTAAATATGTTGCCAAGTATGCCTTGCATAGGTCTCTCTGAAGATCTACCAAACATTGTACCTGAAGAAGCTGAAGACATTTCATCAAAGAAAGCAGAATCAGAGAGTCTTGTAAATGATAAGGAAAACTTGGAGGGAAATGTCAAAACGGAGAATTTAATCAAGGTATTGTTAATTGAATCATTTGAATTCCTTATAGGCCTTTTTTTTAACAAGATCACTGTGTGATATCACACAAACATGTTTCTCCATAGAGTCATGAGGATTTCCCTGTCCAATGATTGCCCCTCAAAACAATTGAATGAGGAGTAGTGGTTTGTTGTGGCATCAATTGGAAATGCACAATTACTTTCAAATTTTTTTCTGTATGAGCCTTCAAGTTTTAAGTAATTTGTATTCTCTCAAATTGAAACAGATTTTTTGTAATTAACTTGATGAATCATTTTGAAAAATCAATAAGGTATTTTTCACAATGTTCATTTATAGGGTTTACAAGATCGTTTTAGTTTTCTTTGAATCAGAAGTTGAATGATGGGATTGGAACAAAAAGTTTAATTATTTGGGTTTTTTCAAAATGTTTCATTGAATGTGTTATATTCATATATGGTATATTTAATTACTCAAGTAGTAATTCACACATCGAATTATTCACGAAATGTTGTAGGATAATTGTGAAGATATCAGTGCATTGTTAACAAGTTCTCCCATTAAAAATACAAAGAAAGAACCAAATCTTGTGGATAAAAAAAAAGCCAAAAAAAGAAGAGAATTTCATGCAAGCATTGCAATGCTTGCTCCACCTGTTCCTGAGGTTGAAAAAGAAAAAAGAGAGCGTGGGTATAAAATATTTCATTTTGAAAAATGAGCTGACAATTTCATTTTAGAATTCTCCAAGGAATATATAAGAAAATTGAGAGAAACTCTCAGCAAATCTGAATTCAGTAAAGTAATGGCTCTTTTTCTTGGTCAAACAAAAGGAGATGCTGTAGATTTTTATAAAGAGTTGATGAAGGTTCTTGTACCCAAGTACCAGGACCTAGCAGATGAATTCCTCTTATTTTTGACTGTAGAACAGGCTCAAGCTGTGGGTGAACTGATTCCATTTTTCATTATGAATCACATGATGAAGTTTCTTAGATATTTGGAACTTTATTTCAAGGATCAGCCTTCTCAACTCAGAAAAGTTTATAAGAGTCTACAAGAATTGAATGATACTCCAGATGTTAATCTTGAAAGAATCAAAAGTGCTATCTTACCACTTCTGAAGAGTAATCCTTTGTTGTGTGACAGTTTTTTGCAGTTGTTCTTAGAAGAAAGTCCTACTGCCACGTAAGTATTCATCTAGAAGCATAATAATCAGTCTTCTTTTTGGAGATTAATATGTCAACAAGTTCAATGATTGAATGTACAGGTTGTATTGAAAAATTCTTTTATTTTAGTTTACTGAATGGGGGAGCCTGGGATGTAATAGATGTAAATAAGGAATTGAACAGGGCTAAAGAGGAAGGAGCATTCGAAATTATTGCTGTAACTGAGGAAGATCCATCATGCACTTGTGTTTGTCATAAAACAGACCCAGATCAACCTCAAAAACAACATTGTAATAATTGTGGCCTAAAGGTATGCAATTGACTTATTACAAATATGAAGCAATATAATATCCCTGTTTCAGTTCATTCAAGGCAAAATATATTGTCAAACTTCAAAAGGGATGAAACCTGTAAATGTTTCATTTCCTCTGGATCCTGATATTGACCATAATGCAAGATTATCTGTTCCTAATAAGATCAGGAAAGTTGATTTGAATTCTAATAAATCGTCAACCTTGGGCGGCAATAAAGATATGCGAGAAAATGTTAGTTTTTATGAATTCCTATTCGAAAATTTCTAATTGAACATTTTGTAGAATCAAACATATGTTGAAACTGATCTTGATGGAAGAAAAAGAAAAATACGTGTATGTAAGCCAATAAAAAAATCTTCACCTAGGCAGAAAAAGTTAAAGAAAAAGGAGGAATTGGAAGATGCCTCAGAGAAACCAATAAGTAGGAGTCCCTCTAAAAAAAAAACAGCTAGTCAAAAAACATCAATTCAAGCTGATACTGAAAAAGCTGAAGAAGTAATTCCTATTACAGATAGTGAGTGGAGGAACTTACCATCTCCTGAATATATGAGTGTACCATTATCAGATTCAGGTAAGAGATAAATTATTGAATAGATCACATATTCGTTGATCTATTTATTCCGTGTAAGTTTAATTACTTGTTAATTACAGAATCATCTCAAGAAGATGACAAAACACTCACTAATATTGTAGAGGAAGTTGAAAATGATAAGGATGTAGATGAAAAAAATAACAAGGATATAGAATATATGAAAGCAGATGAGAAAAATGAAGATCATTCGAATGAAAGCATAATGGATACATGGACTAGGGAAGAAGATAGAATATTATTAGAGACATACAAGCAAAACTTCAATAAAGATCCGATAACCTTGATAAAGCAACGCCTACCACATCGAACTGACGAAGAAATACGATCAAGATTTGACAATCTTATGAACCTGCTTCAAGAGATGTATTCTAGGGGCGATTCCAAAATATCGAATTCATAATATATTATGAAGGAATTAACGGTGTTTTGAAATTGATGTCAGAGATACAATTCTGTATATATGAATCATCTTGTATACTAGTATAATTATTTTATTATGAAATTGTGATAATTTTACAAAAAGTGTGACGAACTGATTTTGAAAAACTTTTTTAACAAAGGTTGCATTTATTTGTAATCTACATGGAAGGTGATTATGACTTGAGGCTTTTATCATCATGTTTTTATGAAGGGATGATTTATAGATCTTATGATACTCCATTTATCCTATATCATTCCAAGTTTGAAAGGGGTCAGCATTAATTAAGGTTTACTATTTCGTATTTTAGACAAGTGGCTCCCAAGTTTAAACATGTTTGAGAAGGCATCTTATTTAAGGTAGAGTTGAAGTTTTTTTCACATATTTAAAATTGTTATAATATCTTGGGCAGACTTCCGAAAATTTGTAAAAGAAATGTAGAATATCAGTTATATTAACTTGATATTATTATTATTTATGGATTACTTTGGAAATATTAAATTATGAATATTTATGTAATTTTATATTTTGACTTCCATCTGATATTTTATTTATTGTTTATTAAAGCTATTCAAATGTTATGAAGACTTTCTATTGTGAATAATTTAATGTGAAGAGATCAAACTTACTATGACAAATGTAGAAAGTCAATGACAAAAGGTCAGGAGCTTTTGCGAGATTATTCTAACATTTTCCTGGACTCTAGAAAACACTTGACGTAATGAGTGTAAAACATAGAGGTGGTCTACTTTTTAGTAGCAGGATTTGAATCGTCGTAGAAAAACTTATTTTGAGGTGAAAAATTCATATAAATTTGGTAACGCAAAGACTTCCAAATGGATTTTTTGAAAATAAAAATTGTTACTGAAATTTTCATTGACTTCTCCGCATATTTGACAGATTGTCAACCTTCTGCCGGTAGCACAGTTTTTGTTCGATACAATAAAAATAATCTATTTTATAGATCATTATGCAGAATATGTGTGTCTGACGAAAAAAAGTAAGAAGACAAAATTTACTTGAAAATGAATTGTTATGAAAGTAATTTCATCGACAACTTAAATATCCTGTATCTCAAAAAATCCATGAAATATCATGTTTTCATGAACTTTTCACATTGAAATGTGCTGCACACTAGGCTAATTTTATTTTATTTTTTTATCTGATTTACATGTAGTTCACCATTATTAACCTACCCTTACTCTATGAAAAAGAACCGAACGCTATATCCGCCCATGATTTCTGAGTAAACTATAGCATGGTTAAAAGTATTCTTATGGTTTAACATTTTTCCCATTCTACAGACCCAAACAATAATTAAAAGTAGATATGGCTGCTGATCTAAATAGAATTTATTGTTTTATGTGATACGATATACCGGGTGGGCCACACATCGCGATTCCGCTTAACTTCGTTTAGTATTGTAGAACTAAATATTACAATGTTGGCATTAAATTAACGACGTTGGGAAGCAAAAAATGTGATCCGATTCGTCGGTTTTTATTTATTTTCGTGTGTTTTCAACACTAATAACTATGAAACAATTTCTAGTGTGCTTGTAACTGATATATTCGTAGACTTATTAATTAGTACCTACAGTGTAACATACTCGGGATACGTTGTAGATAGTTTGAATTTTCATTTTTTTGTGCCTATTAGGGATTTAATGATTCAGAGATTAATATTTTTACATATACCAGGCCCGGATCTAGAGGGGGCAAGCGCCCCGGGCGCCAGCTTAAGGGGGCGCCAAAATCAACCAAAGGATAATTTTGTTTTTGGATTATCTCGGAAAAAATTTATATTCTAATGCTATAATCGAAACTGTAAAATGGAAACATGATAAACCATCACTATGCCAAAAATCTTTAAAATAAATGAGGATTGAATCGATCAAATATTAACTGCATATCATTCAGTCATCTACGAATGACGTAAAACAGGTAAGGAAGAATAGGAAGATAACATATTAAAAATTAAAGTATTTTTATTTTACGAGCAGTATTCAATGTATTTCGTATGAATTGATGTCATAAGAGTGTTCTACTGAATTACTGGAAGTAAAATTAAAATTATGACTTCACGGTAAAATATATAGGGTGTTGAAAAGAGACAGGGCATCATATATTATTATGAGATAATTTGTCATTATTGAATTGATAATAACGTAAGACAGGGCACAGGGTACTGAAAGCTTTTTTTAATCGCATTTTCTTGGAAAGTAAGTATTCACAAATCTTTTCGGAGATTTTTTGAAAACCTTTCAGGATTGCTCAGCTCATGTTGACTTGGAATGTGGTATATAACCTTGATTTAGATTTTTCTTAAATTACTGAAACTTCAATTACTCCTTCCATTCACGTCGTTTAATCATGCTTAAAGCTGAAATATTTTTATTCTATTTTGTGAATACAAGAAGAAAATAAACATAGATATACACCTTCAAACTTTTTATTCAATCAATTTTCAATGATAATAGGGGGTCATTCATTGAATATCAATAGAATATGCAAGGTGTTCCTAAATTGAACGTACAAACGAAAAGGGGAGATTCTTTGACTAAGTTGAAGAAAAAAAAGTTCCATAAACATGGGGTCACAAACGTTTCGATTTCCAGGAGCTGATAGATGCGTTCGCGGAAAGAAAAGCGCGCCGCGTGAAGCTGTGAAGAAAAAAATCTAATTTTTTTCCTTGTGATATTTTTGTCATTATTAGTATTTATTTTTATTATTTATTTCTTGTTATTTTTTATGAATAATTCATATATTACACAAATGAAGAAATTATGTTTATATATATACATTTTTAAAGCTTTCAATTCTCATATTCAGCCTTAGGGGGGGCCTCATCATGAATTTTTGCCCCGGTCAGAAAAAATCGTAGATCTGGGCCTGACATATACAGACTATGATTTAATCTTAGATTATAGTCTATAGTGCCATTGAATGAATCGATTAGTTTTATAGCTCATTTATTACAAGAATTTCAAGATTCTGTAGGGTTTATAATATATTAGGAACTTTAATATTACATTATATACAATTAATTTATAATAATCTATCAGAGGATTTAGTCTAACTATTTACAAGGTTCTGTATAAACAAAAAATTCATATTTTAGATGCGGAAACGAAAATATTCGTGAAAACATCTTCAAACTTAGAATTTTTCTCCAATATGGAGATGCTATTGAATGTCCAATTTGTTTTTTCAAACAACGTAAGGACGATAGAGTGGTTCTCCCTCTGGTAATTTTCTGAGGCCATTTTGGGAAGTGTGTTCCATTAAGCTGGGTAAATTAGAATCACTGGATGATGTTTCTAACTGAGAAACAGGTACACTCTTGCTGGAATTACTGGAACTGCTTTGGTTTGGAGATTGCTTTGTACTATTACTGTGTTCAGATTCTTTGGTACTTTTTGATTCTTGTTGGGCTTTTTTACTGCGCTTCCATTTCATTCTTCTGTTTTGGAACCATATCTTTACCTAGAACAAAAATAACGGCGTTGAAAATTCACTACTATCTTAATGACATTGTTTATCTAGTTAAAGACATAATGACTATTGTGGTGCTTTTATATAACCTGGGCCTAAGAAAGCTGCTACTCTTCAAGAAAAAAAAACTTTCAGCGATCATATAAACAATGGAACCAGCGTTGGCATAAGTCTATTTAGTTTCAGGGGGTGTACTTAGAAGAGGACCATAGTAAAATACCTGAATAGTCGTCAAATAAAATTATTATTCCACTTATACGAATTTTCCGGACAAATCTCGTATATGTCAAAATTTATCCCCCAAACAAAATAATTCGACCAATCATTATAGCATAAAAATATACAGGATGAAACTGTATATCAGAGACTCTGCTGTGTATTTTCTACGAGGCGGTCCTGTCATCGAACCTTGTCTGTTATATTCAAATATAATGAATAGCCTGAAAATATCTCAATTTTAGATTTCGGATAAGGGTGGACAACTTCAGGACATAAATCAGAACCTCAAGAACCTGCTATTCCATCCCGAGGGCAAGAGTAGGCGTTATGATAAATCAGCGGTATATTTCTGGCTGTCTGTCACACGGAATGCTAAAATATGGAACGTCTCCAATATTTGAAGTTGGGCTTACTCATGATGGGGATGGAGCATTATCCGAATCCAAGCAAGAAATCATCATTTTTTAGCGATGTTTGTGTCTTGAATTGCGTCAGAATTTAGGCATAATCTGTTGGCTAAAACGTAATCCCTGTAATGGGAAAGGGAAAGTATAATTACCGATGAAGCGTTTACACAATTATTCAGGATTACGATTAACACAAAATTGAAAATGAATGTGTATGTTCTTACACGAATGGTAGGTACAGAAAAGCTTGAAAACTCAGTTCTGATCTTAAATAAGGACTTACCTGTGTTTCCGTTAACATTAAATTCGTGGCAACTTCGAATCTCTTCGGTCTAGATAAATATTTATTCTGTCTGAATTGTTTTTCTAATTCTAAAAGTTGCTGTGATGTGAAAGCTGTTCTGGGCCTTCTTGTTTTTCCTAGTAAAGCGTGCCCTGGACCACAACCTGTAAAAAATACACTTGCTTAGAAACGAGCAATGGCTCAAAAAGAGAATCTTATTTTTATTTTACAGTGATGATAAAAATCTATTCAGTATTCCAACTACATACATATTATGATATGACAACCGCTTCATGAAAAACCTATACAGGGTGAGTCTTTAACCACTGCTTTAATTTTAACCATATATTCTGGACGTCAAAAGAAACATTTCCTTCCTATAACATTTTTCCAAATTTAGCCCCGTTCAAAAGATATAGGGTGTTAAAATTTCATAAAAAAATTGCATTTTCACCTATAATATTCAAACGACAATATCAATTGAAATGATCTCTTGTAGAAGGTTTTTGATAACAGTCATGCATATTTTGGCATCAATAGATTTATTTCATTTCTTGTGAGTTTCTCACTACTACAGTACAGATTGGTTAAATTACATGAAAAACAAATATCACTTGAACTAAAGGTCCGTATCTTGCATTTCCTAGAATCATTAGTCTTTTTTGCAGATAAAATCATTCATTATCTTTTCTCCTAAATTGCACCATTTTTGAGATATTTGAAGTTGCAAGGAATTAAATCGATATAATCATCTGATGAAACATGAATGAGTAAATCATTTCTTAGAGGGAAAATAATGTTTTTGAACAATTCAGATTTAATGGTGGATGCTGTGGAAGGTAATTTTCATTCAAACTGAACGCAGCTGAATTTGAAAAAACCGTAATGGAAAAGGAGTGTTTCTTTTGATCTCGAGAACCTATGGTTAAAATTAATGCAGTGGTCAAAGACTCACCCTGTATAACAGTATGAGTTTTTGTTTACATAATACTGGAGAGCAGTGGTTTGATTGTCCTCTGCATAAAATGGGTTCGAGCGATTTTATGTTAACAATTAATGAAACTATTGATGGTTTCAACATCATTTTTTTTCAGATCAATAAGAATGAGAAAAACTTGGTATATTTTTAGTATCAATATATTATTGAGAATAATCAATAGTTTTTCATTTCAATATAAAATCAATACTTTTTCAGATTCGTCGCACCTGGGGGAAAGTATCCGAAAATACCCATGTATGTGCGGTTTTTCTTAGTTTTGAGTCATAATTTTTTATGTGTATTTTTAATGATTTCTGTCAGCAAGATTTCAAAAATACATATCTTTTTCCGTAGCTGTTATTTTGAAGACTTTTTTTGGGACATGATTATCTTAAAAGTATATATACGGATACGATAAAAGTAATTGGATCAAGATTGAAACGTGTTCCAATAATTATATCTACTTTTGATCATTGTTATGGTAAATTAAACTCATAAATGTAATTATAAATTACTTGTATCTTTAAAAAAATTGAAATTTCTCAAAATATTAGTAAATAACGAAAAAATAATTGTTTTTACTCTCTTAAAAGGTTTCAAGTATTTTTCTCAAGTAGAAACTGCAGTAATCTACCAATGAAGATTTCTGATGCGATATCATTAGATAGAAACAGTTTTTTTCTGCATGACCGATCCATCCCCCATGGCTAATATCAGTAAATTGCACGATCATGATTTGTATTCCAGAAAAGAGAATAAACACCACCTCGTCACCAGAATTACGGCAAAATGCTAAGCACAGATGTCCACAATAGCGCTTAAATGTACCATACGCTACGGATATATCGGAAATAAAGTATTCTGATGCTTCTGGCTAAAGACTAATCTTGTAAAAAGCATTACAATCAAGGCTCTTATATATGACAATAAAACAGGCAGAGGGTGAAATTATCGAGGCGTTAAATGGCATGAGGGAATCAAATTTACAAAATAAACATTGGACTTAAATAATAAGCGTGCTACACAATCCCTTGCCAGATCCTGAAAGGTCTTTGACAAGTTGGAATGTTTTTATAGAACTTCTGTTGGAATTTTGATGCATGAATCATGTTTATGCTGATTTATCAGTTTCATTTTGAAAATAAATACACATTACGAGTTTGGTTGCAATTAATCTTTTTCAATTTTCCGTTTATAATTTTTTTAAATTTTTGGTGATAATTCGTTGCTGACGAGATATTGTTATGATGGAACTCGTATAGAATTATTATTTGGGCAATAACCATCATCTATTATAGTTTTTGTAACCAACGTTTAAACAGAAATCTTCTGTGTTTTCAAGGTAAAATTAGCTGTTGAAACGTTGGTTACAAGAACAATAATAGATGATTGTTACTGCGCAAATGTAAAATCTATATGAGAATTCGTTATTTACCTACTTTTTTATTTAATTTTGACATCAATTCAATAATTACATCATATGTAACAATTTTCAGAATATATCTTTGATATGAAATGCACAGTAAAAAAAATTCTAATTTCAAACCCATAATCATATTAACGAAACAGATAAATCGATAAAAAAATTCTACATCAGATGTATCATAAAATTACACAGGCTATTTGTCTGAAAATGGCGATTCTACCACGTGATTCGGTGTGACCAATGAAAAATTATAATAACCTTATCGTCTTCAACGGTGAAGATAGGTAGACTTACGCCCGCCCACTTGCCATGTTATTGTTATATTCCAAACAGTTTATTAGATAATTACAAAAATAATTAATTAATATGTATATAATAACTTTTTGTCATCAATTGATTTATTTATTTAGTAAACACTGTTGCCTCTATAACTAATAACCCAAGTGGTTGATGCGATTTTAAGTGTGTTTTCTTTGTAAATAAAAATTGTGTATCTGCATATTATTTTCATTTGTGATGAATTGACAAAATAACGTGATTAAAAAGAAAATAAAGCACCTGTAAGAAAGAAATAACTGTTAACTCGGACAAAGAACATAATAGATATGAGGAGTCATCATTAAAACCAAGAAATTTAGCAATTTATTGTCGGATTACGTATTTTTTAGCCAGACCTCGTAATACCGAAGGCACGGAAAAAATTTGAATATACAGGGTGAGTCTTTGACCACTACGTCAATTTTGACCATATATTCTTGACGTCAAAAAAAACATTTTCTTCCTATAACTTTTTTCCAAATTTGGTCCTGTTCAAAAGATTTCATTTTTAGCTGTAATATTCAAACGACAATTGTAATGATCTCTTGTAGAAGGTTACTGAAAACAGTTGCATATTTTGGCATCAATAGATTGATTCCATTTCTTGTGGGTTTCTCATACAGATCTCTTACATCTCTTACAGATTGGTTGAATTATAGATAACCGTCTGTATCTTGTACTTCCTAGAATCATTAGTCTTTTTTGCAGATAGAATCATTTATCATATTTTTTCCTAAATTGCACCATATCTGAGATATTCGAAGTTGAAAGGAATTAAATCGATATAATCATCTGATGAAACATGAATGAGTGAATCATTTCTTAGAGGGAAAATAATGTTTTTGAACAATTTGAGCAATAGTGCATGCTGTGGAAGGTAATTTTTATTCAAACTAAATTGAACTACAGAGGGGTATTTGCCCAATGTGAAAACTTGAAATGCTTATAACTTTTTAACGCAACTGAATATGGAAAAACGGTATGGGAAAAAATGTTTTTTTAATCTTAAAAACCTATTGTTAAAATTAACGCAGTGGTCAAAGACTCACCCTGTACTCAAGTCTAGATAACTTTCTGCGAATAAACCAGAGCTTCCTCTGGTATCAAGGATGAGCAATGTACTTAATGGAAATAAGATAAATTGTTTACTTTATTTCATCTTAAATATACTAATTACAACAAAGTACGTACACTTATTTCAAAAATTCCTTTAAAAGCAATTATATTGACGAAACAAATGTTAAGATAAAAATAATTCAAGGCCAGATATACCTATTATAAAATGGCAGAAAATATTTGTCTGAAATTGCGATTTTTACCACGTGATCCGGTGCGACCAATGAAAAATGATGTTGAACAGGGACGACAATTAATACTTACGCTCCGCCCAAATGCAGAATTTATAACAACATGAAGCATAGATTATCGTGATCCCATATACTTATAAAAATCTAATGTCTAATACTGTGCGTGTCAAGATTATGGAAGAAATTAATTTTCTCAGAAGAAAAATATTTGGCAACAAATCCTGAAACAGGTCATTTTTCGTTACACTTCTACCAAATTTTTGTTCTTTTTGACTGCACCCTATGCCATCCCAATTAATCTTCTAAATTTTTTTATTAGGGAAAGTGGGCCATGTGGTACCTTTTTGACAAGGTCTTTATATCTTCTTTACGGGCTTGCAGACATCTTCGAGAAATTTTTTTGTTTGAGTAGTTGATATTAAAGAGGTTTACTGTATGTGTACTTTGTCATAGCTCATTTACTTGGAGACTATGGTACCTGATGAAATTTGTCACCGAATGAAAGTTGACCATTACAGTTTTGCTCATGCACAACTTTCAACCATTTAATGGAGAAAACTATGGAGTGACATTGGAAATTTATTTTCGCATTCAAGTACCATTCGGAGAATCATTGTGCATTAGAAGGTAAGTTGTTAAATTTTCAAAATGGCTAACATAATTTTGGATACAATGATCAAAGCGCTTGACTAATTCATCGTGTACCTTCTGAAGAGTTACTAGAGTTATTTTACTCATCTTGAACCTTAGTCGGTTTTTCAAGCCATGACAAAGTGCGCATATTGAAAACCTCTTTGAACTAACTAGGTTTTCAAAATAAAATATAAGGACCTGCTCAAAAAAGTACCACTTGATCTAATTTCCCTATTAAATTAAGAGGTTTGATGGGGATGGCACAGGGTGCAACAATAATATATTATTATTCTATATATTGTATATTACCGATTTCTTTGTTACTTCTTTTGAAATTAGTAAAAATCTTGTATGCAATACGTTACGAATTGAAATTTTGTGTAACTCTTAAGGTTTTTTTTTATAAAGATCAGCTTACAATACTCATATTATCATGTAAATTACTACCCACATGAAACTTATACTCATAATTATCTTATTGTTGTCTTTCCACTGCATAATTTCCATCGAAACATTAAGGGAAGTGTAGTTCCTCGAGGACTTCTTGATTAACTATCAAATTAGACGAGCAAACTTAGTCGGTAACCGCACATCATAGCCGCTGTGCGGCTGAAATAGAGGGGTGTTAAGCCCCTAGTCCACCCCCCCAATTTGAAACTGCGTGTTGGCAAGTGCCGGAACCACTGCTCTTTAGATGGATTAGATCTGGGGTGAATTGAAGCAATTGCTCAGTTTGATGTCGTTGATGTTCACTTCTCGGTCATTCGAAACGGCAGATGGTTTATAACTTTGTTTCACATTGAGTTTCAGTTCTTTTTTATCACTTGGGAATTTTGGAAATATCGATGATATTTGGGGTGACTACTCCGAAGTTGGATACAAGGTGGACGAATTTTGATTGAAAAGTACCTTTAAGTCTTGTGGAGTGTTAAAATATAATAGCTAAAAATTTTAGGTTACTAAATCTACATTCCTTGAAAAAAAAAACAAAAATACAGAAATAAAACATACTGTTGAACATTTTTCACAGATATATTGTAATCAGATATCCAAAATGATTGTGCACTAGGTTGGATTTGATAAGTATCCATCTTTGGCAACAGAGAGAACTGTAGGTAGAAAATCTGTTAACCATCTTTTAGTACCTTCTACAAACGACGTCTGTAAAAATTTTGCACCAGTTCATTGAGTGGTTTCGAT
Organism: Micraspis discolor; assembly: GCA_030674115.1. Taxonomy (NCBI): domain Eukaryota; kingdom Metazoa; phylum Arthropoda; class Insecta; order Coleoptera; family Coccinellidae; genus Micraspis; species Micraspis discolor. The sequence goes on from JARTUT010000873.1 coordinate 4,171,325, forward strand.
TAACCGACATTTCATAGTGAACAATTTTGTATTTTTTCGAAAGATAGAAAAGAGCAATATCGATCAGTGATTCGATTTCTGTATTTGGAAGGGAAGGCGAGCGAGGAAATCAAAGATCGGTTGGTAGCTGTGGACTGTGGACCACCGAGCACGTCCGGAAGAGGTACCGTATTGGTTGATCTCAGAGAAAGATTAGAGAGATTGCTGAGATGCTAAACATTCCTTACGAACGCGATCACAATATTTTACATTAACATTTGGAAATGAAGAAGCTAACGGCACGATGAGTTCCCCGTTTGCGGACAGTGGACCAGATACGAAATCGTGTGACAACTTCGAAGGACTGCCGGTACCTATATAAGGCCCATCAAAACCAGTTTCTGAAGTGATTCGTAACCATTGACGAAACCTGAATCCACCACTATATCTACACTAGAATTTTTCTTATGTTTTATAGGTCGTATCTCAGGGCTCTTCGAAGGCCGATTCATACGACCCATGTTCAAGAATTAATGTGTGATTGAAAATTAATTATGAATGTTTTCTCGTTTTTGCGAGCTTGTTTCTAATGGAACAGCGAGCTATCGTTTGGCCCAATTGTTTGTAATTATCGAATATAGAGCCGAAAATGGTCTTAATCGATTGGATTCGACTTCCTGACCTCATGTCAGTGTTTTTCTTGTAATAATACTTTTATGATTAGCTCATAGTTTTAATTTGTTCCTCTCAAATTTCTATAAGCAATTTGAGCATGACTCCATTTACTAGTCCTGTCCCTTACTTTATATTTATCATTTTATGGTCGCTATAAATTCAATTTTCCAAAGTTGACCCCACTCGTATTTCCGATTGAATTCATGATTCAGAAATTATCTATTCAGTAGTTAGCCAAAAGACCGAATATACGAGGGATAAATTTCAAAAGCTTTATCCCTATATGGACAAATGAATTTTTGATACCCCACTTAACAGATTGATTAATGGTGTCAACTCTTTATGAGCTTCTGTTGTGACAGTTTTATTGACGCCTCAACTCTCCGATGAATCGATAAATAATTGAACCAACCGCACAACTGATATATGGCATGCTTGTCTTGCCCATCTGTTATTGATATAAGTTTATTACTTGATATATACAATGAGTAAATACATCGTGGCAAAAATTCAAGGAGGGAATTAAAATAATAAAATATGTTTTATACATTGAGTGTCTGAGAACAACCCCTAAAAAAATATTCCTGTTTTTTTTTCTGAAAAACCCCCTATGACGGAAAAGAGATCAGACATTTCATACCTGCAAAAAGCATGTTGAAAAAGTAAATGGAGCTCCCCTATGACTAAGTAATGGAAAATATGTACATAGCGACCCAAACTGATACCTCGTTGAATTATGTGAAAGGCATTAGTATAAAAATGTTGAATTTTTCTCACCTTTCAATTGTTCGAATTGTCTCATTTGAAGGTCGAAAAACCCATCCGAAACTCAAGTGTCCAATACCTTCATTGAAAAATGAGATATCAATTTTGGTTTTAATGTACTTACAATTTATGCTAAATAAATTGCCAATGCACTGATGTAATTTTTCATTATTCATTGTTGAGTTGAAGCTTTGCTCTGAACGTGGCTGGTGTAAAGATAAAATGACATAGCCTAAACATGGTACTTCGTACTCTCTTCAAAAAGCTTCTGAGAAGTATAGATACCAAGGAAAATCCGAGTGCAGACCTAAAGCTCATGCGTTCAGCAGTAGATGAAGAATATTTACACCAAGGTCGGATGATATGAAGCGTATCCATTCTACTTGAACCGGTAGAGTTAAGGATATAAGGTGCTGGAAGGGTAATGTTCATCAGTGGACGATCATAGCTGATTTATAATTATATACAGTGCCACGTACAGTTCCATGCACATTTGCTTATACTTCTCTGTATAAAATTGGTGTTTCATATGGATGAAGCTGAACAATTACGTTCAGTCCTAACTTGTAGGTTATATTAAACGAAAAAGAATATGATTTTATTGAGGTCTATAAAGCGTTTGTGATATAGCGATAAATAATTAGTGAATCTTCCCCACATAATTCAATTTAGCTCTGAAAATTTCGGGAGTAAGTCAATTATATTAAAATTTAAAGACTTGAAATCCTTAATTCTAATCCTAAGTTTTCTAATGCGAGATGTCAAGATGAATGACGTTATTAAATGAAAACCAGTGACAACGGATTTTGATCGAAATATGATATAGAGTTGTAGGTACACACCGATTATTGCAAGCTTTTTATCAGTCTGCTTAGATTTTTATTTTGGTGATCTTTTAATTCGTGGTAATGCTGATATTTCCAATTAGGCTGATAACTGTTGATCCTCACAGACAATATGTACTGATAATGTCATTAGGACATTTGCTAGTATTAATAACACATATGGTGGAACAATCTATTTTGCATTGGGTGCAAGAAATTACAAGATGAATTATTTCATTATTATTCAAAATTTTTTTCCAACAAGACATAATAAGATGCAGAATAAGTTCGAAGCTCTCTTCCCTTGAAGAGAATATCTATCAGTTTGCCCACTTTAAACACTTTCACTGATATCAAGGAGCTGGAAGTTTGCGAGAAATAATCTAATTGTCAAAAGAAGAGCTAAAATTTGTATTCAATTTTTCACATGAGCATATTATTTCGATCTATCATCAATTCATTCTTTGTTTTTGACGTGGCAGTGTCAGTAGTAATGGAAAAATTCGACCATTATGCAATGATTGAAAAATTAATGGAAATTCATTTTGAGATGGTAGAAGTGTAAGGTATTTAAGTGAACTGAGAAGTTTAAAAATGACCGTACTAAGATTTCATCAGGTACTATTGTCTCTAAACGATTTTATTTCAATGGTAGTGTTAAGGAAGTTTAGGGTAATCTGAAGCTGGTTGACCAAAGCATGTTAAGAGCATATTTCAGAACAGTATAGCAGAAAAGGGTATGGCGTCAGCTTATGCGAAGATGATTTTGTTGATTGATTACCTTGAAAAAGATAAAAAAAATTAGGGTCACAAAACTGCTCAAAACTTCAAGTTGCTGGTATTTCATTGACACATTCAGGTAATCTAAGCCGAGACAACAACATATCATGTAAATGGGAAATAATCCCATTATTCAACAAGGCCAAAAATCGAATCGGTATTTTCGACATCTGTCCGCTAATTTATCCCCATTAACAATTATAACACTTTAAATACGAAATTAAACAGAATGAATAAGAATTAGCACCGATGTCATAGGCATAGTTCTTTGTGCCCAGTTCCCTTGCCCTCCCCTGGCTGAATTGAAAATGCAAACAGAGCCTCACCCTCCGCACAAAGCCGAGGCTATATTAACAATATAAATTGCTACAAGTCGAAAATAAATAACACGTAAACGGCTGGTGACAGAGCGACAGATGGTCACCTGCTAATAGAGCATGGTTTGGTGTTGAGCATTCAGATGGGGTCCAGAACCTGCAAGCCAGAAAGGAGACAGGAGTCAGAATGTAAACAAACGGCCCCGTGATAATTGCAGAGATGTGACGATCTGCCCGACTGGCAGATTGGTCTTATTTTTATCATAAATTTTATGGAACTAATGATGCAGAAAATAAGGATTAAACAATGTTCTGATAAGAAAAGTGATCAATTAGAAATCATTTAATCTTTGACGGTTGGCGCCGAAGTGAATAATATGACCTAAAATACAGACTAAGCAGGAGTAGTGATGTCATTGTGAAGTTGGCAAGATTGCAAGGACATATCCAAAGGGGATAGGGTTCATGAGCCCCTGGTGATCTACTTCCAACTTGATTATTACATCTATATATTACTTTTAACTGCTTTTTGTAAGCCTGACAATATCACTCATCAATTATGTGCCCATTTGCTGATTGTAGACAAAACTTTAACTCTATGGTGGCACTGTTATTTCTTCGTTTTACCGTTCTCATGCTAAATCAACATATTTATGATTTCAGCTACTGACTTGGGCAGGTCAGCATTGAAATGTTATTATATCAGGTTAGAAAACATGATTTTTACCAATTCCTTTGAACCGGCATTGCAAAGCAATATATTAAAAAAGAACGACCGTAAGTGCCACACTGTGCTGCACAGTGCACAGTTGCACTTGTGGTTTTGGTTCTCTGGGATCATCATGCGTCAATCATGACTAGCTCGCGCCACTGGAGCGATAGTTATTCGTAATTGTCGTGCCTTTTTAATATATTTTAATTTTCTTATTTTGTAGCGGCAAACAGAAATACAGAACCACCTGCTTTTTTATAACCAATCATAAAAACCCTTTGCAAGGTTGCAGAGCTAGTAATCAACCGCCTCAATCAACTGTGGAATGTCTTAGAAGAATTGTTCACATCTTTCTTCTTCCATTGTGTGATCTATTACGCTCTTCGACAGACTGTAGAGTAGAGCATCCCCCTGATGTTCTGAGTTTGGTTTTTCAGTTTGTCGACGATACTCAATTCTTGATTTCCCAAGTATTCATCACGATAATTCTGAAAACCTATAGTCAAAATGAGAAACAACCCCAACAAATATTGTGTTCGACAGTGGATCAATATTCAATCAATAAATTTGAGGGCTGGTTGGGAGCTTCAATGGCAGAAGGCAGAGCAACATTAGAGGTATCTCTATATTTATAGAAATTTTTTTTGAGTGGCAGACGAAGTATTCTTTTTGCAAAAAGACATAAGAAAATGTTGTTGTCAGGTTTAATTTTTTTGAGTAAAATCTTTATCTTGTTTTAGGTTAGAAAACAACGGACTCAGGAAGTCTCCGAGTCGTATGCCTCTTTCTATTGCTTTATTTAATTTTTCCTTCGACTTTGTTGTTCGTGTAGATGTTCTTTATTGTTTCAATAATCACCTACTCGGTAAACGCCTCTATATCAATTTTCCTCCAATATCTTCCCAGTCGTGTCTTTTTCTGGAAAGTTTTCCGAGAACTAGCATTCCCTTAATCGACCAATCACATCCCGTCCCCTCCATGCATAAAGGGAGGTCGGAAAAGGCCTTAAATCAGGCGAATGGATGTTAACGATGATCGTAGATGGCATGTTTTAAGGCTCTCCAGCGATTTCTCCGATTGCTTTCTGATATTTACGAGCGGGAAGTACGCGGGGACCTTTCGTTTAATGCGTACAAATCGGGGATATTAGAGCGGCACGTCTTCCGTCTAGATGGTGAAAATTCAAATGGATCCCCCCTTTATTTCCCGGCCCGTGAGCGGGACCCCTGTTTGTTTTTCTTCCTGATTTATGCCGTCGGAAAATCTCCGGTTATTCCTGATATCGGAGTCGGCTGGAGTTTTATGATCGATGAGGTTGATCAGAGATGAATAAGTAGAGTTTGAGAAAAGAACGTATATGACTGTGGTGGTCTCAACCTTTTTTTTCGAAAATAAGGTTTAAATTCAGAAATGGGTTATTTAAAAGATTGTATTGCTGATTCGTTTTCATCGAATAGTACAGCAGCTATTAGCATCTGAAATTTCCTTAATAACTACTATGGGGTTTTCCAATGGGGACTTCACAACTTTGAATTTAATTTGTGAACGCACCTTTTGACCAATCATCGAACTGTCAACGTCAATTTATTCAGTAAAGTGAACATTTTCATTATGGTGAAGTACACGAACGAACAACGTTTGCAAGTTATAGAAATTTACTACCGAAATTCGGAGTCGGTGATCGCAACTTTAAGAGCTTTAACTCCAATTTTCGGTCGTAATTCGCGCCCTAGTAGATAGGCAATCACAAGTTTGGTGCAAAAATTTGAGTCTACATATTCGCTGTTGGATGTTGTAGTGCCAGTGGCCAGTGAGACAAAGGACCGGTCGCAGTAACGAAAACATCGCTGCCGTTCGGGCTTCCGTAGCCGACGACCCAAATCAGTCAATTCCACGGCTTTCTCAAGAATTGGGCATGCGTCAGACCACTCTATGGCGAATTATGCATAAGGATCTTGGTTTACACCCGTACAAGATCAAGCTGACTCAAGAATTGAAACTGTTGGACCATTTGAAGTGACGTACGTTCTCCGATTGGGCTCTGAAAAAGCTGCGCCACGATCCTGATATTCATCGAAAAATCATCTTCAGCGATGAAGCTCAATTTTGGCTCAATGGCTTTGTGATTAAGCATAATATGCGTTATTGGACTGGCAGCCGACCACACGTGATTCACAAGACTCAATTGCATCCCCAAAAAATCACGGTTTGGTGCGGTCTTCACGCCAGCAGCATTATTGGACCGTATATTTTCGTTGCAGCTAACAATCATCACGTTACAGCCAATGGCGACCGCTACCGCTCCATGATAACGAATTTTTTTTGGCCCCAATTGCAAGGTATGGACTTGGCCAACATGTGGTTTCTACAGGACGGTGCCACTAGCCCCACAGCACACGTAACAATGGGTTTATTGAAGCAGACTTTTGGTCACCATGTAATTTCGAAAAACGGCCCTGTCGATTGGCCGCCTCGTTCATGCGATTTGACCCCTCTGGACTATTTTCTTTGAGGCTACGTCAAGTCACTGGTCTATGCCAAGAAGCCGACGACATTGTAAGAACTCAGAGGCTGAAATGTGTGGCTGAGTCTTATTGAAAAACCCACTAGAATATTCAACCGATCATAGAATATTTTTGAATGAGGTAAAAGGTTGAAACAATTTGAAAATCGTTTGAATAGCATTTAAAGAAAGGAGTCTGTCACAAGATTCGAATCGGAATCTTTCAAATAAACATCATCTATGATGCACCAAGTAATCGTTTAATTACGTGCGATCTGCAACGCTTAACATTAAAAACACCGTAGTGCACTCATAACTTTAGCGCTCTTCCGTTGCAAAATCCGCGGTCGTAAAATCGTAGGGGTAAACGGGGCTTTATATTTACGACTGCAATGATCCGGCTGATTACATTAAGTGGGCAAATTAATTTCCTAAATAAAATAACACTCGTTCCGGGATCTCCCTTCTTCCAGCCGACCAACCATCAAATATCCACCCCGGTAATGGCAGGGGTGTACTCGGCCCCTTAGATGGTCGGTTTGAATAAATTGGCCGCATATGATTTCACGGTTCTCTGGAGGGTTGTTTGAAAACCTTTCAGGGATAATTGGACTGCATTTATGAGTGTGTTGAAAGGGTATAAGCAATGGTGATAGCCTATTTAGTAAGAGAGTGTAACTTTTATATAAGATTGAATTCGTGTTTTGTGTTGAGTACTGCAGCAGGTCGATTTGCTAGAAAAAAATCACAAAAACACTCACGTTCGGTCAGGAGCTTTTGTGCGCTTGTTCTAGAGTATTTTCCCCTACTCTGGAACAGTGTGATAGTAATATAACCGCCACGATGAATTAACAAACCTATTTCTCAAATTAAAAAGAACTAAGAGTACTCACTGTTTTTCTCAAGTCATGTTCGAAACTCAAATTGACTTCTGTGATTGTTCGCCCTTAATTGAATGAAGATATAGGTATAGTTATAAAGGGTAAAAAAACAATTTATGAGGAATTTCTTTAAAAATATCCTAGCGTTTCGATTTCTGCGAAATTTGGCATTATTTGTTTCAATCTAAGTCGAATATCTTCCAACTTACAACTTGATCCGATGGATTTTCTAGTTCTAGGAGTTTTCAGATGCTCGTAACTCCCCGATTCTCGAAAATGACCGACATTTTTGCAGAACGATAGCACGCTGTTGTACTATAACAAGCGCGTTAAATAAAAAAATCTCTTAGAGGGGTAAATTAAAATTATTTCAATGTGTCGTTGAAGCATATTTGGTTCATTAATTGCGCAATTTCTACTCAATCTCAAGAAACTAAAAATTCAAAATTACACCTCTTATTGGTACAGGGTTGGTAAGCTCCTGGATGTTTCACTGGGCCCATCGTGCAGCATCAGAAACGTGCTCAGATCAGTCCCTCCCTGACTCCTCGTCATCTCGGATCAGGCTCGGAGCTCAAAGCGACGAGGGCGAAATTAGGGTGTAGTTAAACGTATTAGGATATTAAATTATCATGACAATGGCGCGCAATCACTAGCGGTCCCCGGCACTGATAAATACCGTGCAAACATACGGCCCCTTTGGCCACAGCAGGTTTTATGCGCAATATGCTGACAAATCGTGGGGCAGACACTTTCCACAACCATGAATAATCGAATAAACTGCCAACTGTAGATATATGCCAACTATTTAAGACAAATGGAAGGAGGATTAACTAAATTGTTAAGTTGGGAATACTACAGATTGATTTTGGCTTAATCAGTTCCTCTTTGTTTGTAGCATTCAGTAGTTGAATAAACTTAACAAATTAATCACAAATACTACAGATTGATTGTGGCAGATTCAGCTTTCCTTTTTTATACAATTTACCATGCACATTTGAAAACATCCAACAGAGATACAATATGAAAAAAGTAAACTGCTTCGTCTACCTCCGAGTATGAATTCATTTAAAAAACGTTTGAATAGCATTTAAAGAAAGGAGTCTGTCACAAGATTCGAATCGGAATCTTTCAAATAAACATCATCTATGATGCACCAAGTAATCGTTTAATTACGTGCGATCTGCAACGCTTAACATTAAAAACACCGTAGTGCACTCATAACTTTAGCGCTCTTCCGTTGCAAAATCCGCGGTCGTAAAATCGTAGGGGTAAACGGGGCTTTATATTTACGACTGCAATGATCCGGCTGATTACATTAAGTGGGCAAATTAATTTCCTAAATAAAATAACACTCGTTCCGGGATCTCCCTTCTTCCAGCCGACCAACCATCAAATATCCACCCCGGTAATGGCAGGGGTGTACTCGGCCCCTTAGATGGTCGGTTTGAATAAATTGGCCGCATATGATTTCACGGTTCTCTAGAGGGTTGTTTGAAAACCTTTCAGGGATAATTGGACTACATTTATGAGTGTGTTGAAAGGGTATAAGCAATGGTGATAGCCTTATTTAGTAAGAGAGTGTAACTTTTATATAAGATTGAATTCGTGTTTTGTGTTGAGTACTGCAGCAGGTCGATTTGCTAGAAAAAAATCACAAAAACACTCACGTTCGGTCAGGAGCTTTTGTGCACTTGTTCTAGAGTATTTTCCCCTACTCTGGAACAGTGTGATAGTAATATAACCGCCACGATGAATTAACAAACCTATTTCTCAAATTAAAAAGAACTAAGAGTACTCACTGTTTTTCTCAAGTCATGTTCGAAACTCAAATTGACTTCTGTGATTGTTCGCCCTTAATTAAATGAAGATATAGGTATAGTTATAAAGGGTAAAAAAACAATTTATGAGGAATTTCTTTAAAAATATCCTAGCGTTTCGATTTCTGCGAAATTTGGCATTATTTGTTTCAATCTAAGTCGAATATCTTCCAACTTACAACTTGATCCGATGTTTTCAGATGCTCGTAACTCCCCGATTCTCGAAAATGACCGACATTTTTGCAGAACGATAGCACGCTGATGTACTATAACAAGCGCGTTAAATAAAAAAATCTCTTAGAGGGGTAAATTAAAATTATTTCAATGTGTCGTTGAAGCATATTTGGTTCATTAATTGCGCAATTTCTACTCAATCTCAAGAAACTACAAATTCAAAATTACACCTCTTATTGGTACAGGGTTGGTAAGCTCCTGGATGTTTCACTGGGCCCATCGTGCAGGATCAGAAACGTGCTCAGATCAGTCCCTCCCTGACTCCTCGTCATCTCGGATCAGGCTCGGAGCTCAAAGCGACGAGGGCGAAATTAGGGTGTAGTTAAACGTATTAGGATATTAAATTATCATGACAATGGCGCGCAATCACTAGCGGTCCCCGGCACTGATAAATACCGTGCAAACATACGGCCCCTTTGGCCACAGCAGGTTTTATGCGCAATATGCTGACAAATCGTGGGGCAGACACTTTCCACAACCATGAATAATCGAATAAACTGCCAACTGTAGATATATGCCAACTATTTAAGACAAATGGAAGGAGGATTAACTAAATTGTTAAGTTGGGAATACTACAGATTGATTTTGGCTTAATCAGTTCCTCTTTGTTTGTAGCATTCAGTAGTTGAATAAACTTAACAAATTAATCACAAATACTACAGATTGATTGTGGCAGATTCAGCTTTCCTTTTTTATACAATTTACCATGCTCATTTGAAAACATCCAACAGAGATACAATATGAAAAAAGTAAACTGCTTCGTCTACCTCCGAGTATGAATTCATTTAAAAAAATTAGATAGCAAGGCAAAAAAGTCGCCACAATATCTGGGCATGGAGTGTAAGTCTATATATTAATAAGATGTGCGTAGAACCCTTGATCACGTACGCAGCGGAGTGCTGTAACCAAAAGATAGATGAAAGCATCTGAAATGAAAACCAGATATAGTTATCTGGTTACACATTATGAGACAGACAGAAAAATACCCATATTGAGGGGTAAGGTGCATAAGAGGAAGATCGGGATTATAGAATGAACATGTCAATAGAATGATGAATACTTGACTCACCAAAATAGCGCGACATGGAACGCCAATGGCAAGAAGACCAACGAGCAGACAGACAAAAAGAAAAAGAAAAATAGTTGACAGTCAATTTCAGGAGAGCAATGAATCAGATAACCTGGATAAAATGAGTAAAATGCCTTAATGCAGAAGAAGAAGAGATTTATAAAGATTCAGAGATAAGACAGACAAATATCTTTTTGGCATTGAAATAGTATTGGCTACAGCTTGAATTATCAATTTGGTGTAGGAGAATGTGATAACTTAGATTTACTATTTAGTAGGAATATACAAAATTCATATAAAATAGCTAATAGTTTTGATGATACTAGTTCTGGATGTCGATGCAAAATTGACGATGAAACTTTCTGAAAAAATATGAAAAAGCTATAAAATTAAAACTGGAGCTTTTGGGCGCCCATAGAATTATCCACTTCTTTGTGCAGGGAATTTTCGTTAGTTAATTCCACATCTTACAAATCAGATTTGACGCCAAAAGCTGTCTTTTCTTTCATTAGACATTTAGAAATGTGCTATATAAATGAAAATAGCAATTGTGTTAGTAAAAGAACAGATATCAAGGGGCTCAACAATATTTACAGTTATCTTTTGCGATCAGACTTAAAAGATGCCCCCCCTCCATTGTGGAGCCTAACTGACACCACTTTATAAATGTCAAAATTAAGGAAAAAGATACTATGCAAATCAGCACTCTGTGATTCGCCTAACCTATAAGAACACTCTTCATAATTCGTATTTTTGAGTTTTTTTTGGGTTGTTTCTTTTGACTTAGGATGAAGGTGGTTAGCGAATTTTATAATTGACTAAAGAGAATATTTATCTTTCCTTGATGCTTCTTTTTGCCTCCCTCTCACAACTTGTTATTTGAGAGTAAAACAAAATTTATGTAGTTAGTCCTAGAATTATTTTTAACTTGTTTTTTTGTACTTCAGTTTTCCACAAAGAGTTTTCTGATATTTTTAAGCACCCTGATGAAGGAGCCAACCGTAAGCTCCGAAATATAGGTGCATTAACCAATGGTTGTTTGATTAAAATAGCCCTACATGCCGAGCCACCCAAATTTTTGTCACCAGATTACGGCAACTTCTTTTTTGTAATTGAAAGAAAAAATCTGATAATCTCATAACATCTGAACCATTAAACTGATTAAGCCCAATAACTTGACCGAGACATCTCGTCAACAAACCTATTCTGAAAATATTGAGCTGTTCCTCATCTCCTTTGGATAATAGAGGGTATACGGCCAGCCTGACAGACATACTCAAGTTTGGCCACATATCTTTAATCAGAAACTCAATCGAAATTTACAGACATTTGGTCAAAACGACAGCACGCTGTTCTGGTAAGAACAAGTGCACAAAAAGCATATATTTCAAGTAACCCTTCTGAACATGGAATGGAGTTTCTGTTTATACCAAAAAACCCCAAGCTACACCCGAATCCCGGCAGAAATATCGATTTCACTAACGACTACAGCTTTATCTGAAATTAGTAATTCCGGATTCAAATGGCGTAGCCGTCGGAAAACAAAGAGTATGAAGTTCGCGAGCCGTAATCCGTTTAAGCTGAGGAGGAACAAAACATCGACAACACATTGCGAAGAGATCTAGTCGGCTGCGAAAGGGATCTCCCAAATCGAGTTAGCTAATTGCGGGGGTGGCAGGGAGATGACGACGTGGCGAGAAGGAAGGACTGCCTCGAAACAAACGGGCCTAATTCGAGGAAGATGGGAGCTGCTGCGTTGCGACGCTCTGCGTCCTCTCGTCGATTGTCGCCTTAATGACGGGGGCGGATGGGGCAGCTATGGGGGAGGATTCGTTGGAATGGCGAGGAAGGATCTGAGAGATTTTAGAAGATGTTGTTAAGCACGACAAGTACTCATACTAGTCGAGTATGAAAATGCGCTCTTGTTCTGGAGTCATTTTCCGTACTTTGGAACAGTATGATACTAATACAACCGGCACATTCAATGAACAAACCTATTTCTTAAATTTAAAATGACCACACAGTTTTTCATGAGTTTTGTTCTAAACTCAAATCCCCTTCTTTTAAAAACCAATCAAAGTATACATATCAACTCCATGGCTAATTAGGAAAACTGTGAGCAATTACTTTTAATTTGAGAAATAGGATGACCTCACTTCAGTGCTTTTCTCATACATTATTCCTCAGCAAATGAACCATTTCGATTAATTTTTCACCAACTGAACACGAATCAATAGGACCGTCCGCATTGAAATTTCTGACGGGCTTTTTGACATTTTTCTTTTCCAAATTCACGAACAATTAGTATTTTGAGAAGAGTTGGGAATTTTTCTATAAGATTGAAGCAAATACGGGTTGCCAGAAGATGAGAAATTTTTTGTAGTTTTGTTTTAGACCGCCGCTGCAAAGCTTCAGTCAGTCGACACTGAATGTAAATGTCAACATAACTAATGAGCATTGACTGTAACTTCTGTTATTGTATGCCCTTGAGTAAATGAAAAAAGGATTATATCTTCTGGTGAAAGGAGGCTACGACAATGATATTTAAGAATATGTAAGATTTCAATAACGTCCCTACATGCACAAATTTATGATTAAATATGTCATATATGAGGTATAACGTATTGAAAAATTGTTTGTGGTAATTAAAAAAAAATTTTCTAGCTTGTCGATTTCTGCGAAATGTTTTGTCATTATAATCTTGGCCTACAAGTGTTGAACTTGCGTTGTTGTAATCAGTATCTTTAAGATGAAATAAAATGAACAATTTCTTATGTTTCCATTAATACATTGTTCATCCTTGAAAAGGACCACTTTTTGAATCGCAGAAGGTTTGCTAATGTTTGATACAGGACGCGATCCACCATTAAATTGCTAAAATACTTCGTTTTAGTAATGAATTCTCACATTTATTTTGTTCTCTGTCTTAGAAAACAGTAATTTTGTTTTTTATATTTGTTTTATGTTCTTTAAAACATCTTATTTTCCCAATATGTCACAAATGAAAGTAGTGCAGAGAGTCTCAATATATTTCGAATAACACTCTTCATCTTAAACATATGCATTCATTAGTTTTTTTTTTTTAATTATCTAACACATTGTTTCGATTATACCAATCATAAAGCAGATGGAAATCTTAATTGCTGTGACTGCTCAACACAATGGGTTATCAGTTTTTATTGGTCACACTGGATAATGTGGTAAAATCGCCGTTTCAAACAAACATGCGTGATTTTATACTATATTTGCTGTTGAAATATTTTAATTTTATCTGTTTCGTCAATCAATATAGTTATTTTTATTGGTAGATTCGAAATAAGAAAATTTCTCCAACTGTGGCTTTCTGTCATAGAACTGTTTTTTCTATTTGACTTTTGTCATAGTACCTGCATTTTTGTTATTTATAATTTTAAGATAAAATAGAGTTAAAAATTTATTTCATTTACATCAATACATTATTCAGCTTTGATAGCATTAAAAGGATCTTTGGTTGACTTGTAGAAAGTTTGCAATTTTTCAATATATTTAATTTTTTTGTGACCTACAATATTATCTATTATTTTATTAATACTAATAAACTTTCAACTTTTTTATTTTGAAACTATCCATGAGTTCTTAGAAACTGACATTTAGCTCGGGGGGTGGCTATCCTTCTCAAATTTTTAATAGAGAAGATTAGGCATATAGTTCATTGATTTGAGACTTAATTATTTCAATTTTAGTTTTAATAATTTAAAGCATTTTGAATAGTCGATTTAAATTTCAATAATAAATTGTTAGTTTTCATACCGCTTGAGAATATATCCTGATGCTTTTGCATAATAATTGCTGTTTTTATATGAATACTTTCTTCCAGAAATATTTTCCGATTCATCATCATTTTTATTGAATAATTCTCCGTTTTTGTGAAAATTGTGAGTTTTTTGGAACTTCTTGTATATTAGCGGTAACTATAATGTGAGATAGTTGACCAATAATTCACAGGGTTACTTTTCTCGATCTACAGCAGTGGTCGAGGAACCGGGATACATTACCCCAAAAGGGCTAAAAATGAAACTTTTGTGGGTAAAACTTTTCAATTTCCTGTTTTAAAAACCTGTTAATATTTTTTTCAACTCAACAATTTAGCGATCTCACTCTAATCTCGCATAATATATTAAACAAAGAATTGCAATGAAAAAATAATAATATTACGTGTCAGCGTTTGGATTAAAGCTGCAATATTGGAGACACAAAGTAGAACAAAACAAGAAAGCTTCTTTAACAAGATTAGCTTTGCTTGTGGAAGGTTGCGAAAATATTACTTTAGTTGACATGAAGGATAAAATTGTGAGACTTCTTATCGAACTCAGAAAGTGGATTCCAGATATTGTCAGTTGGATTTTAAGTCCTTTTAAATATAAAGTTGCTATGATACCAGAAGAACCTTTGGGTTTAACAAAAGTAATTCTTGAACTTCGACCTCATACTGAAGCACGTATTTAATTTGAGAGTAAACCAAATTTGCCGTCATTTTGGACGTCGAAAGCTGTAAAGGCTTTCAAAATTGAACATGAAGAGGCGGTTTGAAAATTGTTGTCATTTGGAACAACATCTTTGTACGAGCAAAGCTTTTCCACTCATTGAATATATTAAAACTGAAGAGAATTCAAATCGCTTTTGGTTGAAACGACATGATACGTGAAGGAAGAATGTTTTCAATTAAGTTCCAATTTTTTCCCGACCGAAATGATATTTCTTATATTTTCTGTGGGAAAGTTCTCAAACCATCTAGATATTAAATTGCCATAAATGATGTTTAAATAAATATTTAGTTATTGTTTTCTTTTAAAAATTATCTTGGGGGGTTAAAATATGAAAAATGACATTGGGTAATATCAACTTACACAAAAAAATTTTGGGGTGATGATTGAAAAATTAAAGTCAATCAAATTTGCTTCATCATCTTGTGAAAAATCGAATTAGTCCAATAAATGTGACGGTGGTCCTTGAGGTATAAAAGAAATTTGGAGTATGCCACAGAATTCCGTCCATATAACGGTTGGAACGTTGAGTTTCACCACCGATACATCGATTCGCAAATTAGATGCGCCCCTACGGCGTAAAAAAGATTTGTGGCGAATTATTGCATATTATGCCCCAAAACGCCTTTCAGTGCGTGTTCTCCATTCAGGAACCCTCTACCTACTCGAGGGGCCACTTCTGCCAGCAAAAGGGATCAAGAAAAGACATACAAATCTACGTGTAACTTATTGTGGCATCCCGAAATTTTGCCGGCATGAAATTGACGTTTATTGTTGACGAGAGGACTGACTTCATCCGGGAACAAACACCTGGTCGTTGAAGATTCTCAAAGAATCGGCATCGATCAACGAAATTTGATGCTAGTTAGGACATTAGAGTGAAATGGCCGGTTCCATTGAGTCTAGTTTATGAATGAACACTTGACTTTCTCAATGGATAGCGCGTAGTGAATTCTCGAACTGGAGTACTACGCTTTGTATGTTATAATAACCTTTTTTTGGGAATTCACACTCGTATGTCACCAATTGCGAGAGAATAGGTCGTTTGGTTCTTAAAGGACCATTCATGAATCCTAAGGACTATTCTAAACATTATCATTCGTTTTCATTTTTCAAATAGTGCTTGTTCGATGGTTTCGATACTAAACAAAGATCGGACATTTTCCTTATTCTACAGGCTGTTTTATAATGGAAGCTCAAGATTTCACAAGTTCACAGTTCGCCCAACAATATGGAAAAAGCTTTTTCAAATTACTCCCTGAAACGCGCCATTTTCAAGATGAAGGTCATATAATAAAATGAATCTCTCAAACTATAAAGTATATTAGCATAAAATGAAACTTGCCAAAGTACTTTATAAATGACAATGAATATTATCATTTCTTTCTCGAAAGATGGAATGATTTATGGTAAAAAACTATAAGCTCTATATGCTTCAACGGTTTACCTTTCTCTTTGATTTATGTATCATACGCTGGAGTCGATCAAAAAGGAATATCCATTCTTAAGTGAATTCTATGTGACTTCATTCTTCAAATAAACTCCTACATCTTCTCGTGATTTCACTAGAGATGAAATGTCAGAACATGTAAGTTAACAATTTCCATCATATATGTACAAATTTTTGTTGAAATCTGACTAATATCTTACGAGTAATCGAATACTTACAATTTTTTTATAAAATTATCCGATTAATCATTACAATATCTTGCATAATATGAAAATTCTGCTTCGTAGATTGAACCCGCGAAAAAATATAAATTTTTTTAAGAAAAGATTTTACAGAAGTTCATAGGATAAAATTAAAAATGGCTATTCCTTTTTCAAATTCTACGAATGATACAAATCGAAAATTGATGATTTGAAATTTGTGAATCTTCATTGATTTAACCTGTTTTTACTATATGTTCAATATATTATTTCAAATAAATTTCCCGTTTCAGTTTTATTATATTTCGCTTGTATGATTTACTTGTCTAAAAATATAATACTATTATATTGTTATATCACCGAAAATTATTTTTTTACGTTTTAGTGTGATCAAAATTGCATTTAAGTGAGTGGAAAAATTCAAATTTAGGATATTATTAAGAATTTAGGAAAACACACTTGAAAATGCCCGAAACGTTGAAATGGAAAAGTAGATTCATTCTTTTATCCCTAGAAACTAACGGTTTCAAAATTAAAAATAAAATGGGGGAACTGAAATAGATATAAACAATTATACAAATCATTCGCACATAAACACTTTTATACCGAGTTAATTCATAATTGTAAAGTTTTGTTCGCCATTATTTTCATTCAATTCAATCTGAAAAAAGAATGTAATAAAAAAAAATTGTTATCATGAATTAGCGACTGCATTCAGTCAGCTCCCTTTTGTACCCAGACCTTCATTAAGTAGGTAGGATCTGTAAAACTGCTCCATTGAATTTAAACCGTTTACCTAATATGTCAAAGTCGTGTTCCATCAATGAATTATTACGGTTAAATGGAGATTGGCCATTGACAAATTTATGACAAATTTGATGGATCGACTGAAAACGTGTTTGTGGGTTGTTTGTTTGAAAATTGAGCATTACTTCCACTCCAGAGTATATTCAACGGAAAGCTGCATCTTATACGTTTAATGCCAATCATAATTTCTTATGAATACAGGGTGTTCCATCTCAGACGACACGCCCTGTTTAGTTGTTATCATATAATTATAGAATGACTCATCTTTGAAGTAATTTCATTATAAGAAATAACAGGTTTTTGTTTTATAATTTTAATCAAATTTCTGATAAGTGAAGATGGACGACCATCTGAATGGTATTGATGACTCAACTTAAAAAGTAAGGTAAATTTTCACAATAGTTGCAATATCTCTTTTTTATTTCATTCTCTATAAATGACTACACCCAATATAGGAGATGTTTCGGTATTTGTAACATTTTCTTTTTTCATGGACAATAAATATAATTTCCAAATAATTTTTTGTGTTTCATTTCTTGAAATTATATATTTGATGGAATTGGTCTTAACTTGTTGGAAATTCATTTTACTTACGTGATTAAAAGGAGACAGTTTTCAATTTCCAAAAACTTTATTTTCACAATGACACCTGTTCTTCATAATATGGCATCTTCAGGTTGTTACATTTTAACTGTTGTTACATTTAACTGGCTCCTTTTAATCACGTAATTGAAATTATATAGTGAATTTACATATTTTCATTGTAAAATTGTTGTTATCTAAAGAGACAAGAAGGTAAACTTTTGAAGTTCTGAAGAAACGTGTAATACAAGCTGATGGGACACACTGTATAAAAAAATCTTAGTAAATGAATGTCGCTCGGTACATTTCATAATTTGGAATCAAAAAACATTTCTCATCTGCAGATCCACGGAAATGCGGCTGTAACCAGCGTCACGAAACCCCGGAAACTTCCATCCTCATCTGTGTTTTGATTCGATTAGCTCTCATCAAGAGCGCTCAGCGTTATTTTTCCGGTCTCTGGTCTGAATTCATGAAGGACTCTAATTTGCATCATCATGACATTGTTTTCAGTTTAAAATACATATCAGGATTTTCCACCCTTCGTGAAAATACAAAATAAATGCACGTTTTTGGCTTTATGGTATGGTTCGTTAGGATGAATCGTAAAAATTTCACTGTTGCAATTTTTTGCAAATATGGTGCTATTCAGTTATTGGTATATTTGGTCAGCATAACTTCGAGAAAAATGATACAAAATAAAAGAAATTTAAAATTTTGTAGCGACAAAAAAATTTCAGAAATTTTTATATTTTTCTTTTTGATCTACGATCGTGGAAATTTTTTTTGCTCAATCACTATGAGAATCGGATTTCTTGTATATTTGCTCTAATTGCTTTTTTGATAGACCTCCATTTCTTGTCGAGATTTTGGTTCTCAAATGGAAAAGGATATCCCAGCAACAAATGATCGCACACAAAGTTAAAGATGGGTTTAGAAACTTGAAGTAATATCTCTTAAAGTTTGGCCATTTTTTTCCGATAAAAAAGTTTTCCTTTCATCACATGACTTTTAAAATGCAACAAAAAATGATGTTATTGATATTCAGAACATCATTGAATCTCAGAAATGTAGGTACCATTTTATTTCAAGAAGCTAGTTTTTTTCATATTGTTTTAATGATTCGAAATTTAGCGCTTTCATTCATAAAAAGATCATCGTTATTTACGAAGTTCCTCCTTCAGAAAATCTCAATAATGATCGCTTTGAAGGTAAGTAGCGAGAAGGCGATTTTTAGTAATTTGGAGTTCAAAAATAACGTTTCTGAAATGACAAGAGTTAAGCACAGTTCTCAACTGAACAAGCTGGCGAACATATGTGTATAAATTCGTGAATATAAATTATTTTCAAGTGAAAATAGAAGCAAGATCAAAAAGTCAACATTTCTGAAAATATAACCTATGATGCCTCCGATTTCGAGGCATTTCTAACAGGAATATCTTGAAGGAGCGACGAAATAACCCAAGACACCTCAACTGCAGAAGCCGAATCTCAATCCAATTTCCAAACAGCGACAGGGAGGAAACGTAAAAAGAGAGGAATGAAATCGAAACTTCCGAAAAAAAACGAGAAAACATCACCGAAAATTACTCTAGAACAACCAAACTTAGATCGAGATACATTCAAAACCAACCACAGAAAACACAAATTAACACAACACAAAATCTCAAAACATCAACACTGATAAGGACTCAAGTAATAATAAAACATCTGCTATGCGGACGACAATACAAAAAAGATACGAGAATTTATTCCCCATAAATACACTGCCAACACAAATAGGATACAAATCGCGAATATTTGGATGGAATTATTTCCAAACAGCACAGATATAACAACAACAAGACAAGGATTCCTGATCAAATCTGACAATACAAAGGAAAATTTGAGTAAAGAAAGAACATCTTAAAAAGAAGTAATCATATTAAAATATTCAGAAACAATGGAAAACAGAGCAACTATCCCAATCACGAAATTGTCTGAATCATACTCAGTCGTCATTTCGCATGTGGAGATGGAAATTGAAGACCAAGAAATTGAAACATTTTTTAGAAACTTAGAAATTAAATTCAGTTATTGCAAAAGAATCATTTCAAAAAAAAAAAAACAAACCAGCCCTCACTGTCTATCAGGATCATAACAGGAGACATTGCTTCATATGAAAAACTGATTAACGAAAAGATCTTCAAATGTAGGCATTATATGGCTCTGTCCTGTTATCCACCAGATCCGATTCCTATACCATGTTCAAAATGTTCACAATTTACACACAAATCTGGGGATTGTAAGGAACCAAAGAAATGCAATAAATGTGGGGGAAACCATAGGAACAACCAATGTGAAAAAAATATCTGGAAGCTTGCATGGAAATAGAATATGAGAAAGGACGAACACTGGAGATTCATTAAGAAACTATCCAAATACACAAGTCATAATCTAACCAACCCAATACAAGACAAGGAAAGAACTGATAGATGATAGAGAAATCACAGACACCTTCGCAAAACTTTTCCAGAATATATACAGAAAAAATAATTACAAAAAATTTAATGAAAACCACAAAAACCAGGTAGAACAGTGGTACCAATACAGAATGCCCTGCACAGAACCAGTGGAAAACATAGAACATATAACAGAAGAGGATTACTGCCAAGCCTTAAATTATGGAAAAAACAGCCTCCGGATACGACAATATACCCAGAAAAAAAATGAGAAAAGTTTTCCTAATACACAACACAATAAGGAAAATATAGATTAATTAATAAGTATTAAAAACACTTATTTTCCCGGTGAATGGAAGAAGGGCATCCTAATTAGAATTCCAAAGACCAAGGCCGACCATACCACGATAGAAAACCAAGACCAATCACGCTACTATCAGTGTTGGCCAAAACTTTTGAAAAAAATTTAAGCTGAAAGAATCAGGACTAAAATAGGACAAGTCATACCACCCTATTAGTTTGGATTCAAGAGAAAACACTCAACCAATCATCCCTTAATTCCAACATACAGTGCCACAAGAAAAGGGAAGAAAAACAGAGCGACCCTTTTTATTGACATACAAAAAGCCTTCGACAGTGTCCAGCATATGGGATTATTATAGAAATTGTCCAGCCTACAATGCCCAAACTATCTGCTTAAAATGTTTGAACAAAATCTGATTCAGAGAAAAATTCAAGTGCGAGTAAAAATGAAACCTCCGTTGCTATACAGTCTATATTGCTATGACATATACGACAATGGAAGCCCAGGATAACATCACATAGACAAGCAAGCATATATGTTACAATGACGATACAGCACTAATAACCCATTACAACACAACAATGTATCCAAAAACTCCAACAACTCACAGACGTGACAGTTGCATGGATGCGACGCTGGAGAATAAGTCCAAACCCATTAAAATCAAAGTTGATAATATTCAACCATCAAATCAGGACCCACTCCCCATATATAGAAGCAGAGAAGAACATAATACGTCCCACAGATAATTGTAAATACTTAGGAATACTCACAGATAATATACTCAGCTTCAAAGCACACATAAAATCCCAAAAGATAGCAGCAATCCCTAAAGCTGGACACAGATCGATCACATACAAAAATTTGGGCATCAAGTTGAAAACTGCTTTTACAATAAATAAAATGATATTCAGACCCCTTCTAAAGTATGGACATACAATCCTCCAGAACACTTCTGAAAGAACTCTCAAAAATCTTGAAATAGCTGACAGGACCTGCTTGAGAAAAATTACTAAGATCAGACACCCTAACAATCAGTTACACAATCCACCAAATCAACTTTTATATGAAGCAACGGAGATAGAGCCAATATTGTCAAGATTGCGGGAACAGAGCAAAATATTGATCAAGGTGATCACTAACAAGACTATTATAACACCACTATTGCACCAATATGACAATGAGAGCCCACCAAAGGCCAAACTACCAGAACTACCAATTTCAGATTCAAAAACATTGCCAATAAAGTACCAACCACATGACCCATTTTCCCTATTCAAAAAATTTATAGGGTTGATGGGGGATGACACAGGGTGTAATAATTGGCCTTTTTCATATTTTGTTGCAAAATTTTTCTTCAATAGCATTTAGATTTATCCATTTCTTGTGGGTTTCTCACTACTACTGTACAGATTGGTTGAATTGCATTCAAATATCATTGAACTGAAGGTCCGTGTATCTTGTACTTTCTAAAATCATTAGCCTTTTTTGTAGATAAAATCGTTCGTCATCTTTTTTCCTAAATTGCACCATTTTTCAAGATATTTGAAGTTGAAAGGAATTAAATCGCTATAATCATCTGATGAAACATGAGTGAGTGAATCATTTCTTAAAGGCAAAATAATGTTTTTAAACAATTCAGATTCAATAATAAATGCTGTGGAAGGTAATTTTTATTCAAACTAACCTTGTCTACAGAGGGGTATTTGCTCAATGTGAAAACTTAAAATGCTTATAACTTTTTAACGCAGCTGAATATGGAAAAACGGTATGGGAAAAAGTGCTTCTTTTAATCTCAAGAACCTAAAGTTGAAATTAACGCAGTAGTCAAAGACTCACCCTGTATAATTTATTTCGAAATTTTCCACATAGGTTTAAAAATTAGAAAAAAAACATTCAATAAATGCTAGTTGAAGAAAAGTATAAAAAAATAAAATAATATTCGCGAACCATTTAACCAAAAAACGTACTTACCGCTCAAATCTGGAAACCTTGGATTAGGAAAATACATCCCTGTCCGTGCCATCAACCATTCCAACTGCATTGGATGAAGTTGACCATGCGATGCTGCCACCTGTACCTTCTGTCCTTCCATCCCATAAAAAGCCGATGTTGATCCAGGCTGTCCCTGAAGATGGTACCCATAAAAACCACCCCCATTTGGTGACGTCGCAGCTGGATGAAAATGATTCAACAAACCAGGACGTGGGACAAAACCCGTACTTTGGGGTATTTCCTCGCTTCCCGGAGAAATAGGTGGACTAGGGCTCCTTGTGGAGTTAGAAGGTGATAAACTCCTAGACGTATCCGTAGGACTGATGGCTCTCTCCGAGTCGCTCTTGGACAAAAGCGCGTCAATACAAAAAGAACCCTTACTCTCGTGGATTTTAGTTTCCATGGACCTAGCTTGCGTATGGTAACCATCCCTAGATTGCAACAGGTTCGATTGTCCTTCCGAATAATGCGACATGTTCATTTTGAAAAAAAAGTCACTCAATCACTCTTAGTCCGAACGTCTTAACAATCCAACATCACAATCACCGGGGGTGTCAATGATGACCAGTTACGTGCATGAACTGACAGCAGAGCGATGTCATGCCACTGGCGCGCGAGAGGTGGTGACAACCTTGTGTGAAACGGGTCGTTGATAAACTAAACGATTTGAAATGTATTATCTCGATAATATCGGGCATTACAGCAACATTAGACGATACATTACACTCGAACAACACGCGCTGCCTTCACTTCTAATTTCTCGCCGAGCGATTGGATGATTCGGGTGGAGGACACGCCTACTACCCCTGTGCGGGATCGTGTTGCCGAGCAACCCCCTTGTGTGTGTTCGGCGATAAGGATACTTATGGAGAACGGACATACGGAATTTGGAGTTCGGGCGTAACAATATTGCGAAATTTCTAGTTAATGCTTGGCATCATACGTATTGGAAGTGCTCTATTGTAACGAAATTTGCCGAATTACAAGATCATTGAGTACACTCGCATGAATTTGAAAAGTCGAGGATTTTTTTGCGGTTGGTAGACCGACACAACGGATGAAATATTCGGACCATTTCTTCTGGGTTCATATCCCTATAAATCAAAAATTTTGGCGCTCTTATTAAACAACTTATGAGTAATTTTTCAAACTTTGAGAAATCATATCTTCAAAATTTTTATTCGGCAGGGACATGTTAACAAATAGTTGATTTGATAAAAGGTATGATATGTCCAAAAAAGAACAATGAGTGTGATGAAACTGCATAACGAAAAAAAATTGATTTGAAGGAAAGTGAAAGGAAAAACTTGTTTTTCTTGTTACTTCAAAACTACTGAACCGATTTGACCGAATAACGAAAAGAACCGAGATAATCAAACCTTCAAATTTACCTTCACATCTCTGTTGTCGAAACTTTGCAAATATTTGGGTAAATTTAAAGGCATACTTTTCATGTGAACAAGAGTGTCAAATATTTGTTGACAAACTAATTTTCGTTTAATCGGAAGTGTCCGGGCTTTGAGAATTTTTCAGCTCTGCAGAGTAGAGTGAACAATATCATGATCTCAATTTTCAGATTCCAAATAGTTCCAGTTTTTCATAAACGTCTGATAGTAACTTGTACTTGAAACACCCTTTATTATATGTAGTAACAATGTTTATCCTAACAGATCTACAAAAAATTATATCTTTCTTCAATGTATAATCCATTAACACAAAATTCAATCATAAATACATTTCTAAAAGTTATGAACGTAATTTGAACCTGGTTTAATTAACACATTAAAAGTTATGCGGGTAATTTGTTCCAATTTCATTAACTTTGGAAGTAAGTCTCCTTTGATCTGCATTTTTGGTTATGAATTTATCCTTTTTTACTTACCCTGTATTTGTCATATTATTTCTTGAATTATTCCGAAAGTAAGTATCGAAAAGAACCTGATGAATATCTATTTTATCTATTTTAAAATATCCCGTTTTCTTGGTATTTCTCACAACTAAAATAGATCAATTCTGGAGCACAAATAAAAAAAATGACAATATTTACTGCATAAATTTCTGGGCGACCCAAAAAGGATCACACGACGATAACCAAACGAATTCGGCACATATTCCCTACATCTCATGTTGACTCAAAAAGAAAAAATGCTATCAGATAAAATACAAATTTTTCAAATTCCATAGAAATCTCGTCTATGTTCCGTCAACAACATTTCGTATTATTTGATTTGTCCCTGAGAACCCGAGAATAAAAAAACCGAAATAACCTTGAAAATATAGATTCGCAGTGACTACCTATTAACATATCGAGTAGGGCGATAACAGTTATTATTTGCAAATTACTTTTCTATTAAGTTTATATTCCTTATGACATGTGTCAATATGAATTGTTGGTTCAGATTGCATTTTTCAGGAGACTTCCCCATTCCCGATGTAGCTTTGATAAGGTGAACTGCACAAACAAAATATTGTTTCATTCGGCAAGTGGAGGGGAAGAATTAAAAATTTCGAATTCGAATATTCAATTTTTTTCTAATTTTGACATATAAATTGTGTAAATGATTTTATAAATAATTTTCCCATTCACGTGTGGAAGTTACCTAAATAATAAATCTATTGATCTTCATAATATAAATAATAGGTAAAGACGTACAACGATAGTTCAAGTAGTTTAGTCTTACAGTGATTCTGTATTTTTGTACTTCCGGGCCTAAAGTGACAACTTCACTCCCTTGTGACAGGTACTAAAGTGTCACATTTAATCCCTGCGGGATTAAATATTGACGAAACTCCCGGAACGATTAAATCACAAACAAACGAATTTAAGGGATATTTTATTGAAAAATACAATTAATTAGAATGGTAATTAACGTTAATATTCAAATTAATATTGTGACAGTTCGTCATATTGACCATACTTTCCTGGGTTAATGCAGCAGGTAACTGACGAGTAACAGATAGGTCCTTATCATATCGAACTGGTGTTTGTTTCGAAGATCCTGCGGAAACAGGAAGCGAGAATGAGGACTGTGGCATAACTATAGTGGACGAATCGGCGACTTGACGAAATATTTTATCTGAAATTTTTTGTTTATTTTTAATAGACGATTCAATATATCCCTCGGCCACGTTGGAGGATTTCCATCCTCCATGTCTCTTCAGCACGTCTATTGTTGCTCCCGAATCAGCTAACAAAGACGCAGATGTGCGTCTAAAACAATGTCCCGTATAAGACGTCGCATTTTCTAATTTCAAGAAAGCTGCTATTTGCCGTGGAAATGTACCAAACATGTTTTTTCCTACTACTCGCGTAGTACATTCTTTGTTGATGTATTGAACAAAAAATTTTGAATGAGGTGTCCCTGTCTTTCGCAATGCCACAAATTTTCAAAATATCGCCACAAAACTGATGGCACTGTTTTCTGAATTTTTGATCACAAAATTTCGGTCAATTTTATTTTTGGTGTTTCTAATCGCAATTAGGAAGGAATCGCCCAAATCTCTCACATCGTCGATTTCTAAATCAACCAACTCTTTTCCACGACAAGCTCCCGCAACGCCCAAAATAAGTGGAACCTACAAAAAAATTGATTACTTAAAATTTCTGAATATAAACACATTTCCAAATTTACCTTAAGCATTAAATATTTATCATCCGGAGCCTCCCGTAAGAACTGATCTACCTGCTCAGACGTGAGAATTCTTGACTTCTTTGGCTTGAATCCCTCATTTCTTCTCTTCAAAAAAGCTAATAATTTTGGAAATTTACTTATATCAATATCTTCTCTAATGTTAATAACCGATTTCAGCATTGAGTAATGTGCCCAGAGAGTTGAGGCACATACCGCTTTTGATTTATCATTTAAGTAGACTAACAGCGCACTTTCAGTACGTTGTGTCACATTTTTTAAGCGGCACCACTTTTTAAAAGCATCGTACTGCTGCTCGTATAGTTTTCTAGATTTCGGTGGTAACAATTCTTCACCTACTTCGGCTGCTCTTTTATCAATATCAGATACACCATCTTCACTCATGATACCAATAATTATCAATAACAATGTTTCTTTACAATGACACTAGTAATGACAATGTTTCTAAATTATAATTGTCACAACGCAATGTTACTATGGTAACTTATTTTAAAGACAGTTTATTAAATGAGTTGAAGAAAAAAAAACTGATTGAAATTATTGAAATAATTAATAAAATCATACCGGAAGTACGAAAAGTATCGTATATACCTTGCGACTGAAGTACATTTAATCCTTCAGGTAAATTATGGCCCTCCCTGCGGTCGGGCCATAAACTTTACCTTCAGGATTAAATGTACTACTTCAGTCCCGCGGTATATAATATACTATTTCACAACCAATGGCGAAATTTACTTTTCGTCGAAGTTTCAAAACGTCAATGAGCTTTGAGTGTCGCTTTATTTGTCAAAATTAGGAAAAATAAGTTTCAACATTAATGACGAAAAGAATGATTCTATTTATTCAAAGATTTCAACACAAAACAATAAAGTGCATAAATAGTTAATATTCATAAATATTTATGGCACAATTATTCAAATTAATTACCGAAGACAATCATTGAAATCTATTCTCTATTGAGTCTATCAAAAATTCGGCATAATGTTAAATTCTTTTCAAAGAGTCTTTCAACAAGAACTTTGTTTTTTAAAACAAAATAAAACAACATGTTGATGACTATGATTCAAATAAATTTTTATTGTCTTACAAAAAGAAAAGTAAGGCATCTATGAATGAAAAATGATATCTGGCCACGACCACGCTGACAGAGGCAAAGTCCTTTCATCGAAATTTTCAATTTATTTTTGGAAAAATGTTTAGTCTCTTTCTTCTATCACATCACATATTTTGGCTGCAATCGATTCGATTGGGTCCGTAAAGACTCTGTCCTTAAGATAGCCCCTCAAGAAATAATCCAGCGGTGTTAAATCACACGATCTGGGTGACCATTTAACAGCTGAATTTCGTGAAATAATGCCATCAGCAAATTTGGTTTGCAATAAATGTATCATCTCGTTGGCTGTGTGACAAGTTGAACCCACAAGTCAGTGTCATGTCATCAATGATATATGCCAAAATTGAGGTGTTAACATCTCGCGATAGCGTGATCCATTGACCGTTACCGCATTTACAACCTCATTTTATAAAAAAACGGCCCGATCACGCCTCCGGATCACATAGCCCACCATACAGTGACACGTTGAGCATGCAAAGGCTTCACAATAATCGCTCTAGGATTTTCAGCAGCCCAAAACGGCAATTTTTGTTGTTGAAGTAACCTGACTAGTAAAAATGGGAGTTCTTCAGAAAAACCAGCGGGTTGTTCCAGAATGAATTGAGCAAATCTACGGCGATGTGAATGATCGATCGGCTTCAATTCCTCCACTAGTTGAATCTTGTAAGGCTTCAAAGCCACATCCTCATGCAAAATTTGCCATGTGGTGGTTTGGGATAACCCAAGTCATTGAGAACGAGAAATTGACAAATTTGGATCTTCTTCAACACCGTGGCTCACACCTGCGATGTTTTCAGTTGAACGGCCTGATTGAACACGCATTGGTATTGGCACATTCTGTACCGAGCCCGTCGACTCAAATTTAGCTACCAAATTCTTAATAGTGGTCTCAGAAGGTCGATTATATTGTCCGAAAATATCACGAATTTTACAATATGTAATTTGAACAGAACCACTATTTTCATAGTGGGTTTTAGTTATTTTATTGCGATTTTCGAGCGAAATTAAATTCATTGTAACAATTACCAAAGCATCTATTACGAATATGTCAAAAACTAACTTCAAAGCTGTCATGTGGTAGGTGTAGACACAATTAAAAAACAAAGTTCTTGTTGAAAGACCCTTTACTATTCAGCACTGTACCAGGACTTTAGAATTGTACTATACAAAATACTAAATATTAAAATGATATTTCGGAGATGTGATTCTTCAAAGTTTGTGTAACTACTCGCAAGCAGTTCAAAAAGATCGTCGAAACGCCTGTCCTGACAGCTTTCTGGAGTTTGTTCTTGGAAGATAGAATGACTTATAGATAAAAGTGATCACTTTCTATTCGATTATAAAAATATATTTTCTTTCGATGTGTATTAACACTTATCATTCGTACACATACTTAAAAAAGGAATATACATTCTAATAGTATATTCAAATACAAGTTGCAGAATGGGCACCTATTCCAACACGAAACGAGGGACGAAGGAGAGAGTTTTTGAACGCATAAGTGTTGGAATTGCCTTCTGCGACGAGTATTAGACGATATTTTCTCTATTTCAGTCAAGAATTGTGAGAAATTTATTGAAATTCAATGAAAAATTCAGATTATACCTCCTAGGGCCTTTTGTATTTTATTTTCGCAGTTGGTGTGACTGATACGAAAATTGACAAATTATAGAATTTGAATAGTATACGTTCAAATCTCTACATGGTTCAATATTGACAACTGACATGCAATGGACGCGTGTTGACATTCGAAAGGATAGGATGTCAGTGTTGTCAACCACAAAACGAAAAACATAACTAAAAACAATGCTGTAATGTGTTCACTACAGCACTGTTTTTAGTACTGTAATGAACTCATTACGACACTAAAGTAGAGAAAATTTGTTATATGAACTTATATTTAATAACATAAAAGAACTCCTACATGGTCTCGTGATGAACTGACTAATATCTGATGAATCGATTTCAAAAAAAGTTTAAATATTTTTTGATGGTCCTCCACCCTCACGATGTCTTGATATTTAATTATGTTATACTCCCATTTGTTGCTCTTTTTTAACAATTTTGATGACTCATCCTGTGAACATGAGTGCTTCTCAAATCTGTGCCTCATTCTTTAATTAGCTAAGCATTAATGATGATCTTGCAACCCATTCCTCTGAAAGTTTCCCTGAAAAGCAAAATAAACATTGATCATGGGGTACTTCAGATGTAAGTGTTCATTATTCTTGGATATCGTCTCCATTAAGTCGTTTTGAGAGAATGGACGTAGCGGTTCTTTCTATTAGTCGCTAATTTATTTGCACAGGAACAATCATATCGAATGTCATGCTGATTGTATTTCAAACAGATCTTTCGGAGGAGTTGTTTGTGGTCTCAGGTAATTACCTGATGCTGATTGACTTCTGGATACAGACTGTTCCACATGAAAATCAAAAATATAGGAAAAAAAACTGACGCGAGGCCAGGATGTTGTTCTCTAACATATACGATCCAAACACGCATTTGTATGAGCACTGACGTAATTATTTCGTAACAATATTATTTCACGACATAAATCAATGAAAATAATAATGTTTGTCTCTAATTTTAGCGTTCTTTTAGGGAATTTAATCACCTCCTAAACCTAACCGCCGACCTCCACCGCCTACCCTTAGAACCATGGAACTTTCCGGATGTTCAAGGCAATAAGAACAGATCAAAAAACCTCTAGGCTCCAATTTTCGGGCAATTTGAATCATTCTTGTAGAAGTTGAAGTGATATTCGTTATTTTTTCGCAACTTGGCATACTCTAGCTGTACGTTTCCGCACATATGTTTATGCGGAAGAAAGTTCCTGAACAACCTGTATAATTTTTTTTTCAATTTCTGATCCGTGAGGTGGTTCGGTTAGAATCAGAAAAAAATCCGAAGAGGACATACTGCGGATAATAGCATAAATTTCGAAGGACAATGTTATATCGGGTTTTCCAATGGGGACTTGACAACTTTGAATTTAATTTGTGAACGCACCCTTAGAACAATCATCGAACTGTCAACATTAATTTATTCAGTAAAGTGAACACTCTATGGCGAATTTTGAGTAAGGATCTTGGTTTACTCCCGTACAAGATCAAGCTGACTCCAGAATTGAAGCCGTTGGACCATTTGAAGCGACGTACGTTCTCCGATTGGGCTCTGGAAAAGCCGCCTCGTTCGTGCTATTTGACGCCTCTGGACTATTTTCTTTGGGGCTACTTCGAGTCACTGGTCTATGCCAACAAGCCGACGACATTGCAAGAGATCAGAGACAACATTGAACCCAAAATAGCGACCGTTTCGGCTGAAATGTGTGGCCGAGTCATCCAAAAATTGGGTCCAGAGAATTGACCGCTGCAAACGGGCCTGAGGTGGCCATATGAACGAAGTCGAGTTTCATTCATAAATGTTATGTTTATACTTCAAGCCAATAATAAAGTTTTTCAAATATCTCAAATGGTTTGTGTTTTATTTAGATTCAAAGTTATCAAGTCCCTTGGAAAACCCATTCTGTAGTTAACACACATATTTTATTATATCAAAATAACTTAACGCCAGCAAATCGATATTTACAATTATTGTTAATCGATATTGGAAAAATTGGATCTCATAGTACACTCTAGATAACATAGTATATTTCTGGCTGACAAGATGATTGACATAATCGGTAAATAGTTACCGGATCATTTGATAAAATCGTTTTCTAAGATATATGGATTTTAAATAATTACAATATAATGGATGTTTTCTATCAATTAAGCTTGTACCACTTGAAATTTACAACGTTTTCAAGTGAATTCAAATAAAAAGTATTCCACAATCGAGATAAATGATAAAATTGCCGATGTGTTATTGGAAAATCACAGAAAATGATCGCACGATCAGTGCCTATTATATCACTCATTCAAAAAAAAAATCCATTATTGGGTGTTTGTTCTAGTAGAATAGCGTGCTATCGTTTTGCCCAAATGCTGTAATGCTCTCAATCAATTGGGTTTGACTTCCTGATGAAGAAAACAGGGTCAAACTTGAGTATGTCCGTCCAGCAGGCTGTATACTTTTTATCGTCTATAGAAGATGGGATAGAGTTTTCATATTTTCAGAATATCTCGGTCAAATTAGTTATTGGGCGGAATCAGTCCAATTGTTCAGAAGCATCTAAAATTTGGTTCTCTATAACTCCTGGAACATCAATCACATCGAGTCGTTACTTGGAAGATGTGTGAATTAGATTGAAACAAATAGACTTGCAAAAGTTCGCAGATATCGATACAACGAAAAACTCTTTGAAAGCTCCCAAAATACTTCATACCTCATAAGATATATGCGTAATATACAGGGTGAGTCTTTGACCACTGCATTAATTTCAACCATAGGCTCTTGACATCAAACGAAACACTTTTTTCCCATACCGTTTTCCATATAAGCATTTTAAGTTTTCACATTGAGCAAATACCTCTCTGTAGTTAGAATGAACATTACCTTCCACAGCATCCACTATTGAAACTGAATTGTTTAAAGACATTATTTTCCCTCTAATAAATGATTCACTCACTCATGTTTCATCAATGATTATATCGATTTAATTCCTTTCAACTTCTAAAATCTTGTAAATGGTGCAATTTAGGAAAAAAGATGATGAATAAATTTATCTGCAAAAAAGACTAATGATTCTAGGAAGTACAAGATACGAACTTTTAGTTCAAGTTTGTTTTTCATGCAATTTAACCAATGTGTACAGTAGTAGTGAGAAACCCACAAGAAATGGAATAAATGTATTGATGCCAAAATATGCATGACTGTTATCAAAAACCTTCTACAAGAGATCATTTCAATTGATATTGTCGTTTGAATATTACAGGTAAAAATGCAATTTTTTTATGAAATTTCAACACCCTATATGTTTTGAACGGGGCCAAACTTGGAAAAATGTTATAGGAAGAAAATGTTGCTTTTGACGTCAAGAATCTATGGTTAAATTAACGCAGTGGTCAAAGACTCATCCTGTATATGAGTAATATATATATTTATAGGCTGATTAAGTACTAATTTTTTTATGATTTTGGTAGTTTAGAAGCATCAGGAGTTTATCAACGTAGTTGATTGTATTTTTGAATTGAAGTTGAATGTTTGATTAAATCTTATCTTACTAAAAACTTTCAACTATTTTTTTCAGTATAATTAAGTTATTTTAGAAATCTTAGTTTTTTTGATTATCAAAACAACATTCAAGACAATCATGTCACAGAAATAAGACTGAAAAATACCAACTACTGAAAAAGATATCAATTTTGGAAACCTTGATTTTAAAAAACACACAAAAAAATTATATCTAGCAAACTATGAAAAATCGCATATCGGTTTTGTCAGATATTCTCAAGTGCGAGGAATATAAAAAACATTATTTATATAACTAATTGGACCTTCCTGTTTGCTGTTTATAGATTATCAGAGAAAAATGTAGGTAAACATT
This sequence comes from Micraspis discolor, assembly GCA_030674115.1. Lineage (NCBI taxonomy): Eukaryota > Metazoa > Arthropoda > Insecta > Coleoptera > Coccinellidae > Micraspis > Micraspis discolor. The sequence continues at coordinate 4,204,441 of JARTUT010000873.1, forward strand.
TTAAATATAAAATTAAAACATATATTATTCATCGTGGTGATTACATATATGTAGAAAATGTATATCGGATGAATCCAGAACTTCTAATTTTATTAATCTTTGGTCAAGGTTCCATCATACAGGTTGCTTATGCTTCCTTCATGTAAATGCGTTAGATTTTCTTCCGAACGAGAGGTCCTAGTGTTGAAGACACAAATTGGTCGCTCACTCCTATTTATGTACCTACCCGTATTATCTATTTTGTCTTCTAATCATCTCCTTATTCTTGAGGTTTCCTTGCCCTGACGAAGCCAATCTAAGAAACACGTGTCAGCAAGTATCATCTCTGTTCATTTCCTTCTGCTACTTGTGGTATTACCCGATATACCTTTTCTACATTTTTAAATTTACTTATCTGTCCTTGTGGTTTGTAGATTCATAACCACGTTAAATTTCATTCGAAAATTTGTCCTTTCTTTCCCGTATGAACGAAATGGAGGGTTCTCAGTGGAAGATCTGTAACTCAAGCTGCCGTAATATTAATCAAAAGTTGACCCTGGTTTTCAGATATTTTAGCCAATTATTTAATTGATTTACACTTACGGAAATTATCAAGGGTAATACCACTAGAGGTGAGAATTTTTTGAGAACACTCTTTTTTGGGAATTATGCGTTTACATTTAACGAAACAAAGTTATCCTTAAAATATTATTATTTCGGGATCACTTTGTTAAGTGAAATTTGTATAATTTTCAAAAAACGACAGAATGTTCTCAAAAAAAATTCGAATCTCGTGTGGCATTTGGAAAGATCATTCAACAATATAAATCAAACGAAATAAAAAATAGTTTTTTATTCAAAAATAACCAGATAGAAGCATAACAACAAATTATTCATCTTGATTCTCAAAATAATAATTATTGATAGTACAATTATTATACACATTCCGAGCATTATTTTTAGAATGATGAAGTAGATACTGATGTTGTTTCTTGAAGGACATTTTTTTCATTCCTTACGGCTGTAATTATTTTTTTGTGATGTTGTTGGTCCAGTTGGAGATACGGTTTCACTGACGCTGCAGAAGAATGCCCTGTTATCTTTATCAGCTGTTCCTCGTCAATCCCTGCTCTGGCTAATTGGCTGACAGCAGTAGCTCGATGCGAATGGTTGGTTATCTTCGACTTGGTTGTGTTGATGCCAATGAGTTCTGCCGATTCTTTTGTCCATTTAGCTATCGTATTGGGACCGACTGGGGAGTTTTTGAACCATGAACCATATTTCCAATTCTTATGTGGAGTAAGATAGTCTTTCAGTGGTTATGTTTGCAGTTCTTTTGGATACAAGTAGCTTATATAACCTCACCGGCCAAATATCTTTTTCAATATTGGGAGTCAGCCATTTCGTTTCCGCACATTTTTGGGCACCACCTTGTCTTGTTTTAGAAAATATCGGATTGTAGGCAATTCGGCCAGTGGGATTACCATCGTTTTCAATTTCGAATTGGAAATGTGAAATTAGGCATGATGAACCCTCTCCTCCGCGCCAAGCAAGCTCCAATGCAGCAATAAAATAAAATTTTCTGTTCAACCCGTCTGGATTATCTTCTTTACATAAGTTGACCATCTTTTTGTGTTGCTCTAAAGACAGCGCCTTGGCACTAACTTTTCTTTTCTCAGGGTCCACTTGCAAAATACGCCTCTTGGCATTTCGTGCATCCCGCGCCGTTTTAAAAGCCACGTCTGTGAATGGATCGAACCTAACGCCCCATTCGGAATAGAATTTTTCCTGCAGCTGTTTGGCAGTATTATTCCACAAGGTTTTTACGACACATTCCTTGTAGTCTGATCCATCTCTTTTCTTCATATTGAAAGCCCAGTCTAGCATAATATTATTGAGCTCTGACAAACTTGTTTTTTCATTTACAAGGTATTCCCGGGCAGCACAGAATTCTTCAAATTGTTTCCAAATGTAGGATCTTGACTTCACTGTATTAAGCGGCACACTTTTCTTCACACTTTCCTCAATTGAAGTAATATTACAATTCCCAAAACGTTTCATTTTTATCTACTTTATGGTAAAATACGAAAATAAACTGGAATGTCGACTGAGAGCTGCGAATGAGTACGCTACATTTTATGGTGAAATATCTGCCAAATCCGTTAATTTGGATAATGTAATTTTATTAATAAAAATTCGACAAGACCACGCACCCTATTTTAGACATCTTATGTAGAACTAAGAGGTAGCTTCGCGTTTAGGTGATGATAGCACAATACAAACTCAATAATTTAAATTTTTGATTTGATTAATATCATAGATAGAACACAGAAAAACCAATATACCATTCATAAAAAAAAACCCTTCATGTTGGCAGAATCAAACCGAAATAAGATTTCTCAATCTCATTATGATTCATTTCCCGTTTTAATTGAAAGTCAACACGTTTCTGTCGAAAGAAAACACTGATCAGAAAGTTATTTAAATACGTTTAAAATCGGAATCGAGCATCAATTACTATGGGACGTTAATATTTGCGTTCGCCAACGGACAGGGAGCTAATGGCTCAGGTTATGTTTGTTTACGTGATCAAGAGCCCAAGTCTCTCTGCTCTTTATTCAAAAATCGATTCGAAGCCAGTTTTTGATTTCTCAAAGTCATCCCATCGACCAACATAAACAAGCTTACCGGCATGACTTTTACAGGGTGTCACTGAACAAGTGAATTTTTTTGATCAAGGATTTGTTATGGCGACTCTGAAATTGACTATTGTCATCCATTTTAGAATGAACAATACCTGATAAAGTACTGACGTGAGTTCAGCGACTTTAGAGAGCTTTTTCTTTATGTTATGGAATCTTAAATCTGTCTCGACGCGTCAAATCGTTTTTCCAGTGATTTTCATGAAAAAACTGCAAGTGTAAATTTATATCATAATTTGACAAACGTGCTGCAAAAAATTCAAAAAACATTGACGTGGGGTCAGATGGCTCTGGCCCTATTGTTGAACCAATTGCCAGTAATTGTTCAAATATGAAAATTTCCGAAATATTTGTTTGTCGAAGACGTGTTAAATATTCAAGTGATTAATCAGGTCAAAGTATTATTAAGAAATGAGTATGATGAAATTGTATAATGAAAAAATGTAGAAAACCTCTGATATGACTTCAGGAGCTTTTGAATATTTTTCTTCCAGTGAGCGATTAATAATAAAATATCTGAAATATCTCATAAATTCAGATCTAAATCACACAAGTGATGATTCTTCGGAATCGAATCTTTGAAACCTCTACGAGCGGTAGATAAGACTAATTCAGAGCACAAATTTGGGTTATCAAATCCGTCAATAGTCTCAATACTCAATACTCTCTTATTTTCCTCAAAGGGCTTCAACAGCATGTTTATTTCCCTTTTTTGTAATGAAACGGTATGTCGAAAATGCTGATTAACGCTTTCAATACTTAGGGGCACCAAAAACCACTGCGTAGAATTAATTGGAATTTTGAAAAAACAAGTCTCCCTATAAGAGCTCCAAAAGTATTGAAAAATTTTACAGCTTTCGTGTATAGTTGGATAAAAAAAATACAATTGAATTCTCTGTCAGGAAAAAACCAAATCACTTTCCGAATAAACCTTATATTATTCTCAAATATCAAGCGACTGCATTCACTTCTTTATGGCTTCAAGTTTTTAGTTTCATTAGTTATTTCATATTTTTTTGACATATTCGTAGTAGATGCTTTGGCAATTGTTACAATGAATTCAATATTGCTCGAAGATCGCATTAAAATAATTAAAAGCCACAATGAAAATGGTGGTTCTGTTAAAATTACATTCCGTAAAATTCGTGTTATTTTCGGACAACATAAGCGACCTTCTAGGGTAGCTACTAAGAATTTGGTCGCTAAATTTGAGTCGACGGGCTCGGCACAAAATGTGCCAACGGCAACGGGTGTTCAAGTGAAAACATCACAACCGCGAGCCACAGTGTGAAAGAAGATCCAAATTTGTCAATTTCTCGACTGGGGTTATCCCAAACCACCACATGGCGAATTTTACATAAAGATTTGGCTGTGAAGCCTTACAAAATTCAACTAGTGCTGGAATTGAAGCCGACCGACCATTCAAATCGTCCTTGATTCGCTCAATTCATTCAACAACCCGCTGGTTTATCTGACGAAATCATTTTTTCAGACGAAGCCCATTTTCAATTGTCAGGGTATGTCAACAAAATTGCCACTTTTGGGCTTCAAAAAATCCTAGAGCGATTATTGAGAAGCCTTTGCATGCTCAACGTGTCACTGTATGGTGCGCTTTGTGGTCTGGAGGCGTGATTGGGCCGTTTTTATCGAAGATGAGGCCGGAAATGCGGTAACGGTCAACGGATCATGCTATCGCCAGATGTTAACACCTCAATTTTGGCATGGCATTGATGGCATGGATATCATTGACTTGTGGTTTCAACAAGACGTTGCCACTTGGCCCACAGCCAATGAGACGATCGATTTATTGGAAACCATATTTGCTGATCGCATAATTTCACGAAATTCAGCTTTTGAATGGCCAGTCAGATCGTGTGATTTACCACCACTGGATTATTTTTTGTGGGGCTATCTTAAGGATAGAGTCTATTCGGAGCCAATCGAATCGATTTTAGCCTTAAAACTCAAAATCTGTGATGTGAAATGCCGAAATAGACCCGACATTTTGCGAAACAGTGATTATAAATTTCGATGAAAGACTTTAACTTCTGTCAGCGGGGTCGTGGTGCATATTTGCCAGATATCATTTTTCATTCATATTGTAATACAATAAAAATTTGAATCATTCTTCATCATCAATTTTTGTTTTAAAAAACAAAGTTCTTGTTGAAAGACCCTTTATTATAAGGAACAAATACTATGAAAATATAGCACGGTGTTTCATTAGTAACAAGCGTGCAAAAATTTCTGCATTACAATCGAACATTAAGCTTTATAATCAATACATAATGAGACTTTATGGAGTTATCTATCCATATTGTTTGGAATTTGCCTGTAAAGACCTTTTTCATGTACTTTCTACATAAATAAATATATTGTCATCATTTCTACGACTTTTGGATATTCTGATCGTTGCTTTATACAGCCAAATGACCAGGTGTTCCACCTGAATTTTCAACATCGATATGATTTCATAGCAGCTCGAAAATAGAATAATAAATCAGTGGATCTCACGGGAATCGGTAAAGAATATACGTGCCATATATTACCAGGAATAATGTGAGCAAACATTGAATGCCGTTTATTTGTTTATTTTGTTATAATCCGGGCTACAACTCGCGATCAGCCCCACCGATAATGGACGGGTATATTAAAACGTAAGTGTTATTTAACAGACGCTTTATCAATTACCGATACGGATAGTTGGCCGAAGAATTAATTTCCACAAAATGTGGTAAAATTAGTGCTCAACTCTTTTGGCGCGCTCATTTATGTGCACAGTAGCATATGATATGCATTGTTGTTGGCTTGTTTGCTGCCTGTGTCCATCTGTCACGTAGAAATTATTTTAATTGACCAATTTTACGCCACTTTATCCACTCGTGTTTTATTATCGCACTGTGTACTTTGTTGTCGACGAAACGCCACCAAATTAAGTTTCATTTACAGTGTCTTGATTTTCAAAATAGCTGGTGACGAATTCCGAATGATGGGGATTTCTAGTTTCCAATAAATCGTGCACTATAGCATGTCGTTATCATTTTTCATTACGTTAATGCTTGCTGAAATGGCCGAATCAAAGGGCTAATCGAGTACTCAAAATATCGAATTAAACAGTCATCTGACTGGGCAATCATTAACTTCTTTTTATTCCCTCACATCAAGAATAAATTGCAAAGACAACACCTCAAAAAGTAGTTAACACATTCAAAAATGTATCAACATATTCATTAATCAACATTTCAAAAGGATAAACAATAATAAACATATGACTTACCTTACGAGAAAACTAAGAGGAATCTTGTTTAGATTTATACAGGGTCTTCTTAAATTGAACGTACAAACGAAAAGGGGAGATTCCTTAAGTGATTTTAAGAAAAAAAGTCCCATACACATGGGATCGCAAACTTTTCGTTTTCGAGATACAGAGTGTTGAAGTTTGAATTTTTTTCAAGTTTTTTCTCATAGTATCTACACTTAACAAGATATTCAACTGAAATTTGGCATAGATATTACATTTGAGAGTTCTCACCACGTGAGATGACAATTTCGATAGATAATCTCCCCTTTTCGTTTGTACGATCAATTTAGGAACACCCTGTATATTAAAAAAATCAATTCATTCTGAAAAACACATGCGCGTTATTACACCGCATTAGTCCAGTCAGAGCTATCACATAGAATAATATGTTGGGGTGGTGTTTTAGATATACATAAGGGTTGACATAATTCAGAAATGCATTTGAAAATAATGTATGGAAAAAATACTAGTTCGTAGTTTTAGATTATACAAAATTTCGGAACCACCAAGTAGATATAAGGCAGATTTATGCTCAACCGATCATTTTGAAGGTCTACAAGAATAAAATAGCTGTAAAATTAAAAGAACACAAATAAATCATTAGAATAAGAGCAATGAAAAAAATTGGTTAGCGATGTTGTACATATACAGGGTGAGTCTTTGACCGCTGCGTTAAATTTTAACCATAGGTTCTTGAGATCAAAGAAACACTTTTTTCTCATACCGTTTTTCCATATTCAGCTACGTTAAAAAGTTATAAGCACTTTAAGTTTTCACATTGGGCAAATACCCCTCTGTAATCCAATTTAGTTCGAATGAAAATTACCTTCCACAGCATCCACTATTGAATCTGAATTGTTTAAAAACATTATTTTGGCTTTAAGAAATGATTCACTCACTCATGTTTCATCAGATGATTATATCGATTTAATTCCTTTCAACTCCAAATATCTGAAAAAGATTATTAATGATTTCATCTGCAAAAAAGAATAATGATTCTAGGAAGTACAAGATACCTTTAGTTCAAGTGATATTTGTTTTTCGTGCAATTTAACCAATCTGTACGGTAGTAGTGAGAAACCCACAAGAAATGGAATAAATCTATTGATGCCAAAATATGCATGACTGTTATCAAAAACCTTCTACAAGAGATCATTTCAATTGATATTATCGTTTGAATATTACAGGTGAAAATGCAATTTTTTTATGAAATTTCAACACCCTATGTTATGAAAGGGGCCAAATTTGGAGAAATGTTATAGGAAGAAAATATTCCTTTTGGCGTCAAGAATCTATGGTTAAAATTAACGCAGTGGTCAAAGACTTACCCTGTATAACACATGGGCTGAAAAGTCCCTAAAAATAACACTTTTTCTGGTTCAAAATTAGCTTTATTCATCAACGTAATCTCCTTTAGGAGCAACACAATTCCAGCGCCGCTCTAACATTAAAATACCATTTTTGTAAAACGATTTTGCCTCAAAATACGCCTCAGTTTCAGCGATAGCTGAAATTTCTTACCGGCGAGCATTTTTTTCAGGTCTGCGAACAACCAGTAGTCGCTTGGTGCCAAATCTGGCGAATATGGCTGATGTGGGAGCAATTGACTCGTAACAGGGTGCGTTATCTTGATGAAACAAACTTTTTACTTTGCTGCGGCCGTTTCTTTGCAATTTTGGCCTTCAAACACTCCAATAAGGCTATATAATGTTCACTGTTAATGGTATTTTTTTTCTAAAGATAGTCGATGAATTTTATATCACGCAAATCCCAAAATACCGAGGCCATAACTTTTCCAGCCGATTGTTTTGCTTTTGGGTGCTTTAGACGAGGTTCGCCAGTTGCTATCCACTCAGATGGCGATCGTTCTGATTCCGGAGTAAGTGATGTATTGATGTTTCATCCATTGTTACATATCGACGCAAAAACTCCGGTTTTATACGTTCAAACTTTCTTACAGTCAAATGCTCATACAATATAAAGCCAACACGTTTTTTTGATATCTTTACGATGTCAGCTTCACTTTTCGATTTTGTGGATTTTTTTTTATGTATTCTGATGTTACCGCTTTATTTGTACTTCCACTGCGTGGAAGCCACGCTTCTTTGAAGGCCAACTATCAAAAAGCCGTAGTTATTGACATGTAAACACATATTCCTTCGGCTATACACTAAGATCCATCAAACTCAAGTCCACAGATGCGGCGGCGAGTCGCTCGCACCGCTATTGTGGCAGTGCGATCTCACGCTTCTTAGACTTTGGTCATCGACGTTAAAATTGTTATTCGCGCGCACAGCAAAACGTAAGTTTTTAGTTAGATAACCTATTATTCCTTCATATTTTTTTTAGGTTGTTTTGTCGTATAAGGATATGTTTATGGTACTAAAGAAAAAAAAATTGTTTTGCCTCGATTTAAGTTAAAATATTGGCAGTGTTCCCAGGAAAGCCGATGGTTCCTTATAAGGCCAATCAAAAATTTGACGGTTGGCCTTGCTAGGGTACATGGGCCTCACAAAGGACATGTACAAACCATGAACATATGAACAGTTACTTTTTAGTTATAAATACGTACCATTACAGTTAAAACAATGTTTTATATTTATAATATTTTTATTTATAAGGCTTATTAAACTTTTTTACCTCATATTGGATAGAAATTTCTTTTAAAATTATTTTATTATTAGTATATATTTAAATTTCTTTTATGGAAAGGTTATGTCTGAAAATAAACTAAACTAATTTACATGAAAAGCAACGAATATAAAAAATATTTACATGTTAAAAACGGTAAAGTATGTGATAAAGTAAGTATGTGATAAGTTATATATAAGATAGTCTGTCTATAATCATATTTTAAGCAAAAAAAAACTTTATAACAATAAGCCCGTAATTGAGTAGATGATTAAATTTTATGCGAATAAAGTCATTGATAATTTTCAGTTTGGCCTTCTTAGGAACATTTTGGTCTTACAAAGAACAGACCCATAAGAAGGCCATTTGAGTTAAAAAAAGTTTTTAATTTCATTATAATACGCGTTGGCAAGTTATTTGATGTCAATTTAACACTCATTACTACTGTTTTTAAATAATTTCCATTAATATATTCTTAGTTATACGATGATATTCAAGTAATGTTCGTTGAGTTTTTTATAAATGATAAAAATATATTGAGCATTTAATGTTTTGCTTAAATGAAAGAGCTTATTATGTAGTTTTAGTAAAAGCGAATATATTAATTGTTACAACTCTATTTTTAAGTTGAACGACTGATGTATAATATTGGCCTTGTTTGGAGCCGTGTTCCTTGCAAGGCCCTTTGGAAGAGCTTAACAAAACTTAAGTTTAATGAATACTGATTAAAGCTAGGTTGAAAAAAAAGTGATTTATATGGTACACAATAAAGCAAACTATTATTTGATAATTTGTTTTCTTCATTTATCCAGTTAATAACCGAATAAAAAACGTTTACTCGTTAGAGTGGCCTTCCATGGTCCACCCACCTTAATAGGTGTCTACTACCACATTTGAAGTCAGCAAGCCAATATTTTATTGTTGTTTCTGGTGGAGTGGACTCTCCATAACACTCTTCAAGCCATCGCTTCGCTTGAACGGTAGTTTTTCCCATCAAGAAGCAGTGTAAAATTAAAACACGAAATTGTTTTTGATCCATTGTTTTGAAAATAACAAAAGTAGCGCCGCTTTTATCACAATAACTCACAAACTACTGAATAGAATAGCATGTTATTTTTATAGCTATCTTTTGAAGGTTGATATCAACTGAAAAAGGTGACTGCAATAAAACTAGCGCCATCTATGTGGCTCCCGCTGAATTATATGGAACCCCATACATTAACGTCCATTATTCCATCAATCTACATAAATAAGAAAAAAATATCTGTTTTTCTAACTGTCTAGAGAAACATAATTATTCGGGTTCTCCAGAAACTAGTGAATTATAAATCATAAAAAGGTATTTTGGATCAATAAATAAACTCCATCTATCATAATCCCAATTTCTGATTTTCCAGTAAGTATAGTCCTCTAGAAACAAATAATGCCTAGATACCCCAGCTAAAAAAATTGCAATAATACTACTTCATAACAGTAAACAATAAATAAAAAATTTTGTCCACTAACGAACATAATGAACTAGAAATGCACAAAAAAACAACCGGATACGCAAATTAGATTCATTTTTCCGCTTTATGAGATATCCGGCTCATCGTAGCGTTTCCAGTGCCCGTTTTCATGAAAAGCGAATTTCCGAGAGAGGATAACAGGGCGAAATCCGCCCCCGTCGGCGGCCATTTGTCTAACGGCCTCCCCGCCACCCCCTACCCTCGGCAGCAGCGTCCGTGCTACACTTTTAATTAACAGAGCTAAATCGTTTAATGTGTCCCCAGACATTACTTTAATCTGGTGCTAATTATAACAACCCTCCGATCTGGCCCCCCCGAACCCCTGAGAGGGGCCTCTCCGTCCTTGTCTGCGTCGGCATCCGTTGCCCGAGAAGCAGCTTCGTTTCTCGTTTTTGTCGTTTTCTCGTTTCTGGGAGAATTGTCTAATTTTGAACGAGGGATTTTTTTCTGATTTGATTTCTAATTAATCCATTATCGTGAAGTTCATCCATTCATTTTCTTTCAGAGAGCCGGGCTTGAAAGGAAGAAGTGTGTTCTTGAAGAAACTTGCTTTCATTCTTGTTGTCGCATGACGTCATTAAGATCAATAAAATTTGAGATTTTTTTTTGCCCTTATGTCAATTTTTTGGGTATATTCAATCACGCGTAGTGGTTTCTTGGTTTTCACGCCATTTCATTTTGGTTTTTACCTTATGTAAACTGATCAGAAAATATATGGTGAACTCGTCCAAAGCGCCTGAAAGCACAACAATCGACTGGGAAGGTTATGGCCTCGATATTTTGGGATGTGGGTAGTGTAATGTTCATCGACTATCTTGAGAAATCCAATACCATTAATAGTGTATATTACATAACGTTATTGAAGCGTTTGGAGGCCGAAATTGCATAGAAACGACCGCATATGGAAAAAATTTGTTTCATCAAGATAACGCACCGTGTCACAAGTCAATCAAAACATTGGCAAAACTACATGAATTGAACTTTGAATTGCTCCCACATCCATCATATTGGCCAGATTTGGTTCCTAGGGACTAATGGCTGTTCGTGGACCTGAAAAATGCTCGCCGATAAGAATTTGGCACGAATAAAGAAGTTAACGCCGAAACTGAGGCCTATTTTGAGGCAAAAGATAAATCGTTCTACGAAAGTGTCTTTTTCTCCGGGACTTTTCAGCCCATGTGTTATGCATGTTTATTTCAACATTTAAATGTTATTTCTTCATTACAATACAATTAAAACAACTCTGCAAAAAGTTCATTAAACGCTCTTTTCAAATCTACCTTGTGAGAATGGCGTGTATTCAGTATATCATAAGACTAGTTACATCGAAGAATTTTGATATGATTCTTATTGAAGATTCTTGCTTACTCATTTTGAAAACCACAAAATTATTTACAACTATGATACTTACTGAAGTTCAAGTGCACGAAGTGTAATTAATGTTGGTTTACTGAATCATATTATCCAACCAACCTTCTGTGACACAATATTTTACATCCGCAATGAATTTCCTGTTTTTTTTGCATGTCTGTGGTAACTGTAATCTCTTCAGCTAATTGTTAAGTCTTGGTATGGCATCCAAATGAATTCAAGATACACCTTTTTAATTCAGCTTAATATACTTGTAGTAATGTGCTTAATAATTTATTATCTTAATCTAGAGCTTTCCAACTTATAGATTAATAGTTGTCAAACAAAATTGCCTGTGTGAGTTGAAGATTGAAGCAGAGGACAATTTAATAAGGTATGAGTATGATGCACATTTTAGGAAACAACCTCAGTAAATACCCAAGCGTCCCGTATGGCTATAGAGTTATATTTATCAGGAACTTATTTCATGAAAAGCTAAGATTTTACATATTGAAGTTAAGCTAGCATTTCCAAACAAATGTTTTTGAAAGGTTTTTCCGAAACATCTTAGGACATTCCAATCTATTATAAAAAAATTGAACCAACAGCAGGAGATTATAAAATTGATTCACCTCAAGTCGACTTGTGCCTGGTTCATTTCATACAGCGGAGCCCACAACTCATCCCTTTTGAATATTCTCTTATCTTCCACATATGCTAGATATTCTTCGATGTTATATTCATTCCACTTCTTCGCTAAGATTGGCAGCACCTTGTCTAGTTGTGCTATACAACACTGCAAAATCTAGCTGCTCATTTCACTTGACTGATAAACAACTTTGGGTGTTTGATTCAGTTACAAAAGCATGTTTCATTTATGCTCCTTCTTTATTTTAAATTCCGATCGTATCAAGAGCAAGTCCTCATGTTGCACTCTTCATATTACAGGAGTTTCTTCTGAACCTAGGTTTGCACCATTCCACTTCCTAGACCTTTCTGAGAGGCAACGGCACTCTCCTGCTGTAGCTCTTCATAAAACTTATTTTTCCGCGGTTGACTTCGTATCCTTCATATTATACTCTCTGCCGCTGACATCCCAACGGCAACAGCACAAATTTCAAAACAGTAAAATTTCTGATCTATGCCATACATAAATCCTGCAATTTCAAATTCCTAATGGATAATGAGATATTTAGGTTTCAAGAGAGATATTCTATCATAAAAATGTACTCTACTGGATGTTTATGGCACATATTGCCTGTCCGCTTAGCCGGAGCCAAATTTGTCCCAGATTAAAATTGCGATGTCCCCTGACGGCCATTAAGACCGTCCTTCACCCCTTGCCGCCTCTACCACAGACGAAAACTGTAATTAACCAACCCTCTAGACCCTCGTTCAGTATTATATGAAGCCCCGTTTGCGGGTGCTTGAAACGAACCTGTGTGCTATACACTTTACATGTGACGGTAAGATTAATTTTATGACGTGTTAGTATCAGGTTATAGAGCATCTGATAGAGCCATTTCGATTCCGTGGGTTTCGTCGAATATTGAATATTAATCTCTAGGTGAAATGGGCAAACAATTGCGTCATAACTTTGTTACCCAATAATAAACTGAATGTATTAAATTCTTTAAGAAGAATATACATAGAAACATTGTCTGAATAGAAATTTGAGAACGACCGAGATAATACTGAAAATGTATAGAAACTCTTTCACGATAAAGAGAGATCACATGACATTTCTTAAGATGAAGATGGTGACTGTTGCTGAATAATTTGAAGTTCTTGAAATCTTCTTGAACAACAGCACAGTTATCGCTGGATCTGATAAGGAGAAAAATTACGTCACCTGCACATATCCATTGACCTGCATACCTTGAAAACAATAGAGATATAATTAATGTAGATCAAGAATAATCGACGCTCAAAATGAGAGCTCTGCGGTACACCGGAGGTGCAAACCAAATCCCAAAGAATCAAAGCCATATACGATCCGCACCAGCTCATCAGTCTGTCACTCACACCAGCCTCAGAGAGAGATCTTAGAAGTCTTGGGATATTACAACAAATACCTTCTTATAATCTGTGCAGACTACGTCAACTTAAAGACTCGTCTTTATAGCCCCGTGTAAGAAAGTGACAAAATCAAGAAGGTTAATTTTGATAGACTTACCTTTCAAAAACTCGTGTTGTCGAGTTTCTATCCAATATGTGAGAGGTGATTCTAAACGGAAGTGTTCCAGTATTTTAGAATATTGTCCGCCTTGATGACTTGGAAAACAGCTGCCACCTTCCAGCGAAGTGGAAAAGTAACAGTGCTAGAAAAACTTTGCAAATATGAAGAAGTTGTCTGCTAAAAGTAGGACAGTGGTGGACAAAGTAGGCTGGAACCTCATCAACACCAGAGCCCTTGATCTGATCCAAGGCTCTCGTCGACTTCTAATATCCATTTGGGATACCACAATGTTCGAAATATAGACAGTTGTGTTGAAGGATAAGGATTCTGTACCAATGGTACAAATGCTTACAAATTTGGCGAAACTGCAAATACTGTCATGGGAATGATTTTATCATTATATTTCATTGAGGACGGAAATTTATCGACATTATTTTTATTTTTTCGAACGAGTCGATTTAAACAGTAGTTTAGGATTATGAGACAATGTGTATAAATTGCAACAGATCTCTAATCTTGTTAGCATTTCTCCAGAATATCATAACTAATATCATAAAATGGAAAAAGAATGCTAACTGGATGCATATTCAACCATCCATCTGAGTGAATATATTTTTTGCTTGATGTTGCAACAAGTACAAGAAAAATTTTACAGACACAGAAGCACACTCACGTACTTAAGCCGCTTTTAACTCCAAAGGCGTTCAAACTTATTCATGCGCTAGGTTTTTTTATTCCACAGGAGTCACTCCTTCGAGCTCTTTCACGAAAACTGTGCCAAACAACAAGCATACTTCAACTATGTCTATTACAAATGTGAGAACGGCAACAGTGCAGCTTCAAATATCACACTGACAACAAGATGTACAACGAAGGTATAGCAGAACAACCACATACGACACTTATAACTATCTGGAAAATACAAGCCGCATCAGCATAACAAACCGATGCTATAAGTAATATGACGCTGTTCCTATATGGTAGGTACAATGGGGCACTAGTCAGTGCCGGTCGATCTAGTAGAATCCTGAAAGGCCCAGCAGAAGACCAAAGCGGTTATCTGTGTAAGCAAAATACTGAACCCAGTCTGCATCAGTTCGCTCGAAGAAAAACATACACCAAAATAGAATAGCACCTCTCCAGGAGCTCCGATGGAATACTGTACTAGGTTCATGAGCATGGTAAAATCTTCCTTAACCGTCGGTCAGCGATACTTACGTTGGAGTTCCCAAGTAGGAGAGCTTACTGAATATGCAGCGGACCACATTCAGCAGGTGAAGTCTGAGTTGGTGTTTGACTCGGTACTTGAAGATGTTTTTTTTTTTGTTGAGCTGTGCCGTTTTTTGGGGCTCTGTTATCATCTACATGTATCTACAGTACTGACTCCAATGTCCTGACAATTCCAAGGCATCATCTTTTCTCCGAAGCTTCGCAATTTTTCATGTGTATAGAGGAGCTTTCATTCTCGAAATTATGAGATTAAGAGCCTCCTTAAACAAAGGAAGAAGGAAAAGATGGCATAAAATTTGGCTACAAGATCATGTTGGTTTGCAAATGAATGTGTAATTTCTGACTGGAGTATGATAATGTTGGTTATAGTACTACAATTCTGCATGAAATGCGATCAAATAGGTTAAAAAAGTTATTTTCTTAGGTTTGATTAATCAACTCTTGGTCGTCCACTTTTGCTTTGTTTGGAAAACATTTTTCATGAAAAAGCCCGGAGGAAATGCTCATATCTTAATGGAACTAATCTGCCCACATCCTGTCATAAATCAGTCAACTCGACAAATCCACGAACAACACAAATCCCCAAAACTCAAACAATATCTCCAAAGGATCCACCGTCTAAGATCGGCGCGCCCTGAAGCCCCCATTCCTAAGAAACGAAAAGAGGCTAATAACGGCGTTAACCGATTGGTTGAAAACTTTTAGATTGCTCGCCGATCTCGGCCATTTCGGTCGAGGAAACTACAATTTATTATCCGACTTCTACGCTTCGGTACAGCTCCGGCAAAAAGCAGTTGGCAAAAAGTCGGTCCGCTGATTTTGTTTTAATCAATAGGGCCGAAATTCGCGCGGCCGAACAAACGGACCGACCGGCTAATCCGAATTAATCAGTCGATTTCGCCCTCCGTTTTCCATCCGGAGGAGGAGGAAAAACGACGGCTCTCGTTAGTGTTTTAGGGTTGCGGAACGCAATAGATCGATATCCGTGACAATACTACAATTACGAGTTATAAGGGACGACTACCGTATTGGAATTACAAATTAACGCCGATCTTCTGACAGGGTTGTACTAGGCTGTCTTATTCCGAGACGGACCTGGCTTAAGTAAAAGGCTACTGAGGCCGCTGTCACGATCATGCTCTTACGAGTATTAAAAAGTTCTTCCCAGACAAGCTCTGCAGCTGAGACATAAAGTAGGTTGTTAAGATAACACGATAATCAATTGTGTGTAAGGAAGAAAGCAGAATTGAAAGGCTGGTTGACGAGTAATGACCATATATTTTGTTTTTTTGGCATTTATTTTAAGGCCCATTCCCTCGCTGTGTTGTCCTACTACGTCGACAAGGTATTGAAGATCATTCATATTGTCAGCAATTAAGACCGTGTCGTCTGCGTAGCGAATGTTATTAATCCATATTCCGTTGACTTTAATACCCCTCTCAACGTCCTCAAGTGCCCCTTGGAAGATGTTCTCAGATTACAAATTGAATAACAGAGGTGAGAGAACACACCCTTGCCGGACTCCTCTGCAGATTTCAACATTATTGCTTTGTTCTCCATCGATCTTTATGTGAGCAGATTGTTTCAGATAGAGATTTTCAATGCAGCGAATATCTTTGCGGTCTATATCCATTTGCCTCAGAATTGTTAGTAATTTATGATGTTGAACTCTGTCAAAGGCCTTCTCGAAGTCTATGAAGCATAGACATACATCTTTCCGCTGATCGTGGCAGTTTTGTATCAGTACTTGTGTTTGAATATAGGATCAATTACATTGAAGTCTATTGATTCCTAAGAATAATACCTATCAGAAGGGGGATCGTGCTTACCCGAAAGTGAAAAAGTATAGTGTTGATTGTTTTAATAATATTCCTCGTAAAATACAAAAATTAAGGTAACGTGTTCAAACAAAGCAATGTAAAGCGAACGAGGAGACTAGAAAGCTCGAAGGCTGGAACAGTTCGTTGATATCTTGATAACAATAAGTAGTGAAATCCAGTACGGAATAGTAATGAATATAGAGTTGATAACTTTTAAGTATTCTTAGTGTCAATAATTACAAGCGGATTATTTTAAACGATTTTGATCTTGTTGCAAAAAAATCACACAGTTTATAAGAGTTTTTTTACGTACTGCTGCAAATAAGATTATTTGAGCCATACGTTTAGTTCGTAAGTAGCATTCAAAAACCCGACGAAAATAAGCTTAAAACAGAATCATTGCTCCATAAAAAATGTTTTGGCAGTTACGTAAATCTTTTAAAGTTATGACTAGTACTTCCAGTGACTTTTTTGTGTCATTGTACATTCATCCGTAATCTCCAATTTGTATATATCAGAAAAATCTTAGACAGAAATATTTTTGTAGATATTGCTATTGAAAACCGACATGGGGAGAAAATCATCCAATCTTAAATGACCACCCAATCGGAAATAACATAAAACGGATGCAAATCTTTTGTTTATAGGTTGAAAATTAAAACATCATCATCTCTTTTCTATATCATGATGAAATCGGCGACTTCGCCATTTTGTAAGGGTACCAATAGCCAGTGCATGTTTTCACATTTCCTGAAATTGCCTTGCAATTTTTTGATATTTTATCACCCTTTGGACCTTTCCTGGACTTTTATGAATTGTCAAGACTTAAAATTAGTCTAAACGGATTTGCCGTTCTCGAGTTTTAGCGAATCAAGTTGAGCAATTAAATCTTGAGCGCTTGTACATGTAGAAACTGCGTTCTTTCGTTTATATACAGGGAGCGGCAAAAGTCAGTTTACCGTTTTCCATATGAGAGAAAAAAAAGCAAAAATAATTGCAAATAAATTTATTTTCGAGAAAAATATAAATCAATAATTACTTGTGGGCTCATATTTTATGTTCGAATTGTTTCCCCCCCTCTTCAACACACATGCGGCATCGTTCAGTCATGGTAAAACAAATTTTACGAAAAAACTAGTAGGGCGATCTGAACGCGGCGCGGCGACTACGGAGTCAGTACTTACGAATTTACTGTATAGTTTATGCATCATTTGTCTGGTGGGAACTTGCTTTATTTGGAAAGCGCTGGCGAAATTCTTCGAGAATTTTCAGCATAATCTCCGTTTTAGGTAAGAAATGAGCAAATAAATACATACCTTCTTCTTTCGCGCAGCCATGGCAACGAACACACTGTAAACGTGCACAACACTACTTCACGCGGACAACTCAACTCGCTACGTTTCAGCTGCCTCCTTCTGCCTTAGGTACGATACTGGCTGAGAATACGCGCATGCGTAAATACCAGACAGTGTAAACTGACTTTTCCTGCAATCTGTATATTATTAGAATACATTAATTGTCCAAATCTCTCGATAAAATTCGTTACTGGGCCAAATTCGTCGAATCGTTCAGAAGAATAGACCTGGAAGGTTTCCTAGAAATCGACATTCTAAAAAAGTGCTAATACTTCATAGCTTAAAACATATCCATAAGATTAGAATAAAATTCGTACATGTATAGAGGTTATTGATAATCTTACATATTCTCAAATTTCATCCTCGTACTTCAAAACCACTACAAGATATGGGAGTTTTTGCGCGCTTGTTTTATTTACTTTAGGAGTCATACAGAAGAATCGATGGAAATTTTTTATTTTATTGTGAGTTGTTAGGTTTTGTCAAGGCTGACCATAAATCGTAAAATTTTAAAACCTATGCCGAAAGTAGCCACCACATATCACATTATTCGTTTAATTCGCTTGAAGGCGAAATTTTGGAAATTATTTAAAAGGAAGAATGATATCACTGCTGAAGAGGAATTCGTCTGTCTGCGAGCCAAAATTAAATAAGAAACGGCTTTGGTCACAGAGCATTAATAAGAGAGGTTCAACAACTGGAACACAGATGTTATATGATAACAGTTTTGGACATTTATAAATAATAAGATAGGTTCTACAACTGTCTCAAGTCAGATTTTCTACTGATGGGCAGGTTTTGACAGACCATTGAGACATACATGATAGCATTAATGTTGCATTGTTTGAGGAACGTGAGGTTCTTACGGTTTTGAAGAAGATGAAACCTACTATGGGTCCTGATGGCATTCCCTCCTTAATTTTCAAGGATTGTGCGTATGTCTTGGCGTATCCGCTCACAATCTTGTTCAATATCTGTTTGAGAAGTTGCATGGTTCCCGATGCGTGGAAACTTTCTAAGGTGGGTCTTGTTCACAAAGGGGGCAACAAACTTGATATTTCTAATTTCCGACCGATATCAATAATCTGTATTTCCAGCAAAATATTTGAAATCCTCCTTTACACTCAGTTATATCCTCTAGTCTGTAATCAACAGTTTTCAGCACCTTTTGTCGAAGCCGTTCAAACACAACCTCCTTAGCATGTTTCTGAGATAATTGAGAGAAGATACCAGGCCGATGTCCTGTATACTGAGTTTTCAAAAGCGCTCGATTCAGTGGACCATCGAATTTTGTTGAGGAAGTTGTCCCAATTTGGCTTTTGCTCCAATCTCATAAATCTTTTTAAGTCCTACTTGTCTGACCGGCTGCAATGTGTTGAGTTCAATGGTGTGCTGTCTGTAGTACTTTCGAGTACTTCCGGAGTGCCGCAGGGCAGTAACCTTGGACCACTGCTTTTCATAATTTTCATCAATGATTTGGCTGATGTGGTGGATCTTAACTGTCTGCTATTTGCCGATGATTTCAAGATGTACCTTGAGGTGAGGCCTTCGATTGTGAGCGGCTTTCCATCAATTTGCTGCTCGTTGTTGAGTGGTGCAAAACAAACCGATTGAATCTGAATGTCAAAAATGAATTATCATGTCTTTTACACATAACAAAAATGTAATTCCTTTCGACTATACTGTGGATGGTAACTCGCTTGAGCTTCCGGCATTGTTGACGGATTTGGGAGTGATTTTTGACCCAAAACTTTCGTTTGCACCACATATTGATGCCACTCTGTCTGCTGCAAGTGGGATTTATTGCGCGCATTTCTCGTGACTTTTCGGATATAGCCACATTGAAGATCCTTTTTTACGCATGTCAGGTCCAAGCTGGAATATGCTTTAGTATGGCCCCCTTACCACCAAAACCATATTGTTGAGATTGAGTCGGTGCAACGACGTTTCCTCAATCTGTTATCTTATAGAGAATCCAGAGCGGAGAACACATTTTACATGCCAACACCGAGAACCAATACATTGAAATATTCTCCTCTTTATAATTTGTGTCATTTTTTGTTCCTGTTTACCTTGTTCTGTACTTAGGTTCAACCTGTAGAACATGGTATATTTCAAATAAATAAAAAAAACATTTCAGAATTAAGCAAACCGCCCAAAGTCCCTGGCCTCAAAGCCTTTTATTTCCATTTGAAGGCATATCCGTACTATAACAATGCCTATTCCAAGCCAAACTTTATTTCAAATCGCTATTGAAGGAGTTGAAGCAAAAAAGTGAAGATCTGCTTCCGTCCGGGAGTGTACCTTGTAGGCGGCGTTCGTCGATTTGATCTCATCCAATATGTATGATATCGAATCAGTTGTTAAGTTAAGCGAAAACTCCACTTTGGACAAAACCTTTTAGCAAATTAGATCGAGAGCGAGCGATATGGACTTGTAATACATACAATTGATTCAGGCGAACGAACGAGTGAGAAACGCGAACAAATTGCCGACCCCGGCCTCGCTGTCGGCATTCCAGAGCCGTAACGCACGTTTTTCATTCATCATATTCTTTTTTCACAATAAACTTTTAATAGATATTCAATATACTTCCATAATTCGGGATTAGAGAACAAAAACAAATATTAATAATCGAAAATCGCTTTATCATATATTTTTTCAAAATATTCCCCATTAAGATCTATCTATACACTTTTATACGCGTTTGAACCAATTGTCGAAGCACTTTTGCCACTCTGATTGTGGTTTGTCCGAAATATACATTCTGAACGCATCAACCGCTTCCTCAGGTGTCGAAAAACGTTGACCTCTCATTTTATTTTTTACGTACTGGAATAAAAAGAAGTCATTCGGTGCCAACTCAGGACTATACGGCCGATGACTCACCAAATCGATGTTTTGAGTGCTCAAAAATGCAGTTGTTTGAACCAATGTGTGAGACCTCTCATTGTCGTGATGAAGGGTGATCCGTCGTCGGCATTTGGTTTTCCTGATTTCTTGGAAAACCTTCTGTGTTGTAGAGTTTAGGTTAGTTTTTCAATACCCATTGCAGTAGTTATCTCTAATAGGGGTAGTTCGTTATTGGTGCTTTAATTGCGATTGTTTGAAATTGTATAGAGAATTTAATTTACATTTTTAATGTTCAAGAATTAATCCTCATTGAAATGGAAGATGCAGTTATTTCTGTTATTGACAACGTATCACATATCCTCATCCAGTTAGATGCCGAAACCAATTTGTATTTGATACATAGTTAAAATATCTGGTATAAGTTTTGATTCAATAAAATGACTACTTTCAGAAATACTAAAACGAAAAAGGCAGATATCTTGCAAAGCATGGCAAACCCCATTTCTTGAATCACAGAATTATTGTAAATAATCACTTTCTTATTTATTTCGCCATTACTTCAACAATAAATATAAACGTGTGCTTAGCTTTTTCAATGCAATATTACAAATTACAATCATAAGCAAAATTCAAATTATCCGCCATAATTGACATTTGACATATTTACAAAACATTCCAACTACCCAAAAATGTTCTTTCAAAAGATTGAAAGATTTTGCGTGTGACGTCACCGTTGCAACGCTAAAATACGAATCTTTTGAAAGACACGGAATCTTTCGAAAGATTGCACCGCCAAAATTCGGCCTTAGTTTCCTCAATAACTCCCACAATGTTCACGGCTGGATTTCTAACTTGAGAATTGTTTGAATAACATTGAAAGAGTTGTTTTTGGAAATATTCGATTACTCATAATAATATAAGATATTGGTCGGATCTTGTGCATCAATGGAAGGTATTGATATATTACATATTCCGAAATCCACGAGTGCAGTAAACTAGTAGAACAGCAATAAACATAACAATGTCTTATTATCTGGTAAGAAGTTTCGTTGAATGACAAACCAGATAATTATCTATTTTGAAATTTCAACTTACTGAAAGTCTTAATCTTACGCACCAAATGCTACAAAATGCATATGGTGATAATTGCTTATCCTGTACGCAAGTTCACGAAATAATGTGAATATCTACTCCGGTTCGTTCATATAAATTCCTGCAACTCGGAAACCGTTGAGTTTCCCCATATTATATTATAACGCTGAAATTGCCATCAAATATGCTACTAAGATCCCATAATTTGAAATAAGAAGATATCTAATATATTTGAATAGAAAAATTATTGCCTTAGACGCCTAATCGCCTATTGTCAGCTTGAAATTCTGTCTTTTTTTTTCTAAAAGTCTATTGCGTTGATTCATCCTTCATAAATTTGTAACTTGGAAAATAATTTGAAAATAGTAAAAATATTCGAGTAGCGAAATGGTGAAGGTGCCAGTTTACTAAAAGTCAGTGGATTTACAAGCTTTTGACTGAAAATCACAAATTAGGAATTAATATATTCAAAAATTAATCAATTCAAATTCAAATTGATTAATTTCAAATCTAAGCAGTATTCATTTCAGTATCATCAGTCATATTTTTAAACTTGATTGACAATCGTAACAGCAAATCCTACCCTGTCGCGCTTTTCTTGTCATATCTACTGCTAATGAGCTGAACGGGGAGGGAGGATGAAAACTTTCGGTTGTCATCTCGATGGAGCCCAATTTTCTACCGATTCTCGGGTCTGGAATCCATTCCCAACGAGAATAAATCGGAAATTTCGCCCTTTCAAACGATCCATTCGATACGGGTTCAGTAGAGACCGTCTTTTATGAACTCGCCGTTACTTCTACATCGGAATACAGAGTGTGACAAGTTTGGAAACGGTCTGATATCTTTGAAAAATACCTCAGCTTCTGTTGTCTAATAAATTTCTCCAATTATGAAATATGTGCTTCAATAAGAAAAAAAATAAGGCGAACTGAAAAGTGTTCACCATGCCATACCCTAAAAATGCTACGACCCAACTTAACGATCAGAACCGGAAGAATACAGTAGTTAATTAAACTACCAGTGATGTCACCGTCCGTATCGTGATAATCACGACATAATAAAGACTATAATTGTCACATAAAAATGCAAGGATGAAAGATGTTGCATGGAAAATTCGAGAACCATCTGGACTCGAAGAAGACTCTGGAATATTCTCAAGTGAGCCATCAGGGTATTTAAAGTAGCTGTGTGTGTAGACGAAACAGAGTTGTTGAAAGAACGTTTGCAGACACGTACTCAGAAATATTATAGTCTAGCAAACTTAACCAGAGGTCCTTTTAATGGTATTGTTCCGTATATTTCATATTAAAGAAACTAATTACAACAATGTAAGTACAGTTCAGTACACCCAGGTGATTGCGATTCTTAGAACGTGTTAAGTGTGACCGATGAAAAATTTATTACCGCATTGTGTTGGAGAGTGGCGACAATTAATACTGCCAGGTGGTAATTTGTAAGATAATTATTAATATCTTATATTAAGAAACTTATCGGATGAATATGCAAGCAGTTATTGAGGAAATCAACTTTAAGATGCTCGAAACTGCTGAACTATTCGACGGATTTGGTCCAATAACGGTCTCTCCTTCGAAAATAAAAAGTATACGGCAACAGAATAAAATTACAGTCATTTCAGCGAAATAATAGTACATACAACTAACTATGCAAAAAAATTGTTCATCTTAATGAAGCAACATGCCTCGTTCAATTTGTAGAGGGCTAAAAGTTAACCTGTTATCCCGAATGGTCGTAGAGGGAGCCACTGTAGTCTTGGATGTGTCATCTCTCATAATTGCATCCTTGGATTGTTTCATTAGCGACGTCGTTAAAACTAACGACTTCGGCGTCGAGCGCGCCGTTATATTTGGGACGACGACTTGCGACTTCCATTTTCAACGAGATTAGTTCGAAGGAGAAGATTGGATTCGGAGAGCGTCCTTTTTGTGTGATGGCGGTAATTTGGAGCATTACGAAGTTATGACTGGTGCGCCATCTTCTCCAATTTTCCACTTCATTATCACGTTTTAACGGGAGACAAATGAAAAAAGAGCTCAGGGTAGGCCTTCTCTGTTTCTCGCCATACATGCACGTTCGGCGATTCAAATCCAGGGACGGGAAATATCCCACAAGGGGTCACTCTTTACCGATGGTCAAAAAATATTTACTTATATGATTTTATTCGAAATCACACTTTCAGTAATATAATTGAGTTTCCAATATTGAAGAGAATATTCGCTCAGGATGATAAAAAAAATTCGGAGCAGCTTGCAGAATCATGTAGGATTTCAGTTTTTTTTGGACATAGTTTTAGTGCCAGTGTGGTCCTGATGAATGAAGTTTTTGCGTGTGGTCGATTCACAGAGCTACATAGTATCTGCGAATATGGGGTGGGACAATGTTAGATAAAACTAGTAACCAATGGACCTATGCGTAGATCTTACGGTTCCAGTAATTATTGTCATTAAATGTTTGTCTAAATATACTCTGAAACCAAACAGAGCGAGGGTACTCAGGTGCAGAAAATACTACGGCTAAGGATGCTGAGCGTACAGTGGAATCATTCGCACCACAAGATTTTTCAATTAATTTCTGATGAATATTATTCCTTACTTTCAATTTCATGCGCAGATCATTTAAATGAAGGTAAGCACCAACAATATCACCAGCATATTCGAATTTCTAAGATGATATCGTTGGAAAATCAATGAGATATAAATTGAAAGTGAAAGGCCGCTTTAAAATTGCTACCTTTGTTGTCAACAAAAACACGAAACCCTTTATCAGTCAAGTTATTTTCTAGTAATTTAACATTTTCCCAAGCTTTAGATGAGTAAAAAAGTTAAAAATTATCTCATTTCTACCCAGTTTCATATGGCAAAGATAAATCTGGGAAAGTAGCTCCTGTTTTCAATCAATAATTGCCTCCCGATTCTATAAAAAGTAGTAAGGCTAACAATCGGATCTGTGTAAAGGTAATTTATCGATGTTTTCATTTCATGAAAGTATAGTTAGATTAATTATTACTGGTCTACCCTGTTAGTCCTTAGGTTATCTACACTGTAAAAAATAGTTCCTCATCTCAAACCATATTAATTTGTCTCAAGTACTCCGTACGTTTGAATACAGCCAAATGCATAAAGTACTTGACCCTACCGCCCTCTACGGTTGAGAATGGCGTTTACCCTAAATAAAAGTTTCTTGAGTTAAGAAACTTATTAGTTTCAACTAAGCTCAGAGTTTTTGACTCAGGTGGTAAAAAAATTTGAACCAACGGTAATATTAATTAGTATGTAACTATTGATACTTTTCGTAGAATAAAAATGTTGGTTTCATGTAAATAAATATTACATTTCACTGAAACTCGATTTGTAGTTGATTTAAAGGATCTTAGTTGAATGGGTCGAGAATTCAGTCGATAAAAATGATAATATCTCTTATGTCAAGTGAAAGTTTCTTGGGTTAAGAAACTGATTGATTTGAGCTAAATTGAAGGGTTTTTGACACTAGCAAAGGAATAATTTGATAAAACAAAAAAAAACCATTTGTAAGTAATCATTATTTTTCTTCACCGAACAATAATTTCTCTTTTATATTAATAAATACCGCAATACCGCGGCAGACCATGAATATTGTACGGAATGGGAAAGGCGTCTAGAGTTTCGTTGGTAGTTGCAGAGAGGGAGCGAGTATACCTCAAGCGTCAACCGTCTGCTTTTCCAAGACAAGTCGTAAAGACAACCGTTCCCATCACATCCGGGTCACCGATGTAGAATCGAAGGAATTTATCCCTACTTATGCGTTTCGTCCCTGGCGCACACATTTGGACTCATCAGTATGGCTTGTGTGCGCCATGCCATAGACGCAGGGGTTAGAAGTTTTGAGGAAGCCGCCGGGAGTTGAACCCGGCACCTAGTACCTAGTCGGAGTGAAACTTGAACGCAAACCTCTAGGCCACCGAAGCGCTGTGAACTAAGCTATGAGTGGCTATATAGAGTGCCGCCAAGAGATCCCTATACACCCCCCTGCCGCTGGCAGAGTGCCGTTACAAAAGCTATAGTCCAGGCAGTGGGTTATCATCTCATCCCTGTCATCTTCCAATACCAGATCACCCGGTTCTCCACCAACACAAAGATATTTGGTTTTCTCTAAGTTGACATTTAAGCCCCACTTCTCATATTCTTTAATTAGCTTGCGCATCATGTATTCCATGTCATCTTTATCACCGGATATAACAATATTGTGAGTAAAATGCACAATTAATTGCATTTAAATGGGATATATTTAATATAAAAGAGATAGAGTTTTGATTTAATTGCAGCCAATATAAAAAAATTGCTACAATTAATTCGTTTTATTAAATCAATTACGCAATATTTTTTTTACAAATGTCACTTCATATTGCAACAATTATATGTTCAATTTTATTCAAATATTTATAGTTTTCTTCAAGTAAATGAGGCGAATAATATAATCTCACGAGATTCTTGTCTCAAGAAACTGTAGTCGTTGCATCAACTGACAGAATTTACGACAACCATACCTTCGTTCTATTGAACAAATAAAAATGAAACGAACGAATGGTTTCGTTAAAACCTATTTAGAATAATGTATTTGTATCAATCAATTATGGATATTGAGACAAGTGCATAAACAATTTCTTGTAATTGTATGTTGAATCAGTTGTTTCTTTCATTTCGCTGAAATGTAAAAAGTTTCAGGCGAATGTTTTAGCTGTTCTCTATAATCAACTAGGTTGTTTTAATCAAGAAAAATAGTTCATTTGGCGTAATCAATTTTAGATTAATTCAAATTAAAATGGTTTGATTGAAAAACAAATTCTCAAACTCCTGAGGAGTTTGAGCGCAGAATTTTATTTTTTACAGTGTAGCTGATGTTGATGTAAGGCCTTGAGTTTTAATCTACCTAGAGAAAAAACTCATTTGACTGAATCGAAGCCAAAATTCTACCGGTAGAGTGGCAGTATCAACTATTCTAGTCAGACTTAATTGCTCCGCAGGTAGTTATTTCATTGTATTTATGGTTGCAGTTAATCGGCCTCTATATCTGAGGTAAACCATACTCAAGGATAGATTTATTCAACATTAGCTATCAGCTGATGCATTGACTTATAATCCAATGATATGTCTTTGTTTAGATGTTACGGTTTTAAGGAATGAATTGTCCGTATATTGTTGGTGATATCAAATATGTGAAATTAATGAGATCCGTTATGCATATACCACACAAGAATATCTTATGTATCAATAATATAATTGAATAAGCAATGGTTCAAGTTCCTGTTCTGCGGACTTCATTCTGAGGAACAACTGGATATTTTTTCTCCTTCTCTGAATTAAAGTAAAAAAAGATTTAATGGATTTGGCGAACAGTCAAGGGCGAAAAAAATCTCTGATTTTAGAAATTATTTTGAAGCAATTCTCGTAAAAAAAAAAAGAAAAAAGCGTGAAATTTTTTGTTTGAAAAAATTAAATATTCTAAGCTCAGTTCATTTTTTCTCGATTTTGCCGCATCAAATGATTCGTCTGTTGAACAAGATCTAGTTTAAATAATGTTGAAAGCACTGAAATGAGCTCATAGCCCGATATAAAGTTGCACCGATAGAATACTCCTCGTATCATAGTGCTGTAGAACAAACGGATTTATGTGACCTTAGCTTTACTCAGCCTTTATGTAAGCGATCACAGTTATAACAGTACTTAAAGGGAGAGGTATGTTTCATTTCATCTTTTACCAATCTAAACAATTTCTTTTTTCCCAAAATGTCCGGAAAGAATCAACTTTTCTCATATCTCAAAATGTATAGAGCGAGTCATTGAACATGTATGATGGCAAAGAAAAAATTTTCAATCTTTTTTTCCTCCAATCGCTGGTTCGTTTGAAATACGGCCCTTAAACTCGTTCGGCAGGTAGCAACCCACCGATATTGCAATTTATGGCACTCGATCGCTCGGTCGTGCGAAAACATTCCTGGGGATCATGTCTGCAAGCGCCGTTTCATTGTCATTTCTCGGGGGTGCGTTGCCAGTCGCAAAGGGACGTTGTTCATCTCGAATCACCGATTCGGCTCTTGATTGGCGCCCCCTCGCCCTGGAGACAATTACCAATCAACGAAAGCCGCGGGCTCGTGAATCCGGAAGCTGTCCGCTTTTCTCATGGCCGACCAATCCACCCCCAGGCAGTAGCTCATCCATACAAAAAAATGGCTTGCTTCAATATATAGCATCGTAAACTACCTATTCATTCTGTTATTTTTTTTATAATAGGAAATACTTATTTGTTAATGTTAAATAAAATATACCTTTCAAAGAACTGTGGGGATAAATCGGTAATTGATTACCTTGTACTTAATCAACAGAACCATACTCCCTGGTCGTCAGATTCAAGTTTTGATAGATTAGACCTGATGACAGTTATCTTGTACCTAGACTGCGGTCGTTATGTTATATTTAATCCAATCTCTTCCCAGTTTTTCTGATCATCCTTTTTCCATAAGGAATGATACCTTTTATGGTTTATCCCATATCTGCTTATGTTGTATCATCATGCGGTAGGCTACCTCCTAATTCAGTATTTGGTTAATGATTGGAATTGAAAAGAAGGTATTGACCGTTGTTTATAGGTTTTTTTTTATACAAACTGGTTCTTGGGATTCCATTTTGTTTATGAATAAGCACATCTGATAATGAAAGTTATCCATCTTTCTCAATTTCCATTGTGAATTTAATAGATTCTTCTTGATTTTTGAGAGCAAGAACAATAAGAGAATGGAGTATTGCCCAAATAATAATTCTACCAGAGTTCCATCATCAAAAATGTCTCGTCAACACAATGCTTGAAATTGAAGAATGTCCTAAATATACCTATATACCTCAATATAGGTGCTTCAAACATTTTCTGGATCTGTTTTGAATATCTGATAACATATCAAGTGTTTGAAAAAAAAGCTTTGCAAATCTTTTAGAAATTTTCACCAAACTTTGCAGTTATTCTCTTAGTTCGCATTCAGACATCTTACAGAGTTAAAAATATAATGGATATTCTACTGAGTTATCAAGGACAACAAATGCTAGATGCTCATAACTGCTGAACTATTTGACAGGTTAGGGCCAACAGTATATTGAGTATACGTACAGGCGACCCACCCGACATTAAAATTTGACCTGAGATCCAGCATCAGGAAGTTGAACTCAATTGATTGAGACCAATTTCGGCTCAATATTTGAATTATCAAAATGTAGATGTTTTTGAAGACTACTGAAGATTATCTGTTTCATATCTACATTGACTTGACAAAAAGCTTTATCGGCATTTTGGAACATAAAATATGAACTTGAAATTTGCATAAATCAGAAAAATAAGAATTTTGAATAAAATCAAGTATATTTATTACAGAAATTACAATATACATCAATTAATATTAAAAACCTACTGATTTCCTGTAATTCAGTCAATACGTTTCAAGTTTAAGTACACAATATCCTTATAATTAAAAATCACCCAGCACTTATCAAAAATAAGTTCTCATTTTAATTCACTTGATTAAAATTTTTTCGATGGAGTTGCAGTAGGACTTTTTTGTTTCAGCATTTCCACATCATTGAAAATAACTTGAGCTCCTCCCCCACAAGTAGATACAATATCACCTTTGTACACTCTGGTTTCAATTTCACCGTCAGTGTCTTGATTCTGAGCAATTAAACAATATTTACTTTGATTGGGATTAGTTACATCACTAGCCTTGGTTAATTTTGTTAAAGACTTCCGTTTTTTCATGATGGGTTGTAAAACAGTTCCTAAAGGTACTGGCTTGACTGCATTATGTTCTAGCCAAACTTCTCCAGCAGATCTAGAACGTCTATTCCTCGGAGCAGGAGTATAAACATTTCGCTTATCAGAATTTACAATATCTTGTAAAGGTGGTGATATAAGTCTTCTATCGTACTGATTTGATTCCTTTGGACATATGTCTATGGTATCATTACTCTCTAAAATTTCTCTCACTCTCTTCAATTTATTCTCTTTAGATTGCATTGAAGCATGAATTTGTTCCCTTTGTCGCTTCAACTTATGTTCTAGTTCTTTTGACATTTGTTCATTAGCTGCAACAAACTTTTGCTTCACCTTCTCCTTCTCTAAAATTTTCTGATTGATTTTCATATCTTTCTCATCAATTATCTGTCTCAAATTTATCACAACATCTTGTAATTCTTCATTTTTTAAGGCAAGACTATCATTTACTGTTTCAAGATCAGCAATTTTATGTTTCAAATTGCCAATTTCCTGTTTTTCTCTTTTAATGATTGCCTTCGTACTTTTCATTTCTGAAGAAGTTAAAATATAATCATCATTTATTTCAGCTAACCTTCTCCTGAAATTGCTCTCTTTAATTGAAAAATCACTGTAAAACCCTGAAAACTTTGAACTTCTCAATCGAAGCACCTTAGCAATTTGATCAAATTGTGAAACTGCTTCATCCAAATTAATTGAATTGAAAATAAAACTTGGTATCTTGGGTAGGGTGAATGCAGAATTAGATTTAGCTTTGAAAGAAGAAGCAGGTGTAGTAAAAATTCTCTTAGGCATTTTACTTGGAAATGGTGTATCTTTATGTTCATTCCTTTTAATTTTGATATCTTGAGACATTTCTGCAAATTTCATCACTTGTAAGTTCTCATCATAATCATTGATTGATGGATTAACACAAACCATCATTTCAACTTTTCCGTAACCTTCGAAAAAGTGTTTGAAAAGGAATGTTAGTCTGCTGTCCCTGTAAGGAACCAACCTGTTGCTTCCAGTAAGCTGGTTCTCTCTTAAAATTTCTAGGCAATTTCTCAAACTCATAAGAGAATTATTGATCCTACCAGCTTCTTTGAGTCTCATGCCTGTTGCTTGTGTACGATTCGTTCTTTCAGAACCAGCTAAATCAGCCAAACTCAACTGTGATATCCTAATCAAGTTAGAGTCAGGAACAACTGCTACACCATCACTGTTATGAGCAATCTGTTCAATTTGAACAAGTCGAATATTGAAAACTGAATGTGATCGACTGGACTCAGCGTTCAATAAAGTATGTCCCATTCTCTTTTTCTTCTGACCTGCACTCAACACTTCAAAAGCTTCTTCCGCAGATTTAACTTCTACTTCTGTTACACCAATAACATACATATTTTTCTGTACATCCTCTCGTAGAATTTTTGGTTGTATATTTTTTCCATTGGACTCATCTAATAAATCGTAAATTGTGTTGTTATAAATTTCCACATAACTCACAAATACAGCATAGGAACAAGTTTCATCCACATCACTTATTTTGGTACCATCGTTCAAATATTGAGGTTGCTCAACAATCTTTTTGGGGGTCTTACCCCTTGCAAGTTTTACTGAGTTTGCTCTACTTTCTAAAAACCTTTCATGAATAGCTTCATTTTCAGATTGAATGTTGAAGCCATTCACTCTATCTGGCTTAACAGTAAATTTGGGTGTCTGATAATCACCTATACTATTGAAAATTGTGTTGATGCAGCGGGGTATTATCCCAGGATCGCTAGGCTCACCAGACAATGTGTGAGTCTTGCCTGATCCAGTCACTCCATACCCTAGCAATAAAGCATTCTTGCCTTTCACTAAGTCTTGGAGAAGTGGCATTGCCACAAAATCGAAAACATCTTTTTGAGTAGCATAAGAAGTGAAAATTTGCTTAAACTGGCAATGGAGTTCCCTTTGGGTTGTATACTTGGGATCGGCAGTTGTATGGAGAGACAAAACTGTGGGTGATATCAAAGATATACAGGATGCATCATTTTGATCATTCAAAGGGCGTATTCTGCAATAAACTCTCACCGGTTCCTTCGTTACATCCGAGCTTCCCGTTGAAAGATTTGTTTTTTCCCTCTTCAAAATTTTTGGTGTATGAAATTTACTTTTTAGCGGTGTATTCATTTTGAAGGATTGTTTCAATACAGAACTGGACTACACTGAATGCCAAATATTTACCGATGAACAGTTTTTTGTTCTTACTTTCTTACATTTAATAGAATTGTTGGAGAATATGAGACATTCGTTTTGTATTTTGAAACAAAAAACCGTTAAGGTCATAGATCAATGTATAATATGACATTTAGTGACAATCTGTCGCAGGCGTAATTAAATGTCCGAATGATGTTCAATTTTCTGATTTATAAGCTTCACAATTCATAATTGATTAAGCTGATTACGGAGATACCGAGATTAATCTTTGATTCAATTAATCAGCGTGTTTCTTGACACGTCGATTTGTATTTTT
Source organism: Micraspis discolor (assembly GCA_030674115.1). Lineage (NCBI taxonomy): Eukaryota > Metazoa > Arthropoda > Insecta > Coleoptera > Coccinellidae > Micraspis > Micraspis discolor. The sequence goes on from JARTUT010000873.1 coordinate 4,236,750, forward strand.
AACTTTCGATTGAAAAAGTATATAGGGTGCGTCATGTGACAGTGGCCGATAATTCTAGACATAAATCATATACAATGTCCTACACCTATCTTCATCTGTTTCGGAAATATTAAGTGTTTTTAGATTAACTAATTAACTAAGACTACTTTTTGTGGGGATATGTCAAAAGTATTGTATACAAAACTAAACCCCTCAACTTAGATGACTTAAAAAGACGAATCACGCTTGCGATTAGATCAGTTACACCTGAGATGTTGAGTAATGTTAGAAGACATTTCTATACCAGATTAGCATGTTGCCAAGACGTTCGCGGCGAGCATTTTGAACATTTAATACATTGACATTAATATTTTTTTGTTTTTTTTTTAAATTATTAAGAAATAATCAGTATTAATTATTAGGTTTTTAGTGTAATGTAAGAATTTGTGAAATAAAATATTTTTCTTTTTTTAATGTTAATTTTTGTAATAAATCTGAAAACACTTAATATTTCCGAAACAGTTGAAGATAGGTATAGGACATTGTACATGATTTATGTCCAGAATTCTCTGAAGAATCCAAAAAATTAATAATATACAGGGGCTTGCATTTAAAATAAGAAAGTGGGTATTGGCCACTGTCACATGACGCACCCTATATAATTTTTTTTGAAAAAAATGCTCAATTAAAAATGCAAATCGACGTGTCCAAGCGTTTTTCCAAACACGCTCTTATTTATTCGTTATCGAATTTATTCCATTTGGCTGTTCCACACTGTATATCACCGAACATTGATGCCAGGATGACCTCGTAGCATCATCTCTACTACGCATGCGCAAAACTGATAGTTCAAAATCGCCACTTGTTGAAAATGGCTGCCAGCCCCCAGCTGCGAATTTTTCTGACACATGCGCATTCTACAGAGCGTCAATTATTTATATCAGAGTATTGAATACAGAATCAATCTCTGTTTTGATAGCGGTAATTTCAAATAATATAATAAAATATAATTCAAGATGGTCAGCACGTTTCAAAACATTGAAACTTAAATTCAAATTAAAATGACACATGCGCATTCCATAGAGCGTATTAACAAGCATAGAGCAAAATCCATACACTCTATGCAAAATCCATAAACTCTATGTTCTATTTACGGTTAAGTTAACGGCCAGTATAAAAGCCTACTAAAATTCTTAGGGAATACGGAATAAGGTAACGGCCAGTATAAACGAGCCCTAAATGAAAAATAAAGTTCATACCCGCATAAGAAGAAAAGTTCTATGATTTCAGAGTAGAAAAATAATATTAATAATCTATGGTGTTCAGGTATACATAACCTAATTAAATTGCTTGCTTTTTGTGTACGCTCTACTTTTTATGCTAAAAATTGAAAAGTCTATAAGAGTGTCCTAGTTGTAGTAATTGCAATTACTATCTTAAATATGGCAAGCAGCATAAGATCGGCTTCCGTTGGAGGCCGTAGTGCGGTTTTTGAAGATCTATCTAATGTTGAATTTGAAACTAGTGAAGATGTTGAAGTTATTGATAATTTCAATGGTATGAGTTTAAAAGAACAGCTTGTGAGAGGAATATTCGCATATGGTGAGTTTCAAACATCTATGTATATATACATGTATAGCTAAATATTTTGTTCCACAGGTTTCGAGAAACCATCAGCTATACAGCAGAGGGCTATCAAGCCAATTATGAGAGGAAGAGATGTGATCGCACAGGCACAATCAGGTACCGGAAAAACAGCTACTTTTTCAATTGCAATTCTTCAACAATTGGATTTAACTGTGAGAGAAACACAAGTACTATGTTTATCGCCCACCAGAGAATTAGCAGTGCAAATTCAAAAAGTTATATTAGCTTTGGGAGATTTTATGAATGTACAATGTCATGCATGCATTGGAGGTACCAATTTGGGTGAAGACATAAGAAAATTAGATTATGGTCAACATGTTGTTAGCGGTACACCTGGAAGAGTTTATGGTAAATTCTTGATTGGATAATTTTCAAATACTTTCTAAACTAATTAATTTCTAGATATGATTAGAAGAAGGGCATTGAGAACCAGATCGGTGAAGATGCTAGTTCTTGATGAAGCTGATGAGATGTTAAATAAAGGATTCAAGGAACAAATCTATGATGTTTATAGATTTTTGCCTCCATCTACACAAGTAGTACTCATTTCGGCAACATTACCCCATGAAATTTTGGAAATAACCTCTAAATTTATGACAGATCCTATCAGAATACTTGTGAAGCGGTAAGTTTATTCAAATAATATGATTCTGTATGCCACAGTACTATTCCTTATCACCCCTGGTCTATAACTCTGATCATGTTTTTCTTCTATCGCATCTCAAATTGGTATTCAACACTCTACCGATACTTTGCGGGATGATTTACCTCTGATGTACTCTAACTTTTTCTATTTGATTTTTAAAATCTTGTAAAATATATTTACGGCTATTTATAACTCCTATTATTATTTTCTAAGCGAAAAATTCAAAAGAATATATATATATCTATATGTTATTGATTATTTAATTTCCATCGTTTTTATGGTAAATTACTATGTCGCAGGATTTTGCAAAGAACTCAAAGTTATTAAATATTGCTGGTGGTTAGCCAGGATAGCATGAAGGCAGCTCTAAGGCCAGATAAATCGTGTTTATTCGATGTAAAGTTGTAGAATGGGGATGATTTTACTGTTATTAATAATATTAATATATTATATTCAATGGTTTTTTTAATTTCAGTGATGAATTGACGTTGGAAGGTATTAAGCAGTTCTTTGTTGCCGTAGAACGTGAGGAATGGAAATTTGACACACTTTGTGATTTATATGATACTCTGACTATCACTCAAGCAGTTATTTTTTGTAACACCAAACGTAAAGTTGATTGGTTGACTGAAAAAATGAGAGAAAATAACTTCACTGTCAGTTCTATGCATGGTGATATGCCTCAGAAAGAAAGAGATGGAATTATGAAGGAATTCAGATCTGGGCAAAGCAGGGTACTCATTACCACAGATGTCCTAGCAAGAGGTATTGACGTCCAACAAGTGAGTTTGGTGATCAACTATGACTTGCCAAACAACAGAGAACTGTATATTCATCGTATAGGTCGTTCCGGTAGATTTGGACGAAAAGGTGTTGCTATTAATTTTGTTAAGTCTGATGATATCAGAATTCTCAGAGATATTGAACAATATTATTCCACACAGATCGATGAGATGCCAATGAATGTGGCTGATTTAATTTAATTTTTTTTTTATTACATTTGATAATGTACATGAATGAATTTTTATTTAACAGATTATAAGGATGACATAATATAAGATTTTTCTGTGAGTTTTATTTTTCTTCAACTCCTTGGATCATTTGAGCTTGGAAAAATTCCACTTACACTTTAAGGAAATATAATAAATTTCAAATAAACTAAATTAAAAGATTGATTATATTACATAGGAAAGATTACTTCTGAATAATTGGAATAAAGCATCTTGAAATTAGTGCCTTAAAATTTGAATTCTTTGTATTTCTTCGTTTGCTTTGTCTCTTGCTGCTGTTGTCGTTTACGTTTATTCTACAAAAAAAAATTTCATTATAAGGTAAGGATTGAAATATGTTGAATTTCCAACTAACCTTTTGTTTGGCGACATGTTCAGCCAACATATCGCTGAGATCTTCTTTTTGCAATTGTGACTGGTTTTCTCTCATTTGTTGTTCAGTAACGCACAGCCATGGCATCACTGTCTAAATCCAGCTCAGAAGGATCCAGTGCCAATTCAACCATACCTTCCTTATCCACACCTCTTCTAGTTCCTCCTTGAACAGTTTGAGCAACTGCAGCCATATCATACACATGGGTACTGCCCATCATGGAATTACCAATACGATCATTTCGTTTTTCTGGAATGATGTGATAGAGAACCGGCGTTTCCGACCTAGAATGTTTTGAATTTTTAAAAATACGCTTTCAAGTTGAGTAGCTAATGAAAAGAACTAGAAACCTCAAGAAGAACAGGCAAAGTCAGGCTCATAGTGTACCTTTGAAATATTGAGGAGAATTTATAATAAATATATAAAGGGTAATATTTGCACTGCATTATTTTTAACCATAGGTTCTTGAAGTCAAAAGATATTTTTTTCTATACCATCTTTCCAAATTTGGCCTCGTTCAAAAGATATAGCGTGTAGAAATTTTACACAAAAATTGCATTATCCTCTATATTGTTACACAACAATATCAATTGAAATGGTCTCTTGTAGAAGGTTTTTGATGACAGTCATGCAAATTTTGGCATCAACAGATTTATTCCATTTGCCCTGGTTTTCTCCCTACTACTCTACAGACTGGTTTAATTGTATGAAAAGCAAATATCACTTGAACTAAATGTCAATATCTTGTACCTTATAGAATCGTTAGTCATTTTAGCAGATAAAATCATTCATTTTCAGTTTTCCAGAATTGCAGCATTTTTGAAATATTTCAAGTTAAAAGGAATTGAATTGTTAAAATTTTGTCTGATTTTCCCAAATCTAACTCTGTGCTAAAATGACAAATTAATATCAAAAGATCTCATCCACTTAATCAGTACTCAAGAGGGTATGTGAAAGAGAAAAAACTTATGAAATACCAGTGTTCGGAAAAGCATAAGTAATTTTTTTTGGGTTTGAGTGAAGAAAAAAGCAATTTGACAACCTCATGTGTTGAAAGTGTGAACCTTAAAATGCTTATAACATTTTTAAGTAGATGGATTTGGAAAAACCAACCCTATGGTAAAAATTAATGCAGTGATCAAAGACTCACTCCGTATAACTGAACAAGACCTCAAAAATAAATCTGTAAAATAACTCATGTACTCACCCATCCATTTCATTTTCAATCTTCTTCTTCCTCAATTCAATGGCTTCCGGTGTTTCCATTCCTGCAGGTATACTTGTCAGTCCACTTGGTGTAACTAAGCCTTCAGCAGGGGTAACTAGACCAGATTCATCTGGTATAGCATCCTTATCTTCTTCTTCCTCCTCCTCTTCACTCTCTTCTTCAGATTCAGATTCTAGTTCACCCCATAATGTACGATCTACAGTTGGATCTTCTCCAATATCATCAATATGACTGGCATTTGTTCCAAACACATCTCCGTAAAGTGGTTTGCCGTTTTCGTCTACTGGAGGTTTACCCCAACCGCCAGCATGATAACCGAATGAGCAACCATCAGGTATGGGAGCATTAAGACCAGGTATTTTCAAGTTTGGATAACTCGGAGGAGGACCATAACGCTGCATTGCAATAAGCCATGGAGGTGGTACTTTATTTGCATTTGGGCCAACAGGCATTCCAAGAGCTGTCCTAAGTTCTTCAGAAAGATCTCCTGGTTTTTTCTCTTTTAATCTAGTTTCAAATTCCTTGCCTTCATAATACAGATCCCCATGAATTGTCATTTTAGGCTTGGTTTGCCACTTGAAGAAGGCATCATGAAGTTTTTGATAATCAATGTCGATTTTGCCTAACTTAGGTCTTGCCCTCTCCCTCATTTTTGCCTTCAAAGTTTTAGATTCATCTTTATCTTGAAGAGAGGCTCTCATTTCCATTATACCTGTTCTTTTGATGAAGTCAGGCAAGTTAAAAGGTGGTTTTTCTATACCTCTTTTCCCTTGTAAATACTTCCGTTTGAAACACCAATGGCGGGGAACCTAAAAATTTATTTTTTGCAATGAACAGATATTATTAATTCAACGGAATCAAGTTATACCTGAACTGTGTTGCGATGAGCTTTCAATTGTACCAGTAATTTTGGATCTCTTGCAGTGACATCATGCATTTCAACAACGTCAGGCCTGTTCACAAGTTGTTTAAGCTCAGCAACACTAAGACGAGTCATTTTTTTCAACTTACGTTTAGAAAGTTTAGATTTATCATCTGCTTTTTTCTATAAAAAAAAATTTTAATATAGTCATTATGGACAACAATAAATAGTCTTGTTAAAAAAATCCATTACTTTGCAAGATGACCCAATTCAAGTCGCATAAGCATGCTTTTATTTGATAACTTGATGCAGAAGGTCCAATTTACTGCACCTTAGAATACTCACATCATCCCCATCCTCTCCATCTTCTTGAAACTGATCACTAGCTGTAATGATCCCTGCTTTACTAGATAAGAAAGTAGGTGTGACTAAAGCTGGAGGCGGTAAATCAGACTTCTGTTCACTTATTTTAAATGATTCTAAAATATGATAAAACTGCCGATATTGCGGAGCTAGTTCATGTAAGCTTATTGATTCCTGAACGTATCTGAAAAAAAATAATAAGTAACAGTAGAAATACAGCGAGCTACACATAAACTCAATCCTAAATTAGCTGGTATTTACTTACTCAACTTCTACATCTTCTTTTGGCTCTGTTGACTCTCCATTTGTTTTATCCCCATTTTCTAATTTTTTTTCATTATCTGTTGATGGAGCCTTATTCTTCTTCTTCTTCTTTTTTTTCTTCTTATTCTTATTAGTTTTACTCTCTTTATTAGCTTTCGAATCAATTTTCTCATTATTATCTTCCTAAAAAATATAGAGTGAAATATTAAGTTACAATTGTTAAAACATACGTCATACTACAGCATCTTCTTTATCCCAAATGATTTCATTTTCTACAGAGGCTGACGAAGTTTCTCTCTGTACAGGAGCCCCGGAACCAGAATCATCAGTGCCAAGTTCCATAGCTCTCTGGTTTTTTAAAGCCAACACTTCCTCCAGAACTTGGGGTAGAACAACTTCCCCACTTTGTTCAAGTTGTTCCGGAGGATCAACCTTTAGACTTAGCAAAGAAGGTAGCTGTTTGTCGACAAGAGGTGGTCCCAGTGGTGGAGGACCCATTGGCGGTGGACCCATCGGAGGTCTGTCTGAAAACATTACAAAGTAAATCTTCTATTTCCGTATGTTTGAGAAAAAACTCACCAAATTCATCCCCAGTCCATCCTTGGGTACCTGGAGGTCCGAATTGAGGAATCATCATAGCACCCATAGGAGGAGGCATCTGAAAACATTTTATGGTTAGTCAAAGAGGTTCTTTTGAGTAGTCGACTGAAAAATTAAAATTTATAGTTATTCCAACATACATTATTCGTTGGTTCCCCCATATTTCTTGTTTACAAACGTACACAAACCGCAACAAAACCTTTCATTAATATTGAGGTTATGTCTGTGGCAACATCATAGACCTTATATACTAGTATATAACGTCTATGGGTAACATAGATAATGTGGCAATCATAGAAGATTAAATAATTGTGGCGCCCACAGATGAGAATTTTCTGTTGACTTTTGACATTGCTGCAGAAAAATGGAAAGATGTCATAGAAATGTGTTTATTTTCGCTTATCCAATCAATTAGAAACATTGTTGATTTCAGTTTTTATACCTGAATTTAACACCAAAAATAACATTCGGAAGAATAACGTAGTATAATATCCTCAAATTTTCATTTATAACAATATTACATCGAAAATAAGGTATTTTGGGTTGCCTAGATTAAAAAGTTGAGGAAGAACAGATGTGTCGAGTACTAAAGAAGAATGAATAGCATTATATTGAACATTATAACATATTTTAATAGAAGATAATTAAGGATAATTAAGCAAGAGCTTATTCAAATAGTGAGCATCTCTATTAATCGAGAATGGAATTTTTTAGGATCAATGAAGAATAAATATTGTCTATTGTATATTTCCCATTTTCCCTTTGCAATATAATGAAAAATAAGTATATTTTATTTCAATTAAATTGGCAATGATTAATAGATTGGTACAAACGCTTGTGGATATTTTTTAAAGATTCAGTCCCTAATAGCGAATCGATTGGTGCAAACTTTTTTCTGATAACCATCCCGAAGAAATTAATTTTCGAAAATTCGAATTTTTCCTTGATAGGATGTAACTTTAGAATGACCCCAGTGATGAAAACTTATGTGAATTTTTTTAAAGATTCAGTCCACAATATTCAATCGATTAGTACAATTTTGTCTCTGATAACTGTCTTGTTCGGAGAAATTAATTATTTTTAAAAATCGAAATCAACATGTTGGGTTATCGTCTTCCCTGACCTAATAGCTTCTATTCTCGGTCTCTCTGTATTATATTTCGTTTGGACAAATGAATGAAATAAGTATAAAAGACGAATTTGTAGTCTTTCAAAGTATGATTGGTTTAGTCAGTATTACGAGGCATCAATTTCAGCGGCAGATGGTACACACACACAAAAGATTGAGGCGACTTGGTGGCCAGCCAAAGATTTCTTTAGAGGTCGCAGCCGATTTTGCGACTATAGCATCGCAAATCCGATTTTCCTTCACAATTCATCCTTGAAAAAAGTATTCACTATTTTGCGTTATAGTAAACAACCCATTGTATATCTATTTCCATTCATTCCGTTGACATAAACACATAAATTCAAGAAATGAAACATAGTAATGATGAATATCTTTCCACTATATTTTATAAATAACTACTTGATCATTTGGATATCTTTATTCGATTGATTCTCCTATTCCGAATTCATTGAACTCGGATTGGTGTCCTACAAAATATATTGCAAGCTTGGCGTATTGACTAATACCAAGCCTGAATGAATAAACAATATTGTTCTCTTTAATTTGGAATTAATATACAGGTTGTTCAGGCTTTACACCTCCCTTCCTGAAGATGTCCGTTACAACGGCCGATTGTAAGGACATCCAGGAATGTGAATTGTGAAACAAGCAATCAAATTAAGGAATAAAGACATAACAAAAGACATAACTAGGTACATATTACAACTCTGCTACATCTAGAATCACTATTAACTATCTACTACAATAAGGTATCGCTTCAACTAAAACTAGAGATTGTTATAACCCTACAATTATACCTAAATAATAAAATAACATGATAAGTAGTAATTTAATCAATAACACAAAAGTTCATCAATAGGGTGGTTGCAACCGTCGGGGACATAATAAAATAGTCAATAGGTATACCTCTTTACTGCGCAGGGAAATATTTTTTCACTCCATTTTTATGCATGGTAATATGCCTACCCTTGTCATCCTCAATTGTGCAGTTGACACCTCTGTGTTTCAATTACTTTGAAGGGCCGTCAAACCATGAATTCAATTTTTTTCTATCTTCGTTTGACGTCAGCACGAGATCACCGGGAACCAAACTTAAATTGTTTGATTTTTGGTCTAATTTTGATTTCCGCTCCTTCTTTACTTTGTCTAGGAAATTTTTAGTTCTATTCAAGGCAAACTGAAGTCTGTAACGAGTTTCCTGGTCAAAGGCATCAAGATTGTATACTGGATCTATGCGAACTTTTTGTGAACAATTCAGTATCTAGGTTTGCTTTCCTTGCGAAGACTAGTTCAAAAGGTGTATAGTTATGATAAGTACTTGGAGTAGTATTATAGCAGAATGCAAAATGTCTGGTCCAGATATCCCAGTCTGTAACTGTTTCGTTCACATACATCCGTATAAACTCATTTAGAACACGATGATTCCTTTCACAACCGCCTATAGTTTGGCTGTGGTAAGCTGTTGAGGTTTTATGACCCTGAATTTAACAATTTAATAACATTTGTGAATACTTCGTTCTTATATTCGGTGCCCATGTCAGTTCTAACCTCCTTCATGGGGCCGTATATCAGAACAAAGTCATCTACTATTGCCCTCGCCACAGTTTTGGCTTCTTTATTGACAATTGGTATGATGGTTACATATTTCGTCAGTTCGCATTGAATAGTTACTGCATAAGAATTTCCAATGTTTGATTTTTGAAAAGGACCTATTGTATCAATGGATACAATGTCAAAAGCTCTTTGCTGTGTGGGAGTCAAGACTAGTGGTTCTATATGACCTTTACCTTTTTATTGATTTGACACTTATGACACTCTCTTGTGTATTTAGCTACGTCACGCGACATGCCTTTCCAAAAATAGTGAGATTTCAATTTTTTGAGCAGTCTTTTCTGTCCACTATGACCACCGTAGACAGGATTGTCATGAAATTTTGTCATTAATTGATGTCGTTCTTCTTTATCCTTAATTACTCTTCGCGGGCTACAAAGTACAATTTCAACATTTTTCAAAATATTTTGACCTACTTCCTTAAATTCATTTACAGTGCACTGTGTAAATAAGGCATCCTTCAAATTCATTCTTAATTGACCCAATTTTTTCTCACTGGCGAAACGATTCAGCTCAGACAAAATTTGTGCTAACACAGGAATTTTGCCGTTAGTGATTAAAAACAAGGTGAGAGCGCTCTTCTTTCTTTTATGAATGATTGTTATTGTAATATGATCTCGCGAGATTGTGAATTGTACTTGTGGTAATTTCAAAACATCGAAATTATTCAACGCCTCCCGAACACGACACTCGGGTGTAGTAATGTTAGATGATATTGTTGAAGAATCAGTTTTACTTTTATTATAACTTGACCTTGACATTGACCTAGTTGCTGCTAGTATTTGTGAGTTATCAGCGTTTAGCTTTTTCAGATCCTCTATAGTTATGCGTGACAGGGCATCTGCAATCACGTTGTTTTCTCCTTTAACATATTCAATTTCGAAATTATATTCTTCTAAGTCTAATCTTATTCTCGTCAATTTGGAAGAAGGATCTCTCATTGAGAAAAGGTGAACTAGTGGTCGATGATCAGTTTTACTAAAAATTTTTAGCTCCGTATAGATAACATCTAAAATGCTTAATGCCAAAATGAACTGCTGTTAATTCCTTCAGGATTGTGGGTTTGTGTTTTCTCCTTACTGAATGTCTTCGAAGCGTATGCTATTGGAAGTTCATTACCGTCGAAATTTTGACATAACACTGCTCCGCACGCGGTCTCGGAAGCATCTGTAATTAGTATGAATGGTTTGGAAAAATCCGGATACTGCAGAATTTGTGGACAAATCAATGCTTTTTAATTTTTCGAAAGAATTTTGACATTCCTCGGTCCAAAGGAATTGTGTCCGTTTTCTAGTGAGCGTATTCAGAGGATGACATATTTCTGCAAAATTTGGAATAAATCTGCGGTAGTAATTACAAAAAGCAACGAATCTTTTGATCTCTTCACTACTTTTTGGTATAGGGTATTTATTAATGACTTCAAATTTTGCTTCGTCCGGAAGAATTCCCTTATCTGTTATTTTATGACCTAAGAATGTTACCTCATTTTTGAAAAAATTACACTTTGCAGGGTTCAGCTTTAGGTTGAATTTCCTACACGTTTCGAATACTTTTCGCAAATTACTCATATGATGTTGAACGGAGCATCCTATAACTATCAAGTCATCCATATAAAGAAATGCTTTTTCGGGCTCAATCCGGAAAAGGCAATAGACATCATTCTTTGAAAACTAGTTGGACTGACTGATAAACCAAAAGGAAGTCTTGTAAATCGGTATGATTGAGAATCAACACTGAATGACGTGATGTCTCTCGATTCCTCATCTAAGGGAATTTGATGAAAACTACTCAAAAGATCGATGACTGAAAAGACCTTTGAGCGACCAAGATTGTCAAGTACATCCGAAATTCGTGGTAAAGGAAATTTCAAGCAACAAGCTTCTTATTTACACCCCTAAAATCTACCACTAACCGATATTTCTTACCGGAAGTTGACTTTTTATCGACAAGCAGTAACGGACTGTTGTAAGCTGAAAAAGACGGTTCGATAATTCTGTTATCTAAGAGGTTTTGGACCTGCCGATTGATTTCATTTTTTTTTGAGAATAGGGCAGCCTATAGTTTTTATATAAACTGGTGTATTGTCTGTCATTTTGAGCTTTTGAGAATAAAAATTATTTGTTGTTAGTATATCCGTTTTTAAACCAAAAATATCCGAAAATTCGAACAAAGTAATAGTACATCTTCTTTGACATAGTCCGGTATATCTGAATTGAGTTCACTCATTAACTGTGGAATTCGATCAATGTTTTCCTTTTCTACACTGTAAATATAGAATTCATTCAAATTTCTTGTCTGAATTTTGGAAGTGTCGACCAGGGCATCTTCTAATGTTGTATTTACTATGCGAACAAGTTTATTAGATGGTGTTATTATGGTTCTCCCTACGAATATTCCGGGTGCAAGTTCCTTATTCATGACTAACTGATCCTTTTCAATTTTCAATTTTCAATTTTGCCGTCGAATTGATTAGGAAGTAATTTACTTGCCAAATTGAAAAATTCACTTTCTGCAGTGGCCATAATTTCAAATGAGTTTTTTACTTCTGAGTCCTCGTCTAAAACTAGTGGATCAATCTTTTCTAGGCATGAAGTTGGAACTTTAATCTTGACTCCCAGTACTTGAAATGAGCGTACTACTTTATCTCTACTATTAAGGAAAGAAGTTTTGCAAATTTGTTTATCGACGTTATCTAAAGTATCCCAAGTGTCTCTCAAAATCTGAGTTAAGTCATTGAATGAACTTACCAGGTTATCTCTAATATCTGCCCTTGTTGCCTCTGTTTTAGGGACTTCTTTCTTCAAAATTCTTTTGCTAGTATTTTTCAATGAAACTGTTACCTGATCTAACTTTAAATTCAGCTCTTTGTTTTTAGTGTTCATGAGCCTGTGACATCGGTGGGCATATTACTTACTATATTATACTATAACCAATACAATAATAATTGTAATATCTATGATGGTTTTTCCATCCTCGGACCTTAAACATAGAACTGTTAATTGGATATTCAACATAGGTAAAATAAGAGTCAGCAATTAATTTCTTTAACAAAGTATAGGGAATGTTGAGTACAAAACCTTATTGTTGTTCCTGAATAGTTCACTCACACCATGTAGTCATGTAGCACTCTTGTCTATACTTGTGCAACAGAACCCAGGGATACGTTGAGGTTCCTTCTAATGCGTCTCTCCATATTTTTCTTGTGAGCCTTATACAGTTTGAAAACCATATCCATCACCAGTATTGCCAGTATAAGGAACATTACAATCTTAACATCTTTCGTGATGTTGTATTCGCTCTCCTGCACTATGAAATTTGAATTTACTGCACCATTTTCCGTCACGTCTTGTTTCGTGTCCTTCGAGTGGGAAGATCCCATTTTCAATTTAAGAATTTTTTTACGATCACCATTTATGTAATCGGCAACTTTTCAACTTATTGAACCACAATATAGGTACGTACCACGTAGTTGTTAACTTTCCAAAAATTTATTTTTCTTGGGCAGGATCGCCATGTAATGATTAAATAACTACTTGATCATTTGGATATCTTTATTCGATTGATTCTCCTATTCCGAATTCATTGAACTCGGATTGGTGTCCTACAAAATATATTGCAAGCTTGGCGTATTGACTAATACCAAGCCTGAATGAATAAACAATATTGTTCTCTTTAATTTGGAATTAATATACAGGTTGTTCAGGCTTTACACCATCAATGAATTTCCGATTGTCATCACAAAGAAAATGTACGATAAATCACGGCAAAATTTTAACTTTGCGAGTATAATTTAAATTCTTGCGAGATAAATATAACCTCACAATTTCTGTCGAAATGTCAGATCATGAATTCAAACAGAAAAACGTTTCCCACTGGGGATAAGGTAAAGTTCTACCCCAAAATCAATTCCAAGCGAAAGATCGATCATTGTTGATCATCGTTTTGGTCCTACTAGCGGTCATTTCATTACATCTTGTGCCATAAGCAATGACCCCTAGAAAGACCAGAATAATGAGCTGTCTTTCACTTGAAATAGGCTCAAATATTAGTATTCTATGCCTATGGATACCTTCATGTTCCATTTACCACCAATGGCAGATGTAAAGGGTGGCAGGCGGGGGTCATTTTAGGTACGTAAATCTTCTGAAGATGAGACGATTCCAAATTCCAAAATGTAGTAAAATACTGAATACCATATGCGAAAAATTACAGATATTTATATGCAAAACAATAGCTACATTTGTACTAGGTTCACCATCTAGAACAAGAGCGCAAAGAGATCAGCTTTATGCAGCAAGTGAACTTTATCATGAGTTCTTTGAAAAGATAAGCTGTGCTTCAAAAAATGCCCTCCTCTATATTAGGCTCAAGGAGGCTAGGGTATATTTGATGGTAGAAGCATCCCTCAAAGTCACAATGCGAAAACCTATTTATTATGGCTTCTTTTATATGAACCTTAGCCCAGGCGCTACTGAAAAATACTGAATTCATCTGTAGCATAATAAACATGTCTTCTGAGCTATTTTCATAACCGGGTAGACTGAACTTATCGATAATCATATTTATGTAGAGATACACACTGACAAAATGACATGACACTGCAAAATAATCTTGATGGCAATCTCTTTCCGATATTCTCCTATTTTCCACATTATTCCTATTTTTGAGTATTATCCCTAGCTTCCATAGAAACAAATATCGATAAAATTATACTGTGAACTAATTATTTTCTATAACCCATGTATTCACAGGCTATCACTTTGAATCAATTTTGTGTCAGATATGTGCCAGAATGGGACTATTTGTTTCGACAAGACAAAATTTGTAAAATGAAAATATTTTCCTATAAAACAAAGTATTTAATTTTGGCAATTCTATCAAATTATATATTGCAATTCCTTTCGTACTTGATATACTGCGGTGATTTAGAGAAAACCTGCTATCTCTACTCATAGAAAAATAAGATGACAACAAAATCTTGCAGCCAGATCGAATCGGATCGGATGGTGGAAATTTTGAAAAACCAACTATATTTTGCAGTTATAAGAGGGCTATCGGGTAAAAAAATAAAAACGACGGATGATGCATTATATTTTTCGATCGATGATGAATTCGAATATCAAAATTACTACTATGATTTTGGACCTTATAACATTTCTTATCTATACAAATATTGCATCAAATTGAATAAGTTTCTCCAGTTCTCCCAAGGCCAAAAAAGAGTTGTGCATTGCACCAGTACCAATGCAGAGAAAAAAGTGAATGCGGCATACCTTATCGGCAGTTTTTGCATTATCTGTCTCAAATTCCACCCTCTTGAGGTAACCAAAATGTTGATGAACGCTGGACCTTACAAGTAAGTTCATAACGCAAAATTCAATCCCCCTAAAACCATTTTCAGGTTGAGATATGATCAGATATTCTAGCACGTCCGTAAAGAAGTACCTAATCAGTACGGAAAAGGTTCAAATATTTTTTCATTGGACGTTTTGGAATAAAATGAAACAAGTAATCTATTTTCTTGTAATGAAATCCCTTTTGAGCTGGATATGTTTTTTAGACTTATGAATAAATTTCTCGATCCCATTTCAAAAATGTTTCGTTTGTGTCGGAAAATTACCTTCCATCTTCTATTTTTTGTATTGCATGCGAATTTTGGCTGTTAGCGGGTGATTCAAAGGCATGAGTATGAAAGGCAGCCATTAAAAATCTGCTTTTGTTAAAAAACCGTTGTCTTGAGAAACAGTCAACTTTGGGTTTGAAAAGTTTTATATCCGGTTGTTTGTGACATTGGTTTCTAGAAGAAGAAACAAAAAACTTATAGATTAAGTTTTCAGGCAGTTCATGGATGCTTCCCAAATTCCATGCCCTTTCACTATAAAATTGGAGTTTTGCTTCAACGCCATTTCGAAGGCAATGGCCTTTAATTTTTTCAACTTTGACGATTTCGATGTGACCGAATACGATATGTACGAAAAGTTGCAGTTTGGTGATATGAACTGGTTAGTTCCGAGAAAATTTCTAGCTTTCATTGGACCCAACAGCGCAGAATTCCAAAGTGGACATCCTCCTGATTACTACATTAAATATTTCCTGAAAAACGACATTAAGACGGTAATAAGATTGAATAACAAAATGTATGATGCAGCAGTGTAAGTAACTTCATATACTTTCGATCCTTACCATTGACTATGAACTTTGCCAATTCCCATTTTATTAGTGATACATTATTATGATTAACTAAACAATATTTACTTACCTAAAATAATTAGAATTATAGTTCTAAACTAAATTGGTACCTATATCGCAGAGTACTTAATGAAGGGAACAACATAAAATAAAATATTTGATAAAGAAATAACGGTTAAAATGCTACAATAAACGTCTTTATCTTTTATAACACAAAATAGCCATGAAATTCCAATAAATATAGGTCAAACAGGTAAATAACTCGACAAAACATTCAAGTGAATGGAGAGGGCATTTTGATTGATCTCACCAAAATATTATAGGAATGTTCAATAAAAATTGAAATAGAAATTCACAGATATCACGTTGTTCACATTTTCTAAACAAAGGAATCAAGCCAGTCACTGGAATTAGCAACTTATACTTGACCCTTAACTGAAAACGAACTTTCAACTATCTCAACCAAAACCAAAGGGACACCCATAACCCCTGTTTTTTTGCACAATATAATGATATTGTTTGCGAGTAACACCGAACTACCCTTCCTTCTTCGATGATAATACTACCTTTACTATGAAAGGGCTTCCATCCATCTACCAGAGGTGTCTCAAGTGGAATTGGTCTCAAAATTTATAAAATTCCAGGATATTTTGTATCAACCCTAATGAACGTTCATTAAATTCAGTTTCAGCAATGCTGGAATAGAGCATTACGATTTGATTTACCCTGATGGATCAACGCCGTCCAAGGACATTCTTTTAAAATTCCTTCATATAGCGGAGTCTGCACCAGCGGCAATTGCGGTACATTGCAAGGTGAGCTATTTCGTACCAGATATATTATTTCGAAAAAAAATCAAATGAGGCACTTTTGGTACATTACAGGCGGGTCTTGGAAGAACAGGATCTCTTATAGGTGCTTATATTATAAAGCATTATAGAATGACGGCGAAGGAAGCAATAGCTTGGATGAGGATTTGCAGACCTGGTTCTGTGATAGGCCAACAACAAATATGGCTGGAGAAACTGGAACCTTGGTTATGGAAATGCGGTTCTCAGTATAGGTGAATATCCTGCAATTAATGATTTTTTCACCTTAGAAACTGCAGGAACTATTGAATATTTTATGTCTTCAATTATTTCCAAATCTCCTTTCTCTTAAAAATTGTTAGCTTTTGATGAACACTCGGTTATTGTCCATGTGGTTTCAAGGTGTTCCCTGCATCTCAAATGCCAAAAAAACTAGATGAAAGTGTAAGTAAGATTTGTTCCGGTACTTACTACTCTAGAAAGATTTTACCATTTTCATAGTTTAAATTTTGTAGTAAATATCTTCCTGGTAAAATCATAGAAAAATTTCCATCATGAATGAAATTCGCGAGGCAGTCTCAGGTGAAGTAAGAGTCGCGGGAAATATTGCGAAGCAGAGAAAAACGAATTCAAAGAGTAAATAGAGAAAAAGATGAAAAAGTGGAATTGTTGCATTCCGTTTTCAGTCCATCCATTGCAAGAGGGATCTTTAACATAAGTATAGAAAGAAACTAAAATTATCTGCAATAGACCGATCTGAAGCTCAACCATAAGACGTTTTCATCAACGAAGAAGCTAAACTTAACGAATTTCCTCTATGTTGACTACCACTCTTCTGTAATTTTTTATCGACATGCTTGAGATATAACAGCTCTTATAATTTTCTGTTTACTCATTTTCCCGACCTAGTACATATAATGTTACCGTAACTGGTTTAATTTCAGGACTAGGCACTATGGAGAAGGCGAAAAAATTCCCCGTCACAAATTTGGTATATACAGTAAAATATGGCCTGTTGAAAGGAACCGAATACTAAGAGAAACAAGGAGGAAGTTTTCATCCCAATACTCTGTCAGCGATCCAGAGCACCTAGCTCAAGCCAATAAAAGACAAACCGTCTCAATCATGCGCAATAAAGCTCCATACTTTCGCTTCAAAATGAAAAACATGAAAGACAGCAATTGCTTCGAAGATATATCCGAACTATTAACAACAGTTTACGGCTTGGATAGGAACAGAAACAGGCAACAAAATCGAACCATAACAAATATTCGAGCTATCGGTGGATCAGAACCTCGTCGCCACACAGCATCAGCAAGAAGAATCTACGGTAATCAGACCAATCGTCGTGCAATAGAAGCTGCCGCGAAAGTTCCACCTACTTCCATCCTTTCACAGAAACCTCAAATGCCAGAAACTGAAAATCAAGGGGACAACAAGTACAACGAAAGACTGGCGGGTAATCAAGTTCGAACCTGTTATAGAAAGGGTATAACTCAAAGTCCAACGGTACTACAGATGCCTGTGAGACCACAAAACGTGTTCAAGGTCGATAATGATACTGATACCAGTAATTACGTTCACAGTTACATGGAAGAAAGAGCCAGACGGAAAGCGCTTTTGTCAAAATTTAAAACAACTCAAGGAGACAAATTATTGGAAAGGAAATTGTGCAAGGGGGGAAACTTAATACGTTTAAAGAAGAACGAGGAACGTATGAACGAAAACATTTTCAACAACTCAGCTGACGTAAATGACAATAATTCCATTTATCCTAGTCAATAATGGTTTTTTTAACAATTCAGGGAAGATCATTCAGTTTGTTTTTTATGTCTTCAATTCATAGTGGAGGTGTTTTTTCAGAACTTCTAATAAAAGAGTGTTTACATTTATCTTTTTTTTTTCAACTCAAACATAGGTGTTTATGAGTTTATGGAAGATCTCAACTCTGCGAAAACAGATTCTGAAGTACCTATCTAGAATCTTGCCGAACCGTTAGTAGTGAGTTTCAAGTTTTAAACATACATTTGAACATTTTAAAATACAACAAAAATTCTAGGAGACTTTTTTAGTTAGCCAATACCATAAGCGGGTGAGAAACCGAAATAATGGATGCAAGGAATAGCGATTCTACTATTCAAACAAGGAGTTAGAGAAGAACCATCCAACTATAGAGGAATAACCTTGTTAAGCTGTGTATTGAAGTTACTCACTGATATAGGAGCAGCTATGTCACACTATTCCAATGAGTGAAAAACAGAAAGCTTTTGGAAAAAACAGATCTACAGTGGATGCCATATTCATTTTCAGACTGATGCAGAAAAAGCCATAGACTACAAAAACCCGTTTATCGTGGGTCTAGCAAAGGCATTCGGTGCAATTCGGCTTGCAGATGTTATGACTGTTCTCAAGGAAAGAAAAATATCCAGATAATACAATAGAATCCATCGTAATGAAGATCATAGAAGCTTTTAGGAACTACGGCTCTGGATACAGCCTGGGAAATGACTGAATACACAGCCTTTACTCCACAGATAACGCCCTATTGGAAACAGAATTCGAGGATAATCTGTAACGCCTATTATGCACAATTTACAACATCGCAGAGAGATACATGAAAATTTCTATCATGAAAACAAAGTCACTCAAGGGAACCTTTTAGGTGCAAGCTGGCAATAGAAGACCTCACCTTCATTGACTATGTTAAGTGCTTCGACTAACTCTGGGTCAGAATACATAGCGACGGTAATTTCGAAGTAGAAGAGAGACATCAAGTCAACAGAGCTGCCACAATATCAGGACATCCCAAGCCTGTAATTTGGCAGATCATGGAATGTAAGACTTGCTTAGGACCTGTGATGGTATACGAAGTGGAAACGACAGCCAACCATCCAGCAACCAAAAGACTGATGCAAACACTTGAAATAAAAAAATCCGTTTGCCATATCCGTTACATATTATGGAACAGGCAGGCAAACGCCCATATCAGAAGCAAGTGCGGAGTCGGTGACGTGGTAGGATGGGTAAGAGAATGAAAGAGAGCATGACATGTAAGTAGAATGGTGTATACACAACTCGCCAAAATCGCACGAAATGAACGCCTATGGGAAAAAGATCACCAGGCATTCCACCAAAAAGATAAAGAGGAAGTTGTCGGTCAATTCCAGAAAAGCAATCTGATAGCCCAGACAAAATGATTTAATGAAGCAGAAGAAACGTACTCTGTAAAAAAACGCTCAAATAAATTACGAGATATTTTCAATCACAAATTCTCAGCCTACGACTAATTTATTATCAGCCTGGAACTCGTGTACAGGTATCTCTAAATTAGTGGGAGCAGGTCCTTTTCTTATCCTTCCAGCTGCATCATAATGAGATCCATGACAAGGGCAGTAATAGCCGCCTAAGTAGTCTCCTGCATTCGGAATAGGAACACAACCCAGGTGAGTGCAAACTCCAAGAACCACTAACCACTCAGGATTTGGACAACGTTGCTCGTCAGTTTCAGGATCTCTAAGAGAAGTCAAAGGTGTTGATCTACAATTTTCGATCTCATCCGGCAATCTATGCTTTAGGAACAAAGGTTTTCCTCTCCATTTTATAGTGGTGTGTCCACCCTCGGCAATTTCATTCAAATCAATTTCAACTTTCGCTAAAGCCTGCATGTCTGCTGTGATCGACATGGATTTTATAAATACATGTGCTACTGATTTTGCAGAATATAAACCGGCAACAACATTCAAACCTAACAATATCCCATGAATACCTTTGGAGCCTTCTTTAGCCTCGCCGTCTTGAACATTAGATTTCTTTCGGTATTTATCAAAATTAGGAAACTTGATGTCAGTATGAGCACTTCTTTTTGGGTCAGATGTTCGATTCTGAGATAAAAAACTTATTTCAGAGGCTGCGCTCAAATTTGTATATCTAATCTTCCTCAAAATCGCTGACATTTTTTAATTACTGATAATTGACTCGAATCTGACACCCATAGACAATACTACAATATTGATTTGATGCACAGTTTAAGATGTCTAAAAAGTATTTTGGACATCTCAGCACAGTTTGATGATCTTGTGACACAAAAATCATAAGTTTGTAAGTTACACAGAATTAGTATTTGGTGAACGAATCCATACTTTTATTTATCTATGAACGAATCTATGCCAAGCAAATAATCGTTGCTGAAAGTATCACTTTGAACGTGGATTTAGTTTATCTTCTCATGCTGTGATAAGAATAACAAAAATTAAAAAAACTTAAGCGTAGGAACTGGGCTCGAACCGAGTACCTCTGTCGTATCCCCGGTAGACAAGCTCGTAACTTGCAGCTCAGGTCACAGCCTTAATGAAAATGAAAAAAAAATGATTATATGCAATGATCAGTAGTTCAAAAAGAATCAAAATATGTCAAAATATATAGGTTAAGCAACACTAATCAATGTTGTGGAAGCAGTGATCAAAGATTTTGCAACAAAAATGGCATTAAATTCTCCATCTAAAATATTGAAACTGTCGAAACCCGTCGTAAATGTTTTGTCTGCTGCATATCATCCTAAAGTAATTGATCATTACGAGAATCCCAGAAATGTTGGATCTATGGACAAGAATGACAAAACTGTTGGCACAGGATTAGTTGGAGCTCCTGCTTGTGGTGATGTCATGAAACTTCAGATAAAAGTTGATGAAAATGGAAAGATTATTGATGCCAAATTTAAAACATTCGGTTGTGGCTCAGCAATAGCTAGCAGTTCACTGGCTACTGAGTGGGTTAAAGGCAAAACAGTTGATCAAGCAGCCCAACTCAAAAACACTGATATTGCAAAGGAGTTGTCACTTCCTCCGGTTAAATTGCATTGCTCAATGTTGGCAGAGGATGCCATCAAGGCTGCTCTATCTGATTATAAAGTGAAGCAGAAGAAAAGTAGCACCTCTTAGATTTTATGTGTGATAAAATTATGAAATCGAATATGACAATGATTTCAGTAGATTGTTGTTGTTAGATAATGAAATAGAGAATATGTATATTTTTATTTCCTTGTTCCTTTCAATTGTATTCTAATTAATCAAGACCAAAATAGGTCAAATGTATCGGGAAAAGGTCAAACTTTATGGATCATTGAAAATATAATGAAAGCATAATAACTTCTTTATTTTTTCATAAAAATATCTCCAGCTTAGACTTATATAAAAATAGTGAGAATATAAATTGAAAAATATCAATTACATAATTTTCTTCATTTAGTCAAAATCCATTAAATAAGGACCAAATCTATGATTTGAAATCAAACTTGCTAGAATATTTGAAATCAAATTTACTAGTATATTTTCATAAGGTTTTTTCCTCATATTGGTACTTATGTTGTCATATTTACAAATGAATTTAGAATATATTCTCTATGGATCTTTTCCAGCTTATGAAATAAACCCAGATATTCCTCACATCTTATCTAGAATCCAGTTTCACACAATCATCAACTCATTTCTCGACTAGAACTAGACTGAAATTGCATTTTTCATTATTCCATGACATTAATAACAAACTTAACACAAAAACAATTCTCAACAAAACAATCGTAAAAAAGAGAGCTTGTCTCTATAAAACAAAATAAGACAAAGCAAGACAACCATGTTAGAATTCTTGTTTTCAAGACTTACAGTCATGACTTACATAAAATGATCTGTTTTAGTTAAAGTCCCTCAACATTAATTGAGACAAAAATAGCTAGTTTAATGTTATATTGGGAAAAATATTTCCATTTTGTTAAGGCAGAAATTTTCGTTCACTGAAACTTGATCATAGCAGTTCATTAAGGTAAGTAAAGAAGGCCTTTTCAACACAATGATCATGTTGGCACATTTTTTAAATCAAAGATTGTCTCATCATCATCGTCATTATCTAGCGGTAAAGGTGTCATTTCAATATTACCCCTTGTTAGTTTTATTCCATATTTTTTGATTTTAGCATTCCTACTTTTCCTTCTGAAAGTATAATTTGAAATTCAGTTATATAAGGAAGGTCATATTTCTAAAAGTAGAAAAAATTTCACCTTACCTATATGTCTTAAATGCAACAAAAGCCATAAACAATAGAGATATCGCTATAAGTATGGTGAAACCAGTGTTCACAAATTCTGATTCTTTTTCCCTCATATGAGGACCATTATATGAAGGTGGCACTTGTTCACTTGTATTTTTATGCTTTGTAGCTGCATCACGATTAATAGAAGATGGCTTTTCAGAGGCAATTGTATGATCTTTGGATGTATTCTTTTCTAGTGTATGTATTGGTTGTGCCTGATCAAGTCGAGACTTATTTTCCTTCGGCAAGTTATCATTACTGCTTTTTTTGATCGATGGCTCCTTACTATTTAAATCATTAGTTTCTCTAGATAAGGCAACATTTGTATTTATAACCTTTAAATCTGAAGATTCTGCAGCAAAGCCGATTATAAATGCATTTAGAGAGAGTATGAGCAGAAGTAACTTTTTCATTTGGATTTACAAAAAAATAACGCAAAATCTGAATTAAAATCAATCCGTACATTCAAATCATACATATATTCTATAAATTCAAAATTTCAACAAATGTCATGCCAGCAATACTATTTAAATGAAATGAGCTACGTTACGACAGCACAACCCTTCATTATAACTACGGAAGAAATGCATGGTAGGCGCATCTCATCGTAGAGGTCATTTGTCAAATAGCCGTAGAGGCAATATCAACAAAACCACAAAACTCTGAAACGTCAAAGTCAGAATTGACAGCAAAATCACAGACCAGTTGTTTTCACGTAGACGAAATTTGGCAAATGTAATTCAAACAACAATAAAAATATGGAGTCATCTAATATTAATTCGCCCCCTTTGTTTGAAACTGTAGATATTAATAATGGAAGTGAAAATAAATACGATGATGATCTGTTTATTTCAGCCCAGCATGTTAGTTTACTTAAAATTCCGTATTTCTTTATATTTCAATTGCTTTTTGTAGGATCTCTCCACCCATTACGGACAATCCTCAATTCCGAACAAAATATCCGAAGATATTTCTAGTTTGAGTTTAAATGATGATAAAACTCTGGAAACAATTCCTATAAATTCGGATGGACCAGGAACAGTCGCCTTGGAAAGGGTAAGTAATGTTTTATATTTCTTCCTCTATGAAGGTTTTGTTTTTCCTTTGGTAAAAACTGTAAGTTTTAATTAATGCTATTGATCAGAGGGAACACTGTGAATATCGAAATGTTTATTTAAGGCTGAAGCAGAAAGTGGGGATCAATTTATAGATATATCAATAACTGAACCTCAAAAAATTGGAGATGGAATAAGTGCATACATGGCATACAGAGTTACTACAAAAACTAACATGCAAATATTTAAAGCCAAAGATCTTTCAGTACTACGTAGATTCAGTGATTTCCTAGGACTTCATGACAAATTAACAGAAAAGTATTTGAAAATAGGTAGAATCATACCTCCTGCACCAGAGAAAAATGTCTTAGGTGAAGAATATCTTCTGTTTTCCATTGAAAATTTTTCTATCTGAGTTTATTTCAGGTATGACTAAAATTAAGATGTCAAACCAGGTTGAAAATGGTGCAGGTAATGGAAATGATTTTGTTGAAAGAAGAAGAGCTGCGCTTGAAAGATATTTGAACAGAACAGCCCAACATCCAGTATTAGTAGTAGATCCTGATTTTAGAGAATTTTTAGAATGTGGTAAGCAAGCAGTTTGAGCATTTTAATGTTTTCTTCAAGTTACATAGGTTTTTAATCAACATTTCCAATTATTTATTATTCTATAGGATATTCTTTTCTAATATTTCCGACCTATTATTTCAAAACATTATCAAATTTTCTGTCAATTTAGGAAACATTCAATGTCTTCATTTCGAAACGAAATATTTTGTTGCTGACAACTATATTACCTTTCTGATATCAATCATATAGCTTAGTGAATGTCATGCAAAGTTTTTAAACCACCCTGTAGATTTGCAATGATTATTGATGGTTCAATCATATGAAAGTGGAAATTGCTATTTTAGTCATATAATTTATATTGAATAGCTTAAGATAAAAAAAAAATTAATAAATATTGTAATAATTAAATTTGATTGTACACTGACACATGTCAATTTGACCTCTCTTATTTATATTAGGTGTCCTGTTTAATTATTATGGAAACTATTTATGCACAATATTTGAAATTTTGTAGATCAATATTAAATTATTTAAATATTCAATTATTCGAATAATTAATATATTTAGCATTACTCAAAAATTTCCAATGCTGCCAGATGTATGCACATTTGGCAAAAGCTTTATTATATTATGTGGGCATATTTCTATTTTTTATATGATTCTCCATGAAAAATTTGATTAATTCACTCTGTTTCCTTATATCTATATTTAACGGTGTTTGATCAAATCATGAAAACGACTATATTTTGCTCTATATTTCAGATTTTAGTGTAAAATTTGAGATGACCTTAGATAACACTTTAATTTTTGCCATTGTTTGGAATCTTTGTTGTCACTTATACAGAGTAGTAAAAAAAAAATTAACATTTGCTAACTCACAAAATTGTGGAAAACTGTTTTTTTTAATTAGACATCCAGATTTTCAAAATTTCCCAATGTCTATCTTGTTTGGATTCAAAGTTATCTTGTAATTTTGTTTTGACCACTTTGTATAACTGACAACTAAGATTTACTAATACTGAAGATCATGCCAAATTTTGAAATGAATTCTCTAATATCGATTGAATTATACTCGTTTTTGCAACTCCCAAAATTGATATAAAAATAATTTATAACATGAAAACCGTTAAAGATATATAGGTAAAATAAATGAATCAATTTTTTATGGAGTATCATGAAGAAAATATAAATACGGAGTGTCCAATTTGTGATATCAAATTAGAATCAGCCGGCAACACTGGAATTTTGAAAATTTCAGGCATTTACCTTACATAACTAAATATTAATATATTTTACATGAATAGTCTCCAAAATAATTTAATAGGCCACTTACCTTGGGGCATTAGATATGACAACAAAGTTTAAGTATTGAAAACAATTTGGTCATATTGAAATAAATGATTAGGTTCATTATCACGACCATAATTCTCTATAACTTCATATACATTTTTCAGATGTAGAATTACCAAAGGCAACCAACACGTCTGCTCTAAGTGGGGCCGGTGTTATGAGGTTATTCAATAAAGTTGGAGAGACTATGAATAAAATCACATATAAGATGGATGAAACCGACCCTGTCAGTAACTTATACCCAATCAAATAGTTTAGGTTTATAGACCATTTCAAAGTTGAAAATTCGGCTGATTTCTGAAAGATTGATTTCCATTTGAGAGCTTAAATCTTGAATTTTAACTATAAGATCAGGTTTTATTTGATTCAAAAACACCTAGTTTGCCAGCATGCATTTTATAATTTGGTTTCTGATTAAAAAAATTTTCAAACATAAAAGAAAAAATATTGAGATCTGAGCTACCACAAACTTTTGTTGGAATATAATAGATTTGATATTCATAAATTCCAATTGCAATATCTCTGCAAGTTATTTTTTTTATAATTTTCAAAACTCACTTCAACCACAAGGGTTTTTTATTTTTACTACATTCTTATTCTTTTTCTAATGTTTTATATTTCTGAAAATTCCCACCTTGCTGGCAAAATGGGTTATTGCAAAACATGCTCGAGCATATCATTGCTTTTCAACATTAACATTTATTATTTCAGTGGTTTGAGGATAAACTCATTCATATAGAATCTTTAGAAACACAGTTGAGGAAACTCCATACCAACGTTGAAAACATGGTTATCTATAGACGTGAGCTTGCCAATTTGACAAACGGTGTTTCTCGTTCAGCAGCAATGCTCAGTGCTTGCGAAGACCATAATTCATTATCAAAGGCTCTTTCTCATTTGGCCGATACTGAAGAAAAGGTAAAACTTTGAAATTGTTAGTTTTCAAATCACTAAATGTTATTTGATCTTTAGGTTGAAGCTCTTCATCTAGAACAAGCAAATACAGACTTTTTCATTCTATGTGAGCTTCTAAAGGATTATTTGGGCTTACTATCAGCTGTAAGGGATGCTTTTCATGAAAGAACTAAAATGTTTCAGCATTGGCATCATGCCCAACAAATGCTGGCCAAAAAACGCGAAGCAAAGACTAAATTCGAACTTGCTTGTAGGACAGATAAGTTGGATCAAGCTGCCACTGAAGTATTAGAAGTGAGTATATACAAAGAGCAATCAACCATCTGGGATATAACACCATGACAAAATAGGGTATTTGACAATTATGAATTAGGGAATGGTGTCATTTCATTGATTACTATATTTTATGATATTATGAAAGTATTCAACAAACATCCTCCATTTTTTGAAAAAAAGAAACCTTGAATGGACAAGGTCGCGCTGTCAGATTCGTAAATCATAATAAATGTACATTAGACATATATTGAGAATGCCACTTCAAATCATAATTTACACCTGTGCATTTAAATAGGTTATCTAGGATTTCAATATGAATAAATGACATTCCTTCCGAATTAATTTAAATAATATAATAATATAATATAATGAAGTCAAAACGTTTGTGACACAGTGGTTAACAAGTCGGCGGCAGAATTTTATGAGGAGGGTATCCAAAAACTGGTGCCACGTTATAACAAGTGCGTCAATATTCACGGAATTTATGTTGAAAAGTAGAATAAGATACAGGCTTTCTGTAAAAATAAAATTGTTGCGATATCTTTACACGTCTTTTTTTAATTCCAAAACGGTACTTACTTAAAAAACATGCCTTGTATTTACTCAACTCATTAAATTGTGGCTTAATAATAATGTTTTTTTGATTTGATGTCCTAGATTGTTTAGTATTTTCTTTTACAATAATCTGCTTCACATCAGTTATTTTATTGGAATATTCACAAGGTGAATTTTTTTTTAGTGGGAAGCAAAGGTTGAAAGAGGTCAAGAAAACTTTGATAAAATCTCGAAAATGATCAAAATGGAGATGGAGAGATTTGAAAAGTGTCGCATTAAAGATTTTAAGGCTATGTTCATAAAATACTTGGAAAATCATATAGAACATCAGGCACAGGTATGCATTATCACTTTGACTGCTCAAAGTCCTCCACAATAATAATGAAACCATGAACTAATTATTCTAAATATGTCAATTCATTCACAAATTGTTTTCAGTTGGTGAAATATTGGGAAAAATTCCTTCCTTCTGCAGAAACCATTGCTTGACCTGACGATATTTCTAAGGAATATCAAGTGTAAGAACATTCCTTGGAAGGAGAGAGCATATTTCCTTATCATTATTTTTGGAGAAATCCGTGATTTGCTTTTTTGTCTGAAATTGTAAATTGCATAATATGTAATATAAAATATCTATGTATTTCCTATTATTGATGGTCATTTGAAGAAAGCTGTAAAATCTCGAATTTTGCATAATGTATACAGTATAAATCATATATCATATCGAATAATTATATATACCTAATATTATATTATAATACCTATTATTATAATTTAATTGAAAGTATACTTTTGTTCTGTTGTTTGAACTCAAGAAAAGTATTGCATTTAAGTGATTCGAAAGAATTATTACCTAGTCATATTACCCTTATGTGTATTGGGCTTCCTCTAATATGTTTTCAAAAAAGATCTATCGTGGAATTTGTATTGAAAATTATGCATGTTGACATTTACTTGAAATTACATGTTCATCAAGTTTATTATTCGAGTGAAATAAAACAGTTTAAAATAAAAATTCCTTATTTCAAACAAGATTTGAAATCGTATACTCTTGTTGAAAATTGGCATCACTAGTTATTACCAACCTTTACACCTTATCCCACACAATAAATACAGTTTTTTGCGATAACCAATATATTTATACATTCATAAACTGAGATGTTTGAAAACAGTTAGATTTATTTGGAAAAATATTTTGATTTATCCGCGTCTGAAGGACTTATGAATTTGAGTAGTTCATTTGTCCCCATCACCCAAATAAAATCAATCACCAACCCTTCATTCCTCGAATGTCAAAATTCACCCTGATGACATCTTGAATCTCAAAACTGCCTGTTACCTGTTATCGTTTTGAATTGAAAAGTTTATTTTGAATAAGATCGGGGATTTCAATTGTTAATTATGGGTGATATTGAGGAAAATACACAGGAATTGGATTCAACAAGTATTCTGCGTAGAAGACTGCTAAAGAAGGCTCAAGACAGTATTGATCAAGGTAATGTTTATTTGGGTGAAAATGATGTGTATCATACATGTAATAATTTTAGTATCGACGCTTATTAAGGAGAAAATTCCGTGTGCCGGTCATTATTTTTCACCTAAGAGACTATGGCTTAAGAGAATATCTACACCTAACTGTGATGTTGTTATTGTTTTTCCTCAAGGCACTCAGGATTCTATACTGTTGTGGTTGTTATCTAGATTAAGACAATCTACTGGACTCACCATTCATGTCAGACATCATGCTTCCACTCAGAGTAGTGCTTTTTATGTTACTGCAACATCATCAGTGTGAGTGATATACATTGCTTCATGTTGAATATATCATCTGGATTGTTTTGAGTACTAAAATCTCATTAATCTTTTAATAAAAGATCAATGACATTATAATACCCATAACAGGAAGATACGGAACCAATTTTAAATGTGACAACAGATAACTGAGTTGACCAACTTGGAACTATTTGGTTATAGCTTATTGGAAGCAGCAGAGGAGTATCATCTTCCTAAATCTCTTAAAGCAATCAAGGGTGGTGGTGTAAAGGAGTTTTATGTCCAGGAATTCCAAAGTTACGAAGGTTCTGAGGATGAAACAAATTTCTTCACTTCGGAAGAAAGACAATGGTTAATACTGCGATTGTTAGAAAGTATAAGAGCTAAGTCTAGTGATATAACAGCAATACCAAATCTTCCTCTTCTCAAGGGACAACCTATTAGTGAGTTACTGAAAATTTTATGGAAGTAAATTTTCTAATTATATTTTTAGTTCCTAAATGTTTAATATCAGGCGTTATACATCAAGTTTTTCCACTGCATGATCATAGTTTGTTAGAAAAACTACAGAAATCTTGGGTTAGAGATGTATTTGCGAGGCAGCCGTTGGGTGAGTAAATTTTTTAGTCTATTTTTTCAAGTTTTACATTATACAGAGTAATTCATTTATGCTCAGTTTGTATATTTGAGTTGAACTTGTTCATTATAGTTTTCAATCTATTATTAATAATATTTGTTCTGTTGCAGATGAAATAACAGAATATTTTGGTGTTAAAATAGGAATGTATTTTGCTTGGCTTGGACACTATACAACTGCACTTAGTATACCAGCTATTGTGGGGATGCTATTTTCAGTAAGTTTCTTCAATTTTTAATCTCAAGTTCTACCTTTGTCTTTTCATAGCTATGTTGCACTGGGAAATATCAAGCAGTAGAAGATATAGGTTATGTTTTGTTTTCTATCTTCAATGTAATATGGGTCACAACATATCTTCAAGCTTGGAAAAGATATTCTGCAGAACTAGCCTTTAGGTGGGGCACTTTGGATCAGCGGGATGACTTACTAGCAGATGCAAGACCTCTTTATAGGGTACCAATTATTCTTTATCATCATTATTCAAAGTGTTGACTATACAGGGTTCGTCACACATTTTTCGAATGGGAAGACGAGTCAAAATGAGTATAAACAAAAATTATGTTAACCAAATGCTCAGAAATACAATCAATTCTTCTCAGTGAAAAAATTCATGATCTGAAAATTATTCCTGTCAAATGAGCCCATTGTGCCGGCCAGTATCTGTGATAAAAAGCAATCACATGTTAACAGGTTCTCACTGTGTTTACGTTTTGGGGTGTACACTGTAATTTAGGATTTTTTTCTGTATCATATTGCCTGATGTGTTAACATGGAATACATCTTGCCAGCAACTCTCACTCTATCCAATACGACCATCCCTACCATCAAGGGAATAATCTTTATCATTCTTTCTGGCGAACCCTGTATAACGGTTTACATTTATCATTGATCATATATATTTTGAATTTACTATTTATTTTAGGGTGCCTTAGAGCCCAGTCCAGTTACAGGTAGGCTAGAAGCATTTCATCCTACATGGAAGAGGCATGTCTTCCGATATTGTGTTACTGTTCCTGTCATTATATTATGGCTAGTAACAGTGTTCATGGTAATGATTATTTCTCTGCAAATACAGGTAACATAATTTCTCATCTTTGATTAAGAGAAAATTGATTTTCACTGAAGTTATATTTAAATTACTTCAGGACCTATGGGACAACTTCCTACGGGCACATAACTTTCCGATGTGGTTAGGATATCTCCCAAAAATTATGTTAGCAATTGTTATAGCACTTATGGATGAAGCTTATTTCAAAGTTGCAATTTGGTTGAATGATAAAGGTAAACTTCAATTACAACTTTTTATTTATTATTTTTCATTCATTTTGAACATTCATTAACAATTTAGATTCACATGCAATATAAGTATAAAAAGTCTAATAATTATTGTTTGGTAATTATATTATTTTAAGTTGTTGCATGTGGATTTCATCAAAGTAGTACTGTAGTAATTCTTTGGGTACTTTTTTCAAATTCATTTAGATTGTATGTTTTTGAAGGCTGTTGACAAAATGAATCTTTCATCATATGATTTTTCCCATCTTAATCTCTTGATAACAAGATTAATTATAAATTTGTTGCAAATTGATTTTGTGTTCTAAATATCTGAATTCTTATTTTAAAGCAGTAGAAGGCTTAAATAAATGTAAGAATATTGAATCTTCCTTTGCTCTTTCATGAAAAAAAAATTCTTAGGAGTGTTTGAATTAGGTAATGTTACATTCCGGAATTTAAATTGTAAAGATATCTGATGAAAGATTCCTTCTGGATATCACAGCTAGAATATGTCAGTTGGTGTTCAGGAAAGTTGTGATAGAATAGTTTTTCTAACATATGTTGTTTCAAAAATGCTGCCAGAAAACTACAGGCTTGAGACCAAGTATGAGAATCATCTAATCGGCAAAGTGGCCTTGGTTCGTACCAATCATCACGACCTGGTTCAGTAAGGCAACATAAGTTAAACAAAAATAATTTTTTTCTATCACTTCCGAATTTCTAAATAACACTTGTTTCTCTTCATGCTTCGTTTCCTGTACTGAACTTGGTCAACTCAAATCCCTGATTCTACAAGATGCTTGTTGCATGGAATTGCTTCATGTAAAATTCACGTTTTTGCTTCTGTACATGAATTGCGATAGTGACTACTCCTGTTCTTCCTGAAATAGCCATTTCATATTATGAACCAGAAGATATAAATTTTTAAAATATAACCCGTGATGGGTGTCATTGCCCATTGGGTTTATATTATTCTTTCAGTTGCAAATCTTGAAGTTGATCTCATAAGTCATAAGATCTAGGTAGTGTTGGTCGAAAGTTTTGAAAATTTTAATTATATTAGGTTGGGGACAAAGAAATCCATTATTCTTACTTTGATTTTAGGGTTTTATTTAACATAGTTACAATCATTCGTTAATGTCCAAATATGCACACATTTTTTCAGTTACTTGTTGCCATTTAGAAGGTAATTTCATGCCTCGTTCCCAAAACGTCTTGTCCCTATTAGCAAAAAATGAGATAACCATTTTCACAATCTTTTCTTGAGGACATGGGCAAAAATAAATGATAATCGCTTGGTACTAGATCTGGACTATGCGGCGGGCGTATAAGAACCTTCCAAACAAAGTTCCGAAGCTTTTGGCGGGTCATCAAGGAATTGTGAGGCCTTGCGTTGTCCTATTTGCTAATTCTGGTCTCTTCTGATCAATTGCTGCTGGCAGTAGAGATCCGAACTAAGCGTCTGGCCATTGGACAGTAACTCAAATTAGATGACCCCTTTCCAATGTAACCAAATATACAGCCAAACTTTCTGAGCCGTCAATCCTTGTTTGGTCACTGTTTGAGCTGCTTCACCGACCTTCGAACATGAAATTTTTCTCTTGACATTGTCGGATGAGACCAATTGGTCGTCACCAGTAACCAGCCTCTTCAGAAATGGATCGATTTCGTTCCGTTTGGCCAAAGAATCGCAGATGAAAACACGATCCATCAAATTTTTTTCCGACAACTCGTGCGGCAGTCAAACATCAAGCTTTTTTTTTGAAGCCGGCCTTATGAAAATGGTTTAAAACATCTTCCAGTACATGCTGCATCTTTCACAACAAAGTTAACGAAACCAAAACTGCGCGTGATTGGCTGTTATACTATTGGGTCCATAAACTTTATTTACATTTGCAGTCGCCTGACTGCATGACTTACATTCTCCTCTTTATCAAAGCAAAATTGTAAAACATTACAACTGTTTTCTTTGTTCACTTTCTTCTTTGATGCTGTAACACACAACTAAATCGTTCAGTCACAAGAATGACAAAATATGTTTAGCTGTAACATAAATTCTTCTTTTCAAAGAAAAAAATTTTGACTAGATGCGACAAATACAATAATTGATATAGGTCAGTGTTGACAAAATAATGTATTTCTTTTTCTCGAACCTAATATTTGATGGTTCATAACATAATCATATCAAACGATGTATACTCTTTTTCATGAGAGGTCCAAAGATTTGTAGGTTTAAAGGGTTTAAGATTGAATTGAACAATAATTAAATTTTTTGAGGAGAAATAGGTATTGGCTGACTATTATTTGCTTTTACACATGAGCTCTCAAAGCGCATGACTTTGAGAATCTTTATTCCCACTCCATACTACTAAGCTTTGGATCTCCCCTAGTATGTTTGAAAACTTTTTCATAAATATTTTTTTAGAATGATAGAAGAGATAAATTGAAAAAGTAAAATCATTTATTGTACATAAAAACTAGCAGTTGACATATTATAGAATTATATGCACTATGGATTTGTTACTTAGCTAAGGCATTCATTTCATTTTTGGCATATTCAACAATCTTCATATTCTTTTCATCTATTTCAATTATTTATTAATTTCAGTTCCAGTTTGTGAATTCGTTTCTCTCGTTATTCTATATCGCATTCTACCTTCAAGATCAAGATCGATTAAAGCAGGTGAGATATATCATTAACCTTATTACCAGTTAAATTATTTGAGTGTGTCATAATATACCATTTGTGCAAGCATTGATTTGGATCTGAAAGTACTATGTATTGAAAAGAGATAATTAGGGAAATCGTTATGTGCAAGGGAGATCACAGATTTTCCCATTTTTATTTCCTCTCCTAACTGCAAAATATAGTAGTATAAACCTACCTTTCTCAACTTTTAGCAACTGGCTGCTCTGCTCATCTCAAGACAAGTATTGGGAAATTTGAAAGAATCAGCTTTGCCATACTTTCTAGAACACTTACGGCTAGCTAGAATGAGTTTTGATTTATGGGGTGCACTAAGCCCTGTTGGAAATAGATTGCCCCCAGGGGTAGATGAGAAAGATGATCAAAAGTCTGCAAATGATAATTCATCCAAAACATCAACAAGCCAAACACACTCAGCTGAGAGAAGAAGTATGAGCCAGGCTGAGTTAGAAAGCTCTTTGTATAAAGTATGCATACTTTTGTATTTATACGATAATTCTTTTAAATGGTGCAGATATAGTTTATGAAACTATTTACCTGTTTCAGTACGATGGAACCTTTGCCGATCATTTGGAAATGTCAATACAATTAGGCTATGTTATATTATTTTCTTCTGCTTTCCCATCTGCTGCAATGTGTGCGATGCTTAACAATCTTTTAGAGATAAGAACTGATGCTTTTAAATTAGGTTATGTCTGCCAAAGACCCTTTGGTCAAAGGGTACCTAATATAGGTACTTGGCAGGTAAGTTAATGAATTACAACTGACATAAAGCGCTTACTATTTCTTTTTTAGAATTGTATGGAATACATCAGTATCGTCGCTGTTCTAGTTAATTGTGCCCTGATAGGTTTATCCGGTCAAGTGCATCGAATGTTCCCAGAAATGTCTGCAACACAAACGATTTTGCTTATAGTTGCTTTGGAGGTAAGAAAATGATAAGTGAATCATTCATAATATGAAAAATTTGTGTTATATTTTTTTTGCATAATTTATTTGAATGATTACAGCATATAATGTTGGTTATAAGATTCATCATAACTTGTGCTATACCTGATATACCTGGTTGGCTTGCAACTGAAATGGCTAAAATAGAGTGGGCCAGACGAGAAGCTAGTAGATCAACAAACACAACATCATCAACACCAGAAGATCAAAATTATCAAACAATAGGAAGGTAAAAAAAATGCTGATACAGTGCAATTCACGTTATTGTATATTTGTACAATTCTTATAAATAACTGAGATTGTCTATGTAACAAGAGAAGCTTCACTAATTTTGTTCTTGTTGTTTTTCGGGTATATTTTTTCATTTCAATTTTAGGGTTATACATCATAGGTCTGAAATATTTGATTCTTGTTTCATTTTAATTTCACTGTAGTTACACTATTATTAATATTTACGGATTTTTGCAGATTTTCTGTATCTCCTAGTCATAGCTCGGTTACTGCAGATAATAAGATGTTGGATAAAAAGGAATTACTTGAATCAAGAGAAGGAATCAAATCACTTGCTACATCTCCAATTACAACAAGCCCTTCGTCTTCTACTATTGCTTCTTCTCAACATAAACTTGTCAATATCGCTCCTGGATCAATTCAAGAAATACCACCCTTCAGACCTAGAAAGTCGAAAGAATGGCAACCTCCAGAGGTTAGGTTTTATTAAAGTTTCGTTACCAGTTAGGTATAATATATTCTATTTTAGAGTGAGGGCTCTTATCACTTGACAATTGGTCCGAGCGGAGGAGTTGAGTGGGCTAAGAGATTGAAAGAAGCGGATATGCATAGAAGTACAGACTGTATTACACCTAAGGTGATTATTTTAAGATAAGTCAATGAAATTTTGATATTTTTATTTGAATGATAGGGTTAAATCTTGATTACAAATAATTATGAAAAAACTTTTTTTGTAGGATTCTTCCAGCTCAGATTCTGATTTATTGAAAAATAATCCAATATGGCCTCCTAGACCTCGATCTCCAAATAAAGAACCACCTATGCTATCTCCCCAAGCTAAGCCTGTACCTGCAAATCCATGTCTGAGTGATAGTGCCCGCAGTATTTCCAGTCAAGAAGCTGATGATGTTTTGCGAGGTAATCATTGTCAAAAAAATTCCAATGTTGCCAATTAGTTTTAAGAACTTACTTGCATTATTAACGAAGAAAATTGATTAAGCACACTTTGTGAAATTAATCAGAATTTTTTTAGCTGCTGAAGATGCTGCTTCCAAAAAAACCAGAGTTAAACAAAGTCTTGTTAAGAGGGCTAGATCTGTTGCTATATTTTCCTTGAAGCTTAAAGAAAGACGTGCCAGGGAGGCTTTAGAAAAAGCAAACAAATCAGTTACACCAGTAGCGTCACCGCTTCCACCACCACAATGCGGTGGAGGGGAGCTATCTTGTATACCCATTGAAAAGGTATGAATATATTTCATCCTATAGTTTCTGTAGATGTTTTTTTTATATACTCCGGCAAATTATGAGGGAAGTAAAAAATCTTGCTAATCTGAAAGATCAGTAAAAAGTATGTAGTTTCAGTTCATTTTGTACAGTTTTGAGGAACGAAAGAAATCAATCTCTCAAGAAATGAGGCGCTTATGACGTTGTCCTGCTTGATAATATAGCTACAAATTCCTTTTTATCACATTTTATTTGGAAAATCTTACTATACTTACAGTTACAATTCAACAAAAAGGTAAGAACTCATCTCATCAAAGATTGAGAGGGCATCAATAGCAAGTTAAGAAGCGAATAAGATACAGTTTTGCCAAGAAACAAAGTTTATTTCACATCCGTGATACTAAAGTTTGTTGGGGAATATTCGTCTCAATTGCAATTAGAAATTCCTCACCATTTTTTGACCCTATATTTGTGGCACTGCCATAACTATAGCCCCATATATACATTTTAAAGGAGGTTGTTGTTTGACAACTACATATGATGACACTTGCCAACTCAAATTAGCAAGTTTTTCTGCCGAATATTGAATCTATATTTCAACGCCATTATTTAATTTCAGCTCATTCAATTAGAAGACATAAAGAATAATCAGAGGCCTAATTCAAGTGGTACTTTGTAGTACAACAGTCGTCAATTGTCAGTTGTTTTAGTGGAAAATAATAAGTATTGAGAATAATAACTTTTAATTTTTTATTGTACAATGACGTAGTCCTGACTTGCATTATTTTTATTGCTTTTTTTATAGTTTCGGTCGAATAAAAGATGTGAGAAATTGTATTTTATTTTTTCACTTTTTTATTTCACTTCTTGTTGTTACATATCATAATTTTTAATGGCCCCAGAAGAAACAAGAGTATCAAGTTCATTATCCATTCTTTTTCCATCATCTTCACTTAAGTTTTTCAATGGTTTTCTTACTTTTCCTACTTTGATAGGAGTCAGTTTATTCATAGCATGTTTCATTGTCGATACCCAGGATCCTATCGAACAAAAAAATTTATTTGCAGTAGCGGCCAAATCAATTATACTTCACGAATTGATGTCTGTTCAAACTTACCATATTTTTTAATGACTTCAATGCTATTATTGAGATTATTTTGTGCTTCTTTCGCTTTATCATTCTGGGATTCTTTCATTGCATTCATTATGTAAATACTCAGATTTGGAAAAATATTGAATGTTGTACCAATTGCAGAGTCGATGCCCAGAGCTAAGGCCCCTGCTAAAACCTGAAATATAGAACTGTAATAATGATTTTATCACTTTTTAAAGAATTACATTGTCAGCTCCAAGAAAAATGGGATATTTTCCTTTATTTACATGCAGGGCCAATGTTGCTTCATCAAGTTGTGTTGATGTGAATTTTAAACCAAAGAAATTTGGTACTTTTTCTGGTATTTGTTTCATTAAATCCACCATGTTTACTGAAATTAATTTTGAAGAAGTAACATATTTTGAAAATATGTTGTTTTACTAACTATTGACACAAGAAAAACTTGGTATGTGGTAATATAAAATTGGTGTATTTTGTGCAGCTTTGCCCACCTCCTTCAAGTAATCAATTAAGTCATCCGCTGTGGATGGTTTGTAATATAACTCAGGTAAGCATAATATGGAGTCTACACCTATTCGTTGAGCATGTTCTGCCTTGAATTTAAATTCATGTAAATCAAGTATATGAGCGGTAACTCGAAAATTTATCACCAATTCCACCACATCTGGTAAAGGACAACCTCCTACTTGAACCATTAGATGTTGTTTTGTTTTAGTAACTGCTTTCTTCCACTTTTCTGCCAAGTTTTTTCTTTCTTCTTTTGACAAGGATGGACCTTCGCCTGTTGTACCATTCACTATAATACAAATGGGTATAAAATATTGAACTATCAACTCAATGTAAATTCACCTAAAATTCCATCAATGCCAAGCCCTTTTAGGAAATCTGCATAATTGGATATGATGTCCAAATTAAGTGTCCTTCATTAAGTATAATAAAAATAATTAAACTTCTCTGAATGCTAACTATATCATACCGGCCACACAATCTACGATCAGCAGGATTTGGACCTGTGCAGGTTTAATCTCCGGTACACCTGAGCGTGTGTGGTCGGTATAAGAGTGGAATCCATATACCCCTTAAGACGCAAAAGAATATATACTTACATGTCATCCTTAAATGGCGTAAAAACTGGTGCCATTAAACCTCTAAATGTGAAATTCATCTGAAACAAATCTTATCTGAGATTAATTCAGACATGAATCAAATATTTTTTTTCGAAGGTATGAATATGTTAATTGAAAAATCTGAAAAATGTATAAGGGTTGCAGGTGAATATATTGAAGAGGAAAAATAATAATGTATTCTAATTTTTATGTCTTACGCCCATTCCGCGAATATAAAAACGCCCGTCGGATAATAACCGCCACAATGAAGGAATTAACCGATTTCTCAAATTACAAATAACTTTCTGCGGAACTGCCCACAAACACTTTCCTGATTATATTTGAATATCCGCATTGACCAATTTCTACATTTATTTTCAGTTGGGTTAGGGTGGTATTGCGTCTCTTAAGATTAGTAATTGTTCCAATTGTAATATAAATATAATTAAGGTTGCATTCTATACGTCAGTATTTTCGAATATTTATATCGTAGAGATAGAAACGCTCTGTGCGAAAAATGATTTGCGTGAATTTTGACCTCGCGTGAACATGCGCGAAAAAAAGAAGATTCAAAGCTGCGGTTGTACGATGATTCGTGACCTAATTACTATTGCTCTTTTGTCATTGAAATGTCGATTTTCCAAAGTGGTAGCGAGAAAAATTTATTTTCAAGTGAAGTATAATTATTTTAAAATTAAGTAAAATAAGATTCCTAGTGCGGAATAACTAAAAATCCCACTATCAGACTTTCGTTTTCCCACCTGCAGGGGAAATCAATTCACCGTTTTCAGATTTTTGAACCACCCAGTATATCATCGTTCAAAAATAATTTTATCTTTGAACTATGAAAGTCAATAAGGTTTCGTCGACCCATGATAATAATTAACGAGCCGCCACTGCTCGATAGATTTAAAACCAAGTATCTTCACTAGCAAATAGCCATGATTCTTTTCAATATTTGGATTACTTGAATTAAAGAGTTGTGTAAATGAATGTTCCCACTATGGCTAACTTAAATAGCGAAGTTCTTCATAAAAATTTTTCAAAAGGTCGTGAATTTCACTTGCGTGCTGACATCTGACCTCCGCTACTGAGAAAAAAACTTGATAATTTTCATTACTCTACTGTGAAAATCTAAAAAACCGATAGTCTCACCGTCACAATTTTTTTTAAACAGATAACTTTCACCTTGATACGTGGTACAAAGGAGTTGACAACAATATTGAAACTGGTATCCTAGCGTGTCTGTCTTATCTATATTCATCCGAGAAGCTAAGGCCTTGTACACACTGCGAGGATTAAACGAATTAAGTGAAATTTCAAAAATTCTGCATTTTCGAATATACAGGATGATCGGGCAAATCGTTTATTGAAATTTCGGTTTCGCAATGAACCGTTTGCAAATCGACTAAAATTCCTTCCAAGTGAATTGGAAGAGTTATGAATTATTTTACCTTACACTATAGAAAGAGTTTAAGCCTAGGGATTGTACTCTTCATTGGGGAATTCTTAGATCCAAATATGGTTATTTCAGAATATATGAGGGATATTAAATCTTAAATTTTTTTTCCGAAATTTTAGCTTTGCCACATATCTCGACGCTCTTGTTGGCCTGATTAGAGTACTTATCAGTTCGTCAAAATGTATTATTTTTGGGCAAAATTGGTACCAATCGTTTGACTTGATGATGAGAAATTTTTATATAGAACTCTCATCCTTTCGGCTATGTCAACCATCTTCTATTGTTCTTTCCACCAACGTTTCGATAGAAACTTCTATCGATATCAAAGTAAATTTTCTTTTGAAAAGGCA
The DNA here is from genome assembly GCA_030674115.1 of Micraspis discolor. Taxonomy (NCBI): domain Eukaryota; kingdom Metazoa; phylum Arthropoda; class Insecta; order Coleoptera; family Coccinellidae; genus Micraspis; species Micraspis discolor. The sequence goes on from JARTUT010000873.1 coordinate 4,277,089, forward strand.
AAATATGTAGAAATTTTCATTTTTTCGTAGTACTCCTTACAAACAGAATAGATTACATGACGATTCCCACGAAATTTGGCAAACCTATTCATTTCAACCTCTTTCAAACATCTTCCAAGTTTCAAATCGATGTGATCTAGGATTTATTGTGGCAACTAATACTCATAACTTCTGAATATTTGGACAATTAACCTATTCTGAAAATGTGAAAACTCTAGCTCATCTCCTTTGGAAGATAGGGAGTATACCGTGAATTCTTCATAATGAAGTCAAACTATAATCAATTTGGATAAATTTTGGTTGGATATTTGATAATTACAGACATTTGGGCCAAACAAGAACTCGAGAACGAGCATGCTAAAAGCAAAGTATTTTATGGCTCATTTAAAGGTGCATTCACACTAAGTCGAACTGCTCTTGTTTGGTTTTTATTCCTAACTTACCATTCATGTTTTTGTGTAAATCATTATTTCATATCAAGAAAACACTGTTTTCAATAGAAATAACTTTTATTATAAAAGTATAAAACCAGCACCAATTGAAACAACATACATTAAATTTACCCTGTAGAGGGGAAGTAAATAGAAAATAAAATAAGTACCATGCCAATTAAGAGTGAAGTTTAGTATAATTAGCTAGGCTAAATCTTCAAATTGATCAAAACGTTTGAAAACGCTCAGTCTAAATTCATCACATTTAAAATTTTAGATGAAAACTCAATTTTTTTTTTAAATAAAAATAAATTATAAATATAAAAGTCATTATATAATATTAGTAATAGTAACAGCTTTGGTTTAATATTCCATTATTTATGGAATAATATTGTTGTACGTTAATAATTGACAATAGGACGGAATTGGTTGTTATATGTTTCTTCACTTAGATTTTCAAGTCTCTGTTGTTTTATTTGTGACGCGAGGAGGTACATTTTCGGTCATCTCCTTCCCATTTGTTTCAATAGGCAGAAGCATGCATGCCACTGCAGCACACAGAGCAGCAATTGTATATATGGTGATAGCCAGAGACAATGAGCTTTTCAACAATACCTGCAAATGATAAGAATATAAGTGAAGTTCAACAATTTCTCTCATAGTCAATTCTAAGCAATGGTAGGACTGAATTACTATCCCAAACATAAGCTCGGTCTGTCAACTAGTTTATTTACGACAGCTGTTGAAACCACTCTTCCTCAGTGGTAGTCTGCGAATGTTACAAAGGTAAAAAATAGAGAGAAAAAATAGAGTTTGAGTTTTGAAAATTCCGTGTGCTGACTCGTTACGAATGCTGGAAAAGGTTTATGCAGACCATGTTTTATCGAAAAGCTAAAAAACTATTGACCTGTGCTACATATGGCGTGACCATAGCCCCAAGTCTAGCCATAGCTGAGCATGAACCAACTCCTACAGCTCTGAGTGAAGTGGGATATACTTCAGGAGTGTACACATATGCTGCTTGAAACACTCCAGCAATTATGCCTCTAGCAAAGAACAACATCACAGTAAGGAATGATCGTCTGTAAAAATTATTTAAGAAGTTTTGATAAGGCAATATAACAATATATTTTTTTTACCTAGTAGTGCAAATCATCAATATACTGCAACATATTGCATATATTATGAATTGAACTGCCATTGTCTTTTTTCGTCCAAATCTTTCGATTATGAATATTGTAATGAAAATTCCTACAAAAATGAACCATTCATAAACTGATTTACGTATTTTCATTCAATAAAACCTGGAAATTCTGCCAGAGTTGTCCATAATAAGTCCATGTAATCCGTTGTTTGAAGCTGTTTGCATTCTGCCGCACAAGTTTCGAATTTCAAATGATTAGTCTGTTCAAAAGAGCACAAAGAATTAGATGCCTCAAATAGTTGAGTTGTCATCAGAACAAGTCCGTAGTAACAAAACGCACAAGCCATCCTACATAAAATTCATTGGTTAGATGTATTTCAGAATATATATTTAATACATTATTACCAAATAAACCATAATAGCAAAGATGTTCGCCTCAAGGCAGGTATCAATAAATCTTTGAAACGCCCTCTATGGGAAGGTGCATGTACTGAATCATCCACAACCAACCTGCCCAATAACATTGGTTTTCCATTATCCTTAGCAATTTTTTCCAATGTTTCTAAAGCTTTATCAGTTTGTCCGCTAGCGACATGGTACCTTGCTGATTCAGGCAACCACTGAAATGAACTTTATAAGTAGAACTATTCTTAAATAATGAAAACAGCACTGAAGATATGCTCTATAAGGTGTAATGAAGAGAAATCCATTATTTTCACATAAAATTGTAAACTATGCATCTGTGAATGATCTGTGTAAATTATGCGCCATTTTGTTCAAATACTCATTGCCATTTTGGAGGTGGACAGCCCAATCGCTAAACACACGATTCGAGTTGAAAGTTGTGTTTCCATCAAGTGCATTCCCACCAAAGTTACACAACAAGAGATACATACAGTTAACTGATGCCATCTATGAGATTTATTTTCAGCCCACCTTATAGTTTGAAAAAATTTAAATTACGCACAGGACAAATCAATGTAAAAATCAACAGAGGTACTGTAGACAACGCCAATAACCATTTCCAACCAAGAGTGGGCATAACAATAAGAGCAAGAACTACTTCAAAACAAGCACCAAGGGCCCAAAAACACTGAAAATTAAAAATAAAATTATAACATCTAAAATTACTTACGCTCAGACTACTCACATCAAGCAAGACAACACATTTAGCTCTTTGTTTCGTAGGTAGGAATTCAGCATATAATGTCACACTAAGAAAAATGATAAAGCAATCTCCAGTCAAATTTAATTACAATAATTTTCATACTCACGATTGGGGTGTACAACCAATGGCAAATCCAACAAGGCCTCTTAAAAAAAGGATCCATATAAAACTGGGGGCTAGTGAACTTAAAATACCATAATAAAATAGCAATACAGAACATAAGGTCAATGCCTAAAAATTTAAAGACTTTATTAAATTTACAGGAGTAAAGCATGCTGGACGCACATGCTTTCTGCCATATCTATCACTAAGATTTCCCCAAAAAGTTGAAGAAAGCATCATGCCTAGAAACACTACGGTGGTTGTTAAAGCTTGTTGATATCTGAAAATGAATTACATGGTCAAGTTACAATTAGGGTATTTTCTGAATTTTCACCTAGATATATGCCAATCACAATGAAGAGAGGGTGATAATATTGATAAAATTGTCATTTCCATACTGTCTGCCATCCAACATAAACCAGTCCACAAAGATAGTTTTACTTGAAACCAGCCAAACCCAAGAGCATTTACTGCTTGGGTAATTGTGAATGTATCTATAAGAAAATAAGTGCTGTATTTTCTGCCACTAATGAAATACCTCTATCACATATAATTTTATTTGTTTGGTTCAAGTTACACACAATGTGTGGATAAGCTTCATAGATAATTGAGCAAAGGAGCATATAAAAAATATTGTAGTTTTTTCTACTACTTGGCTTTCTTAGAGCAAGGCAAACTTGAGATCAAGAAAATGGGGAAAGCAAAGCAAGAAGGGGACCATATCAGAAGCATGCAAACCATTTGTACTTTCAACCCTAGATCCTCCTTAAGTTGAAGGTTTCTTGCCCAAAAGATCAACTATCGGGAAAGCATATTGGCAAGAAAAATATTTTTTTATCTGCCAATCCAGAATTATTTTTGTATCATTTCACTTGAATTATGCCATTCTACATCAAACTATTTCTTAATTAACCAACCCCGGGTTCCAAATAAGTTGAAAATATGCTATAAATGGGCACCAATGATAAGTGATTCAATGGATATCTAAAAACAGATTCATTTACCGTCTGGTACAACAGATACAGAGGCCATTTCTATTTCTTGTGGAATTTGGCATTCTGAATCAACTAAGACAGTATTCCTGGAAGTAATAGATTTGTTTTCTGCATCAATATCTTGATATCCTTTGGATCTTAGCAAACCCATATTGAGTTGAAATGGAATGGGATAATCAAATTATGAAAATTGCATATAAATTCCCTTTCATTCGAGCATATATTTCTTAATCAAAATCATTAGGTTTACTAAAATCATACATATGTATATGGAAGAAAAGATAAATAAAAAAAATAATGAATAAAAAAATTAACTAAGGTTATTTCATTTATATTTATTTACGTTTAATATTTTACTTTGCAAACCACAGAAAGGTAAATAATGTGAAGTAAGCTGCTAAAATTTCAGAAATTACCGGACTGACCAGTGGCGTCGGCCAATGACGCGCTGACATGAAGATCGATTGAATCGAATCTGTTTATGATCAATAAGAAGAAATCCAGAATACAGTACAATCGGAAAGAACCAAATTCTAAACGCTGCTGTATGTCATTAAGTAAAATATTTTGCCTGTTGCATCGGTTAATTTTCTCTGCTTCTAGCTGCTAAGAGTTTGAGTCCTCCTATTCCATCTTATGAAAAATATGAGAAGACTCAATGTTTTTAGAGTAGTTTAATAACCAACTCGCCTGATGAAACGGAACAATTGTCGCAACAACTTATCTACTCGTGTGAGAACGGGTCCTACACCTGTTCATGGAAAAAACTGAACACAAAAATATGCTGCATAAGCAAGATTTAAAATATACAAATATTTTCTTAAAAATTAAGTAAATTTTCAATAAGAATGAAGGTCACCTATTACATTGATATTCAAAATATTCTTTTATTTCCCTTGTTTCATGGAAAGAGAGGTTCGTGGAACCGAGAGCTTGAGAAAATCCGGCTTGGAGAAAAAGCGCGTTAATTTTAATTACAAGACCTAATTTGAGAAACATATGCGGGAAACATCGAGTCGGGGCTATGGCACAATGTCAAAGCTCCGATTGATGCTCCTTCAGCACCTCATTGGTCTGTGATTTGATATTTCTTGTAGGATCACATGAAGAATATATTTTCAAATGATTAGTCTGTTCAAAAGAGCACAAAGAATTAGATGCCTCAAATAGTTGAGTTGTCATCAGAACAAGTCCGTAGTAACAAAACGCACAAGCCATCCTACATAAAATTCATTGGTTAGATGTATTTCAGAATATATATTTAATACATTATTACCAAATAAACCATAATAGCAAAGATGTTCGCCTCAAGGCAGGTATCAATAAATCTTTGAAACGCCCTCTATGGGAAGGTGCATGTACTGAATCATCCACAACCAACCTGCCCAATAACATTGGTTTTCCATTATCCTTAGCAATTTTTTCCAATGTTTCTAAAGCTTTATCAGTTTGTCCGCTAGCGACATGGTACCTTGCTGATTCAGGCAACCACTGAAATGAACTTTATAAGTAGAACTATTCTTAAATAATGAAAACAGCACTGAAGATATGCTCTATAAGGTGTAATGAAGAGAAAATTATTTTCACATAAAATTGTAAACTATGCATCTGTGAATGATCTGTGTAAATTATGCGCCATTTTGTTCAAATACTCATTGCCATTTTGGAGGTGGACAGCCCAATCGCTAAACACACGATTCGAGTTGAAAGTTGTGTTTCCATCAAGTGCATTCCCACCAAAGTTACACAACAAGAGATACATACAGTTAACTGATGCCATCTATGAGATTTATTTTCAGCCCACCTTATAGTTTGAAAAAATTTAAATTACGCACAGGACAAATCAATGTAAAAATCAACAGAGGTACTGTAGACAACGCCAATAACCATTTCCAACCAAGAGTGGGCATAACAATAAGAGCAAGAACTACTTCAAAACAAGCACCAAGGGCCCAAAAACACTGAAAATTAAAAATAAAATTATAACATCTAAAATTACTTACGCTCAGACTACTCACATCAAGCAAGACAACACATTTAGCTCTTTGTTTCGTAGGTAGGAATTCAGCATATAATGTCACACTAAGAAAATGATAAAGCAATCTCCAGTCAAATTTAATTACAATAATTTTCATACTCACGATTGGGGTGTACAACCAATGGCAAATCCAACAAGGCCTCTTAAAAAAAGGATCCATATAAAACTGGGGGCTAGTGAACTTAAAATACCATAATAAAATAGCAATACAGAACATAAGGTCAATGCCTAAAAATTTAAAGACTTTATTAAATTTACAGGAGTAAAGCATGCTGGACGCACATGCTTTCTGCCATATCTATCACTAAGATTTCCCCAAAAAGTTGAAGAAAGCATCATGCCTAGAAACACTACGGTGGTTGTTAAAGCTTGTTGATATCTGAAAATGAATTACATGGTCAAGTTACAATTAGGGTATTTTCTGAATTTTCACCTAGATATATGCCAATCACAATGAAGAGAGGGTGATAATATTGATAAAATTGTCATTTCCATACTGTCTGCCATCCAACATAAACCAGTCCACAAAGATAGTTTTACTTGAAACCAGCCAAACCCAAGAGCATTTACTGCTTGGGTAATTGTGAATGTATCTATAAGAAAATAAGTGCTATATTTTCTGCCACTAATGAAATACCTCTATCACATATAATTTTATTTGTTTGTTCAAGTTACACACAATGTGTGGATAAGCTTCATAGATAATTGAGCAAAGGAGCATATAAAAATATTGTAGTTTTTTCTACTACTTGGCTTTCTTAGAGCAAGGCAAACTTGAGATCAAGAAATGGGGAAAGCAAAGCAACAAGGGGACCATATCAGAAGCATGCAAACCATTTGTACTTTCAACCCTAGATCCTCCTTAAGTTGAAGGTTTCTTGCCCAAAAGATCAACTATCGGGAAAGCATATTGGCAAGAAAAATATTTTTTTATCTGCCAATCCAGAATTATTTTTGTATCATTTCACTTGAATTATGCCATTCTACATCAAACTATTTCTTAATTAACCAACCCCGGGTTCCAAATAAGTTGAAAATATGCTATAAATGGGCACCAATGATAAGTGATTCAATGGATATCTAAAAACAGATTCATTTACCGTCTGGTACAACAGATACAGAGGCCATTTCTATTTCTTGTGGAATTTGGCATTCTGAATCAACTAAGACAGTATTCCTGGAAGTAATAGATTTGTTTTCTGCATCAATATCTTGATATCCTTTGGATCTTAGCAAACCCATATTGAGTTGAAATGGAATGGGATAATCAAATTATGAAAATTGCATATAAATTCCCTTTCATTCGAGCATATATTTCTTAATCAAAATCATTAGGTTTACTAAAATCATACATATGTATATGGAAGAAAAGATAAATAAAAAATAATGAATAAAAAAATTAACTAAGGTTATTTCATTTATATTTATTTACGTTTAATATTTTACTTTGCAAACCACAGAAAGGTAAATAATGTGAAGTAAGCTGCTAAAATTTCAGAAATTACCGGACTGACCAGTGGCGTCGGCCAATGACGCGCTGACATGAAGATCGATTGAATCGAATCTGTTTATGATCAATAAGAAGAAATCCAGAATACAGTACAATCGGAAAGAACCAAATTCTAAACGCTGCTGTATGTCATTAAGTAAAATATTTTGCCTGTTGCATCGGTTAATTTTCTCTGCTTCTAGCTGCTAAGAGTTTGAGTCCTCCCTATTCCATCTTATGAAAAATATGAGAAGACTCAATGTTTTTTAGAGTAGTTTAATAACCAACTCGCCTGATGAAACGGAACAATTGTCGCAACAACTTATCTACTCGTGTGAGAACGGGTCCTACACCTGTTCATGGAAAAAACTGAACACAAAAATATGCTGCATAAGCAAGATTTAAAATATACAAATATTTTCTTAAAAATTAAGTAAATTTTCAATAAGAATGAAGGTCACCTATTACATTGATATTCAAAATATTCTTTTATTTCCCTTGTTTCATGGAAAGAGAGGTTCGTGGAACCGAGAGCTTGAGAAAATCCGGCTTGGAGAAAAAGCGCGTTAATTTTAATTACAAGACCTAATTTGAGAAACATATGCGGGAAACATCGAGTCGGGGCTATGGCACAATGTCAAAGCTCCGATTGATGCTCCTTCAGCACCTCATTGGTCTGTGATTTGATATTTCTTGTAGGATCACATGAAGAATATATTTTTGGATAGCGTCCTCAAGATTTAGCAGATTTCAAAGATATTGCTTAATATAATAATATAATTTTTCTGGTTGGTGTTCTACCGAATTAAAAAAAAAACTTAGTAATAGTTCAGACAATGTTCTAGTGATTAGGTACTAAAAATAATATGTAATAGTTCGATGATTACAAATGGATTCAAAGTTACAGTCTTATTATGGCAGGTAATTTGAGCGATTTGTAAATACTGACGAAGAAGGCAAATTAACGGAATTGAAGAAGAAACTTGGCAGAATGTATTACTGTTCTGTGAATAAATACTTCAAAAATATAAAAATTATGTTTATTTGAAGTCTGTCTATTGTGATTTCTAATTTAACGAGTTTTTTCCCAGATAAATTCTAATTTCCAGGTTCAAACACTGAAATTTCTTGTGAAGATGATGCGAAAGAAATATCTTGGAGACTTTTGTGAGCTCTTCTAATTCAATTGATTTTCTTTTGTTGATTTTCATTTCAGTTGAGATTATGGACCAAGAGGAATATGTTTGGGCAATGAGAACCTCTAGTTACGAGGAAAAAATGCTGGACACCATCACTCAACATAGAGAAGAGGTTGACTATTTGTCTTCTTTTCAAACTAAAAGGGTGTCAGACACCCCAATCACTTATAAAACAACAGTTTTATCCACTTTTGTACCAGATGAGATTATATTAAATGTGAATGATTATACAACAAAAAAGTTCGACGCTTGCATTTTATGCGGAGATGTATCAGGTTTCATATAAGATGTGAGAAAACCGAACAAACAACTCACTTCTGTCATTTCAGGTTTTACAGAACTTTGCGAGACTTACAGTCAGATTGGTAGTGGTGGGCCATCTAGATTGACAGATATGTTGAACAAATACATAGGGTCTATGGTTCAAGAAATAATGTCGCACGGAGGAGATGTTATTAAATTTTCAGGTGATGCCTTTTTAGCTTTATGGAAATGTGAATCATATTCTATGCGAGATTATATTCAGAAAGCTATAAATTGTGCGTTGATAATCCAAAAAAGCCGCAACAACTTTGTTACAGATGTAGGAGTAACCCTTAGAGGTGAGAAAAGACACAATTTCAAATTTATTCTGAATCCAGATCACGAATGCACTAAATGGAACTTGTTTAAATGAACTAAGAACGAAATTTGCAAGTTCTATCTATTACAGTAGATTTAGTTTAGTAGCTGCCTCTCAGACGCTGATAAATCGATTTTTTTATAACGTTAACAAAACTAGAGTATGTCTATGGCAATATCATACTACACCATCTAAAACTATGTATGTCGTGGGTTTAATGAACGATCTAACCACTGTTTTCATTTTCAGTAAAATTGGGAATATCTTCCGGTTCAGTTTTTTTTTCATTAATTGGAGATTCACAACTGTCGCAGTACATCGAAGTTGGGCAACCCATTTTGGATACCAAATATATTTTAGATATTTGTCGTGCTGGAGATATAATAGTAACAGATAAAACCTATGCTTTCGTTGATGCCACTTCCTATCTTGTGGAAGAAGTTGACAAAGATAAAAGGAAATTCTTTCGTGTACGCATTTTCATAAACTAACAGATTTATCAGTACCAAACTAAACTTATTTGTAGATATTTGGAGTAGGAAAGAGCTGGAGACAAGTTCAGAAATTCGCGACTCAGAAGGAATCAATCATTGAGCCTAAGCGTATATGAACTATATTGAGTGAAAAAACTAAAAACTGAAATAGTTTAATTTTTAGTTCCTACAGATGATGCTTCGAATGATTCATCCATGAGTCGAGAATCGGTACCCAAAAGGAAACAATCTTCTGAATTTGCATGTATGTAAATGAGCCAATCAAAAACGTTAAGTCAGTATGTTTGCAAAAACACATTAATATTCATATTTTTGCATATTTGAACGTAGAATGTTTATTTTATTTTTCTAGTATAATTCAGTACCATTGCGAAATTATCATTACTAAATATATTGTATTAAAGGCGACATCTATACCTATTTGAAATATTACAAATTCCCGCTAATTTTCGAATCGTTGCAAGTCTACAATATGGCGGCTGACGTTGCCATAGATTAGTTTGGATAAGTGTTGTGTGATGAGATCATTCCTCATCGTTTATATTCTGTAGTATGGTAGAAATCGCTGTGTTCTGTGCTTGTGCTGAAGAGGAACGCGCCTCATCCACAACAAAGTCCATACTCTGTAAATCTACCTCTATGCTCATATCAATTATTTCAATCTCCAGTGCCCTCGAAATTTGAAAAATACAAAAATTATTTTTTTAGGTTATAAGTAATATTAATGATGATTAAAGAATTCTAATGATTTTATGAGAAATTTTCTGATTGGCAAACCACAATGTTGTTTTCAGAGTTTCCCATTTTAAAATGTTTTTGATACGGCGAGTAAGAAACTATAAGTCGTGTTTAAAATTCACATGTCCAATCAGAAATTTCAAAAATGCCTCTGTAGGAGATGTTCCTTCAGTTTCGACTTCCTCCATGAGGAAGGTTTTAAAATCGTCGAATGTGAATTTCAACGAAGGTCACACATGCTTTACCACACAATGTCCTATTTGCAAATCAAAAGCTAAGCCTGAACTTTCTACTTTGTATGTAAATAAAACTACTGGGGTTTTTATGTGCCCTAAATGTAAATACAGTGGAGAATGGGATTTTCTTGAATCCTACATAGTTAAAAATGGAGACCAACCAAAACTTAAATGGGAGGAAATATTAACAAATTCTTTGAAAATAGAAGAGTATGTTAATAGTGTTCAGAATTCTACTAAACCCATCAGTTTAATGAATGATAACCTTTTAAAACAACTGCTGAGCAAATTGAAACTTCCACTTGTGGCTAAAGAGACTTTGGAACCTTTAGGTTTGAGAGTGGATGGTAGTTTGAATAAGATTTATTTTCCATTACAAAATGCAGATGGAGAAATTGTGGGCTTCAAAATTTTTGGAGATGAAATAACAACATATCCTGATTCTAAATGTGGAGGACTTGTGAAGGGCTTGAGATCAGCAGATGGAGAAATAGCAGTATTAGTTCCAAATATTTCAGACTTACTGGTTTTATTTACTTCAAATATTGATGGAACAATTATATGTTTGCCCAATGGCAATAAAACTTTACCTCAGTATACTTTGCCAACTTTGGAAAAATATAAGAAGATCGTGATATGGTTGGGTTCAGATACTCAATCTGCAGATGCTGCTAGGCGTTTTGGTAAGAAATTGGGTGAAAAAAGGTGCTATTGTGTGCGCAGTGATAATTCCAAAGTGGTTTTGCCTCATTTAGATAAGAGTCAAGATTTTAAATCAATCATAAATTATGCTCAAAGTTTATGGCATAAATCAATTACAACCTTTGCCACTTTAAGACAAGATGTCTTGTTCGACCTTCAGAATATGGACCAAGTAGAGGGTGTTAAATGGACAAGGTTTCCTTCCTTGAATAAAATTCTCAAAGGTCATCGTTCAGGGGAGTTAACAGTACTCACAGGGCCAACTGGAAGTGGTAAAACAACTTTTATCAGTGAATACTCACTAGATTTAGCACTTCAAGGGGTTAGCACATTGTGGGGCAGTTTTGAAATCAGGAATGCTAGATTGGCACGAACTATGATGCAACAGATGGTTGGGATGCCATTAGAAAAAAATTTACATTTATTTGAAACATGGGCAGATGAATTTGAGAAATTACCAATTTATTATATGACATTTCATGGTCAACAAAGTATCAAAGTGGTGATGGAAGCTGTAGAGCATGCTGCTTATGTTCACGATATAAATCATGTTATAATAGACAATCTTCAATTCATGATGGGTATCACAGAAGAAAGTAAACACATGGATAGATTTTGGAAACAAGATGCTATTGTTGCAGCTTTTAGGACGTTTGCAACTAAAAAAAATTGTCATGTTACACTTGTTATTCATCCTAGAAAAGAAAGGGTAGAAGAAGAGTTGACGACCAACTCTATATTTGGAGGAGCTAAAGCATCTCAAGAAGCAGACAATGTACTTCTAATTCAAGACAAAAGGCTAACTGGACCTAGAGGTAAAAAATATCTTCAAGTTGCTAAAAATAGATACAGTGGAGATTTGGGGGTGATGTCACTTGATTTTAACAAGGATTCTTTGAGTTATGCTTCTAAAAAGAAAACTAAAATGGATTCTTCATGTGGTGAACAAGGAACAGTAGAATGATGTTTCATCAAAGAATGTATCTCAGAATGGTATAATTACCATTGAAAACAATGTGATATTTTGTATTAAGTTTGAAAAATAAATTGGCTCTACTACTTGAATTCAGGAATTATTTGCAGTAACCTTTTGTGAAAGTATTTTTTCTAGTTTATCAAGTGTGTTCATTTATCTAGTGATCCATAAATAATCTCTGGCGATTGATACTTGTGGGTATAAGAGAGAAACTTGAATGCAAATCAAACAGAACAAAAAATGTTGAACTACATTGAAAAAAACAGCTGCTCTGCCGGATAATAGCTATAATAAGTTACGTGAAATTGAGGTGTTAACTTTATTTCAAGAGAAACATCCTACAACATGAAGTATACAGCACCTCGTCGCTGTGATGGCCACCATAGAAATATAATATAGAATTATTTGATGGCCACACTGAAATTTGAAAATGATGGCAAGGGATACCTCATTGTGAAGGTTTTATTTTTTTCAAATATCCAAGAGCAAGAATGAAATTTATTGATGAAGGACCTTGAAATTTGGAAATTTCTTTTCACTCCACTACAGGGTATGGTCCTTCACCACAAAATACAAATTCTTGTTTAATAACAACCATAGATTTATATATATAACATACGGTCACAGAATGCGGTGCGAAATTCGCTGCTAGAAGCGAGCTACTAAATTTCCGAGATTTCTTAGACCGGGCAATCTTCTAAATCGGTGGCGGAGAATATAATTTTTTTTTCCATTTATTCATTTCACGGGAAACGAACTCTTCATAACTGCTGGCTGCCAACGTTTCGTCGATACCCGAGATGCGGTTAGCTTCTTATGATCGTAACAAACAGCATTTTCCTCAATTTTTTTTTATGCGTTTCGACCCTGGCCAACACACTGTAGGTACTCATTAGTGTGTGCCCCATGCTGCAGACTCTGAGGGCCTAATTAAGGTTCCTCACACAAAATAAGCCATACTTAATTGATAAAACAATCTGAGTGAAATGCGGGTTCATTTCCATTAAAAAACTTAATTAATGATGAAAAGGAATATCTATGGACGAAGGACTCGACTCATAGGAGCATAGAATAAGTATGGAGGGTGTTCAGTCCATAGAAATATAAATATATCTATAGAATTATTTGGTTCAGTCTCGGTCATCTTCGGAAATATACCAGCTTGGAATGGTGAGGATTTTCACTCCGCCCGTAAACCTTCATATGAATAATTTCCAACGTAAAACAGACTGGATATAAAATTTAGATAATGTACGATATTCATGAACTCTTCAATTTCTGTATCAGAATAGAATGGTTATTTATTCAAACTAATTCGGACCTAATCTTATGGAATCCACCGAAGCACAGAAAAAGTCATGCATCTCGATGGTCACTGCACTTAGCAATGGAGTGATTGATTTGAAATTCAAAATAAACGAAGTACTTAAATGTTCGATTGAAGTGTCCCCTAAGTTTCGATATTATTAGACAAATTTTTGTGTTATAGGCGACAGTGATAGTCAAATGAAAAAGTCACAAAACCAGAGCATGGACACAGCCAACAACTGTGAGGCTTTTATGTCTAGGTTATTTCGCAAGGAAAAATCGTCATTTTCAACATCGGGAATCAAACAAACTCTAAATAATGTCAAACCAAAATCAAGTGTCAATAAATATTCTTCTAAGCCAAAAAATTCAAATAGATCTCAGAACGTGAGTCACACTTCAGGTAAGCCTTGTGCTTGTACCGTAGAAGGAAATGTAAACGTATGTGCAGACAATCCGGGATTTGAGGTACAAACCAAATTGAAACCCAGATCTAGATCTAATGCTGCTGGAGATAGAGAACCTTGGGGAAAATTGCTTCAAACTGCAAACAATGAAAATACTTCCAAATTTGGTAATTTCGACCCATTAAGGACCCTCCATTTTTTAGCTAAAGAACTACAATTTAAGCTTCAAAACGATCTTCCTGATGATAATAACTTACAGCAAATTATAGTAGATATGCAGCATGCTCTAACTAGGGTTCCCCCTGAAATAGCATCTGCAATCAAATTGAAACATTCCTCTGAAACTCTTTCCTTAAGGAAATCATCTAGTTCCAACTCGGTGCTTCAAAGTAGAAGAACTGAAGAGGAAACTAGGAAACCTAAGTCAAATAAGAGCTGTCAGACAATACAGAAATATGAAGATGCAGAATTAATTCAAAAAGTATTAGAAGGAAGTACTAAGAAATTGGAGGCTAGTTGTAGGCAAATGGAGATGCTTTGTGGGAGATTGAAAAGTGAAAAGGAGGATTTGGAAGAACAATTGAAAACTGAAAAGGAAAATGTCAAATTTCTAAAGAAAAGAGTAGGTGATTTGGAAGTACAAACTGACCAATTAGTATCTGTGACTATTCAAAAGTGAGTATAATTGTTTGAAGTGATTAATTATTATAATCCTGACATGGATAATAATTTCTTATTCTCAAATATTTTAAGGCTAGAAGAAGAAAAAAATGAGTTGCAGTTGCAAGTGAATAAACTTACCGATATTGTGGATTCTCAATCAGTCCATACAAGCTATGAGTTAAAAACTGTAACAGAAGAATTGAAGCAAGTACAAATGAGAGCAGAACAAGAATATTCAAAACTAAAACATCAACTTGCTCTTGCTAATATGGAAAAAGAAAAATATATAGCGATACTTACTGTTCGAGATAAACAGATTAGTGAAATACGTTCGGAAATGTCTCAACTTCAAGATGTAGTTAATGAACAACTCCTGGATATACATAATACTGCTTTAACAGAGTTACCTAGTACAAATTCATTGGATACTGAAAATGCATGGGCAATGAGGGATAATGCCAATAATGAAAATGATATTCTCAACTCTAAAATGTTTCAAGATTTTCAATCTGGTGAGCCGACACCGCCAAATGGACAATTAAATGAAAACCAAGGTCAGGATGCCCCCAAAAACAAACAGTCCATACGAAATATGTTCGAAGAACTGAAAAAACAAGCGTTTGCAGTTACTTCTCTTAGTAGCAAATCATGAGGGTTTCTTAGCTGAAATATTTGAATTTAACATGTAAAATTAAACTTGTGATTGATCAGACTGTTTTTATATTTTAGGGCAATTTAAGAAATTGTATGTAAATATTTTTTGTGTAACATATTTGTTTTATCAAATGACTATGATATGAGACTATTTATTTTTTTATAAAAATTTTATATATCCTCTTTTGGAAATTCAATGTAATGAAGAAGAAAAACAATAAATTTTTAATATCAGACTCATTTTCAATAACAATGAGAATTTATTGATTATTAAATATTTTCAGTGCGACCTATAGTAATAAAAGCAGTTAATGATGCTGAGAAACTGTATGATGATCTGAAAAAATTCATTATACCACCTGTGATGCAGAGGATTGAGTTGAACGAACCTTTGGAATATTTAACTGAGTTGCGACATGTAACTGTAATCATGATGAACATTGTACCTCAATCAATAACATTTGATGCTCTTATTGGTCTTGTCAAGAGGATTTACAGAATAATTATGATGTGAGATATCCTTACGTGTTGCTGTGCTTCCGGAATTATTGAGCTAACCCGAGGTGTAGTTTAAAGAAATCCAGTATTTTGAATTAAATTGAAGGCTTCAATTACCGTAGTATGTATGATGTCCCAGAACTCAACGTCAAACCGAATCGGGATTGATTGTAACCATCATAAATCAGATAAAAAAATTTATCCTGTGCAGTTTGAAAATAATGGGCATTTAAGAAAAACCTAGAAATATGGTCAAAATGTAACCATTTTTCCGTTATCATGGTTAATTTTATTATTTTGGCTCATTTGAACTTATGAACCATAACCCCAAATAAGATTTCTAGAATTATAGTAAAAAAAAAATTACACAACTGCTTTAAGTACCCTAGAATTAAAAGAATTTGTGAAACTATGTTTTTTAAATTTTCAAAATTGGTCAATTTCGATTGGCCCTCCTTTAATAAAATGTACTAGAGTGCCTTGGCAAATGCCATTAAAGGTTGCCGCAGTCAGTCAGGATTGTAAAATGGTACATATTAGTTTTATCAGTATTTATATATTATATTAGATAGGTAATATATAATTTTATTTTATAAATGACGAATGTGTTATTGCTGAATGAAGAAATTTATAATATCTGATATTGTTATTATACTTTTGTAGAAGTCCTGAGGATGCATTAAATAGAAATGCGAAAGAATAAATAGTTTTCATTTATTTATCCCCCATTCGAATCACCAAACCCTTTTCATTTAAATTATATACCTGGTACTCTTAATATACCTACTGCAAATATAAGATAATATATAAAGATTGTCCACTCCATCCAAGGCATTTTGAAAAATTGCTTCAGAGTATGAATTTAAGAGAGTAGAAGATAAAATGCATCCTCATGTTACACCTTTGAGAATTTTTATTGCTTCTGTGACCCAATCCCAATCACCATCTTTCTAGGTTTTTCTTAAATGTCCATAATTCTCAAATTGCATGGGATGGATTTTTTTTCATGATGGCTAAAATCAACCCTGTCACCCTGTTTCGGCTTGATGTTGACTTTTGGAATACCTGTGTACTTACATGAATTTTTACTTCACCTATGAACAAAACTAATAGCGAACCTATCATAAAATTGCAGAACAGTACTTTAGTATGAAAATTCATTTTTAGTTTAGGGCGTCATTTAGGTAGACTCAACATAACTACCCATAACTAACGGCATATGGATAAAAAATAATGGATTTCCTCTACACCGTTCCCAGTAAACATGATACATCATAGATACATTTCATATGAGATATGAGTGAATCATTATGAAACATTTCAAAGTAATATTTCAGAAACATACTGCAAACGTTTGAATGTAACGTCGCTTTGTTTCATTATGACGAACAATTCTTGATTCTGATTGGTTGACGGTATAGACGCATTTACCCATGGACAATTTAGTAAAATAAACACTTATAATCTATTGAAATTATGGCTTCATCCAGCGAACATATTTAATATTATATTGAATTTCATTCAGGGTATTGCTTTTGTTTTTTTACTTTTATTCTGTGCAATTTGTTAGATGAATAAAACAAATTTTTTCTTAATTTGTTCGATATATTGACAATAATATCATTCCTTTTCATGGTTTAACAAGGACCAAAACTAAAAATTTATTTGAGTGAAGAATATTCCTGAAACATCTCAATAGCATGTTAAGTCATGTTTCCATGAGAAATAAACGTTGTAAATAACATATATTAATGTTTCACTGAAACGTTTTTGGGGATACGTTTCAATGGAAACATCAATATATTTGGACATTAAGGATCGCTTAGATGTTTCTGAAACGTCTCTAGATCTATAAATGAAATGTTTCATGTTTCAAGAGGAATGTTTGGGATATATTTCTGAGATGTAAAATTGTTTACTGGGTTACAAGTTATATTTATTTGAACACAAATACTTTCAGACATATCCAAAAATTTAGCGGTTGCATTAACAAAGTATCCTGTTTTGATAAAGATCTGATGTGCGTGATTATTTTTGGATTGAGAGGTTTGAAGAAAGATTTAGAGTGCCGGAATGCTTTGAGATGTGCAGGCCTCATTTATGAAGATATTTATGTTTTATCAACAGTAAAAAGTGTATCGATAGGAGTCTCAACTGGTAAGTCAACACTTTTCCTTGAAATATTGAAGGAGAAACACGCTCTTCTTCAGCTTGGGCTATTTCCAGAATACTGATGTTCTCTAAAACAACATTTCGACTGACATCTGGATCTTACTTGTTTTAAGAAAAGAAAAAAGGATTTTTTAAATTTTTTTCTTTTTTAAAAGAATTGGCCTCATGCTCTTGCGATTAAACGCCTTTAGACTTATAGCTGTAGGGTTATCTAGTGACACAGGTTTATGCATATGAGGCTGCAGCGATCAAGCATTGAACCAGCATTTAATAACGTTATTAAAAATTTTGTCAAAAAGGTACTCATACGCCAGCCAAGAGATTATCTCGATCAATAAATATTTAAATGCCGAAAACTTTTTTTAATTTAATACTGAAATATGGCGATATCCTCTTAGTAATAGATTCTGCAAACGAAGAATATCTCATAGTTCACTTATTAATTTAGGAAAAACCTATTGTGGTGTTTTCGGACATACATTGAGAAGAGAATATACTGTTATTGGCTTAACAGTAAACAAAGCAGCTAGGTTGATGGTAGCATATCCTGACAAAGTGACTTGTTGTAATGACACTTTCATCAATTGTAAAATGAGAGAAAGCTATTTTGTACGGCAAAAGTACATTTATCTCAAAGGAATAAAGAATCCAGGTCCTGTGTACGAGTTCAAATATTCCATTTAGTGAGTAGCCGACTTTATTTATTCAAATATGTTCTATCCCCTGTGTTTCTGTCTGACAGAGTTTCTTTTGAAAGTCGTTGGAATTTTTGTACAATATGCTATTTTTCTAGTGATGCAAGTAAAATATTGTCTCTTCCAATCTATCCTATTTTGGGCCGAGATAAGGAATTAGAGCTTTACAAAAAACTTATAAAGGAATTCATAGACTCGTGCCATATCAAGAAAAGATTCACGACTGAATTTATTGTAAAGATGATTATGATCGAGGGAGAAGCAAAATCTGGAAAAACTAGGTTGGTCGAGGAATTTATGCATTTAACACCTCCTTATGTTTCATTTCAAGTTGTTTTGGCGGAAAACACAACACATGTAAGTCGAAATTGATTAATAGCATAGATTGAATGATAATTTCGCAATTTAAATGTCGGCCGAAGGCATCATTGGTCCTATTTTCTTCGAAGATCGACGAAGACGTGCAGTTACCGTAAACTCCTGCGTTGCTATATGCAATGTCAAGGTAATTTACAATGGCACAACCAGCACAAATGACCAGAGGGCATGGTTTAAACATTTTTAAACACTACGCACGTTCAACTCAAGGCTTTGAGTGAAATTTTTCCAATAGAATTTTTTGCTAGAGACACTGTCGGATTGCCTTCAATAAATCATAGAAACTACGCTCAGCTTCCGCTACTCCCATGTAATGCATCTTCCCAGATAGCACAAACGTTCTAGGAATATTCCTACAAAGTGAAAAAGAGGTATGTTGTAGAACATTCCAAGAAATATTCATGGGATATTCTCAAAACATTTACGAATATTCATAGTATTATTCAAGATAATATGCATAGAATGTTTCATGATAATGTTCTAGGAATATTCCTACAAAGTGCAGAAGAGGTATGTTGTAGAATATTCCAAGGAATATTCATGGGATATTCTTAAAACATTACGAATATTCATAGAATGATTCAGGAGGAATATACATAGAATGATTCGAGATATCATCAAGTTTCACCATTTGGTAAAAACGCAAATGCTAACACAACGCACAAAGTTAACGCAGAACGCAGATCTTCAACTCGTGTTCGTAAACTGTGAATGTGAAATATAAATATTGTTGCTGGTATGCATATAAGGTAAGGTATGGTTATTATGTTATTTAATTAATATATATTATATAATTATCTATCACTCATTTAGTTTCTGAATAGAAGAAGAATAACCATAAAGTAATTACATAGAGATGTGTTCTGTGTTCATTTTGGGTTAGTCATATATTTTCTCGCACTTATTCATTGCAATATTATTGTGACTTTATATGTTTACGTGTTTGATGAAGTTCGCAAATCGATTTCTGAATTTACATTTTACTTTGCATTAACTTGGTAAGTCAAGATCAGGTGATAAAAAAATTCTATCACTACCTATTTGATTTTCTTGTAGAGTGATAGTTTTACTTGACATAACTAAGTAAGATCACCATGGCAAGAAAGTATTCATCAAATTTTTATAAGAAAGTGAAAATCCAGACGGACATGAGCCTGAGTTATCCGAATATTCCACCCTCTGCTTCTTTTTCTTCGGTAGTTGAGAATGAGATCAGGAATGAAGATGATGTTGAAATGCACATGCCGGAATTGCAGAACCACATTTCTGAATATTCATTCCCAATATTAGATTCTCTTCAAACCAAAACTAGCCATATTGATAACAAGAAAGTTGATAAAGAGGAAGATATTAAGTCTAAGTTGAAATTGTGGTCAATTTAATATAATATAAGTCACGTTGCTCTAAGTGATTTATTGAAGATATTAAAAAGTTCAAAAGCCCAGTTAGATGAATTGCCGAATGATGCTCGTACTATTTTATCAACAAAGCGAACCATTGATGTAAGAAATATTGATCCAGGCTCTTATTGCCACGTTGGTATTACTGAGGCTGTGACTTATCTCTGTACGAAAAAATGTTATGATAAAATAGAACTGCTCATTAATATTGATGGGTTACCTCTCAGCAAAAGCTCTGGCAGTCAAATATACCCAATTCTTTGTTCTCTATATGATGATCCAAGAGAAGTTGTAGTTGTTGGTGTATACCATGGTTATGAGAAACCTTCAAATGCTAATGATTTTCTGGGAGAATTTGTCCAAGAGGCAGTGGAACTATCTAATAATGGCATTAAAGTGAATGGTGCTTGCATTCCCTTCAAAATTAAAGCGTTCATTGCTGATGCTCCAGCCAAATCGTTTATTTCCTATACCAAGGGTCACACAGGATTTTTTTCGTGCACCAAATGTGTGCAAAAAGGAGAATTCATTAGAAATCGTACATGTTTCCCCAAGATAAATTCTAAAAAAAGAACTGATAAAGATTTCAGACACAAGAATCAGATACAACATCATACAGGAACTTCAGCCCTTGAAAATATACCTGATTTCAACATGGTAAGTGATATTCCCTTGGAGTATATGCATTTAATTTGTCTTGGTGTGATGAAAAAGCTCATTGTTAATATATGGATATATATGGTAAACCTTCTTTCAAATTAGGATCATCAGCAGTTGGGGAAATATCCAGTATGCTGCTATCTTTTCAAAATCACACCCCATAGAATTTGCTAGAAAACCTCGTTAAGCTGGATGATGTTAAAAGATGGAAAGCTACAGAATTTCGTTTTTTTCTTTTATATTCCGGTCCAGTGGTTTTGGAAAAATTTCTACCTCAAGCGCAGTATCAAAATTTTATATGCCTGCACATAGCCATCAGAATATTATGTAATGAAACACATATTGCTGATAAGGAGTATTTTGAACTGGCTAAATCTCTTCTGACATATTTTGTTGGTGCACTGTCTAAGCAGTATGTCTAATTCAGTGTTTTAAAAAATTAGGAAAGCCCTAACTGCAAACCAAAACATGCCTTTCATCGTTTTAAGACCGTCATAGAAGTAGAAAATAAAAATATTATTTTTGCAGATGCTGTATTGGCTGTACATAAAAATTCTAATGCAGCGAAGTGGAAGGTTCAGCCAAACAATGGCTGGTTAAGTGCAAGGAGCGATGCACGAAAGAAAAATAATATTATATTATAAGAATATTAAATTTTTGGAAAAATTTTAGATTTTATTCTTTTATATATATATATATATATTCTTTTTTATGTTTTTGAAGAATCAGTGTTATGTTTTTTTTTCAATATATATTATACTTTTGTATTTATTTATTATTTATTAATTACACCAAAATTCTGGAGCACATTCATTCATTCATAGAATGTGCTCTCAATTCAAATCATAACCTTCATAGAATATTTCTAGAATGTATGAGAAATATTTCACGAATCTTCTGTAAATATACTTAGAATGTTCTCAAGAATATTCCTAGAATGTATGAAAAATATTTCACGAATCTCCCGTAAATGTACATGGAAAGTTCTCAAGAATATTCTGGGAACATTTATTGAATATGAAACTCAGTCCACTTTTAATGTTCATAGAATGTACCCAGAATATATTAAGTGTGGTTTGGTAATATTCTTGGAATATTCAAACATTCCAACAAGAGCTTCTATGAATATAATATGAATGTTCTTGTGCTATCTGGGTTCCTCTGTAATTCCTTAAAACTTTTCAGAACCCTTACAATGTCCTCAAGCATATTTTTTTCGTTGGAATGGGAATTCCGTTCAAAGCTCCACTCCAAATGAAGATGAAAACTATTCAGTCATATTTGAGTGACTATGGCGAGAGAAGTATCCTCTGCGCTTTGAATGAAGTGTTCGAAACCAACTTCCCCATGACTGAGGATGTCTTGAATGCTACTGAAGAAGATAAAATCATATTCATTGGTGTGATACTTCAATATCTAGCTTGCTCGGTAAGGAATTTACATGGAGGAGACATTTTTTTTTTTTTTTCAGTTTCAGACTGGTGTAATATAACGTGTAATGCAATACATAAGTACAAGCAAATTCTTCATTTAAACGGCAATACTTATAATCAGCCTAGACACAAAGAAGCACAAATTAGCATCGTTATTCTATCCAATCGGTTATCGAGAGGTCACGATTCTTATTTTGATTGCTATCCGTTCGGTTATGATTTCAAGATTTGTGACTATTGTTTGTACGAAGAGATTCATATGAATAAAACTTCATAGTTAGGACACAAAGAAAAAATTAGAAGAAGCAAGGGAGACATGTAATTTTCTAGTAGTAAATGTTACTCGAACTGATTTACCCTAATTGATGCTCAGTCGCCATTTTCGATGCCACTGCTCAGGGTCATCCAGATGTTCTTGTATGTAATTGTTGTTTGAGTTTGTATAACAGTCAGTTATGACAAACCTTGTCGAATGCTTGGGATGAGTCCAGAAATACTGCTGAGCAATATTTTCCTTTTTCGAGGCTTGTCGAGATGGTGTTTACGATGTGGTGGACCTGATGCGATGTCGAGTGATTCTCTCGGAAACCTAGTTGGTGCATATCCATGTCATCTTTCAGCCTTTTGAGGAGCAAATTCCCAAAGAGTTTACCCAGGATTGGTATGAGACTTGAGTGTCTATATGATTCCACATTATGTTTTGTATTACGAGGTTTGGGTGTCATTATGTCCTCAGCGTACCTACTTCCATATGATGGGGAAATGGAATATGCTCATCATTCTATTAAAAAATGTTGTGAACAGTACGACCATTTTCCTGGGTAGGTTTTCAAAGCTCTGCCATTAAGAGGTCGTATCTAGAAGTGTAAATGAAAGCCAAGAAATCGACCTGACCACAACTCAGTGCTTTTCCAAATTTTGTTTTATTCATGAGTAAACCTTGTTTAACAAGTGTTATGTTTGAATGAAGGATTTGTATTTCGAAATTTGAAATCAACTAATTAACAATTGAAGGTGTTCAAAGATCCCAAAATAATCGTGATTGAGAAAATGATGATAATGGACGAAGTTACTTGGCAAATATTACCACTTATCATGAAAGTTCGGAACCTGTTTTTAATTGGTTCGATGCGACCCCATACAAGAAGTAAAAGTGATACTCGAAAATGGATTTACAAGAACAAAAGAGTGAGATATGTGCTTTTGCAAAATATCGATAAGATGTACTCTGCGGCACTTGCTTGCCAAATGATGGAGGTAGAGGCTCTTCCGGCGGATTTAGTGAAGTATCCATACATTTCTTATTACATGTGAGTCCAAAGAGATCATTTTGTTTTGTTTTGAAGTGCAATTCAGTCACAAAGTAATGGAAATGCTGGTTGGATAAAGAATTTCTTGATATGTTTACGGCAAGCTGAAGCCATAATTATTAAACCCATGACATACAGCGAAATATATGAAAACGGTTTGGTTATTCCCCCCTTGTATATGACAATGAGGTAATTATCGATGTAAGATATAAAAAAAGGGTTTACATTTGATACTTTGAAGGTTAACAGAAAATCAGTTATCTATTTGGAAACAAATAATGGAAGAACAATCAGGTGTGAGCAGTGATCGAGATCAATGGTTTCGATACGTTGATAGCTGCAGGGTAAGTGAAAAATATTTTCAACTCTGTGATATGATATTCAGAACCAGATATTCAACCCGTCCCAGAATATAGCCATACAGTTTGTTTGAATGTGTTCCTATCGTTGAAAGATAGGTCTTTTACTTCAGAGGCTGCGACAAGTTAAGCTGCAATGTAAAGTATAAGTACCCTAGATTTGTCTATCCCAAATTAATTTATATGTTTAACTGAAAGAAGAACATTATTATTCAATTAGAGCTTAAATGATGACATCAAGGAGTTACTACAGCTGAAAGGATATAATCACATAGCTAGATATTATGATTTGTAGCCTACTACGTAGTACAACATACGTGAAGACACCCGATAACTTAAGGTACCTACAAGGATAGTTTAATTAATTCGCCAAGTTCTAATATCATCTGATCTAGTCTAATATAGATACCAGTGATATACAGTGGTTGTTATGCCAATATATGATGTTACAAGTATAAGTTAATGTGTTAACCAAACAATTCTTTATCAACGAAGCTCTACCTATAAAAGGTATATTCGTTATTAAACTCGCAATAGACAATATAACTACAATAAATCTAGAAATAGAGACCACTATGCTGCAATAACATTGATACTTCCTATAATGAATTCTGAACTCTCTGAATATCCTTCCACCATCTAAAAGTACCCAAATCTAACTAATCCTTTGTTGTTGTCTCTGAGACCAACCACAGACTAACACCCTTAAAGAAACGCTAGATAAATAAGACAGAGGCGAATCAAACCTAGGGTGAAATTGAAGTAGAGTTTTGGAGCTTCAAAATCCTGGGATTTTTCAATGGACAAGAGCTTTGTGAACGAGGGATATTCTAAATGGTTTTTGATGAGGTTGATAACAGTATTTTTGATTATTTTTAGGAGAAGGGAATTCAAATTCCCTATCTTGATGAAAACTGTGAGTAGTTACGAGACATGTTTTTTAATTAAGTACCGTTTTGGAATTAAAAGAAGACGTGTAAAAAGCAATAATTTTATCTGTATCTTAATCTACTTTTCAACAAAATTTCCGTGAATATTATTTTATAACGTGGCACATTTGAATATCCTCCTCATAAAATTCTGCCGCCTGACTTGTTAACCACTGTGTCACAAATGTTTTGACTTCATTATCGTCTTGCAGACGCTGACCGCCCAGGTGTTTCTTCAAGCTCTCTCACCCATTTCCTTACCATTCCATCATGTTTTGTCCGCAAACTTCACAGATCTCACGATGAATATCCATCGGTTTTACGCCTTTAGCACTAAGAAATCGTATAACAGCCCGTACTTCACAATCAGCGGGACTCACGATTGTCGGAGGCATCTTAAACACTCAGTAAACAACGTATACAATGAAGAATCAGACTGCAATGGCGTCAGGGCGTAGCCGAGAGATGTAGGTAACCAGCGCGCATGTGCGGAACGCCGACCGTAGCGCTACGACGGCGGAATCGCAAAACGGTACTTACTTAAAAAACATGCCTCGTATATTTAATTTGAGATATAGGTAGCTATGTTCATTGTTCGTGGCGGTTGTATTTTCATCACATTGTTCCAGAGTACGGGAAAAGATTCTGACCCGCCAACGTTCCTGACCTCACGTAGGTGTTTTCTCTTTTTTTAAGGATGATTATACAGATATATACTTGAGAGAAGAAATAAACAGACATTTCAAGTGCCGCCGAGAAGTGAAAGCATGCATAACAGCACCAGGCTTTCAAAATTTCGAGAAGCATAATGAACAATCCGAAGAAGTCTTAGTCATAAAAACATTTGATTCTCTTTTGTATACCGAACAACTGGTGGTCAAATGTGGATCGGTACTTGGATGGCAGTTTCCAAGAAGTATGTTGGAATATGTTGTCGGAGATTCTTGTTCCAAAAGGGAAAAAGCTGAAGGTTTTTTCAATTTTCTCACGTTATATCACAATGGACATATGTCATTTTCAGCGGTGCAGCGTTTGTTTGAGCATCGCATTTTCGGTTGCTCTGGAGGTGATTTCACAGACTTTGGAGATTATGTTATCTTGAGAACAAAGGATAAAATAGATTCCGATAAAAATGCGATTGAATGCTACTGTCAAGGATTGGATATTCCAGGTTTAGACTCAACTTCTGTTTAATGTTTTGCTATTGATTCAGTTTTATTTTATTTTCAGAGTCTTGTGCAGATTTACCAAAATACGCCTTATGCGGGTATTTGCATTTCATATCTGGTGGTTTTCTCGAAGCTACTTATAATCTTTTACCTGAAGCACAAAGAATTGAGTTTCACCTGAAAGCATCTAGATATTTGGAAAAGAATACAAGAAAATGCAGAGCCTGTGGAAGCGGTTTTTTCTGTGAATTCAATATGGGTTTAGAGAAGGTGAATATTCGTTTATAAAATAATGCTCTATATTTTGCAGTATCATGCTAGAGATACAGCTGTTGAAAATATTCTATCGTGAATATCAAATTGAATTTATTCAGCAAATCATAACGAACTAATGGTTACAATTATGGCAACATAAAAATACTTGAATCATACAACAACAATTAATTGATGTTAGATTTTTTCTTACTGCTCGAACTCATTTAAAATGAATTCTTCAACCAAGTAACAGAGAGATGTAAAGAATAGGAGACAGTTGGCAGTGGTGATCACCTTAAAATAACAAAAACCAACCGCGACCGAACGATGCAAATGTACTTAACACATGGGCTGATAAGTACTGGGCACAACAAAGAAAACATAGTTTTTTTGGTTTAAAATTAGCTTTATTCATCAACATAATCTCCTTCAAGAGCAATGCAACCATTCCAGTGACGCTCTAACATTTCAATTCCACTTTTGAGGCAAAAGGCCTCAAAAAAGGCCTTAGTTTCTGCGATAACTCGTGCGAAATTCCCGGAGAGCATTTTTTTCAGATATAAAGTAAGCAAGCAAACACGTTCTTCTTTCGTGTACTTCACACGCGCAACCATGGCAACGAACGCACTGTAAACATACACAACAACACTTCTTCTTGCAGACAACTCAACTCGCTCCGTTTCAGCTGCCTTCTTCTGCCGAAGGATACTGGCTGAGAATACGTGCATGCGTGAATACCACACAGTGTAAACTGACTTTTGCCGCACTCTGTATGTCTGTGTGAAAAAATGTCTACGAAACGACATACAAGAGGAATTGGTGCAAACATTGGGAGACTCTGCCCCTTAATATATCAAGATTGCGATTGTTTTTATCAAGTCCATAGAGAGCGATTGTTTTTATCGAAATGATCTGCATCGTAAAAGTAGAACAGTGTGACTAAGTGAATCAAAATATGGGCATTTTTTAAATTTTATGGCTGTTTTTCCGTTTACTTATATAAGGACTCTCGTACAAAATATTTTATACTGAATTAGGCCAACCTGAAGTTTTTGCCTCAACGCAATAAAGATAGACTGCGCATGCGTATCAAGATACTCTGATCCCCTTGATAATTATTATCAAATCTTTTCATAGCTATTCTCGTTTATACTCAGACAACTACATTGTTCTTAATTATTCTTTCACGTTTTTTCTAGACGCAGAAAAATAAAAGATCTCTGAAAGGTGTCTTCAAGAAAAATTCTGCTGAGGATAGTTGGCACATCCCTATTCCACGCAACGAAAATGAAGATGAAACAGCATCTCATGCTCAGTCTTCTGAAATGCTTGCATCGGATTACAGCCCAGATAGTGAAAGTAAGTAGGTCAGGAACCTTCCTCGGTTTTCATAAATAAAACTTACACATTCAAGTATGAAGATCGATGTAATAGAATACTCTCGCGCGAATAGACATTAGAAAAATTCTAGTTGACAAATTCGTTGAAGGATTCTTTGAATGTTTCAATCATCCATCTCTAATGAATATTCAATAACAATCTAGTCTTCTCTATGAAATCACAGTTTTCAATCAATCAATGCTGAGACTCAAGGATATCCTAAATATCAATGACCTTGATGTGATTTCCAAATTTTGTGAATCTCTCATGATTAACTAACGACATATCAAATGTTTTAAACAATTTTAGGAATATTTTTAAATTCATAGCGTGACGATTTTCACGAAATTTCGCAAACTTATTCGTTTGAACCTCACTCGGACCTCTTCCAAGTTTTAAATTGATCAGAAAGATATTCTAAGATTCATTGAGGAAATTTAATTTCAATTGCTCATAACTTTAGAACCATTCCATGGAATTTGCCCGATAACGAACATGACCGAGATATTTGGACAAAAAACCTATTCAGAAAATATGAAAACTATTGCTCATTTCCTTCTTATGATACAGAGTATACTATTCAAGTTTGACCCGGAATTCTTCATCAGTAGTCAGGAAGTCAAACCAATAGATTAGACCAATTTCCCCTCGATATTCTAAAATTACAGACATTTGGACAAAAAGATAGCACGCTGTTCTAGTAGGAACAAGGGACCAAAATTGTACGAAATTATCATTATTAAAAATAAAAAAAGAACATCAAGTACGTATGTCACCTCATTTCATTATGCTCACATTGTTTAATTCGCTGCATAACAAGAATACCACCATGTTCTTGGTGTATACTAACTCACTATTTCTCTCTACATCCTTCACATTCAGTAATCAGAATATATGAATAAATAATTTTAACTAATTTACTTATGTTACAGATTTCTCATCATTGGGAATTATAAATCCGAAAAGATTCTATCAAATGAAAGAACGTATTTCCCTCACCAGAACATTTTCAATGTACGAATTTTCAAGCTGTCAGTGTAAATTGATATTGAATTATATGTTCGGAGAGATATCCAAACATTATCAGTATTCAGGTAGTTATTGAAGAAATATCAGGTCATTTAATTCATAATGGATACATGCTTTTAGGTCAGTACGACTATATGTTGAAAACAATGATTTCATACTCGAAAACTTGCTTGGACCTTGAAAACACGCCAGAAAGTTTTATAGTATTGGACACCATAGAGGAACACTTGAAAGTGAGTACTTTAATTTTCCAAATCCTCCTACTGTATTTTAGCTCATTGATAAACAGGCAGTATACTAATCAACTATTCGCTCAGCTGAGGAGAGTGATAGAATTCAATTTTTCAAGTATTAGTCGACCATAATAATTCCTTTAGCGTACTTGAGACTTTGAAAAAAAATTCTTCATCCGGTTCGAACTCCCCTAGATTAGCCCTTAGAATATCAACTCGTTTTTTCTTTTCCTAGTCTCTTAACATTCTCGGTACCCAACGCTCATAAGCAGATGGTATGGTTCACCCAGTCAAAAAATCAATCCGTAGAAAAGTCGTTCCTACGAAAAGGTTATTGAGAGAAAGTTCATATTGGCAAGAACTCCACCACTTACACCTGATTGGCCCGGTTAGCTCGATAGCCAGAGCTCCGTTGTCTCTCATCTTCATCATCATTTATGAAGTTCTGAAGAGGATAGGTCACTTTTGATGCAAACGTTGTTGGGTATTTATAATGAATGATTGCTGACTGATGAGAGAATATTGTTTTATAACCTTATCAAAAATGATTAGAAAGTCGGAGTTCAGGCTAGATCAATCATAAACTAATAGGTCACTGAGGAAAGTGATCCCTTAGTTTGTGGCTATTCATCGATTAAAGGGTGTTAGAAACAAGAAACCTTCTATTTATACAGAAGATCAAATTTCATCTCTTGATGCATCATCCTGGTCACTGCATCAAGTCATTTTTTGTATTTAGTTCCAGTGAATTTCTGGCATTCACCTGTGATGAGTTGGATTATTTCTTTTGAACAACCATATCCGCAACTTATCTCTTCTATAGTGGAGTTTGCGGTGTACTTGAGATAGATTTACTTGGTCTTGAATAGCGATTTTTGAGTCATCTACATGACATACAACTATGTGAGGTTCTCTTTCCTGGTTTGTACGAATGGAAAAATCCGTTGAAACTCTGCCTCCCTGACAGCTCAGTCCGTTCTTAGGAGCTCCTCGGATGATATTTATTAATCTAGGTAAACATTGTTCTTAGTCTTCACTGAAGAGCTCCTATGTTGTTTACTACCAACAATAAACAAATAAAGCCGAAGGAGTGGTCTAATACTGAATAAGCCTATATTTTGAATGCTCTAGTGAGATTCTTCATGTTAATATTATTATTATTTCAAAATAATTAATTTCCTACCTTTGATGAAATTGTGAATTCAATTCTAGAATAAGGGACTGAGTTCAGAAGAGCCACAGTGGAAACTACACTTGATAGAAGGAAAGATTTGGTCATTACGAGGAAGAGGTGCTCTTTTAGATAATCGGCTTGAATTAGCAGAAAATGATTTATTGATGGCCTTAGATAAGTATGGTATATTCCTTGGGCCCATTTAGAAAATAATTCCCAATAATTTTGGCCCATCTTTTTGTAGGTGCTCCGTTTCCGAAATCGAATTTTGCCAGGTACATCAAGAGTTCCAGCATGAAACTGAAGCAGAAATTCGCTTTGTACCTATGTCCTGATGCCATAAGCAAACAACTGAAACCTCACGAGGCTGAGTATTTTAATGACTTGGCTGAATGCTTACTATATTCGACTGAATTATTCCTTGCAAGCATGACCAAGAGTTCCATTAATACATGGATCTAAATCCTTTACTGATTTCAGAAAAAGAACGAATTGAAAAAAGTTGAACTGTCGGCCATATGGGCCCTCCACTGTGCATTGAAAGCAAATACAGATTTTTCGTTAACATGTCAATGTTTTACGAATATGCTGATGATGGCAAAGTTGAATTGCAATAATTTTCACTGCCTTGCACTAGAAATTCACTCGCTACGCTATTGTCATAGAAAAGTTTCCAATATTAACTCTGACGATTTAAAATACGTTGCTGAATTATATCATATGATAAGGGAAATAAGGTAAGAATGAAACGAAAAGGTATCTTAGAGTTGCAGACATCGGCTGTTTAGAGAAAGGTTCCTTTCTTTGTCTATGACTTGCCGTACTTGGAGCGCAAATAACTATTAATTCTGTCAGAATTTGCCGTTTTATTTAAAGGTCGTATATGAGGGGTGTTTTCTATATTTATTGCCTAGGCCACATTGAGTAAACTATGCCATTTTGGTTAGTTACCGTGCTCAGAATATTTCGACATACTAGCGCTCTTTTTACTTTTTACAATCACTTGAAAAAGTAATTTTGGCTGTAATTGGGAATTATTTTATGGAAATTTTTCTGCGATCATTTTTAACAATCAGCATTCTATATCACTGTGAAAAACTGGTGTAACGAGTTCAGTCTTGGTGGCAGCTCAATCTGAGACGATTTTCGAGAAGGTCTTCAAAAAAGGGCTAAAAGTATCGACGCTAGGCGGAAACTGATAGAAAAAGCTGTTTATGTAACTTATAGTGAATTATAGCATCATCATAGGTGACGAATCATATATATATAAGTGTATGGGCCAAAAAAAAGGTCAATGGACTGTTTGGATCTTCCAGTTTGAAGGAATCCAACGAAACTGGTGAGAACTAGAGGCACTGTGAATCAAATGGTAACGTTTTTCATCTCGAAATCAGTCACGTGGCTACTGTAGTTCTTGAAAATCAAATGACCGGCAACCTAGCTCAAGTAAACGACTATTTGCTTACCAGAAGATTTCGTTCAATTGAGAGGAACCAACTGGAATCGACTAATCATTTTGCATTATGACCATGCGAGCTTGCAGACATCACGTCAAAGATGCGAGTATTTGGCCACTCAAAAAATAGGAAGGTCCATCCGTCATACAGTCCCGATCTGAAGCAGTTAAGGACTTCAAAAGCCTTGTTTTGGAACTCTCTCCTTTGGACCTGCAAAAGTGCATCGATAAATGGTTTGAACGCATTCAAAACGTATAAATCAAAAATACGGGTATTTTAAAAATCAATAAAACAATTTTTGATGCAATTTTTTGTTTTTACTGCTAGGCCAGCAGTATAGAGACCTAACTTACCCTCGTATATGATCATTTATGCACTCATTGGATTAAAGCATTCGTTAAAATGACCTATGTCAGCAACCTCATTTAATTATTATTTATATAATACATTTTGATCAATTTCTAGAGCTATTCGCTCGGAATTAGACAAGTCCATTTATATCGGATATCTCGCACTGAGGTTGGCCATGTCAGTGAATCATTCCAGTTTCGTACTAGGAGTTATACCTCGTCTAGCGCAGAGCTTAATGTTCAAATCTTATTTACCGGAAGCATGTTCGTTGCTGAGTGAATTGGATTACTATAGCAATGAATCTGATTGTAACCCTATTTTGTCAGGTAAGGACTTCAAATTATTAGAGCTTTCAAAGAAGAGCGTCAAAGCAAACAGTGAAGTTTTGATAGGCTCTAAAAAATTGGCGCAACCTACGAAAAAGTGATTTATTCTGATCGAGTCAGTACTACACTTCAGTGTTAAAGATTACATCATCAAGGTGATGTCCTCCAAAAGCGATGCAATGATATTAGCGATTTCTGATGTTTGAACTTCCAAATTGTGAGGGCGTAGCTTAAAACCTTTTCCTTGAGAGAGCCCCATAGGCAAAAGTCGGAAATGCTTAAATCTGGTAATCTCGCCGGCCACCCCAGGTAGCTCAGAGGAACGAGTCTCAGGGAACATTTGCCGCAGATTTGTCATTGAAATCTGTGCTATGTGGGCTGTAGCCCCGAACTGTTGGAACCAAATGTCCCAGAGGCCATGTTCTTTAACCAACTGCCTCATCAAAAATTTCGAGCATGAAAGCATAATGCCGAGCGGTGAATGTTGTTTTCGCCCATACTCCTCAAACAAAGGATTGCCCAATAACCCGAAATTTGGAAAGGGTACACCATACAGTGACTTTCGGGGAGTGCAGAGGACTCTTGTGAACTTTTCGTGGGTTATTGCCCTACCAATAAAGGCAACTTTGTTTGTTTATGGCTCCAGACAGATAGAAGTAGGTTTCATCACTACTGAAGAACGTTGACCTAGCTGGGATAAAGTATAACATTTATAGGGCGCGATTCACACGCTGAATATCTGAAGGCATCAACTCCTGAACCACCATGATCTTATACGAATAGAAGAATGAATCTTTAGGCAAAATCCTTCTTACAGAGCGGTCCAACATGTTTAATGCAGTTGTATGTTTACGGGCAGAGCTTGTTGGTGATTGTTCAATAGCTTCTCTCACTAGAGCAACATTTTCAAGACTTCTCACTGTTTTGAGTGTTTCCATACCACTAGGCCTTTTTGTTGAACCACATTCTTAGTGATGAAAGAGAGACTGTTTTCAAAAAACATGCGAATGGCGAAGCCGTGATGCTTTCCTCTCCATACCATTGTTACGACTGAAAATGTGGATAGTGATTGTACACAATGAAATCCTTTCCAGGCTCCCATCCCCAGCGCCTGTAGAAACTCATTGCAATGGTACTGTTTGTTTTGTGTATCCATATTTCTAACTAGAGGAGCGCCATTTTTTGAATATCCTGGCCATGTTGCAGAAGGTATCAATTTCGGCAGTTGCTTCAGGAT
This sequence comes from Micraspis discolor, assembly GCA_030674115.1. Classification (NCBI taxonomy): domain Eukaryota; kingdom Metazoa; phylum Arthropoda; class Insecta; order Coleoptera; family Coccinellidae; genus Micraspis; species Micraspis discolor. The sequence goes on from JARTUT010000873.1 coordinate 4,310,900, forward strand.
TTCCGCCTTTCCCTCGAATTTTGTCACTAGCATGTAATGCAATGGTGGCAAGACCAGTATGGCTTGGACTCTATCTGGAAGTGGTTAAGTTCTCTCAAAAGAGACTAGGTAATCGAGAAATTTTGCTTCTGATTGTCCAAAGATGCATTTGGTCGGATTCAGGAACATGGAGTAGTTTCATAGCCTCTGGAAGATGATTCGGAGATGTTCTGCTCTTCGGAAGACGAGGCTATCAATACATCGTCAATGTATCTTGACAAAAGAAGTCCAGTCCTCTTGAATCTTCGTCGATAAATCTTTCGAAGGTCTGAGTGACATTGCGTAATCCAAAAGTCATGAATGGAAACTAGAAAAACTCAAATGATATGTTGATGCTTATTTGGGCATTAGTTTCTTTTGAACATGAGGATTTAGTTGTAGGTTCTCACTTAATATTGGATTGATAAGATCATTAAAACGGTAAAGCTCTAAAAGGTCGTAACTAGGATATGCCTTTGGGAAACTTATACCTGAATAGAATAGCTGAAAGTGATAAAAACAAACTAGTTTTCATTTTAGATATCAGGTTTACCATGTTAGAGCAGATCTATCTGTACATTATTAACTAAGATTGGCATGCAATTACCTCTTATTTCAGGCAAATTGGCTTTCCTCAATATATGTTTGAGGTTGCAAATTGAAACAGGATACACCTACCTTCCTTACTCTCGTTGTGAAAGGTTTAATTACCATGTTGATACAAAACTTGAAGCATTTAAGGGTCCTTTCTCAAGGATTGAGTATGTCAGCTTATTGTGGTTGTGGTGAGAAAATATTCCATTGGTTACTTATTTCTTAGTAGATTATCTTAGAACCAAGACAAATGCTAAAAGCTTTTTTTCACAAAGAGTGGGGCTTGTCGCTAGCGATTTGGCATTTTTGATGTGATTGCGCAATTATCTCTGTATATGATTGTCCACAGGAATTGCAGAAATGGACGATGGGAGTGCACATCAAAGTGGGACGATATCATAAAGTCTTATGTGGAACATCTTTTGAATGAAGATTTTGTGTCCCAGTATTGTATGTTATATGTTTTGGAGGGTTACCTTTTAAGTTTAGTGCATGCTAACAATAATCAAAATATACGATTAACTAAATACTTAGATAAAATTATCTGCAAACTCTTCAAATCCTTTGAGAAAGCTGCAAAATTCTCAAAATTTATATCGCCAAGGTAATGAGAAGAAAAAAACTTCCATGAGATTTTTGCTTTGTTTTTGATCTTTGTTTTTTCCAGGCTAAAACATTTTCAAGCATACTATGAGTTCATAAAGGGACACGAAGAGAAAGCTTTAAATATGTTGGAGAATGCTCTGGTTTACGCAGCAAAATGTGAAAACGCTTTGGAGTTGCTACACATCAATCATTCCAAATTGGTAATTTTTTAATTAGAGAGATATATAGTATTGATACCCACATGTATTTTCCTAGTCATGGAGTAAGAAGCTTCAGAGATCTGCTAGAGATAAATGGATCGATCACTGTGATGAAGAGAACCTATTAGATTACAGAGCATTGAATGGATTCGATAACAAAATTTTTCCTTTCACTTTGCCTACACCTATATATGACTGAATAAAATCATGACATCAATGTATATTAAGTGAATCATAAAGATGTACTGGCTTACTACCATTCAAATTTCTTCTGGCTGCTGACAAAAAATAAATAAGATAATCTTTGTATATAAAATGTAGAAAAGCACTGACGTGTCAGCTTTTGCACGCTTGTTGAGACATTTTTTCCTGGACTTTCTTATTATAATATTCTAAATTCAACATTTATAAAATATTATGTAATATAGGACACACAAAATTAAATGAATTGAAAACTAGCAAACTTTCTGCGAATTCACTAGAGATTTTTTTATGGTAACAGAGATAATATATTAATGAAAACAAATGAAATTGTTCCATCTCAAAAATATCAATATTAATTGCAACAATATCTAAGTACGGTTATAAAGAAGAAAAAGTTGTCTGGCCTAAAGGCACAGTACAAAAAATTTTCTAATTTAAAATCTACCTATAAAAACAACTATATTGACGAAACATTTGAAAAATAAGAATAATTCAACACCAGATATGTCATAAAATTACACAGGATATTTTGAAAATGGCGATTTTCATCACGCGACCCCGGTGGGACCAATGAAAAATTATAACTGCATTGAGTTTAACAGTTATGGCAATAAAGCCCATCTGCCATGTTATTTCAAATTGGCATATGTCTTAAACATTCCTCTTGAAACATGAAACATTTCATTTATAACGTTTCAGTGAAATATTAGTATATCTTATTTACAATGTTTACTTGATCTCATGGCAACATGACTTAACATGCCATTGAGATGTTTCAGGGATATTCTTCATTGAAATAAATTTTTTATTTTAGTCCTTGCTAAACCATGAACAGGAATTTGTCAATAAATTGAACAAATTAAAAAAATTATTGTAATCATCTAAAAATTGCACAGAACAAAAGTGAAAAACAAAAACAATATCCTAAATGAAATTCAATAAATATTAAATAAATAATCTTCTCTGGATGAAGCCATCAATTCAATAGATTATAAGTGTTTATTTTTAATAAACTTATTTATAACTACACCGTTTCACTTAGAGAAACACACGTTTTCCCAGAGACCATCATTCCATTCAAAAACAGACGCCAAACAATCAGGTAGTCTATGCAAACAAGTCCAAACTACTCAACGAACCACCTTTGTAACTAACGACGAACCACGTGACTTCTGTGACGCCACTAACTCAACAGTAATGAAAATGTCTATCGTAAATGCGTCTATACCGTCAACCAATCAGAATCAAGAACTGTTCGTCGTGATGAAGCAAAGCGACGTTACATTCAATCGTTTGCAGTATGTTTCTGACATGTTTCATAATGATTCACCCATATCTCGTATGAAATGTATCTGTGATGTATCATGTTTACTGGGTAAGTTCTGGTAATTTCCTGAGATTATTACAAAAACATGATTCAGTACGAAACAAGGACATTTATCAAGATGAGTCGCTGGTCAATCAGAAACCTCATCCTCCTCCTTCTCCATACAGTGCTGACAACAGTATCTCAAACTCCGCCCATTATCGTTTTACTACTGAAGTCTGATCATTTCCTGAGATAATTACAAAAACATGGTGATTCAATACCAAAACAAAGGCATTTAGCGAGATAAGTCGCTGGCCAATCCGAAATAGACGCTCAGCTATTATCGCTTCCCTCTTTCAACAGTGCGACAATAAGATCTCAAGACTCGCCCATCTGACGTTTAACTACTACATTCTGATCATTTACTTAGATTATTACAAAAACATGATGATTCATTCCTGAAACAAGGGTATTTAGCCAGATAAGGCGCTGGCCAATCAGAAAACAGATCGTCTTGTCGCTTCCCTGGTGATATAATACCGACAATTAGATCCTAAGTACCACCCATTTGTCGTTGGACTACTGAATTCAGATCATTTCCTGAGATTATTACCAGAAAATGATGATTTAGTACTAAATCAAGGGCAAGATAAGCCGCTGACCATCAGAAACCTGATCGTCTTGTCGCTACCCCTTTCATACTATGCCAAAAATGAAATCTTAAGCCCCGCCCATCTATAATAATTCTGGCCATTTCCTGAGATCATGATGATTCAGTACCTCAGAATAAAGAAACAAGCGTATTTAGCAAGATAAGTCGCTGGCCAATCAGAAGCCTTTTCGTCTATTGACGCATCTTTTATACAGGGCCGACAAAAGGATCTAAAGCCCCGCCCATCTAGCTAACTACTATATTCTGATTATTACAGAAACATGATTCAGTACTAAAACAAGGGCATTAAAGGTACAGGCTAATCAGCAACTTGATCGTCCAGTCGCCTCCCCTTTAGCCTTTATACAGTAGCGACAATTAGAAAGGCCCGTCGTAAGCGGGCGTGCCCGGCACAAGGGCGGCACGTCCAGAGGGGCGACGAGAAGAGTGAAATTAAATAAATGAAATAAAATAAATATTTGAGTGTGTATCTATATGATTTTTCAATTTTATAAATAGAAATAACAATAATATAATATATATAAAACAATAATTCAATAGGTTTCTCTATTTTTTTTCCCACCATAATGAGGGAACCCTTTCTAGAGAAAACTCAGCATATTTAGCGCAGGGGAGTATTTATGGGGGAAGGCGATACTGGGGGGTAATTAACTCCCCCTCAGCAAAGAGTTTTTCACACTAAATCTTCGAATGGAAACGATCTAAACCTGCCTCCCTCGAATTGCTCTCTGGATACGCCCTTGATGTAGCGCCCTATGGGGGGGCAGCATAACAGTATTTGGACGCGGGTGATCAGACAGCTAGCGGCGGGCCTGCAATTAGATCTCAAAGCTAGCCCATTTGTCGTTTTACCACTAAATTCTGGTCATTTCCTGTGATCATTGATAAAACATGGTGATTCAGAACCAAACCAAGGGCATTTAGCGAGATAAGTCACTGGCCAATCAGAAATCTGATCGTTTATTGTCGCCTCCCTCCCAATGACTAATTACATAATTAGTATACTAGGTACCTACATTAATTTTTATAACCTCTGCATTTTATTTATATTATACTATTTACTTTATAGACCGCACATAGGGTTACCATATTAAAAAGAACCATTGAAAGTATTATGGTATCGCTATGAAAGGAAATTACTGTATGTTCCTTCTTACAACAGTATCATTGTGATAAAATTGATGCTATTACCAAGATTTCACTCTGTCAGTATTATACTTACAACTATAGTATAAGTTTTGTCTTGAAATGAAAGACGATATTTATAGAAAATAAATTTTATTCTTGGAACGAAGAATCACAATTAAAAATATAATGTTTTGTCTATCATGACGAAAACAATCACAGAAAATACACATAAATATATCACTTCCAATAAATGTCTGGAATTATTCCTATTATCTATATAATGAACACCTTATGAAATAAGATTATTGTATTGATGAAATTATTTGTCTTCTATCTCCAATTCGTTGATATTTTGAATTGAATTTTTCATAGCAACAAGAGCTGCTTTGACATTTTTTTACATTGAAATGATCAAAGAGCTTTGTTATACTATATAACTCTTGATTTCTACAGATTTTGGACAAAAATACACCAATGCTTAAAATGAAAATATTTTGATATTTTCTCGGGATACAGAGCCCCCTTACTGAAGTATTGGCTAATAAAGACAGTTATTGATTATTGACTAGAATCACAATTATTATTCTTTGCACTAATTTCAAATATTTGGCCCCATAATGAAATTATCTGTTTGGCCTTTCTTATCATTTTTTGAACTCTAATTGAATTCTGATTTCATAAACAAATTTACATTTCAACAAGATAGCAAAAAGTAATATCAACAGTATTTAAAACACGGCATTCCTACTTCATTCATTTCTTTGAGCTAAATTTAATAATTTTTGAATATCTAAACTACCTAGAAATAACAATGGAAAGTTTATGCAACAAGTATAGCATTGTATATAACAATTATATAAATAAATATCATTAGGTACATATTACCACCATTTCTGTCATTTGATATCTCTTTCATTAACAATTTCCTATTATTAAAAAACTAGGAACAGATATACTAAATAATTAGAATATAGAGCATAAGAAAGTAGAATAAGTCCAACTACACTATCACAATTTTCAGATTATGGTTTAATTCGTTGCTTAGAAGTTCATCGTCACCTGACAATAGGATCACACTCTCAGAATTCCTCCTGATCCTACTTTTAAGAGTGCGATATTTTAACCTACTTCGTTGTAAGAAGCTATCTAAGCTAGTTCTTCTTGCAGATCTATGATCTTTATACATGAGGAAGTTGTCAGTTACCCAGAACATTAAAATCTGCAAATATAAGATAGAATGTAAAATCATTCGCCATAGTTTCAATCGTTACTTACATTTACAAAAAATGGAATGACCAGCATAACCAATGTCACTTCTACATCCTGATTAATAGGATACAACATGAAGTCTTTGACATTTTCCCAGAAATCCAATTGCATGAAGAGTGTAATTAGAACTTTCACTATCATCATCAGTCCTACATATAAACAGCACTGCACAAACCAAAAATATGTAGATGGTGGCTTACCTGGAAGATAATTATTTATTTAATGTCAGTATTAAAATCAACAATCTTGAAATGGACTAGATGAACCTATATTTTGAAGTATACTTTAGGAAAACATTTGACTAGTAATCAAATAGCAGCAAGTAGACTAGTTTAAGGCTTATTAGCAATCAGTAATGCATAATTCCATTGAAGGTGACAACTGATACCTTAAGATTAGATTGCATGTAAGAAGCTACATCAAATGTGAAATCTAGCAGACAAATGTCTGTGATTCACTCAAACTTTTCAAAATTTCAATTTCTACATCCTTTCATCTTTTTCCTCAGAGATACATTAATACTTCATTTAAAAGTCTACATCACTTCAGAAATTAAAAATTTCTTGGTTGATGTGAAATTGAGGAGAAACAAAATTACTTCTGACTAGTGAAAATGGTTTGAACTACACTATTTCATTTTTACTTCAACTAGTCAACAGAAATAACGACTATTAAAAATAATATAATAATAAGATAAACTTACCATATTCCCCAAAATTAAAAGATTCCCAACCATTTCTTCTAGAAATATACTGCGCAGTTCGAATACCAATGAAAATGATCAGGAGGCCTAACGAGGAGTCAAGAAGAAAATTGATGAAATACCAAGTACAGGGGTCTCCTTGATATTGTCCGGCTAACCAAACATTACTCATGTGGATAGCAATAGCTCCCATACCTTGTTTGGAAGTGTCATAAAACCAGATTAACCATGATCTCCGATTATGAGGAGGCTCACGAAATCTCTTCGCTGCATTAAAAAGTATGAAATCGGGTCTGTTTGACTATTGAATAAACAATAAAAATATATAAAAAACAGTGATACTTACCAACCAAACAAGTAAATGCTAGACATGCCAAAATAACTTGTAGCATCCAACCAAAAAAGTCTGTAAGGGCATCTTTTCGACAATGGAATTCATTAAGTGAAGGATTATTGTTGATAATTTGAAGTGAAAGTTCTTCAATTTGAGGAGTCATCTTATGTTTTCATATTCAATTTATATTGAAATGCTAGTTATATTTAACACTGAAATTTGATATGCACTATAAATTTCAAAGATTTTTTTGAAGTCAAAATATCAAATCATGAACAAAATATAAAATCAAGAGATCATGAAGAAGGAATGTTAAATTAAATTAATGCCATAGACGTTATATACTATGGACCATAGACCTTATATACTATGGACTGATAATGAGAGAGAGAGAGGTCCCGAATACTAGAGTGATGGAAGATTTGGGGGCAACCTGTCAACGCTGATTTTCAAAGATAAGTTAACATTCTCAACAAAAAGTTACAAGGTACTCATTCTTTAATTTATTTTCAGGTGAATTGTTCTATCAATTCAAGGAATTTACAAAAATGTAAGACTTCCGTAGGATGATATTATTAAAATAAAATAATATCTCAAGAGGTATATTTCATACAGCATATTCTTCTTATTGAATCTCTGCTTTATTTTGAAATAGATCAACAATACAAATATTGGCTGGTTTGGTGAAAAGGACAGGCCCCCGAGCTCATTCCATAAATTATATTCCATGATTTCTCCATAATGATAAGTTTGAAAACCAAATCCATAAGGAAATTTCATTGTTACATGCTGTTAGGCCAAAATAGGATTGAATACTTTCAACTAGTCATTCATTTAGGAGGAGAAATACCAAATTAATACTGATCATTTCAAAGATAAGTTGCATTCATTTCAAAAATATAGGAATATTTATTTTTCAACTCTTTTTTTTTTAGGTAAGTTCGTCTCTGAATCCAGTAAATCATCAACAATTTGGAACTTTAAATAGAAGAAATAATATAAAAATCATAAAATATTGAATAACATCTCTCAGGTATAATTCATACAGAACATTTGTTAAATGAATATATAGTTTTACTTTTCATAATAGATCGCAAGAATCTTGACTGAAGATACGACAGATCCCTGAGGTGAATTAATAAATTTTGTTCTGACATGCTGAAGGAGTAAACATTTTTCCATACGGACACTTTGGGCCAAATGCATCAAGGAATTTTATTTTTACATGTTTCCAATTCTTTCATATAATGAGAAGTCTTATTGACAACAGATACAAATCATCACTCATTCAGGGAGCCAGGGATTTTTTTTACTGGGGTTTTTTCCCTAAGCTCTGATATCATATGCGGATTATTGTATAGTACGCCGTCACTAACCCCTTTACCAAACACAGTTACATTGTTCGCTAACAGAATATTGGATTGATGAATTTATTTATATGTAATGAATATTCTGAATAAAAACTTTTAATCTAAATTTGCTGTTTTTATTATCAAAGAAATCATAGTGTAAATGAGTGTAAAAAGATTTCAAGCTCACTACAAAAACATGACTATTGATAGAGATTTTTAAGCATGAGTGTCAATTGTATGAAATATTTAAACAGATAATAAATCAACTTGCTATTGTAACTACAAAATCAAGTATTCTCATGATATTTTTTCTCTTGTTGAGAACATCTTCATCATTAACTTACAGCAAACTTCAGAACTCTTTGATTACCTAAATCATTTTCGGAATCAAGAAAATATATATTGTGAAAAAAATAGTTGAAAAAAATTAATGTTTTCAATCAAAACTAAGCGAAATGTCCATATTTATTAATGTAGTGATCCTAACCAAATTCCTTTTGTTTACATATATCTAAAATCTCATCAATCACGATTGTGACAGGTTGACTCCATCTTTTCTCTCTCTGTTCGTTCCGATGAAACGCATAAGATCGTCTCTCTCTATCTATGGTTATTGCATAGTGTCAGATTGACACCTGTGATATCATAGAATTTTGAGTCGTAGAACACTGATAAGTTAAGTTTCCAATCTATAATCAACAAAATTTTTCTACAGAGTTGTATATTAGCAGTGCAATATTTTGAAAGAAATTCAATAAATCAAAGAAAATGAAAAACCAATGGAATTCATTAGCGATTCTTTGTCAAAATATTATGAGTTTTATTCGAGTCACCAGACGTTGAAGCGTCCTCTGGCGGCTAAATTTTAAATTAATTTAAATGTGATGTTAAGTTAATGAACTAAGTTAACAATTAATTAGCTTGATGGTAAATGTAGTGTTGATAAATATGATAATGGTTTTAAAGTTCAAATTAAATTAATGACATTTAATTAAGATTGCCTAAAACACATTTTGTAGTTATCTCAGTTCATATGAACTGCACATTTATTAACACTGGTGTTGACAGTATCGTAATATCTTTATTGTTCAGGTGTAAACTTCGTCACTTAATATCTACACCAGTTAAGAAAATTATTTTAGACATCTTACCAATAAAATTGTCATTAACGAAAACGTAAAATAACATTTATCAAATAGTTTCATAATGGGAATAGTATATTGCAAGCGTATATTGAATAATATTTGGAAGTACTGACGTGAGGTCAAGTCTTGTTCCGAATTTTGGAACAGTGTGAAACTTAAACAACCACCACAATTAATGAACAAATATTTTCTCAAATAAAAAAAACTTCTTAAGTATTTCCTATGAACACTCTCACACAGTAAAGCCATACTGAAGAGTCCATTGTGTGCATGTAAAAATAAAATTTTAAACTACGTGCGTGTGTCAGGGGTAAAACGCATAAATTGGAAATTAAAGTTGTGTAAATTCTCCAAGTACATTGAAAATAATCTGATAATATTTTTGGTAGCTTTAGTGAAGAGACTGAATTCTTCGAAACTTAATACCGTCAATAATAAAAAGCCAGATTCTTTTGGTTTTTGCTGATTATTTTTATTTGGCGCTACTCATTAGTGCCTGTTTCTACGCCATTGTTTCGTCATCCAGAACTCAGGCAACAGCAGTTTATTGTGTTCAACTTGTCACCTGCCATCACTTGTCATTTAATTCAGATACCTCTATGAAACGATTAATTAATTGTTGGTTATCTGTGATCTGCAATCTGTATGCAAAATACGGAATTTCAATATGTTGTTGAAATATTTTTCTGTAATGGGTAGTTTTTCATTCTGAGTGTGATTTTTATTGTGTTTCTTCGCTTCATTCCTTTCTCCAAAAGTATTCAATTGTTTATTTCAATTCCCCAACATTTGTAAGTTTTATGACGTTTCAGATTACTTTAGATTTTCTAACGGTACTATTCGTTTCTCATACTGAAATTAAATCCTGCTTCAAATTATATATGATACTATTTTGCAGAAAAACGAACTTTTGAAATGGATCATGATCCTGAAGTAACATTTTTGTTTCAATTTGGTTTGATTCGAGATGCTGTGGTGGTTCCACAATCTTCCCTAAATTTAAAAACATTGAAAGATCTTGCTTGTAATTTTATAAATTCCAAGGCAAGTATTTATTCTGTAATTTTATTCGCACATCAATTCTTAATATCAATGCTATTGTAGCTTGATTTGAGTGTTAGTTATCTTTTCAGGTGCCTGATCATGGTATTAACAAATTAGAAGATAGAGTATTACTCTTTAGACATGAATATAATTCCAATAATATTCTCCAATTTATTAATTCTGCATCCGACGTAATCGATGAAACTCTAATTGAAATTGTTCTTACAAGCAAAGGTATGTCATTGATAATAATGAGAATATCTAATATTCTCTGAAAGGTTTTTCACTCATCAATTTCATTTCATTTTCCAGTTACATCCTCAAATGCCACCTCTGATTCTGTGAGAGTGAGACCACATGCACTATCTGTACATTCATATAAAACACCAACATTTTGTGATTTTTGTGGTGAAATGTTATTTGGTCTCGTTCGTCAAGGTTTAAAATGTGATGGTTAGTTGAATTAATTTTTTCAAGTTTTATATTCACATACTTATGTTGAACTTTTCAGGATGTGGCCTGAATTATCATAAGCGATGTGTAGTGAAAGTACCAAATAATTGCTCATATGTTCTATTAGATGATAAGAGGAAGAAATCTGGAACTCTCCAAGTTCCATTGGGATCGTCAGGTGGTTCAAATTCATCTTTAGCTTCTGCAAATTCCAATCAGAACGAAGAAAGTAGTTTGGTAAGGTTGTCAAACTTTTTCAGTAATGTGACAAACTTGAAAGATAATAAACCTAAATGAGATTGCTCCGATAATAAGTCTTCATGACGATCTCAATATCCGTCCATTTTTATTGAAAAAAGTATTATATTTATATAGTTTAAGATAGAAATTTAGATGTAGACTCTTTATTATTTTATAGGCCCATTACTGTGAGTTACACTGTTATAAGTACAATCACTGACTTTTGACTTTAACGGGTAGACATTACTGCTAGAGTATAACTGTTTTGTGTTTAATTTCTGTCAATGGTGATTATATTTTCATTTGATCCATATAACTTGTTATATTTTCACATAATAATGGTAATAATTAATCAATTATTTAAATTAATAATTGAATTTTGGGAAATATCAAGAGGTATATTACCGTAACAATTAAATTAAAATATATATTTCACATCACATTTTTTTTTCACAACATATCAAATATGTTATTAAATAATCATAATGAATTTGAAATGTAGGTTTTTCTTTTAGTTTTCCTTTTGAGAAATATTGAAAATTTTAAATTAAAGATCCCCACAGAAACTTTGAATTGACATTACTTTTGTAAATCATCTAAACAATCATGTGGAATGATCTATCTCCGAGAACTTCACGTAAACTCCCAGTAATGGGTTAAAATGAGGTAACTAGTTCGGACCAATTTTTCTCTGCACAGACATTTGTTTGTTATGACAAGTTGTTATATTTATATTTATGTTGTCATCATTTTCCTATTGTTTGCAATTTAATGATTTTCAAGGTGCAGCTGCAAAGTGTGCAGAGTTACATTCTATGAAATGTAAATTGCATGACATTTCCATATTTAGTTTGATGAAATATTATGAATGGTGGAGGTTTTCGAATATTCACCAAAAGAAATGAACCTTATATTTTATTTTTGATATGCTATTAAATTGAATTTTTGTAGTATGATTTCTATATTTTTTTATATTTATTAATAAATAATTTAAGTTATTTTCTTTTGATGTTTTATTCGAATTCCTCAGTTTCTACATCATAACAAAAGTAAGAAAATCTTAGTCCACATTCATTGCGCAACTTCTAACATAAATTACATTCAAAGTTCAATAAATTCCTAAGGTGACAGTTTTTATCTTGCACAGATTCATCATAGTCGATCTCCATCAGTTAGTAGTGGGACCATGTGGATGGAAAAAGATACTCAAAACCAAGTTAGAATTCCGCATACTTTTGTATTGCATACGTATACGAGACCCACTGTATGTCAGTACTGTAAAAAATTGTTGAAAGGTCTGTTTAAACAGGGATTACAATGTAAAGACTGCAATTACAATGCTCATAAAAAATGTTTAGATAAGGTTCCTAAAGATTGTATTGGTGAATTGTCAAGGGATAATACAGGTAAGTTTTTTTTTACTCAAACAAAGTATGAGATGTAATTAAACGGGAGGCTTTAGAATTTTCTGGTTTTGCCTCTGTGCAAAATCAATATGTTTAAAATCCAGTGACAGAATTTGCCCATTATCAACCAAGATTTTTAAAATAAAATTTGAATGGAAACGTCATTCTGAAACTTAATAAGACAACTGTTCCCTATTACACTTACATGAGGGCGCCACATGTAAACATTTATGAACATATTACACATTTTAATTTTCATTTGATTTATTTTATCTCCAACTAACATTTTGTATTGCTGAATTCTCTATCTTGAAATGTGCTAGATATTTCACGACATTTTCGTTGATTTTTAACAATTTTTCTTGTGGAGCTGAATTGACAAATACACTACTTTAAGCATGAAAAATGTTTGGTGATGGAATTCGTGTAGCATTATTATTTGGTTATATCGACTATCTGTTATACTTCTTCTTCCTATCAATGTTTCATAGAAATCTTTTATAAATCAATATTCAATCTTTTTTTCAATCAGTGAAAATTGAGAATCTTTTATCTCTTTTTTAAAAGCGAATAGATGTCTCTTAAAACGTTAGTAGAAAGAAGAAGAACTATAACAGGTGGTGGATCTAGTACTATTTATTTACGTAAATAATGCTTTCTAGGTAACTTTGATTATGCAGAAAGTTCTGCTAGCAATGAGAGCCATTGCAACTCCACGATAAATGAAGATGAATTTGAGTCAGTTATAAGTGATTATAATAAAGAAAATGGGGCCAGCAGTATAGATACTATTCCTGTAAGAGACGTTGATTTGGATACACCTTCTTTGTGAGTGGATTATATGTCACTATAATTCAGTATTATTTGTTGTGTGTTTCAGAAGTACAACTTCTTCCTCACCGAGTGCCAATATTCCGTTACAACGAATTGTTCAGTCTGTGAAACATACCAAAAGAAGAGGGTCCAAGGTTATAAAAGAAGGTTGGCTGGTTCATTTTACTAACAAAGATAAATTGGTAAGATTTTTTTTTTGTCAAGTAATGAAGATTTTCTGATAAAAACTGCTCAGTGGAGTTTATGCGGCAGTTGAGATAAACTAAGAATTACAGAATAATAGTATTTGCCATAAAAATCAATTCAAATTTGATTCCTTTCTATACCATTTATTTACTTCAATGATGCTTTCTAGTTAAAAGTTATATCTGTTCATTTGGGTTCACCATTTTATTATTCTAGAACCATCATATTTGGTCTATAAACTTTTTCATTGAAAACACATGCTCATCTTTTTAATCGTAATTCTTATTTGCTGTATGAAGCTGGTTGGACACAAATGGATTTTTTTGAACTGATTAACATGAAATTATTGAGAATTTTTCTCTCACAATTTTCACAATAAGCCTGAATTATATAAAATACTACCAGGGGAATCAAGAAAGAATCATTAATACGAATCCCAACAGAAATAATTGCATCTGTTGGTCACTTCATATGGTTTACATTGTGTTTAAAATTGAGCTTTTTAGGTTAGGAGACATTTTTGGAGATTAGACACCAAGTCTTTAGTTTTGTTCCAATCTGATCAAGGGAGCAAATATTACAAAGAGATTGCTCTAGCAGATATTCTAACAATAGAAACAGCAAGAATGAAAAACGGAGGTATGTCATCTGGCAAGGTTTAAAATTTTAATAATTAAAATATAAAATTCCAGAAGTAATGCATTGCTTCGAAATAAGAACAGCAAATATAGATTATTTTGTTGGTCAAGATCCTCTTTTTGAGATCCCTGATGTGAATAAAATAAATTTGCCCCCTTCAGATAGTGGTATTGGGGCCTATTTAGCTAAAAGTTGGGAGACAGCTATTCGACAAGCTCTGTTACCATTTACGGCAAATGCAAGTGAGTTGTTACTCAATTACTAGTGAATAAAATTATAATTTTAATTATCTCTGAATACTAGAATCTGAGAAATATGTGGATGATGAAAATCAAATAACCGATATGAACCAAATATATCAAATATATCCAGATGAAGTTCTTGGATCTGGGCAGTTTGGAATAGTTTATGGGGGTGTTCATCGAAAATCAGCTCGTTCTGTTGCTATAAAGGTAATTGTTAAGTTATAGTCTATCATCTAATGCTTAATTTGTGAGTCATCAAGTCTTCAGAATATCAGTATTTTTTATTAATATTTCATTCAATTTTTAGCTGAAATTCTTTAAATCGAAAAATTTCGGATATTCCCTTAAGCAATGTCATTGCCACTTAATGAACAAAATGAATCAAATCGTACCTAATGATATTATAAAGTTTTCATTTCAAATACTTGGTTGAGGATTCATGCTACATAAACAAACAACTCTTAAAATAGAAATAGTGATTTAAAAAAAAAATTGTTTTCTGTAGCCGAAATGACATGCATGATATAGTTAACATATATAAACTGATAATAAACATAATAAATCTGCAAATAAAATTTTCCATATAGTTTTTAATTGACTATTATTTGGCTGATTGGATACTGATGTGGAATTCAAAGTCTTCCACCTTGTTGTTTTGAAATTGAATAAGTTCATATTTGCATATTGAAATTCTGTGATGATTAACAATATTTCACATAGGTGATAGACAAGCTCAGATTTCCTACTAAGCAAGAGGCCCAGTTGAAAAACGAAGTTTCCATATTGCAAAACTTATCTCATCCAGGAGTTGTGAATTTAGAAAGAATGTTTGAAACACCAGAAAGAATATTTGTGGTAATGGAAAAATTGAAAGGGGATATGTTAGAAATGATTTTATCTCATGAAAATGGCAGGTTGTCAGAAAGGGTGACAAAATTTTTAATCACGCAGGTAAGTCATCTTTTGATTCATAATGATATCTTTGCTTAGTGTGGAACTTTTGCAGATCCTCATAGCTTTGAAGCATTTACATAGCAAAAATATAGTACATTGCGATTTGAAACCCGAAAACGTGCTTTTGAGCTCTAACGCTGAATTTCCGCAAGTCAAATTGTGTGATTTTGGATTTGCTAGAATTATTGGTGAGAAATCATTTCGCAGATCTGTTGTAGGAACTCCAGCATACCTTGGTAATGAAATTATAACCTTGTCATTTCAATTTCTTATTAATAATTTGATACTGCAGCTCCTGAAGTTTTGAGAAATAAAGGTTATAATAGATCTTTGGATATGTGGAGCGTGGGTGTAATTGTTTATGTGAGTTTAAGTGGAACTTTTCCATTTAATGAGGATGAAGATATTAATGAACAAATTCAGAATGCAGCTTTCATGTATCCGCCAAATCCTTGGAAAGAGATTTCATCAGATGGTGAGTTTGTAGCATATAAATGTGGCAAGATTCATTTTTCACAAACAACTGTGTCCAAAAAGTAGCGGGAAAACTTAATTTTATGTATGTATCGAAATCACTTAGCACCGTGACTTTCCACAATTCAAACAGAGAATCAGGTCATTTGAAATGAATCTGATGCCAGAGACAAACAAGTATCATTCCCTGATGTTCTTAAAAAATATTTACAAATTTTCACGAAATTTTGCACGAGCAGTATTGTTTAGTCATTTAAAGAAGTAAAATTACAAGGGGTTGCCTTATATCATTCGGAATTAAAGAACAAAAACAAAAATTAAGATCTATACACTTTTGCATGTGTTTGAATCAATTGTCGAAGCACTTTTGCCACTCTGAAGACAACTGGCAAACAAATGGTTGGGTACCACTCAGAATTGACTGTTCTGTGTTGTTCTAGTGGTACGATTGCGCTATGTTCAGTTTTTCCGGAAAAACAGGCGACCATTTGCTAGGAAGTGCTTTGTGCGCGAGCAACTTTTGTTATCGCACGAAAATGTTCACAATTCAGTTTCATTTTTTGGGCGAAATGAATATTTTAAGTTACTTTAAAAAACACAAATAGCGCTTGTATGTCAACACGTTCTGACTATGTATAACCTCAAAAATGTCAAACTTTATGATGGAGCTGTCAGTTGGCAGATTTAGGGATGTTCCGATACAAGTAAATACATGTAGGTACTCGATACTTTTGTTTCGATACCAAGTACTTTTAGCATCGAATCAATTTTGCGATACCTACTTGGTATCGAAAGAAAAGTACTTGGTATCGAATCAAATTGTACTCAAATTTTGATATTGGTTTCTGGTTTCCATTTTAACCGCAAGATACGCAGCGCAGGAGCATAGATGTCAATTTGCGCAATTCGCAATACGCATAGAATGTCAAGAATGTGATGCAAAATTAACGCAGCTACAGCCTAGGTTATGTTACGGACTTTCTTTCCAATTTCTACATTTCTACTTGCTATGTACCCGAGTACGATTTCTGGAAACACCACAAGGAGTTGGCTCACGGTCAAAAAAAAAGAAGAGACCTCATCAGGGGGATGAGCAATGAGTGGCACCATTGAAGAGCAACCCATTTGCGGAATGGGATGAAATGAAACAAATATTTCCGTCATTGTACAAATATGCAATTCAGTATTTGATTGTTGTTGCTACATCGGTGCCAAGTGAAAGCCTATTTTCCAAGGCAGGAGCAACAATATCCAGAAGTCCAGAAACAGACTGTTTGGAGCAATTTGTTTTTAGAAAATTTGGATGCAAAAGATTTTTTTGTTTAATATTTTGATATGTATATTTGGAATAAACAGACTGAAAATCTATCCTAACGATCTCTTCTTATTGGTTCTATAAATAAAATATATATAACGTACTTCAATATTCATAATTTGGATTTCAAAAAAAGTATTCAATTCACTCCTGTACTGAATACAGCATAGCTGGTTTAGAGAGATCTGAAAACAAATTGAAAAATTAACATCAAACATATTAGCAATAGCAGAGGCTAACTTTTAATCAATAAATCAATGTTATTGTTAAAATAGCAGTATATAGATAAGCTTAAGCCATTTTCCTTTATGAATTTCTATGAAATCTTAGATGTATCGATATGAGTAAGAGTAGGTATCGATACTTTGGTTCCGATACATGAGTAGGTATCGAAACATGATTCGAGTACTACTTAAATGAGTAGGTATCGATACCTTGATGGTATCAGAACATCCCTAGGCAGATTGCAACACAAGGGGTTGTCGAATTCCGAAATATAAAAGGGAACCCTCGTACATAGTATTTATTAAATAAAATTACAAACTAGAATATAGCCATATCCTTCCATGAGGTGTCTGCCGTAATGCAATCTTAACATGGAATTTGCCATATATGGAGACCATGAAACTAAGTTATTCTATTGAAAGAAATAATCCTTATTATCAAATTTTTTCAGCCATCGATTTAATAAATAATCTTCTCCAAGTTAAACAACGAAAGAGATACACAGTAGATAAATCCTTACAGCATATTTGGCTTCAAGTAAGCATTAGAAGGTGTTTAGTTTATGACTATTCTTCAATTTCACGATTAAAATTCCAGGATTATCAAACTTGGTGTGATTTGAGAGTCTTGGAAAATCAAATAGGTGTACGTTATATTACGCATGAATCAGACGATGCTAGATGGGAAAGGTACAGGTCAGACCTTCTTTGACCAGAGAAAGGGTGGTTACACAGCGTTAAAAAGTGCCTCAAAGGATTGAAGACTTAGAGGGAATGAGAAAATAGTTGTGTATCCAGGAAGTCCTAGAGCCACCATTATGTATGTATAAAGTAAGTGTTTCCAACTATGAACTTTGTATATTTGTATTGGAGTGATGCCATAAAATTTGGATATAATTCTTTACAAATATGTTTGAGAGACATATTACAAACGTCATGGTTGACTTACTTAAGCTTTCATATTTATTTCGATGTCTTTGTTCATTGTATTTTTTCAAACATTCCAACATAAGATATTACAGCATGGCATAAAAAAATTCCTATAAACAATGATCCGCAAAAGCTTCCTCACTAAATTACACAGTTTGAGAAAATCTTTGGAAAAATGTTTTTCAATTCTGTTTGCTACAAATTTTTTATTTACACGTGAAAAAATGTAGAAAGAGACAGGGTTCACAATTCTTCTGCTTCTTGCATTTGTTTAATTCCATGAAATTTTATAGCATTTCATTAAAATGCTTCCTCTAAATCGTCTAATGCTCTTATGACATCAGCATTGAAAATATTATTTTAAGATCTGAAAGACTTTGGTTCGTTTTTATAGATTTTATGGCATTTCTATTACCAGTCAAATTATATATTGGCCTAATTTTTTAAGTTATCTTTAGATGAGTGCCAATTGTAAATACTCATATTGAATTTTTGGGAGATGTATAGCTTAGTGACATGAAAAATTGCTTTAAGAATTCCTTATGAAAAATTAAAATGTTTCCAATTCACACAATTACTTCATTCAACAGTATAGGATATTGGGGGCAATGCAAGAAATGTGTAATAATATTAAAAAACTTATTGGAAGATATCACGTGACATGTGCAAATTGGGGCCTTGAGTAGTATTAGTGGCATGTTTATCTGTGTTGATATTTTTCAACAAAATTATCAGGTATACGGTATGAAATGATCGTTTTTTATTGTGAAAATAAAACACTAATTATTAATAGGAAAGTAAAAAACATTTCATTCAAAGTATTGAACATTGTTTTCTACACATTTTGACCACCTTTCTGGCAATTTGTGAATACCACGCCAATAAAATTGTTCGTCTTTTAAAGCAAACCAACCAGAAATCTAATTTTTGACCTCCTTGCATCAATCAAAGTGCTGCTCAGCCAAAGCGTGTTCCATCAATAAAAACAAATGGTAGTCGCAAGGAGCCAAGTCTGGTGAATACCGCGGGTGGAGTAGCAGCTCCCAGCCTAGTGTTTTGATTGTATCCTGAACCGGTTTTGCTTTGTGTGCAGGTGCATTGCCATGGAGCAATGCCGTGTGTTCGGGGCCCATTCTGGTTCAAATTGATCATTTGTTGTCAGTAGCGATCAGTATTAACGGTTTCACCAGGTTTTAGGAGCTCGTGGTACACCACACCTTTCTCGTCCCACCACACCACAAATCGATCTGGTTTTCATGGGGCACCCATTGTACATACTTTTGGATCTTTCCCATAGCTTTTAAACGGTCAGAAATTGTTTGATGTGCAACATTTAGCATTTCTGCCATTTGCTTTTGATTCAAAGTGTCATCTCCATCCAATATCGTTTGCAATTCGGCATCTTCAAACTTTTTTGGTGGTTTTCCACGTTCTTCATTTCGCACATCGAAATAATTATTTTTGAACCGTTAAAACCATCTTTTGCATATTGCTTCTGATAGAACATGATCACCATATGCCTCGACAAGCATTCGATGCGACTCTACATTACTTTTCACTTCACTTTTTAAATGAAAACAAAAAATTTATGCTTTCCGCAAATCATTACTTTCTGGTACAAAATTCGACATTTTGAACATGATGTAAAAATATGATGTTGTCTGTTTAATGTATACTAAATATGTTTCATAGATGTCATAGCAAACAAACAAAAAACTAAATAAAGACTCGTTCACAACAAATGTTCCTTATCGAGACATTTGTATCTTGACGCTCAGTTCATACCGGTTTACCTGGTATATTGATAATCACTATTTTGTATATCAATCTGAAGAGGAAGCAATTGTGGTACAGGAAAGGTAACCTTTTTAGGTATCTAACAGCTTATTGCCTGATTTTCTCTCAGCTGATTTTGGTAGAGAGAAAAACAACTATTGATATTCACTTACCTACCCACGCATTCATCTCGTTGTATGAATAGTGGGAACTTTCTTGTCTTGCCTCTGACATGTCATATTAGTGCGACGTCACAAATTCATATCTGAGTTTCTGGGATTTAATTGTAATGAGGAGTTCACGAGATATTTTATTCAGTTCAAGAATTTGAAGAGTTCAAGGTTAGTAAACAGAAAAATAGAAAGGAATATCCCTTGAAATAATAGCCTGCCTTTTTTCCTTTTGTGTTCAAAAGTTGTAATAATAGTAGCAAAAATACTACTTCGAATCAGAAACACAAAAGATATTTTTCAAAACGATGTAATAACAATAGAACTACCTATTCAACATTACAAATCCTAGTGAAAACAGAGATAGGACGTCTCCACTAATATGCCGTCATGAATTATCCACAATGAGTTAAAAGAAGAGTGGAGTTTGGATATTTTAACTGAACTATTGTGTTGTTAGATCGATTTTGCTCATTTTTAAATTTACATAAGAAGTATTGTTAATACGCTTTGAAAGAGTTCACCTTCAAAAAGGTAGACAAACTTTCAACTGGCATCAGAATCCCAGAAGTTAAAGCTGTTGAAGATTGCTACTTTTTTCGTAGAAAACTGTATAATTTACGTGCAAAGTTATTTGTAGTTTTCAGTGATATAATTTTCCTCAGATTTTAAATATGTGATTTGACTAACTTTACTCTTTATTTATATGAATACAATGTGCTTCCAGATTATTATTTTTGATAAGTAATACTCCCCATTGAAAGTTATTTCTACATTGGGAAACTCAGTATTATCTATTTCTTTTTGCGAAAATGGTAAGAATTGACTCAAAACTCAATGGAGAATTTAAGCAGTATGAAATTTTTTATAAACTAATAGTTTTTTTGACACTTACTCGAATATATTTATTCTTTTATGGTGGAACCCTACTGCCTTTATGGAAATATATTTTTATATATTTTTTATTTATATAGTTTCACATTATATCGAAGTTTATTTATTTGTTATTTTTGAGAAAAGTAATTGTCTATTTTCTAATAGAATTCTCTTTGGGGAATGTGCAGTCAAAATGTGTTGAACTCTCTTCTTGATAATTGCTAATATGTTATCATTTAAAATAAAGAAACAATAACATTCCATATCTGAAGTTTCAATATAAAGAACCTTTATTATGAAATCCGAGATATTCCTGAAACCAAATATCATTTTTCCGCCAAGTCTGACAGAGTTCCTTCACAAAGCCTATTGAAAATCAGCATTTAGAACTAAAAAATTTGGAAATTTTTCAATAACCAAGCATAAAAATCAACAAGTGTGCTAGAAGTTTGAAACCACATCAATGTTGATTAATAGGTAAGCTTTACTATTAAAATTCTTGTTTTTTATGCTTATTTCAACAACTCAAAAAGATTGACATTTAGTGAATGGAAATAAATAATTGACCACTTAACTTTTATAATTTATAAAAAAAACGTGAGTAATGTTTATTTGTGGTTTGATTCTATTAAAATACTCGAATGATTTGAAAAATCTAAGGCGAATAAAATATTGCTCTACTCAATAATATATATATATACAAGATTAATATACATAATTCTGTTTCTATAACAATTGTTCAGAGCTTTTTTACAAATGTACATTTGCTAATATACAATATGTCTGGTGTATTCAGCCTTCTTTCGTTTTTTACCCAGTGTAGACATTTTGATGTAATGTTTATCAATATGGGCCTTTATCAACTTTCTTGAATTCCCAAATAATTTTTGTTCAGGTTTCTGCTAATCCATTACAATCACCAATCATCTTGTTTTAATCGATATGTGAAATTGTTGAATGTTACAACTTGTACATTAGGGCCATAATATGGAGTAATGTATGCAGATCCGTCAGCTGGCCCCACTACTTGAGTCGATATAAGTATTATATCTACCAGCTGACCTAGAAACATGAAACCTAAAGTGCATAGTTTAGCTAATCCAATTGCTGGATAACCCAGGTAAAATCTGTCTAATCCAAACATTCCAAAGAATATTGAAAGTAAAAGAGCTGTGTCAAAGTAGTAACCATTCCTATAAATATAAAGAAACCCATTAAGCTCTAGTTTTGCTCTTGACTACTTTATGTACTTACGTCCATTTACAAGGCATTTCTTTGAAGAATGTAGATTTATTTGTTTCTTTACAAGTGATTTCTTCAATGGCCAAACACTGAACTAACAAAATAAGGATAAGAAGTTAGTATATGTATTTGCTTTTTATATTGAAATTACCTTTAGCCTTATTATTAGGTTGACAACCACGAATCTGCTGTGTCTTCGGGTCTATAAGATCATAATTTGGATCAGGACACATAAACTGTCCCATTCTAAGGATATTACAATCCATGGTATCTTTTTGTGAAGAATCTCCTACTACGAATATTGCCAGTAATATAATTAGTTTCATAATTGCGAACACAGTTTACATATCCTAGTGCTGAATAATTATATCAACTTGAGGATAATTAAACACATTCAAATATGATATGGATATGAGAAAAATGTAAAGATAATTTTCACTACACAGCTGTTTTTTAGAGGTTAGGAAAAATGACGTCTTTCATCGTACCATAGTATTTTTTACCACTGTGAAATGAATGAAAAGGCAACTTCCTGAAATCCCCGAA
Organism: Micraspis discolor; assembly: GCA_030674115.1. Taxonomy (NCBI): domain Eukaryota; kingdom Metazoa; phylum Arthropoda; class Insecta; order Coleoptera; family Coccinellidae; genus Micraspis; species Micraspis discolor. Next base: position 4,333,989 of record JARTUT010000873.1, read on the forward strand.
GTTTTCCGATCGATCAGTGGCGTCGGTGAATATTGAATAATACACTGCCGTGGAAGGTGAAAGTACCGTGAAGAGTAAAGACGAAAATGGATTTCAGAATTATTGGAGCTCACGTTTATTCCTAGAATTCTTTTAATGTGATTTTGAAAATGTTTTGCACCAGCTATAACAGGATACTTTGTCATTTATTCAGGATGACTGTAATTTTCGAATTCTAAGTGTCTAAATGTCTCGTTATTACTAAAGCTTTTCGTGCCTATAACTCTCAGAATATGAAATTTATTCTGTTGAAACTAAGTAGTTTTACGAAAAGAAGGTATTTTACATGATGAGACATATTTCATGCTTGTCTGATGATTAAACAAAAAATTTCCTGAAATCTCCTGATTTGAGATGGATTGTAGTGTACTGATTCAATCTAAAATCAACACTTAAATAGAGAACGAGTTATTTACTGGGTGTATATAATAAAATATTCATTGGTGAGTTCAACCCAATCTTTCGAGAACGTATTCAGCTGAAAATTATTGAATTTGGACAAAATAATTTTTAAAAATTTGCGAGGTTCGAATCCCCATCGGTTCCAGATCTCAAAATGTCACGGTAATAAAAATTCCTAGCGCACATGGAAAAGCCACACTGACGAGTCCAATGTGTATTCAAGGACGAAACGCATAAGTAGGAATATAAAAACATAAAATTCATGAGAACACATCCAAGGATTTTGATCCCGGATTGTAGATTTTTCTTTTAAGAAAATGAGTTTGTTCGATAATTTTGACGCTCACTGCATATTCTAGAAGCCAGAATGTTGATGTTGGGCGTCATTCGGTGTCATTTAGAGCTGTAATCTACGTTCCCATAACTTTCCCATTATCGCAAAACTCTCCGTTCGTTAGCAAACATTTTTGCAGCGGGTATTCTTGAATTCTGTCAGCCACCTCTGAGTACAGAGTAAACAAAGGTGACATCCAGCGGAGAATCACCTAAACTAAGCCTCTCTCTGATAACTTCTCTGTTTACTCCGTACTCGAGGGTGGCTGACACAATTCAATAATACCCGCTTCAAAATCGTTGTTATTAAGTGGTGGGTTATGGAGTACTGTTGATCCCAAATAATTATGAAACTAGTATATCGCTTCCTTCATTCGATGGTTTTACTTCTATTTAATTGTCTCGATCTATTCCGATTTTTTCTTTCTGATCTCTCATGGGCCAGCCTATGTGGAAGGTCATTTGGAATTGCAATATCTATGAGTGAGTGGCCTGTTCTCATCGATGAATTGTACGAACACGAGAAAACTGAAGCTACGCTCCTCATTCAAAACCAAACAATTTAAAATTAAAAATTGATTCACTCGATTTCTCACCGTTCCAATAATAGATTTTAGAGGAGGCGCATTTCTGTAGACGAAATCCAAGCTTTAAATCTCGAAATTTACGCAGCTCATCCAGTCCAGTTCAGAACCCAGGTGAAATAAGTCGCCACCGTCCAATCTCCAACGATCCCTTAAAAAATCACCAAAATGGTTTACGAGTCCGACTTTTACACGACCAGAAGGCCGTACCGCTATACGCCTTCTTATTCGACATACACAACTTCGGTAAGTTTGTAAACATTATTTTCTTGCATGCTTGTGATTATTTGAATCAAATCGAAGAAGAATTCTGAAAATATTTTTGAAATTTGTTGCGAGTCTTCAGACCATTGCATTCTTGGCTAAATTGTTATTGTTATTTTTTTATTTGCTCGAAATTGTGGCTGATGTTTTGATTATTTATTTCGAAGCATTCTTTCAGTTTAGAAATGAGCTTTGGCCATTTCACTTGAAAAAAAATTGTAACACTTCATTTCATTAAAATTGCTGGATAAAGACTAATTTAATAGTCATTATTACGAAGTTTTATATTATTTTCAACCAAATATGAACAAATTGTTTCCAAAATTATTTAATTTTTGTATCTAATAATTTTTATTTTCATTTTTACTTTTATATTCTATTTCAAATGAATTCTTCAGTTTGATATTTATTGATTCAATTAATGAGTCTAATTGTTTGTCGCATGGAGTATAGCGTTTGCCTCTCAACCAAAAACTAATTGTGTTAATGTATAGCACTGTCCTGTTAAAACAGAAAATTGAAATTTGTTTTGTACACAAATAGAAGATTGCGAGCCAAAAATTATTGTTTCTATTTAAACATGCTCCAATTCGTCTTGATATATTCGAAGTTTTTACAGTTACCTGTCATCTAAATGGTAATTTGAGATAACAGAAGATTTCAGAATGGGTCAATATAAATAATAGTTTGATTTGAATGAAATATCTTATCCTCAAATCAAATATAACAATTCATAAAAAACCTCATCTCTCTAATATTAATCTCTTAAATATTCAACTCAGGAAAGTTTTCTGTCATTCAGGCTGACACTTATGATTGGCTTGAACTCGTTTCACTACAATGAACAATGTGAATAGTATTTATGCTATCAGCACCTAAAGGAAACAATTCGTTTACGAATACATTTATAAAAGAGAAGGAATTGAAATAAAAATAAAATGGTAAAGCAGACAAAAAGGCGGTACTAGGTACACTTTTCACTAACAAAACACGTAAAATCTCTTTCATATGAGCGAGATTGTAAACAATACTCGTATACCATAAGTTTTTTTCTATCAGTTCGATGTCAATCATTTTCATTATTCTAAGCTACGATTACAGCCCCGTGGTATTCATCCATATATTTCAATTTTGAATTAAATTTTAATTGATGTATTTCATCATAAGAATCTTTTGACGTCACTACATCTTTGAAAAACTAATACTTCTTGCTGAAGATGTGTTTATCAATGTTTACTCTTAAGTAGTTCGTCAATACAGCAAAGCAACCTGATCTCACGTCATAACCTTTGTTTCATTACACTTTTTAATTATCCATTTTTATAATGGAATTTATCATAAGTCTTCATTGATATTGCTTTAAATTTTGGTGACCTAATTCTTGCTAAAATTTGAATAACTTCACAAAAGTAGTTTGACAAGATCGCCAATGCAACCCGACCTCACGTCCATGCTATACTGATATCCAACACTTAACTACATTAAATTGGAAACTTCTCGGCTAGTTGTTCTTTTAATAAAGTTGTATGTGCAATACTACGTGGATACTTTTGTGGAATATTAAGATTGCTTCAAGACCTCGTGCACACCCCAAGAATGGACCAGCGAAATAGACCAACTGAGCACAGCGTAACTCAAAGATAAATCCGACTCGCTCGAGAGAAAAAAATGACCCAATTACAGAACCTTGCTGGCTACCCATCGAAATTGGTGTCATTGATATTAGAAATCCCCCAACTGAAATATTTATTTCTTGAGAAAGGCCTAATTCTGACAGACATTTTTTCATTTCAGGCAACAAAAAAATGTTGTTAATATCTTTTTGAACACAATTTTCTTATCATCATAACCAGAGATTTCCTTATCAACAGAAATTCTGTAGTTTTTTTCTTCACGAAATACTGAGAAACCTTTTCATTTAATCCAGCTCCTAGTTTGTTAAGTAACGGTTTTTGTTTCACTAATGGATCTCACAAAAATTTTGGGTGAATGGGAATATATTTCAAAACAATCCAAATAGGTGATCAAAATAAATAAAACACGATAAGGTAGTTTCTGTTCTAGCTATGAGGAAATCTGAATGAATTCCATATGTATTATATTATACCTTTGATGGTCAAAAAGTGAGTTCCGAACTTGACAAGTGACAAGTGTTATATTGTGCGGTGATAGGCTTGACAACTGTTGGGAACCACTAGTCTACAAACTGTGTCAACTAAGGACCCGGTCCATCCACCATTTTGTCGACCAGTGGCATGAATTCGAAATATTCATTCATTCTGATATAGAATTATTGAAATATTGTACTATTTTGGTGCTGGAATAGTAAAACTAGTTTGAAATTCTGAACGGTTAAACCCAGTCCAAAGGAACCATAAATAACCAAGAAGACAATCAGATACATATTAATATTATGTCATATAGGTGATGTTATTGAAATACTCGTGGTTATACAAGTGGGTGATGCCCAACTCAAAAGTCTTATCTTGGAGGATACCTATGTGATAATTATCAATCACCTGTAATATTTCGAAATTCTTGGTAAAGCTAATATTTTTTGGCCAGTTCGCAAATATTTGTATTATCAATAAGATCAATATGAAATTTTAATTTTCATTGCATTGAACTTTGACTATATCTAAATGGGTTTTAAAAAATCAGTTAGGAATGATTTCATCTCTTAAAATTACCGAATATCCATTGAAAAGCAAGGTTATACTTGCTTTTGCCGACAAAAAACGATTTGTCAGCTATTTCGCTCGATAAAATTCTCGATGCAAAATGATTGTTTTTGGCTATTTCCATCATCAATTGTTGATTTTCTTCGATCAAATGTTTCGATAGATAGCTTTTGCCGTTTTAAAGGTGCAGTACTCCAGCAAACGCTGCAACTCTTTGAAAATTATTTAATTTTTATTATGGTCCTTGCAAGACATAATTGTAAGTCATTTGAATATAGTCGAAGATGTGAGGATAATGTCACCTTGTATCAATTTAACTGAACCGAATAAATTTATAATAAAAATTATGTGTAATTCTCCTATTATTAATCATGTATAAGATGTATAAGATACTTTTCCAAATATTTTCAAGTTGCGAATAATGTTCGATACATGTTCTACGGGAATTTCTGTAGAGAAATATAAATGGCCAATCCCTTACACAGAAATTATATTCGAAGTTTCCCTTATTATTAAGTCTAAAAACGTTAATGATCATGAAAATTATAAATTATTTATTATTAGCTTCTCTGAATCGATTTCTTTATTTACCATTAAATTCAAAATGGATGGTCGATAATTTTGGCAATCAGTAGGCCCCTTCTTCATAATTCTTATACAAGCAGGTATATTTCTAATGAATGATAATGGAAAAAGATCTTTTTTGCTAGCTAAATCAAATTCAGCTCGAAATTTTTTTCACCATTTTTAGGGATCAGATTGATTTAAGGTTTTTTTTGTCTCATTTACTTCAGTTTTTCTGGAATAAATTAGATAAATAGTTGTGAAATAATTTTCGATATTTTTATTTCAGAAAAAACCATTTCCGTCAGATTTCGACAAAACAAGACGTATTCAATCTCATCAGGCTCATTTTAATGAAATTGGCAATATTGCGCTTTTCAACAAATTGATATAATTAAAGATTGCCCCCCTTTTGGTAGTATCACAAAACGCATATAGCTTCTAAATCGATAATCAAACTTGGAAACTTGGAAAGTATCCTGCTTGTTCAGTTGTGTTGACTTGAGAATATTCCCAATATAATATATAATTTAAATGTTTGGAACGTCTGCTTTTACAAAATTGAATGACACAAATTTGGCGAACTTATTGGAATATTTCGTATCTTATATTTATCACGAGCTCTTATTATTTATAACGACCTAATAAAATCGAAATGAGAACAGGAATTCACACAATTTCTGAAATTCCGGTGTGTGAGATATGTAAAGAAATTCATGACTGAAATTTCAGTAATATGCTTATTTTTAGGAGCAAGCAGTATCATTTCACGGCCTCGTAATACTTGTTTTCTCCTAGCAGAGGCGTTCCAAATATTTATAAAAGTTTATTTCCATTATCTTATTACAACTTGTTTACAGTTTCTGAATAAATATGTTTTTGCGATATTCTCTTCAAGATCTGTTTTTTTTTTCAATTTTCGGTTTCGAATTTGATTATTCAATGAGGTTATTGCACCTTTTTTCATCAATTTTCATTTGAATTCTGTACTTCTTTGTCCATACTATTTTCATTGATTTAATCGTAAATTATCTCTTTTCTTAGTTTAGAAAATTATTTTGGAGAACAAAATCATTTCATCCTCCTACTTGCTACAAGAATCAAGTCAGAAATAATATTTTGTATTCCTTATTCGTTTCTGTTTGTACTCAATCGTTTTTCATTTCAATTATTTGAAGATAAAGCAAGGTACATTGGGAGGTTTAGTGGAGTTATCTTCAAAAATTTCTTTCTACAAATTTTGTCAAGAAAAATTTAGGGAAGTATTGAATCATAATTTTGCAATAAAATATAGGTACTATAACCTTTGATAAAATATATGAAACATTTGAAAGTTGAATTGAAGTTACAAAAAAGGAGCAACATTAGTACGACCATTAAGGCAGATTCAATCAATAGAATCATTCAAAAATACCTACACATATTATTGATGCAGGAGTGTCTAAAATAAATTATTACTCTGGACATTTTCCAGTTCTGTGATCTCATTAAATATTGAAACTCTGTCTACCTGCTCGATGAGATGAACTGATGCTAAAATTTCAATATACTAAAGATAAAAATAACCACAAAGAAAATTGTATCGACATTTGACAAATATTACACGAGATATCATGTATATTCTAAAAAGCGTTTGGGAATTTTTGAAAGTTTCTCTTACGCGACGATTTCTACGAAATTTCTGAAACTCGTTTGTTTTTTTTTACTTTTGTTTAAATATTTTTCAAGTTTTTATTCCATTAAGTAGTTTCTTTGAAGTGATTTAATTAACTAATTTTGATATCTTTATAACTACGCAGTAACTGGATGTTCTGACATTCAATCTATGTTGAAAATTTGAAAAATAATAGCTTTTGAGGGTAATCTAGATTCAATCACGAATTGAAGTTCGGATTTTTTATCAAGACATCGAACACAATCCTTTTAGATGATTTTCGGCTAGGAATTTGCAAATTATAGATATTTAACGAAAGCAAATTGTTCCACTGGAGACAAGGTAGCTGGAATATTTATTATAAGATTTTTTCGAACATTTTAGTGAGTTTTTCAAAACAAGTAAGATAAAAGTTGAATTCTGGGTAAACCTGCTCATCTGTAAACGAATTTCACCAATGCGTTGCATATTTACACCGATTAATATTCAATTTTGCACACGCTCATTATTTCATCATAGCGCAGTTAGAATACGATATATCTGCGCGCTCCAACCAAATTTAGCTTGACCGGATTCTAGAATATTTTCGCCTGGTTCACACTCTCTCCACGATTTTCGTCAAATAAATGTCGTTTTCTATTTTGCCGCACGAAATCGCTTCTCGGTGTATTTTTAACGTTTTATTGGACATCGTTGTTCGATGGCTCCTTTCTAAACGAAATTTAAGACCTGAAAGCTAGGAAGTATTTTTAGGAGTCGTATTGTATTCGTTTATTCTCATAGCCGACGAATAGAAATGGAAATTTTGCGACATTACTATAAAGATTTAACCATTTATTTATTAATATACAAAATACAAAAGTATATCATTAAAATTACCATCGAAATTTTAGTTGACAATTTCACTTCTTGTTGATGATAATTAGAATCATTTTATAACTATACAGGGTGAGTCTTTGACCACTGTGTTAATTTTAACCATAGGTTCTTGAGATCAGAAGAAACACTTTTTTTTCCCATACCGTTTTTTCATATTCAGCTGCGTTAAAAGTTATAAGCATTTTAAGTTTTTACATTGGGCAACTACCCCTCTGTAGTCCAGTTTAGTTTGAATACATTCCACAGCACCCACTATTGAATCTGAATTGTTTAAAAACATTATTTTCCCTCTAAGAAATGATTTACTCACTCATGTTTCATCAGATGATTATATCGATTTAATTCCTTTCAACTTCAAATATCTCAAATATGGTGCAATTTAGGAAAAAAGATGATAAATGATTTTATTTGCAAAAAAGACTAATGATTCTAGGAATTACAAAAAACGGACCTTTAGTTGAAGTGATATTTGTTTTTCATACAATTAACCAATCTGTGCAATAGTAGTGAGAAACCCACAAGAAATGGAATAAATCTTTGAACGGGGCCAAATTTGGAAAAATGTTATAGGAAGAAAATGTTTCTTTTGACTTCAAGAATCTATGGTTAAAATTAAAGCAGTGGTCAAAGACTCACCCTGTATAACACATAAAAAGAACTATATTTATCATGAAATTTCAGAATATGCTAGATATTAATGATCTCTTCATATGCACAAATTTTTGTCGTGATCTGATCCATATCTTGTAAGTAATTAATTATTTTCAAAACTAGTTTGGCAATTTTTCGAATTTCCTTTGCCGGCGATTTTTACGAAATTTAATGTTATTCAAAGAAGTAATTCATCAGATTTCATTCAAAAACGAATTAGAGTTCATTTTCTGCTCGATATTGAAGCATTACAGATATTTGAGCGAAACTATAGCTCTCTGTTACTGTAGCAACCAGCTCGCAATAAAAGCAACTGATATATAAATATGGCTCACAATTGATTGCTAATTTTTAACGAGTTTTCATATTACAAATAATTCGAATTAATCAATATTCAAGAAAAATAGATAAATGAATTAAGAAAAAAATATGTGTATTTGAAAAACGTTGTAATTAAACCAATTTTCATCTAGAATCAAACATGCAATTCAATGGGAACTCCTTACACCAACCACATTCAAAATATCGAGGGGATAATACACTGCAACAAATTCTGATAAATTTTTTTATCTCAATTTGAGCCCTCAAATATTACTTTTACTACCACCATCTGGCTCTTAAGGTTATTTTAAAAAAAATTAATCATCTGTACTTGTTGATTGATACCTCAGAAAATTTCATTTTTCTCCATTCATGGTTGTTTAGAATTCAGATATGGTGATTTCTCCTGATATTTTTTTAATCCATAGTAGCGGTTCTACTTTTAGGTTTCTGAAAAGAGAAAATGATTTAACCATTCCCTACAGGTACCTACTAAAGCCTTTCAGAAAGCTTTACCTATACTCAAATTTTATGTTTATTATAAACTGGATGATTTGTTTCTTTACATCTAAAAGAATAATATTCTGAAAATCCCAATTTGGAAAGCTCATATTTCGATTTTATCATAAATATTAACTGGATGGGTCCTTTTTCCTTAAATCTTTCAAATAAATAATATTTTGAAATTCTTATTCAATCATAATTTCCGAAATATGTAAAGCCACTACTATTTACTGAATCTGAGATCCGATTCGACAATCCATATTAAATTTACTGCACTTCTCGAATCGAGCAATAAATTAATTATCTCATACAGAGAGGTCAACTTTTAATAGCAGAATTTTAATAGGCGATAGAAAAACTTATTTGAAGGAGAAAAGTTTATATGAACATAATACCGCAAAAGATTTTTAAGATGCCGTTGCATTTTTTCAACTGAAAATTATTACTGAAATGCTCATAGATTGAGTTTTTGTTTGATAAAATGAATATGGTTTTGTGGTTTTTTTTATGCAGAATATATTTATCAAACGAAAAAAAAGTCGAGAGACAAATTTTATTTAAAAATGAATAGTCATTATAAAATTATTTTCTATCTTGAAGAATAGGAGTGTCGTACCATCATTTTTCAGATATATTTGGCTTAAACAGTACATCTCCACGACCGGTTACTTTCTGGATCTTGATATTATCACAGATGATAGTAGCTAACCGCGCATAACAAATTTGGTTCAATTATCTCAGCTGGTTTAAATACTGTAGAAAAAAATTTCTTAGTCAATTTCGAAACCCCGCATATTTAATCATGACGTACCATGTTCATATGAACACTTCGCCTCAAAATAAATTTTTGTCGCCAATTTAAAACCCAAAAATGAATTGTCACAAAGCGGAACACCATGAATAAAAATTTTAGGTTTTGCTGGTTTTTCGAGTACCTATACTTTTTTTCAATGGTTTGGATTACAATTAGAATATTAATACTACCTGCTAATGGTTATTTCGCAACCTGGTTCCGCTTTTAGTAGTTTTCTATGGACAATGGCGTGGGATGAATGGCATCTAATAGTTGGATTCTTCCAGAAACGCGATATCCCATGGGAAAAGGTGCCCTTCGTTCCACGACCAGGACTCGTGCCAGATCCAGTGACTGCATTTGGAAAAAGGAAGCCCCACGATGAGAAAATTGAGAAAAAATCAATCTTGTTACCAAGTGAAAGGGCGAAAATACGCCCCAAAACCTTAATCCAACCCCCAAAACCGTACGTTTCGGCTAGAGATCAAACTAGAGAATCAGTCTTACTGGCTGTCAGAAGAAACGAAAGTCCATATTCGTATTCTGAATCAATGGATACTGTTTTACCACGTCTGCATAAAGTAGCGGAGCAGCCAGATCTGCCCTATAAACAGAGAATCATTAGAAACTCTGATTTGACTTTACCAATTTAAATGATGAGTATAACGAATAAAAAACTCAACAAAAAAACACCTAAAAATGAATAATTCACTAGTGAAATTCAAATAAATAAATAGTTCAAGATACAAAGCATCAAATATAATTTTCCTTCAAAATATACTTTTAAGTAAAGATCAATTCCTATAAACCAATACCAGAAATGAGATATATCTTTTGTTGCAATTTTAAACGAATTAAATCTCGGCTAATTCTGCATAGAAATACTCAACTCTTTAGTATTGTGCTTGCATTTATGCTTGTTTTGTGTGTTTTTTTTTATATCTTGTGACCAACTATTTGATATGTAATAAAATCTCTTACTGTTCTGTTCGTGTTTTCATATTTCTATGTATATCTTGAAAAATTTTCTTTCACATTTCTAACATTTCCTTATGTCCAAGTCACATCCAGAGTTTTCCTTATTTTGTAGAGTTTGTTTAGAAATTAAAAGCGAAGAAATATTGAGAGAATGTTCCGTTCTAGTTTTCCATAACGTACTAAATGATAGTGATTAATAATTTGAGATATTAGAAATTTTTTTTTCACCAAGTTGACTTTACAATACATGATGAACACCAAGTGATGATGGAAAGAATTGAACTTTTACCATGTTTCAGATAGTTATAAAATATCTACCAACCAAAATGTGATTTGCTTATGGTGTTCTGGTAAACTAGAATACTTTTCGAAACTGAAGAAAGTTCGAAAAGAGAAATTCTTATAGAATTAATTATCCTAAATGCAAAAAAGACTGTTTCATTTATTTATCACTAATTTCTTTATATTTTAAGTTAACGAACAAGGACCATATTGCTAGAAAAAAAAATTAAAACCAGAATTCTCTTCTGTATGTAGTGCACAATCTGTTTTGTGAGTTGTCGATAGGTGTTGATTCAGTGATTGCCATTTGATTCATAAGGATGATTCTTGACTTTATTTCAATTCAATAATAAATATCAACCAGAGTTGCAATTCAATATACGATAGAAATACAGCTTATCGATCAGAGAACTGTGATCAAAATGACAGGGCCGCTAAACCCGTGCATCCGCCAATTTGTTTTGAGTTCGATTTTGGTGACATGAGGGAAAGTTCATAACTAGTAGGTCTCAAAGTTCTGCTGACTCATGAAGAACTTATGAGGATATATTAGCTCAGCCGACCTTCGTTTTGTTGTCAGCCAGCTCTTGACAGCTTCATACTGGTGACCATTATGAAATTGTAGGACATGATCAATCAGGGATTAAGTCATGAGATTGCAATCAGACATTAATTGGGTCTTTACTGGATCCGGGATATTGGATTCAGGGAGCTAAGTGAGTAATTGTTACTCTGATATCACTACGCCTATGGTCTACAAAGTAGTAGTACCGAGGGGATAACCGAAAATCCTCCACCTTGCACTTGGCATTCAGTTTAAGCTATCATCCAGAGTCTACTAGCTCGGGCACCATAATTACACCATGGGTCTCCATGTATCCGAGGACTCATGGAGCCTAATGAGTCATATTTGTTCCTGCCATAATGTACTAACATTACATCTCTGGTCTATACTATGGCTGTGGATTCGGGAAGCCATTAAAGCTACAGTAAACCAATCTGCGCCCTCAATCTAATAGCCATACATCTTAACTTGCTAGCTTGGTCTCCACCGTCTTCCACGAGACCTTGTATTGAAAGAAATTTGGGTTTTGGATTGTTGTCATTCTTTCTTTCGTTGCTCATCTTTTAGAGCTGCCACAGTTATTTAAGTATGTACCACACGAGAAGCAATGACATCGTACAGGAATGTGAAGCCACCTGCACAATTTTGAGCATACCTTAAGACCCTGTTTGGGCAATAACAGGTTCTGCTTCCTGAAATTGGTCGAAATATGGTAGCCTTTTAGATTTCATTAGAAAAAGATTGTATATAATGAAGTAAAACAAGGCCAATACTTCCAAAGAGAGAATGATGACGACTTCAAGAATGTAAGCTGCAGCTTGAGAGACAACCGGCGTTAAAGTGATTCTTCTCTGAGCAAAATTCTCATAACTAATGCATACCACTACCATTCAACTATTGAATGTGGAAAACAACTAATTGATTCTGTCTACAGTTTTCAAATACTCAAAATTTCATTTTTTTTTGAAAGATTAAAGGTGAATTCATTATCTGAGTTTTGGCAGTTGCTATGTCCTGTGGACTGACACCGATAATTTGTTTTATGTTATGCATATTTCATTCCCACATTAACTTTCACAGAAGTAGGATATTCAGAAGAGTTTTCCTCTAAATAACGAAAGAATTGGTTTCGTGCCAAAACCTCTGTTCAGGTGCCACTCAGACCGAACAAAGAACATTTAATGGATAATATATCCAACTGTTTAAAATTTTGCTATGCTCGCCACAAAGCGATTCGTTTTCAGACCACTTGCTGAGATGAAATGAAAAGTGAGTGACGTGCAAGTATATTATTAGATAAAAGTTTTTGTTAACTAGGCAAACAGCTCTGAACTGAAATGGCTTTCCAGACAATCACTTCAACATGACAAATAATTTCGGAAATAATTACGTTCAGCTGTTTCTACATTATTTTTCTTCAGTAAAGTTGAGATTACGGTTTAGAATCAATGAGCCATTTTAAAAATTCTCATTTAACAACTGACGATCTCTGAATATCTTTACAAGGCTGCAATGATTCGAAGGTGTTTAATTTTCACATTTTGAGGCTTCACTGAATCTCACCTTCATATCGAACAATAAATATATTGAGTCAATATAAGTAAGCAAGTTGATATTCGAAGAATCTGAGTGTGACAAAGGTCCTTATTTTTCTGCAGAGCCCCAGACATTACGTGGTGCGTGATTCTCCTGATAGAAGTCGTAGAGCAGCTGAAGAAGTTTACTCATACTCCTATTCTTCTAACCGTGAAAGCAACCGTTCTGATCCTAGCTCCAGGCCAATTTCAAGATCCTATACATCTGCCGAGTCAGTAACTCGTTCCTCTACAGGAGGTCCAGGCGGATACTCTTATAATGTAGAAAGATCAAGTCGTACCCGAGGAGATGGACCAGGTGGATACTCTTCCAGTTACAGTTCTACTACTAGTGGAAGATTACCTGGTGGAACAACATATCGTCACTATTCTTACAGGGTTTAATCTTCAATAATTATGTTATCAATCGATAAAATCTTTGTTTTTTTAACACTTTTCTGAAGGATTGTAACCGGCTAGATTCAGTATTCACGTAGAACCATTATTTTACGCTTATATCACAAAGAAGATCAACATATATTTTTGGATATTTGATATTATACTGCAATATATCAATTAAGAATACTCTGGCGTTATTTCATGCCCACTAAGTTTCCTTCGTCTTATTTTCCATTCCATATTCATTGAATCCTTTATACTAACAGACTTTATCTCAGAACACATTGTTTCAGAATGAGTTTCTTCTTCAGGAAAGGTTTTCTGAAGATCTGAGTAACATTGCTTATTGTGAATTGGAAAATCTTTCTGCTGAAATGGTTTACGCACTAATGTGTTCAACTTTCTTTACTAATATATCCATCTTGTCCAAAATGATAATCCTGTTTTCTTTTTGAATCGTTTAGACTGTACCATCACGTCAAGTCCGAGTGCTGCCTGGTCTTGGAAAGGTAAGTAATCTTAGATAAACATAGGGATCTTTCTATAGATTAAAGCTAATGAATATTTGAAAAAGTCACAACAGAATTTGATATATTTAACCATGTATAAGGTTGTTCGGAAATTAATTTCGTTTTTACCCGTATAATGTTTCTATTACTTGAGAGCTTATATAGCAAAGCTTGAGTGTGAATAACTACAATTAATTCTATGCAATAGTTTTTGGTTGCTGCCCTGTTGAAGACGGAAAGCTATAAGCAACATTTTCCACATATCTTAGTACTGTTTTATCCAAGAAATGGTAAAAATGCTGTTCGAGCCAGAAAGCAATTGACCCATGTGTATGGAGAAGGTGTGTTGTCAGTACGCCAGTGCTAGAACTGGTTGGCTAAATTTCGATCCGACAATATTGTAGTCGAAAATCAACCACGTTCGGAAAGGCTGGTTGAAGAATTTATCAGATTCAACAGATTATGGCCATTCGAAATAATCCCCAAGCTCGATGTATGGGCTCCCCATGTTCTCACAAAAATAAATCTGTGTCGCCGGATCGACGCCTGCAATTCCCTTCTCTAATATCACGAGAGTTATCCGTTGTTTCTGAAGCACATCATCACTAGGGAAAAAATTGGGTTTTCTACAACAGCATCAAATGCAAGAGATCATGGAGCAAAAAAGATGAATGGGCTCAAACCATTTCCAAAGCCGATTTTCACCAGAAAAGGATAATGCTGTCCGTTCGATGGGATTCTAAAGCAACTGTTTTCTTGAGCTTTTACCGGATAACACAACAAATAATTCGGAAGTCTACTGTCATCGGCTGGACAAACTGAATAATGCACTTCAACAAACAATGCCAACTAATCAAGAGACAAGGTGATGTGTTTCACCAAGATGACGTGAGATGGCACATAAGATTGGCCACTCGCCAATGGCTTTTCCAGCTTGAAAGAGATATAATGCCATATTCACCATAGTCTCCAGGCCTGGCACCATCAGATTATTATTTGTTACGGTCACTCCGAATTTTTTCAAATGGTGAAACATTCAGCTCAAACGAAAAGGTCGAAAGTCACCTCGATCAGTTTTTGCCAGTAAAGACCAAAAATTTTATGAGCATGAAATCAGCTGAATATGGAAAAACGGTATGGGAAAAAGTATTTCTTTTGATCTCAAGAACCTATGGTTAAAATTAACGCAGTGGTCAAAGACTCACCCTGTATATGGAAAAACCTATCGTTGAAGCCTACTCAAGCTAATTAATTGATGAACATGAATAGATTTTCATAGGAAATTTGTCCGATAAGGACATAAATAAGGTGGAATGGATAATAAATGGAGGATCAAGCTCAATGTATGGATATATGGATTAATAAGGAGGCCCTTTGCTTTCAACCGTGAGATTTGCCAACCTAGAAAGCAGCTGTCTCATTATCAATAAATTTGTGAGACAAAAATTACGGAGTTACATAGTTTTGTCATCTTCAAAGAAAGATCACACTTGATCGACAAATTTAAATAGAAAAAAAAAATTATTTCTGGTTTACTAATGTTATCTATTTCGAATTAGTTATAGATATGTAAAATCGATAAGGATTTACTAATTAGAAAACTCTCTTTTACTTACAAGTATAGTTCCTTTTGTTCTATGGAATACTCAGGATGGATTGGAAAACAATTTTCTGGAAAATTGTGTAAGAGATCTTTGAAGATAATATTTCTTAGATAAAGAACTTACCAATGTACTGAATTATTAGGGAATCGGAGATTCCGGGCATGAGACAACTGTATTGAGTAAAAATGTGCCGTTCGAGTAAAGTGATTAAATAGGTACTTCACGAATATGATACTCGCTATACAAGGCAAAACTTTTCGGTATCACGAATGAACAGCATCAAGGAACAAAGAAGTTTTTACATCCAAGAACATTATTTAATACACTACCTCGTGATGAATTTTAAAAACTAATGTTTTTTATGATAGATTTTTTAGATTTTTCAATTGTAATGTATTATTATAATTATTATTATTATATATTCATTATTATTTGTATTTCAAGTGAAAATTGAATTTCATTATGTTATGCTATTTCTTGTAATATAGGTGCATATTGTCCATACCTACGATCGCATCGTTCCGTATGTGGGACACAAGAGATTGACTGTGGTGACTACACCACCAAAAGTCTACTCAACAAGACCATCCATCCTCCAACGGGAATATGACTGGATTGAGAACAGAATGAGGCCATGGGTAGCATACTCGGCAACTAACAACTACCTCAACTCCAATTCTGCTGTGGTAAGTTGAATGATGTGCTGTACAAGAAAAACAGGATCAACTGAGAAAAGAAACTTTCAAATGAAATAAATTATGATATCCACCAGCTGATGTGTAAAAAACAATAATCCGAATATTGACAAATTAATTGAAAGTACTCTACAGTCTTATCACAATAAAGGTTTTCTGAATTCTTTGTATGGAACAGTTTTATAATTATCACTTCAAGATTAATGGTAATGAAGGAATATGTTGTGTGTCCTCACGGTACACATACGAGGGTTGCCTTTAATATTTCGGGATTAGAGAAGAAAAAGAAATATTAATCATCGAAAATCGCTTAATTTTTTTATTTATAGACTTTTGCATGCGTTTGAACCAATTGTCGAAGCACTTTTGCCACTCTGATTGAGGTATCTCCAACTATCTCCAGTCTTGAACGATCGACAAATTGTGTGGGATCCAATGCGAACAAATTTTTTTTACGGTCAAACTAGGGTTGTACAATCCCGAAATATAAAAGGCAACCCTCGTACAATGGAATTATCGCAAGTTAAAGAAATTTTGAGTTGACCCGGAGGAAGAACTGCATTTGTCACCTGTTTTAATCATCTGTGTTTACCCAAGTCCTATATAAATAATCTCGGATGCAATATCATATGTGGGACAAGGAGTTCGAAAGTTATATGAAGTGATATATTTAAGAACTACGCTATATCATGCACTACCTCACAATTATCACGATAAATATAGAAATGATAAATGACTCATTATTAAGCAGCTGGAATACTTCCAACAAATTACAGATTCCTTAATCTTCTTTTCACTGACATTCGAAGTTTCATCATGACTTAATTCATGTATTCTTGAATGTTACTGTTATTTCATTGGGGACAATGAAAATCTCTAATGATATCTTTAGAATATCAGTTGATCCTGTATTATCTTTCTGAGATCGATTTTGTGCTATCAGCTAACAAATGCTCACGTATATGATGTCATAATGCAACATTGCTTTCAATTATATTTTCAGAATGAATTGAATCATTTCATTGATTCATATATTCATGCAACAAGAGTCTCACTGAGGGGTTGCCTTTTGTACTTTATTCAGTTATGAATTCACTTAAATCAACCACAAAAATATGCGTAGATAACACTGAATAGGAATGATTTTATGTTAGATCATATTCAAATTACCTAATATTATTTACTGGTGCTTTATTAAATATTATTCAATAATCATCAAACATGGCTTTATCTTCTATAAACATCTTAGCTTTTTAGTTTCTAACTCATCTCAAGCTCTAGATCAACAAACGCAAAAAATTCTATCTGCATCAGAATCCAAGTAAATCTTGAACTCTATTAATGCAGGGAAATTTAGAAAACTCCTACGAACTGACACACGTTTCTTCACAATTTTTTTTACAGAGGATTGTTTTTAATCGATATCCAAGTCTGCTGAGTGATTCGTTCTCTTCTTCTTCTTTGTACCGAAAATATGGGCCAATAAGCCACTACACTAGCTCATATGACGTCGATTATTGGCCATACTGGCGATTGAGAAGACCTTACTATACATACATACGAAGTTTCTCTACCACACCTTTATATAGATCCTTATTTCTTGATTCATGGTTTGACAGATACCTCGATTGGCGTGTAAATTATTGGCCAAGGTATACTACCACAAATTATGAGGTCTCTTTACCTAGCCCAAGAAGATATTATTGGTATTGGCCAAGATATTATCCTAGTGTGAGTAAATCATTAATGAACCTGCGCTCAAATAACGAAATGATCTTAAATATCGAAAATACTTGACATCTGAGGCTATTTTTACTTGTCAGATCGGAATCTGGAAAAATTGAAATTTAGGTGTTAACTTAATTAAAACTACATGTTATTATCCATGTTTTTATATCGACACAACACATCAATTCACCTCAACTACAGCTTGATAAATATAAAATACAGCATGCTCTCATAATTTGATTATATTTGCTTCAAATAACCAACTGCTTCTGATGAAGACATATACAAAGTTTCAGCGAATTGTTCCTACCAGAGACTATACAATGATGAACAGGAAACTAATATGTACGTCGAGTTGAACTCATTGAAGGTCTTTCCTTTTATGGAATGGAAATAGTTGATCTATCATCACGAAATCCAGGATATTTTGATTGAATAATTTGCCTTTAATATTCAAAGATCTTTTTCAGCTTCTTCACAGTAATAAATTCTATCTGGAGATGAAAAATCCTAGAAAAATCTTGATTTATAAAAATAAATTGTGTTTGCTTCCAAAATATTTCTGAGATGTTAAACATTTTAGAGGATGGTTTACGTACGAAATAGTCTCCCTCTTTCCGAATATACGAACTATTATCGAGTATACAGACCGATATACTCAGATTATTATTGGCCATATGCCTCTCTGAACTACCTTTCAAATTGGTGGCCACGATACAAATATTATTTAGATGATGATGACCTATCCTACCGTTCCTTGAGAATGCAACGTGTAAGTAGATCAAGCTTATTGATTTATACAAAAACTAACGTTGCATGTGAGAGCACGCTTTTGAAAATGCGAGCAGCACCAGAAAGAATAATTTAAATGTTGCAGTGACCTTCTTAAACCGTCATAGAAAAGTAGTTTTTCTTATTATTGGTTTCAAAGTGGCTATATATTGTCCACTCAGTTTAGTTCATTTAGCTGTCACTGTATATGCACTTAGCTTCAGCAGTCACTTCCTTTGCCAACTTTTGCTGATGGGCATAATAATCGAAGAACACCAACGCATGGTACGAAGCATGCTGAAAGATGCTGAAGCGACTGATACCTCCAAAGTGAATTAATCCATAAAATGCTGAGCTGAGCCGAGAAGAAAATATAGTATTAATGGTCTAATATAAGCAGCGGTTTGATCAGATCTGGAAGTTTTCTCTTATACACTAAAGCAATCGAACTGTACAAAATAACCTAGTATGAAACTAAGTGATAGGTGGTAAACAAATTGACGCAAGAAGAAGAAGAGACGAAATCATCGAGATTCACAATCAAAACAATATTTTCATATTATTCGGAGTATTAGAAAATCAGAAGTGTTAATACTCGTTATGGAAAATCCATAAAACAGTTCGACCTTCATCTCTTTTTGAAAAAAAATTCTGCTAACGGAACGAACCGAGCTGCGACGCGCTCTATGTCCAATTGGTTCACCAAAATCAAACGAGCCGTATCACGAGAGATATTGAGATCTCGAGATATCTTTCTAACACTGGTATGCGAATTTTAGAGACAATTTACTCAATTTTTTCAACGTCAACATTGGTTGAAGTGGTCGACGGTATCCCTGAAAGATATAAATCTTCGACGATCCCGCTTTTAGAAGTTTTCTACCATTAGCTCACTTCAGTTTTCGATGAAAAAGAGTCTCCAGCATTTGCAACGAGTTAGCATAAGAAATTTAGTTCAAAACACAAAATTGGAGACAAACCCTATGTGCAATACTTTTTTCCATTGTAACATTTGCAGACTATCACTGAGGTCGACTGGTTTCAACAGCTGTCGAAAACAAACTAGTTGACAGAGCACGATTATGATCGGCATAGTAATTACGGACAGTCCTATCAACATACAGAAACTTCAAATATTAAAAAATACTCAACGTGGGCAATTTAGATGAAAATTTCAGGTTCACTTTTTTGTCAAAGTGTAAGTTCGTGGTATTTTGATGATGAATATTGCTATATGATTCCATTATTCTACTGTTTCATCTTGAAATCTCCTTATATCATTTCAAAGTGTCATCCAAGATTTATATAATTTCGCCGAAGGAAATATATTATCCTAAGATACTAGATACTACACTGGATATCACCAAATTTAACTGAAATTCATTGTGGCATGAAAGACATGAAATAGGTTACAAATGAAAAAACTATTATCAGACTCAATGAAGACCCTAAAAAGATATTTCGAAACAAATTAAATGAATATATTATCTGTCGGTTTTTATTTCCAAAAGTTTATATTAATATGATACTAATTAGTACTAGATTCATAAATCAAAGGAATATATATTACTCATTAGGCAACAAATATTTCACAGATAGCGTTATTATGGTAGCGTGATTCAGTACAACCTCGTTTATGTTCGCGTTCTGAACCCACGTTATAAGAATGTAGAAAAGTACAGAGGTGAGGTCAGGAGATTATGAGCGCATCTTCTCTTAGTTAGACGATCCTTCGAAAAGTTTGGACAAAATTTTTGATGAATTTGCTTTATGCTCGATTTTTCAAGGACAAAATTTCTTGACTATGTCAGCTCTCGAAGTCATGATAATGACAACACTTACTTTCTACATCGTATTGTGTATAGAAAATCAATAAATTATTGTTATTGTTGAAAGATTGAATTGAGGGTATTCAGCCACTTTGCGAGATTTGGCGATGAAAAATTTCATTGAATGGATATTGTCATGGAGACGTAGCCGTGGTATATTTCTTTCTTAATATCATATATTCCTCTTTTCATTCAGATTATTCATTCAGAATATCATAATAATACATCTTCTTTGGAGAACCATTCACCAGCATATAGTAATCATCTAGCCAATCAATTTGTGTTTTGGTGTTTTAAAATATTCAACAGGATTTCCTGCAAAACGCTAAGGTTCAACAGGCCTATTAGAGCATATTATATTGGTGAATGAATCATGACTTTTCTGTAATTTTTTTGGAAATCGAAGAAACAATTGAAAACTTATGATGATTAGTAGACTCAAATACAGTATTTCGATGAGTTCGAATATTTTTGTGGACCTCCGTTAAGGAAGCTTGTTATGCTTTATACTGGCTATCAATGAATGATTCATGCCTTCAACAACGATTGAACAATTGATCGAATGAAACACCGTATTATCAATCATTCATTTGAATTATATTTTTCACTATGAGTCAATGTTTACGAGCAACGTTTCTTATAAACTCATAGCTTGATAAGAATTTCCATAAAGCTTTATTTTCAAAATGTTTAACATTAATTGAACACTTTCCATCAGCTATAGGAATAACTCATTCTCTAGAGCATGTATCAGAAAATATTTGTAATATATTTTTCTTTGGGTTAAATAATCATCAATTCAGGCATTCAATCAGAACTTGGAGTTACATTTTATGACCAAATACATTTTTTGTGAGAGATAAACAATTATCCATACCGAATCTAATGCTAGGTAGAAGGTTAAACACAAAAAATCGACTGAAAAAACTCCAGAAGATAAATATGAAAAGAAAAGTGAAAAAGAATCTTATTTTTCTTCTCCTCAAACCTACATTTACTCATCAATATATAAGTATGATCTATGTGTTAATCTAAAAAGAATGAAAGTAGACATCAACCCAAATCGGATCTCAACACTCAACACATACCTATAGATAAGAATGATCAAAATACATTTCAAAGTTTTCCTAAGTAAAATGGAATAAGAAATATTTCATTGCTTAAAAATTAATCATGTATAAATAAATAAATTTTTGAAGTTGGTGTCCGCCAAGGTAGGTCTGTAAAAACACGAATAGTTTTGTGTATAAGATGCTTGTGTTGCTTTCGCAAATTGACGATTTGGCAGACACGACATGCTCACAGAGGTAGACCTACAATAAGTTCCTCACATACATCTTATATGTGCAAGCATTTATCGACAAAAAACTAAATTTTCAGTACAATAAAGTATATACATGAAAATTATTTTCAGTTCAAGTATAATTATTTTAAAATTAAGCAGCATGAGAAACAGATTCAACAGTATATTTGTTAGGATCTTCAACCAGATCTAATGAATGTCACCCACAAAACACCAAAATTGAAATTTTGTTCTCCATCTGGACTCAAACCGGATTCGTTCTGCGAAATAAAGAAGAATTGATGCCTCATGCATTGAGCCATGCTAGCCAAGTATTAGAATAACGATAAATTCAAACTTTGAAAAATCCTCAGGAAGTATTCGCCGAAATATCAATTAAAAAATTAATTGAGTGACATTTGAAAAAACATTGTGACATTTTTCCGAAAATTCTGTGTCGGTCTGGTTAAAAATATTGGACATTCATTCCTCCAACCTACCTTGGAAATTTCAGCCTTTCAAAAAACTTCAATAATAGTGAAAATCTGAAAATGCTTTCTGCTGGATTAACAATGCTGCTTCATAAATCTGGATTGTTGAACGTTTTTCGATCCCAAAATGCAATGAAATAAAATCAATTTGCAGATATTTGATGATGAAACCAGAATGATTCGTGCTCAAACTGCTTCTCTTTTGAAAAGCATCCATTTGCCCGTACCACGTCAAAGACATTATCCCATTACCGCTCTGAACAGGTAAGTTGAAATTTATCTTTGCCCTTAATTGGCTTCTTTGATTTTTAACAGGGAATTATCGAAACATAGAAACTAATTGATTGAAACATTTCATATACGAATATGGCTCTTTCTTCTTTGTCAAGAATAGAGCTGCGCGACAAATGTGCAGCTGACGCATGGCGCATGCGTAGTATATCAGTTGAAAAAATGCGCAGACGCAACGGGTACTCCGTGCGTTTGCCGCGCAACTCCAATGTATACATTTATATTTCGATGATAAATATAAAGTACCGAGGAAGATTTTGATGAATCACTTTTTGCAATTATAAAGAATAAATAGCAGCTATCAATTCAGTATTCTTGAGGAATAAAAGCGATTTCTCATTTATTTACAAATGGTAAAGGATCAAGACAAAGCTTTCAAAATCAGAATTCAAATAGTACGTTGAACTGAAACATTGAGATCCCTTGTCATATTTTCATCATCATAATATAGCATAAAAGTGTTTCGTTAGATCTTAGGCATACTCTATAACATATGAAGTTGAAAGGACTTCAACCTGTATGTACTCGTAGTAGGAGAGCCCAAGCGGGGATTTTAAGAGTTACCCGAGCGCCTTACAAAACTATATGAGGATATTGTTTCTTATAATGTACCTTTATCGTATAGGTGTAGATACCTCTAATATACAGGCGTGCCTGTCAGGTTAGTGAAAAAAACAATTCTCAGAAAAACTCAAGCGCGTCAGATTAAGGCAAGTTAAATACATAGAGAACAAAATATATTTCAATAATCTAATGATTTAAGCGTGGCATCACGAAATGTTTGAGTGGAAAATAAACTAATACTTCACTGTTTCTATGTGAATAATTTATTATTGATTTTTGAAAATTCGGACACGCTCTCCTCATTAAATTGGTGAAGTTATGATAAATGTTTTTTCGTAATAGACCCGAATCTTCATAATCAAATGGGTTCCCATGACTCTTTAGTAACTGAAAATTTAGCGTATCAGGCTCCCTTACTGATACTTGATGGGTTTGGGTATAAACGTTTGGGGCTCTATCTTCCATACCTACTTGTGAGATTTACTTAGAATATAGATTATTTTTATTGTATTTTTAATTTTTCTTTACAGGTACGGTGAATATCCAGCCAGGTTAGCCAATGACCATTACATCAATAGGTTAATGCAAATTTCACCGAAAAACTCCAAGGTGGAATATGTTACCTATTACACAGAGCCAATAAAGAAGTATATTGGTAAGTAAGAAATTTTATTCAAAATTAGTCGAATACGAATTTTTACAATTCATTGTAAATTTTTTTTCTGCAACAATTTTTTTCTCAAAGAATAGGATCTGAAGTTGCATCTATTTTATAGGTCAGGGTCATTTATCCTGCGTTTCTTATGTTGGGGATCGAGGAGTTCATGGGCGTAGACGTAACGTTTACATCTACGAGGATCCTGTGAAAAACGACATCCAGCTGTTGAGTTTTTATATCAATAAATTCAATGAAGAAAAGAAACAGAGAGCTATTGAGTCAACAAAAGGTAGAAGGACGACAAGTGCTTGAAGCTTCTTCTGAATCCATTCTTATTCTTATGAATTAATTTTTTTTTAAATATTGCCCAAGCTTTTATTGTGATCGAATTATTGTAATTCAATTGATTTTAACTTGCTTACTATTTTTATTTTATGCCACTAATACTCAAAATGTTTTCAAATAATTAACTGAGAATTCTTATCTATTTTATCAATATCCATTTCATCAAATTTATGGATAATTCGTATGATCTTGAAAAATCGAAATATCCCCTTGATTGTCGGGGAAAGCGAAATCCTTGATAATTATTATTCTCAACTTGATTTTAGGCTTCCTCTTATAATTGGCAGTAAATTTTGCATGACGAATATGCGCTTTCGACAGTTTGCGGTGACATGCTTTATGAATTTATTATTCTGTATGTTCCTAACACAGTTACTGACTCCGATGATTTTACTTGCAGCTGAAAAAATAGAGGAATCCAAACCTGAAATTACAGAAATTACTGAATAATACTCATTGCTGATGACTTTCTTTACCCTTTCTACACATAACATATTATATTGCAAATTCCTTGGAGCACACTTAAGTTTTGCTTCATCATCGAAGTTTTTTCGAATGAAACGAGTGAAATATTGAAAATACTGTACAGAAACTTGAATCCGATAAGTATTGCCAAACTGCTTAATTAGAAACCAAATGACTAAAATGAGAGGAAAATAAGTGAAATTAACAATACTAAAAATTATAAAGATATTTTTTACAACCTCAAATACCTATATGAAAAATTTCTGGGATGAATTTTCCATATTTTATCTCCATCTGAACTGGTATTTTCAGTTTATTATGTGCACCTTATTATTTATCCTTCAAAGAATTTTTTATAAATATTTACACTCTAAATGAAAGCTATTGTTTGTGAAATGATGAATATTCTTCGTGCTGAATGTGTTCAATAAAATGTTTCGTTGTTTAATTATTTTTTCTTTTCCTTCATTCGCTTAGTTGCAAGTTCATATAGTCTTTAATAATAATGCACCTTTCTGTTTTTCATCACTTCTTAAATTCATATTTTCAAATGAATCAAACTTTTTTTTCGTAGGTACCTATGTTTCTTCAGTACTGGCGTAAATTTTCATTTTCTGATTAATAATTTGGCTGACTGCTGTTTTCTCAGTTCTTTTTCAGCATGACTCTTTTCCTATATATTTTTGAACTTTTGTTTAGAAGTTTATATATCCCTAACAATCAATGAACACATAACACAAAATGCAAAAAACTACTACAAAAATTATTGCAAGAATGGATGGAAAATTAGGCCCTAATATGTGAATTCTGTAAGTTCAAACAATACTGTGAAATTCCTAAAGAAAAATACTAACATTGATGTAAATATACATGTATTCATCAATTTCGCAATGCTTCTAAATCTGTTATACCTCCTCAATACTAATCTTGTGAAACAAAGTCAGAATAATTTTATGATGTTTAATTAAATTCATATCTTAAAGGCCGCGACTGAATAATGGAAAACATTTAGTGAAAATTCTCATTGGTAAATTCAACTAGTAGAAATTATAAATATTTTCATACCCATAATAGAAAAACATTAAATGGAGGTGCTTATTGGCTTCAGTTACAAAATATCTACACAAGATTATAAATAGATCTTCTATCGAATGATTTCAGTTCCACTTTCTCCAATACGTCCATCTAGAAGATTCAACTCTTCGAAACAACTCAGTGATGAAACTGCAAAAGAAATAAAGGAGTTACGTGAAGCAAGAGCTGCCAGATTGGCCCGAATCAATGCGGAAGAAAAGCCATCTGTTGAAGATACTCTCAAAGAGAAGCAAAAACGAGAAGAAGCCAGGTTGGCCGAAGAAAAGTAAGTCAAAATAATGTCCTGTATTTTTAAATTTTGCGACCCTATAAAATAAGGATCAGGTATCATATTTTTCGTTGCCGATGCGACAGTTGGTTTCAAATCCAAAGCAGCTCTGGTTTTTAAATATCATAAAAATGAAATATTTCGAGTATCTGTAATCTGAAATATGCAAATTGGAGAATTCCAAATACTTTTTGTCTGAGACGAGGGCAGAACTTGAATATATATAATATTTATATTATATTATTTCGTCTTTCAGAGCATTAGCTGAAGAACTAGCTGCCAAAGAAGCTGTGGAAGCTAAAGAGAGGAAGGAGAGAGCAGCAAAAGAAGCAGCCGAACGAGCAGCAGAATTGGAGAGGCAAGCAGAACTTTTGAGACAAGAAGAATTGGCGAAGCAGGTGTGAAAATGTATCTTCAAACTTGTGAATAACAATCTGAAAAATTTTCTATCTTTCCAGGCTGAGATAGAAAGAGCACGAAAAGAGAAAGAAGAACAACAGAGATTAGAGGAAGAAAAACGTCTCGCGGAAGAGGCCCGGGCTGAAGAAGAGAGAAAACAACTAATACGACTTCAAGAGATTGCCAAGCAAGCTGAGGAAGAGAGAGAAGCAGAGCTCGCACGGCAAGCCGAAGAGCTTGCTGAATTAGCGAGACAAGAAGCTGAATTAGCTGAACAAGCTAAGAGGGAAGCTGAAGCAGAAGAACAAGCTAGAAAAGAAAGAGAGCAAGCAGAACAGAAACGCCTACAAGAAGAATTGGAGGAGTTAGAGAGACAAGAGCGAATATTAGCTGAAGCAGCAGAAAAGGCTAGGATAGAAGCTGAAGCGGAAAATGAAACTGTAGACCAAACCCCAATAGAAGCAACTACAGATGAGTCTGTTGAAATTCCTTGTGAACAAACTGAGAGAATAGAAGAATTAGAAGTTGCAAATGAAGAAAATGATGGAGTAAAACAAACCGATCAGGTTAATGAACCGAATGAAATACTAGTGGAAGAATCACACGAAGAACCTGCAGCGGAAGAATTGCAAGAGGAGCCTATAGTGGAAGAACCTACCGTTGATGCAGCTGTTGAGGAAGAGGAGGAACCGATCGCTGAAGCTGAAGATGCTCCTGAGACTCAAGAAGATACTGCAGATGAAGCAGAAGTTGAGGAAGAGGAGTGAATTTTGAAAATCATTATTAATTACTAAAAAAATATTCAAATCTTTCAAGTTCATGCGAAAATTCATTTTAATTTCCATTTGTTTCATATGTGAACACCTTATTTTAAGTGATATTATAACATTGATCAGCATTTCATTTTTATTTAATTCAGCATGTTTCATGTTCTCATTCTTTGTTATGGAGATTTTTAATTGTTCGTTTTTATCTTTGATTTTTAATAAAAGTTGTTAATTATTCGTTGATTTTTTCGATTTAGTTCCACTTGTTCCTTCAATTCCTCATTACAAGAATTACCCTCTGCTTGGTTTCAAGGTTACTTGTAGTAAGTCACGAAGTGTCAACAATATCCTCATTTATTTCGTTAGTTAAAAATTTGTTATTATAATAAATTACCTTCGAAAAAAAGCTATTAAACACTGACGTGAGGTCAGGAGCTGTCTCAAAGTATTTTCCCCGACTGTTGAACAGGTTTATATTTCCCATCGAATACCATATAAACATTAAAATCTTCCTTTCTACCTTATTTATTCAAGTCCAAATTTTGAAAAAATTGCCTACTAGCAACTAAATCACATCGTCAAAGCAATCATTATGGAGATCTTAAGGAGAAAGTTTGTTAGTTTGTTCAGTGTAAACGTATGAAAAATGTTTAGATTTTCTAACCAACCGCTACTGCTAGTGTTGGGAAATCCAAGTGAGCTGGATGACCTGTGGTTCAATGGCATGACGCCCAGGTACATAGAAGCTTAAAAAATGAAATAGATCTGATTTGGAGTACTCGAACTCTTTATTTTCTAACGGAGATCAACGTAAGATCAATGAAGGTGGAGATATATAAAACCGATTTAAAAAAGGAATCTATTAATAATATAGGTTTATTTAGGAAGATCCTCAGTGACAAACTCAGTGGATATGTTTATATTTACACTGATGCCTCTAAGTCTCATGACCCCGCTCAGTTGGATATGGGGTGTGGATCCCGTCTAGATCCGTCAAAGTTTGTGGCAGACATCCAGATCATTGGTCTGTTTATACAGCCGAAATTATCATATCATATATTATCAATTTATCATAGACCGCAACTTCACCAAAGCAGTGATCGTTTCAGACGTTCTAGGTGTACTCACTAAGTTGGAGCATGGAAAAATTAATGACAACATTGATATAGTAACCGTGAATTTTGTTGGGGAGATCAAGATCTTTGGGGCTGAGAATTGCTCTGATGTTTATACCTAGTCACTCATATGGTATAGTACACAGCGTCAGACTGGCCCGTAGTACAAGGGGCCCGCACAGCGTGGCCCCACAATTGCATGCTCTTCTAATCCTAAAGACACAATTACTTCTAGCGACACTGGATCTTGTGCAATTATTGATAACGTTGCGTTAAAGCCACTTACATCAACAGTCGATGATTGCAGTGAAATTCAAAAACTTTCTGAATTTGCTGCGCCTAGAGAAAATGCTACGACTGCTAAGAAATTAAGTTTCTTATCTGTTCACCCTATCCAACCTTCGGGTGACAAAAACAGTTTGCCTTTCGATGCAAATTGAGTTTATTACCGAAAGTTACCAACAGGAATTTAATTCGACGTGAATATGTCTTTTATTCTCTTGAATTAAATAATCTATTTTGTACTGCCTGCATGTGTTTTGCGTCTGACGCCACGAATGAAGAAGGAGAAAGAAGTCGATTTATTGATGGCATTACTCTATCCAAAAAACATATTTATGAGCAACTTGTCAAACACGAGGAAAGCCACAGTTATCACTTAGCCGTAGTCGCCTTGCTTACAGCAAAAACAAAAGGAAATGTGGAACAGCATCTCACGCGAAAGAATATGCAAGAGATTTCCAATAGGCGTCTGCTCCTGAAAAGAATGATTGATATAATACTATTTATAACTAAACAAGGCATTGCTTATCGAAGAAAAAGTGAGACGTTGTACTCATTAGCGCAAACCACAAACAGAATCACGGAAATTTTTGAAATTTAGTTCTCCTATTGTCGAAGTATGATCCAGTTCTTAATGCCCAGATGTCCGAGGCAATTACTGAAAGTAAAAGAAAAAAAGACTCCGGAAAAGGTAACGGTCGAGGTGGGCTTGTTACCTTTTTATAAAAATTCGGGGCCCCCCCGAAATGGATAAAGAAAACTGAACTACTATAATAAATAAAACAGACTCGGGAAGCATGGCTCCGGCGTCTGATGTGAACATACAACTGTTTGTTCGCGTGACGATTTCTAAACTGGTTGGGAACCTATACGCAGGCTCAGATCTTAAAATTCGGAACTATGTGGGTACCAGTTAAAAATTTCCGAAGCTCTGATCATATCTTTGAATCCACGAACGGTTCTTTTCTATCTGCGCTTGCGTGAATAAACCTAATAATAATCTGTAATACGCACGACACGGCTGAAGCCGCTAGGACAGTAGTTGATGATTACCTAAATCTTACGGTTGCGTTCTAAGATCGTAAGAGTATTTTAGTGTTCTCGGGTCGTAATTGAAAGCTGATTAGTGAAAGAAAATCACAATGAAGAGACAAAGTTCAATTCAAGATTTTTTCACGAAAAGACAAAATGTGGATAGGCCTGAAGTTGAAAATTCGGAAGCCCGCGTTGCCGTGGAAGGACAAAGTGAAATTGCTTGTGCCGATATCTTTCAAACGAGCTCCTCTGGTCAAGATGTGGAAGGTATTTTTCAAGTTATTAAAAATGTAAACGACCTTGGAAATTACTGTCAAAGGAGTTATATTTGTTCATTAACAAATGATGAAAAAGTTTCATTGTTAGAAAATGCATGGAAACCTCAGTCTGGATACAAATTTCCTACCACTTCGATTTCAAACCACACGAGATCCTTTCAAGCGAAATGGCTTGAAGAATTTGAGTGGTTAACTTATTCAGAGGAGAAATGCGGTGCATTTTGTAAATACTGCGTGTTTTTCTCACGGATTGAAAATGTAGGGAAAGGAGATCACCAATCATTGGGAATATTTGTAACCCAACCTTTCATCAATTTCAAAAAAGCAAAGGAAATGTTCAAGCATCATCAAGATTCAAAATACCATAGACAATCTATTTTGATTGCTGAAAATACAAGATCCTTGATTAAAAAAAAACGTGATAGTATTATCGATCAAGTAAATTCTCAAAGAAAATTAGATATTGAAAGTAATAGAAAAAACTGGTTGCTATAATTCAAACTATTAAGTTTTGCGGAAGGCAAATGATTGCTCTCAGAGGTCATAATGATTCTGGACGAGTAAGTCTTGAAGAACCTGACGAAAATGACGGAAATTTCCGATCATTGTTGAGATACCGAGCTAACAGCGGAGATAATCTTTTCAAGGACCAATTGATCAGTGCTGGTGGAAAGACAATGTACACAAGTCCCGTCATTCAGAACGACATCATTAACACATTCGGTTCTTTGATTCAAACCAAAATTGTGGCAAAAGTTAGAAATTCTATCTTCTATTCCGTTTTAGCGGATGAAACCACCGATATAAGCCAAATAGAACAATTTTCACTCTGCATTCGCTATGTTGAGGATGAAACTTTTAAAATCAGAGAAGATTTCCTAACATTTTTTCCCGTTCATGATGTAACTGGTGCAGGTTTGGCGAAAACAGTACTAGAGACCTTGTCAAATTTAGGTCGCGACTTGAACAAATTGAGAGGCCAAGGATACGATGGTGCTTCCATGGGTGGAAAGACATGACTCAGTTATTCTATTTAAAGAAATTTTAGAAGCTATCATACTCTCCCTAAATAAGATAGAAGAATCGAGTGTTTCATCAACTAAAGGATTTGCTTTAAGTCGTGCCATTTGTACTTTCCCATTTATTGTTAATCTTTTCGTTTTGAGCCAGATGCTGTCGACTACACACAGCTTGTCTGAGACCCTTCAGAAAAAAAATATTGACCTTAGTCAGGCTATAAGCAACATCACAACTGTTTTAGACCTACTGTCAAAACAGAGATCAAATGCCGAGCAAACCTTCAAACCATTATAAGAACAGGTGAAGGCAATAGCCTCAAAACTTTTTGTCACAGAGGAGCTTCCACGATTTTGTCGGCTTCAAACAACACGCAACAATGTACCTCATACCACAGAAGAAGAATATTATAGACGAGCAGTTTACGTGCCATACCTGGATGATTTTTGTGAAGCGTTAAGGGAAAGATTCCAATCTCATAAAGACACGACAATATCTTTACAAAACATTCTTCCACAATTTTGTATCAGAACAGACATCACTTCATTAGACGCTGCATTGAAATTATATGAATCAGATTTGTCATTTAACGACATTGTGCGAAGGAGTTTAAGCTGTGGCAAGAAAAGTGGAAACAGGAAAGACCTGAAGTTCTGCCAAAAACGGCTATTAGTTCTCTAGAAAAATGTGACAAAGATTTATTCCCCAAAATGTATATCCTTCTGAAAATACTAGCTGTCCTTCCCGTGTCAGACGCTACCGTTGAAAGGACTTTCTCTAGCCTACGAAGACTGAAAACTTACCTAAGACACAACATCTGAGAATAGACTAAATGGTCTCGCATTGCTCTCTATTCACAGAAACATCACAGTTAGCGATGAGGAAGTTCTTGATAAGTTTGCTAGTGTACCTAGAAAACTGGGGATTTTGTAACCATCTATATAAGCGAATGTTCTGCTAACCTCGTCTTCAATATATTTTTTCACTTATAATCAAATAAAATTTCTCAATGTTGTTTTAAAAAACCTCACTACTCTATCAATTTCTCGTCACGTTGCAGGAGTCCGTTAAATGGGGATAGTTTACAGACGTGAGTGAGGCTAGAAATAGCAACAAATGGTAATTTCTTTGCATCGAAACGATATGAACATAATTTGTATGAGACGTTGATGAAAAACAGGGAGACTATGCCCAAAGTTATCCTTTGATTCTCAATAAAAAAATTGCATCTAACCTAATCTAACCATTGGATCATTTGATGGTACAAGCATCTCGGGGCCCCCCCTAAAATATTTTCTATATACGCCACTGGTCTATCGTATCAATTGCAAATATTGATCGAGAGTTGCTGTCAAACTGGAATCTTTTGCAAATAATTTTAAGGAACTGTCTAAAACTCTTTGGGATGAGCACATTTCTTCTAGGCAGCATAAGCAAGATTCAGATTCACAAAGCGACGAAGATGTTTTAGACTTAGACCAGGCAGCAAAGGACGCCATGTGTTTTTCCGGAAGTGGTTTGGACGTCTATCAACGTTGCATACCATGTGCATGTAAACTTTTATCACAGTATAACATGCATATCAGCACGTACACCACCTTATATGTTGCATATTGTGTAATTCTCACAATTTCATTGACGCCAGTGACTTTTGAGAGACGATTTTCAGTTTTAAAGCGCATTAAAACGAGACTCCGTTCTCTACTGGGGCAATAACTGTTAGATTCGTTAATTATATTAAATACAGAATCGGATCCAATCAAGGGTGACGAAAACAGCAGCTTTTATGATCGGGTCATTAACTGTTTAGCTGAAAGTTCTCCTCTTTAAAAAAAATGTTGATTGGCTAGCTTTATATTATTATTTGTTATTAGTGAATACCTACTTAATATTTTACTTTATTTTAGTATTGTAATAAATTTTTATAGTTTGTTTATCTCAATTTGTGTATCTCAGTATTTTTCGATAGTATCCCATTACCATGATCTAGTCTCGGGCCTCGGGATTGCGATCAGCCACCCGGGCCCTTCCGGCCCAGTCCGACCCTGATAGTACACAACGACACAGCATATATGTTGGCAAATTGGTGGAGGGTACTACACTTGACTAGGCCCCCGTGATAATGATTTTATTGTTTGAGTTTTTGCGTTGCTCTCGTATTCGACTTGGATGACATTGTTAATTTTGAACTGATTGACAAGGTTATCTCTTCAGCACTTTCTATATAATCAGCGCGACCAACCCTACTGTTTTAAGAGTAGATCCATAGACTACCTATAGATAGGCAACTCTGGCATGAATTTTGGTCCCGGCTTAGAGCTCAACTTACAGCGCCATCTTTCGTCATCTTAGAGTTGATTACAGATTCCATTCGCACAATGTTCCGTCTCGTGGCGCCCTCTAGTGCATTTTATAAGAGTTATCATAGGACGCAAGCGCAGGTTGAATCCCATATTTTTATTGGATTTGAAAACAAATACATTTGAAATGACCATAATTCTTTTAATCTGCTGTAGATTGTCACGATTTCAATAAAAAAATATCATTTGATCAGAAAATTGTGACAATTTGCAGCAGATTAAAAGAATTATGGTCATTTCAAATATATCTGCCTTTCAAATCAAAGAACATACTAATCTTTAGAGGATGAAAGGAAATAAACAAAAATAAACTTTAGAAATATATATATAATGCAGTAAATAATCAATTTACAAAAATTTCAATATCGAGGGAAAGAATAAACGATCCAACAATAATTATGCAACAATTACTCATCAAGTTATGAAAATACATTGAAAGAATAAATTAGAATATTAGTGACAGATACATCAATTTAAGCATGAAATGCATTAGATTTATACTTTTATGACAGAAACAATTTCTAAAAGTCTATTTTCTTTTAGATACTTTTTCGGATGCCATCTTCATTATTGGATCATAAGATCTTATTGTTTTTTTTTTCCCGATAAAATTTTATAAATAGTTCTGTCATAAAAGTACAGAAATAATATCATGGCAAAATCAATAAACTTATTAACTGAAATTCCTTGAATTTGGCGTTTCAAAGGTAAATCTCACATATCCGTTGAAGTATTCTAGGAATCTTCTGATAGACGATTTTTATGAAACCTACTATAAGAGGAATACCCAAAACTATAGTCAATGACCATAAGCAGTTCACTTATATATAAATACCTTGTTGCCTCAAAGTTTCTTCAGGAGTTCTGGAGGATAGACAAAATATGCTTACATAATCTGAAAGATTATTGAAATTACAAAAATGATAATTATAGGGAGTAGAATGAATTACTTGGCAAATGAAGTGTTGGTAGAGCAATTCTTTTCAGCTTTCCATGAGGGTCTATACAATCCATATGAAAATGCTTTATGCAAATAACACTTTTGGATGAATGAAGACATGGATTTCTGATTCTTTCCAACCAAACATTTCTAACACCCTCAACTTGTGTAATGAAAAACCTAGAAAGAAAACAGTGTTAGAAACTGTCCCAAATTTTTACTACTCAGAAATTACTACACGAATATGAAATTGCTATAGAAAATATTAATTCACAGTACATTTTTAGTGAGTTATAAGTTAATCCAAAACTACTACTTATATGAATGCAACACATACATTTTGACATTACTATCACTGTAGCAATTGGGAACACAGCAAGAATAAACCATTTCATTCAACCATTGACCCTAGATGGCAGTATCTTCTTTATATTTTTATGCGCGGGGAAATCCCTATTTATGAATAACAGCTACACCGACCGTGTAACCTACACGCCTATTGTATTGCGTAGGTATTGTTTTATAGTCACAAGTCACAACAGCTTGAACAGTTTCTTTGAAATGATGCAATTGAAAATGAAACTGAAAAATAATTTTACTTTGATTTTTGTTTTATGTTGCAGTGATTATAAATATATCAATTGATGTGAGTTCAAGTAACTAAGAAAGTTGTTTATTATTTAAGTATATGAGCAAAATTATGAAATCTGCCTTTTTGTCTTTACCAACCGCTTTCTACTGTTTTTTTTTAGGAGAGTTGTGGTTTTTTAGTTTTTTCAGGTTGGAAACACTGTATATAATACATTTCCTTTTCCCGTGTTCTAACTTGTTTTACTGCTGTGAATAAGCATAGATGCACTATTTGAAACCTAAATCTAAAAGGTATTTCAAGCGACGAACCAAGAGTAACCAGGTTATGATTTTGGTCCATCTAGCGGTTATTGCTGGTTCTTCTTGGTTATTCCTTCGAAATCCAGAAAGAATAACCAGAAATTATCGCTTGAATGCTCGGGTTTGGTTATCCGTGCTGTCATTCTTTTGATTCGCGTTTATTTATGCTCATAGGTTATCTGCATAACACGTTATCTGAGCATTTATCTGATTCAGATAAAAGGGCCCATTCCCGAAGCTTATATAAACAAAAAGATTTTTATAAGCAATATTTTATTAGCCAATATATCCTTATAATGGAATTACTGAAACTACAATAAATTTAACAAGGAAAAA
Organism: Micraspis discolor; assembly: GCA_030674115.1. Lineage (NCBI taxonomy): Eukaryota > Metazoa > Arthropoda > Insecta > Coleoptera > Coccinellidae > Micraspis > Micraspis discolor. Next base: position 4,369,471 of record JARTUT010000873.1, read on the forward strand.
ATACTAAATTAGACTCATATAATATCTATACATGTAAAAAATGATCATAAAAATTATTTTGTGAGTACCTAACTAGGAATGAAGAAAATGACAAGAAATGATTAAAATGAAAAATATCAATATTAACAGCTAGTAAAAGGAAGAAAATTAAGTCAAAGAGGAATGTTTTAATTTTAAAGTCAATGACGAATTTTTTTCGAGAGTTAGAAATTAAATCTATTTTTGCATTATTTCAAGATTATACTTATTATCTCATGATGGTTTCAACAAACAATATTTTGAATTTGTATATTTCAGTTTATTCCAATTTAAAAAAAAATAGAGTTATTTGGTCACTTCTACTGGTTCTTCTTTCAATTTAATGATCTACCTTATAATTGCTACCATATTGTGCATTCTCAGAACACCCTATTGATACGATGCTTTGCAGATACTCTCAGTATTGCACACATAACATAAATTTGAAGCAACCTGAAAATTTATCTTTTCAAAGTTTCATTAACAGAATTCTCAATGGATTTTTATTGATTTCTTGTGGCTATAATTTTCAGGTTCTTGTAATTTTCAAATCATTATCAATCTAGATTGCTTCACACAAATGACATTTTCTCTTTGAACCTTTTATTTTATTATAGAGTTATCCTGAAATTTGAAATAGAATTTAATATTATCTTTATAACAAATTCAATAAGAATACATGGTTTTTCTGTGTTACTTCAACATACTTTCAGTTGATGACTGGTTAAGTTTCTCTCTACATTCAATGTTTGCAGTGCTGATAAAATTTTTGATTACTGCAGCTAACAAAATACACAAGGAATTCTGTTTTTCTCTAATGAAAAGCAAATCTAATCTGTACATTCTACAATGCTTCTAATGGTTTCCAAATCATTTTTTTACCTAGGTGATTTATAGAAATGGAATTTTTCTCCATTGAATATACAGTTTCTGCTTCCAATTTTATTTTTGAGTTTTCCTAAAATTTAAATTGTGATCAAATACCTACAGCCTTCAAAGTTAAAATTCAAGAAAATCATTGGATTTATAGGTTTCATTTCAACACACCTTCAGTTGACAGACCAGTTGTATTACTGAACTGTAATTTACGATTTCCACATGATTTTCAGCAACATTATTCAGAAGCACATGATTATATTAGATCCTGAGTATTTCCTTCTTTCAAGAACTGTATTTCATAATTGCTCTGTTTTTTATTATGTTAAAGAAACTCTACATTGTGGTCCCATTTTTGATGAGTTCTTTCCATCCAAACAACACAACTTTTCACCCACGTTCTTTAAGTTTTCTTTTGAACCTGTGAATTTAGGAAGAGCGTATTATTTTTAATTTTATCTTAAATTGCCTTAGTTCCTACCTGGAGTTGAACTTCCATTTCATTAAATAGAATTCGTGTTGCTGTAGTTTGGATTATTAATTATCTCTGTGAAATATTCAATAGTCTTTCGGTTCTAACAAGATCAGTTTTTCAACTTCCAAATAATTCAAAGTCCTTGCTATTGTTTACTATTTTCATGTTTATACACATCTAACCCTACTTGCTCTAATAACCAAAATCGTAACCCTGCTCTCGAGCAGGGTTACGATTTTGGTTTGATTTGACATTTCTCGATCAAATTGAGGTTAATTCATGACGTCACGGATCTATAACCCAAACCGCTTGAATGCAAAAGGTATGTACCACAAAAGACCAAAGATAACCGGTTACTCTTGGTTCGTCGCTTGAAATACCTTTAAGTTTGTTAATGTTATATTGTAACAACTTCCTCGCAACTTCTTCACCCAGAGATGGTTGTCTCTGCCTGTACCCCTGGGAATCAGGCTGTTTGATTGTACCTGTCACGTAGAGATAGAAAGCATATGGGGTAACCCGTGTATGAGGATAAGAACTAACACGAAGAAGAACGTTCATTTCTGTGGACCGACAGCTGATTGATAGTATCCATTGAGTTATCAAATCCAATATGTCATTTATGGAAGTTAAAGTTTTGAAGGACTCGATAAAACATTTGATTGTTTCGTTGTAGATATGAAGAATTTTAAGTTGTTTGTTGGTTATCATAGTTGTATTTAAGACATAATTGTATTTTTGACATTCATATTTCATGATTATACCGTGATTTCATTAGGTGTGAATTATTCTATCGCTTTTTAACATTAGTAAAAATTAATATGGCAGACAGTAAGTTACTGAATACTTCAAATCCTGCTAGTCCTCCTCCGAATTGTGCAATTTGTTTGGGATCATGTTCAAATAAGTGCTTTTCGGATACGTGTATGCACCAATTTTGTTTTAGCTGTCTCCTACAATGGTCTAAGGTGAGTAGTAAATATAAAAATATTAATCTGAAAACTTGTGAGAGTATCTACCTTTTGCATTAATGTAATTTACAGATCAAGCCAGAATGTCCATTATGCAAGCAACCATTCAAATCAATAATACATAATGTGAAATCCAACGAAGACTACGAAGAACATATTGTGGAACAACCAAGACCTGTACACATGCTAGATGATGATAGATTCCACTTAATAATACCCCAGGGCTCTCCACCTCCCCCTGCTCATCATAGATTTCATTTTAGGTATACCCTAAAACATAGCTCTGAAGATTCAAGTATTTACATAGCTTAATAATTTAGGGCCATATATACTCGACCATTGTATCATTAAAGCTGAGTTTGAGTCTCAAATTTGTATAGAATATTGATACTCAATGAAAGATAAGCTTTTAAATTTAGCTCAATGTACTGTAGCACATAACGCTTTAGTTATGAATAATATAATCTTACCTTTTCTAGGACTACATTCACGGTCAATACCCATGGTGAAAATGCTATTCAACAAATGCTCATGAGCCATTCTCTCACAAATGGAATAACTATTTCTAATTATTTGCCACATTCAGCGTGAGTAGTGAAATTTTCGTGTTGTGTGAGCAATTCTAAATGTTCAAGAATTTTCAGGCATTTTAGACCAAGGAGAAGACAGAGAGCCACAACCACTAATTTTAGAAGATCCATTTATGATACTGGCTTGTGGGCTAGCCTACGGCCAGAAACTTCAAATGGCAGTCTAAGAGTTCGTCAAATAACACCAGAATTTTTTAGGTATGTGTATCTTCATTGGCCAAGTACTTGAATTTCAACATGCTAACCAAATCACTACCTTGGTAGTAGAGTTTATAAAGCCATTAAAGAAGAGAATGAGCAAAGTTTCATTTGCATGTTGAAGATGGAAAATGATCAGCTATGAAAGACAAAATGAGATAGTTGTATTATCAGCCTTGAATACTATAAAGTACAAATATTAGTTGTGATTCGTTATGCTATTGTTAATTAGTGACTAACATCAATTTTCACCATTTTTATCCGGTTATTTCCAATATTTATTAACCTCAATTTCACTATTTAAAAAATGCTAAATCAGCTACCGTTGATCTCAATATTTCTTGATTGGACCATAAACAGTAAACTGACAAGTCATAAATTTTTTAAAATCAAAATAAAGAAAACTTCATTCGAATCAAGAATTAGTATCAGAATTCTGAGTTTTTTATCTTATTTGATTTTTCAATGGAAAAATAACAACTTTTGTGATTGCTACATTGGTGATATTCCAGAAAAATGTTTTCTTATAATTTAGAGTATATATTTTGCAGAGAAAATCCGGCTACTCGTGGTCGACTTGTACCATGGCTAAATCGTGAACTGAATGCTTTACTCGAAGGAAACACACAGCAGATCAGAGATCTTGTTGATCGAATAATGGATTTACTGCTGAGACATCACATCTGCAGTGTGACTTTCAGACATATGTTACGCAGTAGTCTAGGAAATAGAACTGACCGTTTTGTCCATGAATTTTACACTTTCATGCGCTCACCCTTCGACATGATTGGATATGATAGGCATGTCAACTATTATGACACTCCAACAACACCAACGCCTTATATTGATGACTCGGACAGTAATAGTAGCGACGTTATGATTGTGGAAGACAATCCTGAAGTCATTGAAGTCCTTAGTAGTGATTCTGATGATGTAATAATGACTTCTACCTTCATTCCGAGACCTAGAATGTTACCTGATAGCTCGTCTAGAAGGTGTAGACGTGTGAGTAGTTGTTTTGAAGTTTACCACTTTGTTGTTTAATGGCATCATTCATTAACAATATTATTTATTGATAATTGTGAAGATATAACCTCTTTTGAAAGTTATTGTCCGTTCAAGATATATTTTTATCATGGAAGGCTGAGAATAATCGAAATTAAGTTGGCAACAGTTGATCTAGGTACATTTTAAGTTGTAGAATTTAAGTTGTTCGTACAGAAGATCACTAGCTGCTGTTAAACTGTCATTTAGTTCTTGACTTAATGTGAATCAATAATTTTTACATGTTTACATATTGTTAATCAATATCTGAATAATTTACTTTTTTTCCACATACAATTCAAGACTAAAATGGAATTCTTACAAAACTTATGCATATTTTGTTTATCAAAATAATGTTCAAGTATGCATATACTATAACTATTTTAAATGACAAAGTGTTTATTAACATATTTTCATATTTTGAAAAGAAATTTTCGATCAAATTTTGTAAATGTATATGTGAATTTGTTCTGGAGTTTAACACTTCGATAGACAAGTGACTTCCCTAATTTGTTCCTTTTATGGACTTGTAAATTTCAATAATAGTGATTATTTGTAGAAGACTACTCAACAAGTTAGGAAATGTACCAAATAGATACATGTTAATTTCAGTGTATGTTGGCATAAGATTTATTTACTTCGAGAAAAGTATTTTTTGAGGGAAAAATAGCCTATCAAAAATATATTGAACCGCACACGATTGTTTTCTAAAAGTTCATCATCATTATTCAAGAATATAAAGTTCTTGTTTTTCTATATTATTTATGATAGTTTTACTAATTGAACTTGAAAATTTATCCCTCCGAAGTCTTTGGTTTTTAAGATGGCGTCGGAAGATGATAATATTTCAGAAGTCGAGAGCCAAAAAAGTGGTCTAGGTGAAAAAGAAATAACTAAGAAATATAAAAGCAAAAGAGAGGAAAGACATCAAGAAAAAATCTAAAAAAGGGAAATTTGAATGTACAGCTGTTGAATACTATAATAATAAGAAAATGAAACAAGTATGTGTTGTAGTATATAATGATGGGAATGTTGATACAATGATTGCATCTATAGAACCAGTATTACACAAACTTTTCAACGAAAGGGCAAAAGTTACGATAACTGGTGAATTTAATATAGAGATGACAAAGGAATCGAGTAAAAGATGTCAATTTCTTGATTTATTAGATACATTCAATATAAAACAAACAATATATCAGCCAACTCGAATAACTAAGAGCTCAAAGTCATGTATTGACGGCATTTTCACAAATATTCAGATTCCATACACTGTAAGCGTCACTGAAACTCATATCTCTGACCATACCGCTCAAAAAATATTATTTACCGATGATCCAATACATAAAGAATATAAATACGAACGTAATTTCTCACAAGTAAACACCCAACGTTTCAAGAATGAATCAAGTAACAATAAATGGACATCGTTATATAAAATTAAAAAGGAAAATGTAAACAAACAATTTGAACATTTCCATCAAGTTTACTTAAAATTGTTCAATGAAATATTTTCATTACAGAAAGTGCAAATAAACAAAAAACTACAGAAAGGATATAATGCGGTGAAATTTGATATGAAAGAAGGATAATGGGTGAAACCGCAGGAGTGCAGAAAATATGAGAATTGGAAGGAAGGTACTTGCCGACACGTGTTTCTGCTTATTGTGGTCACCTGTTGTCGTTTCTTCCATATTTATTCTTTTCCATCCCTATCCTGGTTTCTTGGTTGCCTTGCCCTGAAGAAGCCAATAAGCAGAAACACGTGTCGGCAAGTACCTTCCTTCCAATTCTCATATTTTCTGCACTCCTGCGGTTTCACCCATTATCCTTCTTTCAAACAAAAAACTATGAACACACAAAACTGACCCAAATATTAAAGAGATACGAGAAAAACTTGATATGCTTTTGACAGTTAGCACATATAATGACTCATTTAAAGAAACACACAGGAAAACGAAGATCCAATATGATAAACTGTTGAAGAAATAAAAGGGAAAAAAATATGAGAACCAAATTAAAAATTCGGAAAATAAAACCAAGACTATCTGGTCAATAGTAAGATCATAATATAACTCTAAAAGCTCAAACCAAATTAAAGTATCAGAAGATCCAGGAAAAACAGCTAATGAAATTAACAAATTTTTCACAAATGCTGCAAAAATATTAACATCAAAGTCATCAAAGGAAAATATCGATTATAACCCTAATGAGGAAAATAAAAGTATGCTACTGAAATCAATTACAAAAGAAGAAACCAAAGAAATTATGAAAGAACTGAAGAAGAAACATTCCAGTGGTTAGGATGACATATCAAATAATATAATCATACAGACAATAGAGGAAATAAATGAACCAATGCATTACATCATCAATAACTCACTGAAATTTGGTGTTTTCCCTGAAAGCATGAAAATAGCAGTGATAAAACCAAAATACAGGCAGGGAGATATTAATGAATATGCCATGAACTATGCCATGAATAAACCGATTGCACGAGCGATAAAAGGGGCAAATGCATAGGAAATCAATCTATTTCAATAAACCAAGACAACTATAACTTGAGTAACTCCACCAGATTGCTTGGAATGCACATTGATAAAAATCTTAATTGGAATAAACATGTCGAATACCTGGATGGGAAAATTAATTCGTCAATATATGGAATTAGAGAAATCCCAAAATATATTAGCAGAGATGTGTTAAAAATAGTATATCAGGCAACAATTGAATCCAAATTAAGGTTTGGAATCATCTTCTATGGTACATCGAACATACAACATCTATTTATTTTACAAAAAAAGTAGTGACAATGGTAGATGGTCTACAAACAAACCTGCACAGTCGCTTTCAGGGGTGGCGGCCTATTAACAATATATGCAATATATTGTTAATATATATACAAGAGTGTCTACTATTCATGAAAAGAAATAGCCAGATTTTTCAAAAATCTGAGAACAGGAAACCCATCCATGAAACCAGGAGTATAGACTACACATACCCAAAATTTACTCTAACAACGAGTCAAAAACAGGTAGAATATATATGCCTGAAAATCTACAATTCCCTACCAGATAACATCAAAAGGATAGAAAATCTAAAAGACTTTAAACGGAGCATATATAAATACTTATTGAATTTGGAACCATATAGTTTATCAGATTATATTGAATGAAAATACAATTAATTTTTGACACTATTTCAACTCATTTTTAAGTTGTACTTTTTATTTTGAATTGAAATAAAGAGACATGATTATTATTATTATTATTATTGATTGAAACACATTGGGGACTTCGTGGATATAATTTCCAACATTTGAGTCTTCAGTAAATTATTTATTAGATAGGCTCTGGAAAAAATGAGGTAATAATTAATTTCCTTGCTTCAAGTACCGAACATTTCAGTCACTTTTTGTAACTAGAAATAAATAAGGACTACACTGTCAAGGCTTGCTTCGATGATAATTTATATACTATAGATAAAATCATTTAGAAATATAGTTGAGTAAAAAAATTTTCCATAGTTCATATCACTAAGTACTTTTTTATTTCAATCAGGTATCAGTGTCATCTTCTTCAGATAGTGATCAACCACGAAGGAAGAAGAAAGACCTAGAAAACAAAGACGCAGGAAGTCTCAAAGTGATAGGAGAGGCAATATTAGGTTATCAAGAGAACAACAGATTGAATCTAATGATGATGATTCAAGTAGTAGTGTACTTGATGATGTCCCTTTGGCAAAATACTTGCGCATCAAAGCATCAATAGGCAAAAAATTGATGAAGAAAAGTAGCTCGATGGCGAAGTCTAAAAATGATACTAGAGAAAGGAGGCAGAAAGTTAGTAGTCACAAGGGCAAGAAGGTGAAAAGAAAGATGCCAGAAACTCCCTCGACCTCGTCTAAAGCTCATTGCTCGAAGTTTCCACCACAAAGAAGTGATTCAAGTTCACTTTCTAGCAGTAGTTCAAGCAACTCTTCCTCAAGTCCTGAGTATCAGCTTAGGTGAGATACCCAGATCAGAATTTGTATAAAGCATTTACTTCTAGGGTATTCTTGAGTCGCTCTTGAGTGGTAAATCACTGAATTGATGTTCCGCAGAGATCATTCACGCTAATTTTCAGATCTTTAATGCAAAGTTTTCTGGCGCTTATGGATTTGCTAAATTGTCTGTTTTTTTCAAAAATGATGATAAAACATCACATCATGTACTAGTGAGCGTGAGAACGTATTAATTTGAGCTTCTGTGAAATTGCGAAAATTTGTTCAATTTCGGCCAATATCAGTTCTACTTAAGTTTAACCTTTCTGTAAGAGATTTATCGATTTTTTCACCCATTTTGATACAATTTAACGCTATTGTTTTTTCAATTCAGTCTTAAAAATCACGTAAACAACGGACCAGGATTCCACTCCCTCTTGAGCGCGTTAGTGGGCGACCTTGAACCTTCCGAAAACCGGTACGCTTTTCGGAGATCTGGGCGAATTATTATTGTCGGTTGCACATCCCGGATCGTGCGTCCGGGTTCGTATTTGCGACACCGACATATATCATTCCTTTACCTTTCACCATTCCCCAATCTGTCGCCTTCGCACTCTGTCTGAGTCTTCTTCAAGGGCGCAAAGAAGTGAAGATTAATAATTTTTGTTTTCCTCTACCTACACAGCTTATCAAACAACAAACAAATAATGCCACGTAATTACAGTCTCTGTAACAAACATATTTTGAGTCAAAATTATACTGCATTGTTCAGTATGCAAAATATCGTTTCATCAATCTTTATTTTTGGACTAACTGATGAATCTGTGGTGAAAATCGATTTGATCTTTCAAAGTTTGAATTATTACCCATCTGGATCTCTTATCAGTTAGATTAATAACCTTAAACTACCTGGCATGCCGTTATGAATGAGGCTATGGCATCCCACATATTCTTGAATATGCAAAATAAGTTTGTCGAAAAATTTTGAAGCTCTTGTTCACCTGAACACACAGCTATTAATTTTCTAAAATCGTTTCTATCTGTTCATTAGGACGAAGAATAACAAACAGATGGCAAAATCTCATGTCAGGGTAGGTTTGAATGTTTCGGCTTATTTCATTATTCTGTGAAATTCGCCAAGTATGCAGTAGAAGTAAAAACTTTGCTTGTGTTAACTTGAATATTTAACGCGTCTCTGACAAATAAATATTTTGGAGGAGTGAATTTTCTAAGTTTGAATAATTAATTGTAAGTAGTTCAACAAGAGCGTCAAAGCCATTTGACATATCGTCAGTGCTTTTTGGATTTTTTAAATTGAAATGATAATTGAAACATTCTGAGAAGATTCTCGGTAATTGTTTGATAAAGGAGTTAAGATCACGTTATTTTTCAGACCAAAAAGGAATTGTGAAAGATCTCGCAGTAGCTCCAGATGCCAAACCCCTACAACTAGGCAACCCTCGCCAAAAACTCGAAGAATGGTTCCAAATATAACAATATCTAGGGTTCCGTCATCAAATTCTCTGGAGTTAGTTGATAGGATCAATGGGGAGTATGCAGCAATGTTTAGAAGTAGTCCTACTTCAACTGGAGAAGGTTCTTCAAATGCAGTGCCAACCCGTTATCCACCATTAATTGAAGAAGACAATTGTCTTCTTGGCACTAGAAACCCCAATGTAGAACATGACATGTTAACAAGAGTATATAGCTGGAGAGATAATGAATGTTTTAGAAGAGAAAAAGCTAGTAGAGATGTGATGAATCGTTATAAGCAGCATCTGTTGACTCAGCAATCGGATCCTCACAACTCACTACTCAATGCACCATCTTCTTCTACTTCATCTCCCCCTAGGGTATATATTCCCCCTCCATATTACAATGATAGGACTTCTCCTGATTTGATTGATTTATCAGTTACATCAAGAATTAAGCATGAGACTCCTTTAACTGTATCATGTGTACCACCAGAAATCCGTGCTAGGTTTAGATCATCACCTAGACAGCGATTTCTTAGTGCCTGTGCTGCGGAAGCTCTTAGTTTTGGAATTAATTCATTTACAAACAATACTGCCCTCCCTTCTACTAGTTGTGCTCCTTACAGCTGTGAAGGTTCATCTAATGGTTTACTTAAAACTGAACCACCTTATCCAGAGTATCAGTCAGAGGGATCTACTAAATATTGGACTGACTTATCCACACAATCACATACAAATTCTAATGATTCTTCCAGTAACTATAATTCCCAACAAACCAGGAAGTCTGTCATACAAAATTCTCGTGATAATTCAGTTCCTCCCCAAAATGAGATCATTTCTCCAAGATGGTCTAGTTCCAATTCTCCATCTTACCCTTCTTATCCAGCAAATTGGTCTGATAACTCTGATTGAAAGGACTGAAACAAATATTTTCTATTGATATTTGGAATTCATACTTAGTTATTTAAGGAATATTATTATTACATCAGGATTGATTGAATCTATATATTTTAGATCTTTATTATTTTTTAATTGTTGCAACTATGCAAAGGATCTTCAACATCATAATTATGCGGGGTGAACTACTTGAAAATATGACAAATACAATTTATATTCCGTGTAAAAGATATCTTGAAGAGAGAATGAGTCTAATCTCTAGCATCTATACAGGTTGCTGCACTATATGAAAGATCAGTTGTCCCCATTTTTCTGTCAATCACTAAGATATCCAAATCAAGGAACTGAAAGAAGAATTGGTCATTTTAGTTCTGTACAAAATATAATTTTTATAATATTTATACTTTTTTCTGTAAATCATTATTGTAATATATTATAAATTAAACCTGTGCTTTTTGTTTTATTTATCTGGTAATTCTTAATTCAAACACTTCAATATTAAATCATAATGAATCGACAGAAAATTGATTTTAATTGACAAATTTCAAATTAATCACTTCATGTCTTCATTATTGCTATGGCTATTGCATGAAGTTATTTCAATAGACTTCTTTCAGATAATCAAACTTATCGTAGTCAACAATTTGTTGTGGTTTGCAAGATCTATTTTTGTGGATTTCATGTTTCAATCAATAGGGTCACAAAAGATGCTTATTGAAACAAGTAACTTGAAGTTTGAATATTCAACAGATTTTCTGATTTTTAGCGCTTTGTTCTTTGAACAGTTATAGTGTGTCAAATTGCCTGTAATTTTCGAAAATCTGTGGTCAAAATGGGTGGATATTTGATAATACAGTGTCCATAAGCCTTCTCCAGTATTCGCAACGAAATTTAGTTCAAAACACAAAATTTGAGACAAACTTTGTACAATAATTTTTTCTATTGTAACGTTCGTGGACGATTGGTTTCAAGGAGTCTTAGAGCTGCCAATAAAGGAAAAAAAAATTAAAAAGGTGTTCCGGGGTGCAATGGAATTCAAAATGCTTTATAGCTTTTGCATACTGTTGAAGATCAAGGAGCCTTCTTAACATTGGTTTCCAACTTTTGATCACATTGACAATGCATTTGAAGAAAAAGAATCGAGTAGGTAGAAATAAGAAGCTTATTATACAAAATGATTTATTCATTATACCTATTCTGTTATCACAGCCTACTACAATATAAATCTCGAATTATTTTACACTGTTTCATTTGAGTTCAATATAATCGACAGTTATTCTTAACATAAATAAGTTTAACCATAATGAAATATTCGGACATTATAGCACAATCTTTTGATGTTTTTTTTTATCAAAATTCAAAATTTCTCATTTTTTTTTGTTATATTAATGATCTTATTTCCAGTGAATTGATATTTGCCGTAATTATTGTTTAAATTGAGAAGGTACTGAATTTGAGAAGCTATTATGCAAGATATTTTGTTTTTCTCTAATTCACCAAATTCAATAATTGTGTTAAAATCTCCCTCCTTTCTCTCATAACACTACTCGAAATCATAAAGTTAAAAGGAATCTTACACTTTTAGTAATACTATAATTGCTTTCTGAGTCAAAACACCGACATCGTAAAGTTTCATATATTATTAGGTATCCACTTCTTTATAGAGAGTAATGGATTATTCTTTAAAAAGAGCCCCCTCTTAACAGAAATGATCTGACTCGGAATCTTCAAGGAATGTGCCTAATTCAGCTGTAAATTGTGTTTTTACATGATCACCTGTAGATATGAACAACACAGTACTATAGGTTATACTAGAATCAGCATATAGTTAAAAGAAAGCTTCAAATTATAGTATTAGTGACAATAGTTATTATTTAATTCAATGAAAAAGTATTGACAATATAGATACAAGATTTCTGGATGATCTTATTAATGCGTGTTTGTGAAAAGAAGGGAGAAATTTTCACATCATTGACTAATACATTACTGGAAAAAATTGGAGGATCAAAAAAAAAATGAAAATTTTTTGGCAATTTTCAACGGCCATAACTTCTAGAGAAATAGTCATACAAAAAATAAAAAAAGGCATTGTCTTCCCGACTCAATGGTTTTTGAGCAATCTTAGAAATAACGGCGTCAAAAAATTTTCAAAATAAAAAAATTTTTTTTTGGTCTTCGAGAGAGAAGAATCTTTTTTTCGCTCAACAATTATAACGATCGGATACCTTGTTAAGTCAGCTTTCATTGCTTTTTCTATACACCCAGATATCGGTATCCAAATGGACAATGATCCTACATAAAGTTAAAGTGGGCTTCAGAAACTTGAATAGATATCCTTTAACGCCTGTCTATTGCTTTTTCGAAAGAAACGTATTTTCCCTTTACTCACATAAATTTAAAAATGCAACGAATAAAGGGCTATATTGGTGGTCTTTTGGAAAATCAAGCTAATTAAGGAACGAATATATCGAGAAAACCAGTAATGTTAAGTGTTCCTTTTACATCTCAATATGCCCACATAATCCTACGAAGATCCAAATTAATTCATCTAGCCACTTTTTGATTCACTCGATCGAATTTGTGAAAAGAATTAAGGATCTGGAATCAAAAAAACAAGAATCCTTTTCCATTTGAAGGCCAAAATGCACGTATCAAACTATAAAAAAAAAGATAGAGCTGAATGAACAAGGTATCCGATCTCTATAGTGGTTGAGCGAAAAAAATTTTTCCACATTCGGAGGCCACAAAAAAACCTCTGGTATTTATAAGATGATTCAAAAACCACACCACAGAATTATGAATCGAAAATCTGGACACTTGGAGCTACAATGATTTTTTTTTAATTATTTGTACAACCATTGCCCTCGAAGCTATGGCCTCTTGAAAATCGCTCAAAAATTTGGATTTTTTTTTGATCTTGCACTTTTTTCTAGTAGTGTATAATTTAGTGTACCTTTTATGTTTAAAAACATATATTTTCCTGTGGCCTTACAGATAGTCTCCGTACCTGAAAAATGAATTCGTTAAATTCATCCAAAGAATATAATAACTTTGAATATAATTTGTCATTTTGACAACTGTTCATCGATCTTAAATTTTATTTTGAAGATGCAATTTTTTTGAAAGAAGACAATTTCCTATACAATTCGGTTAGATATATCAAATAAGTCTTTTAATTTTGACAATTTACGACACGAAAAAAACTCTATCCATACCAAATAGCCATGCTCAATCAGCGTAGACTTTCAGTTATTTATTTGAAGATGTTGCAAATCTTTGGGAACATATCATCTTTCTGAATTTCACACTTAATGAATTCAAAATTATTCATCCAATCAATCACATAGACACATTAAATTTATTCGAAAAGCTAAAGAATGTAGGACCCTGAAATTCGTTATTCGATTCTCATATGATTTGTCTTATCTTCGACTTTATTCATAATGAATTTGTTGGTAGGTATTTAGAGAAACGTCTATTGAAAATTGAAACGACAGTGTGTAAGGCCTTGAAAACTTTCTGCAGAAATCAATAGTAATTTATGAATTAGTTTTCATAAAAACTCAATTCACTTTCCAATGAGAAAGAAATTGTGCATGATAAAAGAATACATAAATGGTTAATTGTACTTTCCCTCAAAACCGTTTTCTGTGAACCAATCACGAAATAAAAGGACTACTTTTGTTCTGAGCATAGAGCCGTTGACTTTTCTCTTATCACGGTTCAGTCACTTTTCATATGATGCTGGCCCCGTGTAACATCCCTCTTCCTTTAATAATCAGTATGTCTGAACCCCTAGTTATGGCAAAACTCTCCACCATACTCCTGGATCCTTTCAACATCCTCGGGGGATCAGAAGTTATCACTATTTTTGGGTTCTCGCGAAACATGTTGGGTAAATCACTTTCTGAGACCACTCCCGAACTTTCTGGCCTGGCTATCGGTACCAGAAGGAAATCTCCGTTGGGTTTCCATTCGACGCAGTCCCTTTGGGTGAATTGAATGAATGATCCATGATCACCAGCTGTGGCAGCAGCACTTAGAGCTATCGGATCTGAAACCTTGAAGAAAGGAGTAATAAATATTTTTTTGAACAATTCAAACATAATCTTTAAGAAATATATTATTGTTCTAATATATTTATTTCAAGGGTTGAGGTTTGTACCAAAAACACTGTTCTGACATATATTCCAACGAAAAAGTTACAGAATTCCTATAATTTAAAATCGGAAAAAACAATGTATTGCTTACTTGGTGACTTCTGTAAGTGAATCCTAAAGTAGAGAGCAGGTCGTCTATCACTCTACGAACACCTGTCCTCAGCTCAGAATTTCGATATCCATAAACCCAAGGGTTGAATGCGCTGCTTGCCAAAATTGGAAGAGCGAGGTAAACTGAGATCCAGGCAGATAGAATGTTGGTCCCAATGAATACATCAATAAGCATGCAGATCTGCAAAGAAGAAAAATTAAGATAGTGTTTAGTTGAAGAATATATGAAATATGGGTTGCTATAGCAAAATGGAGTGAAGTTCAAAACGGCCGCTATAATTTTATGCCGAGTCTTATAATTCAGGGTGTCTGCATTGAAAAAAAAAAAAATACACTGGTGGGTAAAAGCAAAAGATTTCGTCCCTAAAATATCTGAATATTTAAGAAATGAAATCGGAAGAATCATAGATAATTGAAAAAATTACATATTCAGTTTATAGAAATCGAAATTGACTTTTTTAATTTGAACAATTATACCAAAACAGACTGATCAATAGTAATACAGGTTGAAAAAAAAGGAGAAACAGTCCCAAAACTTATGCAGTATGAAATAATGATTGCGAAACATAACTCTGGCATAAGTGTCTCATCTCGTAATTCTAAAAATCATTGTATAGTTGCCAAATATTAAACAAGTTATTAATTCGAATATCGATTTCGGCGAGGGAATATGTCTTTCCATAGTTGGTCTTAAAATAGTTCCCTCTGTTCTCGAAGATCGACCTCACGCATGAGTTTTATTCCCCAGAACGTGGTAGGCATTGAATATACATATGTACAAAAATTCTGAATGGTACACATTCTTACGAAGAAAAAAAAACAACTAGGATATCAGTTTGAATGTTACTTTCTTTTGAGTAAATATAACTCCAAGGAATTATAAATTTGAAAATTTGATTGTAGAAAATTCACTTTTTTGAAATTAATTAAAGAAAAATTCTTTATTAATCATCAGATTAAGAATGTATAGGACAGAACAAATAAAATATGTTCCTAGTTGACAAAAAAAAATGATACAAAATTTTTAATAATGAATATGATATTTCAACAATAAAAATAACATCTAAAATTTATTTTCACAACAGGAACCTCAACAGATTATCTAGTACCTAAGGTTTTCAATGATTAAATAATTCTACACTCAATATAAGAAATTCTCGATCAGACGTGCAAAAAAAATCTGCGTTATATGAAGGGAAACAACTTTCTAACTCATCATCACTTTTTTTCTGTAATTACAGCAGAAAAGCACACATGTATTTTCAGGGGGATCAATCCTAGCGAATTCGAGTAGCCATTGGATTCCCGTAGCTCGCAGTTGAAACGGGAAACTTCTTTATTAGACCATTAGTTAGTCTAGAAAGTTCCAGAGATACTCTGATATACTGATTAATTGCATTAGAGAATATGAATTTGAACACTGAGTTTTCCTATTATTCCAAATGTACCTAATATATATAACTTCTCATAATCTTTTTGCTCAGTTTTTTTTGTGGCAAAATTACTGTCTACGCGAGGATAAGGTTTAGAATAAACGAATGTTTTGCGCAATGAACTTTTGGGAAGTAGCTTTGTTGCAACTTAATGAGTTTATTTCGCAAATAAACTAAGTATTTACATACTTGAGGTACAAAGGTACCTGTACGTGACATTCAAGATATGAATTATTAATAATAATTTGAAAATTACAATGATATCTTGGATACATATATTTTATACTAGAAAACACGGTTTTCATGATCAACAAAAGAGACAATATTTGCATTCTCATCATATTATCAAATAATTAAAAAAAACTACAGAAAAATTAATCAAACAATGGAATGGAACACGACATATATTTCGACTTTTGCCTTTTCAGCTTTAGTCTCTTCAGTTTTTCACATTGAGTTAAAAAATAATTCAACTAATTCTTGATTAAACCTTACAGCGTGATATGTCGAAAAAAAAATTTCACGTAGCACTTTGAAATCAGTCAATGTTCTAAAGACTAATCTCAAATATAAGAATAATTTCATGTTTTTTTTTATGATGAAGAAATTTGAATTTGAATTATTCTTTCATTTCACCAAATCGAATACTGAAAAATATAACTGCATTCTATGGATTTCTATAGGATTGAATTTGTTATGAAAAAATGAAATTCACTTAAAAAAGTAATCTTTCAATAATTTCAAATAATTAAATCAAACAAGTCATTCTTGAAAACTTGAAATCTACAAGTCTTATACTTCAGATTAAATTTATTATAATCTATAATATATGTTTGTAAGATGACGAGATAATGATAGTCTGAATATACTTCAGATTGATAATTTTCAAAAGTATCTTCTTGATAAAGATATATATCGAATCGTCGGAAAATCATCCATAATATATGTTTGTAAATTTCAAGAATGAAATGCTCAATTTAATAATATAAATTATTCTATAAATTTGTTGATATGGAAAACTAATATCATGAATATTGATGGAATTGATTAACGCAAGTGTATTTTCTCCTCCTGGTAGAATCAAATGGAATCATTCAGAAGATTAATATCTTTTTTGAGTAGATGGGACTCAGGAAACGGAAACTTCTTTTTATATCACCTCTGAGCGTTTTCGGATGAGTCTTCTAGTACCATATCGTCTCCTATGAAAATCATTTTAATTCATGGTAAAATTGTGCGCCTTCATTTTTATTTTTGGATGAATTTGGAAAACTTTCCATCAAAATTTCAAACTAAAGAAGGAATAACTTTTGTCATCTTTAATTTCTTTCGAAAGAATTAACATATCAAAATTTGGCATATTCAAAACGATTTTATTTTCCCAACTTTTATCTATAGAATGTCCCATCGTCCCATCACAACATCTTATAATATTGCACACTTATGTTAAAATTACGAATGAGAAGTTGTATTTGAAATGCGCATCAATAGAAATACAATACTGCAACATTGATGCTGGGTCAATAAAACAAGTAATTCAATCATTACTGTAAATTGTCAAATTGGTTTCAATTTGGGGGGATGTTCAATTTGGCAAGCGCCTGGGGAACGCGCTTCTGGCAATTAATATTCATTTGCTCTTCATGAAAGAGGTGAATGAGGTATTTTCTGGTTTGATCCTGGCAAGATCCAATTATCCTCTGGAAATTGGATCTTATGAAAAGAACGCCTTGAAATGCAACATGTAGGGTTGGGTTGTTGGATTCCAAACGCATTTTATAATCAGAATGGCTTCGTTGAATTTTCCATAAAGAATGTTTTAAAAGTTTACCCCACGCGATCGGTAAAATCATTAGAAAAGCACTGATGGCAGGCCAAGAGCTTTTGCGGTTTGTTTTAATGTTTTTTTCCCGGTTTCTGGAACAGTGTGATACTGAAACAATCATCACAATGAATGTGATTGAATCAACTAATCTATATCATAAATAAAAAATGAGCACTCAGAGTTTTCCTTCAGTTTTGGTCGACGCTGAAATTCCCATCCCTTGAAAATCCCGCTTTTTATTCCACAAAGTTAAAGCTATTGTAACTGTTAGAACTGGAACTATATTCCAAATAAACACTTAACCTTCCATTGGTCATTGTCAGAGCATATTCAATTCAAAAATTTAATTAATTAAGTGCATATGGTTCATAATTTGGGAATTTGGGGATGTATTATGCTATTTTTCACTGAGCGAATAAAGATTATTATTTTGAATTTGTATTCATAACATCTTAAATTAAGTTATTCCTAAATAGGTTTCATGTATTGCCACGGCAGTTCTCACTATGAATTAATCTCCAAACTAAAACATTATGGGACCTAACATGAACAATTGCAAATTGGTACCTCTGCTTACATTACTCGTGGGAGTTTAGTAATTGAGCCACTAAAGCGGCAGGTTAATTGGTACATCCATCAACAACATCATCGGTTTGTTCTTTTGTTACATTCGACCTTCTATCAATAAACTGTACTAATAGCCTCGTGCACATTAAGCAATGAGTGCTTGTGTATTTCATTCTATTTATTCTATGAAATGAAACCGAATTGGATGATTATTCATGAGCGTGTTCATTTGATAAACGCTGAAGCAAGAGCATAGATATTAGATTAAAAAATAATACAAATGACTCAATGTCGAATGCACGTTACCAGTTTTTGACTGATATCGATTGAATATAAGGTTAAAAGTAAGTTCATGTGCGTTATAGAAAATTGAAACATCATTTTGAAATTACGGTTAATACATATTAGTAGGTATGGACATTGAGAAAAATATAAATTGAATTTTTATCTGATATGTTCTTGAAATGATGGAAAGCTTTCTTGCAAACTTGCTCGTATTGGATACCAATTAGGACATAGGCAAGTAAAGGTCTTGGAATGTAATGAATTCTTGAAATAAACTTCCTATCCTACTATCAATATAAATGTGATTTCAACAATTAAAAATAACTATTTTTTAGAAAATACGAAATGATGATTAAAAAAATTCGAAGTAATTTTTCAGGCAATAGAAACCAGCGATTTAAAACCATTATCATTGCCTCGATAATTTAAAATTTCGAACATTCCGTAATAAAATTGTTATCTGTGGCTATTCTCACAAAATTTTCTGCCTTAGATCGTATGAAAAAAGCAGAACATTAAATACAAATGAATTGTACAAAAAGGCGAAAGCGCCAGGTTCAACCTAATACACATATACATATTATAGTTACATTAGGATCATTATGAATTACAGCTTTCCCGAACAGTATTAAATATGGAAGTTGTACTTAATTTTTCTATTTAGATATAAATTGCTTCATTTTTTCAGATAGTCAAACTAAAATGATTCCAAATATCTCTGTCTAGAAATCTGAAGCTACAAAGTGGCGAAGGTGCTGGTGTCTTCAAATTGCAGTTCAGATGAGCTTTCATCTACCTACCCTGTACAATTTTTGTAACAAATATATCCATTTAAGGCAAATATATTTATGTATCTGAATATTTATACATATATATCTATAAAATCGAGTGAAAAACATAATATTATTCACCCACAATACATTTTTGTCGAAAGAATGAGTTTGATTTTTTGTGTGCTCTAGATTTCCTGTATTTATTATTTCATATGAGTGAAAAATGTCGAACAATATATTATATCAACTAACTAGGCACAATTCACAATTATACGGAAAGAATCAGCACCTTCACTAGATCTTGAAAACGATATTTTCATCTTCCTGTCCAACTCATTTAGATCCAATTTTCATATAACAACTCCATCAGCCAAATTCGTCTTCAACTCACCTGAAACGGCAGCCAGAGGCCTAGAAACATTCCCGCAGTGATGGCCAGAGCCAAGCCATATCTAGGATGAACAGTCGTTGAAGTCTCACTCTCCTGCGATCTGGGGATCGAGTGCCTCTCCGTAGAAATCGCTCTGGCGTGACCTCTAGCCACGAAATATATGTAGCCGTAACAGACCAGCAAAACTAGCGCGCTGGGACCGTACACAGCACAGAACATGAATAGCTGAACTGGCTTTGCTACCAATCCTCCGAAGGAACACTGTTCTGAACGGCTGAAAGGATAATTTGAGATTTATGAATTTATTAATGCGGGTGGTTTTCATGAATATTCTATAGAATGCACATAGTTCATTCAAGTAGGGTGAGTTGTTTGCTGTGGAGGCACTGATGGGTTTCAGGAAGTACTATAAGTTGAGGGGTAATATCAAAACTAAATCAGTATTTCATGGCTAATCACTTCCACAATGCGCGTAAAATTGGATTTGCTGACAAAGTATTTGGGTGTATAAAAAAATGTGGGAAGTACTTGAATGCTTCATGGATTTATTTCATCATTTGTACGACTCTAGAATAAATCGGTGTCGCACGAAGGCCTCCATCATAAACCTACAACATGGGACAATGAGTTTCGGGCTCCACTTACAAAATATTCATATAATTTTTCGAGATTACTGTAAAAATTTAATTAGGTGTGGTCTATTATCTATCAAGTTACAGTGGTTTAAGTGATGTTTTTTCTTGCGACTTTGAGAACGATGTATTCAAAGCAATTTTGTGTGTTGATATATCATTTCTTTTTGACTCGAAGGAAAACCCGAACAGAATCAAATGGTGGTTTGTCGATTTCAAGCGTGGTTTTGTATATATCGATAATGCTGAAAGATCTAGTCGGCCCCATTAGGTGAATTTTGAAAAAAATCTTGAAAATCATCATAATCAATTGCCAAGTGAATCTGCCAATCTGAATCCAACAATAGATTGTGTTTTTATCTGCATGTACGAACCTTTAAGCATGAAAAATCTGTTTTACAATTGGTTGCCACGTTTGCTTACAACAGAGAAATACATCAACGAGCTGTTTGGAGGTATTCAAGAGCTATAAATGAAAGTTATCGCGTCGGTACATCACAATGGGGCAAATATAGATATACCACTTTATTCCGGAATCAAAGCGGAGTCTGCTGGTGGGCGTGCAGACGGAGAAGACCGCCTTAAGACTGAAACATCAGCTGCGAAGGTAATGCGTGTGTATTTTGAGATTTGCGTGGACTTTTTTTCATTGACCACTTGAAGCATAGTAAAACAATCAAAAACCAGTATTATCTGTTTTTTTAGGCTCAAAAGTGAAGAAAAAAAAGGCATCACAAGGTGTCACAAGTCAATAAAACTAGCCGAAAATTGGTTGAATTGAAGCAACGCCTATAAAATCGATGAATAAAAATTAATAATAATAAATGTTTGTTATTAAACCCGTGACTTTTTGATCTGTGTTAATATAATATCAGACTATGCAAACTACAATCTGATCCTGATTCAAATAACTACCCCTATTTCTGACTCATATTCATCGAAAGAATGCTCATTTGTGTTGGACACTCGATACAGGAGTGTGGAAAGCTGAAATTTGAATTTAAACGAGCTATTTCCATTATCGGATATCTCGATATTTGTTATGCTCTACAAAATGTGTATCACATTTTCGTTTTTGTAGTAAGAGCATCTGTTATAGGTGCCTGTTCGTGACAGCCTTCATATACAAGTTCGTAATTCATCTACGACCTCCGATACTTCCGATAAAATGGGTGATTTGAATGAAGGAAACTTTATATTGGAGAGGAAGAGGGTCTTTCGAACTTTATAGGATGACTCGACGAATTTAGATGAAAATGTTCTGTTACAGCAATAATTTTTTGAGCAACTACAGCTGAAATGTTAAGGCTTTAATAATTATAATAGAAATATATCTTTACAAAACCCTTACGAGTTTTAGGGAGTTCTATTTGCATCCTATATTCATGGAATGCTCGCTCAAATGTGAATTCTGTATTCAACTCCAGGAAAAAGTAAGAATTTTTAATTTTAGGCCGTTGAAGAATCGAAATTATACACATGTATGAGTGTGAAACAGTAAGTATTTTTCTCATAATCGAAATCACTAGTTCCACTAAGACAAAGAGAAAACTCAAATTTGTCATCTGCGCGTTGAAGTATTGCAATGTATTGTAGACCAAGAGTTTCTGATAATCGGAGTATCTGTAGTACCATATTGGAATCAAATATTTTTTTATACTCTCCATGGAAAATGAAATTTAATTATTTTTCAAGATACTCAATTTAATTATGATAACCGATGCTGTGCAGTCGATATCGATTACAGCTACAATATGGCGGAGACGCCGGTTTCTTCTCAACATTTACTTTGTATGAATTTTTATCATTCATACATCCTTCATTCACGATTAAAACTGAGTTATCAAATTTACAATTAAAACGTTACTTTTGAATGTTAGACGGATTTTTGAAGGAAACCTCAGGTTGACGTTGCGAATAGAGTTAAAGACTAAAAGTCAATATAGGCCTTCAGTTTTGTACTTCAGAATTTTTTAAATTAATTTTAAGTATAAATGAACTCTAAATGAAAAACCCCTGTTTGATTCGATGTGTGAAAATAATAGTGGGTGGAAATTATCATAAAACCATTGATGAAAAAACCTACAATCTTACACCCATTTTAAAAATTATTTCGTTTTTAATATGATCGAGTTATGAATTCTGAATATCTTCCTATCCGAACCTTCTTCGTAATACTTTCTTCAGGATCGAAACAAATCTGAAAAAACCTTGAAAAGCTCTGACTTGCGGTCAGAAGCGCTTGCTGGATTATTCTCAATTGAGGCGATTCCAACACGCATTTGCTAGAACAATAAAGTCATGTGATCAATATAAAACTGCATGTCGACTCATTCTATGTGCTCATTTGGCTGACAGAATGACAGAATCGCTTTCGCGTCCGATCAGCAGAGAAAAAAATTTGCCATGTACGGTCGCTTCATGCCATTCTGTGTCGAGTAAAATTTACAAGGCAATATTTGAAGCGGAGAGTGGATTGGTTACAAAACCTGAACAGGACATACTCGCTTCAGATAACAGTCTGATAATTCATCATAGGATAACCTTCTGTCTCATGGTCCATTCAAATTATTCTGAAACACTGTGCCTTTTAGATTTGAATAGACGATATCCATTCAGGAAAGTTGCAAAAAAAGCGTTTATATAGGTCAATTGAAATTCCAGCTTCCACTGTATTATACCTACTGAATACAATAACAGTTTCATTTCACTTCGGGAATAGGCATTGTGGATCGTACAGTAAACTCGATTAAACCTATTTCCAGATCACCGACCCTGCTGTCAGCATCTCGCGGATGATGGTAATATGTACAAAACATGGCTCAGAGGAACTTGTAAGATACGCCAAATCACCATATATATAGTGGGATTGACCAGAATTGATGGAGTTTAATCTTGCTATATGGAGGGCGATTAAAAGATCTTCAGATGGTGTAACCCTGCTTGGAAAACCTTTTATTAGAATAAGTGTCATCCGTATAAGAAGAATATTTCGAGATGTTACTGGCATTACTAAGCAATTTTATCGAATACAATTTGAGGTGCCTGAAAAGAAGATAATACAGTTACAAGTTCTGTAGTACTAATAGCCTTTAATTTCAGTCCGATAATTTGTAAGACTCATTTTTATTGCGTCGTTTATCTTCAGAAGTTTTCGATCTGAATAGCAACTGTAGCCTGCAAAAAGTCAACTCTTAAGATGAGTGATGAGTGACTTATATCCTGACTTCCTGCAGTTACGATGCTATTACAAGATTATGTACTTTTAACTTTCCAATACATGGCCTGAATATTGTCCCCTGGACGATGTCACGAGATGCCACATGCCGGTCTAACTCGATGTATTCCATGATTTGATCAATATTTGTCGTCACAGGTCTTCCGCCGGCTGGCTTATCCATGGTGTTGTTTTCACCGGCTCTGAATCGTCGAAACCATTTCTTCGTGGTTCGAACTGATCGAGTACCATACCCCAACACCATTAATCTTATGGAACGCCCACGTTGCATTATTCAGCAAATATATATTTAGAAGCCTACTATTTTTTTTTTTTTTTGTGTTCCTAATGACCAGCTTTTGCATCCTAGAGCAACACTTAGAATATAGAACTTTTGACCATCTCAGTTTTGAGTAGTAGCCTGAAGACTGATCATATAAGAAATATTTTCATTCTCGTGAAGCTCATCCTTGCTTATTTAATTCTCGAATGCGTTTAAGTTTTAGGCTGCAGTGATTGTTAATACTGGCCCCAAATATTTGATGAATTACACCTTTTAAATTGTCTGTCTCCTGATGTTCAGATGTACGTTTGACTTATGTAGGTGAATGCCCTCGTTTAGCCAATAAAACATGTATACACATCACGCATCCATTCTGGGAAGGCGTTCATATAGGATAATCTAAACCCCAACTTCTATTGTATAATAACTACAGAGCACAATACAGTTTGATTCCACATGAAGAATCGTCATTGTGGATCGTGCAGTAGACTGGATGAAACCTGCTTCCAGATCATCGACCGGCTGCTGTCTGTATCTCGCGCATGATGATAGCTCATACAAAACTGAATCAGAGGAAATATTCCAAACAACAATTCTTAGGATTACTTCCGAAGGAACTCAATTCGTATTTTCATTCGGAGACGTGCTTGGAATGGTTGAATTTTTTATAGGAAGGATATCTTGGGATAGTTTCAGATATGAATTATGAGGGTTGTAGGTCTGACATTCCAAGGGCCATCGACTATAATCCTATTCGATAGGGTTTGGAAGTATGTGGTTATTATATAAGATATCGATCGAACTATTTATATATCAGAATGACATAAGGCATAATAAATGTCAGTCGATAATTTTTCCTCTGCTATTTTTTCAATGAAATAAGTGTTATATCACAACCTTCCCCAACTATGGATGATGATTTCCCTTTGAATGGGTTCCATAGCAGACTTCAAACATCAGAAGATCTGAAAAATCATCACATAGACCGCAAGATCTGATTCGAAGAATCCTCCTTGCAGATTGGCGACAAATTTTGTGTATTAGATTTGAATATAAAGAGTATTTCTAAGGACAAGAGTGATTATATTTCTAAACTAGCAAAGGACTATGGTGCTGAGATTATTCTTCTTCAAGATACGGATACTAAAAAAAAATCTTCGTGAAAGAGGAACCATAAAAGTAATGTATTCATTAATTATCTCCTAAGTAAAATTTACGGTTTAGCTTGTTATGTTGAAAAATCTTTGATTCACAATATCGAGTTAATCCAAAAGGCGAATTTGAGGGTGTTTTCTTTATATCTTTCAAATTTTATATTTTTGTTATTTAGTTCTTTTTTCTGCTTTTGTCTTTTTATTTCCAGATTCGATTTGGGCAACTTGAAGAAGTCTCTGTCTCCACCAATAGAAGACCACTCTTGAAGAAAGAAGTCCCTAAAATATATTTCAGCTTATTTTTGTACTTTCACACTTAGGCGGGGAGCCAGGGTTTTTTTTTAATGGGGTTTTTTCCCTAGGCTTTTATGTGATACGCCGAATTGTATGACACCCCGTCACTAACCCCTGATCTATATGTTTTATTGTTTGCTAACTAAATATTGTATGCCAAAAGTTCAAAAGAATATATATATATATATATATATGTGAATCGGTCTTTTTGGGTACATTTCATATATTTTTTAGATATGGAATAAATGCACATAGTTAGCTCAGTATGACTTTCCCGAGTCGGATAATTCGATCAGTTTGCCCATATGTGAATAACTGTGCTATCTATAGGAGAAAATGCATGGATAGCATAACAAATCTATAAGCACTGTGATCAGGTGAACAATAGTCTTTTTCCGTACTATGGGACAATGTCATGCAAATATGAACGATAAACCTAAAATTGAAAATAACTACTGATAATATTCACCCAGTTTTGTTCGAAGCTATAATTCCCTTGAAAATGAGTTTTTATGCCTAAAAGCAAATATAGGCTGGATTGTAGAAAGAGGAACAACAATTCATAAGAATTATTGTCTCCCTGGTGCGAGCCAAGGTCGAAATATAATATCATAGAGAATCAATACCTCAAGTGCAAATGTATCGATCACCTCAATATATTCACGAATTTTCATTAACTTGACAGAGATATTTGGATAATCAACCTATCCTGAGAATATGGAAACTCTAGCCCATCTCTTTGTATGCTAGAGAGTATGTGGACGTTCGGTCAGACAGACTCAATTTTCTTCGGGGAGTCAAAACCAATCGATTGAGACCATTTTTGGCTCGATATTCGAAAATTACAGACATTTGGACAAAACGATAGGCTCTCTGTTCAGGTGAACAAGAGCGCCAAAAATATCATCAGTGCTAAAGTTTTGCACCAGATCAATATATCAACTGTGAGTTTTTAAAATGCCAATAACCAAATTTAATTAAAAAAACAAGAAGATGGAGTTGAATGAAAGCGTTTAAAAATGGATATAATGAAGAGCCCATAGTTCATTCATAATCATGTTGCTGAGACTTAGTCTTCAGTTGATTTGTTATTGATTTTAAAATGAGTAATTTAATGAGCAATAGGAAATATGGGTAGAATATTTGGTTGTCAAAACAGAAGGGAGAGTAAGAAATATATTGATGGAAAGGTATTCCTTTTTTCCATTTCCCGAATTAAAATAATTAAAAGTGTAGAGGTTAATCGAGTTTTGTAGGCGTAAAGTTTGGAATACTATGCTTTGCTCCCAAAAAAGTTTTACCTATGTACTTCAGGTTCAGGAACTTTTTGGAACGAAGTTCCTTATCGCGCGTTGTGTAAGGGGACCAGACGGAAGGAATTCTTACGAAAAGTTGTCGACACTTTTTGCTATAGTAAGCTAAATTAAAAGAATGCGGCACGAGTTGTTCCCAGGCGGTCACCCATCCAAGTACTATTCGCTCTCGACGCTGCTCGACTTTGGTGAGCCGACAGCGGTATATTGACGCTACTCCGTCAGTTGAAAATTGTAGGAGTCACATTATATTCCATGCCCGTTCGCTTAACTTATAATCTATATTTCGTTTTTCGAATTGATACAGTCGAATCGAAACCCAGGTAGGTCAGTTTATTGGGAATCTCATGGAAAAATGTATGATGCTTAGTTATCTCTGGAAATGAGGAAACATATTGGCTGCGAGATTTTTCAGATATCTGCTTGTTGATAAATGGTAATTTTTACAATTCCTTCACTAATTAATCGAAAGGAACTTCGTTCCATTCGGATGTCCCTAGACACCTCTCACCTTTTTTAGGTATAATGGCGAATGAATATTGACATACTTTTCGATTTTCCCTCTGAAGGAATTCTGGACTGAAAAACTTGATTATATCTGTGTCAATTTTTTTCTTTTAGTGGGACTGGAATGAAAATGCATTTATGCATAGAGTATATTGATCGAGAAGTTTTCATCAGATAACCCACCCCATCATCTGAAGATAATGATTTTTAAAAATTTGAATTTCGGCGTGCTGGTATGTAACATTAAAATGCACCCAGTGATGAAAGTGTTGCCAATTTTTTCAATGATTCAATTTTTAATATCAAATAAATTATTGCAATATTTTTTCCGATAACTGTCCTGTTTCGTGGAAATTCATTTTTTGAATATTCGAATCTTAGCTTGATATGATGTACCCAAAATTGAACCCCGAGATCGTAAGTGTTCTTGATTATTTTATACAGGGTCTTTCACGGGGAACCTCACCCATATTTTTACGGGAAACTACTGAACGTATTTTCATGAAATTCGGCACTTATAAGTATTTCACGATGCTGATGAAATATAAAATATTTTCAAGGCATGAGCACCTCCGGTTTTTCCGGAAATGACGTCAACTTCCGTTTTTCAAATTACAACACCATTTTTTTATTGCAGAAATAGATTCATGGTTGTGTTAATGGTATCTCTCGTTGGTCCGGGTCGGTCAGGAAACCTCTCAATGAACAGTCGAATCATTCTATCTACAACATTATTACATTCTCCCTGAAGTAGAATGAGATTTAAATAATCTTCATTGGCAAATTTAGGCATAGTGATCAATTTTATAATACGAATTATCACCAAATTAATAGTAAACACAAAATGCTACTGAATAAAGAGGAATTTGGCAGATGTAATTAATGATATTGGAAAAGGATAATGGGTTAAACCGCAAGAATGCAGAAAATATGGGAACTGGATGGAAGGTACTTGCCGACACGTGTTTCTGCTTATTGGCTTCTTCAGGGCAAGGCAACCAAGAAACCTGGATATGGATGGAAATGAATAATAAAATAATATATATAAACGACAATAGGTGACCACAACAGGAGCGAGCATCCAATTTGTGGCTTCAACCCTAATTCAAGTACCTTCCATCAAGTTCCCATATTTTCTGCATTCTTGCGGTTTAACCCATTATCCTTCTTCAATATCTAATTTCACCGCATTATCTTCTCTTTGAATGTAATTAATGATATCTATCATTAAAAAAAGAATGTAAAACATGCTAAGTTTTTGCTTATGGTTCATAAGGAATTATTTATTTATCACTGGAGAGAAAACCGATTACCGATTAGTTGAAATAAAGAGGTTTCCGATACAAATTCGAATCCAAATTCGCCATCTATTTAGGAACAACCTCTAACTTTTTTCTCTTGCATATTAGGGTAGTAAAATCTAAAACATGGTTTAAGTAACAGTTCCTAAAAATTTCATCTTTTTGCCGTGAAGGGAAAAGAAATAGCTGAAATTTCAAGACGAAAAACAGTTTTTTGTGAATAACTCAGAAAATATCCACTTTAGGGCAAGGGTGTGAAGCATACGCTCACATTATTTTTCAACGTAGATTCAATATCTGCCATTAAAAAAATGGGGTTCTAATTTGAAAAAATTGATTTTTCACGATTTTGTCATCCCTAACTTTGAAAGCGATTTTTTCACCCCCTGTATCATGAATCGCGATTTCGGTTTTTAAAGTGGATACATCAATCTTACATCTTGAAAAATCCCAAAATGAAAATTTTCCATCCAAAAACCTCGAAGTTATTCTTGTTTCAGCGGAGCTCTATTTTCGATTTTTTTAGAATTTTCCTGCTCAGAGAGAATTTTCCAACCAAAACTGAAAAATGTTACATCAAAATAACTTGAAATTTTCTAAGGAATCTATTTCTGCAATAAAAAAATGGTGTTGTCATTTGAAAAACGGAAGTTGATGTCATTTCCGGAAAAACTGGAGGTGTTCATGCCTTGAAAATATTTTAGATTTCATCAGCATCGTGAAATACTTATAAGTGCTGAATTTCATGAAAATACGTTCTGTAGTTTTCCGTATAAATATGGGTTAGGTTCCTCGTGAAAGACGCTGTATATAATTTCATATTGAATTAAAAGGTTCACTCTTTCTTTATGATTATTGCCTAGTTTATTCAACTCAATATCAATTACAACCGGGTCATTCTCTTGTCAAACTCAATGAGAAATTTTATGCTATTTCATTCGAAAGTAATAGTGCTCATGACCGTATAGTCGGAAAACCGAATTTATAAAAATGATTTAAACAATGAATTATTATTTCATCATTGAGATCAACCAAAACAGATTATACCAATTTGTCCAAAAAGTAACAGATATTTGGTCGAATTGATGATCATTCTATTCATGTTAATAAGAGCGTCAAAAATGAGGGTTGTGTTTAGATAAAAATGATCTAACGCATTATTGATTAAAATATGTGGATGACACAAGTGACAGATTTAATTATTATTCGTTATTTTTTCTTTTTCTATTCCACGGAATCAACCGTGCCTATTTAAATAATGAGACTAGGATAATAATTATCATATTGTAAACGTTCAATTATACCAAATTAATTTTCGAAAACAATTTCCAATGTTTAAACTGCATATTATTCATCTGAAATGTTGAGAAGCGTCCTTAAATATAAAGTAGAAGGTAGATTGACTTATCATGGCATGTGAAACACATTAAATTGGTTTTTTCATCTGCAATTATGATAGTGAATTGTGAAAACGAATTAATGAAAATACATTTAAAAACTGAGATCAATACAATAAAAGATCAGGTCAAATACTTGATATGATTGTTCCACAAACTTTTGTAAATATCTTCAAACACCAAAATTTCTGGTGCGTTCGATTCGTCCCCTTTATTGATTGGAATGCATTCTCGATACGGTGTTTTGAATATTCTTTGAAATCTATATGTCTTTCATAAAGTCTATTTTCAATTGATCATTATAAATGAAAATCAGGAGATACTGGGGTCAAGAAAGTAAATATCGGCTTCCAATCCGACGAATACCAAACATCGTATTGTGTTTATCAAAACCTCGAGCGAAGCTCTCTCTACCCAATTGAAAATGTAACAGATAAACTCAACGGCAATTCATCCAGAATTTTAAGAGCAAAAATTCTCAGATCCTCCAATAATTTTCCGGCGTTCAAGTTTCTTGTTTTCAAAAATTTCTCACTTTCTTCAAAGTTTGAATTGTATATTTATTTTTATTATAAAATAAAACACTAAGCTTTCTGTTCGATGAATATAATCAGATTCTTGACACGTGTTTCGGTCTTGCCACCATTTTCAAAGGAATTCATAAAGAAAGTACCTAAACATGAATGAACGTTTCGTTATCATTCGGTTTACAACATCTGTTCCCTTTTCTGCATTTTTATTACAGCGTCCAGTACAGGGGTTGTCGCAAAGGATACCTGAGTTTTGGTCACGTTCCCTTTCATAATATTAATATGGATTTTTTTAATGGAGAATTCTTCTGAATAATCCATAATTTGGCCCTTTCTAACATTGTGAAGTAATTTTTCATCTTTTTCATGAAAAAAATTTTAATTTATCGATACAGTGTTCGGCGATCTCATGGATAGGCCATTAGACCTTTTGAAAAAACTATTATTGAATTTAAAATAATTCCGTTCTAAGCATGTGTTGAGTATTTCTAATAGAATTTCTTTCTTATCTGGTGACAGAATGCTATTACTGGTCAGAGTTTAGAGTTGATTTCTGAGTTGTTCAGTAGGAATTGTAAATAGACTGTTAACGTCAAATGATATAAATCTGCATTTGTCTGGTAGGATATTCGATTTTAATATGTCTATGAGATCTGAAGAATTTTTGAAATTATATGGGAAATTTCAATCTGTAATGGATGGTAGATTTCTTGCTAAATCTTTACAAAAGTTTTAAGAATGTGCATTCACATATGAAAGAACTGGCCTTATAGGTATATATGTTTTATGTAATTTTGGCATGCCATAGAGAATTGGTGCTGAATGGTTCATTACATTTAATCGGGCATTTAATGTTTTTGGTTTTGGACATTGAAGATATTTTTATAATTATCAGATATTTTTTTGACTGCCTTTTAGAAAACGTTGGTTAGGTCTGATTTCAGGTCAATGAAGTTCTTTAATTTTATTAATCCTTCCATTTTATCGTCGTATTCTGTTTTTGACATAACAATATTCAGAAAACCAACCACTACAGTCAAAACGTCAAAACGTCCTCCTTCCATAGCTCTGTGGACAGACTTTTGAATATCCCATGAAGATAACTTCCGAAAAGATGTTAACGTAATAAAAACTATAGCAATAAATAATAGATATAAGACTGACATTATTGATAAAATGATCAAAAAGTAAATACGTGTCAGGAATTTGATTATATTCATGAAATAGAAAGCCTAGTGTTTTATTTATAATAAGTTCATTAAAGTTTGTCTAAGAGATATTCTTCTACATTTATTCGATCAATTCACATTACTTTTATAAATGAAAGTGCTTATGCTTCAATATTTCAGCTGAATCAAGAATATCGAAGAATATTTTAAGATCTCAAATATCTTCATTATTCCAGAAACGTCTTATAGTAAATCAAACTTCAGACACCCTATATATTACAGTCTGAAACATTACAACCCAAGAAACTATGTTTGAAAAATCAAAAGATATTAAATGAATAACAAAATCAATTTAATCTATTCTGTGACTTATTTCCGTTTCGTTAAAACATCGATACACTATACTATACTCTATTCAACTCATTTCCTTATCCTTATCTTCTGAGAATTCATCAAAAATTCATATGTTTTGAATTATATTGTAAAATATCGATTAAGGATATGTACGAAGAATGTTCCATGTTTTTCTCAAAAAAGCTGAATTTTTCTGTAACTGATGACAACAACTTTCTGAAATTTGTTTGTTGGTCATCTGGTGATATCTCAGTAAGAAAGAAGAAAAATTTGACTTTAGCGTGTTGAAAAATTTTATCACGAGTTTATTCATATTGGGAGGACAAACATATCAACATGTCATCAACAAAGTTATTTAGACTAGACTCAACATAACATGAATCCAATCCGTTGATTGATCGTTAACATGATCGTTAGAAATCCATTTAATTAAGAGAATTTTCGACTTTTAATGGCATTAGGATCAGAAAAAGGTACATCATATTGATGTTGATTAGCATTTTTTTGGTGTGGAAAATTTATTCTTTAGGTGAAAATGAAAAATCTATAGTTTTTCACAGCTATGCTACTTTGCCGATAATATTGCCAAAAAAACTTGTTCCATCTCTAGACGATTGTTACACTATCGGGTCGATTCTGATAGCATCTTGTTATAATATTGCTTAATCTACAACATTGTTATATCTATAAAATATAACAATATGATTCAGTAATTTCAAAATAACGAAAGAAAATTTTTTTTTTAAAAACTATTTTGGAGTATTTTTGGCGCTCTTGTTCACCCGAACAGAGTGCCTATCATTTTGCCCAAATGTCTGTTGTTTTGGAATATCGAGACGAAAATGGTCTCAATCGATTGGGTTCGACTCATATCTTCAGAATAAGTTAATTGCCCAAATATCTCGGTCAAGTTCGTTATTGGGTTAAATCCGTCGGATGGTTCAGTAGTTATGAGCATCTGAAATTTTGTTTCCTCAATAACTATTAGAATATCCATCCGATCAATTTTATACTTGAAATATTGTCGAGGGAGGCTAAAACAAAACGGCTCGCAGAATTTCGCAGAAATCGTCACGATAGAAAATGTTTTAAAAATTCTCAAAGAAAATTTTTTTAATACTCGATATCTCCTAAGACGTTTTTGGGATTTCAATGAAAATTTGTGTATATGTTGAGGTGATCTATATCTTACTCATCCTCAAATTTCATTGTCGTAACTTTTCTTCTTCTGAAGATATAATCATTTTTTTCATTTACTCAAGATAAGAAGAGAAATTTCATGAAATCCCCATAATTGTCATTGAACGATGGCCACCACAGATTGATTTCGGTTAACAAATGCCGGGCTCATTGATCAGTGTCAGTTGGCGTAATATTAATCAAAATTTTTCATAACAGAAAATCATAGAGATAGAATTCAATCTCGATGGCTGAAATATTATATTTTGTCAAAATTCAGAAAAGCACTGACGTAAGTTTTTAGGAGAAGGGAATTATAGTTTCGAACAAAACTAGGGGAAAATTATGAGTATTTTTTTTAATTTGAGGCATAGGATTGTTCATTCATTAGGCGTTCATATTCGCATCACATTGTCCCATAGTCCGGAAAAAGACTATGGTTAACCTAATCAGAATGCTTATAGATTTGTTATGGTTTGAATATTTACTCGCAAGTAGCTCAACAAGAGCGCCAAAGCAGTCTGACATCACGTCAGTACTTTCTAATTTTTTTTTCTAGATTATTGCTGTTATCACTGATATTATTCTCAACTCGGCCAAAATTACAGTAATTACAAAGATGTGAATTCTCAATGTTCACATAATATTTTCAAAATTCTTCTGGCTTGACGATTTCTATACGAAATTCTGCAAGCATATTTGGTCCGATCTCATTCAGATATCTCACAAGTTGCAACTCGATCCAATAGATACTCTAGCAGTCATTTAGAAATGCCGGATTCTCATAAGTCCTGAACCATTCGACAGATTTTCTCAAAAATGAACTAGCCGAGTTATTTGAACAATGAACCAATTCCGCATATATGGTATTTCTAGATAACCTCTTTTGGGAGATAGAGAATATACGACTGGCCGGACATAATCAAGTATGACCCTACATTCTTCATCAGGAAGTCAAACCAAATCGATTGAGGCTATTTAAGGCTTGATACTCAAAAAATACAGAGATTTGGTCGAAAAGATCGCTGGCTGCTTCATTATTATATTTCGAATATGCGAACAATCAAAACTCAAGATATATATTTTAATGAAAATCAATCACAAAATATTTTTTACCTCATAAATAAAATTAAAATCATATTATCCAATTTCTTCAAACATCCTCAAAAAGCCATCCCATTTTTGAACCGTCCGCAAAAAAACCGATCCTTGCTTGTGGGCAATTTGCGGAGGGAGCGTTCTCAAAAAGACCGATCCTTGCCTGGGCTAATTGCGGACCGTCCGCAAACAGGCCAAATGTCCCTGAAAGAACCAATTCGTGCTCATAAACGTCCCCTAAAAGACCGATTCGCCCTATATATATATATATATCAGAAAGGAGAACTTTTGAATAATCAACAAAAGTTAGGAGTGCCATTATGAACAACACTGGAAAAAAATTACCATTCAGAATAAGGCATCCAAAATGTGTAAATTGTAAAATCATCTGTTGAAAAGAGATCTAATTTTCATATTACTTTCAAAATCGATCTATTTTTCGTCTTTTCCCAGACTTGATTACTGTGAGAATTTTCTTTCCTCAGAAATACCAGATCACATAAGTGCATCTTCTTAAATTTTGGTGAAAATTTTTTGTACTGCGCAATTTGGGTAGACACGTAGATTCTAGATATCTAGATTGATATTCAGTTTAAACAATTGTTCTACTATATGGAGTTATTTTCTGTATTTTTTATATTTTTTTCGCTGACTACCATTTAATAAGCTCAATAATCTCCTTAGCTAATTGAAATTATTTACGTAAGTTTCCTATTCCAAAAAATCAAATGGCAAAGAGTGAATCTAGGACGTGCATACCAAAAGAGCTTTTTTTATATTTGTTTTTCCTTCGCCGATCCTGCACAGGAAGTCAATAAAACGGTATCTACCGAAAACGAACAACAAAACTTTAACTTGAAATTCCTTGATAGGGAAACGGATGCATATAGATATTCTTCCGTTTTTTGATGTGAAAGGTATGCATCTCACGTGTGTGGCAATTGCCTCACTTCCTATACAGGATATCTTGCTTGAAGGGCGTTTATGGCTTGCGAGAATATTCGGTTGTTCACCATGAATATATTTTTATACAGAGTGGCCATTTGAAAACGAAACAGACGAGATTACAGACGAAATAAATTCTTTCGGTAGGAATGCTCGGACAGGTCGATTTCTGTTTCGAGGGGGACAACTTAAGATGTAGGTTACGGACGCATAGAGCTTCAACCCTTGCTACTACAACCCTCACCCCCAAATTTTGAATAGGAAAGATGGGGTGAGTGATACCTCATTTGACAGGTATTTTTATACTGATTTCAGAACAGTAATTGTTTTTTCATTTTGTGCATTAGTTCTCGAAATACAGTAGCAAGGGTTGACGCGCTATGCGTCCGTAACCTACATCTTAAGTTTCCCCCTCGAAACAGAAATCGAGCATTTCTATCGAAAAAATTTTTTTCGTCTGTAATCTCGTCTGTTTCGTTTTCAAATGGTCACCCTGTATAGGAGTTTCCTTATTTATGTAGCCCGCTTCAGATATCTCGATGCTTTTTTACTGCAATAAGCAACAAGAAACAAACAATTCACTAACATGAAGACAAGATTTTTACCTAGGTTTTCAGTCAGTTCTCGACCAATTTTTTTCAGGGGAATTCATTTAGTGATTGTCAGTGAAATCTTTCTTGCACGCTTGTTTCATGTGGTAAACCGAACTATAATTTTGCTTGATGATGTTTTTTTCTTTTTCTGCTTCAACATAGAATTTGTCTGTTATGTCTAGACGATTTTTTGGTCTCCTGAAATTGACTGCCAACTGCCCCCCAATCTTTTGGCTATCAGCCTGGTGGTCTTCACCCTATCGGCGATTCTTTTCGTGCTATTTTGTCTAGTGATGTATCCAGCATCATATTAATGTGTTCATTAGATGCTATTCATTTTTTTTCACCCACTTTACCACACCACCGGCCCAGCTTTTTTGCCGTCCATGAGTTGTTATATTTTATATCAAAATATCCATTTTCAATGTGCTATCTACCTTAACTTATTGAAAAGAACATCAATTGATAAAAAAAAGTGTCTTCTTCTCATAATATTCTGTGGATCTGTAAGTATACACTTCTTTGTAGAAATAGGAACCGTCTATTCTCAAAAACTAAATTTTTGTATAAACAGAAATAGACTAATCCTTTCCCTCTTTGGTTTCTTTCTCCCAAAGCGAATCTAGGTTAGGATCATATCGATTAAACTATCCCAGTTTATCCGAAGTTTAGCTTTAATAATGAGGAAATTGTGTGTTTGACAACAAAGCTTATTATCGCTCATCTTTTGCTGATCCGAGGTTATTAATTTCGAAATATAATACCACACTTTCGAACTCTCCTAAATAAGCAAAAATTCAGAGGATAATGCTTTATTTCTAGACCAAACAAAATTGTTAATTTTGTACAAAAATTTGCCGAAAATCTTACATTTTTCTAATATTCTTCTGAAAGGGAAGCGAGTTGTAAAATAAATGAGCTGGAGAATAATTGCCAAGACACTATGTCTGCCCGGAGTCACAGGGAGTAACCTCAGACCATTGTATTCTCAAATAGAATTCCTTTTCTAATTAAATTTCGACATTGCCTTGTTTACTGTTTGATGGGGAAACATGGAGGAATTCTGTATAGCAAGCCTAGGATATTTTCCGTGAAACTAATTTCTTTTAACCTTCCATTATGTTGTATTCATTACTTCCAGTATTTCAGTGAGATTTTCCTCATTATTATCATTAAATCTACAAGTTTATCCATTTATAACTAATTTGTGCTTGTGAATATATTGCGATTCCTCAGATATGTACACACATATTATAAATAAAGAAATTGAATATATTTATCTTCAATCGACGAATAGAAAGTTAAGCTCTTTATCAAGAGTAGATAAGGATGTTATTTTTCTGGACAATGATCTAACCATAAAAATTTCTATGTCTCTTCTTGCTCGCTAATTCTGTAGATGCAATCTAAGAATCTCATTGAAAATGCTATTGTGAAGCAATGAAATAATCAGGAAATCAAGTAGATCTAAATTCAATATTGCATTTAATTTAAACGAATATAGAAATCATTCAAATTTAATTTCAATTGAATTCACCATGTCCAATCTCGGTTCAAATGTCATACGAAACCTAATCATAAAGTCAACAGTAAATTAAGTATTACCTTAACTGCTCTTGCACTCTCTTCTTTAAAATGATACAGTTTATTGAAGTATACAACAATCGCAAAGTATTTAAAGTCTAAGCAACTGTTCATGAAAACCATTGAGGTGTCGTTGATTTGACATTTGAGAATATTTATTTTTAAATGAAGGGTTTAAGTGATACAAATAGAATTGCATATTGATCTGAAGAGAAAATGTCAACCTAATGTATATATTCAATTAACCCAGTGAAGTCTATCGAATTTTCAAGGCCGAGAGATTAATAAGAAATGAAAGACGCTAAGTTGGTGATCTACAGACGCTCTTTCTAGTAAGAATCTCGTAAAAGTGTAGACCAATGAATTATTCTTGTGTTCACATAACATTCAAGAGTAAATTTGAAACATCTGTAAAAGTAACGGTCTCTTTGAATAAATTTTATGGTTCCACGATATGGATAACTGTACAGCACCGGATGTGAAATGATCGACGTTTAAACGTTGACATTGCAAGGTATCGAGTGAAATTGATGCTAATATATTGCTCTTTCACGAGAATGGACAATTTATAACTCTGAATTGAATTTTATTGATTTGAGATCATTCATGAGAATATACTTTTTTTTGGCTAACCATCTTGTTATCTCACAACAAGGACATTCAATTTGGCACTCATATTAATACCTCATTTGCAATATCAAACTGTGCAATTTTCATGACTTCGATGCACAATTTGGGCTTAAATGTCTTAGCACGTTATTTTATAAATAACAGAAACTGTCACACAAAACATGTTTATTAGTCTGTCTTAAGATACTTCCGCTCTTTCTCGAAAACCAAATACACGTAAAAACATCATTCCCTAGGATCGCAATGGCAAGACTGGTTATGAAATAAAAAATATTATACAGCTACGGAGGCCCAAAATACACCTAACAATGTTAATTTGGCAGCGCTGGCCAGACTGGAAACAAATCTGTAACGCGGGCAACATGATCAAACGTGCAAAACCCAATATGGAAGAATAAAAAATGTAAGCCACACATTGTTCGTATGGTGTTCGAATCAGTTCATTCGAAATCCATAGCATTTCAGGTATCGAGTGCGTCAACTTTATTGAATTCAAACTTTTCGGAGGGTACTGAATATTGCATTCGAATTTGATTATTTGACTGTACCTGTTTAG
The DNA here is from genome assembly GCA_030674115.1 of Micraspis discolor. NCBI lineage: Eukaryota > Metazoa > Arthropoda > Insecta > Coleoptera > Coccinellidae > Micraspis > Micraspis discolor. Next base: position 4,408,277 of record JARTUT010000873.1, read on the forward strand.
TAATCAAAGTAATATAACATCATCATTGTAGTAGGTATTATGCATTGAAATGAAATTGGGTGTAATTTATTTCCCGCATTTAGATTTTCATTTTGTTGACTTAATTTCATGTCACACCAGTTGAATCGATAAAATCTTTCCATAGAACTATGAAATAATGCTCAAATTAAGTCATAGAACTCAAAGATACAGTTTATTTGTTAGGTTCAAATTCATTGAGCGAAGAAGTTTTATTCCAGAGAGATTTCACTAGAAAATTGAGATTGTTATTCTGCTGAAAACTCATTATTGATATGTCCGAATCAAAGAACACCAGCATTAAAATATTAAGTTTGATATTCATCTGATAGAAGGCAAAAGAAGACCATCTAGATTTGTTGTGCTGGACCCGTTCGATTCTCTTGAAAATTTCGATATAATAATTAGGTGTCATTGTCAATTATTTCTGAAAATAGTAGTCAAGGTAGTAGCGTTTAATCAGAAATTCCGATTATACATTTACACAAATTGTGTTTGTCTCAGGGATGAAGAATGTACAACATTGAAATATTTTCATATAACATCAGGTACTGTATATCATACTGTATTCCAGTATGAAATGAGTGTTTTTTTTTTAAATAAAACACTAATTATTAAAGGGAAAGTGAAAAACATTTCATTCAAAGTATTGGCCAATGTTTTCTACCACTTTTCAGGAAATTTGTGGATACCACGTCAATAAAATTGTTCGTCTTTTGAAGCAAACCAACCAGACAGCCAATTTTCGACCTTTTCGTAGGAATCAAAGTGCTTCTCAGCCAATGCGTGTCCCATCGATGAAAACAAATGATAGTCGGAAGAAGCCAAGTCTGGTGAATACGGCGGGTTGGATAGCAGCTCCCAGCCAAGTGTTTTGATTATGTTCTGCACCAGCTTTGCTTTCTGTGCAGGTGCATTATCATGGAGCAAAATTACATTGCCTTGTCTTCTGGCCCATTCTGTCGTTTCTCGATCAATGCATGATTTCACAAGTTGTTGATGTGATAACTCAAAGACCTTGAAGGATAGAGCAAGCATATTCAATATGAATAGTGTGTCCTGTTGTTTGAAACCTTCTGCAAGTTTTGGATTTTTTTTGGATTATCCATCACGAAGCTACAAGCAAACAACAATTTTTTTTTATAAAAATTCGATACCCTGTATCTTTTGAACGCAGCCGAATTTCTAAAAATGGTTTGAAAAAAAGTGTTTCTTCTGGCCCAAATTAATGTATTATTCATTATCTGTCAACTGTATGGAATGTAGTGGTCGTAGATAAGTTAAGTTTGAAGTACAATGTTATTTGTTTTTTTGATCTATCTGCTTTTATTGACCTACTTGTTCGTATTCATCTATCTGCTTCTATTGATGTACCCGCGTTTTTTTTTGTTCTACGGGCATTACTAGTAATAACAGTCAATTATCTGACTAAAACTGGCTTGTTCATCCTAAATAGAGATCGGGAGGAATTGATTGAAATGATCCTTGGCAATGATAATTTGAGTTGAGTCTTCGTAAATGGTACATGTACATGTGAAGCTAAGTATTTTTTAATGTATAAATACATCAATTAGACGTTTGACTATCAAAATATACGATATCTGTAGTATAAAATGGTTTACCACATATTGAAAATAAATAACTTCTAATTTTTCTCTTCTTCATTTTCTTTGTTGTCATGTCATCTTATGTTTCTCTTCGTGTTATTTCATGGATGCCTCAGTAAGCAAAATTCAAGAGTTTAGATTCTTAAACTCAGGACATCCCAAATTCTTTGCTGTTGTAGAAAGATAAAACTGACCTCAAAAGTTATCGGAGGAAAGACAAAAATACTTACCTGTATTTTGTTTCACTGATCAATGTATAGAAAAGAGGCGAAAAACCAACCAAAGATGAATAAGTCCAGAATACTGCAATGTACCGTTCTACTGCTGAGTGCGTAATCAGGTTGTTATATCTCAGAGGTCTGGCAAGGGATGTGAATCGGTCTACTGCTATGGCCACCATTACCAAAACGGAAACGCAACATAGGGTTATAGCTACACCATAGCTGAATAAACATTTGGTATTCGATGAACTATATGCTCCACCAAGTTCCAAATACATTCCTATGGGCATGAACATACCTGGAAAGAAAATGAGAAAATGAATGGCTATTGATGATTTGAATGAGGACTGAGGACTGACATCTATGCATGTATCATTTATTTATATCACACTAGCTTTCTACCCGCGGCTTCACCCGCAGTATACAATATATATATTGTCGTCATCGTCGGTAATACAGTGGGACGGTATTACAGTATTCAGAGTTGAAACTTCATTAAGGTTAGATGGAGTTGAACTAGAGACCGATTTTTTGACAAACAATTTTTTATCTTTCGGAAAAAATGTTTTTTTAATAAAAAGTATCCTATGTTACTTCTTGTACCTTTAAGAGTGTATGTATAAATTTGCATGATGATTGATTAAGTAGTTTCTGCGTGAAAGCGTAACAAACAAACTTAATTTCGCATTTATATTAGTAGTATGAAGTATGATTAGTCAAAGAGTCCTGGGCTTAGGTAGTGAATCAACATATTTTGTCGAAGTTCATTTTTATTCTTCAATATAATCGCTTTTTAGAGTGACAAGTATTCCGATGCTCCTCTGTTTTTTTGTAGCACGTGCAAAACAACATTTTCTTCGGTAATCACTTTATCATCTGAGTCGAATTTTCTCCACGTTTCTCCCAAAAGTTAGTAGTCACAAGGGGTAAGATCTGAGGAAACTGCACTACTGTTTTGACAGTTTACATTGCTCAAAACACAATTATAAGAAGGGCTCATTGAATCAACTCATCAAAATGGTAATGAAGTTCTAATAGAATTTCCCCAATTTTCGAATTTCATCAATAAAAGCCTCTGAGGCTTTTTATTGAAAGGGTTAATCATAACAATTTCCTCATCAAGATTACCAATTCACTTGGAGGATTCTTATTAGTAGCCTATTCATTCCCTCCCCTTATCTTTCTTTGAACTTTCCGACGTCTAAGGATAATGCATATCTTCCGAATTCAACATTCCGGTATTTCCTCACAATCCTTCATTAATCACAAGGAACCTCTCTTGGAGCAGGAGCTCCTGGCGCCTATAATTTCCTATAATTTTTTTTATATTTTCTGGTCTGCAGTATGTTTGGAAATATCGAATTTCTTACTGAGGACTTCAGTAATTGAGTAATCGACTGGTCTTATCAGATTTTGAGTCCAAAAGGGATTTATAATGGGTTTTCCAATAGCGGCTTGACAACTTTGAATCTAAATAAAACACAAACCATTTGAGATATTTCAAAAACGTTTTTATTTGCTTGTAGTAGAAACATAACATTTATGAACGGAACTTGACTTTGTTCATATGGCCATCACGGGCCCGTTTGCAGCGGTCATTTCTCTGGGCCCAATTTTCGATGACTCGGCCACACATTTCAGCCGAAACGGCCGCTATTTCGCGTTCAATGTTGTTTGAGAGCTCTTGCAATGTCGTCAGCTTGTTGGTATAGATCAGTGACTTGATGTAGTCCTAAAGAAAATCGTCCAGATGCGTCAAATCGCACGAACGAGGCGGCCAATCGACGGAGCCGTTTCTCGAAATTACACGCTCATCAAATGTCTGCTTCAATAAACCGATTGTTACGTGTGCTGTGTGACTAGTGGCAGCGTCCTGTTGAAACCACATGTTGGCCAAGTCCATACCTAGCAATTGGGGCCAAAAAGAATTCGTTATCATGGCATCAACGTCACGATTGTTGGCATCAACGAAACAATAAAGTACAATGATGCCGCCGGTGTGAAGACCGCACCGAACCGTGATATTTTCGAGATGTAATTGAGTCTCGTGAATCACGTGTGGATTGCTGCCTGTCCAATAACGCATATTTTTTTTATTGACAAAGCCACTGAGCCAAAAATGAGCTTCATCACTGAAGATGAATCTGGAAGTAATGAATCTGGAATAAATGAAACCGATTTTTAGACGCTCATAACTACTGAATCATTGGACGGATTTGGCCGGATATCATTATCGTACTCGTGTGAGTTAATCATCTCTTTGACCTACTCTGAAAATTTCTGCTCTCTAGCTCATCCGTTGGGACGTAATCATGCTCACGGATGGACAGAACCGATTTCATCAGCGAGTCGATTGATATCACTTTTACCCGAATATTAAAAAATACGGACATTTTGGCAAATCTATAAGCACTCTGTTTAGGTGTACAAGAGCGCCAAAAACGAAATGACATGAAAACTTGCCAGTAATATTTTGAAGGTTGGCACTTTTGAGAAATTATATGGTTATTTTGTTAGTGGACTTTTGATAGTCAGGCCTATGATTTATTGACCGATGTGGTATAAGGCCCTTTTGGACACACAATCTGATGGGCTTATTCGCATCCTTGCGCGGAATAACTGAAGATTGTCGTGTAGGAATTTTGATTAAAACTTGTCCACTCTTTCCAAACTTTTGAGAACCATTTCGTATGCATTAGATGCTGTGAAAAAATTTGAACCGAAAAAAGTATTAAGTTAGCTTAATTAGTCGCAAGAGCAGATGATGAATCGGAAATTTAATGAAAACCCATCAAAATGAAGGAAACAAACTGTTGAAGCTACAAATATATAGCTTTCATTTAGCATGTCTATGAAACACTCAATATATTCATGAATAAAATTCCTTATCAAGCTACGTCAATGACAATGAGTCCATACGTGTGACACTGGTAGCGTGACATTCATTCTAATTATTTATTAATATTCAACAGTTGGTGGATTGTGCTATCGAAGATAATGATATCGATTTACTGGAATTAAATGGTGGCTTTTTCATGAACACTTGTTACTTCTATAAAAGTGGTGCTGTGTTTGCTTGGTTTGTCGAAATAAGTAAAGAGTAAATAAAGGATTATTGATCAATGAAAATCAGAAATATCAGCTCAAGTCTCAATTGATGTAGATGTTTTATGGGGCCCAAATTTTTAGTTTAGTTACCTACTTATACGTACAGAGTAGTCCAAATTTGACACTTTTGGTAGAAACTACGGATTCGTGAAGGAGTTAGAGAAAAACTAGCCGACATGCAACGATTTTCGTGAAAAAATTAATAACGCAAACCACACAGTGATATCTTGAGTTGTTCGAAAGATACAAGGTATTTTTCAATATTGTGTATTTCTGATCCAATCTCTTAACTTGTTTATTTTGAATATTTCTTCTGTATCATAAAACCGTTTTTTCTCTTATGGACCACCCTATATTCGTTTAAATATTCATGTCTGAAATGAAATTCTCTTTCTAAATAAATGTAAGAGTAGCCATGTCTGAATATGAAACAAATAACTATGTCTATGAGTACTGTCAAACAACTATTATTGAATGCAGTTTGCTTTACAAGGTTTGTTTGCTCCCTTGAAATGAGTGTTGAACAAACTAGAATATTTATCTACCTGTTGATTCAACAGATATAAAAATTACGAAAAATGTGATATGCTGAAGTGTTATTGGGAATCACATGAAGATGATCAATCTTCATTTTAGGCGATATCCTGAAAGCAGACAACTGTTTAAGGATATGGTCGCTAGATTGCAGCAAAACCTAGTTAATGGCGGATTTTTTAAATATACAGAGTTAGAAGAAATAACAGTTTTGGGGTGAATACAAAACCAACCCAATATTTCACTTCGCAAAATGCAGTTGAATACAGGCATTACAAACACTATAGTAAAGAGAACTAAAAAAAAATAAATTCAATCCGTAGATAAAACCACAAATAACTGCCAAATGAATTTTATCAATGATATTTAGAAAACCAGTGGTCAAAGACTCACCCTGTATATATAGCTTCAAACAATCCGTAAATGCTTTACATTATTTATAGGACACACCAATGCAAGTAGAAGCTTTATCTACTCATAGAGAACAATATTTCATCTATAAACTAGCAGCGTGAGTTATAATAACATACTAATTCTTAATAAAAATTCTTAATAAAAAGAAAAGATTCTTGGAAATATTTACGAAATTGATAAAAAAAGGTTGGATTGATTTGGAGCTCTACTTCAGACATCAAAGAAATGTTTCAACCATAAATTTCCTGATTTGCGTTGTTCTGAATATACTAAGCATCGGTTTCGAAAAACATTAATATTTTAATATTTTCTTACGCACTGCAATTCTCGTCTATATGTATAGATCGCGTAATATCACAATTCATATTGCGTGTAGTACGGGATTATTGCCATTTGAGTAATTTTGAATCATTTTAATCAAATATTCTCATGAATAATAAGTTAGATGAATTCTAATATTTAAGTAGCTGTTATAGTCATCATAAAATCCCATCTTGAAGTGTTGAATATGAGGAAAGGTAAAAACTTCAAGACTTTTCATTTTATGACTCATTTTATGACTCATATTTATTTAATGTCTTATGCCTCTCAATACTGCTCATAATATACAATTTTACTAGCTGGTTATGGGTCAAAAGTTTTGAACCGGACCTCGTTTGAATTTATCTTTAAAGTGCTGTCATAAAAAGATAGTATCATAATTAGTACTCACCAATACCTAAGTCGGAGGTAGCTAAAGACATAATCAGGTAGTTGCTTGGTGTTCTAAGCCTCTTGAATCTGTACATGGCAACGAGAACCAAGGAGTTCCCGATCAGAATCATCGGCGAAAACAAGAAAACCAACATCACAGCTATGGTAACTGCAAGTGGAGACGTCAGCCTGGTGATTGTCTTGGTAATATTGACATCACTATCAGATATGTTATCGATGGGTAATTCACCGATGTATATATTATACAGCAATGCTTGATTTGTGTTATTGAAAGACGCCACATCCATAGAAACATTGATGGTACTATTATTGAAACTAGCTCATTGAACACAATTGATGAATTCTATATTGACTAAATCTGCTACTGTTGGTGCTAGGACTATTCTTGGCAACATCGTCCTAGAGGGGACACATCTGCAAAAGAAAGGATTTTATTGGCTATGCAGAAACTATTAAAACCATTTCCTTATTTATTTAAAAGAATTATTTGTTTCTCATTTGTAAACGTCAGTTTCCAAAAACACAATATTAATCAAGAAAGTTTATTTTATCAAATCACTAACTTGTAAAACTGACAGTTAACTTGTAAAATTTTTACAAGTTAATAGTATTATTTACATCAGAAAGTTTTGTTTTATTGTCATATATGTTGAAAATCATGGTACAATTGTTATATCCAGTAACACCGATTTTTGATGATGAAAGAGTAGATACTGATGATGATCTGTTGGCTCAGAAACTGCTGAACTCGAGGACTGCAGAACATTTGTACTCTCCTTACTACCAAATAATTTGCTAGACATTTCGATTTTTTTGTTGACCGAAACATCGACATAACTCATCGCAATTTCGGTGCTCTTCCACCGTCCTGCACGCTTTAGTGCTAAAATATCTCCACCCGAATCTGCAACCATAGTGGCTCCAGTTCTGCGGAAAGAGTGGTCGGTGTATAACTCTGGTTCTTTTAAACTTGAATATTTCGCTATTTGCTTTGGGACACCACCAATAGAGTGCTGGCCAGCATTAAGGGAAATGCACTTTCTATGCCGGTATGTCAAAAAAAATCTTGGGCTTTATGTTCCAGGAGGCCGAAGATTTACATATATTCTGTATAATGTGCAGGGATTGAAGCTGCAGCCATAATCAGTTATGGTGAATTTTCTTGTTGTTAAATTTTTTGTTTGCCGCAATGTCACAATAACTTCTTTTCCCATATCTTCTACATCAGTCATGTTTAAGGAGAGAATTTCGTCACATCGACATCATTCAGAAATCCCAAATATTGTAACAATTTTTGCCAGCAACCACTGGTCATCAGGAGCATGTGAAAGAAATTGTTCAGCCTCATCTTTACTTAATACCTGGACCATTTTTGGCGTATAACGCTCATTTCTTCGTTTCAGAAACGCTATTACCTGAACGTCATATTTTTCAATAAATTTTTTAAGGAAAACAAACACAATATCGAAAGGTATATGCGCAATGCAATATTAACATTTGGGAAACTTGACACAAGTTTATCCTTTATTTGTAATTTGATGAGATCCGTTATAGAGGTGGTTTTGGGGTACAAATTTGAAAAAATCAAATACTCATCAACAAAGTTTTCTTCTAAGTCAGACGGATACACTTTTATCAGAGCTTGAGCCTTAACCTTGATAATGTCCTCGGTCAGTGTATTATCCGTAAGAAAACTAAATGTGTCATAAAGGCTGGTATACGCAGTGCGTCTCTTTGTCATTTCAGCGCAAAGCACATCCAGAACAATAAAAAAAACATTAATCTTAAAGGAATCTTTGGCACTGCGAGAGGGAGTCTCATCTGGCCCTTCATCGAACTGTCGTTTTCTCTTACGAACTCTAGTTTCGGATTCTTTAAATTCTGAATCTGGTGCAAGGGCTTTTGCCTTAAGATAATAGCTATTATACATGTCCTCAGTTCTGCAGTGAGATAAATATTGAATTAAACTGTCGTAAAGTCGCACCATCGTGTTAAACTCGATGCCAGGTTCTTGAAGAGATTTATTTACAATATCGACGTGTTTTAGTAGATCTTCCTAAATAACTGTGAGTAATACCATCTCCAAAGTATTCATTTGATGGATAGGTTTGTGCCTCAATCACTGTTGTAGGTTTCATACCTTCATTAGTTGAAATATTTGTAAGAATACCACGTATATCATCATAATGGGCACATAATGTTTTTACAGCCTCATAACGTGCTGACCATCTGGTCTCTGAAAGTCTTTTTACAGAAATTTTACTTCCCAAAGACCTTAGTTTAGACCATCTTTGAGGGGACGCTGCAAAGAATTTGTAGAGCGATTGCAAAATTTCAAAAAAATTTACAGCTTCTAAGCAGCTTTCTGCCGCCGCTGTGCCAACTAGATTAAGACTATGAGTTCCACATGGTACCCAAGTGGCTGCTCTGTTGATTTCCCTAAATCTAGTTTGTACTCCCGAAAACACTCCGCTCATATTAGCCGCATTGTCATGTCAAGACTGACATCTGCAAAATTTTGGGTCTATTCCCTGATTTTATAAAACTGAAATTAGAGTGTCAAAAAGATACTTGGCATCATGTTTTTCTATTTTAACAAACATCAAAAATCGTTCATATATATCTCCAGTTTTTGAGACATATCTAATAACTATGGAGAGTTGATCCATATGGCTAACGTCAGGTGTAGAATCCACAGTGATTCCATAATACTTGGCTTCTTTGATTTCTGTAACTATTTTTCCAATACTTTTGACCCCAGTAAAATTATTAGTTCTTCATACGTTGTGGAGGATAAATATGATGATATGATGAAATAATGTTATTATACCGCATCATCACATTTTCGGATTTATATCTACAACAAAATTATTACTTAATATTAGCGGTCAATTTCAGTTAAAAAATATTTATTATTTCGGGGCCTACGCTGCTGGAGTGCCTAAGGCCTACGACACCCTTAATCCGGCCCTGCAGTTACCCCAATCACACTATTTTTGTTTTGTCACTTTTTGAAGTCGTCGTATTCTCGATCGTACCTTGAAGCTCAAGGAGGTAACTAACTCGCCTTCGGCTCGTCAGTTATATCCTCCATTCGCCAGTGAAAACCCTCATACCTTGCCAGTAATGTTATATACTATATCCGGGATATGAGGGAAGTGATCATCAATCAATTTTGTCAGTTAACAATTGGTAATTTTTGTTGACTATTCTGTATGATTGAACTAAGATTCCAAAGCAGTGGCATAGACCGAGCAATGGTCTAAGGTCATGCAAAATTGAAGTTGATATTTCAAAAATGAGTGAAATATCCCTTTATCTATATCAGATCAAATTTGAGAATTCCTCCATTTCTAAAAATGATTTATAACTAAAAAAACCATTGAAGATAGATAAGGGGAAGAAAGAGTTCATTAATTTAATTTTTTCAAGGAGAATCTCAAAAATATAGAATACCGAGCGTCCCATTTAAAATAACAAAAATGTTGACAAATTTGCATACATTTGGCAATACAGGAAATCTGAAAGTATTTAAGAAATGTACATTTCGTAAATTTAATATGTCAGACATCCGATATATATTTTCCTAATAAATTAGAATAATACCAATTTGTCTTCAACCAAGGAAGAATAACTTCAGTTTTTTCTCGTAAACGAGAAAAGAAATCAGAAACCCTATTACTGTCGGCAGAGAACCTCATCAAACAAGATCAAATATTATTTCTGGTAAGTTGACACGAATCCCAGTAGAAACTGGAAATCGTGATCACCCAGGTTTCGTTTCATTCCGCTGCGGGCTTGCGAATTCCCAAAATACTAGTCCGAAACTAAGTGGGAGTTCTTGTTTTCTTAATGAAACAAAAAGCGTCCTTTTCCCTAGACTACAAAAGTGTCCTTTGTCGACCTAATACTCCTTCCTAGAATCCTCTTTCATCGTCTCAAAGAATGCGCACTGGAGTGTTCATATCGAATTCCAGCTGCATGCCAGACGTCGAAATGTGTCTGGATGTGACAAATTATCCCCTTCAGATATTGCTCTCATCAGCATTAGAATCGAATGCGAACACGCGATTGCTCATCTTGTAAATCATTGCGTTTCGAATTGGTTCCTGTTTAATTCTGTTATACCCTCTGGCTCTGGGAATTGCAGAGCTGCCTTTGAGACTCCTGTTATATTGTACCCATATAGTATACATATAGTGAAACCACAAGGACACAAGGTTCACATTCTACGGATGAAATTGTGACCGGAAAAGGCCATATATTTTCAAATTAAGAACAGGATATATTAGATAAACCGGTTTGAAATAAACGTGTGAAAATAAAACACTAATTATTAATGGGAAAGTAAAGAACATTTCATCCAAAGTATTGGCCATTGTTTTCCACACATTTTGACCACCTTTCTGACAATTTGTGGATACCATGCCGATAAAATAATACGTCTTTTGAAGCAAACCAACCAGACACCCAATATTCGACCTCCTCGTAAGAATCAAAGTGTTGCTCAGCCATGAAAATCCATCCCATCCATGAAAACAAATGGTAGTCAGAAGGAGCCAAGTCTGGTGAATACGGCAGGTGGGGTAGCAGGTCCCGCTATGTGTTTTGATTGTATCCTGAACCGGTTTTGCTTTGTGTGCAGGTGTATTGTTATGGAACAAAATTACCTAGCCGTGTCTTCTGGGATCTGGTCGTTTCTCGATCAATGAATGGTTCAAATTGATCATTTGTTGTCGGTAGCGATTAGTATTAACGGTTTCAGGAGGTTTTGGGAGCTCGTGGTACACCACACCTTCGTGGTCGAACCAAACACACAGCATTGTCTTCTTGCCGAATCGATCTGGTTTTGCAGTCGATGTTGATGCTTCTCCCGGATTAACCCATGATTTTTTCCATTTAGGATTCTAAAAAAGAATCCATTTTTCATCGCCAGTAACAATCCAATGCAAAACCAATCTTTCGTGTCTTTGAAGCAAAATTTCACAAGTGTTTTTTCGGTTTTCCATCTGTTTTTCATTTAATTCACGTGGCACGCATTTTGCACACTTTTGGATCTTTCCCATAGCTTTCAAACGGTCAGAAATTGTTTGTTGTGCAATATTTTACATTTCAGCCATTTGCTTTTGATTCAAAGTGTCAACTCTATCCAATATCGTTTGCAATTCGGCGTCTTCAAACTTTTTTGGTGATCTTCCACGTTCTTCATTTCTTACATCAAAATCATTATTTATGAACCGTTGAAACCACCTTTTACATGTTGTTTCTGATAGAGCATGATCACCATATGGCTCGACAAGCATTCGATGCTACTCTGCAGCACTTTTCTTCAAATGAAAGCAACAAATTGATGCATTCCGCAAATCATCACTTTCTGGTACAAAATTCGACATTTTTAACTCGATAAAATAGTATGATGTTGTCTGTTCAATGACTTGATGTATACTAAATGTTTCACAGATGTCAAAGCGAACAAACAAAATTAAATAAAGGCTCGATCACAACAAATGTTCCTTATTGAGACATTTGTATCTGGATGTTCACTTCATACTGGTATATCTGGTATTCTACACATTTTTAGGCTTTTTGGCTGAAATTACAGATATTGAAGCCAAAGAATTGCTTGCATTTTTTCTAGAACCAAGCGCTTTAGAACACATACAGCATAGAAACTCGAAGATTGAAAAATTAAACGTCAGGTATAGGTAATACTCAAAAATCCAGACATTAAAGCCCAAGCGGAGATATCTAAGGAATGGTGGAAAGTAGTGAAATGTATTAAAGAATTTAATGGGCCCAGCTGCTGAAGACACCAGAGGCCACCTGAAATTGGAAAACGGCAACACATAGGCCGGTTCGCTGGCAAATAGAATATCTTGTATATTAAATTCTGCGGCTGTATGCCAGACATCTAAATGTGTCTGGATGTTACAAATTATCCCTTTCAGATATTGCTCTCATCACCATTAGAATCGAATGCGGATTCGCGATCACTTATCTTGTAAATCATTGCGTTTCGAATGGAAACTTGCTGAATTTCGTTGAACCCGTCTATCGAGTCTTATCCATCACACCTGCCAACCCTCTCAGTGTAATGAGATTCTTACCCATGAGGAAGAATTGAAAGATGGTTCATTTTATCAGTCAGCCTTTTCAGTTGGATGGAAATAGTTTATTGCAACACTGAAGATGGTTTTAGAAAACTCGTACATATTAATTGTTGTGGAAACCGATCTGTATACATTTTGTTCGATAAAAGTATTTATGGACAAACAGAAGGCGTACAAAGGAAGCGAGAAAGATTGATCTCGAACAGATGCAGGTATAAACTTGACAATATCAAACGAGTTATGTATAAGGGCTTCGTTTCCTTTCATGGCCTTAGGTAATATAATATCTTCACGATATGTTAAACAAATATGGTTCAGAGAATTTCGAAATATCGATGGAAACATATAGTTCGTTCAAGATATATTGTCATCAAAGCAAGGCTTGAAAGCGAAGTCAAAATTATATTTCTGGCTATCTATAACAAAATACAGAAGTGGTTTGGGTTCGAAACACAATAATAAATTAAAACCTCGTTTTTCCGACTTTATTACATAAATAACTGATTGAAGACTGAAATATACCTGTTATACCGGTATGAAGTGAGCGTCAAGATATAAATGTCTCGATAGGGAGCATTTGTTGTGAATGAGCCCTTATTTTTTTTGTTTGCTATGATATCTGTGAAATATATTTAATATACATAAAGTCATTGAACAGGCAACATCATATTTTTTCATCGTGTTAAAAATGTCGAATTTTGTACCAGAAATTGATGATTTGCGGAAAGCATTAATTTTTTGCTTTAATTTGAAGAAAAGTGCTGCAGAGTCGCATTGAATGCTTTTGGAGGCTTATGGTGATCATGAATGAATGATCAAGGAATGAAGAACGTGGAAGACTACCAAAATGGAAAACCGAAACAACATATGTGAAATTTTGCTTCAAAGACACGAAAGAAAATCGGTTTTGCATCGGATTTTTAGTGGCGATGGAAAATTGATTTTTCTAAATGGAAAAATCATGGGTTGTTCCAGGACAACCATCACCATCGACTGCAAAACCAGATCGATTCGGCAAGAAGACAATGCTGTGTGGGACCAGGAAGGTGTGGTGTACCACGAGCTCCCAATACCTCGTGAAACCGTTAATACTGATCGCTACCGACAACAAATGATCAATTTGAACCATGCATTGATCGAGAAACGTCCAGAATGGGCCAGAAGACCCGGCAAGGTAATTTTTCTCCATGACAATACAGGATACAATCAAAACACTTGACTGGGAACTGCTACTCCACCAGCCGTATTCACCAGACTTGGCTTCTTTCGACTATATTTTTTTTTAATCGATGGGACATGCATTGACTGAGCAGCACTTTGTTTCCTACAAGGAGGTCGAAAATTGGGTGTCTGGTTAGTTTGCTTTTAAAGACGAACAATTTCATTGGCGTGGAATCCACAAATTGCCAGAAAGGTGGTCAACATGTGTAGAAAACAATGGCCGATACTTTGAATGAAATGTTTTTTACTTTCCCATTAATAATTAGTGTTTTATTTTCACAAGCTTATTTCAAAGCGGTTTATCTAATATATCCTGTTCTGAATTTGAAAATATATGCACCCAATCACCAATGTATTTCAACCAAACATTATTGTTGATAGCCTGAAAAGAATTGACAAAGTTCAAGAAATCTTTATAAATAATGAGGTACAATTAAAACTGAATACTCTACTTGATGCATGATGAAGAACATTTTGACCACACTCATATGATCGTCAATATAATTTCAGATGAGCTATTTCCCCTGAAAAATTACTTTCCTGGAAATACATAAATCAGATAAGACTAAAACTCAGCATGTTTCTATTTAATCAATTTCTGAACTTGTTGACCAAGGAAAAATGTTGTGAATAATTTCACATATTTCATAAGAGCACTAATCTGCGGAAATACTGAAACCAAAGATTAACTCTTCCACCAAGTCGCTCAAGGTATGAACAATATGTATATATGAAAATTATCGACTATTCTTAAGTGAAGAATCAAGGACAGCAGTAGCAAGTGTCCGAATTCAAGAAAATAAGGGTTTCTATGGGTTCAAGAAAGTTCCATATTTCTATACTGATCATTCATTTTATTTAAGTTTGAAGCATTTTCTCAAATAATTAATTTTCTACATTACAGCCAGAAAATATTTCCAATCTTTTTACTCGAACTAAACTAAAGTAGATGTTCCGATTCATTTATTGCGGCTAATCAGATTATTTTGCGATCTCGAATCGAGACAGTTTTATATTTACCACAGAGCAAAATAAACAGAACATCATATTTTTAGGGTTGAAGAGAATTTGCGAGGGAGCAAGTCGAGAATTCCCTTGTTTGCCATTTTTTCTGTTGTTTCTCTTGGTAACAATTATATCAAGAAAATAATGAATTATTTCTCGAAAGGGAGCAATAGAAGGTTATTCAGAGATTTCAGGTTTATTCAGCAAGATAATTTTATTGTCGGTAAAACTGCTCACTTCTACACATAAACACAATTGATCCAAATTGAAGGATATGAGTATATCATTCTCTAAGGACTGATACACAATGTTAGCAAGGAAGAACGCATGTGTTTTACATGGGTACAGTCAAAATAAGTGAGAAAAATATTTCATTACATTGGATTACTCAATAATAGATGTTATTTTTTTAGTTAAAAAAAGAACTGTGATCTTTGCGGGCCATATGACATTGTGGGGTCGAAATGCATGAATCAATCCTCTTCCGAAGTGAGACTAAAGCGTCGGTCACCATCTGTGCAGGAATTTCAGTTACTACTATACTCATTTCCTCTCACAAATCCAGGAAGGTTCCAGAAAAAAAGTCGTTGAATATGTGAATGTGACGCTTTTAATCCACAGTAGCCCTTTGTCGTCAGTCTCAAAGGATTGTTCATTCATTGGGGCGATTCTATCAGTAACACACTATTCCAGAGTTCGGAAAAATACTTTAGAACAAGTGCGCAAAACTCCTGGCCTTACATCAGTGCTACTACACATTTTCTATTTCACTTTCACCGAGAAATACTTAGGATCGAAGCATTTAATTCTTCAAGATAGCTTACACTCAGTGAAAGTCTCAAGGTTAAATTTCTAAAGTCGTGAAATTTGTCGTTCTATTGAATGAAAATAAAAGCATCGAAAGCCACCTGAGGATACCCTAATACCAACAGCCGAAACCTAATATAATTGAGTCAAAAAAGAACACGGTGAAAATTGAATCAACATTATTTTTCCTTGAAGTGATTTATAATGACCAGAAAGTGGAAAGGAGGTGTGAAACCAAGGCAGAGAGAAACCAATTATGTTCACACCAATTTAATATGAAGAAAACTGAAAACGCTTTCCGATCGATGAAATCCGTTCGCTAAATGCTGTGTGTAGCAACCCCATAAAAAGGTGGTGTGAGGGTTCAAGGTGAGTCCGATTTCGTTGTTTGACCCCCGAAGAGAACTTTCCTTCGGTGAATGACCCAATAACATATTTCAATTATCTCTGATAGTCACGTAAAAGGAAACGTTATCGTACTTTTATCTTTTCCTATTCTCACGTTCTTAATCGTTTCAGAAATCAGAATATCTTGTTCGCTACATTTCACGTGGCGCTGATACGTGTTGTCTACATTTTGAAAGAGCGATACGATAGAGGAAATCTTCGAGGTTTTTCCATAGATATAGGGAACTCCTATAAAAACATGAAAGTGCATCAGTATTAAATGACTCGAGATTAATGGCTCTCGAATGGAGAAGATCCATCTGCGGCGTAATCGAGTATATAACTTTCTTGAGATTACTTATAATATCTACAGGGTTGCGGATGTAAGAAAAAATTATTTGAGGGAAAAAAGAACTTATCCTCCACCTCCACACAAGGGCATACTAGGAGAAATCATCAATTCTATCTTTCAAAAGCATATCGAAGAAGAGGAGTTCTGACTTTTCTCGACATTTCATCATTCAGCGGATTTATCAACGCCTTCTTGAAGTGAAGGGTCAACTAAGACTGGAGCAAATAATCCAAAAATGTCCCAAAAGCAAGCATCTGATGAAAGCAATATAGTTACACTTGCTCAGTATCCAATTACTTATATACAGTACTTCTTGGAGCACCAAAGAAATAGCAGAAGTTATGGCCAATTTAAGATCACAATTTTCAACACAAAATTTGAAACACCCTGTGATGATATTTTTGAAATCCAAAAGATGCATGACATTTTCACATCCTTCCTTTTCGATATTGTGAAAACGGTTTACGCTCAGGATATTTAAAATAAGAATAATGAACATATTACTGACTGAACATATTTTACTTTTTTTCCAGTTTTTTCTGGATATTTTGAAAACTATTCGATTTAATACAATGGTTTTAGCAGAAATGTATTCACTAATGAATACTCGATCATACCAGGAATGGAAAAGTTGAAAAAAAAATTTTTCGTCGAATTTATTTTCACTCCCTGTATAACCGTTTTTAAAGTTTTTGGGCTTCGAAAATATTTTAGCTCTGTAGAGAACTTCGAACAATATCATAATCCCAATTTTCAGATTTCAAATATGTCTAGTTCTCCAGAAACGTCTAATAGGCACTCGAACTTGAGACACCCTGTATATCCTGAAAAATGATATTTTTTTAACTAAGTTTATATTTTCAATTTTATTGGTGATCTTTTCGACCAATCATCAGTTCCATGTGTACCCTTCTGAAAGTGAACTGACTAATTTGGTATAAAGAAAGGCATACAATTCAGGTTTGATTCTTGGATATCGAATAACAATATTCCTCAGTATTGAGTGATTGTAAAATTATGAGAAATATATATTGAGAATAGCTCCTAAAATAAATAATCTATACATAATGAAATTGAAAATGGTACCTAATCAAATGGACTTCGCATAGTAAATTTTTAACCGTTGAGTTCTGTAAATCGAATGGTCCAAATAAGTGAGGCGCTGTATACAGCCCTTTGTTCCAATTTTTTTACTACCAATAAATAGTTCAATGTCTAGTGAATACGCTGACAAATCGAAGAATTTCCTATTGTTTTCTCTAAGAACATTTTCTTCATAATTCCAAATGATCCAATAAAAAAAGGAAGTAAACAACGAAATAAGTATAATCCCACCGCATTTCCTCGTCCAGATATAAATTCTGTGTTTACGACGGGGACACATAAAACGAACTTGGGTGAACTTTTCATTTCGTTATTGGTTTTAATGGCAACGCCTTGAACTCCGCACTTCCTGGATTTATACCCCAGCTCATTTAATTTTTACAATGTACGTACCCACTTAACTCCCGGTAGTGAAAAGTTTTGATGCTCCAAGGCCGACTCCACGGAGCTCGGTTGCATTATTAATGGAGTGTGTTGAAAGAATCAATGCCTCCAGCTATCAAACTTCTGTCGTTTAAGTATTGGATGTTACCCGGATCGAAGTGTTTGTCCGGAAACTTTAAATTGTTACGTCTGTGGTCTGGAGACGAAGTGAAACAGAAAGTTATCAGATGGCTCTTATGATATTTGGACTCCTGAATTCCTTTGCTTTGTTTTCTTGTTTGCTCAGTGGTCTGGCTTTATATTACGTCTGGAATGAGATGAAACAATCCACATGTGTTCAAGATATGATGCCCTAGAGAGTTTATTGAAGTCGATGCTATAAATGGAAGGAATTTCAATTTAGAATGGCCCAAACGAAAAACATTATTGTTGGACGTAAGTTTTGCTTACTCGAATAGTTGTTGTTCTGATACTTTTTTCATAGAACGTCTGCATTTTTTGTATAAACTAGTTTTGTTATAACAATAAACAATCAATTGATAGCAAGGATTATTTGAGATATCTTTCGGAGAAGGTGAGCTATTGTTATTAGGAAGATTTATTTATTTATTTATTTCTCAATTTGGGATACAAACAGGATAGCTCCAACAATAGTATCCTCTAATACATAAATAATAGATATAAAATATACAAACGCTCTTCAGTGACAATCAAAAAAAAGGTTATTCATTGGTAAAAATCAAATAATAACAACATAATAAATAAATAAGCTCCCTATACTATAAATTAATCATTCTAGAAAATATTTCTCAACATCCCTTTAAACTTAAACAAACTCATCATGAACACATCCAAATTTCCACAATACTTATTGAACAAAATACACATTCTAATTACAGGGGAATTTTTACCAAGATTTGTATTACAAACAGGTATTGCCAGAAGCTGCCTATTCCTAGTATTCCTAGGAGGATCATGATACAAAATCATTGACGTTAAATCAGATGAATCATAAAAACCACATATAACTTTGAAAATGAGAATTAAATCACTACTCATTCTTTTTATTTCTAATGGTTGCATACCGTACTTAATACGGATTTCACCAATTCCCTCGTTTACATAAACATTCGTAATTTTATAATGCAAAAAGCTAATGAACTTATTTTGAAGCCTTTCGAGTCTGATCTTATGAACATTATATTGTTGATTCCAAATAACACTGCTAAAATTTAATCTACTGTGCACCAAAGAATAAAAAACGGATTTCAAAGATAACTCATCATTAAAATATTTACATGATCTACAGATAAAGCCCAACAATTTATTACAGGAATCAATGAGATAATCTACATGTGCATTGAAAGACATCTTTGAGTCGAACATAACGCCCAAGTCTTTCACTATATTCTCTCGGGTCAACTTAAAGTTATTTAAGTGATAATCGAAATGCAATAGTGTCGTATTTCGCGTAAAAGAAATGCAGATACATTTATCAACGTTGAGTTCCAGCATATTGAGACGGCAAAAATCGGCAAATTCGTTGAGCTCTTGCTGAACTTTTATACAGTCCCGGATAGTCGCAACCTTCACGAATATCTTCAAATCATCTGCATATAGGAGAATATGACAAAACTCAAAACAAGATCTCAAATCATTTACAAATATTAGAAACAATAATGGTCCCAAGTTAGAGCCCTGTGGTACTCCAGACGTGACCACGAATGGTGCGGATTTATAACCA
This sequence comes from Micraspis discolor, assembly GCA_030674115.1. Taxonomy (NCBI): domain Eukaryota; kingdom Metazoa; phylum Arthropoda; class Insecta; order Coleoptera; family Coccinellidae; genus Micraspis; species Micraspis discolor. Next base: position 4,428,007 of record JARTUT010000873.1, read on the forward strand.
TTCACCACCACTAACTGCGTCCTATTGCTGATGTAAGAGGAAAACCATCTCAAAAGATCTCCGTGAATCCCGATTCTAGCAAGTTTACTCATTAAAAGGTTGTGATCAATTTTATCGAATGCTTTGGTAAAATCAGTATATACTGAGTCGACCTGCACTCGTTCATCTAGGGCCTTCGCAATATATTGTGAATATATGACCAAATTCGTTTCAATGGAACGTTTCGAAAAAAAGCCATGCTGACAATCAATAATCGAGGTTCTCAAACTATTGAACAACATGTCATGAACCATGCTCTCCAACAATTTGCAAAATGTTGATAACTTGCTAACACCACGGTAGCTGTTAACAGAACTTCTTTTGCCGGCGTTTTTATAAACTGGAACTAGAAGTCCAACCTTCCAAATGCCCGGAAATGTAACAGATTTAACAGAATTGTTGAACAAAATTGACAGTGGAAAACATAATGAGGAGCTACAATTTTTAACAAAAATAGAAGGATAACCATCGAATCCAACACCTTAATGAATATCTATAGATTTCATTTTCTGTAATACAGTTTCTGCCGAGAAAGTTAAACAATTCAAAACATTATTGTTGGTTTATTGACCAGATGAATGATAGACCTGCCGACACGGTTTGAATACACTCCTGAAATAGGAAGCAAATAGATTACAAATATCTTCACCGGTATTGGCAGATTCATCAGCAGAAAACATTTCATCTGGTATACCATAATCTTTTCCATTGTCTTCCAGAATTTGTTTGGACAATCTTTTAAATCAGTTTGAACATTTTCTATAAAATTTATTTTATTTGTTAGAGCTTCTCCATTATTCACATTTATTCAGGATAATTATCACAGATTTGTAGCTGTAGTGAAAGCAATACAATACAAGCAATACAAGTCGAAGTGAGTAGAAACTCATGGGATATCTTGAGGAAATTAGGTGAGAATACTCACCTTGTTGCATCATCAACTAAAATTTATCAAAAATTAATCTCGCCGTCTGGTTGATGTGTCTGCATTAATTGAGATATGTAGATCGTAAATCGAGAATATGAAGAAAATATTAAACTTATTCAGATCGGCCCTTGCTATAGAACATGTGTCGAATCCAAGAAATTTCTGTTTTGCTTGCTTCTGATTATAAACAGATATTTCCTTCAATAAGACCTGGTAGATCGCTTTCTATTCAATTATTAATTAATCTTGACTGTGCCACGATATATTCATAAACATTTCATTATATCGAATAAGCTTCGGAAATGCATGACACCCTTGTATTCCATAAGCTGTTAACTTGATTTAATATGCTCTCAATGCAGTGGTAGAATTAGGTGTCGGATGGTACTGAGCGGAAAGTTATTCATTATGCAGATAAAGGCAATATTACTTATGTGATGGCATATTTGATAAAGGTCCTTTATGAATAAATGACTTAAAATAGAACATTATCCTCAGGTGCTGGAAAATTTCAGAGGAGAATTTCAAGTACGATTTTTTGTTAAAATTGACTCATTTATTATAGTGTTCAAAATAGTTCCATATGGCAGCCATAGATTCTTGATAATTTTGCTATTGTTAAACAGACATGCATAAACTGGATAATTCTTGTACTATCAATACTATATATATATATATATAAAATACTTCTTTTTCTCCAATTTCTCTTGCAAAGAATGATTTATATTAATATTGACTTTTGTAGACGTATATTCTTCTGTGGATTATCCTGTCCATCATAGAGTAGAGTGGAGAATCAGAGCGAGGAACTCCGAATCATAGACATCAAACAGTTATCATTTCCGTAATAAAAATATGGCAACACACTGTGCCCTTATTATTAAGTCTTCCCGGACTCTGGAATAGTTAAATAATAAAACAACTGCCACAATGAATGTGGAACAATCCGCAGACTTAAATATTCGATTGAAAATAACCCATTACAGTTTTCTTACAGCTTTGTTCGAAGCCCAAACTTCATTCTTTTGAGAACCCAAAAAAAGAAAGGTATGTCTTCAAGAATCTTATAGAAAATTGGAACCGTTCCTCAGTGAGCTTTTGTTCTTTGAAACACTTTATATATTGAAATTCAGGTAATGACAAAATCATTTACTGGCAACTGAATTTAATCATCACAGAGATGGAAGTTTGCTTTGAAACCCGTCACTGGAAACAAACGAAAAAGTTATTTGAATGGTTCATTCATTTGTTAAATATAGATGATGTCAATTCAAATTGTAATTGAATTGAAAAATGAAAATTTTTACGTTTGGACATCTTGCTATATGAAAAACCCATGGCTTTTTACAATAAGGTGGTGCAATGCTGATCTTTAGATGGTCTGAATATCAATGACCTCGATTTACAGCCAATATTTTGTGGATCTCGATAAATATCAGGTATACCGGTATGAAATGAGCGTTTTTTTTGTGAAAATATAACAACGATTATGAATGGGAAAGTAAAAGACATTTCATTCAAAGTATTGGCCATTGTTTTAAACTCATTTTGACCACCTTTCTGGCAATTTGTGAACAATGAAATTGTTCGTCTTTTAAAGCAAACTAACCAGACATCCAATTTATCGACTTCCTCGTAGGAATTAAAGTGTTCGGAGGATATAAATTGTACGTCTGACCAGACATGTTAAAGTTTGACCACGGAATTTTGACTAAGAAGTCGAACCTAATCGATTGACACAATTTTTGACTCTATATACGAAAATTACGGACATTTCGAAGCTGTTACACTAAAAACAAAAATGAACTGAACTGAAGAATTTTCTGCACCTGGTCCTTTGAAACTGAACAGATGGCTCGTTAATTTTAAGTGCATTCAGATAACGTGGAATCAACAAAAACAATATCATCCGAAAGAACTCCAGATCATGATGGAATGTCAGAGAGGGAATTAAATTCATTCGTTTGGAATGAAACGGTTCTGGTCCTGCTTCCTCGAATACTAATCCAAATTCTAATGAAGGATCATACAGATTCACACAAACATCTATGGATCTCCTCTTTAGTTATCATTTAGAGTTCAAGGGTACCGGTGAATAACCATCAAAGGGAAAAATAATAATTCTGTTTGATTTAGGTTTTTGTTTGCGACCTATTACATACGAAATCATTATCATTATTTTAATCATGCTGATAAGAGTGGGAGGGATTTATTGTTGGTGACATATAATCCCATCAACGAATTTTAAAATGATAGTAATGATTCAAGAAGTTATTGAGAAAATCCAATTTCATATGCTCATAACTGTCAAATGATTTTGACCCATATCAAATAAAGTCGAGATATCTGAAGGATGAAACCATTCTTCGGAAGTTAGAAAGTAGACGGCACGCCCGACATACTCAAGTTTGGCCATGGATTATCCTTCAAAGGGAATGATGGTTATTGCCCAAAAAATAATTATACACGAGTTCCACATCAAAAATTTCTCAACAACAGGAACTGAATCTATTGAAAGCATTTTCGGCTCAGAAATTAGAGATATTTGATGCTCGCTTTACAACCAGAATCAAGCTTTTGAAAAGACCCATATATTTGAGTCCTCTGAATAAAAATATAACCGTGAAATAGAAATCAAAAACTGAATCATAGAAACCGCACTAAAAGTGAAAGGTTGATTGAAATCTTGATAGACTAAGTTACTGGATTTCAAAAAATTGGACAAGATCATATTGAAATCCAAATTATGAGTTTCAAGTGAGTTGAAATGACTTTCTGATTAAGATCCAGGTCCCATTAAATTTCCGTTATGGTAATTAATTTCCGGCGCGCTTTCTGCAAGGAAACCTTCTCGTGTGTCATCATTTGAAAGCCCTTAAATTTTCAGAAATGAGCTCCTTGTGATATTCATATTGAATGGATTCCTGAACAAGATTTGGTAGCTATTTGTATAGATCATTTTGTTTCAGCTCGTTTTCCCCTATTTGAGCAGAACAGTAGGCTGGCCGATTGAAAGGACCTATTTTATTGTATTTATTGAACTCAAAAGGATTTATACCAAGTAAGAAAATCCATATACTCAATTTATTCAATAAGTCAATGTATTCGTGAAAGTAATACATTTTTCATATACTTCTTTTTATTGACTTAATTTAAAGCAATACTTTGTTGCTTGAATTATCCCTTTCTATTCCTATAAAATGTCATTTCTAATCGAAGTTTCCTTGTTCAAAAATCTATTTGATCAGCATGATATGGTTTTACCTAAAAAAATCTGTACTTTTTGAATATTTTGCCGAAAATGATCTCAATCTATGAGTTCAACTTCCTAATGATAAATCCTCCGGGAACATACTTGATTATGGCCAGCCGTTTGCACGTGAACACTCTATCATCCAAAGGATGTAAGCTAGAATTTTCAAACAAATTAAATTCGACATATTATCTTCTGAATGACTCAACAACATGACTTTCATGACATCCAACAAAATGAGTTGAATACTAAAGTAAGATGAAAAATAGATCTCAGCATACAAGATTTTTCAATTTATTATACATTTTGATTGATTATTTGTTTGGACTATTATAATGTTATATAGGTTGTATAAAATGGCTTGCGAAAAGAAACCGTCCGAAACATCGCCAAATTAAATAAATTTAGACCCTTCCTATCAATTAAGTATTGGGCAATTATAAGCTACACAGAGTAGTAATTTATGTAGGGTTTGTTTTATAAGTTATAAGTTATAAGGGTTATGATAGGTTTACGCCTAATAATATTCTTTCACATCGGAATAAGCACGGTTCTTCTATTCTCAGTTTACTTACACAAAGAAATAAATTAAGTTCAACAAAGGAAAAGGCCGATTCGAGTTCCGAAACTACCGCCTGAATGCTCACTTTGGTAACTACGTCTTATAGTCCGGTCAAGTTAGACCAAATAACAGAGGTGAGGTTACCAAAATTCGCATAGAGCTGAAAATTGTTAGAGATGGTCAAGATACCATAAGAAAGAAAGGGTGAAAAGTCCCCAAAAATCCCATTGTTGCTAAAAAAGTTATTCAAGGTGAAAGGTCGCGAAAATGGGTTTTTCGCTTTTTTCAGCCAAACGGTGAGTTTTATCATAAAAATAGCTCAGACATAAATTGTAGATCGTGCAATTATTGACAAAAATTGTCTCAATACTTTTTTTCGTGAGAGTGGTCGTTTCCGAGATATGAGCGAAGAAAGTTGTATGCTCCATAAAATGCACACGTTTCCACGTCACCTGTGAGGTAGTGTACTTGACGCGTTTTTTAACGTGGTTTCCCCGGTAGGCCTTTCCCACGAACCGATCTGTACTAATAAATAATAAAAAAAAGTGTCGTTTATTGTAAAGAATGTGATAAAATTATTGGTCCGAATTATAATCATTTATTACATCTGTTTCTTCTTGTTCTTCGTCTTCTTCGAGCTGAGTGAAAATAAACTCGTTCAAAAGCGATGGATCGGATGTCTCGTCGTTTATATGAAATGAGTCCTCTTCTAATGGAGATTCAGCATTAGAACAAAGCTGTCCTTGACAACTTGTACGGGCTAAGGAACAAAACAACCCAACTTTTTTGCAGCCACATTTGGCATTACATCCTTTTTACAATTGCAAAAAATGGTGTTGAGGAGTTTTTCCGGTGCAGGTGGAAGTAAAGTTTGGACAGGTTCTAATGCATTATCAATCAACATCCAACCCCAGTCTTTTGGGTCTAATTGATTACCTGATTACCAAGCCACACTTGAACTTGATAATATACCCGAAGAAGATGTTGTTGTGCAGAAGCCGAGGTTTGAGGAAGAGAAGCCAATTGCACTTGCTTTTTGTTACGAGTATTTTTGACAAAAGACACGTAACGGAACTTATCAATGCAGGTAATTTTTTTTGGAGCTCCGATCATGGCAAGAAGAAAGCGAATTCCATGAATAATTATGTCTTTTGGAGTAGACTTATTATTTTTAAAAACTTCGGCACAATCAAGTAAATCTTGTTTCTCAAACATTTTAGAAACAGACGTCAAGGTTGCACTGGCGTAGAAGGCAATGGACTTAGCTTCTTTTGAGTTAATATTGATTTTTTTAAGTTAATATACCGAAAGAAAAAGAATTCAACTCGCATTACGGCGCCAGTGACGAATGAACGTGGCGTACTTATGCATTTTATGGAGCATACAACTTTCTTCGCTCATATCTCGGAAACGGTGACTCTCACGAAAAAAAGTATAGAAACAATTTTTGTAGATAATTACACGATCTACAATTTATGTCTGGGCTATTTTTATGATAAAACTCACCGTTTGGCTGAAAAAAGCGAAAAACCCATTTTCGCGACCTTTGACCTTGAATAACTTTTTTAGCATCAATGGGATTTTTGGGGACTTTTTACCCTTTCTTTTTAATGGTATTCTGACCATCTCTACCAATTTTCAGCTCCTTGCGAATTTTGGTAACCTGGTATGTATACTTTGACCGGATTATTAATTGTTTAACCGTTAACATTCTATCTTGATCTCTATTCATCTTTAGCATTTCCGCCATGAGTGTCCCATTGAGTGACCAAATGAATCACGTCACTTCAACAATACATATAGAATTGGCAAATCGGTTTCGACCCTTAATAAATTAAATACTTAAGGGGTTCTTCTGTCCTCTCTTACAAATGACCGACATACGAATTTCAAACATTAAATATCTGATTGCAAGCCACACTCAACTCTGTCCATAAATGATAAATCCAACATTTATACTGATTAAAACAATTTTCAAATCATCATATAACTAAAGGAAGATTTCAGTTCAATTAGAAAGTCACTTCGGCAATTACCTTTGAAATAAATTTTCTGTACAGGTCATAGGAATCATTATTTGAACTATTTCCCAAGAAAACGAAGGTCATTCCACTATCCCTTCCTCTGAAACTGGAATTCCCTTTTTCGCTTGGACAATTTCTGCTCCGATTCGGTTCAAGCATCAGCAACCAACTCGAAAAATTATTGTGAAAGGAGCTAAATAAACCGAGTTGAAACACGTAAAAGAGCGCACGTCTGCTACGAAGCTCTTGGAATTTATATTACCGGATGATTCGATTGCCGAGGGCGCCAATGAAAAAATTCCCGTGTCCGCATTGGATGACCACTATTTTGTCAGAGCAGAATGCAACTTACCATATATAATAATTGCGGTTCGTCATTTTCACCAGGATTCTCTGCAATAAAAAAAAAGAAAGATAATCCCATGATATTTTATATATTATACATGCATATAATGGAGGACTTCGCCTAGGGATATTTTATATCTAATGGAAGACAACGGCTGGAGAGTCAGAATTGCCAACGTCTTTTTATAGGTACTACGCCCACCTGCTTTCATTGCATATCCAGAAGATCCATTGAGTAGTTTTGATATAGGATAAAATCAAAGTTCGATACAGTGAAAAATTTTCTAGGTACATATAACCCGATTTTTACGCGCTTTCTTCGAAGAATTGACCTCCAACGTCCACAACTCAATTGATTCATGGAATTGAAAGCGTTATTCATAAATGCTGCCTCTTTGAATTTTCTGCTTGTAGATGTTTCTTCAGATGTATCTATCGGTGTCTAAAACGTGAGAAATCTTCTGATGTTCTTTTATTCTTACTTGCAAGGGGTGTTTTGTTTCTCCGATATAAGATGTTCCGCATTCGCATGGTATCTCATATATGTAGTTCTTCGTTCTTTGATTTTCATTATTTTTCACTTAATGAATGACGCTTTTGATGTTTTTACACATAGCTGCTTGTGTTGTATCATTATGGGATTCAAGCTGTTTCCAATATCTTTTTGGGACAGCCATTATTTCTGAATGTTCTTGTGATGATTTTTTTCCTCATTTTTATTTTGTTGGTTGAGTAGATATCTGATGCTCTATCATACAAACATTTCAGTAATGAAAATGTAGATGTTGACCTGCGTTTGTTGGTTTTTTGTAGACTGGTTCTTGGGATTCCATTCTGTTTGTAAACATCTAAAATTGGAAGTTGTTTATTTTCCTCGATTTCCATAGTGAATTCAATTAATTCTTAAGATGTAAGGAATTCATCTTTAGTGTTCATTCTATCTTACTAATATAATCTACATATCTCTCCCATAATTGGGATTTTAGTATACAGGGTGAGTCTTTGACCACTGCGTTAATTTTAACCATAAAAGCTTGACGTCAACAGCAACATTTTCTTCCTATAACATTTTTCCAAATTTGGCCCCGTTCAAAAGATACAGGGTGTTGAAATTTCAAAAAAAGATTGCATTTTCATCTGTTATATTCAAACGACAATATCAATTGAAATGATCTCCTGTAGAAGATTTTTGATAACAGTCATGCATATTTTGGCATCAATAGATTTATTTATTTTGGCATCAATAGAAAAACAGATATAATTTGAACTAAAGTCCGTATCTTGTTCTTCCTAGAATCATAAGTCTTTTCTGCAGATAAAATCATTCGTCATCTTTTTTCATTAAATGCACTATATTTGAGATATTTGAAGTTGAAAGGAATCAAATCGATATAATCATCTGATGGAACATGAGTGAGTGAATGATATATTAGAGGAATAATAATGTTTTTGAACAATTCAGATTCAAAAGTGGATACTGTGGAAGGTAATTTTCATTCAAACTAAACTAGACTACAGAGGGGTATTTGCCCAAAACTTAAAATGCTTATAACTTTTTAACGCAGCTGAATATGGATACACGGTATATGAAAAAAGTGTTACTTTTGATCTCAAGAAACTATGGTTAGAATTGACGCTGTATATTTGTCGACAGCTTTTTGCTCGAGATTATCCATATATAAATCAGATGAAATAGTTGACAGAGGCGAACCCATGACCATTTCAAATGTTTGTTGATAAAGAATATCCTCAAATTGGAAGTTGTTGTTTCAATGCAAATGGAAAGTGTTTTCATTATTGCATCCTCGATAAGGGTAGGTCTTTCACTAAGTGTTCTTCTAGCTTTTTTCTTACATTGCAAGTGCTTTATCCGTTGGGATATTGGTAAACAAACTATTAATATCCAAGCTTATCACGATGTATTCTCCAAATATTTCTTGGTTTCTCATTACTTCTATAAAGTCTTTTTTATTGTCACTCATGAATGTTGAATGATTTCTTGAAAGAGATATAATTTTCAGTAATTTAGCTAAATGTTGAAATGGTGAATTCCTGGAACACAAAATAGGTCGCAAAGGTATATGCATTTATGTATATTTGGTAGATTATTTATACTTGGAGGTTTGCTGATTTATGGTGTTCCCGATCTAATGTATGTATCAGGAAATTCATTTATATATTTTATAAATTTTCGTTTTAACTGTGGAGACAGTGGCGGCTCGTGACAATATAGTATGGTGAGGCACATATGAGGCACGATTTGTTTATTGAAAAAATTCATTTTGAATGGTTTTAGATGTACCAGAAATTACCGATTTACTGTTGGTGACATTTTCTAAAAAGGTTTTTAAATTCGTGACAAATTTACTAACAAGAACTACCAATTCTTTCAAATTTCCGCGATTTAAAGATTCATTCGATTCATCGTGCCCCCTAAAAGGTAACTCTTGCATACAGAGGTGCATCGTAATATCTATTAAACTTCTTAGAATTTGTCGATTTTCTTGGAATCTAGCATTGAAATTTTCAATTTCTATTTGACGCGCATTGTCTATTGCTGTGGCGATATTTTGTTTTTGCTTTCTCATAACGGTAAGCTTGCAATTAGATGAAATATGCTGAGCACTTTTATTGTGTAGCGATAGACCCCGAGATAAATTTTTCAAATCACTAGAACCACTTTTCGACCAAACTCTGTCGGAATTTCCATTAGTTGCTGAGAATAAAATGCACGGTCAACAAAATATTTTTTTCAAAGAAATACTTCCAGTAAGCCAGTCGTACTTGTCATACCACGTATTTTGGAATCCCCGATTTGATTTACCGACCCCACCACTAAACACTAGAGATTTACTCAAATCTGGAACAGGTCGCTTAACTTCTTTAATTAAATATGATTTATCATCATACGAATGAGTCGAAAAATGTTGCTTATTTATTAAAAAATTAACAATATCACAAGTACACCGAATATGTTCCTTAGGAATTTCAAAAGATTTACTATTACTAGGTCCCGTCGAATCCATTTCACGATCTGTTAGTCACTTTCGATAAAAAAGATTTATATTTCAGAAAAAATTCACCTGAAAAAGATTATAATCATACGCGATACACAGCAAACGCGATACCACTAAATAACGACAAAGTGAACTAACCCTATTTCTCTATTTCCCGCTTCCCGATTAACTCGAATAAAATCCTGAGGCCAGCCTCTAATTACTCGAGAAGCCGCCTTCAAAGCCGTAGATATGTTCTCACCGCTTCGACGCAGATAACCCTCTGGACATCGCAGAAACGAAAAGATCTCAGATCGGCTAAGATCGCGCAGAGGCCAGCCTCGGATTAATCCTAGAACGGCTTTCCATTACGTTCTCGTAGGTCATCGAAGTAGATAACACGCTAATTCAGTCAAAGAAGCCTGCGTTAGGCATGCCTCCAACCGTTAAGTCAAAGAGGATTTGATTTATTATGAATATACAAGGAACGTGAGATTGGGAAAAATATTGAGGAAAAAGTGATGATGAAAGGGAATGAAGAAATATACGGTTCAGAATTTTTTTGATGAGGCACTGCCTCACCTGCCTCATAGGACAAGCCGCCACTGTGTGGAGGTAGCATCTTTCTTCAGTTTCTCATATTTTTCTGCGTCAAATATTTAATTCATTCTCTGTTTATAAGTATCGATATAAATTATTACAGTAGCATTATCTTTGTCTCCTGGAAGTATCTTTAGGAAGTTATTCTTCAGAGCTTTCTATTCTGCTTTGTTTTTATAAGGATCAGGGTTTTTGTTGTTTTTGTCAAATAAGGTTCTGATTTTCCATTTGTATTCTTGAGCTTTCTCAGGATTTTGAATTTCTTTTGCTGCTAACATGATATTTATATTTGGTTTCACTTCAGGTGCTTTTAGTACTAACCAGAAAAAGCGTCATTCCTTATGTGACAAGTTTAAGGAAAAAAATAGGAATTGAAAACTAATACGATATCACAACCGCCTTGAAGACACAAGATACCATCAAGGCTAATCTAACAAAAGTTAAACCTGATAATAAAAATCATAGAACGAAGAATTGCATATATGAGACACCAGGCGAATGTCTAAGATCTTTTTCTGGGTAATAAAATGCCCCTTGAAAGTAAGAATAAAAGAACATCAAAAACATCCTCAAAAGTTAGACAGGGATAGATCCAAGTTGAAAATAATCCGATGAAATGGAACGATACATCTATATATCAAAAGAAGAGAAACCTACAAGAAGAAAATTCAAGGAGGCCGTATAACTTGAAGGAATTTTCAAGCCACAGATAATCACATATCTGATCTAGTGTTCAGGGTTCAGAGATTTGGTACTTAATGAATATTGAAAATTATTCAAATATGTCGGTTTTGCGTCGAAACGTTGGTAGCGAGAACAATAAAAGGTGGTGGATATTGCCCAAAAGGATATTTTACATAACGAAATATACTCAATATAGTCAATTCCTCGTTGATCTAGAATAGAATAGAATAGAATAGAATAGTTTTTATTAATCCATTCAGACACAATACAGTGTATAGGACAAGTCAAAATATACATAATATAGAAAGGAATTGAAATTACAAATCATTGAATGCATTCATCATTAAGATATTCATTAATACTATAATAACATTTACTTAAAAGTAAAGATTTTATTTTCTTACCAAAAGCAGACAACTTCAGTGATTTAATTGAATCAGGAAGATGATTATACAAAATAATACTTAATATTATATAATATATATATAATATATATATATATATAATATACTATAATATTTAGCTGATGTCTCATATTTCATTGTTCTATGTTTAGGTATAATAAAAGTTCTAGTGTTCCTTGTATCATAGTTGTGAGCGCTGGAAAGCTTAGGAGTATACGCTTCATTCTTTTTAATGAATAAGAGACATTTGTATAAATATATACAAGGAGCTGTTAAAATCTCATGTTTTACAAATACAGTCTTACAAGATGCTAGTGGACTGAGACGGAATATCATTCGAATGATGTGTTTCTGTGCTACAAATACCCTCATAAGATCCCCAGAGCAACCCCAGATCAGAACATTACATGCCATGTGGCTAAAAACCAAGCTGTAGTATACATTCAGGACAGCAGCGAGAGGAAGAGAATCCCTAATACGACGAATTGCATAATATGAAGAAGTAAGCCTCCTGCTGACATGTGATATCTGCTCGGACCATCTCAGACACTCATCAATATAAATACCCAGAAACTTTGTAGACTCTTCAGAAATCAAGTTATAATGACCATGTTTCAGAACTAAATAATTTCCTTTCTTCAAACCAAATTTTACTACCTTTGTCTTATCTAAATTCAGAACAAGTGCATTCAGCTTACACCAATTGGCGAAAGACACCAAAAGTGTTTGACATAATTCTGTGAGTTCATCCAGATTCTCAGCTGTCACAATAAACGAGGTGTCATCTACAAATATAATAATTTTAGTTTTTATATGGTGTGGGAGGTCATTTATAAAGAGAATGAACAGAAGAGGACCTAAAACTGATCCCTGAGGAACACCGAGATCCACAACACATTCGTCAGATAAAACTCCCATAACTCTCACATGCTATCGTCTGTCTGACACATAATGTTTAATCCAATCCAGGAACACCCCGAAATCCAAGATTGTACAATTTGCTAACTAAAAAATGAGGTGAAATGGTATCGAATGCACGTGTAAGATCAAAAAATAATCCCGCAACATTCAATCCCCTATCCAACGAAAACTGGATCGTGTGTACAAAATCCAGAACAGCAGACTCAGTTGATCGTCCTGCTCTAAAACCGTATTGACTGTCAGTAATTAAGTTGAAAGTGTTCAGAAATTTCATCATCCTATCCATAACTATTCTCTCGAAAATTTTAGAGAATACGCTCAACAACGAAATAGGTCGATAGTTGGAAATATTTGTAGGGTCATTCTTCTTGAGAACAGGCAAAACAGTGGCATTCTTAAGTACTTTCGGAAAAATACCAGAACAGACTGAATCATTTATAAGATGGGCAAAATGATCAACTATAAGCTCAGAAATTAATTTCAATATTTTGGCAGATATAAAGTCTACACCAGTACATTTCTTATTCTTTAAGGCATTAATCGCACCTTTAACTTCACTACCATCAACTGGGTGGAAAAAAAAAGTTTTATAATGTAAAGGGCCGGCTGTACACATACCAACTTCATTAATACCATATGCTTGCTCTAGTGTTTTTTAGCCACAGATGAAAAGTAACGAGCAAACTCATTCGCCACTAAAATGGGTTCAGAGCAGCAAACCATCTGTGTTCAGAATAATTTTGCTATTTTTATTAGAGCTCCTTCCAGTCTCACGATTTACAATTTTCCAAACTGTTTTGATCTTATTGTCAGAACATTCTAAGAGGTCTTGATGATATGCCAATTTTGAGGAATTAATGAGTAACTTATATTTTCCTTTGTATATTCTATAAATTTCTGATAATTCAACTGACTTCGAATTCTACGCATAGGAAGCATATAATGAAACGAACTGACATCCATTCTGTCATAAATCAGAGATACTGTAATTCATCGAATAAGTCCCGATGTTTTGACACCAGAAATAAGCCCAAATCCCCATGTATTTCATATCAGTGAGAAATAAGGATAAACCTAGGATTTTCGAGTTTGGACAGTTTCAATATTAGTTCCACGACATCAAAACGTTTTTGCCGTTCTGAAAATTATGTGAGCGCAAAATTCATTAGAGTTTGTGGTATAAACTTCTATTCCCATGTTGAAATCGGCTGCGAGTTCGTGAAATTGTTAAAATGTTTCATACCTCAAAATACACGCTTGGCTTCTCTGTGATTTACTTTCAGAGAGAATCTGTGCTGAGGAGGGTCTCTTGATTTAGTTAAGTGAAACGTGTTCTAGTACTCTCAAATGAGGAACCGTTGATAACAAGATCTCACATCATTTTCACGATAGTGGTCTGAATCATAATATTTGCGAGCTTGTTCATAGTCAAAGAGCCTGCTATCATTTTCTCCAAACGTCTGTCACATACTGATATCGAGCCGAGAAAGATCGTAATCGATTTGGTTCGACTTGCTGATGAAGAATCCGTGGTGAAAATATATCTATGTTAAGAGTCATAGAAGTTCATAAAATAAATGATCATAAATAATTGTTTGTCATGTACTCCTACGAATGATAAATGGTTAAAATCGAAAAGTAAAACATTGAAGTTGGCAAATTTTCATTGCTTTTCACTAAGAGTCGACATCCTATATTTTGAGAATAAAATGTAAGCAAGCACTGACGTGAACTGGATATGGTAATTGGCCAATATTTGGATTCATTTATTTCAACTAGGTTTGCCTTCTAGGTAGATTCAAACTCAAAGAATTACATCCATCACGCGTTTGGTATTCAGTGAGCTATTTGACTTGGCTCTTTGATAGTTTTGATTGATTCCAGAATAGGAGATGCCACTGAAAGGGTTCAGTCTTGGCTAGAGAAAATATAATAAGAAATACCGGAATGCGAGTATGAAGCTTATTACCATTCCCATTCCAATTGAAGCTTTCCAGAGGTGAGATGGCTCCATGGGCTAAGTGTGTGAAAACACTAGAGGCCTACTCTGAAATCTCCAAATATTCAGGTAATCCAAATATTTTTTCTGGCCAATGATAGGCTACTTTATAAAAGTAAATAGTAAAGCAACAATATGCTGCGAGCGGAAAATTATGAAAGGAAAAAAATGGACATCCAATAGTCCAATAGTCGCTTTCTGAAAAGATTTATCGTTATCTCTGGAGTTCGAATTCATTGAATTACTTATGATCTCGCAACCGAAGGAAAAGGATAAAAACTGTGTTACCCCAAGTTTTGAATTATATATCATTGTACACTTTTTCCTGAATTATATTTTCAGCTCTCTTATACTGAGGTAGTATACTACAACCCACCTATCTCGATAAAGAACAAAATTCACAATGCGTGTCATCAAATCCCCAATGATAAAAGAGTGAAACTTCATCCCTGTGTAATTAGAGTATTTAGAGTGTTTCGCAAACAAATTCATTGAGCTCATCTTCTTGTTTTGCCTCCTTTGTGGAGTGAATCTTCATGAAATTGCTCCAGTACGTAATATCGCAGGTTCTGAGAGTTGTTTGTTCTTGTTTATTAACTTATTCTGGGCCGTAACGTGAGGAAATAATCTCACAATTCCCACAGTCATTATCTTTCCAGTACACCTTGCATAGGATTTATTGAAATGAAGTGTTAATACTTTTGTCTAATCAAAATTAGTGATTTACATTCCACGTATAGCACATACTAGCTAATTTTCTCTTTGAGGGGTTTGTTCGTGGAAATATTCAGAATGCTATCCCGAGAAGCCTCACAATAATGTAAAATGTACAGGGGGAATTCATGATTTCAATTTTAATATCGTTAGTTATGAGTTTCTCTCACTACTGAATTAGATTATTCAGGGAGAGTCTATGACCACTGAGTTATTTTCAACTTAAGATTCTTGATGCGATAAGGAACATTTTTTCTCCAATTATGCTGTCATACAAAGTTATAAGAGATTTGAGGTATTAAATTGGGCCAAGCCATCACTGGATTCCTTTTGAGATCACACAAAAAATTCAGCTTCTGATTTATGATTGTCCATAAAATTGTGATATACTTGTTTATGAGCCCTGTTTCTGTTGAAGGCACCAAAGTGAAAATATGTGATTAAAACACATATTTATTGCTCTTTGCACATAATTTTTCATCCAAAATAATATGTCAGATAAAAATTATATTGAATTTTTGGTTATTGGTTTGCCATCTGAATATTCGTGAAAATATTAAACTTTTGAATTTTAACCTCAATTTAATTGAATATTCTTTAATGAATACTCATACTTAATATCAATTCTCTCAATGCTCTGAATTCTATGATTGTTTCTATTTCTGTATATGATGAAATCAAGACTATTGCTATTTTTTATCTTCCACAAATATCAAAGATTTCTTTGTTTCGTCTAACATGTTCCATGTTGAACCTGTGCATTGAAAAGTATTTTATAAATACATAGATTACAAATGTCAAAGTTATGATAATATTTAAGAAAATTTTCAAGTCTGAGCGGGTTCTTGAAAGAGGAATCAGATCGATGAAAGGCAGTATTGAAGTATTGTCAAAACCAATTTGAAAAAATATTCGATTACCTTCAACACTAGTGAAGAAAGATTTGGGAATTCAGAATATTTTTGATAATTATTTTTCTACAAGATGTTTAATTTTTTTTGAAGCCGTTATGTATTCATTTCAGTACAGAAACGTGGATTTGTTCATAAGATCACTGTAAAATTTGCTATAACTACTCTTTGAAGATAAATTTCACAAGGTTCTTGAAGTATTCATTTTGACATTGAATGTAGCTTTCGTGAAGAGTTATGGATCATACGATGGTCTTTTGAATTCATTTTCAAAATAACCTGAATCCTTAATTAATACCTGTAAAATTAATCAATGAGCCAATCAGTTTCCTCCCTTCACCTGTTGCTTCCCCATCCTACTAGTCCTCGAAGTTCAAAAATCAGACGTGTATTTCACCAAGATATCATGAATTATACCCTACTCTGACATTCTCAAATCGAGAAGGAAACTTCAGAACTTTCCCAACTAATTTCATGAACGCGATTCATCTCGTCTGATCTTTGTCTTTTGTGGAATTATGAAAGGAACCTCAAGACTGTAATTGAGGAAAAGTTTCGGAGTGAAAGCCAGTTCTAAATTTGATACATTCCATGTCGGGAAACCAGATGGGAATATTGACACTATTCTCCGACATGTCACCTCTTTACCAGACGAAAATAATCGAGATCTAAGCAAATGAGAGATTTATGGACACTCAGCCTGAACGGCAACATCAAGCATTCCTCGTGGAAATTTGTTATCTTGGCTTCTTTTCTACATCTGGAGTGTCTATTCGTTTCAGTGAAAACCATATTATTTGTCATGTTTAATAGGCTATTTTCGAATATCTTTTAGAAACGGTTATTGTTTCCCAGAGTTTTATTCACGCATCATATCTTCAAGAATATATTTTTTCAGCAGAAGTGATATCGGAAGATGTTTATGGTATTATATTTCATATGATCCATTTATTGATGCCGATATATATATATATATTCTTTGAACTTTTGGCTTACAAAACAAATGTTAACTGGGGTTGGTGACGGGGTACCATAGAATTCGATGTATGTCATGGAAGTCTAGGGAATAAACCCCATTAAAAAAATCCTGGCTCCCCGCATAAGTATTGCTGTGTGTACAAAATAAGCTTACAATATTTGAGGGACTTCTTTCCTCATGAGTGGTCTTCTATTAATAAACACAGAGGCTTTTTCAAGTTGCATATATCGAATCTGAAAATAAAAAGGCGAAAGCAGAAAAAAGAACTGAATACAAAATATACGTATCAAATTTGTTTGAAATTTATAACCCATTCCAAGAAAGAATCAGAAACATCATAGCCCTAAAGAATCTTGAAATTTAGTTATGGGATTAGTAATTGATGAGATGAGGCATTGTTTCTTCTGCATATCCACATTCACAACTTGCGCTTCGAACTGAGTTCCATCTGAATAGCATGCTATTGGTACGACCATGACCTATTTTCAAACGATTAAGAACTGTCCTGTTCTGTTTTTCTTGGAAGATCAAAACCCAGATTTTTTTCAGAAGGATCAGAAATGAGATATTTATTGAATATTTCATAAAAGTTGTACTCAATCTTCCATAATTCTTTATCGCGAATGTTCATATTGAAGAACTTATTACACCAGAATGGTTTTGGAATTTTATTTTGTGGAATGTATGAAATAAATGAAAATAAATTAGGAAAAGAACTATATTTGCTCCAAGAATTCAGGGAAGTTTCCGGAATTGAGAATATTGTTATAGAAATACAATAACCAAGACAAGACCTTTTTTACTGAATGTTTAATGAATTCAGAATAAATTCCGTAAAAACCTGCTGCTTTCTGGGATTTGGTAGAGTTTATTGCAGCCCTCAATTCATCTATATTAATTAGATGTTCTAACGTAGGTGCTGATCTCCTGAATATGTGTAATTTTTCTTCATATTCTTCATTTTAGATTGGGATATATTTTGATTCGGATACTTCAACTCAGCGGCAAGCAATTATTCTTGGATCAATTAATGATGATGACTATGCAAGGGGAGTAGCTTCAACTAACTTTCTCAATATATCCCATGAACTCCTACTCAAATGTGTGAAATCTATATTTGATACAACACTATCCCATTTCTCTTTTCGGCTTGTATTGATAGACTTCATAAGCGTTTCACATTTTTCAATAGAT
Organism: Micraspis discolor; assembly: GCA_030674115.1. NCBI lineage: Eukaryota > Metazoa > Arthropoda > Insecta > Coleoptera > Coccinellidae > Micraspis > Micraspis discolor. The sequence continues at coordinate 4,446,560 of JARTUT010000873.1, forward strand.
GGGGATTTTTGATAGTCCCAATACAAATTATCGGTTTCTTTCGACCATTTTGATGCCGATAATATAAAAGAATACCAAATTAAATGAAACTATTTTCAGAATATTCTCAACTATCATCCTGAACTTTTCTTGTTTTTCTCTACAAATTATCTCGAACAATTATTAATTCAAACTAATCACTGATATTAAAATACAAAGTCATAAAACATCTATGGCACTGCTAAAGTCAGTAGTTTCGTGTACCAACTCAAACTTTCACGTCTGCAAAATATCCCAATTTCACTTTAATCCCTCCTAAATATTTCACAATATAGAGTAGACCCACCACATTTCTTGCTACAATCATTTCTCACAGTTTATCTGCGATGAAATAAACAAATGGCAGTTATAGACAAGTCTCTATATCCTCAATTGTTGCCTAGAAGTTTATCTGGAATATCAACAGAAATGGTACCAAACTCATAAAAAAGAAGATGATCTAACCGTGGAACTTTGTTCAGTTACTCACTGAATGAAGTAAGGCAATATTCGAATATAAGAGGATTTTTAGGATTAGAGAGAAAACAAAATGAGCAACTGAGTTCATCAGAAACCTCGCCCACGAAGTTCATATGGTTTCCAGATAAATAAAAAAGACTTTCTTATTGATTGTGCTGAACACATAAATAATGGAAGCTAATCGGAACGGAAGTAACTACTTCTGATGAGAAAAATTGGTGAATTTGACGACTCAGTTTGTCTCGAAAGGTCATTTCGAGTGGAATGAACTCCCGAAATATCGAATAATACCTTTCTCTATGAAAAATTGAAATGAAACGTATATACTAAATGGAATGTAATAACTCCATCAGATTAAGAACCAAATTAAATGAAGAAATTCAATCAAGACGCAACTCAGCTAAAAAAATGGAAAATATCAAACGTTAAAGATCAATCAATTGCATGGAGTTATCTTGATTCAATCATCATTTCATCAGTCATCAGCAAGAATGACTGTTTAGTTAAATCAGGAAGGTTAGAGGCTTCCGCAGACCGTTCTCCGTTTTTGGCGCTATAGCCGATATACAGGGTGTCTGATGAGGAATGGGACAACGTTTAGGTGGTGATGAGGGATGTCTCAAGGAGTGAGAAAATATCATTTGGAATCATCTGAAGTTCACCGTTCCTGATATACGTGGTTTTCATTTTGAATGATATTTGAAGAATTAAACATAAATTTTGTTCCTACTCAATTAGTACTTCAGAAATACTTCGTAAATTTTCCAAATGTTATCTATTTTTCGCTCTTTCGATAATTTTCATAATATTTTTGATTCATTTATGATTTTTTTTAGTTATAAGTAACTATCTGAGATCTCATGTTTCTGAAATGTCGAGAAAAAAATATGTAACAAGCGAAAATCGAAAGAATGATATTCGAAGGGTTAGAGATGAATACATCCGGAAATATGAATTCTTGTCACACTCGTTTCTCATGGAATTAAATACGCCTGGAGCCATGTATGCGAAATTGTTCACATAGATGCGTGTTTGTTTCTAGGGTGAATTCACCAACAAAACATTCATTAACACCGGTTGAATATTTCGTACCATATACCTACCCACATAATATGATTAGTGTATGACATCAGTCAAATTAGGGTTGTGATCCATTGGAACTTGAGCGGCATTCCTGAGTGAAGATCACATCTTTTCAGGAATAAACTCAATAAAAAAATTAAAATTTCAAGGCATTCCTGCAAATTGATGAGATTCTTGAGCTTTTAAAGTAGTTGAATTAAATGGAAATTGGAATTTATGCAGTAAAGTTGTATTCTTGTTTACGAACAGAATTTCCTCAACAATATCAAACTGTTATTGATATATACAAGGTGCATATATAAGACTTTCCACGAATAAGGCTTCATAAAGGATGTTTTTATTCATGATTTCGAATTTTTTATACTGATCTATAACCCAATAGTAATCTTCCTTGGCTGATCTTCATGAACGAAATTTTTAATGGTTTATTACTTAAGCCTTAAAAAAAAATTGGTGTAACTATCACTTATGATTGAATGCGAGCAAAACCACCCAATATCAAGTTGGTGCTCTTCTGAATTTTTTGTTATAAGTTATATACAAAGGAATATTAATGAGACTATAAGTTTCTTCAATACACTGCGCAGACTCAAGAAAAATAGTTTGTATTGTGTACGAAAACTTTATTACATGTTAACTGTGATCAGATAGTTGTTGCTCAAACATAACAACATTGATCATGAATTAATTTTGTTGTTCGAACAAACGTGTGACATCATAATCAGGAAAAATGATTTTTTGAGAATGAGTTTATCATTTAGCAAATTGGCGAATGAGCCGGTGTTGAGTAATACACACTTTGGAAGATTATTTTGTGTATACTTACAGTTGGTTCTTTGCGACCTTGAAGAATGGAACACACAAGTATTATTGAGAAAAATAAGTTGGAGAAAATATAGCTGGTGGACTACTACATTGGCGTAGGTTGTGAAAGGAAAAATTCAGCAATGCACCGATAAACTAAAGTTCTCCAACCTTACAATGATTCAAAGCAACCTTATATGTGTGGAGCTCTTGAGCGATTGTTCTATATAGGAAAAACTGGAGTAAAAATAGTAGTTTTTTTATTTTACATGATGACTTCGTTGGAAAATATGTCTTAAAATAATATGCTAACATTTGAGAAAATGAAGATTCATCGGACGAACAATATTTTGTTATAATAATTTGGAGCATGTTTAAATTAATTTTTAATGAAAGCTTTGATACTTCCGGTTCTATTCTGTGATGACTTTGATTGGCAACAGATTCATGGTTGTCCTGTCTTAGATTATCAATAAGTAGTCAGTTGTTACGGTAGTATTCGTCGATATTTCTTAAATGAGCTTAAAGTATTCATTATCAGTTCATTCCAAAAAGCTTAGGAACTTGATTTTCTTTTTTCTGCTGAAGTTTGCAACATTTTGCGCTTTGAATCCCTAGCCAGACAATCTGATTTGAAAATATAACGTTGGATAACCTTGTGGTATTTTATAAAAACTCCACAGAGGATTCTTTATAATCTTCCCCGGTTTTTTTTCGTTGACATTAAAAGCATAATAATAATATTTCTGCTAATCTTCCTGAAGTTGTTTCTCTATCTGATGGAGTTTCCGTGAATTGGATCCACACAGATATCCTAGTTTTTCATATGTTGAAAAGCACCAGCTTGTCAATTTCACTATGCATCTTTTTCAACGAAATATTTCCAAATTTAACAGGTTGACTCGTTTTCGGAAATTTCTTTTTGATAAGTATTTATAGTATTAATTTCCCGAGCTGTATATAAATAACTTGCCAAGTTTTTCCGGATTGCATGTTTTATCTCTGTGAAACGAGAGTTGATATGGAAACTTCCCCAATAAAAATCGTATCAGCAGTAAATTACCATGATAAATACTTCAAATTTGGCAGGATCTTTTTGTGCTATATTTATTAATTCAACAGAAAATAACTGGTTTTTCAGAAATTTTTATTGAAGGAAGATAACTGGTTCAAATTTCCATGGTTTTCTGAGCGACCAATAAAAAATTTATGAGTTTAATTCATACTTCCTTGCAACGGATTTCCTGATTTTTTTATAAATTCCCTTAAGATACCTGCAATCACTGCTTGCACAGGAGACACACAAGATAAATATTAACTGCAAGAAGATGATTTCGAGTAGCAGATGTTATCCGAGCTTTCCCTGTTTCTTCTCCTTTATCTCCAAGTTACAATTCGAGCTGAAAATAATTTACATCCTGTTTCGAACCGGCACGTTTTCCACTCGAACTCTCTCGAAAATTGAAGCAGAAGTTAAGGGAATTGTGCCTTTCTCAAACAATGTTCTTTTTTAATCCGGAGATGAGAAACTAATATTATATCAAATGGTTCATTATACGTTGGATATTTTTATACTAACCGAGAATCACATTAGACGTAAAAAACAATAGTTTTAATGGAGGAAATGTACCTCAAAGGGTTCGTTAATGTTGTCATTTGAGTTTAGGATTAGATCAAATATCTGGTATGTTCGAATATTGAGCCAAAAATTTTGTCAATCGCTTAGTTTTGCATTCACGATGAAGAATCTTTGTTCATACCTGAGTATGTTTGTATTGATCTCGGTCATGCTATGGCAATTGATTTCTTCAATTATTCCTTAAATATCCCTCGGAACAACTACCAACATAAAAATTGTTTGAATGATGAGTCTGCCAAATCCAATGAAAACCTCAGGCTAAAAAAATTTTGAAAATATTCGATAACTCATAAGATATTCGGATCTAAACAAAAATTGTGCATTTATGGAAGTTATTGTAATCTTGCATATTCTGAAATATCATCCCAGTGCTTGACTCATGAGATGACAAAAGAGTTTCTTTATGTGACGAAGTTACCGGAGTTCATAGACTAAAGCTGATAATGAATTTTCTTTGTCACAAACTTCTACGAATGATATAAGGTACAAATCGAAAGATAATACATTCAAGTTTGAAAATCTTCATTTCCTATTACCATCTGTAACCTTTATTTTAGCTTTGAAAAAAAAAATGATATTTTTTATTGAAATTTCTAGAATGACGCACAATTTTATTTCATTCGAATTTTTTATGTAGTTACTGCATGAATTTATTGGCATTTGTTTAAAATTTTCGTTCACATATTCGAATTGTGTTGCTGTATTTCACGAAAACATACAAAGAGATCAACTTTGAAAGAGATATATGTGTACCTTATCTTTTGAATCTTCGTTTTAACGGATCAAGTTTTCAAAGTTGATATCATCTAAGTTTTGGAAAAAGAAAATTACAGTGTTTTATTACCGTACCTGCCTGTAATTTTATCGACATTCTGTCGGATCGAAACCATACTTAGTGGAAAACCATACATTAGGCCTACATTTCACCATGTAAGTTGAAACATTTCAGTTATTAATTATTATTTGTGCCAATTTTATTTACAATGTAAAGCTTTCTTATGTCTCACACATTGCGTTTTGCTTATTTGCAGAAGGCCTTCTTCTTCTTCTTCTTTTTCTTCTTTCTTTTTACTACCGTTCCGAGAACTGTTCCTGAGGATTAGGAATAAAACCTTATTCTTTCCGTTTGCGTTGTACTGGAGTTCGTGATTTTGGCAACATCCAAGTTGATGGTCGTCCTGTTTGAAATTATCTACCTTCGAAACATTCAGGTCAGATCTACACATTTATTGTTTTTAATGACTGAAATTTTGATGCTGCTCACTGCCCTTCCATGATAATTGTATCGAAAAATTATTACCATCCATCTGAATTAGTTTTAATCCAATCTATTCCCTAATTTTACTGCTACTTCGAACACAATTTGTTCGATAGGTGTTATTTTGTTGTATCTGTATAGTTGAAAGAGTAATAACGTATATGGTAAATTTTGTTGAACATCCCCCATTATATTTTATGAATGTTGTAAACCATTTATAACGTTATAAAGGGCTCCTTTAATTTGATATATTTTATATAGGAAAACTACTTCTATTTTCAACATTACGTATTTATAAGATCTCTTACGAATTTGAGTTAACATTTGTTATTTGGATGATTATAGAAAATTTACCCAATTTTCGTGATTTTCTTTCACTTTTTCTGAGTGTCTATCTAGTTTTAGGAAGTTTTTTTTATAAATCACGTGGCGCCCCAAATAAAGAAAATATATAAATTAAAATCTAACCCCGAAGATCACCGTACAACAATCGATATCCTTCACTTGAAAAACGTATTTATGAAAAGGCACTGACAGGCGAGAAGTTTATCATTTATTTACGAGAAAAGCGAATTTCATTACACTCGAGTCGAGGTGAAGGTTGAACTGAATTATCTATAAGCACGCAAGCTCGATGAAAAATTATTGCAATTTCAATTAAAACATCATTACTTTCACCTCGATCTGAATATACTTGAGGAGAGACTTCTATGTTGGTTATGGCATGATGTATTATTTCTATGGATGCGTATCCACTATCCAATTTATTAAAAAAAAAACAATTATTCTATAAAATTTATATTTCCAACGAAAAATCGAAAACAGATATCATTCCATTTTGTTTCATCCTTCTTGCATGAATATAATTTCTGTAGGTCAGAAATTGTTTGAAAATTTTACAGTTATCATCGATTGAAAAGAAAACCGCTTTGAAATGCTAATCAAACTTGAGAACGATGGAAAATCTCTATCGAAACGTTGCTAGCAATATCAATAGAATATGGTGGATAAAGTCCAAATAATAATTCTACCTCGATTGAATCATCAAAAATATATCGACAATATATTCGAAGGTTCTGGAGAAGATCATGAATAAACAACTTTCGATTTTTGTGGAAGCCAACAATATACTTCCCGAAACCCAATCAGGGTTCAGAAGGGCCATGGGTGTTTTTCTGCACTCAGTTATGTAACTGACGATATATTTCGGGCCGCTGATGAGGGTAAGGTTACAGCTTTGGCATTGCTGGATTTCACTAAGGCATTCGACGCAATCCAGCACCAACTACTCTTGGCAATTCTCCACTTCATAGGACTTAGTGATGGAGCTGTACAGTTTTTCTCGAACTTCCTTTCGCGTAGGTCCCAGTGCGTGGTGATTGACTCACTCATGTCCGATTTCGCTGATATCTATCGGGGGGTACCCCAGGGTTCCGTTTCTGCGCCGTTATTATATGCTATATACTCGTTGAGCCTGCCGAAGGCATTGAAAATTTGTTCATCTCAATTCTATGCCGATGATACACAGGTATACTTATCTTTTACTAGGAATAATGTCACTGAATCCACAGCCATATTAAGTAGGGAAATTGAGGCATTGAGAACTGTGGCTCTTGAACATTCCCTTCAGCTCAATGCGAATAAGTCCACTTTGCTGCTTATCGGGCCTGAGCGGGAGGTGTTGGGACTGAGGGACTTGGTGAAGGTGGAGGTCGACGGTGTGGTCCTGCCTGTGATGAACGCAGCGCGGAATCTTGGTCTGGTTCTTGATAGTTCCCTAAGATTAGGTTCACATGTGACAGAATGCATAAAAAGCTTATGGAAGGATAAAATTGATTTATAGAAATCGGCATTTGCTTCCTCGAGGGATCAAGGTAATTCTCTGTGACTCTTTGGTCTTGTCAGTATTTAATCACTGTGATGTGGTCTATGGAAACTGTCTCACACAGTCTGATAAAATGAGGATACAGCGTGTACAGAACTCTTGTCTAAGGCTGATTCATGGTGTGAGAAAGTATGAGTCGATTACACCCAAACTTAGGGAGACGGGATGGCTCACTATGGAAGAAAGGAGAAAGCTACACACAGCATGTTTCTTCAGAGATATAATTTTACTCAAGTGCCCTTCTTACCTCTATAGGCGAATAGTTTTCAGAACCCATGTCCACAATCTTAACATCAGATTCAGGGGAAAAATGACTCCACCATTTCACAGAACGGCAATGTTTGAGAGGAGTTTTTCCTACAACATTGCGAAATTTCACAATGGTCTCCCTGAATCTTTTTTACGGCTCTCTAGAGTAACTTTCAGAAAACGTTATGGAGGGTTTCTTAAGTAGTCTTGAAGACCTCACTAACGACGAGTGCCTCTTCGTGATAAAGGAAGTTGACTTTGTTTGTATATATTTTTTTTTGCTGCCCATATCTCATAAAAGTGTTTGCTAATTTCTATTTGTTCACTCCACTATTGTTATTATTTATGAATTTTCACATTCAGTTTCATGGTTGAGTAGATCAGAGAGTCTCTCCAGAGGCTCACCTGAACTCCGCCATTTTTCTTCTAGGTCGTTATAATGCATCATATTGTATAGGTCAGATATGAAAATAAAGACATTATTATTATTATATAAAAAGTCTAGCTCATCTTCGAAAGAAATATTCTCAAGATTAACCACAGATTATTGTTAATCAGAAAGTTGAAATCTATCGGCTCGAAATTTTTCCCAAATGATTTTTGAATTATTTGCTTTATCTGTTGAAAGATTTAATTCAAAGTTTTCTTTTAATGCTTGTGAGCTTTCATGTGATTTTTAAGGGGCAGTTGTGAATGTGAAAACTTCTATCTTATAACACTGAGTTGTGGTTTGTGTTGATCTTGGAAGAACGAATGATTGATCACAAGAAATGGAGCATAAAAAGAATTAGTTTCGGCCATGAGGTGTTGATGAAGTTTCTGATCGCTTCAGTAAATACACAGTAAAATTAAATCAGGAATATATTTCTTACATTGAAAGAACAAAAAAACTTCCACTATATTTCGATAGAAGCTTCAGAGATGATTAGATTTCTGCCTTGTCGTCTACCTTGTATGATTCTCTTTATATATAGAGTTCCAGAATTCTGTATATGGCCATGAAGTTGCTATTTGATTATCGTGATGGAAAGAAAACAAATGCCTTGTTTGTTTTCCCAGTTAATTATGGCCTTGAACCAACATGTATGTTTTTCTCTAATATGCCTTATATTGAAAAGCTTATGTCACCTAGAGAATCGATAATGTTAGCGTGTGCTGATATGAAATTTTTTATACATTTGATGGGAGAGCTGTGAATTTTATGAAATAGTTCGAGAATATCTATTCACTAATTTTTACTCTGAGCAATGACAAAATTGAATTGAGTTGAATTATTTCATCTCGAAATTCAACATACCTTCTTCAAGTAAATGGAAAGTAATGGGTTTACATTATAGATTTTTCATTGGAGGAGGGGTGAATTGTCCTGCTCACTTCGCCCATTTAAAGTACTTAACTGTCTGGTATAAGATTTCCAATTATAAATCTAGTCTTGTTCTTAGTATCAGGAGTTTATTCATAAACTTATCAAACATTTCATTCACCATCTCTTGAGCAAATATTCAGATAATCAGAGAACATAAAACAAATTGCATGATTTGAAGTTTCAATATGAAAATAAATAGCGTTGTACTAAAATATAGTTGGTTCAGAGTAGGCCAAGTTTTCTATAATTGTAAGCAGTTATTTTAAGACCCAAGGTATTGGGCTGAAAGTTCTTCAGGGCGCCGTGCTAGGTCCACTTTTAATAATTTTATTATGAAAGGTCTTCCTATTATTTCAAGGCTAATATTGTTTTGCTGTCCACACTGACATCTCATCTTTTGAAACAACAAGATTTCTTGGAATTGATGCAGACAGATATTGAAGAAAGACAAAACCATATCTTGAAGGATTGAATAACATTGTTATGATAAACGTACTCATCAACTGATAGGAATTAAGTGGCCTTTTAATAAAGGATTGATTTCTCTCTACTACTTGGCAAAGAATAATTAATATATAGATGATTCTGTTGAATATTCATATGAGAGTTTGAAATAACTCAAAGATTCACCCCTCAAAGCTTGCATAAGCAGTTGGTTGGCACCCTTTATATCAAGAATCAGAAAGGATATTGAATGTTTCTGCTCCACAACTACTACCAACCGGTTCCAATAACCTTAAATCGTTCTAGCTGATTCCTTCTCAGAAAAGAAAACAAAATAAATTTGATATGAATTTTTGATGTTGTTTTATCAGAAAGTCCTTCTCTATGTGTTTTCTAAGCAGCTCTAGGTATACATTCCTAAAATTTGGTGTATTTCCGGTCAAATATCAGATTCTTTCCAAACTCTGCAGTAGGAGGTAATGAAATATTGAATCAGGCAGAGCCTTTAAAAATATCGATTTACGAGGTGAAGTATAGTTCGTAAACCAATTTTTTTCGAAGGCCGTCTAACTGAAAATGCATTCTAAAAGATGGATGAATGCAAGCTGCCGCATGTAGGTCATCTGATATTGGTTCGTTCGATTGATTTCATGCTGAAGTGAACTAGGACATCGAGAGTGAATGCAACGATCTCTGGTAACATTTGAAAGATATAGTTTGCGCTATCTTATCGGAGCCTTGCCCCATTTCACCAATTCGTTACTCTGGGGTTTTATCGTCTCCCAAAGGATTTGTATCTCAGAGAGTAACATTAAGCTTGCAGGGAGATTGAATAGGTAAATAACTCAGGATTCTTCAGAGGCAAACAAATCGAAAGCTTGCCTACTGTTCGATATTCTGGGAGAATTGATCATATTGCTTGAGCTTTCTGTGTTACGTAGTGTTTTTGTTTATGTTATTTTTAATGATTTCAAAATTACTTTCTGGTTCGGATCTCAGGATATGATGTAAAGAATAAAAAGTTGTAGTTCGACAACTCAGCACATAGTTTAAAGCGAATTCATGTGTAACAAGCGAGTTATAATTTAGCCCGAAGGAGCCGGTTGAAACCACATATACAGATAAACGAACAAACAGATGAAGTTAATAAAAGTTTGATGGAAAATAACAGAAATGTTGCGATATTCTTTGAAGCATTCTCAGCTAACTCAGCCTGTGGATTTTCAATGAAATATGATTGTTCTTCCTCAAAGAGAATTCAAGCAATTTATATGAAAAAAAGTTCCTGTTTCACGACAAGGATATTGTGGAAATTTCATACGTGGATTTTAAAATCTTCGAATAACAAGGTTTTTCTACAAGATATCCAGAAAGGGTATCGGGTATCTGTAAGTTCGATGAAAAAAAAATTGTGAGCAATAAAGAAGTTTCTCTATTTCAGTGTCGTAATGAGTTCATTACAGTACTAAAAACAGTGCTGTAATGAACTCATTACAGCATTGTTTTTAGTTATATTTTTCGTTTCGTGGTTGACAACACTGACATCCTATCCTTTCGAATGTCAACACGCGTCCATTGCATGTCAATTGTCAAAATTAAACCATGTAGAGCTTTGAACGCACTATTCAAATTCTATAATCTGTCAATTTTCGTGTCAGTCACGCCAACTGCGAAAATAAAATACAAAAGGCAATAGGAGGTATAATCTGAATTTTTCATTGAATTCCAATAAATTTCTGACAGTTCTTGACCAAAATAGAGAAAATATCGTCAAATACTCGTTGCAGAAGTCGAATTTCATGTTGGAATAGGTGCCCATTCGGCAACTTGTTTTAGAATATACTATTATTGTTTATTATTATTATATGAATTATAGATTTATTTGATAAAGATGATGTTATCCAAATGATGACCGTTGATTTAATAATGAATAAAGACAGATTTTGATGAACCGAGGCCTCAACTTCTTCAATTGTTTCTGCATCGCGAACTGAACGAGGACGACCATTGTTTTGAACGTTGACCAGTCACTATTGAATCACCATTACACGAAATGCGCAATGCGTCCCCCAGTATTGTTCCATTGTGACTAAAACTCCACAAAATGCTCCTTTTAGACGCCCCGTTCCGAATATGACGCGAAATCGTCCTTTCTGGACACCTTGTATTTTAACACTTTTTTGGCGTGTTCCCTGAATTTCTTCTTTGCAATTCATTGAGATAAGGCGCTGTTATATAAAAATACCCGAACTTCGAGCTGCATATAGCATTTCAAAAAGTTAATAAATATCTGTTTCGTTTTGGTTTCTGATACTCGAGACTATTCATGGAAGTTAAAGACACATCTAATGGGGCTTGCGTCAGAATCTTGTGACGATTATTCGGTAACCCAAGCGCACAACGATTCAATTGAAATCTCAGATATCATTGAACATCAACTCAGAATATCCGGCCCGAAGGACCAGAGTAAAGGAGCATAGGTAAATTTTAGCAGAAATAAATTGAGCAAAGGTTGTTCCTTTTAGAACAAATATAAAACAAGGCCTAATTATATGATTTATCCGAAACATAAGTCATCTTTATATGAGCAAAAATTTATTCTATATGACAATGAGATTTTACAATAAACTTCTTAACTTGGGGAGAATTGTGCATTACACTGAATTCAAGAAAGACTGGTTTTTATTTTTGGTGGCAATTAAGCCGTATGATTTGAGGTAATATTTGGAATGTGGGGTTCAAATTCTCTTGTTTCGTCCAATATTTTGGAAAAAAACTTTATTTTCTTCCTAGGTCAAGTTCAGACTTCAAAGTAAAAGAACTCTTTATGTTGATGATTGTCTGCATCGAAATTTTATTTTAATTTCCAACTCTCAAAGTCTTCTGGAAGAAAATGCATATTCCATGATTGCATATTCAACATATCCTAAAGGAAACACATTGAGGTTATATACATAAATGAATGAGCTCTCAATATATTTGCTTTGTCCATAATTCAACACTTAAGAAACCAGAACTTCAAGTGAAATTCTATGTTGAACTCCACTGACATGGGCTTCAAAGTTAGAGAAACTCCTTGTACGGCATACAAACCTCTCAGAGTATCCATGTTGTCCTGGGGGTGAATGAATTCAATTTATTCCGGTATAATTCGAAACAATAGAAGCTGGATAAACATTTCCCCGGACCATCAACAGATGTTGCCTCACGGGATGCCATTAAATTCCAGATACGTGAAAATCTGTAGGCGCAGAGTCACTGAAGGCAAATATTTTCAATTGAATTTGCTTATAAAAATTTATTTCTGCTAATTCTGATATCAATTTTCAATCAAGAGGGATAAAAATAAGAGTGACTTCCCGAGAGAAAACCAGGAAATTAATCTCCTGTTTCAATTAGGTCATGTCAATATTTAATTCTTCGTGATTTCAATATCGTCCGGAGAATCAGGGGAGAAGTGATTGTATCAACAGAAAAAAATATTAATATTCAATGTCATACGTCTCGAGGGTTCAAGTAGGTAATTGAGTTCAGAAATGGAATAGTCTTGCATTTTAGATCTTTTACACATTGTCAGTAACTCGATAGATTGACTTTCATCCATTTCAATAACTTCGATTGGTCGAAGTCCCGAAAATTGGTCGTTATGAGCTTCGGAAATTTGGTAACCTCAATAAGTCGCTTCTTCTCCTCAACGAAGAATTTTTGTTTTATATAATTTTGAATAACGTGTCTCAAATGATGCCATGAGATCCACTGGAAGTTCGTCGGTCTTATTGTCAGGAATCTTGTATAGTTATTTCATTTCGACGTTGCTCTCAAAGAGTATTCAGGAACCATGTCTAATGTAATGAGTTTGAAGATTCTAGGCGCAACATCAATTTTACCTTCTTCCTTATGAATTATGGTAACTAGGTAACAGTCATTTATTCGAAATTCATAAGCATTCAGGAAATTTTATTGGACCTTCGTTTGTACAGCAATATACAGGGTGGGCCACTGCGTTAATTTTAATCATAGATTTTTGACGTCAAAAGAAACATTTTCTTCCTATAATATTTTTCCAAATTTGGCCACGTTCAAAAGATTGCATGTTCACCTGTAATATTCAAACTACAATATCAATTGAAATGATCTTTTGTAGAAGGTTCTTGATAACATTTCTTGTGGGATTCTCACTACTACTGTACCGATTGGTTAAATTGCATGAAAAACAAATATCACTTGAACTAAAGGTCCATATCTTGTACTTTCTAGAATCATTAGTCTTTTTTGCAGATAAAATCATTCATCATCATTTTCCCTAAATTGCACAATTTTTGGGATATTTTAAGTTGAAGAAATTAAATCGATATAATCATCTGATGAAATATGAGTGAGTGAATCATTTCTTAGAGAGAAAATAATGTTTTTAAACAATTCAGATTCAGTGAATGCTGTGGAAGGTCAGTTTAATTCAAACTAAACTACAGAGGGTATTTGGCACAACTTATTCCTATAAATCCAACTATGCTTTTACCATTTGCGATGTTCATTAACAAGGTACAAGGGCAAACACTTCACTTTTGTAGTGTAAATTTCGAGAAATCATTGCCCAACCTTTCGTTGCCTATTCCGGTACTCTCAGCCGTTTGTTTATTATTATATGTAGAAAATGTTTCAATTGACAAATCTCTTTATTACGATTTCTATCGGAGTGATTGAACTACGATTGATGAAAATGACAGGTCATTGGATTCTCATATTCTTTATACTGTTATCGATTTGTATGTAATGAATACATCGTTTCCACCTCACTCCAAGTAAATCAAACATTTATGGCCATTAATGGTTTATCAACAAGTGAATTGAAGGCATGCTTTCAATTTTGAAAAGCCGGATATTCAGTGTCTCTTCATCCGATTTCAGCTCGCATCTAGGAAATTACAATTGCATCTGTAAATGATGATTTATTTAAAATACATAAACATGATTTGAACTAAAACACATGAAACACATTAATTAAATTATAATATAACACACCTGTAAACGATGAAATCAATAATATGACCCTTACAAACAGGAATTCACAAATGTACATCGATCTCAGTAATTTACCTAGTTTAAGAATCATTCCAGAAGGCAACATGAGGCTATCTAAGTGCGATCAAAGAGCTTCAGTGCAGTCACAGAGCAGAGTAAGAACCGATGTTCTTACTCTTCTGTACTACAGTCTCGCACATAGATAAATCTGTTTCTCTCTCACAAAAATCAGTTAGTTAACATGTAACAAACTGAAGATACCATATTATGGCGAAACAGCTGTCTTTACAAAAATAAATTTTTTTGGAGTTTCTTTTAATCCTCCTATCAAGTGATTGAAATGAATTTCCGACAAATACAGACCGTTTCCATCAAATAAGAATCATTTCCATCAAAAAGAGTGCATATTAATCGGACACTGCATGTTGGGATGAACTGGAGAGTTATCTCTCTGGTCGGCTAACCACGTCCTCAAGCGATTTCCTGAAATTTCCGGGTCTCACTTATCCAATTACAATATTTTCGAAGTTTCACTAGTAGTAGATAATGTAGCTTCGAAACTGAAAGCAGGTCATTTATCATGTACTTTCCACGATGTGATTAGTAATGCTCACGTCTTCCCTACGTGATATTTCAACAGATTTGAGTGAAACAAGAGTCCTCATGGTATTTTCTCAGTAACATAATGAACGTATCCTGCAGGGTATCGATCGGTGTATATTTCTGATCACGTGATCATATCGCACTCTACTACAAGGATAGAGATTTCATTCTTTCAGAATGGTTCAAATTCGTTATTGGGCCAAAACTGTCGACTAGTTCAGTACCTATGAGAATCTGAAATTTGGTATACATAATAACTCCCAGAAGACCATCCAATCAATTTGTAATTCGTGTATGGGGTTGAAACAAATAGGGTAAGCGAAATTTCGCTGCACTAGAAAGTTTTTGAAAAAATCCCAATAAAACACTTGAGATCGCGAGAAGGTGTAAGAGTTTTTTAATTTGTAAGAGGAAATGACAGAAGTTCATAAATGAATTTAAGAATAAGAATTTTTTTCTCTTAATCAAAATTTTCATTTAACCAAATTGGATACAAAATTGTTTAAATTTCAGAACTTACGATTATAAACAATTATTGCTGTTATGGCTAGTCCTGAATTTCAACACTGTTTAAAAAACGTGAGTACTTTCAAATTCATCAACAATTTCTGTCCAAACTTTTTGTATGGTCATATAATTTAGACGATCAGTGCTTTCCCACATTAAATCAATTTGGATTTGTATAAGATTATTCAGAGGACAAAAGCTTACTGAACAGAAGATAACAATTTCTATTTATTTTCTGATGAAAAAATAAACCTTCTTTCATTTGATTTTGATAGGAGGGAATTTTAGCTCTGAACATACTGAAGGAAATAAGAGAGTGGTTATTTGTAATTAAAGATATAGATTTGTTTATTCATTGTGGTTCTTGGTTCAGTATAACATTCTTCAAGAATGTGGGAAAATACATTAGACCAAGCACGCAAAAGAATCTGATCTCACGTCAGTGTTTTCCCGAATTTTTTCAACCTTAGAGTCAGTGTGTCCCATGGACAGTCAACACTCTCTATATGATATCAGGTTGCTTTAAATGTGTACATTTCATCTCCGGTTACCGTACCTTGAGGTTTCAAACTGCTATATCATGGCTTCAAAAATCAAGGAAAGAAATAATGATAGTTCTGAATTCTTAAATAAATATGTTGAAATGTGGTATATTGTGGTCATTTTTTGAACCAATGAGAGTACAAGGAGAATTCTTCCGAATATAATTTCTTCCATATTTGGAAGATAAGCTTCGAAATCCTAAAGCACTATTGAAGACCTGTATATGCAGTGACCTTATTATAACCTTCCCTGTCAAACTGTACCCCGTACAATATCATCATTGACAAGTAGCTATTTGAGAGGAATGATATCGACACATGGTTCTAGGACACATGCAAATCCATAACTCGACATGTAACGTTTCAGTCCCACGTATTCCTCAATTCCGGATGTCGAGTCGTTATATAATTGGACATCAAAATGGCATAAGTAATTCGACCAGATGGTTGTATGTGGATTATCCCGAGAAATTGCCTGCTAACCGATCATCCAATAAATTTGTCCTGGTTGCACAGTGGTGAATAACAATAGTTATTTTCATCTGTATTTTGAGAAGTCATTCGTTACGTAGAAAAGGTATATCGGAGGAATCCACAAGTAGCAGAAGGAAATGAAAGAAGATGGTACTTGCCGACAAGTGTTTCTGCTGATTGGCTTCGTCAGGCAAGGTAATCTTATAAATAAGGAGATGGTTAGAGAACGAAATAGATAATACGGGTTCACAAACAGCAGCGAGCGATTAGTTTATTTCCTCAACACCAGGACCTCCCATTCTGAGGAAAATCTAACGCATTGATATGAAAGAAGCATAAGTAACCTGTATTATGCAACCCTAACTGAATATTTATAGTGGAAACATCGCAGCGGTGAGCCACAGTGTTGAAGAAGATCCAAAATTGTTATTTTCTCGACGTTCTCAACGACTGGGGTTATCCCAAACCACCACATGGCAAATTTTGTATAAGGATTTGGCTTTGAAACCTTACAAGATTCAACTAGTGCAGGAATTGAAGCCGAACGACCCTTCGCATCGTCGTAGATTCGCTCAATTCATTCTGGAATAACCCGCAGTTTTTTCTGAAAAAATTAAGACGAAGCTCATTTTCTCCATTGTACGTCAACAAGCAAAACTTCCGGATTTGGACTTCTGAAAATCCTAGAGCGATTATTGAGAAGCCTCAACGTGTCTATCTATGGAGCGCTATATGGTTTGGAGGCGTGATTGGGCCGTTTTTTTTCGAAGATGAGGCTGGAAATACGGTAACGGTCAATGGATAACGCTATCGTGAGATGTTAAAAACTCAATTTTGGCCTGGATACCGCTGACATGTGGTTTCAACAAGACGGTGCACTTGTAACACAGCCAATCAGTTAATCAATTTATTGCAAACCAAATTTGCTGATCGTATAATTTCACAAAATTCAGCTGTTAAATGGCCAGCTTGATCCTGTGATTTAACACCACTGCATTATTTTTTGTGGAGCTATCTTAAAGATAGAGTCTATACGGAGCCAATCGAATCGATTGCAATTTTAAAACTCAAAATCTGTGATGTGATAGCCAAAATAGACCCGACATTTCGCCAAAATGTGATTAAAAATTTCTATAAAAGACTTAACGTCTATTTTCATACACGTATGAATATCATGAACAAACAAATCATTTTGTGAACTGTTTTTTATAAGATCGTTTGGCTATTCAAATTGGGCACAGCGTTACCAAATCATGAGTTAGATTCGATCCACCACTTTTATCTATCATTAAAACCTCAATTGAAACCTTATTCCTTCTCTTTTGAGTCTAGGTACTCCAATTATAGACTTATATATTACTTATATATTACAAAAGATTCTGATGATCAACTCTTCTTTTAGGCGCTCTTTTATTTAAATGCAAGATGAAATTCGTTAGCTTCTTGCAATAATCTGATTATTCTCGAGGAAGATGAGTTCTTCATCTCAATGATCTCTAGCTCTAGTGGGCGGAACTTGATCATTCGGATGTTATATTGGTTGCAGAATCTTTGCGATGCTATCGAAATTGATGTTGGTTCCCATTCTATATAGCCGCGAAAACGAAGTGGAAATCTCACACTCTCATCTTTAATTGAATACGCAGCCTCGTCTGAATTCACCTGTATATGCCTTCAAAACAATGCCATAACTATATAATTTCCTCTCGCTGACGTGAAACTAGGCCCCAAAAGCCTTCGATAATTATTTCAAAACATTCCACCGTCAAAACAACGAAGAGAGGTTAGACCGATCTGTGCCATGCGGTTGAGTAAATGGAACACAGTAGGAGAAATGGCACGGCATCAATTCATCAAATATGTTTTGTTCTAATTCGGCAGCTGCAGATCGACTCAACAATTGGTTTCGACATAGTTCTGCAGCGATTTCACAGTCGAAATCATTCCGGTCCTGTTTGTCTCCGAGATTGAAGGGAGAGAAGTGTCAGGAAATCGATTTCGTAGTTCCACGTGGAAAGATTTAATTAGGTGAGAGCATTGAGAAAGTTTGGGCTAGATATTTGACTCTGTTATTAGTTCTAGGAGAGGCTATTCTTCAGTTTGAAAAATGATTTCGACTTAACAATAACATATTTCAGAATTAATAGCTGCCAAACTGTAATAAGTTACGAAGCTCCTTCGATATCCGAACATCAATTTCAAACTACCACAACAATCTCGAAAAACCTGTTACTTTAGTACGAGGGTTGCATTTTATATTTCGGGATTAGATAACAAAAACAAATATTAATGATCGAAAATCGCTTTATTATTTTTCAAAATATTCCCCATTGAGATGTTTAAACTTTTGTGTGCGTTTGAACCAATTGTTGAAGCATTTTTGCCACTCTAATTGAGGTATCTCCAAAATATGCATTCTGAACGTATGAACTGCTTCTTCCGGTGTGGAAAAAAGTTGTCCTCTCACTTTATTTTTACGTACTGGAAGAAAAATAAATCATTCGGAACCATGTCAGGACTATACCAAATCGATGTTTTGAGTGCTCGAAAATGCAGTTGTTTGAGCTCGTATTGTTGTGGTAAAGGGTGGTTTTCCTGAATTCTTTGCAGACAACTGGTAAACAAATGGTTGTATACCATTCAGAATTGACTGTCATGCGTGGTACGATTGCGACATGTCCAGTTTTTCCGAAAAAAACAGGCGATAATTTAATGTTATTATTATTATCAAACCATAAATAAGAGGGGAGGCTAGGACTATAATCCCTCAAGAAAAAAATGCGTTACATGTGATACAAGAAAAGGAGAAAAAAAATTGTAAAACAACTATCACAAATCACAATTAACACTTTAGTTCATCCAACCGGTTCTTGAAAGCATTCACACTCGGTGCACCAACGATGCGTCCTGGAAGGGGATTCCTCGCGTCACAGATCCTGTTACAGAGGAAATGCTGTCTCTGCGAAGTTCGATATTTCTCATGGTACAACTTCAATGAATGGCCTCGCAAATTGCCGGTGTTGAGAGCGAAAAGATCTCGCAAGTCGCATCCGATGAAGCCGTGCAAGGCCCTATAAGTTATGATAAGGTCACCTCGCTCGCGACGGTCCATAAATGATCGGAGACCAAATAGACGGAGCCTGTCATCATAACAGGGACGCACTCTATCGTACGGCAAACGTGTCGCACATCTCTGAACCAACTCAAGTCGCTCCTGATCTCTCACGAGCGAAGGCGTCCAAACCGGACCAGCAAACTCCATAAGAGGGCGCACGTAAGTGGTGTAAAGTATTCTGGCCATCTCAACTGTACATCGTGGAAACGACCTCCGGATCAAATAGATCAATCGTCGAGCTTTTTCCACGACACTATCTATATGCGCTGACCACGATAAATCAGACGTCATAATAACGCCCAGGTCACTATGTTGAGCTACTGGCCGGAGCAGTACACCGCCGACATTATAACATCGCCGAGGGTTATTTCTACCAAGGTGAAGCACAGTGCACTTTCCGACATTTAGAGGAAGCAACCATTCATTACACCATGCGCATATCCTGTCCAGATCACTCTGAAGCGTAGACGTTAAGACATCAGAAAACAATTTAAAGTCATCCGCATATGCAGCGCACCCAGATGAAGTCACCCGCCCAAGATCGGCAACAAAAACAAGAAAAAGCACCGGACCAAGCACCGAACCCTGCGGAACAACACTTGCCACGGGCCTACAAGACGAAAGGGACCCGCCAACCTTCACCGAAAACACTCGATCGCCCAAAAATGACTCGATCCACCGAAGAAGCCCACCCCTGATTCCGAAATGATCTAGCTTGCTCAGCAACCTCCTTAAAGGAACACGATCAAAAGCCTTTGAAAAATCCAGGTATACAACGTCTACCGGGGAACCAGAATCCAGCGATAAAGTCCACGAATTAAGGCACTGAAGCAAGCACGTGATGACCGACCGTCCCGGAACGAAACCATGCTGATAGTCAGGAATGGTCCCATTGGATATCAAGAAAGGTACCATTTGCGAATAAATTACGTTTTCTGCAAATTTAGCAACAATGGGTCTCAAACTAATAGGACGATAGTTGGAGGCAAGCTGTTTATCAACGCCCTTATAAACAGGGGTTACCCTTGCAGACTTCCATTCCCTCGGCAATCGACCCAATCGTAAGGACGATCGGATTATTTCCGCAATAGGAGCAGCAACCAAATCAGCACATGTCTTGAGCACCATCACCGATATTCCATCAGGCCCAGGGGAGCAGGAAGGATCCAATTTACTAAGAAGCTCCGTCACCTTCACCTCATTCACCTAGACAAAATTCATCGAAGCCTTAGAACGGGCAACACCAACACGCGGCAAGTCACCCAGAGGTTACTAGTAAACGCAGCAGCGAAACTTTCAGAAAGCAGTTCCGCAGATGCACTATCATCGGCTCACTCAACTCCTGACGATCCTCGCAACACGGGCACCGACACTCTGGAACTCAACATGGATCGGACATGTTTGTAGAATTTCTTGCGGCTTCCAGAAGTTACCAATTTCATCTAATACTTTCTTCTAGCTTAAAATTGATTGGAAGTGCTTCGTGCGCGAGCAACCTTTGTTGGATTTGGCTCATCTTTAAACACCCATACAGCGGACTTCTGTTTTCTTTCGGGCTCAGACTCGCAAATCCACAATTCATCACCTGTCACGATGTCATAGACGTGCTTTGATGCACCGTTGTTGAGTTAATCCTCGTCGAAAGTGGTAGAAAATAATCGCACGAAAATGTTCACGATTTATTTCCATATTTTGGGCGTTACTGTAAACAAAGCAAAAAGTGCTCGTATCTCGAAACGTTCTGACTACGTATAACCTCAAAAATGCAAAGCGATAATGCTGTCAGTTTTGTATTGCAACAATAGGGTTGTCCAATCTCGAAATATAAAAAGCAACCCTCCTAAACAAGCGTTCATATTCCACATCATTTCATGGGGCAGTACTTATAGGAAGTTTGAAAGCCTTACTGTTTTCCATAATCACTCGTTTAGTTTCTCAAATCAAAACCAAGACATACAGTTTATTCGAAGTTGCGCAATTTCTACTCAACTTGAATCTTATTGAGTTTTTCGACGTTATTCTTCCATTCTTCTCATATTAAATTAAATATGTCCAATTCAATCTTCGGTTTAAACCCTGAATAGTTGATGATTTCCATTGTCTCCATGGGTAATGAAAGAAATGATGCATTTCCTGTCCAACCGATGTCAACAGGGCTGCAATTCCATTCAAGTTCAGTGAATACACAACTAGAATATTTCATGAATTGCATTAAGTATGCCATTATTGTAGAAACTGAATTTCAGCAATTGTCGATCCGTTTCAGTTCTCTTGGGAAAGTACGTTCCACCTCTTCACGGAGTCTGTTTAACTTATTTATAGAGGTGGTGACGTTTTGCATGTTCCAAGTTCGAAATGATATGAACAACTGTACTCGTGGAAGCACCCTCAAGCAACTATGAATAAGCAAGTGGAAGATTCGAAAATTTCAAGTACGAAAATATGAGTTTTGTTCACATATGATTGATGAAATCTATAGACTTACCAAATTGGAGATAATTAAGATGTTTCGAATCAATTTATGAAAAAACTTCATTTGGAAATGTCAGATGAAGATGGAAATGTTAGATTTGTTATATCGTTGACGAGAAATTTTTTATATCTCTTGTGCAGAATTATCATTCAATTATTGCTCGAATAATAATCCTTCATTTGGAATATCGTAGCTATTTTTATACTTATATTGATAATCCACAAAACTTGTACAGGACGAAAGGGTTTTTTACTGAATTTTCTCCATAAATCGTTGTGTAATACGCTGAATTATATGGTACCCCGTTTCATTAACCTCTACTGATTTCTTTCACGGAAAATATGTATGTCATGTAGTTTTAGGTCTGATATGACTGATGTGGTGTTTCCCAGAGATTGGTTCCGAAGGCCCCTAATTTTCATCATTTACATAAATGTCCTCTCAAGCAGTGATAATAAAGCTGACTTCATTTTTTTTGCCGCATACACAATGGAATTGAAAGGAGTTCAGCTTGATAACATGAATGTAGTGTTCCATGGAGCAATCAGCTCCAATTTACAGTACCTAAAACAGATTTTATGTATATTTTGTTGGGAAATATGTAGAGAATTGATTCAAATTAATCGGTTAACTTGTTGTTCACGTAGAGTTGATTTTCTTAAGGTACTCATAAAGACATATGTATGAATATCGTCTTAGGTTATAGGGAAACTTGAATGTTTCGAGGAATTTAGTAATCAGCTTTTTTCTGATGTTCAAGAAGTTTTGTGTGAATACTTTTTTTTTTTTTCTTCTGTTGGTTGTTGATATATGTGTAGGCTTCTTTCATCGATGGTCTAATAATAATGATGGTTCTCGCCTACTATTGTTTTAACACACTCAATCAAACTTTATTATTTAAAGTTTATTTTCAGTAAGAAATGAATAAAAACATTTGATTTGATTATGGTAACTTCGTCCTAATCGTCTTGACTAGAAGACTAATCAATACACTATCGTCTATTAGTAAGCACACTCCGGTCAATTAGTGCTCTGAAATCATCGCCTCTTAAAAAAATTACACATAGTCCACCCATTAAAAATCGGAGTGTTATCCCAACAAAAGCACATATAATTTAGCACTCACAGAATCCGGACATAAGTATTTGATCTCATCATTTTTTCAATTACAGAAACTATCACACGAAGGAAGTTTATTATTTCGTAAACCCATTATGGCTTCGAAAATATCCTTGCATAGTTCTATGAAAATAAACAATACACAAAATTTTCATTCCCCTAGATAGCAGCGGCACTTGAACTATGTCTAAAATATTAAATATGAAAGCTTCGTATTTTTATTTATTTATTTATTCTGAAACAGGGATACACACGGGAAATAATTCCCACTATAGATCCACTTATAAACTAAACAACATTCGTATTAACAAGCATGGAGTTTACAAACATCTTACAATTATTACAAATAATTCACTCTCGCAATAAAAACTAATTTAATTTAAATACATACTTTAGGTTTTTCCTAAAATGGACAAACTAATAAGGAAAGTGTCTATCCCCCACAGTATTTGTTGAATGATGTGCACACTCGGTGAATTGGCGAATTCCTACCGAGGTTGGTGTTAAATGCACTCTCCGAGAGCAGTGCCCGACTACGCGTCGCTCTCGAGGGAACATGAAATGGAATCATTGCAACCAAGTCTGGCGAGTCCAAATAATCCGTCATCAACTTAAAAACGAACACCAAATCATTTTTTATTTTCCGATGTTCAAGAAGCTCGATATGGTACCGGGAACGGATCTGGTTTATACCCTGGGTTACATAAACATTTGACACTTTGTAATGAAGAAATCTCACGAATCTGTTCTGAAGTCTTTCCAGTCTAACCTTGTGGACATTATACATTGGGTTCCAAACCACACTGGCAAAATTGAGTCGACTATGAATAAGGTTGTAATATAATGACTTAATGGCCACCTCATCATTAAAAGGTTTACACATACGACACAAAAATCCCAAAGATCTACTGCATGATGATATGTCACATGGTCCAAATGGTAGCTGAAGGGAGCTTCGCATCAAAAATAACGCCCAAATCCCTGACCTTAGTGACCCTTCTAACCTTGATGTTATTCAAAGAATAGTGAAACTCGACGGGTGTACTTCCTCTTGTAAACGAAATAATCGCACATTTGGCAACATTCAATTCCAATTTATTTCGGCAACAATATGCACAAAATGCTTCCAAGTCAGCCTGCAACTGTACGCAATCTAAAATGCTGATAATATCCTTGAAAATTTTGAAGTCGTCTACGTACAGGAGCATGCGAGAATATCTGAAAACATCCCTCAAGTCATTCACAAATACGAGAAAAAGTAATGGCCCTAGATGCGATCCCTGAGGCACTCCTGATGTTACGACAAATGGGGAGGATTTGTATCCATTCACGCAAACAAGTTGAGATCTATTAAACAAATATGAAACGAACCATCTCAACAGATCACCACGGATTCCAATCGAGATAAGTTTGGCAACCAAAAGATTGTGATCCACCTTATCGAATGCTTTACTGAAATCAGTATATACTGAATCCACCTGTGAACGATCGTTCAGTGCTTTCGTGATAAATTCCATCTAAGTAACTAGATTCGTTTCCACCGATCTTTTGGGAAAAAATCATGCTGTTCTTGTATTATTGTAGGTTTCAGATGGGACATCACTACATCAAGGATGATCATTTCGAACAACTTAGCAAAAATTGACATTTTGCACACTCCACAGTAATTTTCAACAGAGTTTCTAAGTCCAGAATTTTTGTAAATTGGAACTATGAGTGATAGCTTCCATGAGTCCGGAAAAATACCAGATTGAATAGATTTAGAATACAAAATAGAAAGAGAATAATTCAAACTAGAGCATTTCCCAATAAAGTATGAAGGATATCCGTCAGGTCCGGCACCCCTATTGGCATCGAGAGATCTTATCTTCTGCAGAGCAATCTCAGGAGAAATAGCAACCGAATTCAGAACACTAGCATTGCCATTACACACAGTGCTGACATGATGAAGCTGTTGGTCCTGTCGAAAAACGCCCCGAAAATACCTAGCAAATAAATTACTTATATTTTCACCGTCTTCAGCACACTCATCAGCATTGTTCGAATACCACATTCAAAAAGGCGCCAAACATCCACAAATTCAAGCTGGCGACAAATATCCTGGCGCCGCCTTTGTTCAATCTCCCTTAAGCGTCCAAAAATACAATACCATATATGGTCTTTGGCATTTAGATTCAGTCACTCATTCTCATTCATTTACGCCTTCAAATTCAACCACGCATTCCAATACAGTCCACTTATTCATTTCACTGTGCTGATACATAAATTTCTTTTCGTTCTGCAAATTTGTTAAATCATCAAGTATTCCTACGTCGAGTGTCCTCAAACCAACCACTAAGTGTGTAACCAGTTGTGTCAAACAGTGATAATAAAAACATATCAAAATCAAGTTATGTGTTCTTTATAATCGAATGAATACAAGCATAATACATTTTATCTGGAATTTAAGTTCCATCTTTGCTATTTCTCACATATTTCCAGAAATGTTTTGGTCTTGACTTTACCTCACCCTGAACTAATCTAACATATTCTATGTATATGCACGAAAAAAACTAGTGTCTGTAATGAGTTCATTACAGTACTAAAGAGTTGTTTTTAGTTATATTTTCGTTTTGTGGTTGACAACACTGACATCGTATCCTTTCGAATGTCAACACACGTCCATTGCATGTCAATTGTCAATATTAAACCATGTAGAGATTTGAAAGCACTATTCGAATTCTACAATCTGTCAATTTTCGTATCAGTCACGCCAACTGCGAAAATAAAATACAAAAGGCACTTGGAGGTATAATCTGAATTTTTCATTGAATTCCAATAAATTTTTCACAATTCTTGACTGAAATAGAGAAAATATCGTCTAATACTCGTTGCAGAAGGCAATTCCAACACTCATGCGTTCAACAACTCGCTCGTTTTCGAATTTCGCATTCGTGTTGGTATAGGTGCCCATTCTGCAACTTGTTTTTAGAATATACTATTATTAACTAACAATAATTTCTTATCCCATATAAATCAATACGATGAACGAGTGTCCTTGTACTATTTTCAATTCAGAACTGGCACTACTAGCATAATTCGAGTTGCCATCACATTTGGAACTGTTTAAGACTCCAAAAATAAAACGTCTCATTCATCGATTCCTTGCATTCTCCACTTGGAATATTGCGGTATTTATTAACCCAATTTTAGATTAATATTCACACACCACTATATCATGAATGTCATTGAGTTTCATATCACATTCTCCTTATGCGTCTAATTCGGTCAACCTGATACAGTTCCACCTAACAAAACGTCTGCTTATGATACATGATTGTTCTTCATTCACGCGAAGCTATTTATAGTATTGTTTATTTTGTCTGGCTGATCTACCTGTGTCTGTCTCCAGTGGAATAAAACGAATTTTAGACTTTATCAATGTCCGTGCCTTGTTTACCAACAAGGAGAACCCCTTAATCGATATGCCAGCAAAAAATAACGAGAAGAAATTCGAATCCCCATCGCCTTGGGGGTGTATAAGATAAAGCGCCAGCTATTGGAAGATGTGGGTGGTATCGAGAATGGTACAGACCGACATAAAATAAATATGCGATAAACGATTGTTTTCAATTGTGATATGAATGAAGAATGAGGGAGGTGTATGAATATGACGCAGGGTCTAAATTTGAGTGTATCCGAACGATATTTGAAGGAAAACAAACAATGTTTGCCGATAGTAGACATTCCATGAATTATTACTGAGACATGAAAATTGCTTCTCATATAGGGTGGAGAAAAGGGATTCAATACACTGAATATTCTAGACATGAAATGGAAGATACATAGTGCAGCGAACCTAGATAACAGACGCGGAAGGATCTATTTATTTTATGAAAAATACCGGTAAAAACAGAGATCTATAAACAAACCATAGAAAAACGACAGCAACAAAGAGAAAAAAATAAATGGTTTAAAAACGAATACGCCAAGGAGGGAATAAAGGTCCAGTTTCATTATTCAATGTATGTATTTTTTGGGGATTTTTTCGACCGACATGGGATAGAACTCATTTGTGGATATGAAGGGGTAGCATCCAAATAGAACACCACCGAAATATTGAATTCAAGACATCTTAATGGGAATTCTAGTGAGTGGGCTCGCAAAGAATGCTTTCGACTTACGAAGTGGTTCGATTGGTCTCTAAAAAACAATAAACAGAAGTTGGTCAGAAACGGAGCCCTGGGGAATTTCGCTTGAAATAACTTTGCTTGAACAATAGGACTCTACAACTCTACCCACAAACCGTCGTTTAATCAATTAGTCTTCTACCCAATAATTACACCCCGATTACCGTAATGTTCAACCTTATGAAGAAGTATTCTGGTTGGAACCTTGGCGAACGCTTTGGTGAAGTCTAAATACACCGCATCCGTTGGTGTATTGAGGTCTATGGCTTGGGATCAATGTTCAAGCATCTCAGGAGGGTTGTTGTGTAGACTTTTATGAATCCATGTTGTTAAGGGGCTATCAATTTATGTTTTGATAGAAAATTTCAGTTTTCAATATATATTCCATAGTTAGAAAGGTAATGAATATAGACTGATTGGTCCTTAGTTTTGAGGATGAAACCATTACCGTGCATTGCACTTAAGTGTTCATTACTCATCATTACTTTTCAAAGAGTTGACAAAAATAAAACCATACAGGAAGGTAACATTATTACGTTAAAATATCGCAAAAAGCATTGCTAAAACAATTTAAAGAAGAAAAGTCTGTATAGACTTGTGCCTAGACATACTTCGTTTCGGAGATGCAGGAAGTAAAATTGAATTTATCAATCGCTTTTCAAGAATAACAGTGGTACAGAATTCGCTTTAGTTCTGGCACCGACTCAATTTCCAAGGAGGGATCGCGAAAACAATTTATTCTACATGAGTATACGACATTAACCTTTAATATTTAGGGAATAGATAACAAAAATAAATATGAATCATCGCAAATCCCTTTATTCTTTTTCAAAATATTCCCCATTAAGATCTATAGGTACACTTTTGCATGCGTTTGAACCAATTGTCGAAGCTATTTTGCCACTCTGATTGTGGTATGCAACCCCCGTTTTCAGTTTCAAAAGAGCTGGAAAAAATGTTCGATATAGTATTTTTATTATAGGTAATGGACCAGTGTTTTCATGGTGTCGAAAATATTGAAATATTGAATAAGTGTGTGATCTTAAAAAAGATTGATTGGTAACTCCTCTGTGTTTCCCGATAGTCAATATTTGAGCTAATATATTGAAAAATATTTTCTGACCACCTACTATATTGCGATATAACTGCTCACTGAATTTGTCACGGCTGATACTTGAACAGAAAATGATTTGAAGTAAGAGGAATATAGTGAATTTTGTAATGATTGTACAGTTTCATAAACAAAATAAGAACGGAGTAAGTGTTTAAGCGAAATGCAGAAACAAACAGAAAAATGTATTGAGTGAATTATGAATAAAAGATAATATGCCAGAAGTAAAGTGAGTTTTTAACTACTTTCATTCGTTTCCACCGGTGTCAAGGCCTATATAAGTTCTTAATATTTCCAATTGAAATTTGAGCTTTTTGCGGAACCATTGAATGATTTCAATTGTGAATAGTGAATGCCGACATGAAATCTGTTACTAGTAAAAACGAGTGAAAGTGATTTAGAATCCTCTTTGCTTATCTACTTATGTTGGTATCATCAGATTGTCAAGAGCTCAAATTTGTACACCATTTTGAAATTTCATCTTTAATATGGCCAAACTTGAATTTAATTCCGATATGTCAATTCATTCTTTATTGGACGAAACGAATTTATCATCAGAAATTATGTTTAACATTTGTCAACTTAAACTAATTCTAGCACACGGCGACTCCAGATGGGATGCCATAATCCTATCTTCAATTTTGAGCAGATTATTAAATTATTAGTTGTGACTTACGAATGTCTATATACTACATACTACATTACATCTTGAGCAAAGGCACTCAAGTGAAGAATGTCTATGCACCGACACTATTTCTTCAATAATCTTGATCCAAAAAATTATACCATTCATAGTGTAATGAATGAAAATAACCACAAATGACAATTTATAGTGAACTAAGGTAAGAATGTAATTTTTATTTACACTCCCTCGCATGTTGAAATTAGACTAATTAATTATTAACTATTATCAGCCATATTCTCTAGGATTGCCCGAGATGCCAATATCAACATAAACAAACTGGCATAGAGAACTCTTTATACCAAGTCATAGGACAAGAAACCGACAAACTTGCCGAAATGATTTAGTTTCTACAATCTCATTGATTTCATCTAACTTTTTATTCATTATGCTATTCTATACTTCTACAAATAATATAGATCAGGTCTAAATGTACGCTATTGCTGATTATCTTTGTAATCAAAAAGCACAATGAACTACAATTAAAATAGTATATTCTAAAACAAGTTGCAGAATGGGCACCTATTCCAACACGAATGCGAAATTCGAAGGCATGAGTGTTGGAATTGCCTTCTGCAACTAGTATTAGACGATATTTTCTCTATTTCAGTCAAGAATTGTGAGAAATTTATTGGAATTCAATGAAAAATTCAGATTATACCTCCTAGTGCCATTTGTATTTTATTTTCGCAGTTGGCGTGACTGATACGAAAATTGGCATGCAAAGGACTCGTGTTGACAATGGAGAAGAAAGGATGTCGGTGTTGTCAAACACAAAACGAAAAATATAACTAACAACAATGCTGTAATAAGTTCATTACAGCACTGTTTTTAGTACTGTAATGAACTCATTACACACTGAATTACACTGAAATAGAGAAAAACCTTTGCTTATCTTAATATCTGATGAGTTTTTGAAATTTCCTCTGCCCGTGGAAAACCTTAATGTATCCAAATTCATTCTGTCGCCTCCGGGATAACGGAGGTAATGCCAACCATATTGGATGATATCACGGCAAGGCCCTACCCCGAAACAGTATTGGCATTTTCTTTCCCCCTATATAAATGTACGCGATTGTTTTTCAGCATGGATATGCATACAAGAATAGGAATGAGTATAAATACTGATATCGATATTTCAGACTTGGATATTTTCTAGATGCATTGAAAGTGATTCATGAAATCAAATTCCGCTATCGCGTTGGCTAATGGAGTTTCTGAATAATGTTTTTCCATTCGGGTTCCTCCTTGAACTGTAAATGAGTTTTTTCACTGCCCTTGTTATTCCCATCTTAAGGATAGGTTATTGGACGGAGGATTTTTTTTTGGGATTTGGGATCTTAGTAATGAAGTTCTGAATTAATGAATTATCCAAATCTGAATAAATCGCACCCAGACTGAAATAAAAAAATTCTTTATTCATACTACATAGTAGTTTTTGTAGCATTCCTGAGCTTAGATTTAGTAAAAAGTTTTATTGGCAAGAATCACTCAGAAATGAATGAATATATGTCTTAACTGAGGATATACATCTCACAGATCATGAATGCAAATGATGATATCCATTGTACCCAATCTGTTGTAGTAATACTTGATTTATAGTGACCTGTTGAATAAAATTATTTGACTGGAATTCTTCTGAACTTTTGACTAAAACTTTCTTGTTGCAGAAAAAAGCATGTGTAATAGGAAAAACTTATTGGCAGAGGGGATTCATTATTCAATTCGGTATATAACACAAAAGCTTAAAAAATAACCATATTGAAAAATCCCTGTATCCCAACAAACGCAGTGATTTGTTTTGAATTTTAACGAAATAATCTGAAATATTGAAGGCTAGAGGTTTTTTTTCAGAGTGAGACTCTACCATTTATAAACACAAGGGCTTTTCTAAATTATCTAAATGAGACTCAAAAGTGAAGAAAGATTCTATTTCAACTCCTAGGTACTCAGAAAAGATCTTAGGTTTGCCAGTGAAATCATCCAAAAGCTGTCGAGAGTTTTCCATATTTTGTTGACTATTCAGGTGAAAACGAAAAACATCCGATTTGTTGGTGTTAGGACATAAACGCAATTCGACAAAATGATCCATGAAATTGATGTTATCGAACATGAATATTTGAGATATGATGCGTCTAATTGAATCCAACAAAGATGAAAAATCACGAGTACTAAGAATTTTAAATAAATCCTTTAGACTTCAAGCGACTTCAAGCTCATTTAAACTGTGCTCCTCCTGAAATTAACAATGTAATGGTGTTTCAAGCATCACCTATCGGAACGAATTGAGAAATAATTAATAGCATATTCCAACTAATAAAAAAATTGGCTTCAAATTGGCAAGGAAGTATGAATTCGAGAATATTTCGCAAGCATAACCAATCCTCGACTAATGAGGCTGCACAAGATGTCGAGCTTATTTTCTGTCATGAAATTAGGAATACTCTAAAAAATATCGAGCATCGGAAACATCCCCAAGTACAATAATGAAATCGAATGTACTAGTTAAGATCGATTTTCGGAGACAAATATTTAGGCAGTGTCTTTTATTTATTATGATTATTTTTGAACAATCCTTGAATGACATTGATTGTCAATTTCTATATTATTTTCTATGGAAAAGAACTTTTTCGATGGCATTTTAAGAGAAGGAGGTATGAACTGAGAAGAAAACTGAGAAAAAGACTGAATGGATATTTCAATCTAAGAGTTTCCGACCTCACTTCAGTGTTTTTATAAATTTTTTCCTCATCCCTTGATCGGTACTCCATATTGCGATGTGGAATATTTCTTCGAGTGCAAATTGCAGATTTAGGTTAATTAACATCTGAAGAATGGCGAATAAACAAATTATTTAAATATTAAATATTCTTCTGCATATACAGAGTTGTATATTTATGATTATTTGAGGCTAAGGAACCGTAACTTCAACAGATTGCTTTCGAATCATTCAAATGAGTTCGCCATTTCTATTTATAACCATTATGAAATCATTTCATTCTCATTTCATTACAGAAACAATTTAACACATCGTGAATTAGATGCGAATATATCCGTGCGGAAGTTTTCAGTTTCATGAAATAAAAATGAATATACTAAAGAATATAGGTCAAAGATGAAACAAAATTTGCTGATTTTTCTATCTGAAAATAAACACATATATTTGATTGAATTATTTCAGCGTAAAAACGAAGTTACGTATGTAAATAATTATATTTGGAGAATTGCAGTCCCATGCTACATTACATTTACTGGAATTGAATTATAAGGTGTGAAAAAATAATCAAGGGGTTTTTCAACACTGATACAGGCTTTCAGAAAAAACCGCAGCAAAAACCCATATCTCCAGGGTAGGTAGCGTAATGATAACTTTAAATCTTGGAGGTTACTGTTTTCAAAATTTGATTCATAAAGAAGAGAGTATAATTTCCTATTCACTTTCTACTCGAATCCCCAATTCTCTCCCCATTTTCAACTGGGTCGACGAATGCTCCAAAAATTGAGGTCAGTAAGTTTGTTCCGGAGGATGTCTGTTCTTCAGAATATATTCTTGCCGAAACTTCACCCTCTTACCGTAAAATGTTTTTTTTCCAAGTGATGATAGTTCCCAAATTTAATTCAAGTCAATAAAAGATAGAAGAAACTTTATGAATGGAACCAAACGAATATCAACACTTTTCCTGAACTACATTCGCAGGTAACTGAATTTTTTTCCAGGAATGGCTTCGATGAATTCCTTGAAATACAATTCGGAAAAATATGAATTGAACTCTGATTTCGTTTACTGAGAATAAATTTGATTGAAGAATAGGATGGATATTCAGTTACATTGTCACGAAGCTTCACATCGCTATGTATCTATAGTTCATTCTGCTCCAACAATCGGAAATCTGAAAATTCTTTCATTAAGAAGTCGGATATTTTGTTCTGGCGAGTGATTTGAGATTGGAAAAGAACAACTTCAAAATTTGAACTTTGAGCATATTTTTAGTGTCAATGCAGATCTAGGAAGTTAGTATATGAATGCAACGGTTTGACACTTCGATTAGAGGATTTATGCGAGTGCTGAAATGTCAGTACTTATGATGGGATAACGGGTAGATTAATATATGGGTAGGCTAATGTTAATATTACTGTTGACCTCATGTCTCTCTCTTATTCTCGTTCAGTTCATGAATTTTATTGAGGGGTCAAAACTCAAATGTAGGCATGGGAATCATTAAGCGGTACAAAAATTAAAATTTTCAGGAAAGGATGCATTTTCTGAATTATATAGCAAGTAATGTTTGTTATGTGGTACGGGTGTATTCATGCGGACAATTACACCTTGATAAATCTATTGTGTCCTCTCCCCTTTGCAATGAACCATGTATAAGGTCAAGACCATAATCTCCACTCATCTGGTACACCCATAAAATAGCGTCAATTCTAGTCTATATTACAACGAAAAAATTACGATGCGTTCCTCTCCTATATCAGATGATAAAAGAAACAAAAAACAACGTACTTTATTACTAGCAATATTTTCCACGTAGCTTTGATGAAGAATTACGAGTGAAGGATTACGAGATCGTAAAGGGCAATGTAACTTAGGTGATAGATGGAGAAAATATTAGCTACCCCTTCTGAACTTTCTCATTGCAAACATTTTATGTTATATTTCACATAAATATTTCACCGAATAAGGTTCAAGATCACTTTGTTTCGGAAGAAGATGTATCTGTTATATACAAGGTGTCCAGATTGAAAATTCTGGTCGTCCCCGTCCAGTTCGCGATGAAGAAACAATTGAAGAAGCTGAGGCGTCGGTTCATCAAAATCCGTCTTTATACATCCGAAAGCGAGGCCAAGCCTTGAACATAAAAAATCGTCTATACATACGATTTTGAAGAAGACTTACATCTAAAAGCCTATAAAATTCAATTGGTTCAAGAATTGAAGGATGTGGACTATGCGAATTTTGCGAACGAAACGCTGCAGTGATTTAGCAACTTGAACAACATACTGTTTAGTGACGAAGCAAACTTTCACCCGAATGGTCATGTTAATAAGCAGAATTATCGTACGGGCATTAGAGAATCCGAGACGAAAGCATGAACGACGCCTGCATAGCCCAAAGGTCGTGGTTTGGGCCGCAACGTCTGCTAAAGGCCTTACTTTCATGAAGATCAACGACGCCGAGCAATTAATGTGGATAGTTACCGTCATTGCGACATGTTGGGAAATTTTTTGGCCCCAGAGTTGCAGGTATCAACTCAAGAACGTTGTTCCAGCAAAATGGGGTCACTTGCAATACCCAAAATGATTCAATGGAAGTTGTTAATGAATTATTCTCTAATAAAGTCATTTCGCGAAGGGATTACATCAACTGGCTTCCCAGAAGCCCCCATCTTAGCCCACTTGACTCAAAATTTGAAAATATTTGAAATGGCAACAATATCAATATATGTGTCAACGTGTTATCGTCAATCTTATGTGTCAACGTGTTATCGTCAATCTTCGACCCGTTTTGAAGAGTGCCAGCAACGCAACGGTCATCATTTGGATAACATCATATTTTCGAAATATCTCCAATTCATACGTTAATAGTAAACAATCGAAGGCACAAATTTTTGCACCGACCATTTCGGAACGTCTAAATCCTTTTGACATAACCGTTTTAGTTTCGGGTATTTTAACGAGTAAACAGCTACCCTTAATTTCTATATCTTTGATAGACATTTTCACTAATTCATCTCTCCTTAGTTCTCCAAAAACACCCATTATTAGAACTACTTTATGAAGAAGATGAATTTCATCAGGAGCTTCATTGATGAATGTATGAACTTGTTCTGCTGTTAACACTTCGGATTTCTTCGGAATATATCCTTTAGATTTCATTTCTAAAAACGCTACAGGCCGGGAGAATTGTGAAATATTGATATTTTCATTGACAATCAGTGTAGATTTCAAAATAGAATATTTCGTCCACAAAAACAGTAATGACATTCACTTAATAAAATGACGACAGCAATAACGAACTTCAAAATATTAACAAATGCCATGGTTACTACTGAAAGTTAAATGGAAAAAAAATCATAGGAGCAATCGAATTTTATTGTGATTAAATGATATATTAGTGAAAAATAAAATCTTGTTATCCCATTTTGACGTTTAAAGATGA
This sequence comes from Micraspis discolor, assembly GCA_030674115.1. NCBI lineage: Eukaryota > Metazoa > Arthropoda > Insecta > Coleoptera > Coccinellidae > Micraspis > Micraspis discolor. The sequence goes on from JARTUT010000873.1 coordinate 4,481,766, forward strand.
CAATATTCAACCCATGGTTACAAGGGTAAGTTGACTTTTATCCACTGAGTGAATTAAATCTTTTTTAATTCACTAATGGAATTAAATGTTCACCACTCCCTTTCTGGAAATTGTTCTTTCCACACACAATGCACGTAAAACTCAATTTAAAGTATGTTTCTTAAAATTTATCAAAAATTCTACATTAACAGCCATTTCTATCATTAAAGTAAAAATTACAACTATTAAGATTTTGAAAATGGAACTGTTAACCTGCGCCTCCTCCAAAGGAAACACGCTCAGTCGTTATAGCACATGTATTTGAGGACTTCTCAGGCCCTGCTGGAATATCCATTTCTGAATCAGGAACTCCGGTTTTTGTGACCTCACCAAGTATTTGTTCAGAAATATTTATTTTGTTTTGTAGTGAATCTTCAATATATCCTTCTGCAACAGAACTTGAGCGCCATCCACTATGTCTTTTCAAAACTGTCAAATCTGCCCCAGAATTTGCGAGTAGGGTTGCAGAAGAACGCCTGAAACTGGCACACTGTATATTGTTCAGCATCAGAAAGGCCCAAATACTTTGCAATAGTAACGGGCATTTTCGAAAATGTATTTACACCTACAGGCTGGACGGTACATTATTCATTTTTATAATTTAAAAATAGTCGCTTGTGATCAACTTAGCTTGGCCTCAAGTTCCTATACTTACGGAATATATCGAGTGCAGCAACCTTATTAGTACCATTTACCACAGTGAACACTCTTTTCTTATAAGTTTTCGTATCTGGAATCTGAATAACTAATACGCTGCCCCGATCTTCTACGTCATCTACGGTCATAGTCACCAGGTCGCCGATTCTACACCCTCCAGCAACACCCATAATAAAAACTACCTTTATCAATAAATATTGCTCATCAGGAGCGGCATCTAAAAAGTATTCAAACTCCTCTCTTGTGAATACTTTCGATTTCTTTGCTACGTATACCCTGGAATGTTGCTTCAAAAAGGCGGTGACTTGGTGAAATCTTGTTGTATAAATAACTATTATTGCTCATAAATATTTTTTGTTTCATTGAACTTACAAATACCCAAATTTTTACTTTTCTTTGTTTTTTATTAATACCTAGACAATATCAAGCGAAAACGAATTAAGATTTCGCGTTTCATCAAACCCGTTCGCCATTTTGTGAAGGTTTCCGCATTTTCCAAAATTTCCCCCCGAACAAAAGTTGCTAAGTTCTTCTCCAGGTTTTGAGTCACTTCCCCACCAGTTTTCAGCATAATCAGCTGAGTCGTTTTTGAGTTATACAAAGTGTTACTAACACGGCTTTCTTTTTTATATATGTATTGATAGCACAATATGACTTCGAATTCATTTGACTTAATATCTGGATAATGAAAGCTATCAAAATTCATGAACACTCGGATATTAGGTAGATTTAGTTTCAATTCACAATCGATACACGCAGTAGAGAAAATGGATTCCTTATATTTGCACAGTTAAATAAAAAAAGTTTGTTTCAAAAGACACTTAAAATAGACTTTCAGCCGGCTACGCCAGTGATGGAACTCATCCAATGCGTTTGCTGTTTGGTAAATTAGATACTCCAGGCGTAGAATGAGGGGTCGTAAACTTTATAACTTGCTGTCGCCTTCATATGACGAACTTTTAACATCTTTTACAGAGAGAGGTTACCCTGTCTCTACTTCTAGTACGTTAACTGCGAAGTCAAATCTGATTTTGAAATCAACTAGGAAACGTATTGTACCTAATAAATTTTTATTGTTTACGATGTCTTGGCAAATGATAAAAGAGCGAAACTGATTTAATTACATTGTTTGCTGTCGATAAAAATCGTTTCGATTTCTGTTGCTTGTTTGACGTGGATCGTCAAAGATCAAACATTCATGATGAAAGCCACTGCGGATATCCTCGGGTTGTGCTCAATGCCATCGCAAATTTCATACATGTTGCGATTTGGATTATAACAGGGAACGATATTATTCGCATAAAATGTATTGTTCGATACATATTGAGGTTTCAATTGGACGAATATCCTTTTTCCATTGATTGTTGCTCCATTGTTTCTAGCGGAACAGCGTGCTATCGTTTTGCCCATATGTCTGTTCATTTTTGATATAGAGCTAAAACTTGATTATGTCCCTTCCGAATACATTCTATTCACCGTAGGAGGTGAGCTTACCTTTTTAAATTATCAGTATCAAAATTTCTGATGGACTTTTTGGCATTTCTCTGTTACGCTAGGAAACATTCGTATTTTCAGAAGAAAAATTCGGGGCTTTTTCTATACAATTGAGGAGAAACCGGGGTGCGAGTAAATGAGAAATTACCTGTTTTTTCCTTTTGACCGCTGCCTCAAAGTGTTCATGAATCAATAGTCGACACGAAACGTTAATGTCAATGCAATTAATCAACACTAACGTTAGATTTTTGATTGCTTGCCCTTAAATAAATGAAAAAATTGTAACATAAGTCAAACTTTATCGATTGAGACCAATTCTGGCTCGATATTCGAAGCTGAAGTTTGTGGAAATCGTCAGGTTAGGATATTTCGAAAAGAATCCGAGTAATTTTAGAAAATAGTCAATTAATTATAATAAATCCATCGGATCTGAACAAAATTTGTGTAGCTAAAGTATATATATCCGGGAAAAAAATATTAACTTTTTTCCCGGAGAAAGAAGTAATTTCGTGAAAAGTTATATTTTGATACCTGTCAACAGAGATGAAATGTCAAATTTTTTTCCCGTCACAGAAAAAAGATATTTTTGTGTATTCCAACTCATAAAATTCAATAATGTGGTGCCAAGTTATTGAACCATCTCCCAGAAAACCTGCAGGTTAAGGACTACAGAGAATTAAAGGCTTTTCAGCGAGGGTGAGTTCTTGAATTCCCCGCCTGTTTGATAGATATTCTAGGATTAATTGAGAAATTTCTGAAGCTCATAACTGTTGACAGTTTGACTGTTTCGGTCCAACAATTCAAAAATAACAGACATTTGGGTGAACAGATAGAACGCCGATCCACTGTGAACTGGCATGCAAACAGGATCAACTCGATCGATCTTTTACACACTCTGTATCTTTCTGAAATAGTCAATATTCCTGCACGATTCCAAAGGAAAATAACTTGATATACTTTCATTTCATAACGTAATACTGATAATGAATGGTCTACTCTGAAAATTTCCACCGGAACCTACAGACACGAAATGGAGACGAAAAAAAATGTCCATCTCTGAAATGAGATTCAACCCCTCGCATAGTATAATGGCCAGAACGAACAAGAATGGAGCCTTGGAAATACAATGAATATCTAGAAATAACAAATTCAAGGTCATCAGGAAATATCCTCGCTCTCACGAAAAGGTATTTCTTCTTTATTTTCCATTGGGTTATTATTTTCGTTGATGAAACACCTAAAAAGATGTTTCGAATTGCAGGAAATTAATTTCATCTCTAGGTTGAGCAGACTTATCCGCTTTAAAATAGAACAAGTTTCCATCGTTTACCTCGAAGCATCATTCGGTTGGAGAAAGGACTTTGCTCTTTTGATTTCGTAAACTCTGAAAGGGCATCGCTATTTGACAATGCTTCAAGGTGTCCAGAAATGGTATCGGGTATTTGTTTTTGCGCCATATTCGGAACGGAGCGTCTAAACGGAGCGGGAGGGATTCGTGGCGTCCGCCATTTTGTGGAGTTTTAGTCACGAGGGAACAGTACTCGGGGACGCATCGCACATTTTGCGTAGGGCGTATTATCGTAATGGAGATTCAATAGTGACTGCTCAATGTCTCTATCGTGCGGAATATCTCACACTCCACGTGTCCGATAGGATGTTCGAGATTACAGGTGCGACAGTTAAAATTTTAAACACTGGTCGACCTCGTTCAGTTCCTGATGAAGAAACAATTGAAGAAGTTGAGGCGTCGGTTCGGTAAAATCCATCTTTATCCATCCTAAAGCGAAGCCAAGCGTTGAACATCAAAAAATCGTCTAAACATTCGATTTTAAAGAAAGACTTATCTAAAAGCCTATAAAATTCAATTGTTGAATGATTGTTTGGGCTATTACCATCATCTATTGTGGATGTAATGTTTTCCGACGTTTCGATAGACATCTTCTATCTTTATCAAGGAAAAAAAGTAAGAAACGTTGTGAAAATTATCAATTTTAAAAAAGTAAATATTGACAGAAGTCATGAAAGAAAAATGAACGATGTTATATACTCATCTGTGATATGATGATCTTTTTAAGTTGGATCGAACTATCGGCGTCCAAACTTCTAGTTCGATCCCCAAACAATCATTCAACACGAGCTCCATCATCAACAATAACTCGTCATCAACCAAAATTCAATTGGTTCTAGTTCCCGTTTTGAAGAGTGCCAGCAACTCAATGATCATCATTTGGAATTCTCCAATGCATATATTAATAATGAACAATAGATTTTTTATTACTCATATATATTTTTTGTTTTATTGAACTTACAAATACCCGATACCCTTTCGGGACACTTTGTATAACATAGGAATTGGACAATGATCACTCGTTTTTTAACATGAAAATATACTCCAGAAGGTTAAGGATCGTTGTTTCATATTAAGAATGACAGGAATTAGTATTAGGAACGAGAAATTTGTTCTGAATGAATATACCTTTGTTTCAGCACCCCTGAAGAATTTATTTTTTCAGTTTTTGTAATAATACTCTTGATGTTGAGAATCTCGAAATTGAAGTAACCTTGAGACTAACTTAACACTATTTAACATAATCTAAAAATGACAATTATAGACTTATTGCAATTGATTTTCATGGAACTTTGAGGAAAGCAAAAAAAATTACATTCAAGGGTGTTTCGTAGATATATTTCTACTTCTTCAGAGCAGAGTAGAATTTATGTTTCACACACAAAAGATCTAAATATTAGCTTGTTAAGATCTTTTGTGTGTAGAACATAAATTTGACTTTACCCTGAAGAAATAGAAATATATCTACGAAACGTTGGCATTAGATGAATGTAGTTTTTTGACCTACTGATTTCCTCAAAGTTCCGAGAAAATCAATCGCAACTTGTCTCTACAAGGAAATGATCTATCAGACCATTATAGTCTTATACATTTCGATTGAAAAATCATCAATCATACCTTTTTATATTAGAAATCACCATTTTCTTTGATGAATAAGAGAAAATTTTTCATTTTCATCATAATAGCGTTAATGGAGTGTTTGAAAACCAAATTTCAAAGAAACGACCGCATATGGCGAAGAAAAAAAATTTGTTTCATCAAGATACCGCACCATGTCATAAGTCAATAAAACAATGGCAAAACAACATGTCAAACAACGTCGTATTCGCAAGGTTTGCCTCTAAGCGACTACTGGGTCTTCGAAGACCTGAAAAAAAGGCTCAACGGTAAAAAATTTCGCACGAATGAAGAGGATATCGCTGAAACTGATGCCTATTTTGAGGCAATAGATAAATCATTGTACAAATGTGGTATTGAAGCGTTAGAGCGGCGTTGAAATGATTGGGGTGCCTTTGAGGAAGATTACGTAGATGAATAAAGCTAATTTTGAATCAAAGAAACTGCGTTGTTTTGTTACCCCCCGGATTTTTCGGCTGATGGGTTATGCAGTGCAAAGTATTGAAATTACATAATATTTTTTTCTCTATTTCAGTGTCGTAATGAGTTCATTACAGTACTAAAAACAGTGCTGTAATGAACTCATAACAGCATTGTTTTTAGTTATATTTTTCGTTTTGTGGTTGACAACACTGATAACCTATCCTTTCGAATGTTAACACGCGTCCATTGCATGTCAATTGTCAATATTAAATCATGTAGAGATTTGAACGCACTATGCAAATTCTATAATCTGTCAATTTTCGTATCAGTCACGCCAACTGCAAAAATAAAATACAAAAGGCGCTAGGAGGTATAATCTGAATATTTCTTTGAATTCCAATAAATTTCTCACAATTCTTGACTGAAATAGAGAAAATATCGTCTAATACTCATTGCAGAAGGCAATTACAACACTCATGCTTTCAAAAACTCGCTTCTTTGTTGCTCGTTTTTCGCATTCGTGTTGGAATAGGTGCCCATTCTGCAACTTGTTTTAGAATATACTCTTAAGTTCCCAGGGGTTTTATAGCATTTTTCACAGAAACAGTTTTTCTCTCTCAAATATATCCAGAAATAAAAAAGTTTCGAAATAGTTGCAGCCTATACACAGTGACAGGCAATTTATTGATGGCGATTATACACAATTCTCACACAGGCCTTAGGGGGGGTTTCGAATACAGGTCAGTTAAACTAAACTCAAAATCGCTGAACCTAGTTGATACGGAATTATATTGGACGGTAGTTTACTCTGCAAGGTATATTAGGTTGTTCGTGTTCATCATTAAAGTTTGAGTCTCCCTCGCGAACTCACCGGTACAATAATCGATCTGCTCGAAAAATTTATGAAGTTTGTCATTGATTGATTTTTGGCGAATTTTCTCTTGGGAAAAGAAGATTTTGTTCTCGTGATGTCCATCAACCTGTCCGTCTATCAGTTTAACAGAAAATTACTTCTCGACCTAGCTATTTTCGCAGTTTTTGACAGTGAAGGTGATTCTGGGTAGCATGAGGATGCCGAACAATCTCACATGAACACATGAGTGAATTTTTAGATAAAGGTTGTTTTGTTGTATTACTATCACACTGTTACAGAGATAGAAAAAGACTCAGGTCACGTCAGCGCTTTAATAAATTTTTTATTGATTGACATAATCACTAAACTTAGGGCTAATTATGCATTGTGTGATCAAAATAATGTTTTAATTGAGCTCATTATGTTCTAGTGATGAAATTGATAAAAAAGTGCCAAAGTAGTCGCAAGATCTTTTGAATGCATGTGGTTAGCTTCCAAATTCGTTTATTCTATATGTTTTATTGATGGTCAGCATCAACAATAGAAAGTCACTGGCTTACATAAGCCAAAAAGGTATACTCTCGTAACCTACGAAGTTTTGTTCTTTTTCTCTTCGACAAAGCAGAACATTTCCTCCTCTCGCAGGGCTAAGTCTTAAACTGTTATGGAGTATCTTTAAGTAACTCTTCAATTGCAACTGTTTAATTCTATTTGTTACAGGTCAAAAATGTAATTCTTTATTGTACAGAGTTCCCTTCATTGGAAATGAAATAGACTCTGTAGTGTCTCATCAGGCTTCAATACCTTGGTTGCAAAATAAGAATAACTAAACATTGATTATTAGAGATTATTTTTCCGACCCAAATATCGACCAATAGTATTTCACCATTCGACGTCACGTGGTACAACCTACATGGTATTATACTGATAATTTTTTGAAAATTTTCTCTGGTAGTTGCTATATATAAACAAAACATGATCCAGTCAAATTAAGCACACGTCAAACTGACAAGTTGAATTCAATTGCGAAAATTGGAGATTTTGCATGAAAATGAGTCGATTTGGAGTTTGTTCTCTGTCCACCATCGATAAAAAAGTCAAAGGAAATGTTCCCATTAATACGGAGAAGGCAAAAAAAAACAGTTTGGAACCAATTTACTACTTTTTGTACTGAGAGGGAATACACATTGAGTGCTGAAACGAGTGAAGCGCAATTGGCAAACATTATGAAAGATTACGCTTACAATATGAAGAAAATGGATGGAGAAGACTATAAGGAAGGTACAATAAAAACAATGTGGAATCAGACTGCCAAATTACTTCAAGAAAAGTATTTGAACGATTTCGACATCAAAATCAACCCATTTTCGGATGCTGCATTCAAGACCGCTCGAGAAGCTCGTGATGCCAAGCGTAAGGCTTTACAATCTATTCCGGAAAAACGGAGGGCAAGTGCAGCAGCGTTGGAGGAAAAAGATTGGGATGCAATGACCACTGTTTGGGACGAGGAAACTCCTGATGGAAAAAATTATTCATGATAATATCAGTGGAATTGGCTTGGAGAGGTGGTGAGGGCAGCATGTAGTCAATACATCACTTCAAGGCAGAACAGCGAAATGACGGGGAAACAACTGGGAGAATTGAATACAATCCAATTTTAGCAAGACCACACAAAGACCAAGACCAGCAAGTGGCTGGTGGAGAATCGGGAAATCCTGACAAGTGCCCAGTGAGACTGTTCCAGAAATTGAGAGAGAAGAGAGATGTCAATATCGAGAGCGACAGACTATTCCTGACCCAAAATCCATTCTGGAATAAAGTTCCAGGCGCTAGGTGGTACAAGGATTCCCCAGTAGGCCAAAACACGATTTCAAAGTGGGTTAAGGAGTCAGCACAAAAAGCTGGGCTTGACCTGGTAACAAAAAATCACCAATCACTCCAGTCGTGCAACAGCCGTCTCCAATCTAGCGAAATCGGGCCTGGGAGAGCAGCAGAAAATCAAAATAACTGGACATGCTAACAGTAACTCCATCAAGCCGTATCTCCAACTCGACCAGGAACACCACGAATTAATTGTCAAGAAACTGCGAAGGAGTGAGCCTACTGCAGAAAATGCAATCAACAGCATAAACCTCATGCCATCTACCTCTTCTGGGACCATTACCGATAACTCTGACTTGAAGAAAACATGCACCAATGTTTACAACAATTGTATTTTTAATTGCACTACCCTGATTCTTAATTAAATGTTGTTTTATTCATTATGAAATTCTTATTTGTTAACTGTACATTTCCTCTCATGGTGCAATTCTATTAGCCGACATTTGGGACAGAAAAATAATCCCCCGAATACCACACGAGCTTCAAAATTATCTGGTATTTCTCGATAGGTTCCTGCAAACAAATAAAATCGTCAAGTTTTTCAGGAAAAATCACTCGCGCTTCGCGCTCGTGATTTTTAACCTGAAAACTTGACTCCTTCATTTGTTTGCAACGAACCTATCGGGAAATACCCGATAATTTTGAAGCTCTTGTGGTATTATAAGTGATAATTTTAATACACAGGGTGAGTCTTTGAGTACTGCGTTAATTTTAACCATAGATTCTTGACGTCAAATGAAACATTTTCTTTCTATAACATTTTTCCAAATTTGGCCCCGTTCAAATGATATGGGTGTCGAAATATCATAAAAAAAATTGCATTTCACCTGTAATATTCAAACGACAATATCAATTGAAATGATCTCTTGTAGAAGGTTTTTGATAACAGTCATGCATATTTTGGCATCAATAGATTCATTCCATTTCTTGTGAATTTTTCACTACTACCGTACAGATTGGTTAAATTGCATGAAAAACAAATATCACTTGAACTCCGTATCTTGTACTTCCTAGAATCGAGGCTTTTCTGAAGATAAAATCATTCTTCATCATTTTTCCTAAATTGCACCATTTGAGATATTTGAAGTTGAAAGGGAATTGAATCAATATCATCATCTGATGAAACATGAGTGAGTGAATCATTTCTTAGAGGGAAAATAATGTTTGTAAACAATTCAGATTCAATAGTTGATGCGGTGGAAGATAATTTTCATTCAAACTAAATTGGACTACAATGCGGTATGGGAAAAAAGTAGTCCTTTTGATCTCAAGAACCTAGAGTTAAAATTAACGCAGTGGTCAAAGATCCACCTAAAAGAACGCGTGAGATGATTGCATTGAATGTCTGCTTTTTCTAGTGATTCATTTTTCATTTATAAATATATATATATATTATTATTTATATATAAATATTTAACCAAATTCGATAGTGATCGATAAGTGTATTGTGTACTAAGTCCCAAAGTACGATATTCGTATAGAAAATAAGCGACAAAGAAATTGTGCACATAGAAATTGTGAAGAATTTAATGTTTTTCATTCAAATGATTATTGTTTATCGTTGATTGAATCCGGAACTTTTCAGAATAAAAAAAAAATTCCTCTCACTTCTATAAATTCCAAAAACTCACAACGTTCGCAACGCAGCACCTACTTTCCATTCAAATTGTTGCGCGTCCTCTCCTCGTGGCTCGGATCAGTCTCGAAATCAACAGAACACGCGTCCAGACGCCGTCGCTGCCGGCTCTGTGCACCGGAGGGTAACTGTGTCGGACGCCGACGCTTGCAAAGCAGCGGTTTCACGGATACTGTTATCGGGATTTCACCGATGGGCCGCTTGTTGATGGAACCGACGCGCGTCCTTCTGTTAGACGACGCACGACGACGCCAGTCTCTCAATCGTGGCTTCATTGCGGCCGTCATTTGTTGCGGAAGGTGGGTTTGATTCAGAAACGAAGATTTTGGGGACATTTCTCTGAATTGAATCTGATAGATTGAGAAACATGTAGATTGGCAAAAACATTTTTGAAATTATTACGAAGCTACCTAATAATTGTTGAATATGGTGTGCCTCAAGGGACAGTTCTTGGGCCGCTACTGTTCAATTATATCTTTATGATGTCTTCAGACTGCACACTGAAGGTAAACTCCTTACTTACGCTGATGATACGGCGATTTTGTACGTCCACGATAACCGGCAAGATATGAACTTCTTCAGCCACAAACTGCTGACATTAAACCTGCTTCTTGCCCATGCATTTGAAAAAGGAGCGCTGCCGCATTAACATTCTGTCTATCTCTGACCAATTATCAATAAAAATATGCCATGAAAGAATATATGTCGGTGTGGTAATTGCTAGAACGAGCAAGTTAATTTCATCAAATTCATTAAATCGAATTTTTCATATACAAGCAGAATTACTTAAAAGATATAACGGATCCAACATCGAAGAGGATTCTATACAAAGCTCTGGATGAAGCGCACTTTGTCACGGGATACTAGTTTAAGGGGTAGTTGTTAAGGCCTATAATATATAATATATAAGATTAATCAAATTTCAAAAAAGTTGGCTGCTAATAATTTTCGAAACAGATTACACATATCCGTTAGATTAATTATATATGGAATTCGGTTCACTGCATCGGCGACAATTTTTTTTTCACGTTGCAATATGTGACATCACCATCAAGGGCTGAACTTTTTTGATGATGGAACTGGTGTAGAATTATTATTTGAGCATCATCGCTCATTGTTCTATTTTATATATATATTTATATTCATTATTGGGTTCTTTTCGTTGCACGTATTCCTATCAAAAACCGAGCTGGATTTGCGCCGGAATATCAAGGTTAAAAAATGAATTTTTAGATAACACCGAAAGGTGGGTCGTTCAAACTAAATTCAGAGAAGGATTTCTTCCTCAGACAATATTATAATCCGGTCATATTGATGGGAAACACGTTCGAGAATTTCAATCTCCAAGTGTCCTATGCTTTCATGCCGGAGCGGTATTCGATGACAAAATTATTCATTTCAACAGAGTAGTGAATCGTAAGTAGTCATTAGCAGATTACTCTAGAGTACGAAGTCTTTTTCATTTGGGAATTTCCATCTCCTTAATCATAAGATATAACACCGTACTCACCGTACTCCGCTCGAATGAATAGAGTTTCAAGGAAATACACCAGGAGTCTACTGATGAGCTGGACCCTTCAGTTTTAGGTTCATTAACGGTATATTCATGGGGACTCAGAATCAATACACTTTCTGAAGTTTTGAAAGTTACTCAATATAATAGAGATCAAATCGAGCTCATTTTCTTGGTGGACCATCCAGTCATAACTTCGTTCCAATGGCCTGTATTTTTTAATATAGAGCCGAAAATAACGTCAAACATTTGGGTTCGACTCCTTTGCAGAATGCATGATCAAGCTTGAGTTTATCCTGCTGTTCCTTAACTATATGTAATTCCTTTCGAGGTATATGTGCTAGGGTTTTCATATATATCATAGTTACAGAATAAATATGAAATACATTTTTTCCTTTTTTAAGCAACTTATCATCACAGTGCTTTGACAAACGTGAGTAAATGTTGCTCACTAATAAGAGGTTATTATATAATTCACCTTAATTTTTGATTTCATTAACATATTACAAAAAATCCGGACAAACATCCGGTGATATTAATTGAAATAAATATTGATTGTAGGTAGAATTCTCAAAATTACTCACAGCATCAAAAAAATTGGGGAACATGATGTCTCGTTTCTGTTCAAGCATATTATTATATTTTCTGATGCCACAGATTCTTCTTTCTGACCAATGTTGAAAGTTTTGAAAGTAAGAATAAAAGAACATCATAAGCTCTCTCAGCGAAAGATCCAAGTTGGCCCATCATGATGTTAATGAGAATCATCTGATAGATCTATCATATCTTGAAAATTTTTCGAAGTAATTTGAAGTGGTATTGCGACCCGAGAGTAAAAAATTGAGTTCTGTCAATTTAACACTTGAGGAAATTCAAAAAAGTTTCAGATTTAGTTAATAAAGCTAATTTTTTGTATTGAAAACGACTGAAAATGTCTGTCCAACAAGAACAATAAGAGATGGTGGTTATAGATGAAAAGATAATTCTACATTCTCGCAAGTAGTTTAAAAAAAGCGATAAACCTATCTAAACTCACGTCAGTGCTTTCTGGATTTCTATTATTATTTCAGTTCTACATTCGTACAATAAGAACGCGAAATAAAGATTGCATTAGAATTTATATCCATTCATAGTTCCGATACATTCGAGATGAACGGTGCTAATGTTAGCTTTGACACAAAAAGCTTCTCTGCCTTATGGACTGAAAGTAACAGAGTTTATTTGGAAATGCAGCGGCGTAGTTGTTGTTTTTATCAGACCAGTACAACACCACTCTGAATTTTCATTCGCAAAATTCGTATAAACTGAGTATAAATAGTAGAGTAGTAATTTCTCGAGCATTCCATTCATTTTGTGAGAATAATGATTTTATGGGGATTTGCCTTCCTGAGAAATGTTTTCCATTTTCAGTTTAGATGTGATTTACTTAATAAATCCAATTAACATTTCCGGGATGAGTAAGGGACTTTGGTGGTTCTAAAAATCTCCATATTCCTGAATAATTGGCCCGGAAAAGGATCTGAGGGATGTATAATCAGAATATTCTAGTTCCGTGCGGCATTTTGCGGAAACGATGGCAAATTTACAAAGCTTGTGATTTCATGATGTAGACTTGACGAATTTTTTTAATATGGCATTCCACGGACGCAGGTGGGAAGCATGAAAATAAAACATGCAGTAAAAACGTCACATATGGGATCAAGAGGACCAGTCACTTCGTGAATATTTCCTTGAGAGCCGATATCAATCCAGTTGGACATGCAATTTAATTTATACCGTTGCCTATTGCTGCATATTCCGTTTTGAAGCCCATGGTGGTTGACACATCGTTGAGTGTAAAAATAGCTCAGCACTTGCATTCATATGGGTTGGATAGTTATATACGGAGTAAGTACTCAGACAACTAATTCCAAATACAGGGTGATAGCCTATTAGACGTTCATGGAAAACTAATAAAGATTTTGAGCTAAAAATTGAATGAATTGGACAACTCAATTCTCATTACTCAAGACTTTCGAGTGAAACCCGTCTATTTTTGTTATTTTACTCAATTTGACATGAAAAGAAGGGTTCTCACACATGTCCTATACCTAAATTGAACACTTCATGAGTTGTCAAACTTTTGGGTTTCTTAAATGATTATTGGGACAATTATTCGTCGGCACCCAGATATGTTATGCAGTTTATGACATGTGACATTATTCTGTCTCTATTTGATATTGAATCACAAGGTTCCCCCGGAGACAAAGATATTGGGTTTTCTTTATGTTGAGATTTAAACCCCAGGATTCATATTATTTTGCATCATTGCAATTAATGCAGCATTATTGCCTCCATATTATCTTTATCGTTTGAAATAACTGTTTGTAAATCGATAACTGCTAAGTGATGTGAGTTCTGGAAACTAGTTCTATTCTTATGTTAGGAGCCTATTTTGAATTGTTTCATGAAGCTGCAGCTTTTAACAACAACAAAGTTCTTACATGCAGAAATTGTGGTTATAAACATTCATTATACGAGTGCCCGGCTTATGGAAAGAAATGTGCAAAGTGCGGTAAAATGAATCATTTCGCGAAATGTTGTCGATCTGTGAAAAAGAAATAGTGGGTGAATTCCAGGATGTATTCCAAGGTATTGGAGCTCTCAAATGTCAAGAATATTCTTTCAAAGTAAATGACAGTGTTGAACCAGTAATAAATCCTCCAAGAAAATTCCGTTTTCGTTACAAAATAAATTAAAGAACCTTCTAAATGATCTTGTGAAAAAGAAATTATAGCTGAGGTCAATGAACCAACTGAGTGGGTAAATAGTTTGGTTTTAGTACACAAACCGAATGGTGAACTCAGAATTTGTATGGACCCACGGCAATTGAACAAGACCATAATTTCTGAAAATTTTCCACTTCCTACAGTGGACGAAATAATTTCTTACCTGTCACATGCAAAAATTTTCTCGAAACTTGATGCTAGTCAGGCCTTCTGGCAAATTAAATTGAATGAGGAGAGTTCTTTCAAATGTACGTTTAGGTATAGATTTTTGCGGATGCCTTATGGAATTAAGTCTGCATCTGAAGTATTTCAAAAATACATAAAACAAAAGTTCGATAACATGGAAGGTGTTCTGTCATACATTGATGATTTTTTAATTTGGGGATCCACACGAGAGGAGCACGACATGCGATTAAAAAAGGTATTAAAAAGATGTCGTGAAATTAATTTGAAGCTAAATTTGGAAAAATGTGAGTTTGGAGTAGAAAAACTAAAATTTATGGGTCATATAATATCAAAAGACGGCGTTGAACCCGACGAGGACAAAATTTATTCAATAAAAAGTTTCAAAAAACCGGAATGTAAAAAAGATGTGGAAAGATTTTTGGGTATGGTTACTTACATTTCAAAATTCGTACCTAATATGTCATTTGAAAGCGAAAATTTACGAATTCTTCTTAAAAAGGATGTTTTATGGCACTGGGGTCATCAGCAGGAAGAAAATTTCGAAAAACTCAAAAATAATTTAATGAATAAGCTAGTACTACAGTTTACGAATTGCCTATTACATTATCTGTGGATGCATCTCAAAATGCCATTGGTGCGGTTTTACTACAAAACAATTTGCCTGTTTATTATATTTCCAAATCATTAACAGATACGCAACAGAATTGGGCGCAACATTGAAAAAGAAATGTACGCGATAACTTATTCTTGTTTACGTTTCCATCAGTTTATATACGGAAAACATGTTACAGTTGAGACAGGTCACAAACCTTTAATTTCAATCATTAAGAAACCTCTTAATTCTTGTCCTATGCGTTTACAACGAATGTTGATATCCATTCAGCCATATGATATGAAATTAATTTATAAACCCGGTACAAAATAAGCATTAGCAGATGCTCTTTCTCGCGCCCATGACTCGAAAAAATGTTTATATAATAGAGATGAAACATTGTTGAATGAAAACATAGAATATCAAGTTCTAGCTGTAGAAAAGAACTTGCCGATTTCTACTACGAATTTGGAAAATATCAAGTCAGAAATTAAAAGGATTTGAACCTGTTGAAGGTTCTTGGTTTCATGAAGCATGGCTGGCCGTGTAAAAATAAAATTCCTGATAATTTGAAATCATATTTCATGAATAGAGATAATTTATCATTTTCAAATGGATTATTGCTTTTCAATAATTGGTTAATTATTCCTCAGAGTCTACAGAGAGATATGCTTTCAAAATTACATCTGAGTCACCTGGGTAGAGAAAAAACTAAATATCGCGCACGAACACTATTTTATTGGCCTAATATGTCACTTGATATTGACCATCTAATTTCAAAATGCAAGTCTTGCATGATTTTTTCGAGAACTCCACAGAGAGAACCCTTAATTAATCATGAAATTCCTGGAAGAGCATGGCAAAAAATCGGTATAGATCTTTTTAAATTAAAGGGTAAATATAACATAGCTTTGGTTGATTATTTCTTAAAGTTCGTAGATGTGCAATGATTGAGCAGAAATTCTTCTTCAGAGAGTGTAATAAACTACTTGAAACGTATATTTTCTTTATTTGGAATACCAGATGAAGTTATCTCGGACAACGGTCCACAATTCTCATCAAGTTCTATCAGATCTTTTGCTAGGGAGTGGGGATTTCAGCACACAACAAGCAGTCCTTACTTTCCACAATCTAATGGCCAAATAGAGAAAACAATAGGAACACTCAAATCAATTCTGAATAAATCTTTTTATGATAATACAGATTTCAATTTAGCATTGTTAGAACTTAGAAACACACCTATAGACAATAACTTATATTCACCTGCACAAATCCTGATGCATAGAAATTTAAAAAGTATTTTGCCTGTTACTTCAGAACATCTTAAACCTAAAATAATAAGTAACAAATACCACAGTAATAATTTACGTCGAAAACAAAAAATTTACAAAAAATATTTCGACAGAAACTCAAGAAATTTACCTAAGCTCAGAATTGAACAAAAAGTATTCATTAAGAAAAATGGTGTATATAATTTACCAGGGATAATAACAGATATTGATGTACGTACTAGAAAAATCAGTGTTAGATTGAATGATTCAAATAAAATAGTAATTAGAAATCGGCATCGGATAAAACCTGACTTAACTTATTCAACCGTTGAGAACACAAATTCACAATTTCAAAATTCTCATTATGTTACAAGGTTTGGAAGGACATCCAGACCTCCGGATAGATTTATACCATAGTGTACGGAAATCTTAGTGCTTAATTGTGAAATTTGTATATTTTAAAATTTGCTGTACATAGATTAAGTGAGGGCAATTTTGTTGAAAGGAGATTGTTGGGGATATTGTATAAAAAAAATTTTAGTTGTAAAAGGGAGATGTCATGATGTAAATCATAGAGTTGTGTATATATATCTATTACGCATGTGTCAACCCTACTCATGTATTGTACATATTCTTATTGGAATAAAGAATCAGTTTTCCTTTCACACTTCATGAAGTAATAACATGACACTTTTTACATTTCAAATAATGAATAAATGCAGAGACTATTCTATACTGTAGTGAGAAGTAACGTACGCCACTGCTTAGTGGATCTATCTAGGTAGATACTCAAACTGTCCGGATACGCTCGATCTAAATGCTATTAGAGGTCAGGTAAACCTACTTTGGGATTGTAGCATCCTGGCTAAAATGGAAAAATTGAACTTTCCTTTGTGTGTACTGTTACCGTTCGAATTCTTCATTCTGACCCCATTATCCTCGAATCCCCGTTGTTAGTTGTCCTGGAACACGGTAAAAGTCCTGTCGTAAACTTCACGGCGGTCCACAGAGAATGAGTCTTAATTTCTCTTTCTGTCACCAAAGTTAGCGAAAGAAAATTTGGAGAGAATAATGTATGGGTTTCTTTCTTGCTTACAGTTACTGCTGTATTTTCGGGCATTTATGCTTTCAATGAAGAGCGATATAAAGTTTTCCTACAATATGGCGACTGGAATTACGCCCCCATTACAGATGAATTTCAATGGTTCATTGGATGAAAATTGGACCTTCTTCAAACAAAAATTCGAACTATATCTGAGGGCTGCAGATCTTAAAAAAAAATCGTCGGAGACGAAATCGTCAATTTTATTAAGCGTTATTGGAGATGATGCTTTGAGAATATATAATAATATCAAATATACCGAAGATGAAAATAAAATGGACTATGAAATGATTCTACGTAAATTTGACGAACATTTCAAACCACAAAAAAATATCACGTATGAACGATACATATTCTTCTCGAGGAATCAACAAGATGGTGAGTGCATCGATGCTTATGTTGTTGAATTACGTCAACTTAGTGCCACATGTGAGTTTGGCGAACTTCGTGACAGTCTAATCAAAGTCCGACTGGTTTTGGGAATACAAGATTCGAAAATCAAGCAAAATCTGCTTCAAACGAAAAACCTAACTCTCGAAAAGGAAATGGAATTATGTAAAATTTCAGAAAGAACAGAAAAACAAATGCGATCCCTTTCAAATGAAGTAGCTGTACCATGGATACATAAAGTAAACAAATATCGTCCAAAAATTCAGGGACAGAAAAAATTCCATTTCAATGAAGAAAAACCCAGATACAAATCGAAACAAAACAATGGACGACAACAAGGATCTGTGAACAACAACAAAGTTCTTACATGCAGAAATTGTGGTTATAAACATTCATTATACGAGTGCCCGGCTTATGGAAAGAAATGTGCAAAGTGCGGTAAAATGAATCATTTCGCGAAATGTTGTCGATCTGTGAAAAAGAAATAGTGGGTGAATTCCAGGATGTATTCCAAGGTATTGGAGCTCTCAAATGTCAAGAATATTCTTTCAAAGTAAATGACAGTGTTGAACCAGTAATAAATCCTCCAAGAAAAATTCCGTTTTCGTTACAAAATAAATTAAAGAACCTTCTAAATGATCTTGTGAAAAAAGAAATTATAGCTGAGGTCAATGAACCAACTGAGTGGGTAAATAGTTTGGTTTTAGTACACAAACCGAATGGTGAACTCAGAATTTGTATGGACCCACGGCAATTGAACAAGACCATAATTTCTGAAAATTTTCCACTTCCTACAGTGGACGAAATAATTTCTTACCTGTCACATGCAAAAATTTTTCTCGAAACTTGATGCTAGTCAGGCCTTCTGGCAAATTAAATTGAATGAGGAGAGTTCTTTCAAATGTACGTTTAGGTATAGATTTTTGCGGATGCCTTATGGAATTAAGTCTGCATCTGAAGTATTTCAAAAATACATAAAACAAAAGTTCGATAACATGGAAGGTGTTCTGTCATACATTGATGATTTTTAATTTGGGGATCCACACGAGAGGAGCACGACACGCGATTAAGAAAGGTATTAAAAAGATGTCGTGAAATTAATTTGAAGCTAAATTTGGAAAAATGTGAGTTTGGAGTAGAAAAACTAAAATTTATGGGTCATATAATATCAAAAGACGGCGTTGAACCCGACGAGGACAAAATTTATTCAATAAAAAGTTTCAAAAAACCGGAATGTAAAAAAGATGTGGAAAGATTTTTGGGTATGGTTACTTACATTTCAAAATTCGTACCTAATATGTCATTTGAAAGCGAAAATTTACGAATTCTTCTTAAAAGGATGTTTTATGGCACTGGGGTCATCAGCAGGAAGAAAATTTCGAAAAACTCAAAAATAATTTAATGAATAAGCTAGTACTACAGTTTACGAATTGCCTATTACATTATCTGTGGATGCATCTCAAAATGCCATTGGTGCGGTTTTACTACAAAACAATTTGCCTGTTTATTATATTTCCAAATCATTAACAGATACGCAACAGAATTGGGCGCAACATTGAAAAAGAAATGTACGCGATAACTTATTCTTGTTTACGTTTCCATCAGTTTATATACGGAAAACATGTTACAGTTGAGACAGGTCACAAACCTTTAATTTCAATCATTAAGAAACCTCTTAATTCTTGTCCTATGCGTTTACAACGAATGTTGATATCCATTCAGCCATATGATATGAAATTAATTTATAAACCCGGTACAAAATAAGCATTAGCAGATGCTCTTTCTCGCGCCCATGACTCGAAAAAATGTTTATATAATAGAGATGAAACATTGTTGAATGAAAACATAGAATATCAAGTTCTAGCTGTAGAAAAGAACTTGCCGATTTCTACTACGAATTTGGAAAATATCAAGTCAGAAATTAAAAAGGATTTGAACCTGTTGAAGGTTCTTGGTTTCATGAAGCATGGCTGGCCGTGTAAAAATAAAATTCCTGATAATTTGAAATCATATTTCATGAATAGAGATAATTTATCATTTTCAAATGGATTATTGTTTTTCAATAATTGGTTAATTATTCCTCAGAGTCTACAGAGAGATATGCTTTCAAAATTACATCTGAGTCACCTGGGTAGAGAAAAAACTAAATATCGCGCACGAACACTATTTTATTGGCCTAATATGTCACTTGATATTGACCATCTAATTTCAAAATGCAAGTCTTGCATGATTTTTTCGAGAACTCCACAGAGAGAACCCTTAATTAATCATGAAATTCCTGGAAGAGCATGGCAAAAAATCGGTATAGATCTTTTTAAATTAAAGGGTAAATATTACATAGCCTTGGTTGATTATTTCTCAAAGTTCGTAGATGTGCAATGTTTGAGCAGAAATTCTTCTTCAGAGAGTGTAATAAACTACTTGAAACGTATATTTTCTTTATTTGGAATACCAGATGAAGTTATCTCGGACAACGGTCCACAATTCTCATCAAGTTCTATCAGATCTTTTGCTAGGGAGTGGGGATTTCAGCACACAACAAGCAGTCCTTACTTTCCACAATCTAATGGCCAAATAGAGAAAACAATAGGAACACTCAAATCAATTCTGAATAAATCTTTTATGATAATACAGATTTCAATTTAGCATTGTTAGAACTTAGAAACACACCTATAGACAATAACTTATATTCACCTGCACAAATCCTGATGCATAGAAATTTAAAAAGTATTTTGCCTGTTACTTCAGAACATCTTAAACCTAAAATAATAAGTAACAAATACCACAGTAATAATTTACGTCGAAAAAACAAAAATTTACAAAAATATTTCGACAGAAACTCAAGAAATTTACCTAAGCTCAGAATTGAACAAAAAGTATTCATTAAGAAAAATGGTGTATATAATTTACCAGGGATAATAACAGATATTGATGTACGTACTAGAAAAATCAGTGTTAGATTGAATGATTCAAATAAAATAGTAATTAGAAATCGGCATCGGATAAAACCTGACTTAACTTATTCAACCGTTGAGAACACAAATTCACAATTTCAAAATTCTCATTATGTTACAAGGTTTGGAAGGACATCCAGACCTCCGGATAGATTTATACCATAGTGTACGGAAATCTTAGTGCTTAATTGTGAAATTTGTATATTTTAAAATTTGCTGTACATAGATTAAGTGAGGGCAATTTTGTTGAAAGGGAGATTGTTGGGGATATTGTATAAAAAAAAATTTTAGTTGTAAAAAGGGAGATGTCATGATGTAAATCATAGAGTTGTGTATATATATCTATTACGCATGTGTCAACCCTACTCATGTATTGTACATATTCTTATTGGAATAAAGAATCAGTTTTCCTTTCACACTTCATGAAGTAATAACATGACACTTTTTACATTTCAAATAATGAATAAATGCAGAGACTATTCTATACTGTAGTGAGAAGTAACGTACGCCACTGCTTAGTGGATCTATCTAGGTAGATACTACTGTCCGGATACGCTCGATCTAAATGCTATTAGAGGTCAGGTAAACCTACTTTGGGATTGTAGCATCCTGGCTAAAATGGAAAAATTGAACTTTCCTTTGTGTGTACTGTTACCGTTCGAATTCTTCATTCTGACCCCATTATCCTCGAATCCCCGTTGTTAGTTGTCCTGGAACACGGTAAAAGTCCTGTCGTAAACTTCACGGCGGTCCACAGAGAATGAGTCTTAATTTCTCTTTCTGTCACCAAAGTTAGCTAAAGAAAATTTGGAGAGAATAATGTATGGGTTTCTTTCTTGCTTACAGTTACTGCTGTATTTTCGGGCATTTATGCTTTCAATGAAGAGCGATATAAAGTTAATGGTCTGTTATACGTTTTTGGGAAATGTGGTGATGCAGCGTTCTGTGATCTAATTGAACTTGAAACAACTCTATGTCCTCTCAGGATTTGATTCGATCTTCTTCAATTTTAGGAATATTTAAAGTATCAATACTTCATTAACACATAAGATAAGATCTGAAGAGTATCTTATGAGTTATCGAGAATTTGCAAAAAAAGGTTGGTGACTTTTTTTTTATTTATCTAGCTCAGATTTGTCTTGAATGATTGTTTGGGCTATTACCATCATCTATTGTGGATGTAATGATTTCCGACGTTTCGATAGACATCTTCTATCTTTATCAAGGAGAAAAGTAAGAAACCTTTTGAAAATTATCAATTTTCAAAAAGTCAATATTGACAGAAGTCATGAAAGAAAAATGAACGATGTTATATACTCATCTGTGATATGATGATCTTTTTAAGTTGGATCGAACTATCGGCGTCCAAACTTCTGGCAGATCTATGGATGGAGCACTTATGAAATCAGGTGTTATTTTCATAAATGCTGCTTCTTTGATTTTTCTTCTTGCAAGTTTTTCTTCTTTGGATATTATTGATGCTTCATCCCACTTTATACGATGATTCTCATCTACAGCATGTTGGACCAACCTGGATTTGTCGCTGTCTAGTACTCGTAGAAGCTTCTGATGTTCTTTTATTCGTACATTCAGAGGGCGTTTAGTTTCTCCGATGTAAGATCTTCCGCACTCGCAAGGTAATTCATATATGCAGTTCTTTGTCCTTTGTGTCTCATTATTAGGCTTAACTTTTGTAAGTTTAGCTTTGATAGTGTCTTAAGTTTTGAATGCAGTCGTTATGTTGTATCTATTTCCAATTCTTCTCATTTTCTCCGACAAACCTTTTACATAAGGAATTACGGTTTTAATGGTCTGATTTATATCTGTTGGTTCAGGTTGACTTTCTCTTGTTCGTCTAGCTTTTTCTAATATCTTTTTGGGGTAGCCATTGCTTCTAAGAGTTTTCGAGATGTTGCACTGCTGCTTTCAACGCTTCTCGGGAATCAGGATGTCGTTTATATGTGAGGTTTTTTATTATTTGCCATGGGTAAAAATTTAAAGGTGTAAGATTTGCGGATCTTGCCCCCCAATCAACAGGAACTCGGTTGCCAAGCCAAATATAGTCCGTAAATATTTCGCCTCCAAGTCTAATTTGTTCTTATGGTAAAGCTTTCAAATTCCCGAAATACTTCCAAATATTGCGCTGCCGTGAGATTACCCTCAAAGATATAGGAACCAATAAACCTTCCTCTAAAAATACCGACTCAAACATTGAAGCTGTCCTGCCCTCGATTTCGTGTCCCCGCATTATGAAATGTGGATTTTCCAAAGTCCAATTGTAGAAATTGTATCTATTGAAAATACCAAAGCTGTTTACACATGCTTCATCAGTGCATAAGATATCCTGTTCAAAGTTTGGGTTCTCAGCATATTGTCCTAAATACCATTGGCATCATTCGAGCACGAATTGTAGGTTAGTTGGTAGTAACATGTGAACTTTTCTTACTCTGTACAGTTTGAAATAGAGTCCGTATTATTTTGATAGAGTTATTCTGAGATACCTACTTTCACACTTTCTCCTATAAAGAGGTTTTTAGGTTCTATACAATTTGACAACGAACAGTTACTGTCTAAACTTTGTGCTGATCCTATGTCCAAGTAGGTATTCAACTTAAGAGCAGTGAGTTCCTTAACTACATTTATTGGAGTTCTCCAACTTTATTAATTATTATGCTTAGGCGTAATTTGAATTAATTCATGCAGTATGCTGAATGCACAACTATGACTTTCACGTCCAGATATGAGGTTGCATTATTCTGAAATAAATCATCCCTCAAGAAATTTGGTAACTAAAGCCCATTTCCCTCAAATGTAAAAGCATATAGCTGGATGTACCTAACTTTTACCATGCATTTTTCATCAGTAAGTTGATTCTCATTGGTTGTTACCATTTTTGCCCGTTATTCAGCGATGAAAGACAAATATTCGGATTATACAGATAATAATATTTGCTGAAGATCAACAGTTCAATAAAATCACTCATTAAGCTGGATTATTTCTTGTGAAAATCCGCTCTGAGGATAACAGTTTGGTGAAACGGTAGTTCGCAAATATTTCAAGGCTATACCTACACGAGTTCATTCTGTAAGGGGTGAGGATTTGATTTTCCCAAACCGTCTGGGTTAAAGTTCATATTCTGCATTGAAATTCAGTTCACTTCCCGGTTATTATTCCCCACACTTATATGTGACTGGTTAAAAAAAGCATCTCGTAATTTATGAAAAAATATTGCCTTATTTGTAGCTCTGAACGTTCATGGAAAAGTGAAGTCAGAATAACACTTCCGAATGGAAGGATTTACGTGATGGGGAATTTCATTAAAAGCCTATTCATTCAGTGAATTTTGAATGAGAATCTAAATCAAAATGTCCTTGTGATTATGGAGCTGCATTCAGATGTGAATTATGGAAGGGCAGGGTAATTGAACCCAATAATTCTTATTCTTCGCTGAAAATTTGAGCTTCCGGAAAAAATTTATGAATAAAGAGTAATGATTGAATTCATTGAACCATAAACCATTATAGATACAATAAAACGGGCCAAAAAATTTACTTCAGAGTAATAAACACAAATCTTCGAGACTCATTATCTACATGTTTGCGATCTGCATTTAATACATGAAGGTTATTACACTATTTTTGCAGCAATAATGAAAAAATCCCAAAGTTCAAATTTTAAATGAAACATATCAGTAATTGAGAATGATTCACCTACATCAAACTGCGCTACTACACGTATATACTCACTTCCTCATCACAAAAGCTGAATTTGTTGTAGGTACAACTACGCCAAGAATTAAATCACCTCGAAGGGCGTCACTCTTTTTCTCGAAGTCTTTCCTGTAATGAAACGGAAAAAATCTACAACAATGCGGCCAGTTCTTCTGAAGACCAATTATTCTACACTCCAATCAACTCTCACAGCGTATTTACAGTGCAAATGCAATACCAACCAGCGGTCAAGCATATCCCAATATTAATAATCCCAACATATTCTATTGTGTTTGCTTCGAAAGGTCCGGTTAGGATAAATCGAATCATAAATCTCGAGGCTCCAGTCACAATACTGAACTAGTTAGTCATGACCAGACCAAATCAACCAAATAATCTGAGTGAAACCAGTAGCGAAGACCATCTCGCTGCATGCTGCAGAAACTAGCATTTCACAGTCCTGCCTGTGTCTCCCCCCTCTAGTCACCTATCAAGTTTGGGGCATCCATAAGTAGCACTGCTGACGTGGGCTCCCATCAGTAGCTTCCCTAGTAGGTAACCATCGCCTGGTCATCGACTCAGCGATCTGAAAAGAAATGAATCATTACATTATATATATATATATATATATATATTACATATATACATTATATATAAACCATTATATTGAATCGGCTGAAGTCTGAAAATATTGTCAATCACACGTTTCAATATAATTGTTTCTTCCTTTTGACATTTCAATTTTATGAATGTCAAAGCCAAAGTAATCTACTTTATATAGTTATCATCTATCTTTCAATATTGCTTTGATTCATCTACATTTTTAAAATTTCGGTTCATTCAAGTGTTTGAATATTTTTTAATTGTATTGCGTTCTTCTCTCTGAACTGGATAGCTTCCGCGAGGTTGATTTGTCAGTAAAGATTTCCGTTCACGTCTGAAACGAGTAGGTAACGGACTGAAGAGGATTCTTGGTGTTTGAATTGAGTTGCAATCCAATATTTTTCATACCGTATGATAAAGTTTTTTTCACCTGTCACAACTGACCTGTCATTTGGAAAGTATTTTTTGACCTCCTGTATCACCTATTGAAAAGCACAGATCTAAATATCTCTGATTATTAAAATGAAGTCATGATACGTTTTTAATTCGGCTTTCCTACGATAATTTGAAATCAGGTCATGCATCAGCAGGCTTCAGATTATGAACTCCTGATATTTTCTTATGCCCTATCAGTGGGACTGTCAACGAAGATCTTAGCGAAAGCTTTTAATCTTGTTCTAGATAATATTCCCCTTGGATCTGTCACAAGCTCTGTTCGTGATGCGAAATTTCAGTCGTACAAAAAATTCCTTGTCTTTATCGCCCGGAGCATATGATTATGTATTATGAATATGAAAACGGATATTAATTGAATGAGAGAGACAGGTTTATTTCACTCTTCAGGGAGTCAGGTGATCCATCTTCCAATTGATGAATACATCCAATGAGCGGTTTGCGTATCAGACATGTTCCTACAGGAAACTTTATATACTTTATATACATGGATGTGAGGTGTCATCACTTTAAAGAAATCTACTGAATATCGACTCTCAATTTTGTGAAAAAGATGGAAACTGGTGGTATTAAAAATCAATAATCTCACTGAGATTCCTATTCCAGTCAGTTGGAGAGCTCTTAAAGTCCACAACGAGGTGGCGCTGAAGGTATGACTCTACATTTTGTGAAATCTACTTCAAATCTCAGACTCTGAAGAATATGAAAATGATAATGAAGAAGAATTCATTTTTTCGCATTCTATGATCTTGGTCGTCTAACTGGGAGTGAAAATCATGTATGTGTTTTCTTTTGATATTCAAGGTGTGAATTCCAGTTGGAGAATAAATTACCATCAGGAAGAGCTTTTAGTTGTCCACTGCTGCCTACAGACTTCTACCATCCCTTCTGACTTCTCCTCATTTCATGCTATTTACATCCATATTCCTTAAGTTCGAGACTCTTCATATTTTGATGTGCCTTCCCGCACTTATACTCAATATTGGTCTTACTCCATTATCGGCCTGGACCATTAGTCTGTTCATCCGTCCATATACTTAGGCCACCTCCAGTCCAACTCTGAAACTCTCTGTATGACTTCTGTAGTACTTATTCCTCTTTCGTCGCATTAGCTGCTCAGATGGATCTTTAGCATTTGTCGTTTTTGTGGTCCGTTGTGCGTGCTGCTTTCTCTCTGTTCTGCAGGTGAAAACCAGTGCCATGTATTGTTTTATACTATTTTATTTCAATCGTGTGGTGAATTTGAGTTAGCTCATTGCTCAACTTACCAAATACTGTCAATGAAGATGTCCTACGTGATCTTCAGTGGTAGGCACTAGTTGGGGAAGCTGAAGTCTGGACTTTATTCGATATTTTGGCTCTAATGTAAATGAATCTCCATACGTTAAATTTATAGTGACTGGAAATCTCGCAATAAGACTAGACAACACAAATATGGAGAATGTGAAGGATTACGTATATCCTCGCGTATATCTATTACATAGAATGAGACTGGGTTATGACTATTATGAGACATGCCTGGATAAACTTGTCAGCCTTACCTTGACAGCCGTTGAGGAGGTGAGCCACATATTCAAGGACAAGAAACGCCGATCTATGAGTGTATTCAACCAATCAAGACATGCGGCATTGAAACGGTCACTCTGGCTGAGAGAACTGGCCAGAGCTGGCCAAGAGAAAGAAGTATCCTGGAATTATAAGAGGCAAGAAAGGGTTGTACGGCAGAGGACAAGAGCTGCAGATGTAATCTAGGAGACAGCAACGCTGAAGTGATGCTGGGCAGGTTATGTGATAAGGAGATGGATCAAATGGCTGTTGTGCTTGCGTCCTCGAACCTTGCAGAGTAATCTCAGTTGTGATAAAGAGACGACATCAGGAGATTTTCGAAGAGAAGTTGGATGCTGAAGGTTTGCTACAGGAAGTAATGGAGGACAAAGACGGAGGTTTATTTCCAAAAATGATTGGCTGAAGTTTAAGGAACGAAAAGAAGATGACAATGTTTAGTTTTCTGTTTCTATCGGTCATTGTAATATTTTTCATATTAATGGTCAGTATGACCAGTTTGGAATGATAATTCAACTCGTTCATCATCTTTTGTGTATTACTCTATACTGATCAATACAGCATAATCCACATTTATAACAAGATTAAAATATTCACACAATAAATAAATGGGCGCGGAAAGCTATCCCAAATTTCAATGAGGTAAGTTAAAGGAAAAATATGAGTGAAACGGAAAGCTACTGACACATCGGTCAAAAAGTCGCAATCCTAGGTACGAAAACAACATTTTTCTTGCTAATTGTTTTTTTAATTCGTCAATGTCTCCTTTCGGAGCGATACAATCATTTCAGAGTTTCTCTAGCTTGTTGATACCACAGATGCAGAACGTTTTATTGATATCTTAAAAATACGTTTCTGCTTCTCCAATCATCTGAGTCAACTTTTTTTGAGTTCGGCAAAGAGCCAGTAGTTGCTAGGAGCCCGATCTAAAGAATACGGTGGCACCTTTTGGATCCCAATTCTACCATTTTGCGGCTGTTTCTATTGACTTGTGACACGGTTCATAGTTTTTGGTGAAATAGCACCTATTATTTTTTCGAAAATGGTCTTTCCTGGACAATTGTGAAATTAAAATGACCTAACAAACCGATATAATAGTCAATCTTGATTTTTTTCCCATTTATTTAATGTAAAAAATTCACGCGCATTCCAAAATACCTAGAAAGCCAATGTTCAAGTTTTAGTACGCTTTGGACGGTTTTCTCCAACTACACGCATCTCAAGAGACTGCAGTTTTCATCCGGAATGAAGTGTCTAATCAATATTTCGTCCATTGAGAGGTCCTGATGCGAAATTCATTATTATTCCTCCTGAACATCTTAAACAGCGCTTTGAATGATCTACTCGTTTTTTATTTTGCTCTGGTGTGAGAAAACGCAGCACCTTTTCAAAAAACAGCTTGTTAATACTCGATTTTACTTAATTTTGATAACTGCAGGGTGGCGACTATTCATGGCAATTTCATTATGTGATTTCCCATGATGATTTTTTAAGATTTCTTAAATGTTTCTCGGACTTACTGCTAAATTCGACCGACCATGGTGTTCAGCATGATTGGTGTCCGTACCACAACTATTGAGACCGTTTAATAGCTGTTTACAAACAATAAATTCTTTTAGAAAATCACCGACATAGCGTCACTTAAACAACTGTAACCCAATTAATAAAAAATGATCCATCACGAAATTTTGACAGTAATATTTTGAAGGTATGCAGTTTTGAAAAACCATATTTGGTATTTGGATATATTGTCGAGGGATCAAAGCTACTTAAATTTATTTACAAAATCATCTTTATTAATTTTTGTTACAATTCTTCAGACAGCTCAGAAATTCATTTGTACATTATACTTATTTTTTATAGGAGAAGGCAGTTTTTACAATGCTCGATATTTCAATTGATGATTCCTCTTTATAATGGTTCGATTCTCCTTATTCAAAGATTTAAATAAATTTGTCAGTTCGCTTTGGAGTGAATGACTGGAAAACTTAGAAATTATATACAAAATTAATTTATATTACAAAAATTAACTATTATCACAAAAATTAACTAGGAAATCACTTTCGGATATATACTCAAATATTGAGAAACAATTACCTATTCACATTCTTAAATAGGTGTTTCATGGCATCGTTTTGCATAAAGATCTTATTGACTCACTTTGACTTAGGGCCAAAATGAGCCTGTGACAAGTGTTCGTATTCTGATAGTTAAAAATAAAAAATTCCAGATTTAATTTTATTCACGAGAGGAACACCTTTATCGTATTTCACATCTCTTCTGCTACATATACTTAACAATTTAATAATATTGAATAGACTTTCTGTTCGTAGGAATAATTATTATCTTGTTTCCACAATTGAATAAATGAAGAACTGAACTTCAATGAGAAAATATTAGATAGGTCGAGCTTATAGTTTTCAAGGGCCAATGGATAAGCCTTATTGAGAATTCGTCACTTACTGAAAGAATCAAAAAATAATTTAATTCGATACCGCACTTTGAGATAATATTCCATTCATTTCATTCATTCAATTAATTATATTTAATTCAAGAATCAGGAAGTAGCAATGGGAAAATAAAGATGAGTTTACTTGCTACACATATCTATGCTCAAAATAGGTTAAATATACATTTCCACAGGGGGGTCGTTCAAAAATATGACTTCATTCTTCTACTTGTTAGTTCAAATACCTTAGATTTCTTGAGCTGCAAAACGATGTCATTTATGTACAAATAACAGATAGACAGTTTCATAAATTGAACTATACCACATTCTCATCTCGTATGTATACGCAATACCAATCCATTCGTTAAATCACTATACACATCTGTCAATATGTTTCAATCTATATACAGTTATTGGAGTTTTTATAATCGATTGTCAAACCCTGTTTGCTTGAACTTTTTCACTAACACAGTTATCTCATCACCACTGTTGCCAAGATGACAAATGGCATGATTGTGTAGAATATTCTCAGGTCTCCTGAAAAAATATAAAAAAATATTCATTTTCGGTAGGCATGGATGAAGGATTTATTCACCATGTTCAAATTTGATATAGGTTATATCGGGATATCAGATGTTTTTATGGTTCAACAAAATCAGTTTCTCTGTACTTGGAACGATCATACAAAAGGTGATAGAGGTTTGTTCTTATAGGATAGATTTTTTAGAATCGAATGATTTCTTTTTTAGAGAAAATACACTTGTATATGATTTTGATATGATGTTGAAGTAACTCAAAACTATATATATTACATGAATATTGCTTATGCATGTTCGATACCATTAAAGTGGTATACCATAAAATTTTGCCAATATTTTACACTTAAATTTCCATAAAATATCTATTATTTGGGCAAGATCTTCATGCTTGAATTATGATCAGTTTGAGGATACGAATAAATATAATACAAAAACTGAAAAAAATTCCGTATTTTTATAGAAATAAAAAGGATTATTTACTCCTTTCGAGCTATCAATTCGTAGTATGAGTCAATAATTTTTTTAAGTGGAGTCCAGGGCAAGGAAAAAACTCAAAAAGAGGTGTCGTGATGCTTGGTATGTAGACAAAAACTGATTTATATTAATTTTCCAACCTACTGATCTATTTCAGAATGTATTTTCTGAAGTTGTTGTTTTAATTTCATTCGAAAATATGTTTGTAGACTAATCTGACATATTTTCGTTTGTTGATAATCTTATCTCCCACATTTCGACCCTGAAAAATATCAAGTGAAGAGATGTTTTTGCAATTGTCAGAACGTCTCAAGTAAAATACTCAGGTTTCAATTCCTCTGGTTCAAAATACGTAATAAAAAAAATTTTTCATCGAATAATCAGTATTGTTTTAAGAGAAACTTCAATTTTGTGAATATAATCCTGATTTTTAAATTTTTGACATAAGTATCGTTACCATTATAATCACATCCAATTGCATTTTGTACAAAATTTGTTGAAGTCAATCAGACAAAGAGAAAAGTTGATTAGTTCAATTATTTTTACTCAGGGATAACATTCGCAATCTCTCATTCATTAACATTAGATTGAAATTGTATAACCTCCATATTTCATTATCGAATTTGAATACGTTCAAAACACTCAATTGATTTTCCTAAGATTTTCTTTATATATTGAATTTGCTAAGATGTCCATTTTAGATATCTCAAAGCTGACTGTCAAATATCTATATCGAAATGTAAAACGATGGTCTCAGGCATATGCAAGATGACAATTCCTCGATCAAAACAAAAATTGGATCATTTATCAAAATGCTTCAATGAGAATTAATTTAAATTTAAGGTTTTGCTTAGGTTTCAACTCAAAACTTTTCAATGCATCTTAGTTTTCTGAAATATGAACATTGAAGTTGATAATATACTAGAAATTTAACTTACTCTACTCGTACATCCTATTTTCCATTGAAAAAATAATGAGATAGAATAACTTATAATTCTGAGGACTCTGGAGATCTATGAAAGCATTAATTGCTTAATTCAACGATATAAAGAAAACAAATTCTTATCAATCTGAGATAGCGAAAAATGTTCTATTTTCATAATGAATACTCAATTTTGGAGCTTACTATAGAAGGATATTGGGATATCGGAAAGCAAATACTTGCTGTCTATAGTTTGTTATTCAGTTTCGTGGAAATTGGTGAAGTTTCGTTTTTTCTTCTATAGGTGATGGTTGAGTTATCTCTAATATGGTGGATGCACTCCCATATTTTAAATACATACTATTATATTTATCATATATATTAGACACATTAATTTGTCGCAGATACTGAGTTAGCAAAAAAAAATTATCTTGCACTCAAACCGGTTGAAAAAAATTTAATAAATACATACTGAATTATTTCAGAATTACTTTATGATAATCATGACAAATTCAAACACTCTCATCAGATATACAGGGTGAGTCTTTGACCACTACGTTAATTTTAACCATAGGTTCTTGAGATCGAGAGAAACACTTTATTCCCATACCGTTTTTCCATATTCAGCTGCGTTAAAAAGTTATAAGCATTTTAAGTTTTCCCATTGGGCAAATACTCCTCTGTAATCCAGTTTATTTTGAATGAAAATTCCCTCCCACAGCATCCACTATTGAATCTAAATTATTCAAAAACATCTATTTTTATCTGAAAAAACACTTATGATTCTAGAAAGTACAAGTTATGGACTTAAGTTCAAGTGATATTTGTTTTTCGTGTAATTTAACCAATCTGTACAGTATTAGTGAGAAACCCTCAAGAAAAGGAATAAATATATTGATGCCAAGATATGCATAATTGTTATCAAAAACCATCTACAAGAGATCATATCAATTGATATTGTCATTTGAATATTACAGGTGGAAACGCAATTTTTTTTTATGAAATTTCAACACCCTTTATCTCTTGAACGGGGCAAATTTTGAAAAACTTATAGGAACAAAATGTTTCTTTTGGCGTCAAGAATCTATGGTTAAAATTAACGCAGTGGTCAGAGACTCACCCTGTATAAGTATTCATTATCCTAGACCTTTAGTGTTTTTTTGTGTAACTCAGAGCACAGAAGTTTTTGGATATGTTTTATACTCACTACACACACTAATATGTCTTAATGGTTTCAAATCTCCAATTGCTTAAAAAATTCCTTAATAGCTAGAAAACATTTGTCTCATATTGAGAATTTTATTAAGAAATTGATGGTTGACTCTATTTCAATGGATTCCATTGGAGAACAGAAATAGTTTCGAGTAGTAAATTGTTTTCATGCACCAAAGATTATTTTGAGTGAACTTATCATCATCAATAGCTGAGGGTTCCTCAATATTATACATTCCAAGTTGAATGAGCCATGAGCTTCTGCCTGTATTTCTCTTCAAAATTCAAGGATATGATATGAAACATTAATGAGAGACAATTGCCCTTGGGTAGTCTTTTTAATAAACACAAAATTCTCTATCTCATTTTTTAATTTTCAATAAATATATATGGAAAATTCAATAAACTTTACTGTTTCAAGGTGATGTATTATTGTTATTATTAGTCTCATTTCGAACGATTACATATATGTTATAACATTCCTGTCCGCTTTGTTTCACTTCAGAGGGATTGGAGTTATTACCAATTTTCTGACTGGATCCCATGAGCAATACAGAAGCTGGCTGAGGTACATCCGGTTTCACCGATACCTCCAAACTGTTGGCACGAAATAATCGGAAGAGGTTTGCCTCACATCTCAGTCGAATGGCACCCCAGCTACCCCCTACACCTGTTAGTTCCAATCTACTGAAGGATTTCTCTAGGTTTCCATCTTTTTTCGTCCAATATGACGTTGATCCGGGTACCTGAAAATTTTTTTTTGTTAAATCAGGGAATTTATAAAAAAAAAATAGAATATTTTATTGATAACAGATTCAAAAGACAAAATGCAAAGTTCATTTATTGTTTTCGAGAGCTTTTATCCGGTTTATGAAAAGAGTCGATCTAGGCCGCTGGTAGCACTTTTAGACACTGCAATTTTTTAATGGCTTCAACGGAAAATGCACTAAAGATTGCATTAGAATAAACAAAATTAGCCACATATCAATTTGAGTAGCACAACATCTGGACTCAAAGAATCCTAACCAATATACAGGCCATTGCTTTAGGCGTTTTTGTAAATGCTGGTGGCATTGAAGAGACATGGCGTTAGATAGTCATTAATAGTCGCCTAGAGTTATAAATTAATGAAAAATGATTGCCAACTCTTCACAAACTACATATGCCAGTATTGATGTAGAAGAAAACAATGTTATTATTTTGAGAATACAAAAATTTGACAACAAACCCGCCCTCCGATGTTTTTAATAGTTGCTCAGTAATAATTAATAATAATTACAATGGAAATGAGAGTTACGGCCCAAGTGTGAGCTAAACGATAGGAACAAATAATAGTTTTTATTCAATTGGTTCATTGAAAATATGTGTGTGGCAAAAGTGAGTTTACATCGTCTGGTATTCACGCAATGCGTATTCTCGGCCAGTATCATACCTAGGGCGAAAGGAGGCAGCTGAAACATAGCGAGTTGAGTTGTCCGCGTGTGGTAGTGTTGTTGTGTACATTTACAGTGCGTTCGTTCCCATAGCTCGCGTGTAAAGTACACAAAAGAAGAATGTGTTTGTTTGATAACTTCTTTCCTAAAACTTGAGGGAAATTATGCCAAAATTTTCGAAGAATTTCGCCAGTGCGTTCGGCCGACTTGACGCCGCCTGATTTTGCGTTTTGGAGCATCCTCAAAGACAAAGTTTTCAGCAAACGACGGCGTGATATTCCTTATTACGAGTGCGAATTGAAGAAGAATGGAGAGACTTCGTTCCAGTAGCGAATTTTTTCGTAAAATTTGTTTTACCTTGACTAAACGATGCCGCATGTGTGTTGAAGAGGGGGGAAACTAATCGAACATAAAATGTGAGGCCACAAGTAATTATTGATGCTATTTTTTTCTCGAAAATAAATTTATTTGCAATTATTTTTGCAAAATGATAAACATATGCAAAACGGTAAACTGACTTTTGCGACATCCTCAAGGAATTTTATTTTTTATGGTGAAGTGAATGCAGCCGTTCAAAAAGTTTAGTGAACTACTCGATATGTAATGAAATTCGTAATCCTACAAGTAGAAACTCCTTGAATTATGCACTCCTAGAATTAGCCACTTTTAGAATTACGCATTCCTACTGAATCAAGTAAACTAAGAATCAGATGTATGCTGATGAAATGGGGCTATCATACAGAATATTATGAAGAGTCTGTGTAAGATTTGATCATAATAAGCAGTGTTTGATCTATATAAACAAAATCGATAAGAAATCATTCGAATATTGAGATCCACTCCTAGAATTAGGCACTCTCTAGAATTACGCACTCCTAGTGTTCTTGTCGTGAGCAATATGTTTCTAACAACTCATGTCATGTAATATGGGTACTATTATATGACTGCCTCGTCAGGTGGTCTAGTTGAAAGTTGTATCCAATGAACCTGTAGTCGACGTGGAGTGGAAACAGATATTCTAGAAAGTCTCAACGATGTCCCCATGAAGTTCACTAACGTGGAGAAGAACACCCTGTTTTCTGCATTAAAATTTTCGTAAAAACAAAAAAAGCCAATCCTATTCCATAACCTACCTTCTGATCATTGACGTACCACGTAAGATTGAGGGCAGGAAAAGAAGCTGGAGCAGAACATTCGGAAATGAGCGGACCTCCTTGCTCTAGGCTGGACTTGTCCACTGTGATTACTGGCACGCCATCGGGAACAACTGCAACGGAAAGGAAATATTGAGGGTTAATAGTCCACCATTTCCTGGTCGACGAGAGACTGTACTAGGATATGTTACCCTGCAGGCACGTATGTCACTGCTTCATGAGTACAAAACGCAGTTATTTATTCGATCTAAAATCGCTCCCAGATATAAGAATTCAGGAATACCTTCATTGTTTTGCAGCTCTTATCTTGATTTGAATGTCCCGGAATACTGTTGGGAAATTTCCGATTGTGATTTCGAATAGAGCGTTGCGAGATCCATTTTCTTTTATTGTTCGAGCGATGACGGAGAGGAATTCCTCGGTTTTTTGATCGGCGACACTTGGTGCTCTCATGTGAGAGTTTTAATCACAGATACGGTTGTTGTAGTCAGTGGTTTGCTTTTATATGCAAGCTAAGAGTCAGTGTTAGTATGATGTCTGGATTACATTATTCTAGTCGTTCGATTAATTTTACATAAAATGATAAAAGAAGAAGATGATGAAGCGAAAGTATACGAGAGATCGTGCTTTGGCCTACTCAACAGGATTTATGCAAAATAATGAAAAATATTTTTACTTATTTGGATTTCTCAGATTACAAGTAGACAGCTATCTAAAGGGATATTGCCTGTGTTTGTACTTAGTCTCTATATCATGTAGAGCTGCCCGAGGGAGAGGTATTGTTTTGTTTTGTGTGTATTAGCACTGTTTCATCTATATAAATAAAGCTGATGAGAAATAATTCGAATGTTGAGATTCTACCGGAACCTCGTCCCAATATGGCGTATCTGACGCTGATGATTCAACTATATCGGTCGATACGTTACAGCCTTAATCACCAGATGACGTCACAAACGAATTATCTATACGATTCGTCATCCATAACATTTAGTTAATTATTTATCGAGTTGTGTTATCCTGACTCGGCCCCACGAAAAACGACCATCTAACGATGGTTGGCAGATGTCAAATGTCTGCGTTCATACACCGATGATGCTGAACACCCTAGTCGGCCAAATGGGAGAGCACTTTGGAAGACATGAAAAAATCTTGCAAGAAAATGCAGGAGATGCAAGAAAATGCTGAGTGGTGTGCAGCAAAAAAGAGAAACCAGATGAAATATGGATTCAAAGACTCAAACATCGACTTAGAGGGTAATGGTCTCTGTATCTTAGGATAAGCATGAAATGTTGTTTATTGACCACTTGGATCATGAAGAAACAATCATCAGACCTCATTATATCGATTTGTTGGAGGTCTGAAATTGTCCAGATAAGGCATCATATGGAAAAGAAAAAGATACTCTTTCATCTACACCATGCACTGTGTCACAAATCAATAAAAGCAGCTTAAAATGGTAGAAATGAGTTTCGAATTGCTACCGCACCCAGAGTATTCCCACGATTTGGCCTCGAGCTAATACTGGCTCTTCGCAGAACTCAGCAAGATGCTACGAGGAATGAAATTTGGCCGAGATGAGGATATGATCGCAGAAACAGAAGCATATTTTGAAAGTCTCGATAAATCTCCTACACCATTGACATCGAAAAGCTAGGGAAACGTTAGAATGCCTGTATCAATCGAAAAGGAAATCATATTGATCAATAAAAACAAACTTGGTCGAAAAAATGTTGATTTCTCTCCCACCTAAGCCCGTGACTTATTGACCGTTAAGAAAATATAGGCTCTCATAAACCATTTCAATAATGTTGATTTTCAGGAAAATATGTGAGTGTTAACAGCCCTTGATCATGCGCTGAACCCTAAATTGTTTTTTTGAAAAGAAATCATCACGTGCTCTCACAATTTGAAAATTTTTTAGATCTGAGTAAGCAATTATATGACCTCTATTGAAGTGATCATTCTGAGATATTGAATAAAGAAAAACTAAACATCGATGACTGTTGGAGTAGCTTCCAGAAATGTATTCGTGTTAAATCGCACTTCCATTTCTTTTCAAGTAATCAAAACGCATAACGAATGATTTCAGATATATCTCCTTTATTAATTTTTCTATTACTCTGTTTAGAGGGTTTGCATCGATCAAGCTTCATCATCGTCATCATTATGCTGATTTTGTACGGTATCCTGGTGCCCAGCTTCCCACAAGGTTAAGTTGTCCGTCAACAGCTTCATAACCAGTGTTGTTTTTGCTAGATTCTCTTCATTCAAATTCTCGATATCAAGAATAGCCTCATCAAAAGCCTGTTTCGCAACTATGCAAGCACTTCTGGATGAGTTGAGGACGTCATAATAAAGAACAGAAAGGTTTAAAGCTAGATTTAATCTCACTGGATTAGTTGTAGCTAATTGAATTCTAGAGATATCGGTAGCTTCTTGGTATATTTTCAGGAGAAATTTGCATAATCCATCTTTTTATCATCTTGTGACACCTCTGCAAGATAACGGTAATGATCAGCTTTCATCATCAGATAGCATACTTTAGTCTCAGCATCCATCAGTTTTGGAAATACACTCTTATCCAGCAAGTTCACAACTTCAAAACATATATCTTTAATTTCTTGTATGATGCAATTTCGCATGTCTTCAACAATTTGGTACTTCCTTTCATCAAGATCTGAAGAATCTACATAAATCTGGTGCACAGTTTTGAACTGTTTTCTTTTTTCCTTTATCAAGTTTTTGTATGCATAAGACACCAATGAAATCTCTTCGTCATTCAACTCTCTGCCTATGTTAATCAGAATTTTCATATATTTAACCATGTCTTCAAATCGGCCTGCTGAGTCACAAAGTCTGGCTTGACTCACACATGCGCTTTTATCTTGAAATGATGGCATGTCCTGCGTTTTGGTAATATCGATCAGAGGATTTGGATCGAAGTCTTTTGTGAAACGCAGGCTTTCAGGGGAGATACACATATCGCATGCTTCGGACGACAAGAATTGGACAGAACAAACAAAGTTCAGTAGAGGTTGAAATTCACATTGGAAAATTGAGATTTGTTGAGCCGATCTTTCGAACGTCAAATTTGTCGATAAAAGTGACAAGTATTGATTTATTTCACAGATTGAGATTCGAGATTATTGATCTGTCAATCATTCTTCTTCCCATTTCTCTTTATTCAGGGTGCATTCCGTAATTAATCGCTTGGTTCGGCTTACTATAGCTACAATAATATATTTAATCCTTCTAAGAGATCAATGGAATTGCAGTAACCAGAAACAAGAGGTTGATTTATGGAATACACTCTACGGCAGTCCACTCTAAGATATCTAAAATAATAGTTTTGCACTGATTAGAGTTTCTTAACAATGTTGGTGAGAAGACGATTCTGTACTGTAAGTAGTATAAAGAACCATTAATTATGCTTGTCCTGAAAGTTGATCAGATACAGAAGAACTCTGCATAGAGCCCTTGGAAATTATAGGCGCATCCTGTATATATTATAATGGCAACGATCAATAGTCCTCATGAACAAAGATTAGATTATTCGGAAAGTTCTGCATATTGAGTTATACCGACAGTTCTGAGATCTCCATTTAATTACCTGCTATCGTCATGTGTGCTGACCTCATATCCGTATGAAATGTAGGAGCGTCTTCTGAGACTTCACACTGGAACGTGGCAGCCATTGGTTCTCCAATAGATAACAATGTAACTTTGTGTGCATCGGAAAGAGACACCTAGAAATTGATAACATTTCAGTTGATACAAATATCAAAGTTTGTTGTGACAAGAAAACTTTTAGGAATGAAGAAATGATGTAGTTGCTCATTTTCATGTGAAGACATTTTATAATGGATTTTCATAAGATATTAGGAATTTTCAGAACTACATCCAGTATTATCAACTTTTCTGGATATATTTCCACTTATTCTAGGCAAAGTTGTAGTAATGTTTTCCACAAACAATGTCATAAAATGAGTGTATTGAACAAATTTAACACGATTTTCGAGGCAAACAATAAAGGGTAGCCTATAATATTTCGGGATTGGACAACTGTAGTGTTGCAATCTGCCAACTGACAGCTCTATCGTAAAGCTTGTCATTTTTGAGGTTATATGTAGTCAGAAAGTTTTGACTTACGAGCGCAATTTGCGTTGTTTACAGAAACTTAAAAGTTTCATCGCGGTGAAAAAATGGAATTAGATCGTGAACAATTTCGTTCGTTTATTTTTTGCAACTTTAGACTTGGATTAACTCAACAATAGTGCATCGATGAACTTAATTCAATCTTTACCGATGAAGCTCCATCAAGAATCAGTGTTTATCGAGGTCCGAGGTCGTAGTTCACATCAAGACAAATTTCGTGAAGGTCGTTCAAAATAGTAAAGGTCGTCCGAAAACCATTGGACGAAAGAAATGCTCCAAAAATACGATTGTGGAGCTTCCAGGCACGTCTATGATATCGTGGATAAGGCCCTGAGTAAACAGCAGTCGACTGTATGGGTGTTTCCAAATGAGCCAAATCCAACAATAGTTGCTCGCGCACGAAGCACTTCCAAGCAAATGGTCGCCTGCTTTTTCGGAAAAAACTGGACATGTCGCAATCCTACCACTAGAACAAAGCAGAACAGTCAATGTTGAGTGGTACAAAACCATTTGTTTGACAGTTGTCTGTTGATACTTTCAGAGTGGCAAAACTATTTCGATCTATTTTAACTATTTTAGATCTCAATGGGGAATATTTAGGAAAACAATAAAGTGATTTTCGATTATTAATATTTAATTTTGTTCTCCAATCCCGAAATATAAAAGACAACCCTCGTAATAATGATCAAAGCATCAAGCCACAGATTTATTGAGGACGTGACTGCGTTTAGGTTGATTATTTTCGTTTTATATTTCTATTTCAATTTGCTCAACAAACTAATTTCAAGGCCTTTTATTTCACGAAAATATATTCAAATTTACCCTAGTTTTTTTCATTATTTTCCAAAGGACTTTCCTGTTTAGATGAAATTCTAATTCCATCATAGGAAGTCTGGATTATTAATCAATAAAAATATCTAGAACTGCAAAGCGCTAACGATATAGAATGGTAATGTCGGTATCAATGAAGAGAGGTATCTCAAGTAGGTAGGTATAATTTCATTTGCCGACAACACTTATTGAGCTTTCATAAAAAATTTCTGCCTACTGCTCAGCTTCTCTTTCAAAAAGTATCTGAAAGAAAGGTCAAAAGTATTCATCACTATTTGATTCGAGAAAAAGTGACAAAATCACCAAAAATTCATTGAAAGTGACATATATGAACATGCTGACCAGATGCTGTAACAGTTATATCGATTATCATCCCCAAATTCAATACTCACATCAACATGGAGCCCTGGGAGCGGAAATACCATGGTTGCTGGAGCTTCTTTAGGCACATATCTATAAAACTCATAATGATCCCTATACCACTTGACAGAATACAGTGAAGCTCCTTCCAAATCATAATCGCATTCTAACGTTACAGAATGACCTACTCGGACAGCTTTAGGAATGTTCATCGTCATTCTCCTTATGGCTCTACTCAGTCGTATTCCTGAAATAAATAAAATTTGTTGAGTTCTCAAATCAGAAAAGATCTCATGGTATTTTTCATGTAACTAAGGACATATCATGTATCCGTATGAAATGTAGGAGCGTCTTCTGAGACTTCACACTGGAACGTGGCAGCCATTGGTTCTCCTATAGATAACAACGTAACTTTGTGTGCATCGGAAAGAGACACCTAGAAATTGATAACATTTCAGTTGATACAAATTTCAAAGTTTGTGTAAAGTTTGTTGTGACAAGAAAACTTTCAGTAGTGCTCATTTCCATGTGAAGACATTTTATAATGGATTTTATAAAATATAAGGGATTTTCAGAACTACATCCACTAATACCTACCAACTCTTCTGGATATATATATTTTCACTTATGCTAGGCAAAGTTGTATTGATGTTTTCCACAAACAAGGTCATAAAATGAGTTTGTTGAACAAATTGAACAAGAAATATACAGCAATTGGGAAAATTTCGTCTTGATTGAACAAAACTAGGGTTGCCAACTGACAGCTCTATCGTGAAGCCTGACATTTTTGAGGTTATACGTAGTCAGAACGTTTTGACTTACCTGCGAGTTTAGGTACAGAAACTTCATCGCGTCGAAAAAATGGAATTAAATCGTGAACAATTTCGTGCGATTATTTTACAACTTTCGACGTGTATTAACCCAACAACAGTGCATCGATGAACTTAATTCAATTTTTGGCGATGAAGCTCCATCAAGGATCACTGTTTATCGATGGTAAAGTGAATTCCACCGGTCACTCCAAGACAAATTTCGTGACATCAGCCAGACTGACACATTTATTGAGACTACGTTTCTACGTTTGAGTTGATTATTATTGTTTTCCCAATTTCTTCATGCTTTTATGTCAATTTGCTCAACAATCTAATTTCAAGGCCTTGTATTTGAAAGAAATAAATTCAAATTTACTCTGAGAATGTTGAAAAATATCAGTGAAACGTCGACAGTACTTATATGTAGTTTTTGACAATGGATATTCCGGATATCCTGTGAAAATTCT
Source organism: Micraspis discolor (assembly GCA_030674115.1). NCBI lineage: Eukaryota > Metazoa > Arthropoda > Insecta > Coleoptera > Coccinellidae > Micraspis > Micraspis discolor. Next base: position 4,523,627 of record JARTUT010000873.1, read on the forward strand.
TTACAAACAGAAAACAAGTTTCGAAGCGTATATAAATATATGTATATATTAGACAATCCAATTTGCCGTAAAATTCAATGAAGATTATACATTGGAGTACACAGCAATTCAAGGGTAAAGATCCATAATCAAGCTGGAACATCAATATTTCGAACCTTGCAGTTCTTCATCAGGGTGCTACAATTATAACGTTAAGTGATTGAGCTATCAATAAATGTAACTTACATTCAAAGATTACTTGAAAAAATTGACGAGAATTGTTGTATTTTTCAATGAACGAAATATCGAATATGTCAGTACTGAATATGAAGAACATGATTACACAAAAAGGCATCGATAAATTTGGGTGATATTTAAAGAAAGTAGGTATTCGTTGATTACACTTAAATTTTTTTAAATCTGTTTTTCGTTGATATCATAGTAATTTTTCTACCTGTAGCACATTCCAAGAAATATTCTTTTATTTTAATTATGTCATGACACGTTTGCGCATAAGCAGTTTAAACTATCTCACAGACTCGAAGTCGTTAAAGCCTACCATATGTTGGGTACAAATTTATATTACATTTACAGTATTGTTTTTCTAATTAGTTTAAGCTAATCTATGCATATTGGATTGATATTTTTATTTTGAATCTTCAATTTTCCATCATTTCTGTGTATTTTTCAGAAAAAAATTTAGGTTTGGACCTAATTAGAGATATTTTTTTGACGCTTCAAGTTCGCAAAAAGTATTTTCTATATCAATACCTGTAGTCACTCATGAACTTTTATATTATCCGATAAAAGCAAGCAATGCAATTCACATGATCTAACTCTCGATTAGACATTTAAATTGAAGAGATCAATTGTCACTAAATGACCTTCTCCACCGAATTCTTTAATTCTCTTGCACCAAACTACTGATATCTGGGTACGGTTTTTTTTCATGATTTTCAGAAAGAGTCTCCTGGTGAGATGAAATTCTAATTCCATCATAGAAGGTCTTGATTATCAATTAATAAAAAATATCTAGAACTGCAAAGAGCTAACGATATAGAGTGGTAATCTTGCTATTAATGAAGAAAGGCATCTTAAGTAGGCACGGTATGATTTCATTTACCGACAATACTTATTCAACTATCATAAAAAAATGTTGTCTAGTGCACAGCTTTTCTTTTAGAAAGTATCTGAAAGAAAGGTCAAAAGTATTCATCACTATTCAATTCCAGAGAAAGTGACAAAATCTCCAAAAATTCGTTGAAAGCAACATATGAACATACTGACCAGATGCTGTAACAGTTATATCGATTATCATCCTCAAATTCAATACTCACATCAACATGGAGCCCTGGGAGCGGAAATACCATGGTTGCTGGAGCTTCTTTAGGCACATATCTATAAAACTCATAATGATCCCTATACCACTTGACAGAATACAGTGAAGCTCCTTCCAAATCATAATCGCATTCTAACGTTACAGAATGACCTACTCGGACAGCTTTAGGAATGTTCATCGTCATTCTCCTTATGGCTCTACTCAGTCGTATTCCTGAAATAAATAAAATTTGTTGAGTTCTCAAATCAGAAAAGATCTCATGGTATTTTTCATGTAACTAAGGACATATCATGTTGGGGATGAGATGAATTTAAATTCTTTTATGTATTTATTCATTGATGAAAAGCATTATATCTATAATATACATCTATATATAACCTACAAAAAAAATCAAGGAGGCATGAATATCGCTCTCATTGATTGAAAAAGATTGGAGATTATATCTAAGAAATACCAAATTTTTTAAGTGTGCGTCCATTTACGAAAAAAATGTCTTGAAAAGACAGAAGATGTCTGTTGAAACGTTAGTTACAAGAACTATAATAGATGATGGTTATTGCCCAAAGAATAGTTCTATACGAGTTCCATCATCAACACATACATTGCTATATGTGTCTTTAAGGATTAATAAAGTTTATTTAATTTATGTTGATATTGAATGATAGCAAATGCCAATATAAATTATCGCACAAGTTGTTCATTGAAGACCAAGCTTCTATGCGAAGCGTCGAATTAAAGTTAATAGACTGTTTTGAAAACTTTTTTGAATTGCAGTAATGTTTTCTGTCGATCTTTCAGTACATTGTGGGCCATGCTTATGCCTACTAGCTACAGTCCTATTTTCAAGGGTAATACCACTAGAGGTGAGAATTTTTTGAGAACACTCTTGTTTTTTGGGAATTATGCGTTTAAATTTCACGAAACAAAGTTATCCTCAAAATACCACAAGCCGAAGGCGAGTAGTATTTCGGGATCACTTTGTTGAGTGAAATTTGTATAATTTTCAAAAAACCACAGAGTGTTCTCAAACAAAAATTCGAATCTCGTCTGGTATTTGGAAAGATCATTCAACAATATAAATCAAACGAAATAAAAAATACTTTTTTATTCAAAAATAACCAGATAGAAGCATAACAACAAATTATTCATCTTTATTCTCAAAATAATAATTATTGATAGTACAATAATTATACACATTACGAGCATTATTTTCGAATGATGAAGTAGATACTGATGTTGTTTCTTGACGGGCATATTTTTCATTCCTTATGGCTGTGATTAATTTTTTGTGATGTTGTTGGTCCAGTTGGCACTGGCGCTGCAGAAGAATGGCCTGTTATCTTTATCAGCTGTTCCTCGCCAATCCCTGCTTTGGCTAATTGGCTGACAGCACTAGCTCGATACGAGTGGTTGGGTATCTTCGACTTGGTTGTATTGATGCCAATGAGTTCTTCCGATTCTTTTGTCCATTTAGCTATCGTATTGGGACCGACTGGGGAGATTTTGAACCATGAACCATATTTCCAATTCTTATGTGGAGTAAGGAATAGTCTTTCAGTGGTTATTTTTGCAGTTCTTTTGGATATAAGTAGCTTATATAACCTCACCGGGCAAATATCTTCTTCAATATTGGGAGTCAGCCATTTCGTTTCCGCACATTTTTGGGCACCACCTTGTCTTGTTTTAGAAAATATCGGATTGTAGGCAATTCGGCCCGTGGGATTACCATCGTTTTCAATTTCGAATTGGAAATGCGGATTTAGGCATGATGAACCCTCTCCTCCGCGCCAAGCAAGCTCCAATGCAGCAATAAAATAAAAATTTCTCTTCAAACCGTTTGGTTTGTTGACCATCTTTTTGTGTTGCTCCAAAGACAGCGCCTTGGCACTAACTTTTCTTTTCTAAGGGTCCACTTGCAAAATACGCCTCTTGGCATTTCGTGCATCCCGCGCCGTTTTAAAAGCCACGTCTGTGAATGGATCGAACCTAACGCCCCATTCGGAATAGAATTTTTCCTGCAGCTGTTTGGCAGTATTATTCCACAAGGTTTTTACGACACTTTCCTTGTAGTCTGATCCATCTCTTTTCTTCATATTGAAAGCCCAGTCTAGCATAATATTATTGAGCTCTGACAAACTTGTTTTTTCATTTACAAGGTATTCCCGGGCAGCACAGAATTGTTTCCAAATGTAGGATCAACTGCTTGTTTATCGTAACCATGACGACCACTACTTTCACCAACGGCCAAAGCTATACGGACGTATTAATATTCCTATACAAATTAGGCATTTGATAAAAACAAATTTCTAAAAGTGATAACACTGTGAGGTTGAGTGTTTTCAGATACAGTTTGTTTCTATTGGTCCGTTTTCAAAAATTGTGCGATTTCATTGGACGATGTAGTTTAGTGTTGAATGATCTCCGAAATCATACACTACATGATGAAAAGTACGTCTTGTTGAAACGTTGTATCTCCTATAAATGTCACGTAACTAAATCTTCGTCACAATGAACGATGATTTAGAAAAATGATTTAACTGTAAAAACACGTTGTTTTATCGAATATTTTTCCACGTCTCTACTTCAAGACTCCTAATATGAACTATCAAGACTAATTTTCACTGCAATCGCGACAAAATATAGTAGTAAACGTTCCTGGCGGACACCCGGTAGGTGGGATCATGAATATTCTACTACCTCGCATGAGACTCAAACCCAGATAGATATTAATACTATAGAGGTTATTGAATCAGGTTGGAACAGACGCAGAAATTGGATATAAATACGATTTTCATGAATACGCCTTCATCCCGACAGCAAAAGATTATATTGGCGCTTTTTTCTCACAACCATCTCCGACGCCATTGATGCATCCCTCCGCCTTCCTCAACTGAATATATTTTGTCGGCAATCTGCCCGAAGAAGGATTTGCAATTCGGATTTTGGTATGGCAGGGCTTTGTACGATTAGGAAGGGAAGGCTGTGACCGCATAAAGTTCGAATGAAAAACCTTTTTTTTTTCAACTCGAGAGACAATCAGAAATCATTACGTAATCCAACTTGACACAGCCATCCTCAAATTCTAAGACCCTTTTATTTGATAATTAGGGAAATGAGTTATTCATTTCGTTTACTCATTTGTTCCTGAAAGATGAGGGAAGTCTTGAACTTTGAACCATTCGTTAAATTATTAAGTAATGGGATGGTTTAATTTCGGTTCTCTGAGTGCCAATCTGGGTAATAATTATTATTTAATGATTTTGAGTTTCCTTTCTGTTGTGAACTGGTGAAAAAAGGACACAGGAGTTACCAGATAATTTATTCCTTATAGAGAAAAAGAGTTTTTAATGGAACAACGTCATTTCTCATTATGGAAATCATTGTACGATATAGCAGTTCTCTACAAATTGACACCGGGCCTAATTTCGAACAACAGCGAGCTATCGTTTCATCCAAATATTCGTAAATCTACGATCATTGAAACATTGACTTTACAACTCAAGATAATTTGCTGTAACGTTATATATTCCCTTTGCTTTTTTATGGAATAGAAGCCTGGGTACCGAATCATTTGGACAGTTTTTAATCGTTTGAGAACAGGTCATGATCGTACCAATAGCATGCTATTCAGATGGATCTCAGTTTCAAGAGCAAGTTGTGAATGTAGATATGGAGGAGAAACAACACCTCATCCCCCCGATAATTGTCCCATATATATGTTTTAAGATGGTTTTAAAGCTATTCATGATTTCCGATTCTTTCTTGGAATGGGTTATAAATTTCAAACAAATTTGATTGATTTGTATTCAGTTCTTTTTTCTGCTTTTGTCTTTTTATTTTCATATTCGATGTAGGCAACTGAAAGAAGCCTCTATGTTTATTAATAGAAGACCACTTTCGAAGAAAGAAGTACCTCAAATATATTTCAGCTTATTTTTGTACACGAAGCAACAGTTATGCGGGTAGCCAGGTTTTTTTACTGGGTTTTTTGCCTGTAAGCTAAAAATTCATAAGAACATACAGAGTGCGGCAAAAGTCAGTTTACACAGTCTGGTATTCACGCATGAGGGTATTCTCGGTCAGTATTGGCCCTAGGACGGAAGGAGGCAGCTAAAACGTAGCGAGTTGAGTTGTCCGCGTGTAGTAGTGTTGATGTGTACGTACATGGCTGCGCGTGTGAAGTACAAGCATGAAAAACGTGTTTGTTTGCTCACATCTCTCACATATCATGAAATATATATATTTATACTGAATTAGGATATCAGTTACTACCTGGAGACATTCGAAATGAAGAAGTGTTAAAAATGTTTGGTCAAAAAAAAAATTTAAACAACATAAAGGTCCCATAGTGGTATTATCAGGTTCATGGTGTTCAGATTCTAAACCAGTAATTCCCTCTGTTGCAAAAACACGGGTACTTATCTATCCAACCTGATATACAAAACTGAAGTTTTATGCCTTTATTGAAACACTCTTCACAAAAGATTCAAATCCTGAGTTTTTCCTTTCGTTGAAATCTTGATTCCATAAAGTAGCAATTATAATTCACCATCACACTAAAAACGAGAAAGCTTATTATAAACCTTCAACTCTCTACCTTCTCTCCACTGGCATCCCCTAATCTTGAGTTGAATATTATACCTCGAACTTCTGAAATACATCTTGCTCCACAAGTTTATGTTGCCGAATCCTGCGTGCATCCGTGGAAACTGGCATATCTTCCCTGATATTCTCTTATCGCCCTCCCTCTTTGGCATCCTGGAAGTGTAGAATCTGGAGGCCGTAAATAACACGGGAAGGGTTGAATAATTTCTCAACCCGAACGGTGGCCAGAATGCATCGCATCCATTATTAGTGGCATTTTGTAGATCTAGCAGCGAACAGGAAAATTTTTCATATACGGAGAAGAATCGAAAGTCGAAAGATTACTTTGCATTTCGGAGTGGAATCATTTTTCTCGCAACGAACCGTCGCATAAGTCAGGAAACCCGTGGATTTGAAAACATTACGGGATAGAAATTGTATAAATCAAACCTTGGACGAGATAGAAAACATGATGATTTATTCGGGATAGGTGAAATATTTTATCGATAACTCAATTTGTTGTTGAGTCCAAAAGAAAATACATGGGTTTGCTGATACGTATCAGATTAATATATTGGAAATACCTTAAACCCAATTGAGTGCCTCTGCCAAAAATTAGATTTTTAATGGAACAATAGTATTTGATGTGCAGGGTTTAATTCCAAAAATAATGCAATATAATTTGGCAACGTTTCGGGCAGTGAACTTTCGCAAGCCTGTGCAAGACATCATATACAATATTAATACAAAAAAATGAAAAATTGAAAATTCATAAACTGTGAAATATTTTGTTAAACATAGAATAGTAATAGAATAATGTTTATTTCATAAATGAACAAAATACAAACTGAAGTTTAATTTTTCCTGGAAGAATAAAATATTCTGGTAAAGTCTACAGGTAAGGATGTCTTTTCCGCAATTCTCCAGCAAAGGGAAGACCAAGGATGTAACACGAATCAACTGAAGACTCCAGGACTAGTGGTCTATCGAACTTGAGGGATACTATTTAAATATTACTTTGCCCAAAATAATGTTATTCGTTGAAACTTCTATGTTCCTCCTCTTATTCTTATATTACTTTCCAAAATTTTTTGTTTCCATCTGAATAACCATGAAAAATATAGGAAATTAGCTGTAACATTCAATGATTCTCCTATCGAATATAATTTCTATCCTGAATACTTAGGAGTTAAATTAGATTCATCTCTCAATTACAAGGCTCATTCAGACGATCGGAGCCTCAAACTAAAAACTAGGAATAATATTATTCAGAAATTAGCTGGATCATCTTGGAGTACTGATCTCAAGCCTTAGTCTTTTCTGCAGCTGAGTATTGTTGCTCTGTTTGGTTTAATAGTCGACATACACAAAAAATCGATGCACAATTGAATACATCTATGAGAATAATCACTGGCACCATAAAGGTGTGTCCAAACACAGCGCGCAAAGTGCGCGGCAGCTGCGCGCAGCATTCGCTGGACGCAAATTTGCCACGTAACTAGTTTAGACCTTTTGCACGGCAGTACTGAGCGGCACGTCCGAGACACGCCGCGCTCTTTATTCGTATTGAAGACACAATGAAAGCGGCCGCGTGTGTTGTAACTCTGCTTATCATTCGTAAATTACGTAGAAGGAAGAGAACAAAGTTAAGTAGCTTACAACACACATTTCACGTATGAAAGCAAACAATATCAACAATAATTTAATTCCGAAGGTGTGTGATGCTATAGTTAGAGCTCTTAAGGATATGGTACAGGTAGAATAAAAAAATTTTTACTTATTATCTTTATTTAAAAATATTTTAAACGAACAGAATTAACCCTCTGCAACTGACGTGGTAGCCTACCAGACACCAAGAATCACGAAAATGTGGAATCAGTCATATTAATCCATATCCGGGCTCAAATCGTGGATCAATTGTGTAAGGTAGGGATCATTACAACATTTTGTTGTCGCATTATTTCGAATGCATCTTCTATCATCTGATTTTCAGCTTCATTCTCAGACTCTTGGTATGTTATTTTCTTGGTTGGATTTCTTTTGCTTGACGACTTCCTGGTATTTGTATTTTGTTCTTCAGTGCCTTGCTCTGAAGTACGTTGTTCCGGAGTGCCTTGTTCAAGAATGTCGTGTGCTGATGAGCCACAATCCTGTAAACCAAAATAATTAAAATATTACTGTTGTGTAGGGATAAATCATCTAACTTCTTAAAATGTAATTAATAAAATTTATTTTTTCAGCTACCTGTATCAGAGCAAGATTAGAAGGCAATAGCAAAGGACTTTGAGGAAAAATGGAATTTCCCGCACACCATGGGTGCGTTAGATGGAAAACACATAACTATTCAAGCTCCATTTCGAAGAGGCAATTACAAAAAGTTCTTTAGCATCGTGCTTCTAGCATTAGTAGACTCAAACTACAATTTTATGTATGTTAACGTAGGAAGTCAAGGACGAATTTCAGAAGGAGGAGTTTATAAACATTCTGAATTATATCGAAAACTTGCAATTATCAACTTAATGTACCAGCTCCAGCAATTTTACATATACCCTACTTAACTAAAATACCATACGTGATATTAAGAGATCAAGCTTTTGCGTTAAGCACACACTTGCTAACACCCTCTGCAGGAATTCACCCAAAAGGGTCAAGAGAAAGAATTTTTAACTATAGATTATCAAGAGCACGCCGAGAAAATGCTTTTGGAATCCTATCGTCAAAATTTAGAGTACTAAGAAGCAAAATAATTTTAAATAAAAAAAAACAGCCAATATTGTAGTTCTAGCTACTGTTCACTTGCATAACTTTCTTCGCGGAGACTCTTTAAGAAAAAATTCAAACAACTCGGCAAATGATAGCAGTAGATTTTTTATGAATCAATTTATGAACACTCGGTTCCATTATTCGTGAAGATTTTATTAAATAAATTTTTGAAAAACGGTTACCACTGTATCAATAGGGTTATTCCTGTCATGAAAAAAACTGAACGCTTCATAGGTAAACCATTTAGATTTATAGGGCCTGTATCTACCTGCATCAGAAGAAAATTACTATTTAAAGTAGGTAGGTACTTCTTTTTTAAACCTCTTCAAAAAAAGGAGAACTCCTAACTCCATCAATTATTGGCCGGATTTTAAAATTTTTATTAGTCGAAAGATCGGTTTCTTCCATTGTGGTTGATTCTCGATGTTTTAATGTCATCTTTATCAAAAGGAACACTACAAAGAAAACAATTTACAACCCACCTTCAAACTACGACTACTAATACTTACTTCTAAGTAAAACTACTCGACTTCAAACTAAAACTACTACTACTACTTACGAGGTCTTCATTTATGTTATTTTTCCGTTTTTAGTATGTTGCAGTTTAAAGTCGGTTTTTAAAACTTTTTTTCAATATTTTAAAATATTACCTACAATTAGGTTGAACTCTTTATACTAAGTACTTGTAAATGAAATACAAGATTAAACTTACCACAACCAGTGACATTCGATGTTTTTTCTCGATTTCTCTCCCTTCTGTAGGAACTTAAAAGACTTTTCATTTTCGTTTTTAAAACAGCCTTTCGTTGTACGATTTTTTTGCAATTTCGTCCCATATATCTTCTCTTATATTATTGTGATATTCTTTGCACCTAGTATCCCATAATGGACCATGGGAACCATATATTTCAATTAACCGAACAGCAGTTTCGTTATCCGCGATACTTGATAAAATACGTTCACACACAATTACCGACGAACGAACAATGAAAACATTCGCGCGCAGCAGTCGTCCAATCACAGCGCGGCTGGCCGCGCGCGGCGCGCCGCGCTCGAATGCTGCGCTGTGATTGGACACACCTTAAGAGCTACACCGGTTCATTGGTTACCAGTTTTATCTAACATTGTCCCTCCCAATATACGCAGAGAGTGCAGCTCTGAATTCTTGTAATAAATATCATTCTTTTCCTAATTTTTTTCTAATTATTTCATACATTTCACTAAATAGAATTCCCAGATTGAAGTCACGTAAACCATTCTGGTTTTATACGTTGTTCAATATGAACATTAGCGATAAAGAATAATGGAAGAATGAGTGGAACTCTCATGAAATGGTCAATAAAAATCTCATTTCTGATCCGCTTCCGGGTTTTGATGTTCTGAGAAAAATTTGGACAATTCTTTCTTTCAAGATCATTTTAGGGCTATTCATGATGTTTCCGATTTTTTTTTGGAATAGGTTATAACTTTCTAATATATTTGTTGAGTATTTTTTGCATTCAGTTCTTTTTTCTGCTTTTGTCTTTTTATTTCCACTCTTGAAGAAAGAAGTCCCTCAAATATATTTCAGCTTATTTTTATACACACAATATGCGAGGAGCCCGGGATTTTTTACTGGGGTTTTTTTCCTAGGCTTTCATGTCATACGCCGAATTGTATGGCACCCCGTCACTAACCCCTGCTAACACTACACGCTCTATTGATTGCCAACCAAAAAATTGTAAGCCAACTTGGGCACAATAGCTCATCTGAAATATATTGGAAAAGAGATAATTGTTTTACTGACTAATTGAACTCCAAAATCTTTGTTTGAAAAGTTGAAATACATTATGGACTTGACGTATTTAATCCAATACTCATTTCATTGGTTCAAGGCTTGCTGGTATGACAATATATCTTGAACGGACCATGAGCTGTTGAATGCAATCCCGTTAAATTTGAAACAACATGAATATTTACAACAAATCCAAGATTAGAGTCAGAGAAAACTTGCTCTTTGAAACCATTCAATCTGCGTCAGTGTATAATAGGACATGTTGTTTCTTAGATTTTAATTTTTCCACTCCATTTTTGTGTTCAAGGGAAAAGTGGTAGTAAACCTGTGGGTGAACTTATCTTCAAGGATTCGTCAAGAAATAAAAGCCTTATTATTAATTTCACTTCCTCAGAATTCACCAGATTTTGCTCCGAGCATCTAGTATCTCTTCAGAAACTTGAAATTGGTGGAAATAGTATTAGGCAAAGCTTCCCCAAATCTCATTAATTATGGAACGATATCAGAGTTCAATCGAGTTTGTTAACGAGGAAATAACTTCCGGGAAAAACAATAACTTTTTCTGGGAAGCCCTTGAACCAAAGAAAAAAGCATGAATGGCGGACTCTTAGTTTTCATCATCCAAACGAGAACGATCGTTAGGAGCAATCTACATGAAGTTATGAAATTTCCGGCCTGCCTCACTACCTGAGTAGCATGTTAACATAATGGAGAAACTCCATTCAACTGAATAAATAGCCCCTTTTAATTCAGCCAGAGACACGACACTATAGTCCCCTCACGGAATCCGTGAAGAACAAGTTTTCTTATCAAATTTGCTGCTTCCTCCACGACGCTCGAGCATCCTTCGAAATTTGACGGGATGGGATAATTTACAATAGGGCAGGACCATTTCATGAGATTCTTTCCGAGAAAATGGCGGCCTTCTCTGGATGAATTGTGCTCATAGGCGATTTTTTGTAGTTTGGATGGTTTTCTTGTGAAGGGTGTTTTTTCAGGGGCATAATACGAATTTGAACGGGAAGAAACACGTGAAGAATGTAGAAAAGCCAATGTCTTGGGGTAAGGAGCTTTTATGTTCTTATTCTCTGATACCATCCTAATATGGATTCGTTCCATTGAAAAAATTACATAAAAATCAAATTATTGTAAATAAAACACTAAGTTTTCTGTTTCATAAAACAGAACTCTTAGTGTTTTATTTATAATAATATTTCATCTCGAGCCAAAGTTGAAAATGGAGGCTCACAGATTTTATCGTGCTCTTATAGTCAAAAAGCTTGGACACCATCAATTGATAAAAAATGAAGAACAGATTGACGAAGTGAAGTTAGAAACATTCATGATTTCTGTTATAATAATGATATCATCTACCGATATGACGTTCGATCTGAAAATGTATGATTCAAGATTTTTTTTAATTCCGGTTATTGAATGATAATAATAATATGTGTTCAACTCCTTTTTGTCTGTTCTTTTCATTCGGTTTTATCGAAATCATTCCATGTAATAGACGTTTCTTCAAAATTTTTTGAGGTCCTGATATTTTTATTGCGTCGATATTAAAAACAAATGAATGGAAAGTATTTGATAGATGTTTTACCAGAGTTTTGTTTTTTCATTTTTCTTTTTCATTCAGAATTGAGAACTTGGAAGGTTACAGTGAAAAGATTCGGAACCTACCATTCCTTGTATTTTTTTATGCACCTCGTCTATGCAAATGCATGTTGTGATGCTTATGTATATTTAAAATCGAGAACTTGATGAAAAGTTGAAAAATAGCAAAGTGGAAAATAGTATGAATAGAATATTTTCAACTATTGGTGCTCCTTATCAATGTGGGTAGGTTTATCAATACTCACCTCGATGTGGTTCTTCATTATTTTGGATATTTTCGCCATGAGAAGCTGCCACATTTGCATTATTATAAGCAATAGTCAAAAAGACCAAAGCACAGGGTATAACTAACAGTTTGAAAGACATTTCAGAACTATTTAACATTCAACTGATCTTTTTTATTTACTACGATTACTTCTAGACCTCAGCTGAACTCATGTGATAATTGGATGTTTATTTTGATGAACACGATGGAAATGATGAATGTTCCTGATAAGGAATCTTTTAATGAGATTTATTTTGTATTTGTCAACTCAAATAAGATCATTTTATGTCTTGTAATTTGAACCAGCGCATGATTCTTTAATGGAGTAGACTTTATTTAGAGCCTAATAAGGATTAAAAATTTTCCGAACCAGCCTTACAGCTTGTTACAAGGTCTCAACCATCGTCTATCGCCATTTTATCGATTAGTCACCGTATTTTACAAGGAATCCAGAAAGAAAAGTAAAAATTGAATAAGTTGAAGCGTCGGTTTGTCAAAATCCTTCTTTATCCATCCGAAAGCGGAGCCGAGCGTTGAACACCAAAAAATCCTCTTAACATTCGATTTTAAAGAGTGACTTACATCTAAATGCCTATAAAATTTAATCGGTTCAAGAATTGAAGGATGCAGACTATGCTTATCTACTGCCATACCTCAAATGATTCAATGAAGTTGTTGAAAATTATTCCCTAATAAAGTCATTTCGCGAAGGTGTAACATCAACTGGACTCCAGAAGCCCCGACTTTAGCTCGTTGGACTATTTTGCATGAGAATATTTTAAAAGTAAGTTTTATTAAAAAAATACAACGAATCTAACCCAGTTGAAACAAAACATCAGCTCAGAAATGGAAGCTATATCAATAGCTTTGTGTCAACGTGTTATCGCCGACTTCGTTCCCCTTTACAAGATATACTTATTTATTGCTCACAAATATTTTTTGTTTCATAACTCACAAATACCTGATACCCTTTCTGGACACCTTGTATAATATGATATTTGTCAATACGAGTGTTAGACAATTTTATACACTAGAAATTAACTTCAAACGAGAAAGGGCGTCATTCATCTGTCAACGGCATTATTCTTCATCTTCGGCGAGTCCATTTTCCGGAAGAAAAATGGCTAATGGATGTGCAAACATTCACTCTGTTGCCAATACACAAAAGGGATTATGATACCAGAGGAGATAAACAGGAAAATTGATATGTTCTCGAGTGAAGCCTTCATGTGGTTTCCCTCCTTTTCAGCTGTTCTTCTCACAAACTGGAAAATTTCTAGGTAGCTTATATGTTTCATGACAACCCAATTCTCCATTTTAACTCATCGTTTGCAAATTTCAGTGGTTCATTTAATCAAGTTTCCAATGAGTTTGAATTTCATGACATTCGGTATAAATTGAGTTCTCAAAGATATCTGTTGGGTTTGTAATTTTATAGAACCCGTCCAATGGTTCGCCAGTTCTGAAAATTTTTGATTCATATCAACAGCATATGCATATTTTTCACTGATTCATGTTTTCATTTCGAAAGTGGAAAAACAAAACTTTTCACTAGATAATAGTGTTACGATGCAGAATACAGACCTGGCTGGTGCGCTTGGATTGAAGGAGCAATAAATTACACCATGCATAAATCGGGAATTAAATGGTTTTACTGGAACATTCTTTTTCTGGAACATTATCGAGAGTGATGGAACAATTAGCGGATATAAAACAGCTGTCGGGGTAGATGAGAAAAGAGTTGTTTGACGAATGTTGGCGACACGTGTTAGCGAGTGAACATAAATTATTGCTTAAAGTGGCGTAAGTAAATCGGTTATCAAAATAAAAATGTTATTTTCGTGATATTGACTGAAAATTTTTTCAAAAGGTAATATTATGAGGTCATTGTTCGAAGGAATTCCTTTCAGGATTGCCGAGCGGATGAGGGCTAAGATCTCTCGATATTACATAAGTGTTTTCAAAATTTTTCTATACCTCTATTCTCTATTGCTTGTTTCGGTTGTGCTATATTGCTGACATACGAAAATATTTGGAATTCAGATGCCTGCTTGCGCTGATCTTTCCAGACGAAATGGTCACCAGTTAAACAGCACTCAAACGCTGTAATAGCTATCTTAATGACGCCATCTCGTAACATAATCTCTAATGATTTTGATAGGGCTATAGATTACATCCTTACAGCTCCTCCACTGAGTTCAGGAAATTATTGTGTTGATTGCTTCCTACCACATTTCCTGAGATTTATAGGTTGTTTTCGAAGATTCTAAACTTAATGGTACTTCAAAGTTAAGGGCCTCACTAGGTGAGTTTTCAGTTTTGTTATTGATATTCGGAATTGAACAAATTATAGATTCATGACAACTCGATTGGAGCTTGATAATGCTTCTGATCATGCATATGTGCTATTAAACCAAGCTGTAATTTTAATTGGTACAATAATAACAAAATTGTTTCAAAACTTATTATATTTGCCAGGAAACGATATTTCGAGAGTTGTAAGTAAATGAGATGTTTCAAAGGAAAAGATTCTACTGGAAGGAAGATAACAATTTCTGAACAATTATAAAGGAAAAAATATACCCTGTCTTGTTGTGGAAATTGAGTCTTCGAAAAACTAATGGAAAACTGTGAGTGTTTACTTATTTTATCTAAGAGGATAGAGACGGCTTTGAACACAGCAATATGGTTTAGTTGAAAAAAACTGAACAACTCAAATCAACTAATTTATATTTAACTGAAATATCTCAATAATTAATTCAATTTCGAATCGTTCTTTGAATGTTGACTGCTTCCAGAATCTTGCATGAGAAATCATTTCGCTATATGGACATATTATGTGGGGATAGCTACCCTTGCGTGATCAAATATAGTGGCCGGAATCATAAATGCGTTCATTTTGCATAGGAAATGAGAAAATAAGAAATATCCAAGCCACACGTGCTGTAACAATCGTTTATAAAGGTACCCTTTAACACAAGTTGTTTCAATCTCTATCCAATCAAACACGCTTGTTTCCATGTTCCAGCTGACTGCATTCCTATATACATTCCTACTAAAAAGTTTAGGTTCCAACATTTATATAAAGCTAATACCATTTCACCGAAAATTGAATAAAGAACCAGGACACGATCGAAGTTCTATCCATGTTAACATGAACTAGACGGGTAATAACAGTATTCTTCCATAATGAATGGTTTTTTTCTGAATGAATTATTCAATGTTCAGGAAAAATTGAACAACCCTCATTCTATGATCACGGTATTTCTTCATCGTGATGCATAAATACATGTTTGTTTCTAGAATTGATGAAATCTTGTCCAAGTACTGTATTAGGCAATATTAGCATGAAGTTGTGTAGAACATCCTACTCGTAAATCTCTTTTATGTTACAGATATATTCTCAGAAACAAACTATTGTTATGCTGAAACAGATGGAGATCAAGAAATAAGGAAATCGAAAGAATCAGATTTCA
The DNA here is from genome assembly GCA_030674115.1 of Micraspis discolor. Classification (NCBI taxonomy): domain Eukaryota; kingdom Metazoa; phylum Arthropoda; class Insecta; order Coleoptera; family Coccinellidae; genus Micraspis; species Micraspis discolor. Next base: position 4,539,424 of record JARTUT010000873.1, read on the forward strand.
AGCATTTTTATAATTTTCCCACTTATTTTTCGATAATAACGGATATTTTCAGTCAGTTTACATTGATCTAAACTCATGTGAGGCCAAGAGCTTTTGCGCACTAGTTCTGATGACTTTTTCCTGACTCTGAAACACTGTGACATTAAAACAACAACCACAGTGAATAAGAAAGAATAAAACAACCTCAACTCTTAGATTGACAAGCGCGCAAAATGAAATTTGTGAGTTTTCCTTACATTAATTACCTAAATAAATGCAGTTTTCTAATGGGAGTCGACGAATATCTTATGGGAAATATATTACTTTAAAAAATATTTCGGAATGTCTTCAACATTTATCAGTAGGTATAAGGATTCTCACAAAATTTGGCTCATAACTGATGAACTATTACTGGATAATAATGGAATCAGATAATAGAAATGAATCTCTCTGGAAAATTGCCAAAAAATCAAGAGTACTACAAATGAAAAGACTGAAATACCAGGAAATCCGGAAATAATAACGGACTCATTCAATACTTATTTTTCAAATGTGACGGTTGGGTTGATGTTGGATTTATCGAAGGCATTCGATAGCCTGTCCTATGATCTCATCCTACAAAGATTACAAGCCTATGGAATAAAGAGAAAAGAACTGAAGTGGTTTGAATCGTACCTAACCAACCGTAGACAAAGAGTAATGATCGCTCATAATGAGAACCAAATAATATCGCAGGCAGAATTCACAGAACTAGAAGTACCACAAGGAAGCATTTTGGGTCCCATCATATTCATCTTATTTCAAATGATCTATATACCATATTTGATGAAACAAGTATCAAAATGTTAAATTATGTAGATGACACAAACTTCACAGTCATGGCCAAGACATTCCCAGAAACGTGTAAACTGGTAAAGTCAACTCTACTGCAAGCAGACGAATGGTTTGAAGCAAATGGTTTATGCATCAATGCTGAAAAATAAATGTAGTGCTATTCAGGTTTTCAAACACCAGCAAATATTCGACTTTGCAACTTCTCCCTGAGTCTATTGTTGTTATTTCTTGGGTATCAAACTGGAGGAAACCCTTGATTGAGTCAACACATCACCAACCTTTGTGCTCAATTGAGTTCTATGTGCTACTCACTTGGGCTACTCAATAAATACCTGCAGTCTATGTCAATGAAAACCATTTACCAAGCAGTATTGGAATCGAAGGTGAGGTATGGCATCATTTTCTATGGTAGCTCACATAACTTGGACCGAGTGCTGAAGATGCAAAAGAGAGCAATACGTATAATCTGAGAGATGAAGAGAATGGGGTCATGTAGGGGAATATTAAAAAAAAAGATTTATCAACCACACCAGCTATACGTATTCAGGAATGCTTGATTTACACTTTTGAAAATATGCATTACTTTGAAGAGACAACACCAAGAAATTTCAGTACAAGAACAACAGCAATACAATTCCAGCAGCACAGACTTAGCCTCACCGAAAAAGGACCTGCATATAGGTGCATTCGATATTATAATAAGATAGCACATAAATTGGGGAGAGAATGTATCCTACAACAATACAAGAAATTCATTTTCAAACTGATACTTAACATTGAACCATATAGTGTAGAAGACTTCCTAGCCTACATGAAAGAATGAGAGTAAAATTGTTTATGACCCGTTTAATCTCGAGTGTTCACTGTATAATATGTAAACACTTTACCTGAAATAAAGTATATTATTATTATTATTATTGGAAGGTTTCGGCGCAAAAATGAACTAGACCGAGATAGTCGAATATCAATCAATTTAAAAAATATGAAATCTCTCCACTCTCCTTCAGTAGATAGGCAGTATACGGCCAGCCGACCAAATGGACACTCAAGGTTCACACATGCAATTATTCCACAACTATTATGTTGTGACGCCGTAATTCAAAGCAATAAATAAGTATAATTTTTTTAATTGAAGATAATTCACCAAGTTTAATCAATTAAGGAATTCAATTGTATCATCAGTTTTGTCCACAACGGCATGAGAAATTGAATTTAAGGGAATTGCTGCAAACTGCAAACATAAACTCTAATCATTATGCGCTTGATGTGGCACCTCAATATGCATGATTTCAGGGTGCCTTATGCAGGTTCTTATACTCCGTTTATGTTCTTCAAGGTCATGAGTATTGCGGCACATCCAAAATCATATTGAAGTGAATCCGAACTATCGTGAATATTTTAATAAAACCTAGTTATAGCTTTCAGTTGATATTGTTCAGAGCTTATCTATTTTGAATATCTAATTGCGTAGAGGATATCAATTTTCCTGTATGTTGCTTTAATGATGTGACTCGGAACATATTCAGTGATATTTGAACGATCCTGAATATTCTGCTTTGAAACAAGTATCGATTTCGAGCTATGAAGATTACCAAAAGTAGGTGATAAATAAAATGTTTTATGCATCATGATATATGCTGCAGGAGGTCCACGCGACTGTCAAAAATACAATATTCCATTCGGAAGGTAATTTTACAAATTTATTCATTAACCCACATCCAAAATGGACATGATGGATGTCAGATTCTGATAAAGTAATTACTAGCAAATGCAATAGTCATCCATTTCAGCCGGCTAGAATTGATGAATTACAAGATATTTATGCCCGATATCGGATATTTTGACATGGGTTATATGGTTGAATCTGTATGTGTGACGTTTAGTGAATTAAAAATGATGGAGAATAGATAATGAAAAAATTGTAGAAAACTACTAACGTGGGATCGGAAGCTTAAGTGCAACTGTTCAATAGTGTTTTGCCGGACTCTGAAATAGTGCGATACAAAAACAACTATGATAGATAATGTGAAGAAATCAATAAACATATTCCACGACTTCATTACATAAGAACATATATATACGGATACTGAAAAAAATCTTCGTGAAAGAGGAACCATAAAAGGTTATTCATTGATTATCTCCTTAGTAAAATTTACGGTTTAGCTTGTTATGTTAAAAAATCCTAAATCCTAAATCTAAAATTTCCAGGGAGGCTTTAAGAAAAATAGAAATTGTTCAGATCAGGTTCTCAGCCTTACAACTTTCATAGAATCAGGCTTCAATTATAGGTTGAAAACAGGAGATGCTTTCATCGATTTATCTTCGGCATATGACACTGTGTGGAAAGAAGGATTAATTTTCAAACTCTATACCCATCTAAAGTGTGGGAAGGTGGTACGATTATTGGAAAATATGTTATCTGATAGAAGGTTTCGTGTTTTTGTTGACAATAAGAGTAGCAACATCAAAACATTGAAAAACGGTCTTCCTCAAGGATCAGTTTTAGCTCCTTTACTTTTCAATTTATATCTAAGTGATTTGCCCACTACATCTTCTCGAAAATTTGTTTATGCTGACGACATTGCTATTGCTTACCAACATTCGGATTTCCATAGTCTGGAAAACATACTGTCATCTGATTTGGAAATTTTAAAGAATTATTTTATTGAGTGGCGATTATTTCCAAATCCCAAAAAAACAGAGGTATCTTGTTTCCATCTGAATAATCATGAAAAATATAGGAAATTAGCTGTAACTTTCAATGATTCTCCTATCGAACAAAATTTCTATCCAGAATACTTAGGAGTTAAATTAGATTCGTCTCTCAATTACAAGGCTCATTTGAATGATTTGAGCCTAAAACTGAAAACTAGGAATAATATTGTTCAGAAATTAGCTGGATCGTCTTGGGGTGCTGATGCTTCCACTCTTCGCACAGCATCTCTAGCCCTAGTCTTTTCTGCAGCTGAGTATTGTTGCTCTGTTTGGTTTAATAGTGCACATACACAAAAAATTGATGCACAATTGAATACATCCATGAGATTAATTACTGGCACCATAAGATCTACACCGGTTAATTGGTTACCAGTTTTTGTTTAATATTGTCCCTCCCCATATTTGCACACAGACAGCAGCTCTGAATTCTTGGAATAAATATCATTCTTTTCCCAATTTATTCCCAATTATTTCATATTTTCCACAAAATAGAATTCCCAGTGAAGTCACGTAAACTATCATGGCATAATACCTTCTTCAATATGAACATAAGTGATAAAGAATTATGGAAAACTGAATGGAACTCTTACGAAATGTTCAATAAGTAACTCGTTTCTGATCCTTCTGAAAAAGTTCCTGGTATTAATCTTCCAAGAAAAATTTGGACAGTTCTTAATCGTTTGAGCACAGGTCATGTTCGTACCAATGGCATGCTATTTAGATGGAACTCAGTTCCTAGCGCAAGTTGTGAATGTGGAGAAGCAGAAGAAACAATACCTCATCTCATCGATAGTTGTCCCATATATAAATTTCAAGATGGTTTTAGGGCTATTTACGATGTTTCCAACTCTTTCTTGGAATGGGTTATAAATTTCGAACGAATATTATACGTATTTTTGTTATTCAGTTCTTTTTTCTGCTTTTGTCATTTTATTTCCAGATTCACTGTGAGCACCTTGAAGAAGTCTCTGTCTACATCAATAAAAGACCACTCTTCAAGAAAGAAATCCCTAAAATATATTAGGTGTACAAATAAGTTTCCGCGGTTTGTCAAAAGATGGCCCCACCAGAAGGTTATGGAGAAATTGTCAGATGTAAAACGTAATATCCCAAGTTTAGTCATCTGGCAACACCATAACCTTGAAGTACTAGTGATTCCGTATCAGCATCACGTAATTTTTTTCGTGCAAAAATGTCAAGTTTTATTCCGAATAAGCATCATTTGCGGGAACTTTTGATTTACTTCTTTAATGTGAAGAAATTTGCAGCTGAGGCGCATCGATTGCTTCTAGAAGCATATGGTGAAGCTGCTTTAAGTGAGAGAAGTTGTCAGGAATGGTTTCAAAAGGTTAAGAACGGTGAGTTTGACGTTAAAGACAAAGAACGCAGTGGAAGGCCGAAAGTGTACGAAGACATGGAATTAGAAGCACTATTGGAGGAAGAAAAAAAAAAAAAACGCAAAAAGAACTTGCACTTACTCTACAAGAGACTCAACAAGCAATTTCACATCGTTTAAAATCGTTAGGAATGATTCAAAAACAAGGAAATTGGGTTCCATATGAACTAAAGCCGAGAGACGTTGAACGCCGATTATGCATGAGTGAAATGCTGCTTGCCAGCAATAAAAAAAAGAGTTTTTTGCATCGTATAGTCACTGGTGACGAAAACTGGATTCACTACGATAATCCAAAGAAGAGAAAGTCATGGGTTGAGCCCGGCGAACCATCAACATCGACAGCTAAGCCGAATATTCATGGAAAAAACTCATGCTGTGTATTTGGTCTGATCAGCTTGGTGTCGTGTATTATGAATTGCTGAAACCAAGCGAAACCATTACGGGAGCTCTCTACCGAACACAATTGATGAGATTGAGTCGGGCACTTAAGGAAAAACGCGCCCATTACTACTCCAGACACGACAAAATTATTCTTTTACACGATAATGCTCGTCCACATGTTGCGGTGCCGGGAAAAACATACTTGGAAACACTCAACTGGGAAGTTTTACCCCACCCGCCGTATTCACCAGACTTAGCCCCTTCTGATTATCATCTGTTCCGGTCGATGGCACATGGTCTGTCTGAGTAGCGCTTCACATCATATGAAGACACCAAAAATTGGGTAGATTTGTGGATAGCGTCAAAAGATGAAGAGTTTTTTCGACGGGGTATCCGAATGTTGCCAGAAAGATGGGGAAAAGTAGTGGCAAATGATGGAAAACACTTTGAATAAAACGTAATGTACTTTTCCTTTACAATAAATTCCTAATTTTTTATAAAAAACCGCGGAAACTTATTTGTACACCTAATATTTCAGCTTATTTTTGTATTTTCACACTCAGAAGGGGAGCCAGGGTTTTTTTTCGGGTGTTTTTTCTCTAGGCTTTTATGTCATACGCAGAATTGTATGACACCCTGTCACTAACCCATGATCTATATGCTCTATTGTTCGCTTACTGAATATTGTCAGCCAAAAGTTCAAAAGAATATATATATATATAAGAACAATTCTATATCTGTTAGTAATGAAATCGTCGTCCGTGGGTCTATAAAAAAATATCTCAACTTCATTGAAAAAAAACTATAAAAAAGTCATGAAACGATATGATATAAAAATTGTCGAAAAGAATAATTGTATAAAAACAATTTCAGCTTTCAGGAATCTGGATGAAGAATGGAGGTGGTTATTTTCCATTTAATGTAGTTTTATTGATTTTCTCTCATTTATTGTGGCTATTGTTTCAGTATTATACTGTTCCTGAGTCTGTGAAAAGACTGCAGAACCGCGCAAAAGCTTCTGCATTTTTCTCAGAATAATTTATGTGTAGAAACCGGGATGAAAACTTTTTGCATTCCATCCATACAAGAATACGAAATGTTATCCTGATAAGAAGATACTGAACGAAATAGAAAGTTTTTATTTTTCTATTTCAGTCCGTTCCCGGAAGGTCTCTGCGAAATAACAAAGAATATCTACCCTTTAGTTTAAGTCGAAGTGAGTAAAAATAGACTAGCATCCCATTCTATGACTCCGTTTCCAGAGAAGACTATGGAATTGAATCGATAGTTATTACTTATTTACCGGATACTGAAAATACATTTTGCAGTTCGCCATGTTGGTCGCCTGCTTTAGGTACCCGAGGGGAAATATCATCTTTGCTTTCTTCAATGTGCTTCGACAGCCATAACGATTCTGCCGACGATGAGTGGATTTCCGAATTGCAGGAAAACCATTCTGGAGGGAATCCATTTCAATCCTGCTTATTGCATTGGATGAACTGAGTCCAAGTAGGTGCTGGTTAAGAGTGCCGTCCGTTTTATTACATTTTTATGGCAAAGAAAATAAAAAGAGACATTCTATACACGTTTGAGAACAGACCTATAGGTTGTTCGCATAAATCTGAATTAAGATATCTGGTGGCGACTTTCGCCATAATTTAAGGTTAATAGGTTAGTTTTATAATTGGAGTTCTTGGAATTTTTCAGGCTTTTTAGAATAATTTTGTTGATTAGGTCAAAAAATCGATGATTGTTGAAACATGTTTCGGATTTCTGAGCACCTTCATCCCTTTATCTAAGAAAATGAATATTTCGAACTGGAAAAAAAGCTGGTCATGTATTCAATATTCATTACTCCTTAATTAATGAGATAATGTTCCATGAATTTGACCCCTTATGCTGTTGCAATCCTAGTTTATGTGGCAGTCAGTGTTAATCTCATTATTATATTTGATTAATTTTTAAGTTGGCAAAGAGATACACGAGTTGTGCAACTCGCACTGCTGGCATATCTGGACATTACATATATATACCTTTAACTATGATTCATCCTCTATATATATATATTCTTTTGAACTTTTGGCTTACAATATTCAGTTAGCAAACAATAACGCATATAGATCAGGGGTTAGTGACGGGGTGTCATACAATTCGGCGTATCACATAAAAGCCTAGAAAAAACCCCAGTAAAAAAACCCTGGCTTCCCGCCTAAGTGTGAAAGTACAAAAATAAGCTGAAATATATTTTAGGGACTTCTTTCTTCAAGAGTCTTCTATCGATGGAGACAGAGACTTCTTCAAGTTGCCCACATCAAATCTGGAAATAAAAAGACAAAAGCAGAAAAAAGAACTGAATAATAAAAATAGGTATCATATTCGTTTGAAATTTATAACCCATTCCAAGAAAGAATCGGAAACATCATGAATAGCCCAAAAACCATCTTGAAATTTATATATAGGACAACTATTGATGAGAAGAGGTATTGTTTATTCTGCTTCTCCACATTCACAACTTGCGCTAAGAACTGAGTTCTATCAGAATAGCATGCTATTGGTACGACCATGACCTAATCTCAAGAACTGTCCAAATTTTTCTTGAAAGATCAAAACCAGGAATATTTTCAAAAGGATCAGAAACGAGATACTTATTGAACATTTCGTAAGAGTTCCACTCAGTCTTCCATAAATCTTTATCGCTTATGTTCATATTGAAGAACGTATTATGCCATAATGTTTTACGTGACTTCAATCTGGGAATTCTATTTTGTGGAATATATGAAATAATTGGGAATAAATTGGGAAAGGAATGATATTTGTTCCAAGAATTCAGAACTGCACTCTGTCTGCGAATATGGGGAGGGACAATGTTAAACAAAACTGGTAACCAATGAACCAGTGTAGATCTTATGGTGCCAGTAATTATTCTCATGTATTCATTCAATTGTGCATCAATTTATTGTGTATGTGCACTATTAAACCAAACAGAGTAACAATACTCAGCTGCAGAAAAGACCAGGGCTAGAGATGCTAGAGTGGAAGCATCAGCACCCCAAGATGATCCAGCTCATTTCTGAAGAATATTATTCCAAGTTTTCAGTTTTAGGCTCAGATCATTTAAATGATCCTTGTAATTGAGAGATGAATCTAATTTAACTCCTAAGAGGGTATTTCTAAGGACAAGAGTGATCATATTTCTAAATTAGCAAAGGACTATTCATCCTCTAAAACCAGTGAAGGAACTCTGCCCTTGTTGGGAGCAACATGCGACAAAAAATGTAATGATTTCCACAAAGTTCCATAAATACTGTTATAAGAATCTAGTCAGTCAATACCAAGCAATTTTGAGCATGTCAGTATTGAAACTTTGTTTCAACCGACAGTTAGATTTGACCTTATTGGTCAATCAGCCATCAGACCAAACCATTACAAAGTAAAGTTGTCAAATTCAATGAAGAGCTATTGTTTCTTTGATGAAAGAATGTATTTAAGTTATACTTGTGAATATAAAAATTTCACATTGAATTTCTACTCTACCAATTGAAAATATAATTTTTTACTGCTTATATGTCGTCGAGTTCATTCACTTTTTTTTGTTGAGGAGGCGAAAAATATTCAACTAGGTGAATTGAACAATGGTTCCATGAGATACGAAAAAATTCAGAAAGCACTGACGTGAGGTCAGATTGCTTTGGCGCTCTTGTTGAGCTACTTGCGAGTAAATATCCAAACCATAACAAATCTATAAGCACTCTGATCAGGTGAACAATAGTCTTATCCCGTACTATGGGACAATGTGTTGCAAATAATGAACGCCTAATGAATGAACAAACCTATATCTCAAATTAAAAATCTATTCATAATTTTCCCCAAGTTTTGTTCGAAGCTATTATTACCTTTTCCTAAAAACTACGTCAGTGCTTTTCTGAATTTTGACAACGTATATTATTTCAGCCATCGAGATTGAATTCTCTCTCTATGATTTCCCGTTTTGAAAAATTTTGATTAATATTACTCCAACTGACACGGATTAATGAGCCCGGCATTTGTCAATCGAATATCGATCTGTGATGGCCATCGTTCAAAGAAAATCATCGGGACGTATGGCATTTCTCTTTTCTCTTGTGTAAATGAAAAAAATGATCGTATCTTTAGATGAAAAAGAACTACGGCAATGAAATTTGAGGATAAGTAAGATATCGATCACCTCAATATATTCACGAATTTTTATTGAAATCCGAAAAATATCTTATGAGATATTGCGGATTAAAAAATTTTTTTTTGGGAATTTTTTAAAAATTTTCTAGCGTGACGATTTCTGCGAAAATTTGCGAGCCGTTTTGTTGCAGCCTCCCTCAACAATATTTCAAGTATTAACATGATCGTATGGATATTCTATTAGTTATTGAGGAAACAAAATTTCAGATGCTCATAACTACTGAACCATCCGACGGATTTGGCCCAATAACGAACTTGACCGAGATATTTGGACAATTAACCTATTTTGAAAATATGAAAACTCTAGCTCAGCTCTTTTGGATGCTAGAGAGGATACGGCGAGTATATAACATTGTTCATTTTTCTTTCATGATTTCTGTCATATTGACTTTTTGAAAAAAATTGATAATTTTTCAAAAGGTTTTTTACTTTTCCTCCTTGATAAATATAGAAGATGTCTATCGAAACGTCGGAAAACATTACATCCACAATAGATGATGGTAATAGCCCAAATAATGGATATCTATATTGTGTCTTGCTTTACATTCGATTTTAAAGAGAGGCTTACACCTAAAAGCCTATAAAATTCAATTGGTTCAAGAATTGAAATCTGTGAACTATGCTAATCGACTGAATTTTGCGAACGAAATGCTGCAGCAATTTAACAACTTCAACAATATACTATTTAATTACGAAGCAAATTTTAACCTGAATAGTTATGTTAATAAGCAGATTTGTCGGTACTAGGCAGTGGAGAATACGAGACGAATGACCCAAAGATCCTGGCTTGGGCCGCTATGTCTGCTAAAGGCATAATAGGTCCTTATTTTCATGAAGATCACCGAGGCTGACAAATTAATGTGAATAGTGACAGTTATTGCGATATGTTACGTAATTTTTTGGTCCCAGAGTTGCAGGAGTTTGCAGGTTTCAACTCAAGAACGTAGTTGCAGCAAGATGGGGCCACTTGCCAGTCCTCATATGATTCAATGGAAGTTGTTGACGAATTATTCGCTAATAAAGCGAAAATCTAGTATTGAATAGGATGCTAGCGATTATTCTACGAACGATTTTGCTCCTAGTTCTTGTTATTGCCAATAGGTAATTATTGACTTTCAATTGCAGAGTAATTTCGATTATGCGGATGCAAGTTTGTGTCCTAATTCAGAAATCGCCAACTGGTTGTCCAGGGAAGTCCAATTTCTTGGGGCGACAACGTATTTACTGCCTTTCCTAATTCCATGATTTCTCGCTCGATGCGGTAATGTTTTCTGCTGAGCTCACATTGCCGCAAAATGAGGGTATTGTTTGATTGTTCAGCGAACCCCTTGAATCGAACTTGATCACAGGAAATGGAACTATTTCTGCACTATCTGATTCGCATTTCTCCAGATATATGTATCTTCTTGGAATCTATGAACGCAAAATTTCGGTTGACGTAATATGTTCGAAAAATTGCCGTAGCACTAATACGACTCTGGTTTTACTGATTCGATGAGGAAAAACAATTTAGTACTTACATAAAACCTTCACTAGACATGTCGAACCTTCAATGACTTCAACAACCAATCCGGGCATAAGTGTCTCTTCTCGTTATACTATAAATCATTGAAACTGCCACACAAAACAAGTTGTTTGCCCCAACGAACCTCCGCTCTTTTTTGAAGATCAGACACACGCAAAAACTCCATAACCATGATGAACTGTCACTAAACCTACTTCAAGAAAATCCTCAAACCTACAGGTATTCATTGATTCAACTTCTTTTTCTTGTAAAACATTTCATTTTCTTTTGAGGCGGGTCAATTTGATTCATATCATGAATATGGAACAAAAACGAAATCGAATTTGTAACATCGTTTATTTCTTAGATCCATGAATAATTTCTTGAATCATTAACATAAAAGGAACCCTTACGGTTAATTGTGTTTCAACGTTTACCAGGAGAATTGACCTTGATCCAGTCCTCGTCAGAGCCTGAAGCCTGAATGCCAATATTGGAGCATCCTTCATCGAACATATTGGCACATCGTTTTCTCACAGGAACAGCCAATCTATTGTAGAGTTCATTGAACAATTGGATATCCTGAGGGCTCAGATTTTGAGGACCATTTCTACGCAGAACCCCATCGAGGAATGCCGATGAATATGACCTGGATTCGATGACGTTTGCCAAGTAGATAAAGACAAATAGAACGAGAATTGTTTTCATTTTCTCTGCAATGTAGCTGAGAGGTCTGAAAATTAAACAACTTGAGTCAACCGAAATCAACATAAGTGAAGCAATTACGGAATTATTAATGGTACAAATGAATATCGATTGAAATGAGTGGATATCACAGTGAATTATAAAGCTGTACTTACTAACTCGAAAACTTCCAAAACGAAAATGTTCGAATATCTGCTGCATCGCTCTGCTTTTATATGTTAATCCCATTAATATTCGGGAGTCAATCGAGTTAATCTTTTCATTAATTCGATTAGATTTATCTGTACATATGTGCATCAGAACAAATATGATATATTCGTGATTGGTCTATTGAAGAAAAACTCTATTGAATATCTGGGAGCAACTCTTCAGGCCTAATTGAATTCAATTCTAGAATGACGTCATATAGATTATCGATATATGATTAGTTAGAGATTTTGGGAACACGGGTCGCTAAGCATTATCAATTTGGATAGAAACTTTGGTTATAGATGTGGTATTTTGTTTAAATAATCTTGTGAAAGATATGTATTCAAAATTTTTTTTAAGCCTCTTCAATTTCAGATTGGAATTTTTCAGTTGAGTTGGAGTGAACTTTGAAGAAAATATGTTTGAAAATGCTTCAACATGTCAAGTTTCTGAACAAGTTTCTCATCATTATATCATTAAACTTATACGGCTGGAAAAGGTTTTTTATTGAGGTTTTTCTCTAAGCTGAAATCATGCGTTTACTGTATGGTGCCTCGTTTAATTAACCTCTGCTCAAACCTCACACAGACAATATTGTTCAAAAATATATGGTTAACCTCGAGTATGTCGATATGTGCACATTATTTTTAATTTTTCAAATTTCATAGACCATATACGAAAAACGAAGTAGAATTGAGCAAATTGAGAAAAGAACAAAATCCAATGAACCATAATAATTTGATTAGGTCTGAAGGGTACCTACTGGTTGAGAAATATATGCTTGTGATTGACACCACATGGATCTTCTACAAACATGGATGAATGTTCCATGGGAAGACCCATCCTCCATTGACGAAGAAGGCACATTGAGAAGAAGAAAAATAAAATCAAGTTATCAAATGTTCAATTATCTATGGTATAATGTACCATTCAATTTGAATCGTACAATATGTGTCTATAAATTTTCTTTCTTTTTGGGAGATAAAGGTTCCTGTGGTTATAGAGATGGAGCGCCCTTGAGGTAAGATGTGCTGCATCCATAATTTTTTTTTATGAGTTATCACCTTTCTTTCTATATAAAAATATTTATTTACAGAATCACTTTGACAGAAATTATTAACACCTAGTTTCCGATATGAATTGATGATGTCTTCATTTTACAGATAAGTAAAAATTCATCACCGTTACTTTTTTCAAGATTGAATACCTCTCAAAACATTTACGTCGACTTCTTTCAATATAATTCAACTTGAAACGACAAAATCTATATGCCGTTCAAATCATTTCAGTAATTTTTGTGGGCTTCTTCTAGTCCATTAAACTGGTGAAACAGCTGTGGTATCGATTTGTCCAAATATATGTCATTTTCTAATACCTAGCCAAAAATGGTCCCAATCCACGGGATTTGACTTCCTGATGAAGGATTCGGGGTCAATATTGAGTCTGTCTATCTGGCCGTATAGTCTGTATCCTCTATATGATCTAGAGTTTTCATATTTTAAGGATACGATCATTGTTGAAATATATCTAACAAGAAAGTTATTAGGCCAAATATTTCAGCAATTATAAGTATTAGAAATTTGGTGTACCCAATAAATCCTAGAATATTTATCTGATTACTCTGTAGCTTGGAAGATGCTTTAATTTGGTAAAAGTAAATAGGTTAACGAAATAACGTGAAATTTGGTAGCCTAGAACTTTCTTTTCGAATTAATGAAAATTTTCATCACTACTTGATACCTAATAAGATATTCATCAGAGAGATTCCTAGTCTACTCCTTGCTTTTACAGTGTCTTTATACTGACGAGGTATGGTAAACACGAAAACAATTAATTATTAATTAACTTTTCCTATGAAAGGAGTTAATCTATTTGTGAACCGTATAAAGGATGAGTAAATATTTATTTGGTAGCATAATAAAGAGCCACCACTCATGAAAAAAAAATGAATTGAAACAACATACCATCTACAAACATTGGATATTACTTTATTATCAGACAAATATTCAATATGAGATACAATTTTCATTCAATATATACTGATATAACTGATATACAGTTTTTTTTCAAACCATTTCGATGACTTCATACTTATATGAAAAGAGACTGTGTTGTTCTTGACTTCATAGGCGTAAGTTTTGTGAATTTTTTTTATCATATTCCTTGATTTCTCGAATCCATTTTCTGTAAGATTACAAGCTATACCAATTGTTTCTTATCTCATGTCAAAGATGGAATTATTTAATTATTAAAACAAATTGGGAAGAAATCCAACATCGAATAAAATACTCTGCGCAACTTATTAAGAAAAATCAGGAATTCTTGAGGCTGTACCAGCTTCTTCACTAATCCGTTGGATTTTGTCTGCCTCATTTATACGACTTAATAATGTTAGGGGATGTCATCAATTCTCGCCAGGTGTCAGGTCTTTTCGATCTTAATTTTATCCCTAGACTTCCATTTCAACGTGGACTGAGAGGTGGAATTTATTAGTCCCAACTCATTTCCCGAAGAGGCCCGAAGTATCAATTTTATCCGTGCTAAAAATTACAGGAAATGATAAATGATTGCTTCGTGCCAACATATTAGAGGAAACGGTTGTTTGACATGACTTTGGTAAAGACTCGACGGTAGACGTCGTCGCTGTTTTGAATCGTCCAACGAATAGTAAAGGTGATTTCATTGTATTTATCTGAATAAAATAAAGATATAAAGTTCAAAAGAAATTAATTAGGTGCCATTCTTGGTAGACCACGTTGGCTGAGATATCCCTGAGCTGAGAACGAAAAATGTGCAGAAGCACTGACATGAGTCAGAATCAAACGACACGGATACTGTTTGAAAAATCAGCAAAATATATCATGAATGATCAAACTTCCAGTTTTTCTTTTTGTTTCAAACATAATCCTCTTTCTTAAAAATATTTCTTATATTATGTCATCTAAGTTGTAGTCAAATCCTTATTGCTTGTTATAAAAAATTTATATATTTGAATAATTTCAAATGTGTTACCCTATCGATGTGTATTAATTATAAATGATGATTTGCAGAATTGTATAAAAGAATATAGAAAGCAGTTGACTTGAAGTCAGTTTGGTGCTCTTGTTTAATCACTTGAAAGTATTAATTCAAACAATAAAAAATCACTTGTCCAAAATATTTGATTGTCAAAGATGCGTTAGATGTTCAAGTTCACAAACACGCCGAAATAGTTCATGCTATATACTTCATATTCAAATGAAAACAACTGAAAACTTGAAGAGAGTGATTCGAAAAAAATATTTTTTGTTATTCCGAAACAACTGGTTCGATTTGACCGAATAACGAAATAAGCCGTGATATTCAAATCGTCAAGCCTACCCTCACATTTCAGTTCTCTACATCATACGCTTCGGGATTCATCGTTCTCACGCACAAGCAGAATCAATTTCAGCTTATAATATTTATTGATATTATTTTGGACCAGATATTAGAAAATTACAAAGTTTTTAGAAAATTCCAGAGCATTTCTTTCAGCGTGAAAAAATTTTTGGCGATTTTATTCCACACCTTGTATAACCGAGAATATTCTAGCTGTGAAGAGTAGAGCGAACAATTCTTATAGTACAAATAGATTCATTTCTCCATAAACATCTAGTAGGCAGTTAAAATTCAACCATCCTCTATGATAGGAGTGTGTACTGAAAATATGTAGTCTGAATTCACCGAGTAAAAGTTGTATGAATTCATCATACAAGGATTGGATTTATTCGATTAATTGAAATTAGTACATGAATCATATTTTGATATCTCACATTTACATTTTTCCTTATCAGTTATGACAAATTGTATTCAACATCCATACACGCATTGTTTTATTTCAACAGTACCATCTGTTATGGAATTTTAATGTCTACACCTCCTCAAAACAAATTTAATTCCTCTCTGCGTATCATAAAATATAAATTCATATAATCAAAACATATTTTTAGTAGAATAGAATACTTGAATCCTAAAATGACTTGTTCGCTGGATTCGGTACATGCCCATTGGAAAGAATGAACACATACAGCGCGGAGGACCAAATGAATATGGTATAACAGTGTTGAAATACGTAGCATGAACTGATAAAAATTTTTCATAAACACAGAATTATTACGCACTGAATTAGGTCGAATTGCGCAGAAAAATCTCATACATAGGATTTCGATTTGGGTTCTTGCGTGTTCCAATTCAACAGGAAAATGATTCTGTGTGGTAATATCTGACTGAATAGTAAGAATGGCATGATGAAATCGTTTTCACCGTATTCTACAATTTGACCAAAATAGAATTTTGAACTGAAATTTCGAGGTGTAAAAAACTAAGTGCCCGGAAAGTTCTTTCCACTCAACAGCCACAGGACATCTTTGCCTAGCACCTCTCACAACAACATATTGTCATCAGAGTATCATTATTTGAACTCTTTTGAATCTAATTATTCTTTATAATCCTTCCATATTGATCACCTTCGAAACATTCCGTCAATATTACTAAGCGATTACCTACCAAGAAAAATTTTAAACCCGGCGTTTTCGCCATTTTGTAACAGCCCCCTTGACCATATTTCTATAAATTTTTATATTGTGCCATTCTCAAATATTAGACAAATGAAAAGCAATTCAATTTTATATTTAAAGAAATTTTGAGGCAATAAGATATAAAAAATGGAAAAGGTACCTAAAATGCTGATCAATAATCGGAAGTCTCTATGTTAAATGAAAAGTACTTGTTTATATGATTATTTATTTTGTGGTTATGCCTAGGGAAAATACTGAAAATGCTTACAGGCTATAAAAAAGAACACAAAGAGACTGTATGGATGAATCCAAGTAAAAAATACAAACTCTTTCAGCTAATTCTTTATGAACAGAGTGAACGATACGAGAGAAAATATTTATTGTTTGTACAGCATTCAAGTAAGATTGCTCTCAAACAGAAAACCTCTCCGTGTCCCGAACAGTCAGTTTCGGTATCGAAGAGGGTATCATAATCTCGTCGATTCTCGGGAATTTTTATTGGGGTGAGGAAAAGAAACAAAACAGGGTTGAGGTACGTCAAAGTCACTACACCGGAACGTGACCTTTCAAAGCTCAACCGTAATCAATCGAGCTTTGCTGGAGAAGTTCAGTAGCGTAGAGATCTGACACGTGTACAGTAGTAATGTAGAAATCTATAAAACTAGCAGAAGAATGAGCTGCTTTTGTAATTTGGAACATATTGTTGTTGGATATTCTATCGGGAATATTTCATGGAGAAATCGATATGTTCATTTCTGCTCATTAGAGTATTCAATCACCGCCTACGAATATGGGCCATATTATCAATAGAATACGGGATGGGAGTTTAAAAAAATGTGTTCTACAGACTAACAAGTTTTTCTGGGTGAAATATTATGTTAAACTAGTTCTCTAGATTTTTGACAATGTATTCCCTTTGACTAAAAGTATCCGGATATTTGAAAGAATGCGCAAAAATATTTAAATTGCTTGTCGAGTGTTTAGTTTCGAAATCGTTAATAATGGTGGCTCCATGAGATGATACGTTGTCGTCATGCAAAATCCACAAATTGTTCTGCCAAAAATTCGGTGTTCGAATATTTGAACGCGAACATCTCCAGATAGTTGAATAGAAGTCCTTTCTGACCGTTTGACTTTTCATAATGAATTTATGATAAACCACTCCACGAATATCGAAGAAAATATTAAAAATAGTCTTGATTTTTCAACGATTTTTGTTAGGTTTTACCGGTTTTGGCTCATTTTTTTTCCATCTCTTCCCATGATTGATGTCTCATTCGTGAGTCGTATGTATGTCACCAGTTATCATCCGTCTCCTGAAATAATTGAGTCCGATGTTTGTTATTATGTTCGAATCTTGCGTATGGGAACTTGGTAAGTATTTTTTCACGAAGCCACTAGCGCAACCAATATCATTCAGATTTTTGACTAAGTATGTATTCAATCCTTATTCAGGTACGTCACTGATCGAAAGGAGCCACTTACCATCCACCCTAGATTTTATTTCACCAGTTTCTTTTTGTATCAATTTACACCACGCTTTCCAACCCTCAAGCCAGGTTTCTCAAAAGTATCTGGAAATATGGGGTTAACGGTTACCTGTCAAAAATCAAGGTACTGCGGAAAGTCAGCAGGAAAACTTACGCAAGTTTTTCCGCAGACAAGAATGCTAGCGATAGCCTCCAATTTTCTTTTACATTCCTCTCTTCGTTCTGAAGAAAGAGGTAATGAAGCACGTAATACGCTTCTGAACGTAATTCTGAGACAGAAGGATACGTACATTCATTCTGCCTGAAAGAAGCATTTTTATTCGAGGTTTTTTTTTCTGGGAATATCTCATCTGCTTCCAAATAGCCCGAGAAAAACTGCCTGAATTGCAAGGGTTGTAAAAAAGGAGGAGATCGCATAAATAATCGAATTTCAAATGGGTTGCGGATGAATTAGTAGAAGATGTTACAGTTTTTTTAGATTAGACAATTGTTTTGCCCAAATCTGTGTAATTATGAATATGAGTCCGAAAATGAACTCAAACGATTTGGTTTTAACGTCTAATGAAGAGTGTAGTTTGAACTTGAAGGTTCTAAGACTACTGTCTTCATTTAGATTTTGGTAACTACGTTTCCCTCGATGTCTCCGTAATCTTAATCTGAAAATCACGTCTTCAACAGTTTAATTCTTAACTATTTCTGATACAAACTTCAACTGTTTTTTCGTTGGTTTCAAACAAATAGTATTGACCTCAGTCAACCCATAAAACAATATTTGTGTTTTCTCATCTCAAGAACATAGAATTAACATTCTCATAAATCCATCACTGTATATCTGAATTCTCATAGACAATTTACTCTTTCTCGGTCTGTCAAGTATATGGATATTATTACTCCTTTATTGTAATAAGGCGTAACAAATTCAAAGTGAGAGAGTTGAAAAGCATACTGTTGTCCATCGTAGATCTTTCTGTTCTAGATTTTGCATAGGATTTTCTGACCATGTAGAAGTAATTTGCGATTTTTTTGCGCAAGATGAAGCCACTCGTAACCAAATAACATACTTCCATTCTGGAGAAATATTCTTTACTGCTGGATGTTGAAGCCAGCAGAGCAACCATAAAAATGGTCGTCGAACAATTCTTTGAAAAACCTGACAAGGCACAGGACTGAGTGGCTATTATTTATTTAGCATTTTACTCCTCGAACAATGCTCCTAACACACAAGAGACGCATTCGGGTTTTGGGATGGAAGCCGACTTCATTGCTCTACAGGGAATTTCAGATATGCACTGCCCATTCCAAAAGTAACGACGCGACAGGTTAGGTGAGAATTGATTTCTGTATTTCAAATCAAAATGAAGTTTAGATAGAAAATTCTCATGACTACAGATCAAAATTCTATTTGCCCTATTTTGCAATTAAATGATATTTATTATTCGAGATAGTAACAAACTTCTGTTCATATTATTTAATTTTCTGTTGCGTTACATCAACTGACTCAGAAACATAATATAGATGACCAGCAATTAATTTCGTATCAATTTTTATGATAATGTAGCAAGGAGTAGCTTCACCTAATTTTCATTAAAATATTCCATAATCTCATACTCAAATGGCCAATTATATGGTCGTTCAGTTGCCGAAACCTTCAAGCAAGTGTTGTTTCAAATCAAAGAAACAACAGTCACAATACCCTTTTCAAGAATTCTCATTGAAATTGGCTATGTTATATAGTTTTTAAGATTCTAGCTTCATATCTATCAAGAGGTGGAAGTTACGAAACAATGTTTTCAAATAAATAGTCATAGAAATCTTGTTCTCCTCCAAAACATAATTTCAGACCTAAAAACTTAAGAGTTATTTTAGATTATTTATTACAAGTGAATGTGAGCGAAAGTTCAAAAGAATATATTTGCGTATATCCCACATTATCGGAGCCTTACAATTTATGGAATGATATTTGAAGGTTGTCATAACTCCGAGATAATTCGTTATATCTACATAGAATCACTTTCTCGCAATCATGGACTTAGCAATAAAATAAATTACGAAAAGCTTTCAGTTCTCAATGACTCTGAGTCATTATCCGCTTCATCCACTTGATTACCCCAACAATATATCCCTTTTCTGATCTAGGTATGAGAGATTTCATCATGAAAATGGAAACAACCACATATCCAACATTTTCATTTTATTCTGACGAAAAATCTAGCTTGAAATAAAATTTCCAGTTTACAGAATATCTGATAAGCTAGTACGCATTGGACTGAGAAAAACTTTGCGAAACACTCTGAGGTAAAGTAAGTGCTCAATCATTTGTCCCCAATTGTAGCAAGCTACAAGATTTTGAATCTTTTTTCCGATGAAATCTCACACGCCTGATGTGGCTTACACAACAGCAGTCCTGACAGTTATAAATCTCTTGAAGTGACATCGTTATAATGCTACAATTTCGCGATAGGCGATAGAAAATTCTGAAATATGGGGGTACCTAATATATAAAACCCGTATGACAATGAGACAATAAAATGAATAATATACATATGAATGGAAGGTGCCACTTATTTCTGTGGTCTAATCCTGGCTGGCGAGAAAAACGGAATATCTGCACGAGCGATTTAACAGAGGTCGTAAAATTTTTAAACCTCACCCTTCACGCAGTTATGGGTGCTGTGTAGCTCAATAAGGATTAAATGAGATGCGATGTGGATAATCCTATTGAAATGAAATGAAAAGGGTTTTACTGCGAAATTTTTTGTTCGGATTCAATAGATTTTCGGTTGTATGGTAATTTACAGAGTTTTAACCCAATACTCGTAACATGAAGGAAAATAGCAGTTGCCAATGAATAAATCTCTGATTTCACCCAAAATGTCTAAGCCCTGAACTGGCTTCAAGTGCTGACTTTCATTTTGCTTAGAGATTCTGGTGGGATTACAACAACTAAACTACAAGTAATTCAATACTAATGGTGCCATCCAATTGTGAAAGCAATAAAAATGAGAAACTAAAAGTGGAATGTTTAAAAATTCAACTTTTATACCAGAGAACCAATTAAGAAAAAACTCACTGTTATTATATATTTTTGGTTTACTTGTATATATCGAGTATTTTTCTCTGTGCGGAATGGATAAGTGTGAATCAGAATCAATGTTTGAACATATTGAATAATTAAATTATAACCCTGTTCCCACTAAAGTCATTCATTTTGATCATCTTCTAGAAGGATAGTTGAATACTAAAACAAAGCTCTTCATTACAGGGTGCGGTATTCGACTTAGTTAAGGAAATAATTACATTCAATTCAATTCGAAGCGGCTTTATTTTTGTATTCAAATATCGGAGACATATTAAGCTTTTTCTACATTTAATTTAATCACACCATCATGAATTATAAATCCAAGTCACTAACACCAAAAAAATTCAATTCTCGATATAAACGAAGTCTGTAAATTAAGTAATGAGACTGGCAACGTTGCGTTTGATCTGGTAACATGTGGAGCGGAAGACGAACATGTGATCCAGTACGAGTTTGACCTCGCTCGAGTCATTTGGTTGTGCGTAGCGATTGATTATGTGAAACAGTTTTATCTATTATGTTCTAAAATGAATGACATCAATTTCGAGCAATGGTGTGCTATCAGGTTTTGCTTAAGACTTGGGCACAGTGCAACGGAAACTCATCTTATACTTCAGCAGGCCTACGGAGATATTGTTTTCTCATGGTCCCAGGTTTTTCGTTGGTTTAAGGCATTTTCAGATGGAAGAGAGTCGATTGAAGATGAACCACGAAGCGGGTGGCCTCCATCTTCAAACCGAAACCGATGACAGAATTCGGGATGTCGACAGAATCGGTTGTCAGTCAGAATGGAACAGCTAAATTTGACTCATACCATTGTTCATCAAATTTTGACCTATGAATTGGGAATGAAAAAATCTGCACAGAAATGGCAATTTCAATAAACGAGTTTTTGCCCAGTAAAAACATTCCTGTGGCTTCTCAGCCTCCTTATTCGCTCGACTTGAGTCCTGTGCCTTTTTTCTCTTCCCAAAGTTGAAAATTTACCTCAAGGGAAATCATTTTGGGACAGTCGAAAAAATTCAAACGGCTGTAACCGACCAGCTGAAGGTTATTTCAGTATCGGAGTTCCAGCACTGCTATAGGGAGTGGAAGAAACGTTTCCAGCACTGTGTGGCCTCAGAGGTTTTTCTGTAGGTGACAATAATAGATTGTAATTATATTTGTATTAAAAATCAAAGAAAATATCAGTCTCATTACTTAATTTACAGACCTCGTATGTGTAGGCTTTTTATCAATTGTCTAGGAATTATGATAGATTTTTGCCTAAAGATAACGTCTAACGTCGAAATAAACACGGCTCTAGTATGCACAAGTTTATTTACACTACTAAGAAATAAATAAAATGATCGTCTAATATATAAATACAGAGGCCGATACTGAGTTCTTCGTCTAAATTCTACAACGATCGTTAAGTTCTTAATTTCGGCTAAAAGTTCTAAACTTGCGAAACGTCTATTCGTCTTTCGTCTAACGTCTTTTCTCCAAGGTTACTGTTCTTATGAGCGTCTAAACTTAGAGTGTCTTTTTATGGAAACCTTCAGTCTCCAGGAACTTTCGTAATTTTTAAGGTACATCCCTAAACACTCTCATTGGTCCACTTTAAACGAATGGGGTTTACCATAGTTCCCACCACTGTACTCAGCGTCCTTTTCCCAATATTTATCACAACTCTTGAGAGGCATGTCAACCGTCGCACTTGACCCCCTAATTAATAACCATAAACGTAATTTCGAAACATTTCCCTTCAATTTGGGAACGCCAAGAGGGTTAATCTACCCGGCGTCGAATAAATAAACGGTTTGGGCCCAATAAATAAAATGAGACTAGCTTGTCATCTTAGGATTGTCGATACATGAAGATGCACTAAATACCGGATATCACCGTTTCAACTGCGCAGCCAGGTCAGCACTGGGACCAACTCCGTCCAAAAATGCTGAATCCTACATATGTATATGGCCATCAAACATATTCACCCATGAAATGGACATATTGAATGACGGCATAATTTTTTTTTTACATTTCCGTACTACTTGGTTGCCAAGGAATTAGCATCAACATTTTCCATTCTTTGGCTCATTTTCTCGGCACATGCGATTGGATCAGTTTTTCTTTGGAATTTCAGTAATTCTACATTAAAGTTTATGTAGAATTTTTTGATTTTATTATGGAAACATTAGATGTACACTTTTTCCCATCTTGCAAGCGACATCAGAATTTCATTGGCCTTCTAAGTGCTACAAAATAATTTTTTACAGCTAGAACTTCTTCATAGCAATGTATATTATATGATATGTATAACAAATGGTTATTAGTGAATTAATTAATTTCTATACTTGGATGGAAGACACAGAAATTCCGAACTGAATATGAATGAAATTTTGAAACTGTGTAATTAGGAAATTTCAAAAACTATGAACTGTCGAGAGGAAAGAATCTGGAAAACTCACCCCCAATGAAAAGAACGAAGATCAAAATAAAATTTCTCCATATCATTTTACAATAAACCGACCTCAATAAGTAAAACCATTTCCGATACTTCCCGTATAGAGTCCACAAGAAACGGAAACAAGTTTATCGGCGAACCGGAAGTAACACACGACAGCAGGAAAGCTGACTGTGCGCCCTCTACATCGGCATACTTCTACGGAGATGGTTCGTAGAAAACTGAACTGAGCAACGTCAGAACCAGCTTGCTGCGTTAAGCGTAACATTTCCTTTCCCTATAAACTTTTCCAGTAATAGCAATTTTCAACTCATCCGACCAATCGGGCCAACAATATTTCGATTTCTGGTTGAAATTCCTGAAGGTGAAAATGTTTTGTCTCATTATGTAACCGGAATTTCAATATCGTTTCTAATGAAAGGGGAATTCGAAAAAGTTTCATCAGAAAAATTATGGGAAATATCAGAATATTGAAGGGAGAGGCTGGTTTGGTGAAAAAATGTATAATAACTGTTGAAATTTTCCAATATGCGAGATACCATCACGAAAAAAAGCAACCTTTGAACTGAATTTTTTTTTAATTACTTTGATAGAAGAGGGCACAGTGAAGCAATGCCTTAGCTTTAATTTCCAATGCCTTGAAAGAAGAAGCAAATGGCAAAGAAAATTGTTAATCGAAAGAATGAGCATTGTTCTTTAATTACGGAGCGAAACTCATTTAGTTGGAATATACTAATATTTTTTCAATAAGATAAACACCGAACAAACTGATAAATAGGGAATGAAACTTAACACACATACAACATTGGTATAACTTGATGAACTCGACTTAAATTCATATAAATTTGAAAACATGTTGATAATTGAAGTAACAATCTGTCGATTTACTGGTGTACACGTGTTATCTTTATTGGATTCTTCATTACCTAATCTACAATTAAAAATTCGAATAATGTGAAACAATTTAAATCTACGTTAAGAATGGAATATTTCCATTTTTATCTCGAGTAATTTTTATGTACTCTCGTTTTATTTTTCACAGAATTTGAATTTGGTATAATAGCAAGTTGCTAAATAATTGTTAATATTATTAGTGAATTTTTTTGTTGACTGTTGAATTAAACAAATTCTGTAGACACGTTCAATTTATTTTTGATTTATTGTTTCGAAACGTGCTTTTGGCAATGTGTTTAATTACCTATGATCACTAATTATTTCATATGACACAATTTATATTCGAAATGCCCTCTATAAGACGAAGCAATTCAGGAAGAAGAACCTAACTAGTTATCGATCAAATCCTAATAAAAGAATTCGGATATCACAAACTCGCGAAATGCGAGCGTGACATTCAATCTTCAATCGGTCAAGATTGCTGCTTGTAACGGCCGAATTTACCAATCGGTTCGGAAATCTTCGCCGAAATTCAGATCGAGACTGTGTGTTCCCGTGTGGCGCGCATGATGCAAAGGTGGGGTTGACTTCGGTCGACCTTCTTCGATTCTGGATCATTCACGTATGAAAATGTTGGAGAGTGAATGTATCGGTGTTTCTCGAATTGAAATTAAGTTTCAATTAGAGAGTTTGTTGTGGCGAACAGTTTTATAGCGTTCGGTAAGTCCTGTTCTTGATCAGACAAGGTTTATTCAACTTTTAATGTTCAATTGTTTTTTGTGCAGGAGATTACAAAAGGCTCGAGCATTCTCTTTTGGGATCACCATCTTTGGTTTTCCACGTATTTTTCAGAGAGATATCCGATGAATCAACTTACCTTCTTAATTGTTTCAATATTTGTGCTGTACTTTGTTGTTCAATGATTCGTTTATGAGATTCTATATTTCTCTGATGAATTTTTTTTAACACATGGATATTTTTTCTTCTCTTGAGTTACTATCGTTTTGTAAGTCAATACATTCAGGGATCGCTGGAAACTATAGAACATTATCGGCACAGGTACTTATTTTGATTGATTTTTACAGCCAATTTTACCGAAATACTGAACAAAACCTACCGCAGTAGAAAATTTAGAGAAGAGCCGAACAAAAGCTACAGGAGTAGAAACTTTACCGAAGAAATGAACGTAACCTACCGGAGTAGAAAATTTACCGAAGAACTGAACCAAATCTGCCGGAGTTAGAATATTACCGAATTTCACATACCTTGCCGAGGCTGAACAAATTTGCTGAAGTTGAATTTTACGACGTACTAACAGATGTTTCCCTGAAGACTGGAGAAGTGAGAGAAGAAATAATTTTTGTTGGAAAGTTTGTCTTCAGGGTGGAAAACTTAAGACCCATTTTCGACACCAGAGTCATCCCCAACACCCAGGATGGTTGTATGGTCCTGTTATCGCATGAATTGGGACTCAAGACAAACAAGATAAGTTCCAACAACAATTGTAGACATTACCTGTGGATTTTTATAGCCAGAAATTAATCATTTCTATTTGCCATTTTTGATTTGGACAATTTAACATTTGTACATACTGTAAATTTGTATTTGTAAAAGAGTGGAATAAATTTCGATTGTTCGTGTATTGACTGGGGTGGAAACATCTATTAAATTTCTCTGAAAGTATATGTGAGATGGTTTTGTGCTCTAGCTAGCCGGATTTTCGAATTGATGAAATTTTATATATAATTTTTTTTACCGTTACACGCTTTCAGTTTCAATGTGTAACTACCAATGCGTTACTAACGGATCTATGAACTCAAATTGCTCACATTGTGAGTCGTTGAATACTAAAGTAAAGTGAATAGATTGTATTGTGCAAATGGAAAAGTAGAATTGATACCGTTGGAATATACTACCAGTGCCATTGTACTCTAGTTTCTGATGGTTAATTATGTAAACACCGACCGATCATTCCCACCTCCATCTGCAGTGCGCACGACGTATGTGGTGGAGGGACCGAGAATGGTATTTATAGGCGAGTCGAGCACTGGAACGGCAGTTCCTCGCACGGCGCGGAACTCAAAATAAATCAAGGCCTCTACCGTATAGTGGAAGGTCCAGCCAGTGTTGTGAGTGCTGGTAGTGAGTTCAGTGGTAGGCAGACATACCAAGGTAGGAAGGGGTATAGAGAGGGACCGGAGGACCACTTGTGGAGGGCGAGATTCCAGGAGGTGAGTGTGAGGTTCGATCGTTGAGACCGAACGACGGCTGCAGGAGGGCGTTTAGGGCATCACGTCCTTTACGAGTCCTTTAGCCGGTATTGCGGATCCGACATCTGGGTGCCGAGATGAGGAAACTCAATCGTCCCTAGATTGTGGGCCGTTTTACCTCGGCGGACTCCTGCTGTCCATCTCTCGGAGCTGACGTTGATGTACGAGATGAGGAAACTCAATCGTGCTTAGATCGAAGCTTTCCGTGACGTGGGCTGCTGCGCGGTGAGGGTCGTGGTGTGCCCCCCCCCCCCTGTTGTCGTTTGTCGAACCGACCCCTGGAAGGCACGGGTTGGTCACGGGTGTCGGCTGGGTCCTTTAGCCGGTAATGCGTTTCCGCCGTCTGGGTGCCGAGATGAGGAAACTCAATCGTCCCTAGATTGTGGGCCGTTTTACCTCGGCGGACTCCTGCTGTCCATCTCTCGGGGCTGACGTTGATGTGCGAGATGAGGAAACTCAATCGTGCTTAGACCGAAGCTTTCCGTGACGTGGGCTGTTGCGCGGCAGGCACTGGGTTGGCCCGATCTTTGAGGGTGCGGGATTCGTCACGGGTGTCGGCTGGGTCCTTTAGCCGGTATTGCGTATCCGACATCTGGGTGCCGAGATGAGCAAGCTCAATCGTCCCTAGGTGGTGGGCCGTTTTACCTCGGTGGACTCCTGCTGTCCATTTCTCGGAGCTGACGTTGATGTGCGAGATGAGCAAGCTCAATCGTGCTTAGACCGAAGTTCCGTGGTGTGGGCTGCTGTGCGGCAGGCACTTGGTTCGACCTCGGCCCTGTCGTTGTCGCGGGTGAACGCGCGGTGGTTTGCGCATGCGCACACCATACCGCCGGTCACTCCGATTTGGGCTGGGCCTTGGCAGTTCTCTTCGAGGGGTTCTGTTGCGCGCGGACACTAGTTGCGCCGTGCGGAACCGTGCCCCAGGGACCCCCCTCCGCTTGGATGGTCCATGTTGGCCTGAGTGAGGCTTTGGTTTTCGCCCCCCCCTCTCGCTTTAACCCCGAGACATTTTCTTTTCTTTCACACGGCCTTAGTCATTCTTATGCATGAGTAACTCGCCACTGTAATCGCTTTTCGTGCACTCTAACCCCTTCACGGAATGTTACTGGACTTTTGGTGATGGACAAGTAGTTTTGGGATTTGGGTTTTTAGAGGTTAAGGACTGTGAAGATTTTGTGATTTAGATTAAGGACTGATGTACCGAATAGGAACTGTTGATTCGTTTTAAGGACTGTGAGACGTATTATTTTGGAAAGTTTGTTTATTTAGTACGAATAGAGAGTATATTTTTAGTTAACCGAGTGTTTTATTGGTGACACCTCCACCTCCAACAGCTACCCACTTCATTCTCCACTGGAGTCTACCTAGGCTCGAGCTTCTGGACATTCCGGAGGAGCTCGATAGGTGAGGGTGACGCCCTCAGAAGCAAATAGTCTGGCGCCCGAGTTTACTGATAAAGGAACTGCACGTGAGGGCGTTACAATTCTGGCGCCCGAGCAGGGACAGCAGGTTGTTGGAGGCTGGTGTTGGAATATAATAGAGATTTTTCTCTATTTTGGACGTTGGTTGTTGGAGTTTGAGGTTGTTGGAGTTTGGACGTTGTTGGATATCCCGAGGAAGTAAGGATGGATGTGGATATGCTTCGGAGTGACGAACTCGTATGGGAGTTGCGTGCCCGGAGGTTGGAAGTTGGATCCACTGCGGATGAGGATAGGCTGTTGCTGCGAAGAGCGCTGTCAAGAGGGATAGACATTCCCGAGGATGTGGAGCTGAATACCCGATTGGAGCTGGCGGTCTGTGGTACGAAACTGAGCGAATTGTTGGAAGATGTTCCGGAGGTTGACACTGGAAATGCACGAAATGTATATAGGAGGATGTTCAGCCGTCTGGAGCATGTTGAGCATAGATTGAGGTTGGTGAAGCCAGGCACCATGGAGGAAGGACTGACGAGAGATAGAATGATGGAAGTTTTGGAGGACGCTCGAATAGCGTTAGAGGATGCACGTAGCATCGCTGGATTGGCCACGGAGGCGACTGAGACGCCGTCTTTAATTGATGCGCCGATACCTGTAGATAATATGCCGGCTTTGGTACCGATGACCGATAGGACTTACCGAGCTGGAGAAGTTAGAGACCAGAGGCTATCATTTGACATCGACGGCAGAGACGAGGAATTTCGAACGATTGGGACAAACGCACAACCTTGTGGAATACGAACGACGACTGGTTCCATCAATCGCCGGATATTTGATTCATTGCGGAGCCGGGTGCGCAGAGAGACTGTGCCAACGACGACAGAGATACCAAGACGTGGATTCACTGAATCAACGAGGAGAGCATCAGTACCGAATGCAAACATCGTAGGGGAGACAATAGAGTCAGTAGAGTCTGTGGTTACCCCACTACCGGCGCAGGCAAGGAGACAAGAGAGAGAAACACCAATTCCCCCACCACGGGAGGACGAGAGGAGTATGTACCACATCTACCCCACTCGTGCCCCCACAGTCCCATTGTACATGTGGAACGTACATTATGACGGCTCGGGAAGTATCACAGCGTTTCTGGACGAGATCGAACAACTAGCCGAGTCGAGAAACCTGACACACGGAGATTTATTTAAGTCAATTTATGAGATATTGAGGGTGATGCACGAGATTGGTATGTACCACGAAAAGCAAACTTAGAGAGCTGGGAAGATTTTAAGACCAAAATCAAAGAAGCCTTCTTGCCACCAAATTACGAAGAGTTGCTTCTCGAAGATATTAAAAAGAGAACGCAAGGCAAAGATGAAAAACTTGTACTGTACGTGACTCGAATGCAAAACCTATTTCGAAAGCTGGTACATAACTGCGTAACTGAGACCGAGCAAGTCACAATTATTAGACGAGGCTTGTTGCCACATCTTCAGAGAGCACTCGTATTCCAGCATACCGATACCATTGAGGAGCTACTGAATAAAGGCAAGGTGTTTGAGTTGGTACATTGGCAGGCACAACAGTATAAACCACCACCAGTACAGAATGCCATAGTAACACCAGAGCCTCATCTCGTGTACCAAAGCCCGCAAACCAGACCGAATGTGTCAGACACGAATAGATCTGAGGTACCGACTAGAACGTCGATGGAGTTACCACACAGGAATAGTGACACGGTCGTTAGAACGAACGTTGTCGCCCAGGAACCACGGCCTAGTCCCAACCGAAGAACTGTGAGATTCAAAGAGGACACGATGGTATGTTTTAGATGTGGAGAGACAGGACATATGCGAATTAACTGCCGAAACCCCCCCAAGATTTCCTGTCCACGGTGTGGAAGAGATGGCGTTTCTGCAAGAGAATGTGGTTGTTCGGAAAACTAAGTGAGGATTGCGCGAAGACGAGGCATCCGCAATCCTCTGAAAGACTAGCCTCAAAGTTAAATACCATTCAGAGACATCCGCCAGATAACCGACCTATAATTTATGTCAGTGTAGAAGGGAGAAACTTTCGAGCGTTACTGGACACTGGTGCTACGAAGTCATTCCTGGGAAGAACTGTGGCTGATTACTGCGATCGGATGAACATACCATCTTTCACACACCAGGCTACGGCGAAGATAGCTGATGGACAGTCAGTATCAATTCCCAGAAGCTATAGACTTCCAATGCAGTTGCACGACGACTATATCACGGTGGATATGCTGTATATGGAGAGTTTACCGATAGACATAGTAGTTGGGATGGACGTACTGAGTGACTACGATTTTAGCATTGAACTAAGATCTGTGTCCTGCTACTACAGAGGTAGATTACTGAGATCTGTCGGAGAGGAATCACTGTCCTGCTCGAAAGCCGATTATAACCATGAAGAACTGGAACTTCCTGAGAAAGAAAGACGAGAGCTCAACCGCTTTCTGGACGGGGAACTTGAACAATTTGACGATTCCTCGGACGGAATCAAGACCGATCCTGACAAGGTGGTGGCGATACAGGCAATACCAGTACCCCGAAGTGTCCGTGAAATTAGAAGATTTCTCGAAGTGGCATCTTGGTACCGTCGGTTCATACCGGAGTTTTCCCAGATTGTGGCACCCTTGACTCGCCTACTACGTAAGAAGCGGAAATGGCGTTTTGAGGCAGAGGAACTGAAATCTTTCGAACTACTGAAGAAGAAACTCACGGAGGCCCCAGTTTTGGCGTGTCCTGATTTTGAGCAGCCGTTCGTGCTGCAGACTGATGCTTCGGATCAAGGATTGGGCGTAGCGCTTACCCAGAGTGTCGATGAGGTCGAAAGAGTTATAGCCTATGCTAGTAGAACGTTGTCACCGGCTGAACGAAATTACTCGACAACAGAGAAAGAGTGTCTGGCTATCGTATGGGGCGTGGAGAAGATGAGACCCTACCTTGAGGGATACCACTTTACAGTATTGACAGACCATCAGTCGCTCCGATGGCTGAATTCAGTAAAGAGCCCTGCAGGACGTATTGCCAGATGGATAGTCTACTTACAACAATTTGATTTCGACATAAAATACCGAAAAGGATCCCTCAATAGAGTGGCTGATGCCCTGTCAAGAAGTCCATTACCTGGCCCAACAGAGGGAGAGATTTGCTTGTCTGAGGAGACCAAATGCAAATGGTATACAAGGAAGTTGGCCGAAGTCGAAAATAATCCCGAGGCGTTGCCTGACTATTGCGTGAGCGATGGCAAATTATATCGACATTTCTTCGAGTCAAACGACTTGACTGAGCCCGATATGTCCCGACCCTGGAAGCTGTGTGTGCCCGCCAACCAAAGAGAGGCTCTTATGCGGGAAAATCATGATGCTCCAACCGCCGGACATATGGGAATGGCGAAAACTAGTTGCAGGATGGCTAAACTATATTACTGGCCAGGAATGTTTAGGGATATAGCTAAGTTCGTGAGATCGTGTCAGTCCTGCCAAAGATATAAAGTTTCGCAGCAACAGACTCCTGGAAAGATGCAGCCAAGTATAGGAAAAGACCCCTGGGATAAAGTCTGCGTTGACCTGATTGGTCCATTACCGCGCTCTACCAGAGGGAATACTTTTGTATTTGTGGCTCAGGATAAATTCACCAAGTGGGTGGAATTTCGTGCTCTACGTAAGGCGACAGCACCAGCAGTAACAAGGGCTCTCTTCGGGCAGGTGATTGCAAAGTTTGGTTGTCCTCGCACGGTGATATGCGACAACGGCAAACAGTTTGTTAGTCGAGAATTCCGGAGCTTATTGAGGGAATTGGGAGTTCGAGTACGGTACACACCGGTGTACAGCCCTCAAGCGAATGCGGTCGAGCGGGCGAATCGTACGTTGAAAACGATGATAGCGCAATTTTGTGAAGGCGATCATCGTAAATGGGACGAGAGACTACCCGAGCTGGCCATGGCGACGAATTCGGCGAGACACGAGTCGACGGGATTTACTCCGTCGTTCCTCAACTTCGGCCGTGAAATGAACATACCAAGAGTGGTTGTTGATGACGATGGTCCCAGAGAGGAGCCAGAGGACTCCGTAGTGGATGAAGAAGAGGCTCAGGATGCCGGTCGTGAGGAGGTACGAGGTCACGCGAGTCGGGTAAAACGGCTACGCGAAGTGTTTGAATTGGTACGAGTGCAGTTGGGTCGGGCATTTACCCAGCAAAGCCGCTATTATGATCTCCGGCGACGGGAATGGAGATGTAGAGTGGGAGATGAAGTCTGGCGCCGGGAACGACCACTGTCCTCAGCGGCGAACCAGTTTTCGGGCAAATTGGCGCCGAAATTTTCGGGGCCATATGTGGTGACCAAAGTAGTTTCACCGGTGGTCTACGACTTGCGAGACGGATCGGGCAAGAAATTAAGGCATATCCATATAAAGGACCTGAAGCCCGCTAATGCTTCCTATGTTTCGTGCGCGTCTTTTCCGACATGACAGTAGTGCGCGTCA
Source organism: Micraspis discolor (assembly GCA_030674115.1). Taxonomy (NCBI): domain Eukaryota; kingdom Metazoa; phylum Arthropoda; class Insecta; order Coleoptera; family Coccinellidae; genus Micraspis; species Micraspis discolor. The sequence goes on from JARTUT010000873.1 coordinate 4,571,981, forward strand.
CCGCCCTCCCAAATGAACGCACAGTGCACTTCCTTTTTTTCCCTACATGACAGTAGTGCGCGATGACAGCCCTCCCAAATGAACGCATAGTGCGCGTCCTTATTCCCCACATGACAGTAGTGCGCGTCCTTTTTCCCCACATGACAGGAGTGCGCGTCCTTTTTCCCCACATGACAGTAGTGCGCGTCACCGCCCTGCCAAATGAACGCATAGTGCGCGTCTTTTCCCTCGCATGACAGTAGTGCGCGTCACCGCCCTCCCAAATGAACGCTTAGTGCGCGTCTTTTTCCGACATGACAGAAGTGCGCGTCACCGCCCTCCCAAAGGAACGCAGCGTGCGCATCACAGACGCCGACGAACAGTAGAGAGAATTGCTGATTTAGGCTAAGATTTCCTCTTGTATGTTATCGCAAATTTAGGCTAAGATTTTCTCTTATGTTGTTGATTGAGGCTAAGATTGTCTCTTACGTTGTTGATTTAGGCTAAGATTCTCTCTCATGTTGTTGATTGAGGCTAAGATTTTCTCTTATGTTGTAGATTTAGGCTGAGATTTCCTCTTATGTTGTTGATTTAGGCTAAGATTTTCTCTTATATTGTTGATTTAGGCTAAGATTTTCTCTTATATTGTTGCTTTAGGATAAGATTTTCTCTTATATTGTTGATTTGGACTAAGATTTTCTCTGGGGTTTTATTGGGCTAAGGTCCTTTCTTCTTCTTTTTTGTGGTCAGGAAGGGAAGAAAAAAAATTCTTTTTTTATGGAAGTAAGGGGAGAGTGTAACGAAGTAGTTTTGTTGGCGTGGCAGAAACCCGTTGACCTTGATTGACTCCAGCGAGATCGCGCCGAGCGGTGGGGACACCGACCGATCATTCCCACCTCCATCTGCAGTGCGCACGACGTATGTGGTGGAGGGGACCGAGAATGGTATTTATAGGCGAGTCGAGCACTGGAACGGCAGTTCCTCGCACGGCGCGGAACTCAAAATAAATCAAGGCCTCTACCGTATAGTGGAAGGTCCAGCCAGTGTTGTGAGTGCTGGTAGTGAGTTCAGTGGTAGGCAGACATACCAAGGTAGGAAAGGGGTATAGAGAGGGACCGGAGGACCACTTGTGGAGGGCGAGATTCCAGGAGGTGAGTGTGAGGTTCGATCGTTGAGACCGAACGACGGCTGCAGGAGGGCGTTTAGGGCATCACGTCCTTTACGAGTCCTTTAGCCGGTATTGCGGATCCGACATCTGGGTGCCGAGATGAGGAAACTCAATCGTCCCTAGATTGTGGGCCGTTTTACCTCGGCGGACTCCTGCTGTCCATCTCTCGGAGCTGACGTTGATGTACGAGATGAGGAAACTCAATCGTGCTTAGATCGAAGCTTTCCGTGACGTGGGCTGCTGCGCGGTGAGGGTCGTGGTGTGCCCCCTGTTGTCGTTTGTCGAACCGACCCTGGAAGGCACGGGTTGGTCACGGGTGTCGGCTGGGTCCTTTAGCCGGTAATGCGTTTCCGCCGTCTGGGTGCCGAGATGAGGAAACTCAATCGTCCCTAGATTGTGGGCCGTTTTACCTCGGCGGACTCCTGCTGTCCATCTCTCGGGGCTGACGTTGATGTGCGAGATGAGGAAACTCAATCGTGCTTAGACCGAAGCTTTCCGTGACGTGGGCTGTTGCGCGGCAGGCACTGGGTTGGCCCGATCTTTGAGGGTGCGGGATTCGTCACGGGTGTCGGCTGGGTCCTTTAGCCGGTATTGCGTATCCGACATCTGGGTGCCGAGATGAGCAAGCTCAATCGTCCCTAGGTGGTGGGCCGTTTTACCTCGGTGGACTCCTGCTGTCCATTTCTCGGAGCTGACGTTGATGTGCGAGATGAGCAAGCTCAATCGTGCTTAGACCGAAGTTCCGTGGTGTGGGCTGCTGTGCGGCAGGCACTTGGTTCGACCTCGGCCCTGTCGTTGTCGCGGGTGAACGCGCGGTGGTTTGCGCATGCGCACACCATACCGCCGGTCACTCCGATTTGGGCTGGGCCTTGGCAGTTCTCTTCGAGGGGTTCTGTTGCGCGCGGACACTAGTTGCGCCGTGCGGAACCGTGCCCCAGGACCCCCTCCGCTTGGATGGTCCATGTTGGCCTGAGTGAGGCTTTGGTTTTCGCCCCCCCCTCTCGCTTTAACCCCGAGACATTTTCTTTTCTTTCACACGGCCTTAGTCATTCTTATGCATGAGTAACTCGCCACTGTAATCGCTTTGCGTGCACTCTAACCCCTTCACGGAATGTTACTGGACTTTTGGTGATGGACAAGTAGTTTTGGGATTTGGGTTTTAGAGGTTAAGGACTGTGAAGATTTTGTGATTTAGATTAAGGACTGATGTACCGAATAGGAACTGTTGATTCGTTTTAAGGACTGTGAGACGTATTATTTTGGAAAGTTTGTTTATTTAGTACGAATAGAGAGTATATTTTTAGTTAACCGAGTGTTTTATTGGTGACACCTCCACCTCCAACAGCTACCCACTTCATTCTCCACTGGAGTCTACCTAGGCTCGAGCTTCTGGACATTCCGGAGGAGCTCGATAGGTGAGGGTGACGCCCTCAGAAGCAAATAGTCTGGCGCCCGAGTTTACTGATAAAGGAACTGCACGTGAGGGCGTTACAATTAATAAAGATACCCTAATTCTGAATAATTTTTTCTTGTGACTCAATAAAAAAGGTCTTTTTTTCAGAGATATTTCAGTATTCCAAGAAAGGTGTGATTTATTAAGCGAGATAATACTATGTGCTTATATTTGAGGTTAGTTTTTAGAATGATATCTAATTTCAAAGTAGCATGTTCATTTTTGTTCCATCTGCGGCATCTCACGAAGTAAGTTGTAACCAAGAGTTGTTTAAATTATTGTTGTTCGAACATGAATGCCTGATGAGAGAAAAGTGTTAAACACAAATCTCGAAACACATGTGTCCTATTCTATTTAATCTTTTGATTAATTTTTCTCTAGTTATTTTGAATTGTATGATGTTGTGATCAGAATGAAAAATTCTCTCTTCTCTTTCTAGAAAACGGTGTTTTCTAGAATAAATATAGATATCAGTGATACTTTCAAGAAGTGTGAGACTATAATTATCAACTTCAGATAATTTTGGTTAATTTACACTCAAGGATAGAGTTTTTCAATTAAATAAATGTGTGACATTTCAATATTCATCCTTTCAATTTCCAATCACCTTCATTTCATTTCATGAATCGACAAGATGAGATGTAATATTTCACACGAAATGGACAATTTCTGCATTATCGCTCAATACCAGCAGGAACAATCTGGTTGAATAAATCAACGTGTTGGCAGGTATCGGTTCGGTTGAGTATTCCGTGAGCTTGTCGGAAGTTTCCTCTGAATGATCACACGGATTGAATACTAATGCTTGTAGGCATTCAGATAAATGCTTTGCATTCGATGTTTGAGACGCAGAACGAGCATCATCTATGATTCCGAACTACCCCAGCAGACGTGGAAGCGTACAATGCCGATCTCTCAGCCGATGGAATCCAAATAGATATGGACGGACAAGTGTGATCAAATTATTTTGCATGAAATGGTTTTCATCTAGATCATATTTCTATTTTCGAATTTCCCGAACATTTTTGCGAGCTTGTTTCTTGTGGAACAGCAAAAAATAGTCGAATATCGAACCGACAATGGTCTCAACCGATTCGAAGAAAAATAATCTATAGCCAAACTCTCTATTATTCAAAGGAGATGAGATTGAGGTTTCATGTTTGAAGATAGAATATTTCAACAATTATGGGCTTCTGAAATTCGGATTGTTGAATAACTCCTAAGACATCCATCCTGTTGACGAGACGCTCTCCCAAGTGATAGATCCAACATACTGTGGATGAAAATCACTTGATGAAATGGAACGATACATCTGTCATATCCAAAGAGGAAAATCTTGCAAGAGGAATAATCAAAATAATCATAAATATCAGTCCCAATTTCATAAGTGCACCATCAATTGAGTTGGAGGAAGATTGGAGGCGAAGTAAACTGAAAAAGTCTTCAATCCACAGATAAGTACCAAATTTATTTAGTTTTCGCAGTCCTGTCAATGTTCGAAAGTATATGTTCCAATTTTCACATATGTGTCAATTAAAATTAAAAATTTAGAAAGCACTGACGTGAGGTCAGTTGGCTTAGGCGCTCTTGTAAACCACTTACGAGTAATTATTCAATTGTTTGAAAGTAACATTAACACCTATTTGAATAAAAATACAAAAGTTGAAATCCCTAATATTAAGTCAAATAATAATCAATGTTGATAAAAACTTCTTGAGTTCAAACTCCGTACGGAATTGAACCTGTACTCTCCTATTTGGAAAATAATTCTGACGTTTCTCACCGTTATTCAACCGAACGTAGTTACTTTCATGGAGATATAGAGATCCTTCAATGTCGCTGACAATTATTTAAATTTTGAAAAATCATATCTCCAGAACTATTAGCTTGTCGAAGTCGAGAGTGGTATTTTTGTATACGTCTGATAAAACTGCACCATAAAAAAATTTTTATTTGAACAGTGTCATTTGAAAAAATTTTTTTTTTTGTTACTCCGAACCTATTCGGCCGATTTGACCGAATAACGAACTTAGCCGAGATATTTATACCTCAAACCTATTCTGAAAGTTTCAACTCTCTAACTTCATCCGTTCGAGAGTTATCGTGTTCACGGAACGGACGGACGGACGGCCGGACGGACGGACGGACAGAATCGATTTTGACCACGGATTATTCATCAGTAGGTCCAAACAAAACGATTGATACCACTTTTGCCCAAAAATTCGAAAGCCACAGACATTTGGGCAAATTGATAAGCACTCTGTTCAGGTGAACAAGAGCGCCAAAAAGGTCTTAGATATCCGAAACATCCCTTAATTTCAGCATTATTGCAAGGAAGATATCAATTTCTATATGATTTTCTATGGGGAAGCTATGCCTTCTCTCGATATGAATGTTTGAATATCCAATTAAACTGAAGAAAATCTTTTGATGTTCATGTTTAATTGAAAATGTAGGTTTATTGATTCTTTCACATTCATTGCGGCGGTTGTTTTTAGCATTTAGCACTGTTCCAGAGTCCTGGATAAGAAATAAAAAGAAGCTAGCAAAAGCTCATATATTCACGTTAAGGCTTCTCTGCATTTTTGAGTAAGTCAAAATTACATTTAATACAACACAATTGTAATCACCAACCCATTTCATGATCAATGAGTAATTCAATTCATTATTGGCCTAACGAGACTGTTGGAAAACATCATTGTAAAATTGTCCTCATCGGGAATAAAATGTCGGCCTAAATAAATAGCATATAAATGGAAAGTAAACCTAATTTATATCAGAAACAAAGTGACTTTCCCCTGATATTAAAAGGCGCATAATAATGATGCACCCCAAAAAACGTCCTGTCTCTTGAAATTTCCATTTCCCTGCCTGTGAAATTAGGCTACTTAGGTGTTGAATTTACATCGCTGGAGAAATGAGAAATCCCGTAACTTCAAGTAAAATATTCTGGGTTTTTTCAGTGCCCGTCCCATTAGACATAATTAGTAAGATAAATTACTTCGATATTCTTTGTTCGCCGGATGAGATGGATGTTAGCCAACTCTGCTCCAAGCTGTTGAAGTTGGGATAATACAAATCAGAACTTTCAACGAAGGTATCTGTTCGAATTTGAGGAATAGAGGCGCAAGTATTCACTACAAAATTACTTATTTTATGCACTTCCTCAAGGTATAGCATTTAACGAGTTTTGAACGAGTTTTGAAACTATAATTATTTATATAATTTGTTTAGTTTTGTCCTAAGACGACTCATTGCTATAATTTCAAAGTTTTCGCTTCAGATTCAACCTTGTATCTCCATAGGATATGAAGATTGTTGTTGTTTGTTTGGTCTAATGATGTTAGATCTGATAATATCTTAGCCTTTTTAAATTAATTTTATACAGATGTTGAGGTCGTTATGCACGTGATGATACATTTAGAAAATACAATGTGCAGAAACGGATTTCTCTTCAAAATAAATTCAAAGATTCCTTAAAATTTTTGATAACCCTTTTTGGTCATTTGCTGTGTGGAAGATGCGGATTAACGGTTCACCAACCTTCTGTAGAATGAAATTTACAAATCTTGATTAGCCCTTGGGAAGGTAGTTCATTTGACAGTTGAATGAACCATATCGTCTCGCCTTCGCGAGTGAAGTCAACGTCTCGAAGGGGTATATCGGTGACTTGGTGTTTGAGAATAACTAAGTTTGCGTTGAACATGCATCATCTTGATGGCTATCATTACATTACACGTATTCCTATGTAAAATTATTTTTGAGGCTATTAACTCCATCTATTATTATTCATATTTCTAAGAAAGTTTTGAAAGATATCTCCTATCGTTCTCAAAGTGAATTACTTTCTGTAAGTCAAAAGAGTGCCACAATATTCATTCGAAAAGAGTTCCATCAAGAGAAATTTTACGTCATCAAGGTATTCTCATATTTTATAAAACTATATACGAGCGTGGAGTGTATGGGGAGATTTCAAAGATATTACAAATGAACATCAGAACAGATCAAGCTGAAGGAAATCAGTCTATTGTCTAGAAACAAAAAATGTGAAACGATCTCATCAGAAACAATGAATTGATAACTAAAATCTCGATCGTATTAAACTTGCCAGATTTGGTCAAAAACAAATATCTGAACAAGTAAAGCTGAAATAAGTCTGGGTGTCCATGTAACGATTTTTATAACTAGCGCTTTCACCATTCAGCAACATAAAACACACTTATCGAATGTTTGGCGAAATTTTATGATTAGATCAGCTCCATGTTGAGATATTCTTCAATGTTCATCATCATCATCATGCCTCAGTTGTGTCAGTCCAAATAGAACTTGAAATGTATGATAACTGCAAATATTGGAACAGGTGAAGTGAAAAAAATTAATTCTTGGGAATGTATCGGAATTTATTAAATACAAATATCATATTATATGAAGTTGAATCAGTTAAAGATCTGGATAATGATTCTAGAAACAATAAGTAACGGAATTTGATAATTTAGCCCATTTTTCGTAAGAATATTACGACCGGTGCATCCACCATTCAGCATCATTCAAACACAAATCAAATGTTCAATGAAATCACATCATCTCAGAAGCTCCGTATCATAGAATTATTCCATTAGTATCTGTTATACATGTTTCTGTAAAGTTGAAGCTCGATCAGTGACTGGGAGGTCGATTTAATTGAACCTGCAAGATTAGATTACCGACAAACATCGCAACAGGCGAAACATTAGCTTGTGGAATATGACACGTCCAAGCAAAAGAACTGAGCTCTAAGTGCTGTTTGTCAACAATTCGAAGGATTTGAGTTGATCAATTAACGAATACAAAGCATAACAACCGAAAAATATTATACTCTTGTTTTTCTTCCCCTAATAATATACTTATAATTTTTCATAAATGAAATGGAATGATTTCAAATTTGTTAATTGGAAAAATGAAATCCTCCTGATTTTCATCAATGATGCATTGAGTTTCAAAACTAGTATGAATATATTCATGAAACAGAAAGCTTAGTGTTTTATTTATAATAAGATATTTATCTTCGTATAATTTCTAGTTATGCTACTTTAATGTGCAGTCTCAGTATTTTGAAATCAATGCTTCCAAATTAAAATAACGATTTTCTCCATCTACCCATCAAGATTTCAATAATTTCCATTTTGTTTCTCACTTCCTCTGACTCACAATGAATTAAGAATCCACCCACTCCCGGCTAAATTTTTACACCATCGCTTTCGCGTTCCTTCTGCAGAATATTCCGGAATGTTTAGACACAATTTGTTGAATTAGGACCGCAGTTGTGAGCCTCGAAGTGGAAAACACGGAATAGGGGAGTGCAAACCTCTGAGCATGACTAAGTAGCTTTGATCCAAAACCGCTGAATACTTCTTCAAAGTTTGACATTAAAAACTTTTTCATTAGGTCACTGCCTTTTAGGCCACCTTGATGAATATGTCAGTGGATTTGTAAAAGCAATATTCTCCACACATTTCAACATCTGAAAATTTAGCGAATCCATCATGTTATGTGACATTCATCAGTGCGAGACCAGATCTAGTGACAACATTTATGTTGATACTTGTAACACTAGTTAAGGGCGGTTTCACCTTTGATGCAGAGACTTGTTCAAAATGCTTTGTCTCATATGATAAGAAACTGTTAAAACTACGAGACAGTCAAAAAATTGTTGGTGGCACAAATTAAGAAATTTAATAGAATTGTATTATTCCTTTTATTCGTTGTAGCTAGTGGTTTTTTACTCAATAAAGAGTTTTTATATATAATAATATATATGCAACTTTTCAATTGTCTATATCCATGCACAAATTCTCGTTTAAATCCGACTCACACCTTATTTGTCATCTGATATTTTCGAAAAAATTTTTCAGAATTTTCTTAAAACTTATTAAAATGAGGATTTTAACAAAATTTGATACCCTTTTTCAACTTTGTTCAAATAATTTTCAAATTTCTATTCTATCTTATGAAGGAGATATTTTAAAAGCATTTTTCCATGTTAAGAATGTCATAATTCGCTTTTAAAGGTGCAGAATCTCAAACAAAGGAAATTTGTGGTAAATTTCTCACTTTTTTTTTGAAATGGGTAGAAGTATATATATATATTCTTTTGAACTTTTGGCTGACAATGGGTAGAAGTAATCATTTGGGTTGATGAGTATTTTTGAAAAATACTTTTCTTAATTAAAATTCAATAGACATACCGAGTGTTTCCTTAAATTGTTATTATTAGTTTCAATGAAATGAAAGAAAATAATATCAATATATCAAAACATTTATTTATTATCCATATGGATCACATACAGGTAATCAAATACCCAAAAAATGTGTTTACAAATTAGAAAAAAACAAAAATTCATCTACATAAGTGTAGATTAAAATTAAAAGACAGATTTCTTATTTCCAACTAAAACTAAACAATTTCGACAACAGTATATAGTACGAGCAGGTGCATGACATTGACAAAAAGAACAGTCTTAATTAGATGTACAAGGTGGTAGCTGATTAATAAGTCCCGAGGAAGTGATTTTTCATGATTTTCTTCGAGGAACTAGGACTATGAAAAAATAAATCAATCCCATCCTTGAAACCATTGCAGTGATCAAGCATTCTATAAATAGAGGAGTTGAGTGCACTACTTGTGCGCTTGGTTGATAGATAAAATGTATCAAACTGTCTAAATATCTTAGAGGGAGCATAATATTGTATTCTGCGTGTGATGTCGGGGCATTCTAGCTGATTACTGATTAATTTTTTTATGAATAATACATCCCCGATAGTTCTTCTGTCTTTAAGATTGAGCATTTTGAAATATTTAAGTCTTAGGTTATAATTGTTTGGGTCTCCTCTGTTCAGCACGTAACCACATCTGAAGGCCAAAAAACGCAGGAATTTTCGCTGAATTTTTTCAAGACGATCAGAATAAGTTTTAAAATATGGAGTCCACACAATAGAAGCATAATTCAACCTACTGAACACATATACGTTGTACAATGAGATTAGAGTTTCACAACGTGAAAAATGACGACTCTGTCTCATTATGAAACCTAGCGTCACATTACATGAGTTCGCTAAGCTATCTATATGTGTTGAGAATTTCAGCTCCGAGTCAATTAGTCCCTGACGCACTTAGATCTTTTCAACTCAACGCTTCGTAGTCCGTAGGCGAAATAAATGGCATTTCTATTGCGGGTAAAAGAAGTTACTTGACATTTCTCGAGGTTTAAATAGAGACAATTGGTTTGGCAGTATTCGACTAGTCTGTCAAGTTCCTGTTGGAGACTTATGCAATCGCTCTCACACCCAATTCTGTAAAAGACTTTCAGATCGTCGGCGAACAGAAGTATCCTACATATTGTAAAGCATTTTATTAGATCGTTTATATAGATTATAAAGAGCAACGGTCCCATGTGGGAGCCTTGAGGAACCCCAGACGTTGACATAAAATATCTTGACTTGAATCCCTCGACCGACACGAACTGCGATCGGTTACCTAGATATGACTCGAACCATCGCAGTAGTGAACCGCATACCCCGACCCTGTGTAGTTTAACAATCAGCTTAGGAATATGAATCTTATCGAATGCCTTGCTGAAGTCGGTGAACACCACATCTACTTGGATTCCATTATCTAAATGGTCCTGAAGATATTCAATGAAGGTGACCAAGTTAGTGTCAACTTAGCGGCCCCTGAAGAAACCGTGCTGTTCAGGAATTATTAGAGCCTTTACTAGATGAAACAGATGGGGGTAGACGAGGGACTCAAGAACTTTCTCAAAAATACAGAGCTTACTTATCGGTCTATAGTTTTCAATTTTATCTTTGCTTCCTGATTTATGAACTGGAGTTATACACGATTCTTTCCAGCGAACCGGAAACATCCCACTTTTCAATGACTTATTGAAAATAATCGCCAAGGGAGCCGAAAGAGAGGCACTGCATGATTGAACAAAAAAGCTTGAAATTAAATCAGGACCGGAACCCTTCCTACGATCCAACCCATAGAGAGCACGTTCAACTTCATCATTTTCGAAACGAATGCTACTTAAGTTGAAGGGATTATTTTCGTTCATCGTTTCGACTTCACAAATAACATGGTTAGATGGAACATAAACCTTCTCAAAAAAATCCGCGAAAAGATCACTTATATGCTCCCCTCCCTTAGCTGTTCTACCCTCAAATGACATCTCGTTAGGACATCCTAGGTTTTTACGTTTAGCTGATACAAATTGAAAAAACCTACTTGGATTTTCCGACATCTCAGCTTCTACCGATCTCCTGTATTCTACATAGTCCCGCCGAATATATTGTTTACATGTGGCGCGTAATGATTTGAACTCAAGGTGATCCGACAAGTTTTTATAAGTTTTCCATTTTTTATGAATTTTGATTTTACGGTGAATCAGTTTTCTAGTCTCATAAGAGAAATAAGCTGGAAAGTTCGATCTTTTTTTCACCTTGGGCACGCAGGCTTCAACAATGTCATATAATATTTCATAAAAAATATCTACATCTAGATTCACATTTTCACTGTCCAAAACATGAGGCCAGGAAATCTCGTTGAGGGATCGGTTAATAAGATCATAGTCTGCACATTTATAATTGTAAGTGGCATAAGCTGCAGTATTTTTTAAACATCTGAAGTTCTGAAATTCAAGAAAGAATTCAATTGCTGGATGATATTTGTCTTCGAAAACTAGAGGACTATCACATCTTATAACCTCACCCATCTGTTCACTGTTTGAAAAAACAAGATCAAGTGTTTTACCATTACAAGTTGAGACAGCCCTAAATTGAGACAGCTCTAGAAAAGAGAGGTTATCAATTAAATCTTCGTATTTAGTTGAAACATTTAACGGCTCAAGTACACCATTCTGATTGAAATATCCAACTATGACAATTGTACAGTCCCTCGACCTCTGCTTGATGTAATTCAATTTATTTGTGAAATTCAGTAATGCACTTGAATCGTTAGGGGGAATATATGCACAACATAAAAGTAATTTAACATTTATGAAGGTAATTTTTACCCAGATATCCTCCGATTCGCTCTCAAAATCTTGGACTCGTGATGGTTTTAGATCCTTTCTGACCGCAATGAAGACACCGCCTCCATCCTTTTTTGTGCTAGCTGTTGTGGAGCGATCCCTCCGAAAAAAAAACATGGTATACCACAACTAATTTGATCATTATAATATCCCACTTTTTACTATAACTACTTATAGCGAAATTATATGCTGAAAGTTGAATTTAATATATTCATAGTAGAATATTTCATTGTAACTAAATGAAAATTCACGTTCAATTGCTGAATTCAGAATGAATATCAATTCAACTGCATTCAAAATGGATATTGTGGTCATCCATTTGACGAGATGTTGTTTTGAAAATATTTATAGCTAAATTGAGCTGGAATTAACAGGGATCTTATGCAATTACCCTAAAAATTCCTGGTGTTTGAATGCAGCCTTCAGTGGTGTTCCTGATGAGAGATATTTAAATTTCATTGTCACGATTCGATCTTTCTCATCTACCATAGCCGAACAACAAACTGAAAGTGCGACCTGTCGTGAATATTTCACGGACGTTAAATAGGACATTGCCCGAGGGAAACTAGTTTACCTAACCCATTACTGCATAAATAAATTACTTCGAGGCGAAGCTAATGTAAATAACTAGGTAAGTGTTAAATGAAAACTGGTTGCAGTCCAAATCGTCCTGATGATTTACGAATATACGAGACTATATTCGGTCTTTATATTTTCCGGTCCGTAATATATTTCCATCCGGAATTTAAACGCTGGTTAATGGGTAATATCGAGGAATCGAGGTTGGATTAAGGAAATTGGAGCGCCTGCAATGATGAATTCAACTCAAAGTGACCAATTTTATATTTATTGAAAAATGTGAACAAACTAGAAATTTAGGAGATTATTCTCATTTCCTAACTGAAGAAATTTCATTAGATATGGCGAGGTTCCTTATACAGAGATGGTAATAATCAAAAAATTCAATTATTATTTTTGCGCATTGGTTCTAGTAGAACTGCCTGCTCTGGTTTTGCCCAAATATCTGTAATTTTCGAATATTGAAAATGGTCTCCATAGATCGGGTTTGACTTACTGAATATTGGTCAATCTTGAGTATTGTCCGGCCGCCTGGCCCTATATTCTTTATCTTCCGAAAGAGATGAACTTGAGTTTAATATTTTCAGAATAGGTTAACTGTCAACTATCTCGGTCAAGTTCGTTACTGGGACAAATCCGTCCGTTGATTACGTAGTTATGAACAACTGAAATTCAGTTCCCTCTATACAGGGTGTCTCAAGTTCGAGTGCCTATTAGACGTTTCTGGAATACTAGACATATTTGAAATCTGAAAATTGGGATTATTATATTGTTCGAAGTTCCTCTACAGAGCTAAAGTATTTTCGAAGCCCAAAAATTTCCGGTTATACAAGGAGTGCAATTAAATTCGACGAAAAAATTTTTTTCAAGTTTTCCATGCCTGGTATGATCGAGTATTCAATAGTGACTTCATTTCTGTTAAAACTATTCTATTAAATCGAATAGTTTTCAAAATATACAAAAAAAAACTGGGAAAAAAGTCAAATATGTTCATTATCATTATTCTTATTTTAAATATCCTGAGCGTAAACCGTTTTTACAACATCGAAGAGGAAGGATGTGAAAAGATCATGCATCTTTTGGATTTCAAAAATATCAACACATGGTGTTTCAAATTTTGTGTTGAAAATCGTGATCTTAAATTGACCATAACTTCTGTTTTTCAAATTAGAACCCTATTATTTTATAATTGTGTTGGATTATGCGGTCAAAAATAATTTCTCACATGTTTATGCACCTAAATTCAATAATTTCTGAGTTATTTGAGATTTTCTGGATTTATGGTGTACGTAGAGTCAAAATGATTGCATCTAAAAAACTTCAATGAATATTCCTTCGAAACCATGGGAACACTCTGTACCCATAGAAGATAAATTATCTGTTAATAATTCACAAGTGTCAGGTGTTATTGTTATTCGTTATCTTCATTTCTCGATTCTGCAAAATGAACCGTTATTCTAATTACGAAATTCTGGATCTATTTTATATACATGATGAATGTGACAGAATTATTAGTAGAACCTGCCGGGCCTTCAACTAAAAGTATCCTCATTTACCTTTCATGACGGAGAAGATCTTCAGAAAATATGTTTTAAAGTTTTGGATATTATCCAATGGATGGGGCTCCGGCACATAGTTCACACGAGGTGTCTGAAGAACTGAATGCAATGTTTGGTAATCGGTGGATCGGACGCCGTTCTTCACCGTTTTGGCCCCCACGATCTCCCGATCTTTCTCCCTTAGATTTTTATTTATGGGTTAGAATAAAAAACATAGTCTATGAATCTCCTATCCACTCACTAAAGGGGAAGGAAATTGAGCGAGCGACTAACCGAGATGTTTCAAGACGTATTCGAAAGTGTGTGGAACAAAATGGTTACCATATTGAAACTCTTACCTGATCATTCATTTTGTTAATTTAAGTTTTGAAACGTAATTTTATTTTTATTATCATAATTTATTCATAATCATAATTCGGTGTACTGAAACAGCGAATCTATTTAACGTGTCTCCTATGGAAGAGATGAATTCTCATTCGCTTCGAAATAAGTCGAAATACTAATTTCATCAACTGCCCTTTTCTTGTATTCTTTAGGGGCTCTTACATTCGAAGATTTGGAAAGTTTGAAATATCGTTTCAGATGTTGTAAAAAAAAATGGGGATACTTCTCATTGGATACTCAAAATTTTGTGTCATCCACCATGGATTTGAAATAAACAATATCATTAAGTGCATTTAAATGTGTATTGCGTATACAATTGAAAAGTACAATATAAGAAATAAATCCAAAATCTCATTATTAGAATAGCAACGATTCATTTTGTGAAATAAAAAAATTTCATAACGACTAACAATAAGATTTGTCTGACACTTGTGAATTATAAAAGGGATGATTTATCTTCTATGCTCACAGAATATCCTTATGGATCAGATTCGAATAATTTGACTCTACGTACTACATAAATCCAGAAAATCTCAAATAACTAAGAAATTATTGAATTTAGAAGCATAATCATGTGAGAAAACTATCATTATTTTTGACCGCAGAACCCAACACAATTATAAAAAAATAGGGTTCTAATTTGAAAAACAGAAGTTTTGGTCAATTTAAGATCACAATTTTCAACACAAAATTTGAAACACCGTGTGATGATATTTTTGAAATCCAAAAGATGCATGACTTTTTCACATCCTTCCTCTTCGATGTTGTAAAAACGGTTTACGCTCAGGATATTTAAAATAAGAATAATGAACATATTACTGACTGAACATATTTGACTTTTTTTCTAGTTTTTTTTTAGATATTTTGAAAACTATTCGATTTAGTACAATGGTTTTAACAGAAATGTATTCACTATTGAATACTCGATCATACCAGGTATGGAAAACTTGAAAAAAAATTTTTTCGTCGAATTTATTTTCACTCCTTGTATAACCGGAAGTTTTTGGGCTTCGAAAATATTTTAGCTTTGTAGAGAACTTCGAACAATATCATATTCCCAAGTTTTAGATTTCAAATATGTCTAGTTCTCCAGAAACGTCTAATAGGCACTCGAACTTGAGACACCCTGTATATCCTAGAATATCCCTCGGATCAAGTTTTAAATTGAATGATATTTGAATCAGGTTGAAACAATATATGCAATAACTCAAAATGCAAATAGCATTCGATATATCTCGACTCTATCATGTACCAAATGTGAACAAATTGTGTGGACGAAAGTGAATAATTTCAATAACAAATAAATATACAGCTACAGTGACAGGAGAAAATCTGCTATCACATCAAGCAACGACGAAAAAATCACAAATCATTTTCTATTAGACTTCAAGTACGACTCTGATGGAGTAAGGGGTATAAAATCAAAAAACACTAATGATATGATTAATTGATATGTCATCAGACAAAAAGATCTCCCCACAACTATCTCATTCGAAGGGTTTTTAGACAACTTATTCAGGACATCCGGTACAAATTTTGATGGAACTTTCGTCCACAACATAGTTTCCTGCAGGGAATACTGCACGTTGAAATTAGTTCCCAATTCCTGGATAGTCCGATGTATGTGGGAGATCCACAGAACTTTTCGCATAACCTGTTATAAAGCTTAATTCTGCCCGGAAGATATATTTTCCAGGAGCACTTTGAGGCGGAAGCGAAGACCCGGACTATGAATGGTCCCTCTATTCTGGATTATAATCCTGGGAAACGATTATGACCTCGGTCTTATCGTTATCAGTAATCGATATTCCGTTGTCCAATTTGTTTGTTATGACGCTGATATTACAGGCGTCTATCCCATTTTACGAAGGTTGTTACAAGTTTGTGGTGATTCTTTTTATAAATTGTAGATTTTATGGGCTTTCGCTCATGATTTGAATTTTCTTTTTCTCTGCTGTTTGATCTTCATTCAAATTAATTTATTTTCTGTACTTTAATGAATAATTTAATCAATAGAAACTAAATGATTTGGTTCATTCCATGAGTTTGATTGAAACATCGGCATAAAAAGTCGATAGTAGTAAGGGCTATGTATATTCTGGGCCAACCACCCCTTAAAGAGTATCGCTCAGGTTGAAAGGTGCAAATCGATGATGTCATATTATTGAAATTTTTTTTCTGGTTATTGTGAGGACTCGAATCCGGGTCCTGGTGTAAAGTTGACTGATGAATATAATAACTACAGGTTGCCATCGAACAACAGAAAAATTGATGTCCAACATAAGTTTTTCTTTCCATTTATTGCAATAAACAGGAAAATTTCGATTCATAACCATTAAAGTATTAACAAAAAATAATGCAAACTAAATCCATACTAACATATCAGTGTTGAATAACTTAGAAGATGAAGTATCGTTTAGGGAATACACAAATTGAAACGTTGCGATTAAAATATGAAAGTGAAAAACCTAATACTACAGATTGTGACAGTTCAGCCACCGATTTAAATCTAAGATTGCTTTTTCTGAATCTTTTCTCGTACTCTGGAGAACTGTGATACTAATACAACCACCACGATATACATCCTTAAGTTTGATCAATATACTTCATCAGAAAGTTGAACCCAATCGATTGAGACCACTGTAGGATTTATATTTGAAAATTTAAGACATTTGGACTAAACGATAGTAGTTCTACCAGATCAAACGCGCAATAATCAAACCTAATATTTAGATGAAAAATTGGAAACTGATACTATGAGGTGTGAAACCAGTATCATTATCTATTGCTGTAGCTTTGGCGTCCCTATAGACGGTAGTGGAGAATGAACGACAATTCTCGAATATTAAAAAAGCAAAGCATTCAACCAAGCTGTGAATTGAAATCCTTCACTGAGGATCTTTCCATTAATTAAAACTGGAAAACAACTTTTGAAAACGTGAGGCAAGAATGGCAAGTAGTATCAACAATCGACGGGTCCGGTTTGAGAGGTAATTGTTATGCATATTTGGGGTCTGCAGGTTATTATACAGTTTGAGAGCTTCGAGTCCGCACTGGTCATCATAATGACCAGGGTTTATGCATCTCATATTTATGTACCCCTCTTTGTTCGCAGGTATAAAGGCTTTCACACAGAATTTATGTAAAGTTTTTGTCGAGTTTTCGGGTATAAAATGTGAACTTTTGGCCTCTTTTTTGAAAGAATACATGTGGGTGAATTTTGGCTGGCGTCGTTTTTACAAGGACAAAAAATCCTCTATTGAAAGAGTGGATTTCACTGCTAACAAGAATTAATTAAGTACCGAAAATTTTCCAAAAATGAAGTTACTCCACTCTTGTTGGAATTGGTTCATTATCGAGTAGGGTTTTTGGATCATTATCATTTGTTTGAGACAATAAATACTGGTAGGAAGTTGGATTAGCGTCTTTTTGTCTAATCTTTGATTTTCCTGACTTTTAGCCAGCATTTCCTGAAGTCATCGGGTTAGTCCTGTATAAAAGCAAAAGTTTGGCCTAATAGATAAGTGAATATCAGATAGGAAGGTTATGGCCCTTGTATTTTAGGATGTTCATGAAATCTGATCCATTGACTACTTTAAATGAAAGAAACAATCAACTGCGAATATTTTATCGGTTGTTGGATCGTTCGAAGTCCGAAATTGCCCCAAAAAGACCCAATTTGAAGAAGAAAAAGCTGTTTTACATTAAGACTATAAGTCGATAATAATAGCCGCAAAAATGATCTGATTGAGTATTGAATTGTATCCGTTTCCTGTGTTCATGGCTCTTTGTAAAACTCATTAAATGGTCCCTGAAAAGAAAATCGGTTCGAATGAGGAAATAATTGCCGAAATTGAAGCATATTCCGACTCACACTATCAATGTAAAAGGAGATTGTATTGGTGAAAAATGTCTAATTTTAGCAACAATTTATTGTTTATCTACCTCAGTCCGGAACTGATTAAGAGATGCAATATACTGACAACTGAAAAAAAAGAAAATTATTGAAAACTATAACACAAAATCATTAATTTGCATTGTTTGAGTTTTCTGATCCCTTGAGGTAATTAAGATAATCAGGATCTTTTAAGCCATTCCTCCCCCAGGGGGAAGAATGCATGACTAATTAAATTTATGAATACCTGGAAATACAGAGGAAGATAAGGTAGGGATCTGTATACGGACTCTTTCACTGGAATAGAAACTCAGCAGATGCCATCTAAAAACCCGTGATCCAATTATTTAATCCCAGAGACACGTCAGAAATGCGTGAAGGATTTTCAGTGCGTTGGATTGGAGCACCCCATCCAATTTTATGTTCGAAAACCGGAGGTTGATGAGGAGAATGTTTACACAGCAAAGTACCGCGTAGCGTGCCGACTTTGTTGGGGAAATGTCGATAAAATATCTGCTCCAATTAATCTCTATTAGAACAAACAGGAAGATCGTATTATATTATGACAAAATTGTCGTTATTAAGGCACAATGTAAGTCAGAAGTTGATTATAGTGATAAAGCCTCTTTGTTTGTTCTGAACAATATCGTTACCTCAACATTCTACCCATTATAGATCATGCTCTATGCAATTATGTTTGAATTAAGTAGCGGAAATATCAATTATTATAATCTTGAGTGAAGCTTGAGTCTGATTTTGTTACGGAAAGTCGTTAATAATGATTATATCTGATAATCTCTTCGTGAGATTCAATAGTTGTTTCAACAAGACGATTTGGGTTGGATACTGATAGATTTACCCACGAATATAGTTTGGTGGAGACAATACCGTCAATGTCAAGTGGAAGTACTCACCGGTTCCTTTGCAATATAGCCAAGTTTCTCATACCTGCGAAAAGAAAAACAGTTAATGTTATCAATCATAATATCAGTCCCAAAATCCAAATAAAAATTATTAATAATTTATATGCAACATGATGAAAATTATATTTCCACCATAACAACTGAATTGAGTTCAGACACTATGAATTGTTCTTAGACATCTTCTTATTTTTCTCCATCGCTGTTTTGTTTACGCAAATGATGCTCGGCTGTATATAATACGAGTATATGATTCAAGTTGTGAACGAAAGAGTGTAAGAGAATTTTACCTATGTACATTGAATATACTTAATATTTGTAAGGAACGAGAAGGGATTATAGGTGTGCTATATTTTCCTAATTTACTGTATATATTCTGTTCCATTTTGCTCATTTTAAGACCTTATACACTGTTGCAAACTATTATGCAAGGAAAAATACAGGGTAAAAGAGGTGTAGGAAGAAGACGCATCTCCTGGTTGAACAACCTAAGGCAGTGATACAACAGTAGCTCTGTGGAGTTGTTCAGATCCGCAACTTCGAAGATAAAAATCGCCATGATGATAGCCAACCTTCTTAGAGGTACGTAAAGAAGAAGAATACCTTATGTGTGTAAAAAACAAGTTCAACCTTGCCCTGAAGAAATGGAAATATATCTACGTAACATTGGCATTAGTTGGATATAGTTTTTGACGGCCCACATTCCCAAATTAAATTGCAACATGTCTTTATAAGGAAATCATCAATCAAGATATAACAGTGAGGACTTCGACTGGTATTTCAAAACGTAAACCATATGATGTTCCAGTATAGAAGCGAGAGTTGAATTGCATGCTTGCCATGTTTGAAAGGCATAATGTCACATGATGTAACAGATCTAGTCTTTAGAGATCTACTGTAAACGTAGTTGGTAAAATACAAAAGTACTGATTCAGTTAATGATGTGAAATATATGATATGAGTTCGTATTGGTGATTAGGCAGTTCGTCAGAGTGTGACAAAAATACTAGAGATGCCATCGGGCACAAGAACTAGAATTTTCTACAAGAAACACCCTTTCAAATCCTTTGCAGAATTCTTTATACCTGATTTATACCTGAACTCGAGTATTGAACGATTAAAAAAATTAAATTTCTGTTTCCTTCAAAACTCATATCGTCAGCTCGATTGCCGGAAGAAACAATTTCGTCAGCGTCATCTATACGGTAGTAGACGGAAACAATTTACCGAAAATGCTATTTTAATTAATGTGAGCGCTCAATTTCTTGAATGGAGGGGCGTATGCGAATGATTGAATTTATTGCGGCGTCCAAAGTTAATGGGGATAGCTGAGTCCGCAGAATACTGTTATAATGTGATAACCGGGATTTTAGTTGAACCAACGGATTTCGTTGGAACATAATGCGGCTCCGGATGGACTCAATATTTTGTGCAGCCTGAAAACGTCCGGTCCTTGATTGGAATTTTGGAATGCATATTTGAGTGAGGGTGTCTGCCCGTTTTAAGTGGACGTTTGATGGACAAATTCGGTTACTGGTACTCCATGAATTTTTAAGGGTGGTTTTGGAAATTCAAATTCTTATGAAATATGCGAGAAAATAACTCGATACTGTATCTTTCACAATTTTGTGGAATATTCATTTTGAAATCACCTCCTTCATTCAAAGCCACTTTCATTTGATTCGTCGCTAAACGTTCACGCCAAGTAAACCTGAAAATAGGAGCTTTTGCGCGCTGGTTTTTAAGTCTTGTGGTTGGGAAATTAACACCATCTCTTTTAGTTCTTGCTACCAGCATTTCGATGTGAAAAAATTTGTTTTTAGAAAATCTGAGATTATTCAAATATTTTTCAATTCTCATTAAGTTTCAAATTGACAGAAGTAGACCAATTTTTAGTTATCTATGGTTTGAAGAATTTTTCAAGATACTTGTCCTCCAAACTTCCGACAACTCAATTGATGTACTTATAGAATGAAAAGCGACATTCTTAAATACTTCCATGATTGATAAAAAGTTTTTCCAACAAACATAATTTCAATCTATAGCGGTCAAAAATAGAACAATTTTTTTAGAAATGTCCAGCAGTTTTGTAATCTTCCTCGTAAAATATGGAATGTCGTATGCCAAAATCAATGAAGATTAACAAACTTAAATTTATCACCTTGCAATTTGTAACATTTATCGTTCTTAGGAGCTGATAAAGAAGTAATATCATTACATGAATAAATTTTAATATAATTTCGTGCCTTTACTCGACTAAGTTAAAACTTCTGAATGTGAAAGACATCAATGACCTCAATATATGCACTGGTTATATGGTGATTCAACGAATATCTCAGGAGTATTCAAATAGTTTTCGATTTTCAGAATATTTTTGAAATTTTTCAGTTCGACGATTCTTATAAATTTTTTTTTTTTCGAACATAACTTAGAGGTTACGTAGCTTCCAATCGATCAGATGGATATTCTGTAGTGAAGAACACCAAATTCCAGAAGCTCACAATTGCTGAATTATTGGAAGGATTTCGCCCAATAACGAAAGCTCCTCGAGAAAACATCGCATGCCACAAAAGAATGATTTTACACAAAATTAATTTCAGCAATTTTCTATATAAGCAATTCATTTCAAGACATCATAATTTAAAAATTAATAGATGAACGCTAGCAGCTCAACTGATACAATAACGCAGGAAGATAAGTAAAAAAAACTTAGAAAGTACTGACGTGAGGTCAGATTGCTTTGGCGCTCTTGCGAGTGAATATTCAAACCATAACAAATCTATAAGCACTCTGATCACGTAAACAATAGTCTTTTTCCGTACCATGGGACAATGTGATACAAATATGAACGCCTAATGAATGAACGAACCTATATCTCAAATTAAAAATAATTACTCATAATTTTCCCCAAATTTTGTTCGAAGCTATGATTCCCTTTTCCTAAAAACTTATGTCAGTGCTTTTCTGAATTTTGACAACGTATATTATTTCAGCCACCGAGATTGAATTCTATCTCTATGATTTCCCGTTATGAAAAATTTTGATTAATATAACGCCAACTGACACTGATTAATGAGCCCATCATTTGTCAATCGAATATCGATTTGTGATGGCCATCGTTCAAAGAAAATCATCGGGACGTATGTCATTTCTCTTGTTTCTTGAGTAAATTAAAAAAATGATCATATCTTTAGATGGAAAAGAGCTACGACAATGAAATTTGAGGATAAGTAAGATATCGAACACCTCAATATATTCACGAATTTTTATTGAAATCCGAAAAATATCTTATGAGATAGTGAGGATTAAAAATTTTTTTTTTGGGAATTTTTTAAACATTTTCTAGCGTGACGATTTCTGCGAAATTTTGCTAGCCGTTATGTTGTAGCCTCCCTCAACAATATTTCAAGTATCAATATGATCGGATGGATATTCTAGTAGTTATTGAGGAAACAAAATTTCAGATACTCATAACTACTGAACCATCCGACGGATTTGGTCCAATAACGAACTTGACCGAGATATTTGGACAATAAACCTATTCTGAAAATATGAAAACTCTAGCTTATTTCTTTTGGATGCTAGAGAGGATAAGGCCGGCCGGACAGACTCAACTTTCGCCACGGATTCTTCATCGGGGAATCGAACCCAATCGATTGAGACCATTTTCGACTCGATATTCCAAAATTACAGACATTCGGGCAAAATGATAGGCACTCTGTTCGGGTGAACAAGAGCGCCAAAAAGCTAATTTTCATTGAATATATGGCACTTTAAGAATTTTGTGAACATTCTTCATAATTCAATGTACATAAATTTGTCACTTCATATATACGTAGGTACTTATGATATTTTGTGGGTATACGGTGATCAAGGAAAATGAACTATATATTTTATCTTCAATAGTTTTTATCAACAAAACACATAATTCTTAATATCAGGATACCGGTATGACATGAGTGTTTTTTTGTGAAACTAAAACACTAATTATTAATGGGAAAGTAAAAAACATTTCATTCAAAGAATTGGCCATTGTTTTCCATGCGTTTCCCATCGATGAAAACAGATGGCAGCGAAGTCTGGTGAATACGGCGGGTGGGGTAGCAGCTCCCAGCCAAGTGTTTTGATTGTATCCTGAACCGGTTTTATTTTGTGTGCAGGTGTATTGTCATGGAGCAAAATTACCTTGCCGTGTCTTCTGGCCCATTTTGTTCGTTTATCGATCAATGCATGGTTCAAATTGATCAATTGTTGTCAGTAGGAATCAGTATTAACGGTTCCACCAGGTTTTACGAGATCATGGTATACCACACTTTTCTGGTTCCACCAAACACACAGCATTGTCTTCTTGCCTAATCGATCTGGTTTTGCAGTCAACGTTGATGGTTGTGCTGGATTAACCCTTGATTTTTTCCATTTAGGATTGTTAAAATCAATCCATTTTTCATCGCCAGTCACAATCCGATGCAAAACCGATTTTCTTTCGTGTCTTTCAAATAAAATTTCACAAGTGTTTTTTTCGGTTTTCCATCTGTCTTTCATGTGGCACCCATTTTCTACACTTTTGGATATTTTCCATAGCTTTCAAACGGTTAAAAATTGTATGTTGTACAACATTTAACATTTCTGCCATTTGCTTTTGATTCAAAGTGTCACCTCCATCCAATATCGTTTGGAATTCGGCGTCTTCAAAATGTTTTGGTGGTCTTCCAAGTCCTTCATTTCTCACATCAAAATCATTATTACCATCATCATATGCCGTGACAAGCATTCGATGCAACTCAGCAGCACTTTTCTTCAAATGAAAGCAAAAAATTAATGCTTTCCTCAAATCATCACTTTCTGGTACAAAATTCCACATTTTTAACATAATGAAAAAATATAATGTTGTCTGTTCAATGACTTGATGTATACTGAATATGATTTACACTTGTCATAGCAAACATGGTAATGATGAATTGACTGTGAATTTTTTTTCGTTTTCAATTCGATAGCATAACGTATTATATGAATTACATGCTTTTCACACAACATCAGTAAATTTCCGTATTTATTTTTGGAACTTCAAATGGATGTGGATAAACATTTACAAGTTTTCCAAACGAAAACAACAAGTTTATTTTCCTGTGATAGATTCCTGTTACCATAATATTGGTACCTTCGTAGGTTTGTTTATGAAAACTTGTTAGTTTCAATCCCTTCAAGATCTGAATTGAAGGTTAAAAAACTCGAAATCCCAATGTAGGATGCTTCTCTTTAAAAGAATAATCGTAGGCAACGCGTTAGCGCTAAGTTCATAATTCGATGTTACGTCTCTTACGATATTTTATAGATTTCCATCGATATTATAAAAATAGCTCAAAGTTACTGGCACGACAAGGGCCTTTGAAAAATAAAGGAAAACGAAAGAAAATTATTAATGAAATTCTGAAATAATATGAAAAAATGACTCGAAAGAAAATGCGAATGCTGGAGTATCGACTTCTGCCTACCTGGTTTCACAGTACGGCTGAATGAACTTGTCCAGGCACTCACGGGCGAGAATAGTCACTTTTTCACTAGAGTTCGAATTTGTAGATTTAACGAGAAAGTTATTTTATTTCCAAGAAAACATGTTTTGTACTTTATCGGATGAACGCCGCTTCAGTACTCTCTGTTCGACATAGGTCATATGCTCCAACATATGTTACGCGTTAATCGGAAAATGAGATGAACATATACAGAGTGTATTACCATTGAACCGAGCAAGCAACTTGGAAGAGAAATGAATGAAACTAACAAATTTAACTAATAATAAGTTGCAGTAACAGTTACATTCCAACATTTTTGATGCATCAACCTTCGGTTTTCAGAGCACTAGCTTATTCATCCAAAAAACTCTTTCATCACGATTTCAATCAATCAAACTTGAATAATCTCCATTCTGAAAGTCCCAAATATACCGAGAAAGCTTTTCATTTTCTTCAAATAAACTATTCTACCTCAAGTTCCCTGCGTAATTACTCCTGTTTAATTGAGCCTTCACGAGAAGGACACGTAATAATCTCGAACATCCTGAGGGAACAGTTCCTTCACAACAAAACGTATATGTGAATGATTCACATATAAACCTGAAATGATGTCATCCAAATTCAAGCTGCCGAGTTGATGAATCGTACCTTGGGGAAAAAAGAATTCTGACGTAAATTCTGTGTTTGACTACGACCTAAAACCTGAAAATGAGATTCATTGTGATGCAAATAACTGAGAAATATAGAAATCAAGTCGCAAGGCTGTCTGCCAAGTCTGCTATAAATTTTTCAGTTGGGTGTTTCTTGCTTGTTTACATGTGAAAGGGGATCATTATTTATTCGTTCTGTTGCTGAATTAGACTTGAGGAGGATCACGTAAGAGTTTTCACTATTTCTTCTGAAATATGATAACATTGAACCATAGGAAATTTGAAGACAAAGAATGCTATGTTTGGAATATATTCAATTCATACTGAAATTTGAATTATTCAACTTTATTTATCCCTATGAATTTTTTACTTCTATATTCCCTTGATATTTAGGGATCGATTAATTGAAATTTTTTTTTGATCGTTAAATCACAGCTATTTTATTTCCAAACGACGTTTCGGGCTGTGCCCTTTATTAAATTCGGACTGAAATATAAACATTAACATTATAATGATTACCATAACCACAACACCAATTTCACAGTTCGAGATAAATTATGTAGAAAATAAAATGAATAGAGATCCAGTACCTTTTCTTTGATATGTTAGGAATTGTCCCCGTCTATGTGCCATTTAATTGCACAATTCCAAACAATTTGTGAAATAATTACAAATTCTTAAATTCAAATTGGTGATCCAAAATCGTATTTTTAAAGGCTTAAATGGTGGTACCAGGATCAAAGAAACAGGAAAATAATACTATGTCAGTTCGCCGACGTTTCGGAAATATATTTTCCCATCTTCAGGGCTAGACTAAACAATTGTATCCTCCCATTATCCTCTATATAAATAATACAGTTTACAAATCTCAGGTATGTATTTTTCATGGAAGAAATTATCAGACCGCAGTGAGAAATAAACAAAATAGTAACCTTGAGACATACGTCGACACACGGAGGTGGAACCAATGAACCATTGATTCATTGGTTACTGAAGAAAATATCCCATTGTAAGTCTCAATGAAGCTTTAAAAAAATTCTTGAGCTCACACTGATGCAATTATGTATCGACAAAGCGAAAGACCTTAAATAAAGTCAAATTAAAATTGTGGAAATCTAAAATGAACGTTCTCAACATGTTTGTAAAGTAATAGTTACTTTACTTTGATTATGTATTCTTCAACAGAAACAAATCAAACCCAATTATAGTCCTATAAAACCAGTTCCAACAGGAAAAATCGAGAATGTCATAAATGCGGACATGATAAAGCTGTGTTCCCGGAAGATCAAATTTCACCCTTAGCTATTTGGCTTTGCCTGTGTACACCCCCAGGGTATTTGATCTTCGTTCTGTGACTGGAGATAACGTTCGCGATTCTAAACCCTGCTGCTATTTCCTCGGCAAGTTTGTTGTATATCAATATGATATCTTGGATCATTAAATTATTTAAGTTATACAAGATTTATCACGGCTAAGCTCATAATTTGAAAATAACATCAAACCGTTTTGATATAAGTGAGTTTACTTAAACCGAGAATGTTATACTTATTGTTTGATTCTCATTTTTCGTGGTAACATCAGAGAGATAATGAAATTAATATCTTTGGAGTAACTCACATGTTACTCAATTCATTAGTAAAATATACCTGGTGAGTCGAAGTCCACTGCGTTCAGTTCAACCACAGATTCACGAAGTGAAAAACACTTCATTTCTAAAATTATTTCGACAGATTGAATAACAAATCGTTCAGCCTTCAAATGTGTTCCAAAAAAATAACAACGAAGAACCTAAAGATGAGAAAGATGTGATTTTCATTTGAAAAAGAATTAATACAATTTATTATTGATCTAACAGCGTTCAATATGTCATTTGAACGAACTCAAATCAAATAATTATTTATAATAATTATCTTGAATGCGTTCTTTGACATCGGTTTATTGCAAGCATTATACTCATTTGAAAGAGGGAAAAACGCTATAAAAATTCTTGGAACACTACATTAAAGTGCAGTGCTTCTCAGTGAAAATGCATTACAAAAGTCAACTTAGAAATGCAATGAGAATACCTCTGGTAGATTGCATGGAAATTTACTGTGTACCATCATTCGAAAACCTTTGCGCAATGAAAAGGACAGAAGATTATCTGTATCATACTTCAATGAAAAACTGATTAATAGTCAAGAAATAATAGCAATTCAGGATCCATTTCAACGATGAAAAGCTCCTTCTGGAGTCCTCGTACTCAATGAAATTAGTGATTTAAAATGCTCTTTGTTCTGTTGAACAAAAGCGAAATGCTTGTTCTGAAGATGTAGGGAGGTGAATGAAATGACTTTTCTATACCCGTAGAGATTTTCAAAAAGTGTAGGAGAGCTCACTCAAGTAAATTTCTTTTCCTTTATGAAGATAGAAATGATGCTGTTATTTGATAACAGAAAATTGTAGCCTTCCATGAAGATTTGAACTCACGATATTATTCAATACAATACAATAAAAATTGTGGAGAAGCTGTGACGAGAGATCAGTAGCTTCTTCAAGCTTTTTTAAAATTCTTTCCCGGACTCTAGAACAGAATACTGAAACAAGTTATTACCTTACCTAAAAAACTCAAAAGGAAAGATATCTTTTTCGTTGAAAAATAACTGCCCTATTTGAATAAAAAAATTTCAAATATTTATCGAGACTCCGAACTATCTCAAATCTTTCAAGTTAAGATACGTATTATGCAAACATGGGGCCAATCTTTATCCCGAAACTTTTTGCGATAAAGCACAACTTATCTATAATTGTTTGCCTTTTATTGAAAATCTTTTGACTATCCATTATAGCATTTTAGAAGCTTCATATGAATATTTGTGTACCTGTACAAGTTGCCTTCAAATTGAGTTATACGTATCACTATCCACTCTTGAAAATGAGATTTAGGATCTTCTATAGGTAGGGGCGTGATTATTTCAAGAATCCTGCATTTTTCGAAAAACATCTCTGTCTTGACTTATTGGCTTCACAAGTTCCAATGTAGCATTTGAGTGACTTTTCACGTTATATATTTAAAATTGAGACCTTCAATTCAAATAAGAGGAACCTATCAAACATCAGGATCATAAAATACCCCATTAAAATCACTTAACCGTGAGCACTTGATTGGCCCACTCTGCCTGTCCTTCAAAAAATTCCGGGACTAGCTTCCAAGCCATAAATCCGTTCATCACATAATTGAACTGCCATATTGAGGCTGAAAGTGCGCCTTTTAAGCTTCAACGATGATAATATGGGGACATAATCTGCATGCGGATGTAGTTTCGAAATTCCTGGCTTCTTCACTACCTGAATGGCGTGTTAGGGTAATGGGGAAACTCAATTTAATGGAACAAATGATCCCTTTTGAGTTTCGACGGTGACATAGGTACATGTGTTACAAATTGAATTCTGGTGTTGTAGACGTGCAACAAGTTCTGCTGAATTGCTGGGCTTTAACATATTCTTCTTTGTTATAAGTTTTCATTGCCAAGAAATCAAGAGAATTTCGCGGAGGTGTTCAGTCAAATCAGTTTGATCATGAATTGAATGATGATAAACTGATGGGCTGAAGGATGTTCATTCCAACTTATAATGGGATTTCCAATGGGGACTCAGCAAATTTTAATTCGATTTGGGAACTCACCCTTTCATCAATCAATGAACATCATATTTTGAAAACATTCCTAGAAATTTTTTCCTACTTGATATTTCGTTATTCACGATTAATTTACAAAGTTGTGAGGTTTCTTTATATCCAAAAAAGTATTCAATCTCAGCATTGAATCATTTCACTTCAAGAAGCTGGGCTTCTTCAATATATGAAGACGTTTAATGATTAAAAATTTCACAGAAAAGCCTATTGCCAACCTAAATTTTACTGGTATCATTATCTTAGATTCTGAAATAAGAATGAAAAATATTTTTTTTCAAAGATGTATCAACTGTTACGAATAATAACAATTTTTTGCGCTCCATCATTTTAATCAATTTTGTAATTAACCAAAAATTATCGAATTATCTAAGGTAACCCTTTTTTCACACGGTATGTGTGTATTTTATCATCATTAATTCAAGGCTCAATATTCTAGCAAACTGCTGGTTATTGGAACAATCTATGAATTAATAGTCATTACTTTGAATGACTATTTCGGTTCAAGTAATAATATTATATTGATATATTGTTCTGGTGAAATACTTCAGAAAGCTTCAATTAATTTTTATGGAATGACAGGTTGAATGCACCTTTTATATCATAATGTGAAAATATTCTCAATTTTGGTTCGAATAATTTGTGTCATTCATATTATGAGGAACAGAATGAAATGCTACAATAAAAAAGTTCACAATGATAAAAATATAAAAACTCTTCGTATATGTTGGATTTAGCATTTTTGAACACTGCTTATGTCCCTGTGCGGCCCTGTGCAATGAAGTACGCCAAAAAAGATTTGTTTCAAAAGCACATAAACTCAATTGATCCTCATTATATTCATAATATATGTTGTCATAAATGATTCAGTCCCCATAAGGTGGATGATTTAATTTTCAAACAGATTTTGCTCTGTTGAACGTTCATAGCATAAATATTCGAGTCAGTTGAATCTACATTTAGGCAGGATTGTTTGCTATCGAACGAAAATATAGACGGAGAAGGCAAGTGGAATAAGTGGTTGCAAACAATTCGACTTCAAGAGTTATTCTGCAAAAGCCGTCTCGATTCTCACAATGTCTGGGAAGATCGTAAATTATAAAGACAATTCAAGTTGCAGCGAATTTCAATTTAACACTTACCTTGTAACTTCCATTAGCTTCGCTCTGAAGGTAATTTATAGATGTGGTTTCAGGGAAGTAAGCGACATTTTCTTGAGTTCTGTTATTTGGTTCTCTTGTAATGGGTTACTTCATCAAGAATGAGGAGGCAACTGGATGCCATTTGAGAATTTAGGGAGGAAATAGCTCCTTTTGTGGACCATATCAATTTCAATGAGAATAACGCTTGGTCTCAGCAGTTTTATAACAGAGTTCAGGAAAAATACTCGTATGGTGCTTGGAGGATGTTTTTTCACGAATCCTTTTGAATTATGAAAACCGAGAAGCTTCATGGTTTAAACGGAAAAAGATGTAACAATATTTTGAACTTTTAAATTCGAAAAGGTCTCAAATTTTGACGGAGTTTACGATTCGGTCTGAAATATGTGTGACATTGAACCCTATCTTTTCAGATGTGGATATCCAATTTTCATATCCTATTCATAACCTCATCAAATATAGATATCATAATCAATATAGTCGTTTCTCTATGTGAATTCAGTTAGAGTTGAAGGGTTCGATACAGAAAAGCAACTGATATAATCGATAATCCAAATTTTTCAACCATTAGTCTTCTTCCCGCATTCCCCATCAAATCCAGGACTATCCCAGATTTGATTTAATTCCCAGAAGCATCATGATGCCAGTAAAACCTCCTTATATCGCATGATCCCATGTGGGGGAGTTAAATGAAATATTCGACATTTTCGGAATCTTGAGGCGGATATAAAATTCCCTGCTCTATAACTATCGATACTTATCCTTCTTTTTGTTAGTAGCCAGCCAGAATAAAAATGAAAAAGGCATTACGTCCGCACGCCCATGTTTCCTTTATAGTAGGGGCATTTTTATGGAAGCCTTTCGGAATTTGGAACGACCGGAGTTAGCACGTTTGAAGGAATGGGATATGGGGATACGACTTTAATTCTATATTCACGTATATTTTATCGCGTATACTACCACTCTTTACCGGGAAATTGAATATGACATTCCCGATTTCTTTCAATTGTGAGAGAACCTTGAGATGACGTACCTAATATCTCACTTCTATGCTCCATACTCAATTTGGAATTCTCGCATTATAACTTTATTTCATCTCTCACATTCTTCTAGTAATGAACCGCAGATATTAAGTGCCTATACAGTGACTTATTATGCAGGGTGTCTACTATAATAGGTACCAAACTTCAGTAGATGAGAGTACAAGTCATTTGTAACAAAAAATGTTCTATAACACTTTTTCGAAAAGTTGATAGTTATCGAGTTATTCAACACTTTTTGTTTTTTCGGAATTTTTTGCTTTCCCCTTTGAAAACAAGAATATCTCTGTTATTCTTACAGCTACATAGAATCTGATCATATCATCAGAAAGGACAATAAATATGTTATAAAATAGATATAAAAATTGAACATAGTGCAAGTTAGTGGTGTTTTCTTGTGAGCTGTACCATTGAAAAATGTTGAATAAGTAGTAGTTTTTTTTCTCGGAAAAACTAGTACATGTAATAGACTTTTAAACGGTATATCAACTTTTCACTTAACTTTTCGTTTCTCCAACAATATCACTGATTTATGTTAAAACATAAAATTCAGAAACGCAAATTTTATAACGATTCATTTCAAAGCATACTCCCGCACTGCTGCCCGCGAGTTTCCGTTAGCGAACCCGTAAATAAACAACATATCCCGATATCCAATATTTGAGAATACAGGCATATTCTTTTTGTTTGTAGATGCGTATAAGTCGAATTAATTCGTTAAAGTAAATGATCTTTTTCTAAAGTTTACTTAATGACAAATTTTGTCAAATTTAAGTTGATTTACATATCCTCGAACCCATGCAAATGTCAAGTTTGCTTAGCTCGAGATTAAGTTCCGCCATATTGTTCATTTTCATTCGTGGTATTCATTTCCGAAACGCACCAACACACCCTCCAACCCGTCTCCTCCTCATTCCTTTGTTTACAAATTTGCTATTTTTATGTTACTATTAACATTGAGTATAAATCTTCTCTACCACTAGATTTATACTCAATGCTATTAATAATATTTATAACTGTTCTGAACCAACAATGTTTTGAAATGAATTATCATAAAATTTCTGTTTCCGATTTTTATGTTTTTCTGACTTGAAACCGTAATATTGTTGGAAAAACAAAAAGTAAAGTGAAAAGTTGATATACCGTTTGAAAGTCTATTACATGTACTAGTTTTTCCTAGAAAAAAAACAACTACTTATTCACCAATTTTCAATGGTACAGCTAACAAGAAAATACCACTCTTTTCAATTTTTATATTTACCCGTTTACAACACCCGGTATAAAACATTTTTTTAACATTAAAAACTACCTATTTTATAGCGCCTTTACTGCCTCTTGCGATGATATGGTCAGATTTGATGTAGCAGTAAGAATAACAGAGATATTCTAGTTTTTAAAGGAAAAGCCAAAAATTCCGAAAAACCAAGAAGTGTTAAATAACTCGATAACCATCAACTTTTCGAAAAAGTGTTATAGAACATTTTTTGTTGAAAATGACTTGTACTATCACCTACTGAAGTTTGGCACCTATTATAGTAGACACCCTGTATACGCTATTTAGTCTAACCTCCTACACCTGAATCTAGATGTTAACGTGATCATATATAATTTCAACAAAAAAATATGTTGGAATGAAATGTTATATATTACAATAAACTATTCAATTGGAAACCAGTATGACAGATTGACTAAAAAGCAATCATAAAACATTGAAACTGTCTTCTACATAAATCCATTCTAGCTCTTTCAAATCCATATCTCACTGATTTACCTAAGACAGTATCCCAGAAATTTTTATTTACTGATGATATAGCTATTACCACTATCCGGATTTCTATACTTTGAAGAATATCAACTACCTACTATCTACTATCAACTATCAACTACCTACTATCAACTGATTGGGAGATCTTGCAGAATTATTTTGTCGAGTACCTGAAATAAAGGAACTGCCTGTGACTTTTGATGACTCTCCTTTGAAACATAATTTCAATCCTAAGTACATAGAAGTCACACTAGATTCATCTTAATTTCAATACACCTTTTCAATATCTGCGCCTGAAATCGAAAACTGGATGAAATATTCTTTAGAAATTAGCTGTATAATATAGTGGTGCTGATGTTTTCACTCTACGATCAGCAACCCTAGCCTTTGTCTTTTTTGTAACTGAATATAGTTGCAATGTTTGGTTTCATAGTATACATACATGAAATAACGTCACAACCCATTAAATTAAACATTGGAATCATAAAATGTCACCATAATCCTTATGTTAAAGTGTTTACCCATATATAAATTTCAGGATGGTTTTAGGGCTGTTCTTGCTGTTTCCGATTCGTTCTTAAAACGAGTTATAAGTTTCAAATGAAGGTATATTATTTTTGTTGTGCTGCCATTTTGTTAAACACAAAAATGAATAAGAATAACATTGGCCGGAATTTTGCACAAGGATTTGCATTTGTTTCCAGTTAACAATTTACGCCTCTGTTCATATATGAATAGGATGTAACAACTCGCACATATCAATTCCAATTGTCATGAAGAAATGATAATGTATATATAAGGCACATTTCCTTTTAAAAAAATATATGAATCAAATAAATAAACAGAAAAGTCATTCATCAGTCGGCTTTGCATCCATTATAAGTGACAGTCTAGTGTGCAATTTGGTCAGGAGGGGTTATTGGAGCTCAAAAGGGCATTTAAGAGGCTGACAAAGGCAGAAAATTCACTGATATTGTATTCCATACATAATTGCTCACATTCACTGAAAACTTTTTAAATATAAGATCAATTTCCTTTATTCAACAAAAAATTCCGGATGCCTTGTATATAAAAGTGAATTGCTGATCGTTAGTCTTGCTCAAATTTGGTCTTGACATATTTTTGGAAGACTAGAATAGTGTAATATAGTTAAGTAGAGATAAAATATGAAAAAATCTAAGGAAATTTAAGGAAATATGAAATCATGGCTATGATTATTATCAACGTTACAAAATGGCGATCACGCTGGGTTTGATTGATCGTGAAATCTAAATTCGTAATTATTGTTGAGCGGATATTGTAGCCCTAAAGTTGACTTTAACTGGATTAACTGAAACTTTCTGAGATGGCGGACGACTGCAACAACCTTTTCTGAAGGGATATGGTGATTTACATTTGAAATCATGATTCAAAAGTTCTAATGATTTCCCTTTTTGGCGCTCTTGTTCACCTGAACAGAGTGCTTATCAATTGCCCAAATGTCTGTGACTTTCGAATTTTTGGGCAAAAGTGGTATCAATCGTTTTGTTTGGACCTACTGATGAATAATCCGTGGTCAAAATCGATTCTGTCCGTCCGTCCGTCCGTCCGTCCGTTCCGTGAACACGATAACTCTCGAACGGATGAAGTTAGAGAGTTGAAACTTTCAGAATAGGTTTGAGGTATAAATATCTCGGCTAAGTTCGTTATTCGGTCAAATCGGCCGAATAGGTTCGAGTAAAAAAAAATTTTTTTTTCAAATGACACTGTTCAAATAAAAATTTTTCTATGGTGCAGTTTTATCAGACGTATACAAAAACACCACTTTCGACTTCGACAAGCTAATAGTTCTGGAGATATGATTTTTCAAAATTTTTTCATTTACTCAAGAGAAAAATAGAAATGTTGAATGATTATTTGGGCTATTACCATCATCTATTGTGGATGTAATGTTTTCCGACGTTTCGATAGACATCTTCTATCTTTATCAAGGAGGAAAATAAAAATACACAAAGCAAATATTCCTCTAAGACCAATTGTGAGTTCAAGAAATTCAGCATGCCACCAATTGGCTAAATTTCTGCTGAAAATTATATCGCCATTAAAAAGTAATTCAACATCGATGATAAGAAACACGAAACATTTCATAGAAATAATGAAACATCAAGAAATCATGGAAGAAGACGTTATGGTCAGCTTCGACATCACCAGTTTGTTCACTAATATTCCGACAGATAAAACACTTATCATAGTTAGGAAAAAGCTTGAAGAAGATCAAACCCTTAGTGAAAGAACTACACTAAGCGTCAATGCAATTATGGAAATGCTTTCTCTTTGTATTGAAACAACATATTTCCAATTCGAAGACATCTTTTATCAACAAGAATTCGGAATGGCCATGGGTTCACCACTATCACCAATTTTAGCAGATTTATATATGGAAATTTTCGAACAGAAGGCATTAGAAAATATATACTTAAACCCAAACTGTGGAAAAGATATGTAGATGATACTTTCATTATTTGGCAACATGGAAGAGACACTATAGATGGTTTCCTTCAATATCTAAACAATCAAGAGGAATCAATTAAATTCACAATTGAAATCGAGAAGGACAGACAACTTCCATTCTTAGATGTACTCGTACATAAACAAAATGGAATCCCAAGAACCACTGTGTATAAAAAGCCAACGAACACAGGACAATATCTACATTTTGAGTCAAACCACCAACTAAACACTAAATTGGGAGTAGCAAAATGTTTATTTGATAGAGCAATAAATATTTGTTGCACTGAAGAAGACCAAAATGAAGAAATAAATAACATCTCGAAAACTCTTAGAAGCAATGGCTACCCCAAAAAGATATTAGAAAAAGCTAAACGAACAAGAGAAAGTCAACCTGAACCAACAGATATAAATCAGGCCATTAAAACCGTAATTCCTTATGTAAAAGGTTTGTCGGAGAAAATGAGAAGAATTGGAAATAGATACAACATAACGACTGCATTCAAAACTCAAGACACTATCAGAGCTAAACTTACAAAAGTTAAGCCTAATAATGAGACACAAAGGACAAAGAACTGCATATATGAATTACCTTGCGAGTGCGGAAGGTTTGTTTATTCATTAGGCTTTCATATTTGCATCACATTGTCCCATAGTACGGAAAAGGACTATTGTTCACCCGATCAGAGAGCTTATAGATTTGTTAAGGTTTGAATATTTACTCGCTAGTAGCTCAACAAGAGCGCCAAAGCAATCTGACCTCACGTCAGTGCTTTCTAAATGTTTTCAGTTTATTCTCTGCAGTTCTGTGATCCTATCGAACATGAAAAAAATCTGTTTCCCAAGGTTACATGTTACGACTCTAAAATTTCAAAATTTTCTGGGGGTCAAGAAACTCGATATTCACACAATATTTTATCGACATCAGACAACTCATGGTATTCCTAA
Organism: Micraspis discolor; assembly: GCA_030674115.1. Taxonomy (NCBI): domain Eukaryota; kingdom Metazoa; phylum Arthropoda; class Insecta; order Coleoptera; family Coccinellidae; genus Micraspis; species Micraspis discolor. The sequence continues at coordinate 4,608,216 of JARTUT010000873.1, forward strand.
TTCAGGGGCAAAAATTAATCTGACAGTATAACGCTACCAAGGCACGGAAATGAAAACATACCCGGCGTTCAGGAGCTTGAAATCCGTATTAAGTCAGGACTAGACGTATTATCTGTTTCGGTGTTATTTACGAGGGTTTAAGTTAAATTACATTATCGGACTCTCCCCGAAGAAGCGAGGAAGACAGATAATGGAAAAATGTAGAAGGGGTTGTTGAGATTTTTTTTTCCGAGAGGAAACACGAAACTACAATCTTGTCGGTTTGAGAATGACCAGGAATTGGGATAGTTAGAATTTTGTAAGATAATTTGATTACCAAGTATCATATATGTTATTTGTTATTTTCGAAAGACATCTTTTAACGTTTATTTAAGGCGATCCCCTAAACTTCTCAGAATTTAGTAAGATTGAGAAAGATATTATACAGCGGTGTATGAAAATCGTAGTTTTGGATAAATGTTTCAACTGACAACCAAGTTTTTGGCTCAAATGTACCAACGTATATATTTTGAGTTTACCATTGTCTCCTATTTTACCTGATTCATTTAAGGAGAATTTCGAACAAAATGCTCTCGACCAATGTATACTACAATCCAAATTATGCGAGAGATATAAAGATCATACTTTCATCATTTGTCAACACAGAATGAACACTATAGATGGATTCCTTCAGCATCTTAACAATCAAGAAGAATCTATTATATTCACAATGAAAATCGAGAAAGATAAACAACTTCTATTTTAAGATGTAATTCTTTACAAACAGAACAGAATCCCAAGAACCAGTGTGTACAAAAACACCAACAAACACAGGTCAATATCTACATTTTATTTTCAACTATCAACTGAATACTGAATTGGGCGTGGCAAAATGTTTATATATGAGAGAGCAACAAAATATGCTGTGGATGAAAATCACCTGATAAAATGTAACGATACATCTATCAGTTCCATGGAAAATAAGAAGGAAAATCTAAAAGGCAGCATTCATGATTATCCCTCTCAATCCCCTAAGTGCAGAAGTTGTCTCTAAACTACAGATAAGTACCAATTTTATCTAGTTATCGTAGTTTTGTCACTCATTAGTGGAAATCAAAAAAATTTCTGATCTTGTCAGCTTTTGTGAAAGCTAATTTTTGCCTTGAAAACGACAGAAGATGCTTGTTGAAACGTAAAAATAACTAAAATATAGGAGGAGATGTCATGATCCATCTGCCATGTTCAGTTCAAAAAATCCCAAATCGTTGTGGCATTATTTTCTATCTAATAATTCAGTGGCGTACGAAAAATTTTCGACAAAACTCGACTTCTTTCGCTTTTAATCCATCGATTAGGATAAAAAATCCCGTTTCAAATGCAACAGTCGGATCAGAAGTCCTCGACGAAATATATTCTCGAATACGTCGTGATGAATAGGTTCTATTATATTCAGAGAACATTTTGAAATGTTTTACTGTTTGAGAAAGTTTCTTTTCGCAATTTCGTCCGCATTCAACGGGAGTTATATAAGAATATATCCAATTTAATGCTCCATATAAAGTTTGTCTTAGTGCCAATAAATTTGGGCCCATCGCAATCTTGACATGAATAAAAGATCCTCCTCATCGTTACTCGAACTGGCCCCGAATGTCCTGTCCTGATTAATCGACTCAGTGGAGATAAAATGAACAGAGAATTAATTTTCAGTACTAACAATAGTTTTGTCGAGCCTGCATGTGGCGAATAACTTGTTATAACTTCAAATTATATACAATTATTCTATAATAGATGGAATAATCAATGCAAGGTCAAGTGCTGACAGGTAATGAATCTAAAAATATTCTCTCATCCCTTCCTGAACACACTTCGCTGTCATTGTACCTCCAAATTATCAAACATTTATTTGGTTTCGTATGCTCACTTCTGTTCGATACGAGTTTTAGCAGTCGGAAAGGAAAGCAATCAGTAAAATTCAATATATTTCATTGGATATTAGCAGCAATATACCATGGAAACGGAAGACCTTTTTTTAGATCTATCTGGACCAAGTTATTTATGAACAGTATTATATCATAGGTTTCATGTTTCAATTGACCTGAAAAAATTGTATCTCATATCCGAACCTTTAACCCTCTGCAGGTAAGTTTATTTGGCTCGAATACTTCACCGAACATAGAGTTTCATAACTCAAGCTCAATTCACCGAATGTTCCGATTCTGTGATGAATTTCATTCCAGAAGTTTCGAGGTACCAGAATCGGAAGAGTCATTTCGGCTGAGGATAAATTACGGATATAGCAATCTGATTGAAAAACTTTTTCTAGACTACGTAGGAAATTCATTCATCACTATTTCAGACATGTAATATCGATGGCTTTCTGAACTCTCATAAACCTCGACGGTATTATTTGATTGACTCAATCTGAAGGAGGAAATTAAACCGACAAACCGTCTGCAGTTCTCCCAATTTCGGATCAGGGACAAAGAAAAGTTCGAAGGAATGAAGGCACAGCTTCCATCCATAATCGATCTGTCGGTTGTCTTCGTATATTGCGATCCAATTTGCTTGTCTTCCTCTTTTCTTGTCAATAATTAGGCTGGGAAAGACATCCTGGTAGGAACGGAAAACTCCCAAGAAGTTTGATGGATAATTTGGAGAGAATGGGGCGGCAGGGATCATTGGATTAGTCTGTAGAAAGCCACTTGTGAGGGTAATATTTACTGATATTCTCAATTTATAAGTGATTGAGAAGATGTCGAACATTCTTCTTTGTTCGTCTAAGAAATGAATTTTACTCGATGCAATGGCTTTGTTTAAAAGCGCTGAGATTAAATACTAGGAAAATATAAAGGCGATGGCTCTTTGATGAGAATATTAAATTCGATAGAAGAAATGGGTCATAGGAACAAAGAGAAGGGAATTTCGTTGGATGGTAGAATGCATAAGCACAACTTAATGATTTATATAAATGAACTTTATTTGCAGAATATATACACAGTTTCAACCTCGTATTTTCACAAATTGAGCCAATTTTTGATATGATTCCGCAAAATGTATGTAGGTAACTCGAAAACGATATCATGAACAGCAATTTTCAAATAACGACTCACTATTTTTTCAAGATAACGAAATGCAATTCGAGTTTGTTAGAAATATCACATGTTATTGAAATCATATGCGTTTCACAAGAATTTTTTACCTTTTATAATCGTTTTGTCCCCTCAAGGTTTTTTTTTTTGTGGTCAGCCAAATCTCCACCTTGTAGATCTCTTTTCTCCATCACATATTTTAAGACTCATCTAATTTCTAGGAGGTTTTCCTTGCCTTTCTTCTACATGTGGTATCCATTGTTATACTTTTTTCGGCTTCTGCCTTCAAATATCCTTTTAAGATGACAGTACCAGGCTAATAAAGATTGATTCATTTAGATGTACTCCTTGTGGTGGGGATTTAGATGCATATCGCGCATACGTCGTGTAAACTGAAGTGATATTCATGTTCAGTAGTGTCTGACATTTCATATTGAAACGACTTAGCCCGGCACAGCGTCTACAAATTGTTCAGCATCATTACGAAAATGGGCGCTCTCCTATTAATATGTATCGGGAACTTAAAGCTACTTACGGTGCACATAATCGGCCTACCGAACGCATAATTTGCTCTACCATCACTAAGTTTGAGACTCAATATTCGCTGTTGGATAATATTCGTCCTCTACCATCACTAAGTTTGAGACCACATCCAGCTCGTAGTGAAGAGAATATAGCGGTGGTGGGGTAGAGTGTACATGATGACCCTGAAGTGTCGATTCGTCGCCGTTCTCAACAGCTTAGTCTTTCGTATTCAACGACTTAGCGGATTTTACGTAAGAATCTTTCTTTGAAAGCTTACAAAATTCAATAAGTTCATGAACTGAAGCCGACCTTCCTACCGAATCGTTTATGTCCGTTATCGCATCATGATAAGACTATTCGTTGCCCGAAATCGATGCCCGTGGTCTCGACGAAATGTGGTTTCAACAAGGTGGTGCCACTTGCCATACAGCCCGTGAAACCATGGCTCTACGGCGAGACCATTTCGGAGACCAAATCATTTCACGCTTCGGACCAGTGAATTCGTCGGTCAGATCATGTGACATCACACCTCTTGATTCTTTCCTTTGGGGCTATGTGAAGTCCAAAGTCTACATGGACAAACCTGCTACTATTGAGGTATTGGAGGCTAATATAACTCAAGTCATTGGAGATATCACCCGAAATACACACACGCGTCATCGAAAATTGAAACTATCGAATGGATCTTGTTAACCGATCTTGTTAGTCGAGGTCAGCATTTGAAATAATTTATCTTTAAAAATTATTGTAAAGAATGGTTCTTTTATTTATTAATAAAGACTATAAAATAAAAATGTTTTTATTAGTTTTTTTATTAAAAAAAGTACCTCTGAATCACCCTCCATTTGCTGCCAATTGGGTCGATTATATCGGATTCAAGGCTCGTAATACCTAATGCGTTGTATTTTAGAAAAGCCATTTTTAGAGCCATGAATTTATCTGTATCTCCCCTATTCATATACGATGTTTCTGCTCCGAAAAGCTCATACTCATCACTCTGGATTTATATGTCAAGTTTTTATTTTTCTTTTATATTTCATAGTAATGAGTTGAGAGATATTATTGCACTTCTCCCTTGGAATATTTTATTCAAGATGAATAGTACATTGTTTACCGAGTAGGAAAAGCTTAACATTCCTGGACGACTGTGAAGACTCCTCCAGAGCTGGTTGAGGCAGTGAATACTGCTTCATTAGAATTATTGCCAAAGAAATCAAGAGAAAAGTACGAAAATGCATACAGACGTTTTATGGATTATCGCATGAGTAAAAATACGAGTTCTTTCTCAGAAAATGTTGTAATGGCATACTTCCTAGACCTTTGTTTAAAGATGAAATCTTCAACATTATGGGCCAATTATTCAATGCTGAAGTCAACCCTTGCACTTAAACACAATGTAGATATATCTACATACTCAAAACTTCGTTCTTTATTGAAACGGCAAGCTCAAGGTTATACGGCAAAGAAATCTAAGATTTTAACGAAGGAAGAAATTGAAAAATTTATCCAGGAAGCTCCAGATAAAGAAAATTTAATGATTAAGGTAATTTACAAGTTTTTAATTTCTATTTAGATTATAGCTTTATTTATTTTTAGGTGGCTGTAATATCTGGTATTTCTGGGGCCTGTAGAATGGATGAGTTAGTCCGAACGACTGTACACGATATAGAAGACTTAGAATCTAAGCTTTTAATCAGCATACCTGATTCGAAAACCAACAAACCAAGATCATTCGTAATTAATCAGATCTACTTGAATGTTTATCGAAAGTATGTTTCGTTAAGACCAGAAAATATGAACAGTGACCGATTTTTCTTTAAATATCAAAGCGGAAAGGGTTGTAGACAAGTGGTAGGAATTCATCAATTTAGAAAAATGCCCAAAATAGTTGCTACTTATTTGAACTTGGTAAATCCGACAGAATATACTGGTCACTGCTTTCGTCGGTCTTCTGCAACAATATTGGTTGACTCTGGTGCCGACATAACTAGTTTAAAGAGGCATGGCGGATGGAAGTCATCAAACGTTACTGAAGGATATATCGAAGAATCGCTTAACAATAAGGTTGAGGTGGCAAATAAAATTTTCACAGTACAAAATATTCAACAAAATGACCCTTCCACCCTGCATGTTGCCCAAAATGTTTCTCATAACTAGTTCTAAGAGTGTTCCTCCAATGTTCAATAATTTTACTAACTGTCAAATTACTGTAAATATAACAAATTGATCTTAAAAATGTATTCAGCAATGACTTGATGTTTTCAAAATATAAATTAATTCCTTATAAACAATGTGTTTTCTATCATTTATGTAGAACACTAACATCTGTACGGAAATATCATTTCCTTACAGTAAGGAAATGACATTTCCTTACAGTAAGGAAGTCCTGACTTTTTCTTCAAGAAATTTTGACAGGAATGTCAAAATTTCCTGGCGATTTGCGGAAAACTCGTTTTTTGCATTAACACCAATCAGTACTTTTGTCTTGGAAATGATTTCCACTGAGTGATATTTTTGAGTGCTTCTTCAAGTTTTGGAAAGTAGAGAGTGTATAGTTGGTCGAATGACCGAACATACTAAAGTTTTACCATTCCTTCATCAAGAATTGGAATCCAATGGATTGATATAAATTTGGGAGAAATATCCGAAAATTCCACACATCTGTAAGAAACTTTACAACGCTGTTTAATTAATTTTTTGTACCAGAACCAAATGTATGTTATTTTCGAATGGTCTCAATAGATTGGATTCAACTTCCTGAAGAAGAATGCGTTGGTAATTTCTAGTGTGTCCTGCCAGCCGGTTCATAACCAGGGTGCAAAAGATCATGATCTTACGCCAGTTCTCTTCTACAATTTTTCTAGTTCGTTTCTCATACTTCCATCTACTAACGTGATTTTGTTAAAGTGTTGTTTTGTGGATCTTCCATAAAGCCACGAATACAGCCAAATGACAAAGTTCCCTGTTCGTCGATCCAGATACCACAAAATCATTTGGGTGAACCGAATATATCACTGGAATTCTCCGATATCAGTTCTCTTATTTATCAAATCAGTTCAATTTCAAACTGAAAATGAATCTTTAATCAATATTCAAACCCTAGTTACGCCGTCATCATTTTTCTCTAATGAGATCCGCTAATGAAGCGAATCGACCGAATAAAATTTTTCTGCCGATGAGTCTGTTTTCTCACGTAAAATTCGGTAAAACAATGGACGGCTCCCGATTTCATCACTGTCGTCTTGAAAAAATGATGGTTTTCATTTCTTTCGAATAAATTATGCCCTTCGTTCAATTCTTCGAAGCCTAATGAATGGATGAATTGATGGACTGGTTTTTTGTTCCCTTCATTAATTTTTCTTGCCCTTGGGCGGTGAAATGAAAGCAGTCTCATCAAAGCATTTCAAGTTGGATGGATGAGAATTCTGTGGAAACCATGAATCATCTTTATCTATTTTTCAGAAGTAATGAGACTTTCTGTGAACCTAAGATATTTCAATAAGAAAAACAGAAAAATTGTTTCAAAAACACTAAGAACGTGTAATTTTCGGGATATTGATAAAATTTCAGAATGTATTAATTGCAGAGTTACACAAATCTAAAAAAAATAAGAATCGTTCATGGATTTCCTAGAATTTAATTCACACTTAGTGTAGCAAACCTAGGAAGTAACAGATAAAGTATAACTGCTCCACTAACCCTAGATCTAAGGCCCTTTTTTTCAGTGACTCATTGACCACCCATTGAGGAATTATACTACAGGGTGTCTCGTAACTCAACCTCAAGTGGTTACTGGGTAATATGCTAGGTTTTACCAGTTCTAGCAACAAAAAATTTTATGTCACTTGGTAATAGGTATATTTTTGAAAATGTTGAAAATTGACACCCTACACTACATCCTTAGATTTTGTAGTCATAAATTTTCCAATTTTGCAGTGATTTTTTCTGAGTGTAATCCTAAATAACCATGCTATTGATTACAGTCACAAATCCACTGTTAGGTTCAATTGTTTTAGTAAAAAAATATAAGTTTTGTTTAGACATGGTTGAAATATATGTTTTCAGCTATTTCTGACCCTACATCTTAAAAAAAATGTACCGTACTGGGTAGTACGGCAAAGTAACTTCAAAAAATGGCCCATATAATCAACATTATGAAATGGTATAATACTTGCAAGCTACCTCTCATGAAAAATATTATTAATATTATCAACTGATTATCGAACAATTAAAATTTGAAAGTAACATATAATGGTTGTATTGTTGTAAGATGTAATCATAATGAAACACGAGAAAATTTTGTAGTACATTTATTTTTCTTTAAAATTTTAATAAATGCTCAAACTGTTTGCCTTCGGCACGAATACATGCTCTGCGTCGCCTCAGAAAAGATCTTCTCACCAAACGTGCAAATCTTCTAGTATTTATTTCTCTGCTGTTTCTACAATTCTGCGATGTAGTTGGGCGAGATTTTCTATTGGTTTTAAATAAACTTCGTCAGCCCCAGTAAAAAAAAATCAAGTGGGTTTAGGTCCGGAGAACGGCTGCGGCAGAGGCATTATAACGGCATTCACCGTAGATAAGATGCTTGTCGCATATTCTTCCGCTGTGAACACATACGGCATATTCTAACACAGTTTGCACAAAAATAATGAAATCTAAAGAAACAAAGCTGATGTCAACACACACAATTGCAATATCAAGTTCAGGGTAACAAAAGTAAAGTCGTTAGTATGAAAGTCAAACGATTTCGAAAAGATGCGTAGCAAACGAATGAACGCACACTGAATGATAATAATTAAACATCTATCAAAGGCGTCACTATCTGTCTCGTAAAAGTTTTTGTTTGTTTTTGGGTCCTTTTGCAAATAAATAAGTAATTTTATTTTTATGGGAGGATAAGTAGCAAGTATTATACCATTTTGGGATCTTGATTAAATGGGCCATTTTTTAAAGTAACTTGCCGTGGGTAGTACGATAGTTTTTTTTTTAAAGATGTTTTGTCAAGGTCAGCTGAAAACATATTTTGTAACCATATCTCAACGTAACTTATATTTTTTTTTCTAAAACAATTGTACCTAACAATGGATTTGTGACTGTAATCAATGGCATGGTTATTTAGAATTACGTTTAAAACAAAATCACTATAAAATGGGAAAATTTGTGACTACAAAACCTAAGGATGTAGTGTAGGGTGTCAATCTTCAAAATTTTCAAAAATATACCTACTTGTTACCACTTAACCAAGTGACATATAATTCATTTTAATTTGTGCTAGAACTGGTTAACATAACATATGGTCCAGTAACCGCTTGACGTTAAGTTACGGGACACCCTGTATATCGGCGATCCTCATAATGCCAACAATATAACTCGAAAAGGGCTGAACAATTTGAAAAAAGAAGTGTTATTTATACGCGAGAACTAAAAACTGTGTACAATTAGTCTCACTTAACAAGGATTGATATCCACTTTAATAAAGGAGAAATCTCTTTGACAGCTTTCAATAATAATTTATATTTTTTGAACAAATAAAATACAGATAATAATTTCTTTCTTAATAAAAAAAACACCTTAATTAAAACCAACATATTTGAAAAAACAAAACTTTTTCTGTATGTCCTAAAGAGTGGTTACAGTAATAATTTCAAATTTGACATTTGCATCGAAAAACTTATCCATCTTGGCTTCACTGACGACATAGAAATAACTAAACAGCCCTGAATGAAGGCGAATATAAGTATTTCCACTTAAAAAATCAGGAATACAACTAATTGCAAACATTCATACCCTTTAATGATTGCTGTCTGAGTTTGATAATGCTCTGTAATAATATGCTATAGGTAAATCATTCCCAAATTTTTCTTTCGAGAGTACTGGTCACATAGCTTCGTTAGATACGTCAGCTGCTAAGATAAATGGTTTACTAAAGTCTGGGTTAATGAATATTGAAAACGAAAAAATTTTCTTTTTATGTTCTTAGAAGCTTTTTATTATGATTCATACCAGTACCAGTCAAACTTTTGAGGATTCCCGAATAATGTTATGGATGGTTTGAAATAGGAGAAATGTATAAAATGAATTTTCGATAATTCCTGCAAATCCAATGAAACATTTGATCATTTTCACATTAATCAATTCTTTAGATTTTTTGGTTCTTGTTTTATTTCGTTTGTTATGGTATGTGCAAGATTATCTATTTCTTTTCAAAACATCACATTTGTCTGATTATAATATTAAATATGCTACCTTAATGAAATAAGTGTGGTATGTCCAAGATATCCTATTAAAAAAGAAACTCACATTTGTCTGGTTGTAATATTAAGTATGTTATTTTGATCGATCGATCATTTCTGAAATTTGTGACAATTTGTCACAAACGATAAGATCCCAAGAATACATGCAATTCATCAATTGAAAACAGTCTTCTCTTCTCGACATTTCGAATGAATTGTTTTAATTTTTTTATGAATAATTCGAGATATAGCTCAGAACATAAACATAAATAAAATAAAGGAAAAGGCGAACAGAATTTTCATGTCTCAACACTGGACTCTGTGAAATAAAAAACAGTTATAAAAGTGGTCTGATTTCATGACACACAATACGATTCTGGCAACATATATCCTCATTATTATCCAGCTACCTTCCATAGTAAATGGAAAATTGAATTTCCCCTGTTTATGGAATAGGATCGCCTGTTTTCCTTCAATAAGATCGTTTTCTCATATTAAATTCCCGTCGGTTTAGAGATTAGGGATTTTTCCACCCTGATCTGAAATATCCTATGGAAATCGTAAGGGTGAAGATTCAAAGTGCTCATGCAAATAAAAGGATACTTGAGAATCGAATTGAACGTCACCTTATATGGGCTTGAAGAAAGTTCGGGAATATGTAGAGAAAAGAACTAGTGAATACATCTTGGTATATCAGATTAGATGCTCTGAATTCAGAGCTTTGATCCTGCGTTCGTTTCAGATGACATTTGAAAGGCACACCTATGTAGCTTTTGAAATATGAGAAATATTTTGTGGGCGAAGAGAGAAAATTTCGTTTCGGAAAATGGAATGATTATGTCTTACTGAACATCGTTCCTTGCACCCCACTTACTTGTACATGAGAATAATACAGAATAACTGATTATTCCTGAACTTCTCAGCTGTGATCTGAAAGGTTTTCAACAACAGCTGTAGGTAGCATCTTTAAGGGTTCCGCAGCCTCGGGGAGTACATAAATGGATGAACTCTCTCCGACTACAACCTGATTGCTGCGATAACGGAATTCCTTTAAAGCATTCGAAGTTTATCAAGGCAGATAATTTAAAATCCAAACTAGATAGGTATATGGAATTGGATAGAAAAATTGTAGTGTGTTGTTCTCATTCTGATAATGAAATAACATACTGGATGTCTAATTCAAACAAATGGAGCTTTTTGAAATTTTGTAAGTTCATAAATTGTAATTTTTTTACCACCTAATAACTCACTACAAAGATTCGAAAGTAGTGGAGTAGATCGAACTTTTACTTATGGTCTTGCCAAATTTGGAACTGAAATCTCAAGTTTTTAGCGAAATATAGTCAATATTTCAATTTACAAATTTGATCTAAAAATTTCCAAAAATAAAGAATAAATTGGAATATAGATAATTATATGGAATGAAAAGTGGATCAATTTAATTCTTCAAGTGAATCATATGAAAAAAAGAAATGCGGAGTTTTTCATTTGAAATACCAAATCTGTTGCTAAATTTGCATACATTCGGCAATACTGGAAGTCTGAAATTATTACAAAAATGTAACTTACATGATTGAATAGGCTTCCCACTTTGGGACACCCGATATTTTTATTGTGTTCATTTTCAGATAATAAAATTGTGTGTGATTTACAATGTTTTGCTTTTGCGCATGCATCGGTTTGGTTCAGTCGACTCCATCTTTTTTGCTCATTGACCATTAAGTTAATGCTTTTTTCCACTATATAAAGTCAATCTGTCACTTCCACAGCAAAATTTTACTATGAATTCTTGAGAAAGTTTTTCGGAATTCAGCTCCGTGTAAAATTGAAGACATGTTGGAAACTATTCAAGTGCATTCTCTTTCATATTATCAAAAAGTCTGATACTGTCTATTTCAATGCAGTATCCGATATTATTCACGGATATTTTCCAAGCGTCATTCACAAAAAAATATGACTTTTGCTTGAAAAAGCCTGGTATAACATTTTGTTTTCGAAGCGGAAAGTCACGATTTCCAGAACGATTTATCGCACTCAATATCATCAGTTCTCTTTGTCAAATACTGCCAGTGTTTGCAACAATTTTTAATTAAAGGGAGAGATTACATCTCTGCTCCAGAGAATTGCACTGCAAGCCTGGCTCCTATGATGGAGAAGATGCATTCTGATAATATCTACGCTAAACCTACTAAGATGAATTGGTTTTTTTCGGAAAACATGGGATAGAGCTCGTAATGGAGAGTAATTTATAGTAACATGAAACGGAATCCAAACGAATTTAATGAAGTAGAAAATGGAGTTTGTTCTCTATGGAATAGGAATATAATTCATTTTTTATTTTAGGTTCATGTAGAATCGACTGAAACGTAACAGTTATTTGTTCTTGTTCATTCAGAATTAAATAACTGTTACTGTTGGAAAATTAAATTGCCTGGTTTACCGTTAAGTTCAGCAGCTGCGCTGCTAAGGAATTGTTAGACTGATGAAATCATTTGCTGTAGCTGAAAATGAAATTATCTACATGAATTGTTCACGATTTAGTCCTTCTCTATTTACTAAAACATTGATTATTGATAGATATGAATATCGACAATATTGCCAAGGTATCTCTTTATTAATAAAACATAAAAATAAGTAACGCTTCAGGTAAACAAATTGAAATAATTATGGGATTATTTCCTGTAGTTTACCAATTCCTTCGAGTTGAAAATGAAAAATGTAATTCAGATAATACTATCTGCGAATAATATTCATCCACTTGATTAAAATTAGATCTGGAACCATCAAACTGATGAGTTTTTATATTAGGAAGAATATAATTTGGAATTAATCTTCATCAGCATATTCAGTAGGGAAAAATGCCTATCGCCCATCAAATTACTGTACACACACTCAGCTACCAAACATATTTATTCGCCAAATTTAACGTGTGATGGTGGAGCTGTGTCTGCAAACATTGTTAATCTTCTCAGACCAACATGTCAAGCCTTTCATAAACCAGAAGTCCAAATGGTGTTTTTTTCCCGCAAAAAAAAAAGATAAACATGGGATTAATTGTCATTTCCCAACATTTTTCACTTCTTTATTAGCAGTGATGTGAAATCAGCCAGAAAGACGGAATATTTCCGTTGAAAATTTTGATGAAACATTAGTTGAATGAGCAGTTCGTTGCACAGATGAGAGCTTAATGTAAAAATATGTCAATATATAATGAGATATTTCGCTCATTCATGATTCTTTTCTTCCAACGAGTAGGGAAAAATGGAATTTCATTCTAATGCTGATTAGGAATACAATATCTCAGTTCATTATGCAATTGAGAACTTACACATTAATATGGAAAAGAAGGTTTAGTACAACTTAATATGAACATCATACTATTCGATTAAATATCTGAGAATTTTGAACGTAATTTAACAAGACAATCGTATGACCCATAATGCATTGAAGATGTACTAGTATACCGGTATGAAGTGACCGTCAAAATGCAAATGTCTCGCTAGGTAACATTTGTTGTGAACGAGCCTTTATTTTTGTTTTTGTTTGTTTGCTTTAACTTCTGTGAAACATATTAAGTATACATCAAGTCATTGAACAGACATCACCATATTTTTTCATGGTGTTAAAAATGTCGAATTTTGTACCAGAAAGTGATGATTTGCGGAAAGCATTAATTTTTTGTTTTCATTTGAAGAAAAGTGCTGCAGAGTCGCATCGAATGCTTGTCGTGGCATATGATGATCATGTTCTATCAGAAGCTACATGCAAAAAATGGTTTCAACGGTTAAGAAATAATGATGATGATAAAGAACGTGGAAGACCGCCAAAAAAGTTTGAAGACGCCGAATTGCAAACGATATTGCATGGAGATGACACTTTGAATGAAAAGCGAATGGCAGAAATGTTGAATGTTGCACAAAAAACATTTTCTGACCGTTTAAAAGCTATGGGAAAGATCCAAAGTGTGGAAAATGGGTGCTACATGAATTGAATGAAAGACAGATGGAAATCCGAAAAAACATTGTGAAATTTTGCTTCAAAGACAATAAAGAAAATCGGTTTTGCTGGCAATGAAAAATAGATTTACTTTAAGAATCTGAACGGAAAAAATCATGGGTTAATCCGGGACAACCATCAACATCGACTGCACATCGATTCGGCAAGAGGACAATGATGTGTGTTTAGTGCGACCAGAAAGCTAAGGTGTACCACGAGCTCCTAAAACCTGGTGAAACCGTTAATACTGATTGTTTTCATCGATGGGACACGCATTGGCTGAGCAGCACATTGATTCCTACGAAGAGGTCGAAAATTGGGGGTCTGGTGATTTGCTTTAAAAGAAGTAAAATTTTATTGGCGTGGTATCCACAAATTGCCAGAAAGGCGGTCATAATGTGTAGAAAACAATGGCCAATACTTTGAATTAATTGCCCATTAGGGTTTTATTTTTACAAAAATAAACGCCCTCTCCATACCGGTATACCTGATATATTCACGCCCGAAATGAATAATTAAATATAATAATATATATCATATAATGAATATATTATTAATCTTTCTACAATGAAATGAACAAGCAACATACATTTTGAAATTACTTTGAGTATTAAATGGTGTTTCATATAATTTTGGGGAAAATTATTGTTGTAGAAAAATTATGATCAGAAATATTCTGTCATATCAGTCATTAAGTTAATTAAGAAATTTTTTCGAATAGGTTTTGACAATATTGCTTTTCATCTTTCATCTGTTGGGAACCTATTCAGACATCAAAGTCTGAGAAACTTCCTGAATATAATAGCTTTGTCAATTATTTTATATGGATTATTGAGACATTTTGGAAAAATGGAATGGAAAATGGAAAAAAGGACAACACAAGTGAAAGTCTTTGATATTTATGGAAAATAAAAAACATGTTGAAAATGTGGCATCTATGATCTAAAAAATTGTGAACAGTCATTGAATGTAGAGTAGTGAAAAAGTAGATATTCATTATGAAATTTTTCATTTAATTTCGAATGAAATTCCCAGATTTTAATATTGTAACCAATACTCACCAGTACTCTTGTTGGGTTGAAATACCCGTTAGTATTCTCTTTGGTAAATAAATAAATACTCTCCTGTGAAATCACTAACCAAGGAATTCAGTATGATTTTCTGCTGAAATAATAGTCTGGATAGAAAATTATGTAACCTTCTCCTAAGAGAAATAAATATGGTGACTTAACCCAATTTGATACCTCATATCACTTATAACTTCACAACGGGACAGAATTGGAGAGGAAAAATGTGTTTCTGTGTGCTTCAACAATCTGTAGTTGAAACAAACGGAGTGGTCAAAGACTCACCCTATATGGATATTTCCTGAATGATTTCATTAGGTTAATATTGGAAAATTAATGAAAGTGATATACTATCTGGATTCTATCTTTGAAACTACGAGTATAATATTAAGCCTTAAACACAAATATAACTTTTGTTATGAAAATTTGCATCGTTCGTACATTGATGTTGTTTGCTTTATAACTGAATTTATTTCAAATGAAGAATGATTAAAGGCTTTAATAATCATCATTGATGGCACTATACAGGGTGAGTCTTTGATCATTGCGTTGATTTTAACCCTAGGATTTTGAGATAAAAAGAAACACTTTTTTCACAAATCGTTTTTCCATATTTTGCTGCGTTAAAAAGTTATAAGCATTTTAAGTATTCACATTAGGCAAATACCCCACTGTAGTCCAGTTTAGTTTGAATGAAAATTACCTCCCACAGCATCTACTATCTGAATTGTTCAAAAACATTATTATTCCTCTAAGAAATAATTCACTCACTCATGTTTCATAAGATGATTATATCGATTTAAATCCTTTCAACTTTAAATATAAAAGGTGCAATTCAGGAAAAAAAATGAGGAATGAGTCCATCTGCAAAAAAGACTAATGATTCTAGGAAGTATAAGATACGGACCTTTAGTTCAAGTGATATTTGTTTTTCATACAATTTAACCAATCTGTACAGTAGTAGTGAGAAACCCACAAGAAATAGAATATATCTATTGATGCCAAAATATGCCAAAATATGACTGTTATCAAAAACCTTCTACAAGAAATCATTTCAATTGGTGTTGTCGTTTGAATATTACAGGTGAAAATGCAATTTTTTATTAAATTTCAACACCCTATATCTTTTGAACGGGGCCAAATTTGAAGAAATGTTATAGAAAGAAAATGTTTCTTTTGTCATCCAGAATCTATGGTTAAACTTAAAGCAGTGGTCAAAGACTCACCCTGTATAATCTGAATATCAAATCTCCATTTTATTCATAACTATAATTTTGACTTTGCGCAAAATTACATTTATGTATAGGACAGGTCAAAATAGAAATAACAAACAATCAAAAACAAAAAGACAATTATGGCTCAAGCATCTGTCATTAGGAAAAGTGATCTGAACTGCATTGCACAATCTTTCAGGTATTCCTTACTACTGTAATATGCCTTCTGCAATAGTATACATTTCAGTTCGTGTTTATAGGAGCTCAAATTCAAACTATTCAGCGAACCGGGTAAGTGGTCATAAAGTTTAATACCTTGGTACAAAGCTGACGTTTCCAATTTTTTGGTTCTGTGGCATGTTAGAGTGTTTGGTGTTATAACAATGGAAGTCAGCATTTTTTCTGAGGTTTGTATCGATCATTGAAATACACACAAGAATCCGCACCAAAAAATCTTTTCCATCATATCAAGGCCTTTCCGGACATATTTTCGATAAATCAAGACTATCTTTCATGAAGAGAAAACGAAGAAATTTGAT
This sequence comes from Micraspis discolor, assembly GCA_030674115.1. Classification (NCBI taxonomy): domain Eukaryota; kingdom Metazoa; phylum Arthropoda; class Insecta; order Coleoptera; family Coccinellidae; genus Micraspis; species Micraspis discolor. The sequence continues at coordinate 4,624,861 of JARTUT010000873.1, forward strand.
CCCCTGGGTCAAATTGAAAATAACGAATATCCGAGTGAAATGCCGCAATTAAATCCTGCACATTATTCATTGCTGAAAGAAGCGGACGTCATAATTGTGAAACAAATCGAAGAGATAATCGATTCGTTAATTCTAGCCTTAAATAAAGATCGAACGACATCCACTCAATCCTCATCTAGAACCAATTAATTTTGCCAGTGCCACCGGAACCATGGACATTTGAATAGAGTTATTAGCGTCGATTCTGTCGCGATTGGTCTGAATGAAATGCGATCAGTTGAATGAGCTGTTTGTGTGCCTTCCGTTCAGATCGACTGAATTTTCTGATGGTCCGCTGTTTGAATATATCCTGTCGTAAACAATCAATTCGTACTTCGGGACCCGGAAAAATATGCTGTCGGCCTGTTTCTGATATCCTGAAACTGTTGATTAATTGAGGATTTAAAACGGTTGGGTTACAGTCTCCTACTCATGTGTGTTAAGCACCTGCATCATCGTTACGTTGGACGGTTTTTCATTGGAAACCCGTTGGCGTTGAGTATGAGGTGTATAAGCTCCGCCCCGCCCACTCGCCATGTTATTGATATATTCCAAATAGTTCATTAGAAAATTACAAAAAATAATTAATTAATATGTTATATAATAATTTTTTGTCATCAGGTATAATAGCTTGTTTGTCGTCAATTAATTTATTTATTTAGTTAACACTGTTGCCTCTATAGCTAATAACCCAAGTGTTTGATGCGATTTTTTGTGTGTTTTCTTTGTAAATAAAAAAATTATGATCGAAGTTTATTGTGTAATTAGTAATATATTGCGCATCTGCATATTATTTCCATTTGTGATGAATTGACAATATAACGTGATTAAAAATAAAATAAAGCTGTTGTAAGAAAAAAATAACTATTAACTCAGACAAAAAACACAATATACATGAGAAGTCATCATTAAAACGAAGAAATTTAGCAATTTAGTGTGGGATTACGTATTTTTAGGCCTGACCTCGTAATACTGAAGGGACGGAAAAAATTTAAATATACAGGGTGAGTCTTTGACATAATAACTATAGATCCTTGACGTCAAAAGAAACATTTTCTTCCCATAACATTTTTCCAAACTTGGCCCCGTTGAAAAGATAGGGTGTTGAAATTTCATAAAAAATTGCATTGTCACCTGTACTATTCAAACGACAATATCAATTGAAATGATCTCTTTTAGAAGGTTTTTGATAACAGTCATGCATATTTTGGCATCAATAGAATTATTCCATTTCTTGTTGACTTTTTACTACTACGGAACAGATTGGTTAAGTTGCATGAAAAACAAATATCACTTGAACTAAAGGTCTGTATCTTGTACTTCCTGGAATTATTAGTCTTTTTCGCAGATAAAATCATTCATCATCTTTTCTCCTAAATTGCAGCGTTCTTGAGATATTTGAAGTTGAAAGGAATTAAATCGATATAATTTTGTCCAAATTATCTGATTTTTCCAAATCCAACTCTGTGCTGAAATGATTCAATTATCAGATTTGTTCAATGTTGTCATATTTTATGTCTTTATTAAATATTTCTACAAGGTTGAGGAAATTTCTCCAGTCTATGGCTCCACCACTAAACACTATAGATGAAATTAACCACTGAACTATTTTTGTCTTACATTCACTACAAAATCTAAATTGCCATTTGCTGTATTCATTATTAATGATGTCTAGCACCTTGTTTAATATTGAATCCAGAGTCATATTCTATAATAAATAGAGGAAAAGATTTCCATCACTCACATAGGTACTTCGGTATATCTTCATGATGACTGTTGAAATAGATAATATATTTTCTGTCAGGACCTGTTAAATTGAAGACTTGTCTTTATGAAGAGCTGGTTCTTTATAGCTTCAGAGTTTCACGGTTCAACAAATTATATCTATTTCAACATAGGAATGCTTCAAATTAAGCTCATATGAGTTTTAAAAATTTCGAACCAAGTCTCCTAGATTTGTTTTGTGGCTTTAAAGATCTTTTTTTCACATCTTTATTTCATACATCGATTCAACCTGGTTCACAAACTTAGGAGATAATAGAATTTGACTTGATTGTAATATTTCTGAATGTTTGTTATGATGCATGATTAATTAAAATTCTATCAATATTGAAACTGGAAGCTATAGGCTCATAAACAAGAAAGATTGAGATAGAATTTTCTGACCATAATCATTTCATAATGAATTGAATTATTTAAAACTAGTAAGCGGGTAGATCAATAGGCCCGTAGATCCATAGGCCAGTAGTTCAATTGGCCCATGGATCAATATAGACCATAGATCAATATAGACCATAGATCAATAGGGCCCATACATCAAAGAAGCGCGCAGAAACACTAAACACGTCAAAAAACCCGATGAAAGCGAAAAAACATAGAAGTATTGGAAAAAACACGAAGAAACGCAAAAAAACACGGAAGAATCCGAAGAAAGACGAAAAAAACCGAAGTCACACGAAAGAAACCGAAATTACACGAAACAACGCGAGAAAACACGAAAGAACACCAAGTAACACAAAAAATCTAAAGGAACCTGAAAAAAACCCGAAACACAAAAGTACTTGTAAATTGCACACCCCGTATATCACCCGATCTTAAACTTATTGTAAATTGCACACCCTGTATGACATTTTATCGAAATCCGCTCCCGTTCGCGAGAAAACTTGAAGGAGAATGCATATGAGACACTCAGTATACAATTGATTAGCAGTGAAAAAAAAACCAAAAGAATATCGTTGTAACTCCATCTATTCGAGTTCAGTAATTACCACGAAGGAAGTATCAAAATTATTCTATGGAGCTCCTATGTAACACCCCGTATATGTTTCGAAGATAATTTTTCCGTAAAAAAACCCGAAGGAACACAAAAAACTTGAAAAAACTTGAGAGCGCGCAAAAAAAAAAGAACTTGTAAAGTGCTCACCCCGTATATCACCCGATCGCAAATTCATTTTAAATCGCACACCCTGTATGAAATTTATCGAAATTAGCTTTCACACGTGAAAAAACATGATGAAAAATGCATATGGGACACCCAGTATATAATTGATTTGCAGTGGGTGCTTTCATCATAAGAAACAAACCGAAAGAATATCGTTTTAACTCTATCGTTTCAAGTTCGGTGCATTCTACGAAGAAAGAACCCGACGAAACACGGAAAAACTTGAAAGAACCCGAAGTACCAAGAATGAACGAAAAATATCCAAAGGAACCGAAAAAAACCCCGAAGGAGCACAAAATCACCGAAAGCGCGCAAAAAAACTCGAAGGAAAGCTTAAAACCCCGAAGGAGCACAAAAAACCGAAAGCGTGCAAAAAATAATGAAAGAACTTTTAAATTGCACACCCTGTATATCAATCGATCGCGAAATCATTGTTAATGGCACACCCTGTATGAGATTTCATTGAATTTAGCTCCCTTACTCGGAAAAACACGAAAGCTGGAGAAAAACTCTGGTGAGTGTCAGCGCTACTCAGATCTGACACCCTGTATATGAATCGAATATATTTTATCGAATTAAGATCCAAAACACCCCGAAACAACACAAAAACTCGAATTTGCGCAAAAAAAATCAAATTAACTTGTAAATTGCACACCCCGTATATCACCCGATCGCAAATTCACTGTGAATCGCACACCCTGTATGAAAAATGCATATGGGACACTCCGTATATAATTGATTCGCAGTGGGTGCTTTTTCATAAAAACAAACCGAAAGAATATCGTTTATAACTCTATCGTTTCGAGTTCAGTGCATTCCACCAAGAAAGAAACCGACCAAATACGAAAAACGCGGAAAACATGATAGAACCCTAAGTAACACGAAATCTCTCGAAGAAAGAATCTGGTGAAAATCAGTGCTTTCCATAAGCACAGCCTGTATAGCGATTTTTTCGAGATAGCACAGCCTGTATAGCGATTCATCGTGATCTGTGTGCATTCTTCAAGGACGAAAATGAATTAGCGCGAAAATAGAGCCTGAAATGACGATTTTCAAACGCATATTTGAGGTGTTTTTCTTCCGATTCGTGAACCGCGGGTGCTGTCTAGAGATTCGGAATCTCCTGTAGATTCTTAATCGAGCACTTCGAAGGCGCAAAATGTCTTTCAGCGCCCATATCGAGCGAAAATTTGATGCCGTATTTTCAAATTTGGAGCTCGCGTTCGGCTATCATCGGAATCGTATGATAAATTGTGACATTTTGACTCATTTCACCGTAAAATTGGCGAATTTCGAATGAAGAATTCGCGGCCTTATCTCGCTACTTGGATATGAAAATTGGTACCCAGAGATGGGGAATTTCCTCAAGTTTCATTTTCTACCGCCGAAAATGCGTTTAGAGGCTCGTAGCGCCCGCACTGAGCGAAAGCATCATGGGTGATTTTGACGTTTCGCGGGGCTGGCGAAACTAAAAATTGCCGTTTTACTTACGGGATTTTAGCCTAGAAATAGGGGGGCTCCGGAGTTCTAATGGGTTCTAAGGAAACCGGACGTCCTCGCTCTCGGAATATGTGGCGAGTCCGGGACGCTGGGCGTTTTGGCTTCGGAGCCTATTTCCTTTTTCCGGGGCACTTTAGGCGATTTCGCGAAAAACGTAATTTTCGCGATTTTCTTTCGAAAATTTCGGGCACTTTAAGAGCGCCCGGGGCGGGTTTCGGGGTCGCTTCTCCTAGAACAGGATACGCCTTTTCGATCTGTTTTAAGATTCCCTCTCGTGCGGCCCTGCGGGCCGCAAGGAAAGCTACGCTTTCCGGGTCCCTAACGGGACCACCTGTCAAAATTTTCTCTGGTCCCCGATCTTATTACTTTATTATATAGACTAGTAAGCGGGTAGATCAATAGGCCCATGGATCAATATAGACCATAGATCATAAGGGACCATAGATCAATATAGACCATAGATCAATATAGACCATAGATCAATATAGACCACAGATCAATAGGGCCCATACATCAATGAAGCGCGCAGAAACACTAAACACGTCAAAATACCCGTTGAAAGCGAAAAAACTTGAAAGAACTGGAAAAAACACGAAGAAACGCGAAAAACACGAAAGAAACACGAAAGAAACCGAAGTTACACGAAAGAAACCGAAATTACACGAAACAACGCGAGAAAACACGAAAGAACCCCAAGTAACACAAATAATCCAAAGGAACCTGAAAAAATCCCGAGAGAATACATATAACTTGAAAGCGCGCAAAAAAACTCGAAGTCACGCGAAACACCCCGGAGAAATATAAAAAACCGAAAGCGCGCAAAAAAACAAAAGTACTTGTAAATTGCACACCCCGTATATCACCCGATCGTAAACTCATTGTAAATGGAACACCCTGTATGACGTTTTATCGAAATCAGCAAAATAACTTGTAAATTGCACACCCGTATATCACATGATCGTAAATTAATTGTAAATCGCACACCCTGTATGCCATTTTATCGAAATTAGAGCCCATACGCGAAAAAACCTGAAGAAAAATGCATTTGGGACACCCACTCTATAATTGATTCGCAGTGGGTGCTTTTTCCATAAAATATTCAGACGGAAAATCTCTCGAAGAAAGAATCTGGTGAAAATCAGTGCTTTCCATAATCACAGCCTGTATAGCGATTTTTTCGAGATAGCACAGCCTGTATAGCGATTCATCGCGATCTGTGTGCATTCTTCAAGGACGAAAATGAATTAGCGCGAAAATAGAGCCTGAAATGACGATTTTCAAACGCATATTTGAGGTGTTTTTCTTGCGATTCGTGAACCGCGGGTGCTGTCTAGAGATTCGGAATCTCCTGTAGATTCTTAATCGAGCACTTCGAAGGCGCAAAATGTCTTTCAGCGCCCATATCGAGCGAAAAATTGATGCCGTATTTTCAAATTTGGAGCTCGCGTTCGGCTATCATCGGAATCGTATGATAAATTGTGACATTTTGACTCATTTCACCGTAAAAATTGCCGAATTTCGAATGAAGAATTCGCGGCCTTATCTCGCTACTTGGATATGAAAATTGGTACCCAGAGATGGGGAATTTCCTCAAGTTTCATTTTCTACCGCCGAAAATGCGTTTAGAGGCTCGAGGGGCCCGCACTGAGCGAAAGTATCATGGGTGATTTTGACGTTTCGCGGGGCTGGCGAAACTAAAAATTGTCGTTTTACTTACGGGATTTTAGCCTAGAAATAGGGGGGCTCCGGAGTTCTAATGGGTTCTAAGGAAACCGGACGTCCTCGCTCTCGGAATATGTGGCGAGTCCGGGACGCTGGGCGTTTCGGCTTCGGAGCCTATTTCCTTTTTTCTGAGGCACTTTGGGCGATTTCGCGAAAACGTCATTTTCGCGATTTTCTTTCGAAAATTTCGGGCACTTTAAGAGCGCCCGGGGTGGTTTCGGGGTCGCTTCTCCTAGAACAGGATACGCCCTTTCGATCTGTTTTAAGATTCCCTCTCGAGCGGCCCTGCGGGTGCAAGGAAAGCTACGCTTTCCGGGTCCCTAACGGGACCACCTGTCAAAATTTTCTGTGGTCCCCGATCTTATTACTTTATTATATAGACTAGTAAGCGGGTAGATCAATAGGCCCGTAGATCCATAGGCCAGTAGTTCAATAGGCCAGTAGTTCAATTGGCCCATGGATCAATATAGACCATAGATCATAATAGACCATAGATCAATAGGGCCCATACATCAATGAAGCGCGCAGAAGCACTAAACACGTCAAAAACCCGATGAAAGCGAAAAAACATAAAAGTATTGGAAAAAAAACACGAAGAAACGCGAAAAAACAAAGAAGAATCCGAAGAAAGACGAAAGAAACCGAAATTACACGAAACAACGCGAGAAAACACGAAAGAACACCAAGTAACACGAAAAATCTAATGGAACCTGAAAAAACCCGAAACACAAAAGTACTTGTAAATTGCACACCCCATATATCACCCGAACGTAATCTCATTGTAAATTGCACACCTTGTATGACATTTTATCGAAATCAGCTCCCATTCGCGAGAAAACTTGAATAGAAATGCATATGAGACACTCAGTATACAATTGATTAGCTTTAAAAAAAAAACCAAGAGAATATCGTTGTTAGTCCATCTATTCGAGTTCAGTAATTACCACGAATTAAGTATCAAAATTATTCTATGGAGCTCCTATGTAACACCCCGTATATGTTTCGAAAATAATTTTTCCGCAAAACAACCCGAAGGAACACAAAAACTTGAAAAAACTTGAGCGCGCGCAAAAAAACAGAAGAACTTGTAAAGTGCTCACCCCGTATATCACCCGATCGTAAATTCATTTTAAATCGCACACCCTGTATGACATTATACCGAAATCAGCTCTCATTCGCGAGAAAACCTGAAGAAAAATGCATATGGGACACCCCGTATATATTTGATTCGCAGTGGGTGCTTTCATCATAAAAACAAACCGAAAGAATATCGTTTATAACTCTATCGTTTCAAGTTCAGTGCATTCCACCAAGAAAGAACCCGACCAAATACGAAAAAACGCGAAAAAAACATGATAGAACCCAAAGTAACACGAAAGAACGAAAAAAATCCAAAGGAACTCAAAAACCTCGAAGGAGCACAAAATCAACGAAAGCGCGCAAAAATACTCGAAGGAAAGCTTGAAACCCCGAGGGAGCACAAAAACCGAAAGCGTGCAAAAAATTACGAAAGAACTTGTAAATTGCACACCCTGTATATCAATCGATCGCGAATTCATTGTTAATGGCACACCCTGTATGACATTTCATTGAATTCAGCTCCTTACGCGGAAAAGCACGAAAGCAAGAGAAAAACTCTGGTGAATGTCAGCGCTACTCAGATCTGACACACTGTATATGAATCGAATATATTTTATCGAATTCAGAACTGAAACACACCGAAGAATCACGAAAAACTCGAATTTGCTCGAAAAAATCAAATTTACTTATAAATTGAGCACCCCGTAATATCACATGATCGTAAATTCATTGTCAATCGCACACCCTGTATGACATTTTATCGAAATTAGATCCCACTCTCTAATTGGTTCGCAGTGGGTGCTTTTTCCATAAAAATTCAGACGGAAAATCTCTCGAAGAAAGAATCTGGTGAAAATCAGTGCTTTCCATAAGCACAGCCTGTATAGCGATTTTTCGAGATAGCACAGCCTGTATAGCGATTCATCGCGATCTGTGTTCATTCTTCAAGGACGAAAATGAATTGGCGCGAAAATAGAGCCTGAAATGACGATTTTCAAACGCATATTTGAGGTGTTTTTCTTAAGAGTCTTGAATCGCGGGTGGTATCTAGAGATTCGGAATCTCCTGTAGATTCTTATTCGAGTGCTCGGAAGGTGGAAAAAATCTTCCACCGCCCATATCCAGCGAAAAATCGATGCCGTATTTTCAAATTTGGAGCTCGCGTTCGGCTATCATCGGAATCGTATGAGAAACTATGACACTTCTGATCGAAATATCGAGTAAATTGCCGAATTTGGAATGAAGAATTCGCGGCCTTATATCGCTACTTGGATATGAAAATTGGTACCTGGAGAAGAGGAATTTCCTCAAGTTTCATTTTCTACCGCCGAAAATGCGTTTAGAGGCTTGTAGCGCATGCACGAATCGAAAGCATCATGGGTCATTTTGACGTTTCGCGGGGCTGGCGAAACTAAAAATTGCCGTTTTACTTACGGGATTTTAGCCTAGAAATAGGGAGGCTCCGGAGTTCTAATGGGTTCTAAGGAAACCGGACGTCCTCGCTCTCGGAATATGTGGCGAGCCCGGGACGCTGGGCGTTTCGGCTTCGGAGCCTATTTCCTTTTTTCCGGGGCACTTTGGGCGATTTCGCGAAAAACGTCATTTTCGCGATTTTCCTTTGAAAATTTCGGGCACTTTAAGAGCGCCCGGGGGGGGTTTCGGGGTCGCTTCTCCTAGAAGAGGATACGCCTTTTCGATCTGTTTTAAGATTGCCCCCGGGTTCGGCCCTGCGGAATCTCACGCTCGGCTACGCCTCGCGGGTCCCCGACGGGACCACCTGTCAAAATTTTCTCTGGTTCCCGATCTTATCATTTTAATATAATAGACTATCGAAATTATTCCTAGAATATTTTCCACTTTTTTCTTGAAGATATAAATAACTGTTGACAGTGTTGACAGTTTCCAACAGAATCAAAACAACAGGGAACCACAGAATACTATTTTATTGGAAACTACCCACCACAGAGACGTTATAACATTTTAATGTGATAATAATGCACTCTCGTTATTCTGAGAAAAATTATACCTAAAGATCAATAATGGTTACAGATATTATCTTCCATTTAAAAAAACTTTTCAATTATTATTTTTTTTCTCTCCTGGGGTTCGGTAATAAATTGATATTCTATGGTAAGGTATTAAAATTTGACATAATCTATGAATAACCATTATTCAATATTTATGTTTTTGTTTACATGATTAAAACAAATACTCTGATTATATAATCCGAATATTTACGCATGTTTAGTAATTAATGATCTAACAAACATTTTTTCTAGCAAAAATAATTGCACATCTAAATCTGGGAATACTTGTAATCTATCCAAGTAAATTGTTATTGGGATTCAGTACAGAAAACAATCATCAAGCAAAGTAACATCACTTTAAAATAATTATTAGTAGTGACATCATTCATTGTTGTTGAAGATTTCGAAAATGATTTTCATATTTTTAACAAAAAAAAATCAAGAGACTTCATAGACCTGTTCACTGGTCTCTGTCAAGGAGAAGAAACTTCAGTAATATCAGTGTTTGGAAAATCATAGATGATTTTTTCTGGCTTTGAGTGAAAAAAAAGCAAAGTGACAACCTCTTGCCTTGGAAGTTTTCATAGAAATGATGATTTTCATGATTTGGAAATTTTAAGAAGAAAATTACAAATGTATGATGATAACATCTTTATTTCATACAACGATTCAACCTGGTTCACAAACTTAGGAGATAATAGAATTTGACTTAGTTATAATATTTCTGAATGTTTGTTATGATGCATGTATAATTAAAATTCCATCAATATTGAAACTGGAAGCTATAGGCTCATGAACAAGAAAGAATGGATTTTCTGACCATAATCATTTCCTACTGGATTGGATAATTTGGAATTATCGAAATTATCCTTGCAATATTTTCCACATTTTTTTAAGGAGAAGAAACTTCAGAAATATCAGTGTCTGGAAAATCATAGATGATATATTAATGAAATCTAGAATTAAAGATACTTATAGTAATTTAAGATTATTATATTCCTAGTGATGTACGTTTACTCACATCCTGTCGTTAAGGCAACCAATACCTTGTTGAATAACTTCCACTTGCGTTTGTCAAAGCGACACAGAGAGGGGAGAAAATATTTCAATTCACTTTAGTAGATGAACTTTATCTCCCCGTCACGACCATTGATTAAATATTCGCAGTTACACGTCAAAATGAGATAAAATAATCAAATACAAATGCAATGGCACGACGTGTCAAGAGAAAACTACGTTCACTCCATTCTCATTATCCACGGAGAAAGGCGTATCATGGAGGCAGAAAATCTAGTTCGCTCAAAGTCCATATCACAAAGAGCACTTAACGTGCCAGTTCCAATAGTGATTTTCCCGCAGGATCGTTTATTGCCTCCATCAGTCATATCACCATACTGTCGAGCCGCAGAGCGATATTTATCGGGATCATATTTCACGTCAGCTCATCGAAAAAAGTTTCATATTTCACAGCGCCATTGTTTCTTCATGAGATACATTTAACGATAAAATCCTATGTATAATCTACCCGCTTTCCAATTCTTCAGTACTTCAGTCTATTGCGATCTTTCATACCGATACGATATATTATTATGCGATGAGGAGATCTGAGAGGATATAACAATTTATTGCTGTGTCCTTTGAATCAATGCTTACATGGTGAATCGATTTCAGATAATGTGAATTATTAATGATGATATTTCAGTAGCTCTAGTAACCAATAATTTAGAGTATTGAAACAACATATTTCCAATTCGAAGACATCTTTTATCAACAAGAATTCGGAATGGCCATGGGTTCACCACTATCACCAATTTTAGCTGATTTATATATGGAAATTTTCGAACAGAAGGCATTAGAAAAATATGTACTTAAACCAAAACTGTGGAAAAGATATGTATATGATACTTTCATTATTTTGCAACATGGAAGAGACACTATAGATGGATTCCTTCAATATCTAAACAATCAAGAGGAATCAATTAAATTCACAATTGAAATCGAGAAAGACAGACAACTTTCATTCTTAGATGTACTCGTACATAAACAAAATGGAATCCCAATAACCACTGTGTATAAAAAGCCAACGAACACAGGACAATATCTACATTTTGAGGCAAACCACCAACTAAACACTAAATTGGGAGTAGCAAAATGTTTATTTGATAGAGCAATAAATATTTGATGCACTGAAGAAGACCAAAATGAAGAAATAAATAACATCTCGAAAACTCTTAAAAGCAATGGCTACCCCAAAAAATATTAGAAAAAGCTAAACGAACAAGAGAAAGTCAACCTGAACCAACAGATATAAATCAGACCATTAAAACCGTAATTCCTTATGTAAAAGGTTTGTCGGAGAAAATGAGAAGAATTGGAAATAGATACAACATAACGACTGCATTCAAAACTCGAGACACTATCAGAGCTAAACTTACAAAAGTTAAGCCTAATAATGAGACACAAAGGACAAAGAACTGCATATATGAATTACCTTGCGAGTGCGGAAGATCTTACATCGGAGAAACTAAACGCCCTCTGAATGTACGAATAAAAGAACATCAGAAGCTTCTACGAGTACTAGACAGCGACAAATCCAGGTTAGTCCAACATGCTGTAGATGAGAATCATCGTATAAAATGGGATGAAGCATCAATAATATCCAAAGAAGAAAAACTTGCAAGAAGAAAAATCAAAGAAGCAGCATTTATGAAAATAACATCTGATTCCATAAGTGCTCCATCTATAGATCTGCCAGAAGTTTGGACGCCGATAGTTCGATCCAACTTAAAAAGATCATCATATCACAGATGAGTATATAACATCGTTCATTTTTCTTTCATGACTTCTGTCATATTGACTTTTGAAAATTGATAATTCTCAAAAGGTTTCTTACTTTTCTCCTTGATAAAGATAGAAGATGTCTATCGAAACGTCGGAAATCATTACATCCACAATAGATGATGGTAATAGCCCAAACAATCATTCAACACGAGCTCCATCATCAACAATATCTCGTCATCATATATGAAAGTTGTTACTTCTCTTTGAAAATATTCATTTTGTGGCTATTCACCAATTATTTTAGATGAATTTCCAAAATCAGGGAACAAAATAGGAGTTTCCATGTCGAATGAAATTCATAAAATCAACTAAAAGCTCTTTTTGATGTTGCTGCCAATTATAAACGATAAACATCGTCAAAAAATATGCTGAATTATTTTTTAGAGGGGACTCCTAGGAATTCATTTTGTTCGATAAACTCGCACAAAAGTTTTTCATCCTCTCATTGTAAATTGCTCTATTTGATGAAATACTGAGGCACCTCTCTGCCTATGATCACAGAAAGTTGCCGTCAGCTATTCAGCTGGTACGTCATTAGCAACAGCAATTTCCCCGGCAGTTCCGTTTCAATTCGTCCCGATCCTAATTAGCTTAAAGTATGTTTTCCACTTCCGAGTGTCGCGGAAGGGAGTCGACGAAGAAGAAGTGTCCCGGAGACTGTAAAATGGCAATTTGGGACTATTTATTCATCACGCTGTCGCGGAATATAATGCACTGAATGGAGTGAAAGCAACTCCTATCCTGACTTCTTTCTATTGTGAACGTTCGCCACACATTATTTAATTCCACAAAGAACATCAGTTCTTCGGTCATTGTAGGTTACTATTGTTTTTGAGAGCAATTAGATATATATGTTTATTGTCTAGGGCGAGGTATTTGGATTCACGGCCCAGATTGCTTGAATTAAAGTAAAAATAGGTTAAGGATCTCTCGTTTCATTGGATGGATGAATCCTCGAGTGAAATGGTACGGTTTGTCGTAACCGAACCTTTTGAATTAAACATAATTGGATAAGTTGGGAATTTTTAATTGTGATGTGGTTGCCGCAGATTGGCATTGAAAATGTGCCGTAAGACAGATAAGAGTTTGGTGAAAACTTTGATAAGAATGTGAAATTGAATTGAGGACGGCTTACTATGTTGTGGTCATCTATTAATGAACATAGAGGCCTCTTCAAATTGCACATATCGAATCTGAAAATAAAAAGACAAAAGCAGAAAAAAGAACTGACTACAAAAATTAGTATCAAATTTGTTTGAATTTTATAACCCATTCCAAGAAAGAATCGGAAACATCAGGAATAACATATCTTTTACCTCAAAGTTCTTTCATTCGCCCTCATGCATTTTTTTAACCGTTCAGAATAAATTCATCAACTTGAATCTTAGCCGTCCCTGAATCAAACCAACAAATCATTTATCAGTCATCTATTACAGGTCCACCATCATGTTCAAATCTCAACAATATGGGTATCACTAATTAACACACCTAAATTCATGTTGTTACAACACCCAGTGTCGTGCCCGAAGAGACAAATCATGTTTCGATATTGTGGTAAGGTACTCATGATGAATGTATATTGTAATCATGATTGGCAGCTCAGATCATGTGTTAACATTCGATTAGGCCATGGAGTGGATGGGCTATTAGGTCCTTCAATGGTTATTTACGATTGACATCCTAAGCGGTGGAATGTTCAATCACGAATCGCAGTCTTTGATTCAATAAAAGATATTGAATTGAGTTTTTTCCTTTGAAACCAATTGACCCTAAAATATTATAATTATATTCTGACAACTTGTAATCCTAAAATTATCTATATTCGACAAATAGTCCAAAGGACTGAACTCGTGAGTTTTTCGTATGTTTTTACTAAAGGGTTTCATACTAGATCAAGGAAGTTTTTTTTTGGACTCAAATAAATATGGTTCTTCAAAAAACAAGATCTCAATTTTTTTGTATTGAATCAATTTAGACCTACAATATATTACAAAATAATTAAGTAGATTTAGTATATATACGTAAAGACTAAAAGAAAGTTTTTAACATTGATTGATTTAGAGTTATGATCAGCCAGTTAGGTTGCTTGGCCAGGTCAATCTCAACCTTGGTAGGATGAATGGATCTTCTGCCAGTTGGTCTATCAGATGATTGACATGTCCTTGCAGCTTCTGATGAAGTAATTTCCTATTTTTGTAGTGAATTATGGGACTCTTGAATCCTCATGGATGATCTTTGGATTATTTGAATATTTGATGATTTAGCCCAACCCCAGAATAGTTATACCGTACGTTCATATCGGTTTGATGAATGCCTGGTGAACGAGTAATTCATTTCGAATATTTGATTCAGACTTTATACCTATAAGCCATTACCATTATTCGGAATTCCAGAGTGATTTGATAACTGGAAATTCAAGATGTTGGGATCAATATTTCACGCCTCACTTCAAAAAGGGTCACTTAACTATCGTCTTACCCCATTTGATATTACGCCATTAAATACTTCGGCCTTTAAATCGAATACGCCCATCTCCTCTCAAATTTCTCCGAGAAATTCAGTTTGCCTTTGAGATGAATTATGCGGCAAGTTTTCCAAGCCTTAAACTTGAATTAACCATTTTCCGTCACTGTAATTCAATTCTGAAAATGGAAAGTTGGTATACTTCGTTGTTTTTGCACGTAAATCATTCCAATCTATTTCTCAGGTAGACTAGAGACTCTGACGGGCAGGTTTTCTCCAGTCAAGTTTATTTCATTTTGGGGGATAAACATTGGTGTATCGATTACAAACGAGCTTTCTATTGGATTCAAGCACTCTTGATGAAGAAGCTGAGAAAAATAAACTTCGACTGGATATATGTCAAATTCATAAAGGTTCTGTGTATTGATGCAGAAATAAAAAAGCACGCCAGAATATAAAGATTTACTCCTTGATAGTGAGTCTTAAAAATGCGATAAACCCCCTCTTAGCATCAGAAATTCAAGAATTCTATTCAATTTGTCTATCCCAGAATACTTTCTCGATTATTTGTTAAATAAATACTTTTTTTCAGATTCTGATATGTTGATGATATTATCGTAGGATTCAGTAGAGCAGATATATTCGGAAAATAATAAAGCTGTATCAATATTGTGCAATTTAATCAACTATAAAAAGCGATAGAAATATGGATCAGGGCATTCATCCAGTAATATAATAAATCTCCTATCAGTAATTATCCAAATATCTCAAGCACCTTGATGGAACTTACTGAAACCTCGAAATTGCTTCCTTATACGATCGAAGATAATCCACACTCGATCCCAGAGTATTCTACCTTAATGGGCATTCCTTTACTGAGCCATCCATCAGATTGTACACTATCCTACGACAGATACGAGGTATTTGATATCCTGGTGGTGCAAATATCCGGTTACACATTGGAGAGTAATTCAGTCTGAACAATAGGGGAAGATACTGAGTTGTTATCATCTCAATATTAGACGATGGCATGGAATTGATGAGATGTTCTAAGCGGTTTTCAGTAATGATACTCACTTGTGCGATTTTTCTGAGTATTATATTTGCTCGAATAAAAATGACAGATTCATTATATTATACAGTAGGAGAGAAAACTAGATAATACTCCAACATTTACAGAAAGTGTTAACCGTGAATAACATTGACAAAATTTTTTTAAATAATTACATCAATGACCTTCCATTTATCTTCCAAAAACATGATATATGACATCTCAATCGGGAAGCGAATATGAGAGAGAAATGAAAACGATAAGATGAAGAATTAGTTAGAAATATGTTGAGACAATTGGGAAATTTCATACATATAGCAGCTGGAAAAATCAGTGCTTCAGTTCAATGCACATTCCGTGTTCGTTAAAATAAAAGCGATTCCAATCGATCTCGAGCTCGATATTCTGAAATAACCGACATTTGGGCAAAACGATAGCATGCTCTTCTACTACTATAGTTGAATTAACTAAGAATATGAGCTCAAGAATAAATTACCTCTCATTTTCGATGCTAGCTCCAATTGCCGCATTCAAATTTGAACATCTGCATTAATGAAAGTGATATTTCATTTTCAAAAGGGTCATGAACTTTTCAATATTCCGTTAATCATGGAACAAACAACGTTTTAAATTTCTGCAATCGTTTCGTCGAATTTTTATTCCAATCCAGATATTATTTCGAGCAGAAACGTTGAAATTACGTACAAAATCCATCCTGAAAGGCTGAAACAGGGTCTCTTGTTCGGAATAACTAATGAAGAACTTAGAAATCCTCCGAGCTTCCAGTTTGTATCGGTCCTGACGGATATAGTCGAATCTCTAAAGGAATATTGATCAATCATTTCCATGCTTAGTCTTCCAAACGAAAAAAACACTGACTTTTCATTCTGACCACGTCTTTTCTTTTTCATAACGAATGGCATACACACAGAATGGCTAAAATGAATACATTATGTAGTTCCTTCATATTCACTTTCGACAAATCGATACCCTTGTTGTTGGGGAGAAAAAAGCGAAGATCATGCTTGGAATTTCATGGAGTCCAAGGCCGACTGAATATTGGGGATGGAAAGAATACAGAGTTATCGTCAGGAAACAAATTAAAAAATTTCGGTTATTTAGGCAAATTTTCTCATCAATGAATAATGTTTTTTTTAATATTTCTTAATTCTCAAGAACTAGGTGATCAGGATGAATGACTTAAAAAATCGGTTCCAGAATAGTTCCCTGTGGAACTTCACCGAAAATGGCTGCATCGCTAGAAATCCCGTTTCAATTTTCACAAGCTAACTTCTTATTTAATGATAAAACTCAAGGAATCTAAGGCATCATAAAACAGATCAAAAAACCTAAATTTTGTGCATAAAATATAAGAATTCACTTTGTCGAATGTTCTTCAGGGATTCAAAATCTCCAGGTAATCAAGTGCCCAATGTAATCTCACATTTCAATTGAACAGAAACTCAGCTTTATAAATTTGTGAAGCCCCAATGATGCAGAAAAATAATATTTTCATTCAAGTATTCCGTCAATTGTATTCTGACAATCTTTTCATGAACAAGAGTTGCAAAGACCTGATATGACGAAGATCTGAGAAGAGTGTCTATAGATATAATATGATATTGAAAAAGAATGCCCTTGTGAAATGTTGATTCGTTATGGTTTCTTCATTGAAAGTCTTAATTATTAGTGGAAAAGAAATAAAAGATAGAATGTCTTTGTTGTGCATCCTGATTTGACAATGCATTGATAACAAGATAATTAACTTATCACAATACTTCCTTATGAAACTATTAATCCGGACTAGAATTCTCGACTTCCCCACAACTTCAACTCTTACGAACAATTTTTAAAGCAATGAAAGGTAATATGTAATGGAAGGTATGAAAACCTAGTACTGACCCTCTGAAATTTTCTTCAATTTGAGTATTTTTTCCATACAATAACTCGCAACATGCTTGTAGAACATTTGATGATAAGGAAAAGCTCTGTCTCCCTCATATATCGCTTCAATTATGATCAAATTATGAAATAGAGAAAAAGGTAATAGCATTTACTTAAACTTCTTCCCTTCCAGGGCATCTGATATAAAATAGTACAATCACAAACGAGATTATATGTCATTGTCTTATGTTAAGGGATTTTCAGGAATTATTGCTGAATACTCCAAGAATAAATTCAATAAAATTACATCATTTGAAACGAAAAGTAACCTGAGTACTTTTATCAATAACAATAAGATAAAACAGGAAAGCGCAATAAATCTGCTGTCGATAAACTGTCATGTATAGATTGCCCTGAAGTTTATATAGGACGAACCGGAAGAGCATTCAAGTAAAGGATCCAAGAATACTAGAATAGTTTTACATCAAACCCTTTTTTTTTTGGGCATAATTTCAATAACAACTACGAAAAACTACATATTATTTAATCTCTTCCGAAAACAGTAAATTTGTAGTGCAGATGTAAAATAATTCATTCATTTACCCAGTTTTTTCTGTATGTATAAATCTGTTTCTCTCTCTCACAAAAATCAGTTAAAATGAAACAACCTGAAGATGCCATATTATGGTGAAACAGCTGTCGTTATGAAAACAAAGTTTTTGAAATTTTCAAATTGTCTCCTCTTAATCAAGTAATTAAAATGAATTTTCAACAAATAAAGACCAATTCCATTAAATTTTAATCATATTAACATTCGTACATTTTTAAATTCAAAATTCATAAAACATGGATGCTATTGATATCTGAGTATGTTCATGTAACTTTTTTTTACATTTTTGAAAACTCATTTCCACTCCCTCTCATCGATAAAGTGTATATAAAATGTGACATTTTTTCTTCTCATCATAGGAGCTTTTCAATCCAATAGGTCTCTATGATTTTCGAGTAAATCCCGTTTTAGCATCCTGGGCTCCCCTACTATATAACGTCAAAAGAGGAATTAATTATTGCAGAATTAAAAAACTCCCTCCTCCAAACAACAATTTATGGAATGATACATGTAGGATAGCATATGTAGCAGATACACAATATGCATTAGGACCAGATGTATTGAATTATCGAAATTTAAAAATGATCGTATCTCCCTCTACATAAGTGGTTCATTGTGTTATATAGTCACCAATTACTCACAAGTCGTTTTGTTTAGCTTTCTATACTGTATTCCTCTCTTGAAAAAAGGTTCCACTCGGCGAAGAATTGGACGAATAAAGTATACAGTGTGTCTTGTGGGGAATGAGACAACGTTTAGGTGGTGATAAGGGATGTCTCAAGGAGTAAGAAAATGCCATTTGAAATTATCTGAGGTTCATGGTTCCTTACTTACTTATCCGAGCCCAAATGTATCTTCAACAAGTGAATCTCCAGAACTCCGCAACAGTGACGGCTCCGGGGATGCATGCATATAGGTGATTAGTGTAGGTGATACCGACTCTATTGCAGACGAGTAGATGGTCCTCGTCTTGAACTACTCCACAGTCACATAATTCGTCACTTGAGTATCCCCACTTTATCAAGGTCTTCTTACAGCGGGATACTTCCACTCTGAGTCTATTATATTAAGTGTTCACGACAGGCGACGTAGATAGGCATGTTGCTGATGGGAGGCTAGATTATGTTGTTTCTGATATAAATGGGTTTTATAGGACAAGGTTCGATCTAGTTTGACACCCAGATATTTTGATGTTTTCAGTTTTTTAGTTGTTCACCTTTCCATCTATCATCAAATTTTCTTTTTGCCTTGGTGTTTCTTAGGTGGAAAGCACTTTGGTCTTAGTTGTATTTGGTTTTAGATCATTTTCTCTGTAGTAAATTGAGATTTCTTAAAGGGCTTGGATTAGAGTTCGTTCTATTTCTTCAAATTTGTTTTTTTTTTGCTGCTATTGCTGTGTAGTCCGCGGAAATAAATTGTTTTACTTTGTCAGAAAGTTGGATGTCATTGGTATGGATTTGAGAAAAAACAACATAGAATGACGGAGATATGTACAAAACTAATGAAACTTTGGATATAACAGGAAAAAATAATCCAAACTCATCTGAAAGATGGATTGAAAGATAAGGAGTTGACGGTTTTTATTTTGAACAATATTTGAAGAATTTATCATTGAATTAGTTCAATGTTTTAGAATAATTTATGAGCTTTTTTCTACTTATTAGTAACTATCTGAGATCTCATGTTTCTGAAATGTCGAGAAAAAAAATATGGAAGAAGCGAAAATTGGAAGACTCACATTCGAAGGGTCAGTGCAAGCGGGAAAAATTTGTGCCATTTGGGATAACAGTTGAATTCGAAAGTATTTTTACTGCTCTCTCAGGATCTGAAGTCAAAAAAAATGAAAACCGCAATTAGGGTGTTGTTTTTTCCTTATTCCAGAAAAACTGATATTTCGGATCTGATTTTATTTCCAATTTTTCATTCAAACAGATTAATACTTACTCTATCATTGTTCATACGAAAAATCATCGGAATAACTCGAATATTTCCTGAATTATAGTCATTTGAAATTTCGTAATATTCTCTAAAACCCTGTATACCTGCAAACATAAACATTACATGATTTCAAATGGCATTTTCTCACTCCTTGGGAGATACCTCATCACCACCTAAACGTTGTCCCATTTCTCACCAGACACCCTGAATAGTATGAGTTCTTAACGAGTGATCATAATTGAAAGAGGCATTTTATCATATTCATCAAGTAAACTATTTTTTCGGGAAGGTTGGAAAACAGAATTCACAGACCTTGGAGCCTTTTTCAGTAAATCTAATTTAAGCCCCTCAAGTCAATGTAACCTTCGAACATTCTGAAACATCAACCAATTAAAAATCGACGTAACTACTTTGTTGAAATTCGAGTACGATATCTCGAATTCTGCAGTCTTCAGACTGCCATAAATTATGTTAACACTTGTTCCTTTCAACACGTCCTAGTTAGTAGATTTAGTGCGGTTTCCTCCCAACGAATTTTCCGGCTACTCCTTTCCAGACTGTTTCCTATTTGTGGGATTCAAGTTGGGAGAAACTGGCCATTCATACAAATTCAGCGTGAACTGCTCTCGGCTTTAGTCCTATTGATCATAACGTTTGAGCCTCAAGATGGTAGTTTCCGGTTATCTTGGCAGCATTTTCTAGTAGAAATTGAACTATGTTGGTTGTTATATTCTTCAGAAAACGTTTGGAAATCCAGATCTTCCTTGAATGCTCCCAAAAGCAGGACACAAAGTTATAAATACATGTAGGGGCTATTAATCGATTTTTGCTATGAACGAAAATACGAATTAAATGATAAGCGTAGAAGAATTGCCATTGATTCTGAAAGATCAATATGCCAAAGAAAGATGGAATTGAAAACAATGTGGACGTAGTATTCAAACCAGCCCGCGATGCAATGAGAAAGAAGCTGCATAAAGGTCCATATATACTAAAGTGCAGTTCAGTCTCGTTGAAATTCCTTAAAATTAACAAGTATTATGCGCAATTTTACTACGAGTATATAGCTGCTTCAAAATTATTGAGGTGAGGAAGAGAGTGAGACAAATTCTAGGTTCACATCTTCAATTCAAGATATACGTTTTTTGTGTCTTCCACCTTCTTGAAGGCGGTTGTTTAAGTACCACACTCTTTGAGAGTCTGGGAAAAGTCTTTAGAACAAATGCGCGAAATCTCCTGATCTTTTGATTTTGGTAAACCTTTCACATAAGAAATGGCGATTTATAAGATATGTCTAATACCAGTTTGAGATATATTTTGTCTTAGTTATTTGCTTGAATAAACATTGATTCTTAGACTTTTCGTGATCTTATTCATTTATTCATTTTATCTTCTTAAACTCAGCATACTTATGTTGATGCTTTATACCAACATTTCGTGACACTCAATTAAGTGTATATTTTGTGGTTGGAAAGAAATGTGATAATGTCCTGTATCCGTTGGCGTCTTTTATGATAGTTTTCCATTTTTCATACAAATTCATCCCTGAATGAAAGTGATTCTTCCTGATTTCTTAAATTTTGAAGGAATCGATTAATAGTGTCCCTTGTATGCTACCAATTGATTATATAGATAATGTTTTCATCGTTTGGCAAGATGGAATATCCATTTTCATTGGATTCCACAGATTCCTTCATCCACGGTCATCCCGTACTATCTGCAAATTCGTCATAATTGCAAAACATCTGTCGCCAAGCGGATTCACGAATGAAACTAATCCATTTAATCCGTTCCCAATAAAGACGGAAGCGCAGTAGGTACGTGGAATCGCCAGGACGACCAATTTGACTGTATAATATGCGCCAGAAGGAGAACCGAGCAGAATTTCGATCTCTTGTTTGCATGTAAATTATTCCGGGATATTGCAGGAAACGGGTTCGACAGCGTTTGTGCCTCTATTTCCTGAGTCGTTAAGCCAAGAGACTGGCCCCCGTTTTTTGCAGATCGCGGATCGGGCACCGATGCTGTCTGGCAGGATGGCAACATGTGAAATTTATTATGAGGTGACTGAAAATTCAATGACAGCACTACAAAGCAAAGGCTGGTTAGAGATGAATAATGGAGGTGTCAAACGCATAGCTCTGCTTGGTTGTGGCGTGAGGACGAAAGATATCTCGATATCGGAGACTTTCGCTACAGTGTGAAGATAGGGAACAAAGCTTTTATGATGAGTCTATTAGGAGGATACTCGAGAAGAGTTTCCGATGTTTCTAATGGCTTTTCCTCAATTCAAGAACGGAAAATACTACAGTAGTGCATTCTTTCATCATTGATCACGCGGATAGCGTTGGAGTTTGACACATTTCACCCTGAGCATTAAAAAACAAAATGGCAGTCGAACAGATAAATACTCGATTCAGTCTACTCTACTGAAATATTATCAGGAAATTTTGAATGAGGTAAATTTTAATAACCCATTGAATATGAAAGCCGAAAACAATTACAGAAAGTGATTCATGGCGAATTTGTCTGAGGAAAACTCTCCATAGTTTTTTCTACGTGCATTAACTTACGCTTTTTGAAGAGCAATAATATAGACGTTGAAGAATCAAATACAATATTGTAACTCCAGGAATATTATATCTTTAAGAAGCATTATCAACATAAAATCCAGTCAAATATAAATACATGTTACGTAAGAAAGATTATTGGTAATATTGAGAAAGAAAGTACCTCATACTATTGTCCTTTTGATGACCTTTTATAGTTTGCATTCTGTTTTATTCAAAGCTCAAATTCCCTTCTCTTAAAAACCAACCAAAGTTTGGTATATCTATTCCATCGAAAACCATTTAGCAAATCTTCCGTTCAGTAAGCTCTTGTCCTTATATTTTCAAGTCCAAATAACATGAAAGTGATGTTCATCGAATCAAATAGTCTGAAACCTCTACAGAACTCCGAGGAAGATAAATCATCTCCTGCAGACATAGCGGTACATTGAACTTTCTCAGAGTATGACTCTTTATTTTAATTGAGGCAACCCCTAATAGAACAGGTGCCCAAAAAGAGGGAGGATTATTTGAGTAAACTTCAATTTCCAAATGGAAAACTTTGTGAGTTTTTGAGGCAGAAAAATTTGCAATTGTTAATTTGGTATGATAATAATCAAATTTGACAATATGAATGAAAGATGAAAAAAAGTAGACAAAAACCATTAGAATCCCTAGACCATCCATAAACATGCCTACACAGCTTTCTATTTGGTTCATCAGATAAGACTTTTTCTTATGTGATCATTTCAACATATTATAAATGCAAGGATTCTAATCTTCCTGGATGGTAGAATATGAATAAAAAGAAAAGCGATATATAGGTTAATTTCGACCAGAGCTCGAGGAACCATTTCAAAAATCCATTAGCCGCTCTTCAGCTATTCTCATAGCTCCATTCACATCTATCAAAACGGTGGTAAAATCGTGTATAGCCATGAATTTATGAGTTTCATAATTAGATGAATTTATCTTCGCTGTATCGTAAAATGCAAATGAAATTGCTATCGCTAGTGCAGCTGCACCATTGTGACATATTTCAGCTTCATATTTAGTCATTCTGCACAACGTCCTCCTCGGCAGAGCTTTTGGATGCAGACCAGAATGCTGAATGCAGACCGTAAATCAAACGGCTCGTCCTGGCAAGAATACATCAAAATTCTGGTTACATCGGAGTCACATTCACTTTTATCGGAAGGGTTTTCATTTTTCGCTAGCCGGGCTATAATTTGGAGTATTGTTGAGCTCCCAGATACACGTTTGAAATATTTTTCTGATTCTTTCAGTTTCTCGTGAGGAATTTCGAACGATTGGTGTCCGTTCGAGAAATATAAGGCTGAATGTTTTTGTTAAATCATCTACAGATAGGATTTAGTAAATTACCTGAGCAATTCTTAATCATTCCAAAAATCAAAAGTTCACTTATCCAAAAAAAAGTTATTCATGTTGACCTAATCCGTGTTTTTTTTGCTGTACGAGGCCGAAACATTAAACAGATATTGGTTCATTTCAAGCAACATGACTGATCCCAGCCCATCCACCAATCTGTAACTCAATTTTAAACTTCCTATATGAAATCATTTTTCTATGAAAAAATTTCTAAATCAATGTTTAGATATATCACTCTACATGAGATAGCAAAGTTACTAAATGGGATAAATCCTTTTTGATTTTTTGTTGAACCATGTGGGTTTAAAAAAAACCACATGAGTTATCCCAGTCCATTCGCCAATTTGCAGCAAGATTCGACTTACCAGAAATAAAATTATAGTATTCTCATCATAATAACAAGAGATTGACCACTTCAGCAGATCCAAAATTGTCCTAATTAATGTTTGCCCTAGGCCGCTCAAAACTTTCAATCATACACCACATTTAATGGTTTAGATCAACAAGCATAAATCCAAAGCAGCATAAGATAATATTCCCTTGTCAGGAAGGCCAGTAACAAATTGCTGAGGCAACGGTGACATTATTACTCATCTGGACCGACCTCCTGACTCATTTATATGACTTAATAATGCTTAAGAGGTGCCATCAATTCCATGGAGATGTCAGCTTATGGAGCTTCTAATATCGTCTGGTTCCATTTTTAGGAACAGAGGCCGGAATGTGCTTGAATTTATTTCACGGAAATTCGGAGGAAAATCAAGGTTAATAGAAATTTGACTGCGTAAACATTTTTGCCAAATGAACATATATTCATGCTGCGTTGAATGAAAGAGAGGATACTTTTGTTGAACACTTATTTGCTGTTTAGGTTCTTTGAATGTATTTTACACCCTTATGTTCCTGGTTATGAAAATTACCGAAATGATACATTATCGAACAATATAATTTTATATTCAGTTTGATTCTAATGGATATGGCTTCTTTTTCCATCAGTAATCACTGGTTTTTTCCATTGGTATAATTTATGACTCTAATAAACTCGATAATGTAGCAATCCATTTCAGAAGCAGTCTCAAGTGTACTCTAATCTAAATAAGCAGGGCAGTATTAGGAATTTTGTAAACATTTAACATAAAGATCATCCCAGATTTTCAGGTGAAATCAATAAAGGTCTTTAGCGAATTTATAAGAAACAAATTTTTAGGCATTAAACATCCGCGTTTTCAAGTACACTCATTGGTATCTGTCTGTTTATTGACTTCTTAATTTATATATTATGAGAATTTTCTTAGGATCTGTTCAAAATGTCAATGTGTGTTGGTGTTGATAGACAGTTCGTTACAAAATCATATTTTGTAACAGAAAGTTCAGTTTTGAATTTTGAGAAGAAGAGTTTGAGTCAAAAACGAAGACGTATGAGAATTCATAGACAGGAAGTAGTGACTTAAAATTATCGCTAGACGAACTCAACTCTGGAACTTAGAATATGTCTTTTGTGTCTCAATATTTCACATTTGAGAAAATATTGTGAAATAGACTCAAACACACGATAGAGAAAGCCTAGAAGAAATTAAATGACTCGAAAATTATTCTTTGATTTCTATAAATAATCTTTATTCAGCAAGTTTCTGGAATTTCAAATAATGTCAAGATGCTCACTTTTTGACACATTTATCGTAATCAAAGATGGTTACTTTGAATTTCTCCAGAAACTAGCCTAAAGTGATGTTTTCCAGTTTTTTCACATCATGCAACTCATAATTCGTCACTCTATATCAAGGATCACAATCACCCCATTTCATTCAATCAGGTCGCATACGAGTGAAGGAAATTAAACAATTCGAGTTCCTTGCGGAAATATATTCATTCATTCCCGTCAGGGATAAATGTACTGAAGTCCTGGACCCTTCATTACGAACACCTTGAGAAGGGATGACTAACTATTCTGGGAAATTGAATGAAATTTGGAGGGTCATTTAGGAACTCGAAGAAATGAGGATCATTCTGTCAACTTCGTGTCTGCCTTGTACGTGAATGGAAACTTGATTTTTATTCAGAAAGCATATCGACTATCACTTATAACATTGTATTCTTTAAATTCAGTTAACTTTTTAAGGCTTGTTCATAGAAAAGAGCCAACTTTCTTTCATACCGAATGTGAGTTATTTTCAGAAAGGAGATTAAAAGATTATTTTACCTTTGCTTTATGAGAGTACGATAGTGCTTGGTTACCAGCGAAATGAGTCTCCCAGCCCATCCGCCAATTTGCAGACGAACACAAAATGAATTGATTTTTCTGTAAATCACTTTATAAATTATGTTGACAATATTTATCTACATTACAACTCCAAAAGATTGCAAATGTATGAACTGGAGAAAGCAAATTTGATGTTTCGAAGAAGTTGTTGATGTGTTCAAAAACTATATTAGCAGTCCCAGCCCATTCGCCAATTTGCAGCAAGATTTAACTTAAATGAAATGATTCTTTCATGAGACGTCTACTAGTGATAAATTCGATAACGGTATTTTATTTTTCCAAAAATTGACTATGTATGTGGAAAATGATAATGATATAGATTTACATATTTCGGATTATGCTTCGTAACACATAGTTTTTAGTTAACTTATGCGAATAAGTTTCAACAGTGAGTGTTCGGTGTAGGTTTTGTTATTGTATCCTTATGCCAACTGCATTACCGAACGATTCATTTTAGGCCAAACAGAGACTGATGGACACATACACTATAGTAAGAAGTTTCTTTCCCAGTACGGGTTTTGAACCTACTAACTCGAATCTCTTCCAATGAGCTATGCATCTCGCATTTGAAACTGAGAAGCTCCCTATCAAATATTCCTCTTGATCCTGAGCTATCCGAGTAAAAGTACCAAAGCCAAAGTTCACCCAATCTTCCGCCCGAACAAAATAAAGCCATCTGACGCGGGAAAACATTTGACTTTTGTAAAAAAGGAACCGCTTTTCCAGCAAGTTGCGGAGTACAAAAACCTAAGTTCACCGCTGTCAGTTCGAGCAAAGCGAAAAGATTTCTGCTTGTTGAATTCCAACACTATCCCTGTTACGCTCGCCGCATGTGAAACGACTGGGAAAGTCGTTCTGGCTGATAGAGCGGGAATATTCCCGGAATCGAAAAATTCTCCACGCTCCGATAGAAGAGGAAATATATTGGACTCGGCGGGAAGCGTCCGTGTTCAATTGATTAATCAGAAGATGTGATAAGGCTGGAGGGCCTAATTATTTCACGTCTATGTGACCGGATGGTTGAATGAGTTCTGGGAATATCGGATCGTTAGAGAATCGCTCTGTATCTACAGTGGAAGGTTTTTTTAGTTGTATGGAAACAACCTTTTCGATCCCCCAATTACTGGTCTACGAAACTTTTGATTTTTGTGTTGATTTAGTGAATTTATGCAGCCAGATCAAAGAAAGATCTAGTCGTTAATCATTATTGATTACAAAAAATATTGGCGTGGAAATCTTCAACAGCAAGTCGAACCCAATCGATTGATTATGTTTTTCTATTATGTCAGTAGTTGATGTGTTGGCATTTAAAAAATTACCCATTATATTACACATACAATACAAAATTATTAAATATAAAGTGTGTCGTATTCTTAAAAATGACATTTGAATTTATGTTCAAATAACACACACCTGAGTACAAAAGATGACGTGTCTCTGCAATTTTTATGAATTTCTAAATCAATGAATTTAAAAAAAGGAATTTTATTTCATGAAATGTGAGAATTCTGGTGGTGAAGACTGAATACTTAGGAATTCAAGGGTTGAGCATTATCGACAAACTGAACTATTATACTCTAGGGACTTCTTAACTCCTCAGTTTGCCATTATGCGATATTGATCAGACAATAGATGAATGATAATTTATCAAAAATTTAATTTAGTTTATATATATCACATTTATTTTCATTAGCTACGATATAGATTCAAAGGTTCACGAATTTGTGGTGACGTGAATTGACATCCAAGTTTCCATTTGAATTCAATTCTTTTGGGAATAAATATATGTGTGCAACATTCATTCTCATACATTAGAATGTATGTCAAATAAAGTATTGAAAATCATAATCAATTGAAGCTATGTGATTTTTCATAAGCATTCATTTTTCTTCTTATTTCAAACAACAACGATGATCCTTGAATTAGACAAGCGAGGTTTAATTGGATTTATATCAGCTTCAAAGTAAGTGAAAAGCTCACATATAACAGAGATTGCCACATCACTTTTAGCTGCGCGGAAGGGATTTCATCCAATGATTATAGTATAGAGAAGCGAAAACATCTAGAATATTATTGTAACCTTTTGGATTAACTGAATGAAAATCTTGTGAGAGAAGATCTGGTTTACATTAAAAAAAAGTTCAATTGCAATTTTTTTCTTTTTGAAGATAGAATTGAAATGTGATACCAACTACTGATTTCCTGAAAAAATCCATATTTTGAGAACATCATATTTTATTTTGTAATGATATAACATATTCAGTAATGTTAAAAATTCATGTGAGTTGTCAACGGAGAACCCAACAAACATATCTCATGAACATATCTCATAAACTTTTCCCATTCCATGAAAATAACAAAACGAACTCTGATCAACACCAGCCAAACAATTTAATAATACCTTCCCAGAATTACAGTAAAGTTTCCTTACGTGATTCTGACCATGATGAGACACGGTGATCTCTCTATTCAACAGTAGATGTATAGGGCTAAATTGGACTTGTTTGGGAAGCCACAACAGGTTCAGAGTATGACAACTTTCATTGTGAACATGTTCACTGTACCGTACTACATCTGTTACAAATGAGAATTAGAATACGTTGAAATCGGTTTGGGATCCACCCGGGGTATCCGTAAACTGGGTTTGAAATAATAAGGAATTGAAGGTATTCATAAATGAATAATTCTAGCATAAATTCGAGTGAATTTTATAAACCCTTCTTCACAGCGAAACTCAATATGATGCCCTAATAGATGTTTCTGATGAATTCATCTTTAGTTTGAAGAAATAATCTTTCTCCATGAAATAATTCCGATCCTTTTTAACGTCGGGTTACATCAAAATCAGACGAATACCTTTTTCATTTCATATATATTCATATTTATTTCATATATCTAGTATATTATGTCATCGTTGGGTGACTTATTTAATGACAATCTAAGCAATATGCCGCAACTGGTGCAGATGGGGGCTCAATGTTTTTTATTTTTCTACCATCACCGAGTACCATTATTATATTTTTCGTAGTAAGGATATTGAATTCTCAGTATGTTTACTATAAAATCATGAATTTGGGCAACTCAAATTGATTAAAACTCCGGTTTTTCAAATTATAACCTACAGTTTTTGCTTGGTTGTTTCCGATGGATCAGCTATCATTTGACTCAGCATCATATTGTGAAAAACTGTGAGCTTTCCATATATGAAAACGTCAAAACATAAATTATCATTACATTGACAATCTAAATTGAGATTTTCTTCGCTTGACAAATTGTTAGATAGAAAAAATTCAATAATTTTTTGTTAGTTTCCGGTTTCATACCAGGCTGCTCCATTAGCAGATTTCAAAAATGAAACAATCTGAATAATTCTCGAAATTTTTGTTTTTTAATTTCAAATACTTTTCAGCTCATAAGATATCGAATGCATTCAATCAAACATTTGGGTATATAAATATGATACTCTCTCTGATGATCAGAATTCCACTATGGAGATGTTTTATAGAACCTAATTCTACACATACGTAGAAATTAAGGCCGTGAATCAAAGAAAAAGGAAGAAATGACGTTTTGGTACAAGTCCCTATTGCTGCATGAATATCATTGTCTAACATTACCACGAAGGACAAATAATTACATTAGGTTAAAATGGGAAACATTTCGTAACTCTAATAATGCTCTAGAGGGTAGTACGTGGACTGGAAATTTCTAATTGTGTTACAATATCGCGTATGCGAGACGTTATATCAGATCCAACACGCTTTTCCGAGCTGCTGAGATAAAATCTGAAAGAGGAAGTTTATGACTTACTGGTTAGTGGAAATTTCAACATTCAAGTGAACCAGGAGTCGCGCTTGAATTCACAGAGCACCTCATTACATGCATGGATTTTAATCACGAGTCACCTCAAAATCTCACTGAATATATTCACACCTGAAATAAAAGTTTTGTAATCATTTTTAGGTGTAGATCCTTTATAAGTGTTAGTCCAGATTATCCTGCAGGGAATTTGAATGTCAAACAGATTAAATCTGACATAAAATTATCTCTTCATCATCTGCTGCTAGAAAAAACCTGATGCTGTCATCTTGAACTTTGACATTTCTGACAATCCACGTTTTGACGAAAGACCGCTGGTTGTGTTGTTCACAGTCAATGGAAAATTTCCGCCAGGAAATAGAAATACCTAGTGAAAATTTTCGTGTGATTCTATCTGGACCCGGAGTTTTGAGAAATTAAATAAATTGGGTGAATTCAAACCCCTTTGTTGAAGAACATTAAGAAGATTGGGAGATAATTAGGAAAGTGGAACTATTCTACTTGATTAGGAGACAATTGTTTCCGCCATTACAATTACCAATATAAAGAGGGCACTAAGGAGAAGAATATTTCTGAAAGCATCATCTGGCCTCAAAAATTCCTCTGGGTACTTCAATCCAATATATCAACATTCAATTCAATAGAAAAATTCAATTCCGAGAAGTCTGTTTTAGTCTTTGGTTCTCTTTGTCGCCTATCTCGATCAATTTATTCGTGGTTTTGCTCAACGTTCTGAATATCTACATTCCGGAGACCGAAAGCTCAAGTTTATAACTGATGGGAGTACTTAATTGCCTCATTTTTACGATTCCTATTTATTTCAGAAAGCAAGCAAAGTAAACTTTTATTGTTAACTGTCTTCAAATCGACTATCAGACTCACGTCATTTAAAAACATTCGAGATCTCCTCAAATTCGAACTTCCATTCAGAAAGCATTCCTACGAATCATATCGTAATTGATGTTTCCTTTCAATCAACCACAGGGGTGTTAATAACGAACAATGCATGTTCATCCACCAAGTTACTATCAGTTATTTCAGCAGCTACTGCTACATACCTGAGGTGGATATGAAATTAATTTCCTGTTATTGCAGAGTTCGATGATTGAGTACACGTACGATAGCTGTGCTCGAAGTTTCGAACATTACCCAGAGCCAAATGCACTGGAACCGTTCGTATGAATAGGCACCACATATCCTAGATACACTCGCAAATAGGACCATTCCAGTTATTTATGTACCAAACATTCTAGTCGATACAACTAACGATCTCAGAATTCCTGGAGATGAGTGCGCAGTACCCAGCACAAAAACGATTACAATTATGGAAGTTAATTGTTAGAAAGTTGCTTCTCTTTCAGCGGATAATTTTCGTTGATCTGTATATACATAATTCTCCATTTCTATTCGGGACTACTTGGATGGTGAAAAATATGTTTTTCAAATGAATTATACTACTCTATAGGATGAATATCCTATAGAGTAGTGAACTGGTTATTTTTTTTTACTTTTATTTTCAATTTCGTATGATCTGTCATAAATTTATTCCAATTTTGAGGCTTAAGCGTAAACAATGAGCCGAATACATCAGAAAGTTTTCAGAGCATCAGCCCTTTATCTATGATTTTGATCACAAATGAAAAGACAAGAGTAAACAGCAGAACATCTAAAGTTTAAAAATGTACACTCATTCTTTAAACTCCATATCCAGAATCTTCTGAACAGTGAATGAGTAATATATTTTGAAGGATCAATTTGGACTTCCTGCCTACAAGTGGATACATTTTTGGAATTTCAGATTTATTTCATTCTTCTCAGCATTTATTGTCTCCAGTTGAGGTGCTAGTCTAATGTATGCTGAGATACTTCGCTTTGGTGTGGACTGGTTTTTCCTTTTTCAGTATTTTGACAAGAAGACATGTATTTATACATGTAACTGAATATTGACCCTGAGCCAGCAATTTCGATGGAACTATCCAAGGTCATCCAGATGTTATTGTTTGAAAGCTGCTTCAGCGTTTCCATGAGATGCAAGTATGGCTATGTCGCCTGCTGGATTCGACTTTAGATGGGGTGGTTATTGCTTCCACATATTTCTTGACAAAATAGCTGTTCACCAGATAAAACTTCAGAATAATGTAAGATATGAGAGGAGTTCTTTGAGTTTGTATAGTAGTTCATTGTGCCAAAACTTGTCGAATTCTTGGGATGGGTCAAGAAATATTGCCGAGTAAAATTTTCCTTCTTCGAGGCTTGTCGAGATGGTGTTCAAGATACAGTAGATCGTCATCTCTCGGAAACCTAGTTGGGAGTCAGGTACTAGTTAGTGGATATCCATTACATCTTTCAGCCTTTTAAGAACTTTCTTCTCAAAGGGTTTATCAAGGATTGGAAGAAGACTTCTAGGACAATGTGACTCCACTTTGTGTTCTGGTTTACCACGTTTGGGTATCATTATAGCCTCAGCATACATTCATGATGGGGAAATAAGATATGCTCGTTATTCTATCAAAGGGTGTTGTGAGCAGTACTACAATTTTATAAAGTCTGCCTTCATGTTGTCATATCTAAAAGCCTTCCTATTCATCAGGATTCTCACCCCAAACAAAAATGAACGAAATAAATTGCATAAGTTTAATAATTCCGAGAATTGAATGCCAAAAGACTCCTCATCTGCAATCTACATCTACATTTCAGTGAACGCAATGATGTTCATATCACATGGAAGAAAGTATTTAGGAATAGGCGCCCTGAGCGCTCATTTGGAATGTTGTAATATAACCATAATAAAACATTGTCATTTCTACCCCACATCCAATATTTCCCGACGAAAATACTGCCCAATTATGCCGAAACCTCAATTCCAGAAAACGACACTCCGACCCGAATAAAACCCGATGATGGGTCTCCTGCGGTAATCTGGGCTGAAGCACAGACAAAAATTGTTCCAGCGAATGGAAGGCGCATTATTAGCAGGCTGCACACGCCTCCCTGCCCTTCAATCGGAGGTTTTATCTGGTTTTAATTCCCGTTTCCGTTGTTGTATTTCTTCCGACAGAATTGATGATCCCTTCCTTATTAGGGATTTGTTCGTTACCCAATTAATTGTAAATATCCATTTCATCGCTGCTTCTTCCCAAGCGGTTTGCTTCTTTTGGGTGGTAATTATAGCTAATTGAACCAGCGCAGTTTTCCGATTATTATTTTAATAGCCCTCTCCGCTCAAGCAAAATATTATTTTCAATGAAATACAACTGAAAGATTCTCAGGATGTGATACAAAAAAGATTTGAACGTTTAATTGAATGGTTCAAAATTAATCACTGTCGCGGACTTGACCATTCATCCAGATAGTTCGATTCCTCTCCTCGAGTAACATGTTGAAGATGAAATTGAGTTCCCCATTGACTGAAAAGAGGTAAGAGAGAATGAAGTTCTCTGTAGGTGATATATGTAATTAAGTCATCTCCAGCGCTATAAAAAGGAAGGCAACCCAAACAACCGCAGCCTTGCCTGGAAGCTCAGATGATGTCTGAATAATGATAGACGGGTATTCCATTGCTGTACGGATTCAAAGATTTCTTGATTACCCATAAGGTTAGCTCACCAAACAATACTTGCATTCTCCAGGATAGGTAGTATAAGGTTCTGAAGAGAGCTCTAGTTCTTGCTATATCACATTCAGAGAATGTTTTAGGCAAGCGGTAGGTAAATTGTCTAACCCTAGATACAGCAATAGAAATGTGCGTGAACCAACTTCAATTATTTGTGACAGTATTACCCAGGTGATAATGCTGAGAGAAGCTAGTTAGACTCTGCTGGTCGATGAAGTGAAAAGTCTTAGGGTAACATTTGGTGATATGAAGAACAAAGAACTTCTCAACATTCCGGGGCAAGAACCACTCCTCATACCACTGGAAAATCTTGCTGAGGTCATCTTAAAGATACCAACCAATGGACAGTTATGGAGTTTCGTGTTATCAGCAAACATCACACAATCAGACAGAAAAATACGAGGAATATCAGAAGTATACAATGAGAACCGAATAAAACCCACAACTGAACACTGAGGGACCCTATCGGTCGTATCGAAGGAGGAATCAAGCGAAATTCTTGAATTTTAAATCATCGAGGGTATTCTCACTCACGAACTGAACCAAGATATTGGGAAACTTATCATATCTTGAAAATTGGGAAAGAAAGTTATAATTGATATATAATGGTAGATCAAGAAGAAACGCAAAAAAATACGGAAGAATCCGAAGAAAGACGAAAAAACCGAAGTCACACGAAAGAAACCGAAATTACACGAAACAACGCGAGAAAACACGAAAGAACACCAAGTAACACAAAAATCTAAAGGAACCTGAAAAACCCCGAAACACAAAAGTACTTGTAAATTGCACACCCCGTATATCACCCGATCTTAAACTTATTGTAAATTGCACACCCTGTATGACATTTTATCGAAATCCGCTCCCGTTCGCGAGAAAACTTGAAGGAGAATGCATATGAGACACTCAGTATACAATTGATTAGCAGTGAAAAAAAAAACCAAAAGAATATCGTTG
Source organism: Micraspis discolor (assembly GCA_030674115.1). NCBI lineage: Eukaryota > Metazoa > Arthropoda > Insecta > Coleoptera > Coccinellidae > Micraspis > Micraspis discolor. Next base: position 4,659,544 of record JARTUT010000873.1, read on the forward strand.
TAACTCCATCTATTCGAGTTCAGTAATTACCACGAAGGAAGTATCAAAATTATTCTATGGAGCTCCTATGTAACACCCCGTATATGTTTCGAAGATAATTTTTCTGTAAAAAAACCCGAACGAACACAAAAACTTGAAAAAACTTGAGAGCGCAAAAAAAAAAAAAGAACTTGTAAAGTGCTCACCCCGTATATCACCCGATCGCAAATTCATTTTAAATCGCACACCCTGTATGAAATTTATCGAAATTAGCTTTCAAACGTAAAAAACATGATGAAAAATGCATATGGGACACCCAGTATATAATTGATTTGCAGTGGGTGCTTTCATCATAAGAAACAAACCGAAAGAATATCGTTTTAACTCTATCGTTTCAAGTTCGGTGCATTCTACGAAGAAAGAACCCGACGAAACACGGAAAAACTTGAAAGAACCCGAAGTACCAAGAATGAACGAAAAATATCCAAAGGAACCGAAAAAACCCCGAAGGAGCACAAAATCACCGAAAGCGCGCAAAAAAACTCGAAGGAAAGCTTAAAACCCCGAAGGAGCACAAAAAACCGAAAGCGTGCAAAAAATAATGAAAGAACTTTTAAATTGCACACCCTGTATATCAATCGATCGCGAAATCATTGTTAATGGCACACCCTGTATGAGATTTCATTGAATTTAGCTCCTTACTCGGAAAAACACGAAAGCTGGAGAAAAACTCTGGTGAGTGTCAGCGCTACTCAGATCTGACACCCTGTATATGAATCGAATATATTTTATCGAATTAAGATCCAAAACACCCCGAAACAACACAAAAACTCGAATTTGCGCAAAAAAAATCAAATTAACTTGTAAATTGCACACCCCGTATATCACCCGATCGCAAATTCACTGTGAATCGCACACCCTGTATGAAAAATGCATATGGGACACTCCGTATATAATTGATTCGCAGTGGGTGCTTTTTTCATAAAAAACAAACCGAAAGAATATCGTTTATAACTCTATCGTTTCGAGTTCAGTGCATTCCACCAAGAAAGAAACCGACCAAATACGAAAAAACGCGGAAAACATGATAGAACCCTAAGTAACACGAAATCTCTCGAAGAAAGAATCTGGTGAAAATCAGTGCTTTCCATAAGCACAGCCTGTATAGCGATTTTTTCGAGATAGCACAGCCTGTATAGCGATTCATCGTGATCTGTGTGCATTCTTCAAGGACGAAAATGAATTAGCGCGAAAATAGAGCCTGAAATGACGATTTTCAAACGCATATTTGAGGTGTTTTTCTTCCGATTCGTGAACCGCGGGTGCTGTCTAGAGATTCGGAATCTCCTGTAGATTCTTAATCGAGCACTTCGAAGGCGCAAAATGTCTTTCAGCGCCCATATCGAGCGAAAATTTGATGCCGTATTTTCAAATTTGGAGCTCGCGTTCGGCTATCATCGGAATCGTATGATAAATTGTGACATTTTGACTCATTTCACCGTAAAATTGGCGAATTTCGAATGAAGAATTCGCGGCCTTATCTCGCTACTTGGATATGAAAATTGGTACCCAGAGATGGGGAATTTCCTCAAGTTTCATTTTCTACCGCCGAAAATGCGTTTAGAGGCTCGTAGCGCCCGCACTGAGCGAAAGCATCATGGGTGATTTTGACGTTTCGCGGGGCTGGCGAAACTAAAATTGCCGTTTTACTTACGGCATTTTAGCCTAGAAATAGGGGGCTCCGGAGTTCTAATGGGTTCTAAGGAAACCGGACGTCCTCGCTCTCGGAATATGTGGCGAGTCCTGGACGCTGGGCGTTTCGGCTTCGGAGCCTATTTCCTTTTTCCGGGGCACTTTAGGCGATTTCGCGAAAAACGTAATTTTCGCGATTTTCTTTCGAAAATTTCGGGCACTTTAAGAGCGCCCGGGGCGGGTTTCGCGGTCGCTTCTCCTAGAACAGGATACGCCTTTTCGATCTGTTTTAAGATTCCTCTCGTGCGGCCCTGCGGGCTGCAAGGAAAGCTTTACGCTTTCCGGGTCCCTAACGGGACCACCTGTCAAAATTTTCTCTGGTCCCCGATCTTATTACTTTATTATATAGAAGACTAGTAAGCGGGTAGATCAATAGGCCCATGGATCAATAAAGACCATAGATCATAATGGACCATAGATCAATATAGACCATAGATCAATATAAACCATAGATCAATATAGACCATAGATCAATAGGGCCCATATATCAATGAATCGCGCAGAAACACGAAACACGTCAAAATACCCGTTGAAAGCGAAAAAACATGAAAGTACCGGAAAAAACGCGAAGAAACGCGAAAAAACACGGAAGAATCCGAAGAAACACGAAAGAAACCGAAGTTACACGAAAGAAACCGAAATTACACGAAACAACGCGAGAGAACACGAAAGTACCCCAAGTAACACAAATAATCCAAAGGAACCTGAAAAAAACCCGAACGAATACATATAACTTGAAAGCGCACAAAAAAATTTGAAGTCACGCGAAACAACCCGGAGAAATACAAAAAACCGAAAGCGCGCAGAAAATCAAAAGTACTTGTAAATTGCACACCCCGTATATCACCCGAACGTGAACTCATTGTAAATTGCACACCCTTTATGACATTTTATCGAAATCAGCAAAATAACTTGTAAATTGCACACCCCGTATAGAAACTAAAAATTGCCGTTTTACTTACGGATTTTTAGCCTAGAAATAGGATCGTCGATCCAATGACGCTGGGCGTTTCGGCTTCATTTCCTTTTTCATAAATCTTCGGGCACTTTAAGAGAGCGCCCGGCGGGGTTTTCGGGTCGCTTCTCCCTGATTAAGATTGTGTCGGATTAACCAATGGAATTAAAGGAATTTCGAATCTTTCGATGAACCAGTTGATCAGGTGATCAAAGTTTCTGAAACCCAGTAGTTGACTTTCTTATGTTACGTTCAAAGCTTCTCAGAAGTATCAATCGTCTTGTTCTAAGGAAGATATAGTGTCATTAAGAAAGAGCAGACCAGCTGCTTTTGAAAGGTTATAATACACTAATCTAGAGCTATAAATATTGATGTCACTGGTTTCAACGGTGAGTTTTCGAGCGGTTGTAAAGACCCAAGGGGTAACGTTAATGTCCGACATAAACTGTTTCCTCATTGCTGAATCCCTGAACGATCAGAGCCTTTAACTTCATGCTGAGAATTCACCTCAGTGTGTTAGTCAAGATAATTTATTGATCAGAGTCAGGCATAAAATGAATAGCAGTCCGCCGACTCAATGGACCTTCTCGAGTTCTTCGTCAGGCTTAGGAACTTGCAGCCAAGGCAGAAAAAAGTTCTTCCTCCCAACTCTAACCTTCAAGTGGGACGAGAGTGAGCATCGGTGGCGTGCAAGAATAGATCAATACGAGAAGAATACATGAGTGATGGCGCGCCCACAATTCGCGAACAACAGACAGTTCTCTGAGTTGACGTCGCTAGTACTCTAACTGAATTATAAGAAGATTTAAGTAGGTCCCACACGAATTCACAGCATTGCACTGTCCAGCTGTATGGTAGGAATGACACTTTCCCCCTATCTCTGGGACGGAAAAAAAATGGCAATAAAGTCCCATACAAGGTCATCACCTTGGTGCGTTATTCATCCTCAAGTATCATAGATGTAATTATTCTCAAAGTCGAGCAATTGAACTACTTACCACCATTCACTAACCAAAGTTCCTTCAATCCGATAGCACGTGGCTAAGTATGATCTGAAGTCATGGCAGCTTTGCAAATACTACTGGACTAAAACGACCTGGAATACATGAAAGACGAGCTAGCGAGCAAAGATCTCGTACGATTAGTATGAAGGTGTGGCATTCTTAGCTTTAGCTTTCTTGACCTCCTGAGTATACGGCCATGGGGAAGACCCAAGATGTAACGTTAGCAGCACATTCAAGAAAAACTATGACCCAATAGGTCTTCTAAGTTCTCGGACCTAGGATAGGGCCAAGATGTAGATCCTCATTTGAATCTGTCTAAGAAAATGAAATCTCATTTATCTATGCTATTACGGATTAAAACTATACCAACATAATTTCACATAATGCTGAAGTTATATGATAACTAACACATTTTGTTATTTCTTGTTTCCACAAAGCGCAATCGTATTTTTGAAATATTACGCAAATAATAATAAGATATTCATTATCATCAAATTCAAACCACTGAGTCAATAAAACGACTCAACCGGCAATTTGTCTGATTTTATTGTGAATCGTCCCAGAGGAGAGCTTTTTATTCAATGGCCATCCAATTCAGACGGAATGACCACTTCTTGAAGAGAAATAAAAAGGAAATTACAGAGTAACTTCGCAAGCCCCTCGTAAACAGGGAGCTCACGCCATTTTTGTACACTTGTCGGGAAGTCACAAGTGGCAAACGAATACGTTAGCATTTCTTTGTTTCGTTGAAAAAGGCCGAAAAACAGAGTGCATTTTGTCGTTCTTTGAAGTAGGATCTGGGGGCGGCGTTTCATTCGAACAAACGACAAGGTATTTCAGTAGAGCTGAAACAATAAAAGGTCATGTGTATGAATGTATTGCTTATGCAAGGCGTCAGGAAAAAATCGATATTTCAGGTGAGGATTAAAATTCTTAATACCTAAACGAATTGACTTCGAAGTTTTTGGGCATTTTAATTTTCACATGAATAATTGATTTATACACTCTACATTCGAACCGATTATGATTGTGAGATCCCAAGCCTGCACAGAGACTAATAAGAGAATATTGCCTTGATATATCTTGACAGCATACGACTGAGAGCCTCTTAAATGATGTGAGAAATTTTCTGAGGAAAATTTCACCTCTTTCACTCACTCTACGTATCTGATGAATAGAGTATAGATGATGAATTTCTTCCTAAATTAATCAAGAAAGTTTAATTTATCAACACATCGACACATTCCCTGTCAGTATGTCAAAAAAATCTTAGGCTTTCTGTTCCAGGAGGGCGAAGATTTACATATTTTCTGTATAACATGCAAGGCTTGAAGCTGCAGCCATCATCGGTTATGGTGATTCATCTTGTTAATTTTTTTGTTTGCAGCAATGTCAAAATAACGTATTTTCCCATATCTTCTACATCATTCATGGTTAAGGAGAGAATTTCGTCACATCGACAACACCCAAAAATCCCAAATATTGTTAAAATTTTCGCCAGCAACCACTGGTTATCAGGAGCATGTAAAAGAAATTGTTCAGCATCTTCTTTACTTAATACCTTGGCCTTTTTTGGTGTATAACGCTGTATAACTTTCGGAATCTGCAAATGACTACTAAACGACATATTTTTCAATAAATTTTTCAAGGAAAACAAACCTTCGAACAGGGACATTTTCTTTCATTTCCAAGCAGCTTTTCAGCATAGACCATTTTGCTGATAAAGTATTAGGGCTGAATCTAGCTGATAGTTGAGTCAAGTAGACCAACAAAACATCTTCAGTTACCCCAATCACACTATTTTTGTTTTGCCACTTTTTGAAGTCGTCGTATTCTCGCTAGTACCTTGAAGCTGATTTTATAGATAATAAACTTGAAGTTACACTGCAGGCTGCCTCAATAATTTCTTTTGGTACATCCATTTTCGCTTTCGCCAAAACAAATGTGAAGAAAAATAAACAGACATGTTCATGGCAACGCTTCTATAGCTAACGACATTTGCGACAAATTATTGAGATTTTTTCGGAATTCATCCAACCTTTTTACAAATGAGAATCAAATAAAATATAAAACAATACACGCAAGGTAACGGGTTTTACTGTCTCAAGGACCCGCCTGCGGCTCGTCAGTTATATCCTCCATTCGCCAGTAATGTTACTAATGTTATATACTATTTTCTATATAGTCCTCTAATTCAAGCGAATCAGTCTGAGACACCAAATATACAATTCAACGGTTTCACGAAGAAACCCGAGTAAAAGACTCTGTTCGCCCGTCTAAAAATCATGAATATGTTAATGTAGCATTTCCAAACATATTTTTTTTTAAATTCCAAAACATGAAAGAAAACTTCAATATGGTTGGATAAAAAAATGTTAAAGCAACCAAAGAAGTGGATAGATATTATTAATTAATTAATATCTTTTTCATATTCCTGTTAAAGAAATTTTGCTTGCCATTAGGGTCTTTCTGGTCGGTTCGAGCGATCCATGAATGATTCTTAGAATCTCGTGGAACCACCATGGGACCCTAAGAAGAGTGCACCTTCTCTGATAGATGAAGCGGGCTTATTTCGAAGGCAGATTTGCTTGACTTTATTTGGTGGTTGTCAGAATGGCATAATATAATAAATATCTTGTATTAACTAGAATTCTTCAATTCCAGTTTTCATCATGAAACAATTGCACTCTCTGATAACTCCTCAACTACTCATATTAATACATATATGGAGGTTTCATATAATTATATCTGACTAAAACCCACAGATTCCTGGCATAGAATAGTGAACGATGAATATTTATGAAACAACTGAATTTCAATCCCCATCCGAAACCAATTCGTTTCGTTTCGCTTAGCTCACCGCAGTTAGATTAGAATTGAAAGTTATTTGCGTCGATTTGATAACAATCTGTGGGCTAGAATAATAGGTCTAGATTAATAGTCTGTTTGGGACAGATCTCATGGAATCAGCGAAATTTTTCGGAAAACTTTTGATGATCCCAAATAGAACCAGTATCTCCTGTTATCGCTGTATAGACTCGATTTTTCATAACTTTTTTGAAACGTCTCCACTTTTTCACATGTGAATACACTCTCAGATCAGTTTTTGTGTTAATTGAAATTGATATTGAGATATTTTTTGTTAATAACGAGATATTATTGTTAATAAACTGATATCAGGGTATTTGTATAACATATTATTGTCTGTATCTCAGGACTGTCGAATTTGGCGAAAATAGCTCAGTCGGAGACAAAGAGACAGTAGATGAAAGAGAGAAAGCAAAGGAAGTTTTTATTTTGAAGCCGGAAAATTTCACCCTGTATCTGATATCTCCCTTTGAAAAAACAGGTATTGACAAGAATCATTGCATCTTCTTGTTTTGTTTCTTGGAGTGCGTAACTGACGAATTCTTCTCGTTATCTTGGCTTTCATAAGAACGCTATACCCTACTTTATCCCACAAGAATATCTTCAAATCAATAGAAGAAACAAAAATCATTTCGCATTCCTCTAACGAGATCATTAATTTCGGGCTCGCATTGACGTAGAAAAGAATGGTTCACTGGGATTTTCGCATCTAGATAATTGATACTCGATGCGAAAAAAATTGTGCCATTGCGTCAAAATTAAAACAAATTTACAGCTTGCTGTCCAATCAAAAATAAAATGGAATACGAGGGCTTGTATTGAGTAGGCAAGCCGGTCCGAGATACTTTAAGGCATGTAAGTAAACATTACGTTTAAGTGGAGGACGAGTTTGCGATCGAACCATAAGAAAGGCAAAAAAATGGCGAGACTGATTAATGTATATACTTACATCTAATATAGCATATAACATTTTATCCCTCAATTTTGTATTTTGAGAAGAAAATGCTGACACTATCTTTATATTCGACAGCATTCTCAGCAATTTATTCACAACATCCGCTGCAGCCGTGATGTGTAAACAAAATGGATGTATTGTTTATAGAAGATTTAGCGAATATCGTGTTTCCATATCTAACAGAAAAGTCGAAAAAAAAGGGTGAAGCAGCATATAGTTCTTCGAGAATTGGTGCCCAAACAAGACTAGCATTGCAACCTCGGAAACCTGAATTTATGCCATATTCCCACGAGAAAGTGCTTCATTGAAATCTTCATCGAGCTAATGGTGTGAGTATTCGATGTTTCAGTTCACTTTTTTTACAGACGAAAACATAGATAACTCCAAATATCCAAAACTTTCGAAATAATTCAGAAATATAAGATCCCAAATGACTGTAATAAATTCGTGTTTCTTCATGCAATATTGAAATGAAAAATTCTGAAAACAATCAGTCGAAAAAACTACATCATCAATTCCAAGTAAAATTGACAGATTTCTAATGTTTGAAAACTTCGAAATGTATACAGGTCACACTATCAGCAGAACCTCGGTGACTTTATTAGCAAATGCGGTAGATTATGTATTAGCTATAATGTGACACGGTAGATGGAAATACGCTGATAATGTGGTGAGTTACTAGAAGCCTTAAAGAAACTTTAAAAGCTTTCCGTTCACTATTCAATTGAGCCAAAATACTGTTTTTTCTCGATTTTGCAATTTTAATAGTTTTACACCACTTGTTAAAGGCTACACTTATCTTCATATGCACTTTTTTATTCATTAGTGAAATGAGAATTTTTGAATTATTATGATATTTGTCACAGGCATAACGAAGTAACCAACTTTGTCCGCTAAGGTTGCCAAGGTAGTTGGTTACTAAGGATAGAAAACTCCTCCGAAACGGATTGACCGGTTTTGATGAAATTTTTGTGCTTATCCGGTATCTATGAGAATCGGCCAACATCTATTTTTTATCCCCTAAATGTTAGGGGTAGTTTACCCCTATTTATTTTTTTTATTTTTTAGACAAAATTTTTAATTTCAATTTTTTTTATGATACAACATACAAAAATACATACAATCCTCAATTTTCACCCTTCTACGATCAACCCTTATTTTTTAATAGTCATTTTAGTACGCCAACAAGTTCATCGAGCATTTACGTCAAATCCATTTCTTCGACTTGCATTCCACTACGAGCCTGATGTTGAATATTATGCTCATTCCAAAGTGGTTATTGGTACTTTGGAGAAGGAATGCCCGCATTGTCATGCACTTAAATTTGAAAATGAGCCACTTGGGATGTGTTGCTCATCAAGAAAAGTACAACTAACCGAAATTGAAACACCACCTGAGCCATTGCACGGTTTACTTATTGGTACTGATCCAGATTCTAGCCTGTTGCTATTTCAGAATATTAGATTTCTGCTTAGCAATCAAACATGAAGCTCTGTATACTACAAGTACATTAACTCATTACCTAACTAGCTATTATTACGATAAGTTCCATTTAAAAGTATTAAGTTTTTCAAATTGATTTTCATCACTTGATTATATTCTTTAGAATAGTTTTAGATATGAGATATGGATATCAAATTTAATGATCCTGAGAAAATAAATGAAAACTCACAGTTTTTAGGGGATGTCCTATTATTTCGTTTCACTTGACCACTCAGTATTCCGGAATGAAACAGGCCAAACATGCTGTTTCACGACACCACAGCCATTGCATAGCGAAGAAACAGCCCTTTCTTTATCACGATAATAACCTAGGTGCTTGCCTTCCTTAATGAGGTAGTCGACAGCAACTTTAAAACAAATTTCTCTCCTCAAATTTTTCCCTCCATCTCTTTGCAATAATAATGAACGTACCCTATCACACGGAAACTGCTTCTGTGATGTATTTGCCCCGGATTTTATTCCTTCAAAAGGCCCCGATATTGGCACGAGTTCCATATGTTCAGAGACCGTAAATGTTGAATATTTTGTGAAGTATCGAAAAAAAAGGATGAGCAATATCTCACTTTATGTAGAATATGGCAGATACGGGTTATGAATGTTGCCTCCTTTATGCGCAAACACATGTGAATTTCAGCAAACAGAATGATCCATACAAAGCGTCGTGAATGTTTGGATGGTAGGGATTGAAAAAGTTCAGAATGAAATCTGAAAATCCACTAGCATTCAAATTTCGAATAACAGAGTCAGCTTTGAACTGCTTTAAGGCTATAATGAATCAGCGCCGAATGTATATTTAGTTAGTACTTATGTATCCTGATATTAACTGAATTCGTTCTGGAATGAATTGAATCAGATTTCCGGTAGAAATACTAGTTAATTATAAGCATTGGAAAATTGAATTAGATATATTCTCTTTTGCTTATCAATACCTATGAATCTACACATAGAGTACAGAGTACAGAAAGGCTAGTGTTCACCATTTACTTAGTCCAGCTTTCCTGTGGATATTGTACGTGGATTGTTTTTTAAAAGGCCCGCATTCAGGTTTTATACACTTTTTCGTGTGTTCAAAATAATTGTCGAAGAACTTTTGCCATCCAGAACTAGAAAGTTCCAACACATGTCTTTTGAAGGCTTCACCTGCTTCATCCTGCATCAAAAATCTTTAATCTTGTCGTTTTTCTTCACTTTTAAGAAACAAAATGAAAACATTGAGTGCCAGATCGGAACTGATAGACGAATGATCTACCAATTCAATTTATTGGGTGGACAAAGACTAGCTTGTTTGAGGTGACGTATACGTAAAAAAAACTGGAGGGTAACCTTCGAGTAGTTATTTATAATTTGAGATATACCTAGGTTTGTTCATTCATCGTGGCCGTTGTATTAGTATCACATTACACCAGAGTACGGGAAAAAATTTGGGCAACCCCTTCATTGAAAATAGCTTGGAACGTTACAGAGATTTATAGGAATATGGGATCTCGCCGGTGTAACATGTCGGAAATAGTAATGAATGAATTTGCGGAAGATTCCCTCATTAAAAGTTTTCCAATTTGTCCATTCTACTTGCCCCGGGAAAACAGTGGAACGTTTCGCAATCTCAAGAAAGAATGAAGTCGGCGTTAACATTGGCCAACTCCAAGATCCGGTGTAGGGTTGATATCCGGTTGAATGTTTAATTAAATCTTTGTTGGATTTTCTACTCTAGAAATCACGTCCATTGCACGAATCCAATTTTTTGTCATATTTCCAGTCGTTCGAAAAATATGGGGAGCTGGAACGGAAAATTTACAATTAAACTTCGACATGCCTGATGAGCATACTGCATTAGTAGTTTTCTAGATTAACGAACTTCAAGCAGATGGAAGTTTTTTATGTCTGGACCCAGCGGATGAGAAAAAGAGGTCCGAATGTTACCGAATAGTTTGAATTAAGATATAAATTGTGTTCAAGGCAGTATCTGGCTGAATCTCTCAAGAAGGGACATAGTTTTTGTCAGCTCCATTTGAGAACTTCGTTTCTCAATGATGCAATGGAATACGAAATGAATCATTGTGATTAGATTGTAACAATTTGAAGCTATTGACGAAAGTTTGAAAACCATCGAAATTATTTTCGGAGACCTTTCGTTAGCGTATCCCTGAGATGATAAACAATCTAAATTTTAAGGCTCAAATTTAAAAGTGAATAAAAAAATTTTGGGAAAAAAATTCGTTTTCCTACCTAGGCTTGGAACTTGTCTAGCGATGTGTTAAATGGTAACCCCTTTGAGAAAAGAGATTAGATTCATTTTACCATCTACATCTTTGTTCAAGTGAAGAGATGACGAATTCAACAACTTCCTATGACCGAATTTTCACTTTAAATTGTTCCTATAAATCTGAAGTTCTATAAGGGAAGGAGCCGAAACAAGCTTGTCAGTGCATTTCATTTCCATATTCAATTTATCATGAGGACTAAGAAGGGGAGTTGTGGTATGCTCCAGGGAGAAGAGATGTCCCTCTTCAGAAGTCAGATGTTCTTTGAATGGAGAAAATAGGAAGACAGTAGAGGCAATTCCTTAATGCTCCGATAAAGATGCCATGTTTCGCAATCTAATCCCCACGGTCAACTGTCTAGCAACATCGGGGAATCGAACGCCATTATCCTTGGGATCTCATGCCCTCGCAGAGAGATCAGGTGGATGAATGGGCTGACAAGGTTGGCAAATTTGGCAGTTGATGGCTCATTTCCCTCGATACAGCTTGTTATTTGATTTGGCAAATACAATGTGATGAGTGCGAATACAGGATGTGGAGATACTAAGAGATGTGCGTAAATGTGTAACAAAGGAGTCCCTCAGCAACGAATGAATACCATATTATCCAATCTTGCGTATAAACGTTGGATTCATACTGTATCGATGGAAACATACCCCATATGGAATACCATTCGATTTCTCGTTATGAATCTCATTCAGCAGGGTATATTTTGCAGAACATTCTCATTGAGTGCTTTTTTACCCTCAATGAATTCGTACAGATCGATTTCATACCTGAAATGTGTAGATAAAAGTCACTGAGAATCTCATAATAAAAATTTTAACCGTCCTTATAGATGCAAAACATCTGATAGCACAAGTTACTGAATTTCGCAAACACCAGGCAAAAATTTCAGAAATCGTGAGCTATTGCGCTCTATTTCTCCTAATGATATTGTTGGACACTCAATCTTCTGGAAGCTCAAGCTCATAGTCACACAATGCTGGCAACTTCCCTATATTTACTTCATATAATACCGCTAGGAACAAAGAAAATGGAGAAAAGCACTGATGTGAGATCAGGAGTTGTTCTCAAGTCGTTTCTTGGACTATCTTATTGTGTTATTTGCAATTCAATAATTTTTTTAAAATGTTCGATAACCTGGAAGGGCACAAATAATTCAGATATATTGAAGATCTGCAAAATCATGCAAATAAATCAAAGATCATTTCAATGAAAATAAGTATCAATAATGTTCTGATGGGAACAAAAGAAATTGACCATTCTAGGCTCAATATTTGAAAATTACAGATATTTGAAAAACGATAGCACGCTATTAATTTTCTTGACTATAATAAGGGCGCAAAAAAACTCCCATTTTCTCGTGGATTCCCTATACGAAATGAACTTTCAGAATGTACAATATCTCAATAATTTGAATTTCTGAAGAATTTTCTTACAAAAGCATTTTCACAAGATTTGGCTCTTTTTCCTCAAGATATTTTAATGTTTTTCAATTTTCAAATTGATCGAATGGATATTGTTGGAATTGTGGAAGCAAACCAAATTTCAGTGGCTCATTTCTGCTGAAATATTTTACAGCTTTGGTCCAATAAAGAATTTGACTGGGATATTTGGAAAATTAACTTATTATGAAAATATGAACACACTAGCTTATTTCCTTTGGAAGATAGAGAGCATACGGCTGGACGGACATATTCAAATTGGACCCAGTGTTATTGATGGAAAATACAGAGAGTTAGGCAAAATGGTAGCACGCTGCTCTTCTTATTTACTGATTCAGAACAAGCCCGCTTTCTCATCACATTTGTGCATCATTTCGGATTTTAAAATCTAATCGTAACTATTGTATATCTGAGAAATCACTGATTGCATGATGTTCAAGAGGAAATCGTTCGAGTTTCCGGATTCGTTTCATCCTGATCCAGTGAAACTTGCTATTTACATTCTGCTGACCATTTTGAATCAACACTCTGAGGATCATATCAAAGTTTTGGGTTAACCTTACCCGTATCTTCCTCATGAAGTATTAATACTGTTTAAGTTGGATTTCTAGTAACTCTATGTTAATCCAACCCGCCCAATTGAAGTCTGACCAACTATCAAATAATGCATTGTAGATTACAAACTGTAGCATGGATAAACTGTAGAATTCTGATATATTGTTATCAAAGGAAGACTCTGAATTGTTCTCATATCGGAACAAGGGAATATTTAGATAAAATCTTCTTCCTCAGTTAGTGTATTGATTCAAGACATGACATTGAGTGAGAAACTGTTGAATTAGAGACTGATAAGAGCCTTAGTAGATCAGAGTGCGTTCACTAACTCACAAGTGAAGTCAAAAAAAAAAACGATTTCAGCTAAAAATCATTATTGCACACTTTTAAATCAGATATAACTCACTAGGAGGTCTATGAAATGAACCATGCATTGCTACTTATATTTATTACCTTTTCAAACAAACACCATGGTTATAAGAATTCGATCATAAAAATGATGGAGTGCATCCGAAAGAAACCACTTTTCATCGATTACCCATCACATGGTATCCAAACAGACATATCCGCAAGAGGAAACTAGCTCGGCAAATATATTTTTTTACGACATATACTTGACCCAAGCACTATCGATCAACCCTTACTTTTGGCGCTGAAATATCGTATATACAGTTCAACAAGTTCCGTGGTGCATAGAAGCAATTTATTAGGTTGTATTCAGAAGTCGAGAGTCACGAACTTCTATGTTGAGTCAACGTGTTTTCGTGATATTCGCTAGAATTCGTTTTGATAACGAAAAAATGTAGATCCAATACTCCGCATTTCCTTTTCACCATGTGCTTCGTTCAATTATACGGCAGTTGGGTTGTTCTCTACTTGGGTGATGTTCATGCCATGCCGCATTCGGAAAAATATCATCACATATGAAATGAGCTCATTAAATTTTGATTAGCAAAAGAGTTTCTTCGAATGATCATTCAAATCATATGAATTTGAAATATTATGAATTAATTTAATAGGCAATTTACCTGATAATTTAATAGGCGTCCAAAATTTACAATCTGGTTTTGTCTTTCTGTCTGAATTAACGTTCATACAGCAAAATAGGCAGAATATTCACTGATGATTATCCAAAATTATCAAGGCTAAATCGAAACGTTTTCATTCCAACGATCACAACAAATAGAATAATTCTTCTGAAAAACCGCAGTAAATCGTGTATGGCCTTTAACAAAAATATCACCAAAATATTGCCTCATGCCTGAGCAGAGCTTGATATCTCAAGTATTTCCTGTGATTTATGGGCCCCTATTTTTTCGTCCTCATCTAGATTCACGGTGACGTCGCAGAGTAAAGCAGTGAGCAGGGTACATGAATCAACATGTTGATCGTTTCCCGTTTGAACATTCCTGATGTTTGGCGGATGTTTCCTCTGATCTTCCTGCATGGGGGAACATTAATAGTGTGACGTGTAGGTAAAATTAGTATTACTTTGTCTCTAGGCATGTACGGTAACCGAGTAGAAAATTATGTCATCTGTGAGGGAGAAGTTAGAAGTAGATGCAGGATTGTAAGGATGTTATTTTCGCACTTAATTGCTAAAATTATACAGGTGTTCCTTAATTGAACGTACAAACGAAAAGTGGAGATTCCTTGAGTAATATTGAGAAAAAAAGGTTATAAACATGGGATCGTAAAAGTTTTTTTCTCGAAGAATCTACGCTTTACAAGATATTTAACTGAAATTTGACATATACAGTGATGGGCAAATGTTTGGAACCAAACAAATATCTCTGAAATGATCAAAGATATCAAAATGAAATTTTAAAGATGGATAATGCAGTAGATTGCCTATTTGTTTTCATCAATTTTGAACTTGCATTGCAAATTTCAAAATTGACATTACTTCTGGTAAAACCGGAAACTAAAACTGATTTTACAAGGACTTAGAACTTTTATCGATCATTAAATGATTTTCTTAATGGTCCCCCTCGCGAATAGTTTTCTCTCACATTTCCAAAGTTTCTCATTACACCGACAGATGAGAAACATTCACCTGCCTGGGTAACACACGGAAACTTTCGGGGGCATGAATAATTTACACGTTTTCTAATTGGATTAAGGCAATTCCACAGAACGGTCTATTGTGAGATATCGCACTTCCTCCATCAAGTGCTGAATAGCCTTAGATTACGATTGTCATTTGATTCTTCAGGAAACTTCTGGCTCGGAAGTTCAGGCAGCCTCGAATTGTTCACGTAGCAGGAAATGCGGCCATCGTATATCCGAATGTCTTCTTCTGCTCTCCGTTTTTCACCGCGAATTCCACTTCATGAGTTCCGTTGAAAGTTTTTAATGGATGTCTACGGCGTGAGTTTCTTCTGTTTCCGATAATTATGTTCTAAATCAATCATGAAACTTCGGGTGATTGCCCTTTTTGAACGGCGATGATGGAAGATACGTCGATTCCAATTAATTTGAAATAGTGGTATTGGATTGTGAAGAGAAGGGAGAAGTCAAGTATTCAAGGATTTTACTGTTCCAAAATCAATTCTGATCTCACCCTTATCTTGATACGCCTCTGTACTATGAATCTAATCTTCATGAAGAAATATTCTATGCGCGGAATCATAAACGAAGCATTGTAGTTCTATGATTAGTGTCGATGGTCTGTTAAAAGGAGGGGTACACATATATATATTGGACATATATTGTCAATGTCATCTCAAACGCACTGAAAATTGATGTCAGAATAAATGTATAGGACCATCACTATACTACGCATGCTCAAAGCTGAAAGGTCTAGATCATCGCTTTTTGAAATTTCGCGTCCATTTCTCAGGGGAACTTTTAGTTTTATTCACAATATTTGTCATTATTTTTCGACAAAAATGTAATGAATATCTCACATGAAGGGTCTTATCGATATAAAGAGAGTTTTACATATTAAGTTTTAGGTAATATTTCTCTGAAATCAAGCAGCTCTTCGAATGAAGATCTCCATTCTTCTAGAAAAATCATGATGACCAATCATGCACACCCAACCCTTCAAGATGAATTTAAACCATTTACAACCGTTGCTCAGACGTGACACTATGCAGAAAGATTATTCGATCGAAGCTC
Source organism: Micraspis discolor (assembly GCA_030674115.1). Taxonomy (NCBI): domain Eukaryota; kingdom Metazoa; phylum Arthropoda; class Insecta; order Coleoptera; family Coccinellidae; genus Micraspis; species Micraspis discolor. The sequence goes on from JARTUT010000873.1 coordinate 4,675,947, forward strand.
ACCATAAATTGATGTAGAACTGTCAAATCGGATGACAGAAAGGTTTGCTCCCTTCTCAATTCTGGAATTTTGCTTTGAAAGGAATGATATCAATACAAATTTTTGGTGAGGAATGGAAAACCAGAAATCGATATAGAACACACAATCCTTGAAAAGTTGAACACATCTCCCGTCTATAGCGATATTTGGCCGGCTTTTCAGGCGGAATTTCCCGCTAACAGCTGTCGAATTCCAATTCCAACTAATATTATTTCTCTTAGGTTATTCGAGTTGACTCATGCGAACAACTTCCACCAAATTGCTTCCATCTGGAGACCTATATATGCGGTTCTAATTATATCTTCCTCCTGTTCCTGTGACCGCAACCAATTGTCTTATCTGCTGACACATTTACTTCCCAAATCCTAAGGGCACGGAATCGGTGATTAGCAAATCCCTCAGTTACCCATGAAGGGAATGTGGCAGTTGATCTAATTCTGCATCAGGTGCATCGGAATTACGAAAATTTGAACTAGAGTATTGATGTGGATTGAGCTATGGCTTAAGATAACCTTATCCTGAGGTTCTATTCGATATTACACAAGATGCATGTTTTTGTGATTGAGAATAAAGGGAAATTTGATGTGCAACGATGCCTTTAACGCTTCATAAATTCGGTTCATATTGTGACAGCTGTGTTTAAAAATGAAAGATTTACCCCTCCCATTGGCGCTGAGTGACGTACTGGCGGGTCCTGCGTCGATACTCCAGATTGGGCACTAGAGAGTTCAGTAGTCGAGAGTAGTGAACCTATAGACGAGGTAGAGAAGTCCAGTGAAGAGGACAGAAGAGCCGGAATTCAGGTAGGTGGACAAGGGATGTCGTCGAACGGTGGCTACGAGAAATTTGCGCCGCTTGTTGCCATCTGACCTTTTTAAGCCGGATTCGGTTACAAGCGCTGGCTGATATGGAGCAATGGACCAATAGACAGGTCTCCCATAAGTTTTACAGCTTTTTTGTTTGAGCTCATTGTATCATTTGCTTATTGTAACTAAACATATGTACATTGATGCCAATACCATTTTTCACTGAAACAGAAAGCCTTGCCTGTGTTTATTTCTTGGTACATGGTGATTTTATCGTTTTGACTTGGAGCAAATTGTTCAAGTGGACAGAATTACCGAACATTAAGTCAGCGAGATTGTAGCATCCTACGTTGATATAGACGTAATAGATTTTGTGATTAATTTATGTCAAAAGAACTGTTTTTTCTTTGAAAATAATGCTAGGAATGAATTATATCGCTGCTGAAGAAAAACTGGGAGTGATTATTCTGAATTTGAGATACGGGGTTTTCAATCTATCACATTCATAATTCATAAGTTTTGGTATCACACTGCTTCAGATCTCCTGCTCTTTCCAGAGCAGCATGGTGTTATTGTTAGAAGTCACAAAATATTCGTTTAACTAGTATGGTTACTAAAAAGATCTCATTATCAAATATTTGAATATCAAATCGTAAAAACGAAATGTTTTTTCTTCAAGAGCCACACTATCTCGCATAACCTCTTGTTGAATTGTAAAATCGTGATGCTTTTCCACAAGTACACAGCCCATATCCTAAAACAAGAAAACAGCCTCAGGTGAAGGAAAAAGTTCATCCGACCTCTCTGACAAACAAGCGTTATAACGTAAACTCAAAAGCCACTCGAATAACGTTGAATAGATGGATCTTTTATTCATGTCGAAGTAGCGATAGGCTCAAATTTATCGGAGATGGGACAAAGTTTATTTGAAGCGTTAAATTGGATATATTCTTACATAACTTGCCCCTGAATGCGCCAAATTGTGGCATCAAACTCCGTGAAATAGTGATATACTCCTTTTCGCAAGACCTGCATTGGGAGGTTTGGACCGTTTTGGTCGAAAAAAGAGGTTTAAATATTAAGGATTACGGTTTTCCTGCAGTGGAGAAAATTCCAGTTGCGTGACGGGAGATATATATCGAGATTTTTCGATGGAAATATTTCATTTCTTTTGGAATTATATTTCCTTCGATAGATCTATAGCAATTCCTATGTTCCTGTTCAATATACAGGGTAAGTCTTTGAGTACTGCGTTATTTTTAACCATAGATTCTTGACGTCAAAAGAAACATTTTCTTCCTAAAACATTTTACCGAATTTGGCCCAGTTAAAAAGATATAAGTTGTTGAAATTTCGTAAAAAAATGCATTTTCACCTGTAATATTCAAACGACAATATCAATTGAAATGATCTCTTGTAGAAGGTTTTGGCATCAATAGATTTATTCCGTTTCTTGTGGGTTTCTCACTACCTTACTGTACAGATTGGTTTAATTCAATGAAAAACAAATATCACTTGAACTAAAGGTCTGTATCTTGTACGAAACGTCGGAAAACATTACATCCACAATAGATGATGGTAATAGCCCAAACAATCATACAACACTTCATCTTTTTTCCTAAATTGCCCCATTCTTGAGATATTCAAAGTTGAAAGGAATTAAATCGATATAATCATCTGATGAAACATGAGTGAGTGAATCATTTCTTAGAGGGAAAATAATGTTTTCAAACAACTCAGATTCAATAGTGGATGCTGTGGAAGGTAATTTTCATTCGAACTACAGTTAAAATCAACAAAGTGGTCGAAGGCTCACACTGTATAGTACTTAATATAAAACTGAACATTCTTGTTTTGTTTATTAGTACAATAACACGATTATATAGTTCAGAAGAATGACCGTACAGGTTTACTCTTCGATCAGTGCACTCTTACCAATTCTGCCTAGATAAAAAATGATAAGTGAACCAATGTTACAAATCGGGTAGTCCGATTGATTTCTATGAATGTTAGTTTCATGAACTGAGACATGAGTCAGAATTATTGATTGTGAGAGTTACGTAGCACTTTTCGATTGAAACGAAAATGGTTGCGATGGATTGTCCTAGGTTTGTGCTTTTTGTGCTGATCTAATGTTTCCTATATTCCATGCAGTTTTCTATATTTTTCACAAGAATAAAAAATTGGGCCAGTCCAGCACTTTTCGACAAATGGATTATTAATGAAAGGAATGAATTGCGCTTTAGGACAACTGGGTTGTGCTTTTTGAATTTTTGAGATAATTATTTCAATTTCCCGGCAAATGGGAAACCTGTAGGAAGTTTTTTTAAATCATGATTATTCAGAGGCTCAATTGAAATACAATTTGATCAGTTTGGAGAATCGTAGGAAAATAAACGACATGTGTCTGCTACATAAAATTTTGAATAATATTTTCTCAGTTCCATCTATTCTTGGCTCAATTGGGTTGAGGGTCCCTAAGAGAAGGCTCAGATCAAGGGAAATGTTTGCCGTGCCTTTTCGCAGATTAAATGTCACGCAGAATTCGCCTCTATGTAGATTGTTGACCGGTTTCAACACCGAGTCCTTCGACGTCGATTTCAATCAATTTGTTCGTTTCAAGCGCTGTTTGAGGCATGGGTTAGCTGCGCGGTCTATTTCTTAGTTCTGTTTCTTGGTTCTATTTCTTAGTTCTATTTCTTAGTTGCATTTTTTTATTATATTCTTTAGTTAGATATGTTTATACATGTATATATGTGTGTGTATTTAGTTTTTAAGCCGAACATTTATTAGAATGTAGATATTTATCGTATGAATTTGAATTAATTTTGTTGTTGAACTTTGTTCTCTTTTTATTGTATGGGTATAAATTGAAATGTTCCTTGTTTGATGTGATATCCATTGTATGAATACTTCTTTTTGACTTGTGAGTACTCTTGTTGGATTGAAATACCCGTTAGTATCCTCTTTGGTAAATAAATAAATAAAAAGTTAACTGAGCACTTGTTCTTTCTAATAGCGAATGAGATGAAAAGTTTGTGCTACATTTATGATTCTGCTGTGAATATTTTCATGGCAATACATTACATTTTCCGGAAAAGTCCTTGAATATATAACCAAGCCAGCCCAATACTTCCATTTTTTTTTTGTTCAATCAAAATATGCAGAACAAATTGTGCTAAATGTATGAGAAGTTATGCTTTGATCTTTCGGCCAAAATTGAACTGATTTCCTAATAAAAATAGCATTTCTCTGTAAAAATTGTTTCATACAGTTGTCCTACACTTGTGCTGATAAGATTTTCAAATAATTTTCCTTTCAATTAGTACATAAAAGTTTGATAGCCAGAGTATTGTTTTGTTAGCACAGGTTTTATAATGATATTTCTAGGCCAGAATGCACTGAGATGAAATGGAAGAAAAAAAATAACGTATCCGCGTATTTTTTTTCATCGAATTATCGCAATGTAGGCTAAAAAGAAAAGCATATTCAGATTATCTTCTGCATTATTAATATCAATCTCTTTCTTGTTCATAAGAAGAATTTCCACAGATGATTTCCCTGAGGAGAACAAAAAAAAATAAAGAGATATAGAGGAGTTACAGTTGTATTAAAAGTAAGCGATGAATAGAATCGCATGTCATTCGAACTTACGGCCGATTTTCAAACTGAAAGGTCGCGCTACAAAGTTTGTTCAGGTTTCTAGAAATGTAATCGAACTCCTGCAGACACAAATTATCTAGAATTTATATTTACATAAGATATTTTTGAAGATCCTAACTGAATTCAGATTAGATAACTGGCAGAAGTGATTTCTGAAACAGTTTTATTGGCATACATTAAGACTGTTGCAGGAAAGGGATACTTAGCAAGTTTATGGCCAAAGTATTCAATGCTGAAAGCAACATTGGACGTTAAAAGGAATATTGATATAAGCAGATATCACAAACTGGTGATGTTCATTAAGGGACAAAAAATGGGTTATAATTCCTAAGAAATCGAAAGTTCTCGAGAAAGTTTATAGCAAATGCTCCAGACAGTTTTTTCTTGATATCAAAGGTAAATATAAAACGCAATCAAATTGTTTTTAAAATTTTCTTATCGTCACGTGGATATAAAATATGTAACTTTAAATTTTTTATTTGAAGGTCGCTTAGATATTTGGAGTATCCGGGGCATTGCAAAAAGATGAGCTGTGTAGGTGGCAGATAAATGATGTGCAGGATATCAGCTGGAAATTTTTAATAACAGTGCATTCATTCAAAACGCACTCGAAAAGGATATTCACTGTGGTGAATAATGAGAAGCGTACACTTTTAAATCCAATCAATATATATAATATATCCTTGAAACTAATTCACACTCCGCACGAAAAGTTTTTCCTCTATATGTTTAAATGCTCAATACAGCCAGTAGGAATCAATACGTTTTCGGAATTACCATCATTAATTGCAAATTTCTCAAATTAGAACAACCCAATCTGTATACAGGGCACTGTTTCCGGCGTTCTTCTGCATCTATCCCTTCGGACAGTGGAGCAGATTTTACAGCCATAAATGGCTTGGAGGATGGAAATCAACATCTGTTGCAGAAGGGTACATCGAAATCACGATGAAAAATAGATTAGAAACTGCTGAATAAATTTTATGCGATAATCGTTCGCCAGTAATTAATACATCAGCTCCCACCAGTTCCACACATTTCTTATCGCAAATCGTCAGTAACGATGTCAATGTGGACTATTCAGAATGTCACATCTCGAAAATTCCGTCCATGAATTTTACGAATTCTTCAATTGGAACCATAAATATAAATATGTCAAAGTGAGCATCGAGATTTTCATTGTCAAATATTATATTGTGACAAATAAAATTTAGTTGAATAAATAATTTATTTCTAATTCATAATGAGGTCGATAGAAAAATCTTGTTATCAACTCGTTTATTAATCCAGCGATAAAGGGTCTCGAACATTAACACGCTCGCTCCGCTCACGTATTGAGATATTTCGACCATTAATCGCTATCATTAATAAACTTGTTGATTAAATAACAATTTCAATTTAATTTAATAAATAAGAATGTGATCATTAGAACATCTTCGGACATTGAAATGATCACTTCAAACACGGTGTAAGTTCATATACGCAACTTTGATAGCTATAATATGTAATTGATCACTTTTATAGCTGAACTTCCTTCAAGAAATTGGGCTTGGGGCGAATTGATGATCCTGTGGAACTGAAAAGAAATTCTTCGAAGAGTATTTCCGAGAAAAAACTATATGTGTTGGGATTACATTATTTCATCATCAATTCGAATATCTCTCTGTCACAAACGTCTACTATTCCAACCTGCCCGCAAAAAACCGTGAACCGAGTCATAAATTCAGCTCAACATTTTTGCCTCCTTCCATAAATTCACCTAACAGGAAATATAAGTTGAATCACGTGAATTATAGATGGGGTATACATTCTGATGTGACTTCATTGCTGGCCAGCATCATCAATCTTCGGAATTCTCCGAAAGAAAAGCCATTAAAACGCAATTTTACCGAAGGGAAATATAACAGAAATATGTGCATTCAATTCTTAGATAGGGAAAGCGGTCCTTCTTTCATTTTCCCATCTGGAAGGAACTCTGTATTGACAATCTGAAATAAACAGAGAGGAAAGCGGCCTTTTATACTGGGCTGAAACTGATTTTTTTATTGCTTTCATTCATCAATGGAGTTTTCCAATTCCAATACCATTGTGGATCGAGTTTTATAATGAAATTTTTGCGGGGCTCGAGGAATATTTCCATAGCTTGTGCATTATTGTCCCGACTTTATTCGATGAGGATTTACTATTATTTCATTGGGGCTTTAAATTTATTAGAAGATTTTTTGTGATGATACAAATGGAAGCTGACACTGAGGATAAAACAACCACTACAGAATTCAAACCAGCTTTAGTAATCTAATGATTAACATATGACACAAAAATATTTTTGCATTTGAAAAAAATCATCTTTAAAAAATAATTGTAAAGAATGTTTTATTCATTTGTTAGTAAAGATTATAAATTAAAATTGTTTTTATAATTTTTTTTTTCATTTAAAAAAAAGTACCTCCAAATGAATCACCCTTTACCTACCTTGAGTAAATATTTGATGTGTAGTGTTTAAAAGCAAGCAGTCTCTCATGTCGAAGATCTCTCGAACTCTTCAAATGACGCCAAACTTGTCAACCAATTTTCTGTGCGAGTCAAAAGAGCTATATAAAAGTTTTTTATGTTTGTACAAAATGAAAACACGCAATATTCGATTTAATATCTGACACACAATGGATTTATGTGAAACTTTTTTCATCATGCCAATGAAGCGTTGTCGTCGAATCGAGATATCACATGTTAAAAACTTTTTTCTTAAAACGAGTAACTGCTCAGAGAGGAAGTGACTGGCGCATCCAGTATTTTGTTCCAATATCCTAATTTGAAATATAACAAACTGAAAATTTAAGATCTTTCTGTTCATTTGACAAAGTCCAGTAACACGTAGCCAAATATAAGTTGTTCATGAAGCCTTCTTCAAATATATCTTGACTATCTATGAACAATTTGTCCATGAAACGCTGGTATTCATGACGTCGATAAATGCGAGAAAAAATTAGGAAATCCAATTCTCTGATTATTTCAGATTCCAGTTCAGCACTGATAAGAACACATCTAACAGGCTCTCTAGTTTGTTGAAATCTTTATGAGAATCTCACAGGTGAATCATGTTTATTCAAATACTGGACACGCAACGTCTTAATAACTTACAGTATGGTCGTTAAAAAAAAAATTTGTCGTACAGTTCATAATAGTCGCGTACACCTAGACAAGATCCGGGTTTGGTGAGAATATAAGAGATAAGAAACGGTCCAATTCAAATGTACTCTCCACGTCCAAATTTGCTGCAAACGCGGATTAGAGATAATTTATCTTCATTCACTCAGCAGGAACATCCAGATGAAATCTGCTGAACGAAATACATTTCAGTCGCGTGAATGGAACTACGATTAATCAGACTTATCACAACCCTAGTTAGGAATAGACCAAAAACTGAGCTACCTACTGTGTTTATTTCCAGTTCATAATGTTGGAAGGGAAATCTTCTACGTCAAATTGAGATGTTCATCTTCGTTTTACATACATGGCTTGATGAAACGAGTCGCCATGTGTTGGCTTAGGAACCTTCACAGATTAAAGTAGCTAGAGTTTCTGAAGAAATACATCTTACTGCTTTCAGATTCCATTTCAGATACGTTTTTTGCGAGCCCATTTTTGGTTTATTAAACTAGTGGAACAAATATTCTGTTTGAACATTTTAGACAAGATTGATTATGACTTCTAGCCTTGGCAGTATTGAACTCATAGAACATCATACAGTACTCTATAATTTTTCTGTAAGTTGCTGATATTTCATTTCCGTGGAATGACCTCATGAGAAAAGATAGGAGTTAGAACCTTCTGAAAATAGCGATTTTATTCAAAATCAATCACGGAATTTCATTGCCCTTGTTTTCTGGTGAAGCAGAGGCCAACTTTCCTGATTCGGATACAAAACTTTCGAGTATAGTGCAGATAAAACAATAGAATCCTAGTAATTGTTAATTGTCGTTAGAGAATTCTGTTACCTTCCGTTCGTCCTCACGAACCCTAAAATGATGATTGCAACTAATTCAGGCACAGTTTCCCATTTCAACCGGTTGGAAGCGGTTGGCAATTTTACATGGGAGAAACGATCCCTCTGAATGTCCTGAAAATTGAATGACCTTATAGATGCAATAGGTTTTATCGTTCCATCCAGGTTCGACCTTAACGAGAAAAGCTATTCGAGTTCGAAGGTTCAATGAAGGGACGGAGACAGAGCCGGGCTTGTAAACGACCCTTTTGATGATAAAATCATTGACACTGAATGAAAATAAAAGTTGTCGTATGTAACAATCTTTCTGATAATTACCATTAATTGATTAAAGCTCATTCAGTTTCAACTTGGTCGTGAGGCTGATCACAAAATTTTAAAAAATGGAAAAGACAAATCAAATTACAGATTCAAGAAAATATTAATTAGACACATATACCAGTAATCGATTGAAATCGCAACGAGAGGAAGTGATCAAATAGTCCATTCGTTCATACGTGCCTCTTGAATTGTGTTGTTTTCACACTGAAAGATTCCTATGATTATCAGCGAACATTTGATGATCTGCTTCTTTTGAAATACCATTTGAAAGGCCACATATCAAATGCATGTCAGTCATTTTGGAATTCGTGAAATTCGGCAGGTTTTCATATTAAAATGTGTGAAGTTTCATATTTTATTATAAAATATTGTTTTGACAGTCATAAAAATCGTAATGATAAAGTAATCTACCTTCAAAAAAATAAATAACCACAAATGTAACCACATTTACTTTTCAAGACACAAACGTTCAATAATTTGATGTATCAAAACCACTTAAGCTTAAAAACTGGCGTTCATATAATAATTTGGATTTTTCTCAGGAGTTCGAAAAAATCGTTCAAATTGTTTTCTCTCAAAATCGGTGGCAGGTACAACAAAACTACATAAGACCGAAAAGTTTAGTATAACAACAAAGCTTCTTTTAAAATTTTTTCTAATGAACAGTTGTTCACAAAAGAAAAGTGCTGGAGGAAAACACGTGACACGTGTTCGAGAAAAAATATCACCTACTAGATCTGTATGGAAATTTCCATTTCACGTGGTGAGAACTCTCAAATGTACTACCTATGGTAAATTTCATTTGAATATCTTGTAATATGTAGGTTCTATGAGAAAAAAACTTGAAAAAAATTCAAATTTCAACACCCCATGTTTATGGGTTTCTTTTCTCAAACTTACTTGAAGAATCTCCTTTTTCGTTGGTAGGCTCAATTTAGGAAGACCTATAAATAATATCGTTTCATTCATCTATCAAACTACTGCCACTCATCTTTATCTTCATTCAGACAGTGCCCAATTCACTCTTTCAGTTTACCCCATAGTCTGCAATTCACAATACCGCGTGAAAAACTTATTCTGCGAAATTCGGAGAGTGTCTGAATGGGATATGCCTACGCCTCTGGCATTAGGCCAACCGCAAACCTCCAGGTGAATACCAGCATTTGTTTAGTCCAATTCTCTTTTGTATCAGTTCATGCTCTCGGGTTCAAAACCGCGTTTGTGTAGGCCAAGCACATTTGAGATGTGGGGTTTAACGTTGACCTGTCAGAATTGAACGTAAACAGAAAACAAAAATGGGCAACTTGGTAGGCAGTTCGCATAATGAGCTTTCATTTTTAGTTTCTTGCAAGCAAAAGGAGGAGCCACTTCTCGATTTCCTCTCCTGGAATGGATCGTATGGAAAATTTATATTTATTTGAATAAATGTCGAAATGATGTTCTAGACAGGAGAATACTCGGCTTTCAGAAAGATAGGTTTTTGTATCTCAAAGAACAATAGGATTCTTTTTTTTTTCTGATTGGAACTGATGGGTGAATAAGTAACATTGAAATGTATGTGTTTGATTAGATAATAAACTTTTTTGTTATTTCTTCTAAGAGGAGGTAACGCTACAGTAAATACTCAAAAGATCCCCAACAATTATCATCAAGTGCGGTCTACAACAACATTTTTGTACATACTCGGAAATCTTATTCAATGACATTCACCAAAAACAAAAAATTATTTGAATGCATCACTTCATATCAACGAAATTTGGTAAAATATTCAGAAATACTCAATTTTTTTTACGTTATCCATAGATAAACTGATGGATTGGAATTGAACTTGAGATATGAAGCCATTGCCTGTGTACAAATCTGATCAGTGAAAATAAATTCCCCGTCATATATTCAATCACCCCATTCCTCAATGAGAAATGGGATTCGACATGTTCACAAATGAAATTTCAATTGAATGCTGTAATACCTTTTTACTGGATATCTTTCGATGAGATCGGATAGGCAATTAAACATGTATGGAACATTAGAGCGTAAACCTTTGGAGTCTATAATTCCATAAGGTTGTAACCACACTCAAGAATTGGGAGTTTGTAATAATACTTTGTAGAAAGAAGAAAACTACGATTTTCGACAATTTATTTCAATTTGAGAAGGTAACAATCATGTTGAAAATTCGTTCTGTTATACTCGTAGATTCGCCTGTATTAAAAATTCACCAACATGAAAGCACAATAACGAAGGCCAAATAAATCTTTTTGAATCAGTTTGATATATTATTCTTTATTCCTCCTACACTTTTCGTATTCTCCGAAAATTTGATTCATCAAAAGTTATACGATTCAGAGAAGTATGTTAATGATGTTAATTCGAGGAAAATGAGGAACTGTTTACAGAAATTGCAATAGCCTGCCTGACTAAATAATAGGAGATGAACAGTAGACTGCATGAGATCTTACCTTTATTCATTGAAGGAAGGATTTCATTAAATAAACAAGAGAAGGACCACCTGATTCAGTGAATTTCTTTGAACAATATACACGGTGTCAAGCCGGAAGGTATCCTACTGCGTTTGTTTATAATTTTTATTGAATGAAAGAGAATAGATCCTTTTATTTAATGACTCCAGTTATGTATGGAATACAATATCAGATAAATGTCGGCCTCTATGAACTTCACGAATGTGAGCCCTGCATTGTGATCTTGGTTGTATATGATGTGGTACCGTAGTGTAGAAGATTCAATTAATTTTTGCCCAAGTAACCGTTAAGCCTTTTTCATCTTCGAAAAATTATAAGGTTCAAAGATAAATTAACCAGACTAATGTCCACCAAAATGGCGGCAAATCATATTAATATACCTTCCTGCCGGACCCTCGGTATAAAATTCCTTTTATTCATATAGATGCCCTTTTATTAACTCTTATTACAAATTCCATGATGAAATGATTATCTTTTACACCCACCATCCCATTCTTTATATACATCTGAAAGACATTTTCACGAAACCCCTGGCCTTAGAAGATTCAGAGGGTACATATCGTGATAGCAGGCGAAATCATAATCAGGCCCCAGATATAAACGTTCCATTCATGCTCATAATCTAAGAGAATGATAACGCCTTTGGCAATCTCGTACATCTGAGCACTCTACCTTGGATCCCATCAAGAAGTTTGCCGGTGAATTCCAGTTTGATCCCAGAGAAAATTCTGTTAACTAAATGAGAAAGAAACACTTGCTCAAGGAAACAATATTGAAACTAAAATATTTGTATTTTCGTCTTCTCACGAATGTAGTTATTAACTTAAATACTACATTAGTTGTGAAAATGTTGATTACATTCATACATGAATACAATGTCATTCTGACAATCACTATAGTTAGTCTAGAACACTTTTTTTGTCGAAAATGCGCCTCTGAAATGTTCTTGCCTCATCTAAAGGAGATTGCTATTCTATTAACGTCAGTAAATGCAAGACAGTCTGTTTTGTCAAGCGAAATCTTTGGAAGAATGACAACTCATCAATTTCTTCGAGATATGAATGTCGTTCGTTTATACGCCTTGGAAATCCTTTGTTCACTATTTCTACAATTTTAAGGTCGTCACGAAATGCATCAAACCCATTATAGAAGTCCATGATAGAAATGATTAGCGTTGTTCAAATCAAATGTTCCTATTTCAATCAATGTTATTAGTTAAATTCATTAGAAAACCACAACAGAAAATGAATTTCACAATAAGAGATTTGAAAATAGAATTATTTAATCACTAACTGATTCCTTTTCTTCAACTGGAAACAGGTCTACAAAAAAAAAATTTTTTTTGGTGCCTAGAATTTTTGAGCTGATTTTTATTTACTATATTTTTATTGCTGAATCTAAATATGATAGCAGTTTTTCTGTATCAGCTCTAGATTTTTAGATAAATTCACTTATCTATCAATGCTTTTTCCTATTTAATACTTTCAAGTCTGAGTGTTGTAAAATTTATTCAAGAGATAGATTCTTGTATATTTTCCTTATTGTCAGTCTTCATTTGTAACAAATTGAATTTAAAATAAAAATATTTATTATAATTATTATTTTAATTCATTTATTACAAATAGTAGACTTACAATATGAGATATATAACTGATTGGTTGACAAACTGTTAACAAGTGGGATTTAATGCTATTTAGTGTCATCCAGTTAGTTCCATAGAATATGGAGCTGTCCAGTCTGAAGTGAACTTCAACTGCAGTTGAGAGTTGAGGTTAGTTTGTGAATTCCCGCGGTGCAGATAGATAGAACTTAGCATCATATGAAATTTCTCTTTAGTAACGAGTTGTTGAAAAGTAAATCTAAAAAGTGGATTGTTAATGTGAATTGTTGTATTTGTATTGTTGAATAGAAATGAGTTCAAGTAGAAGAAGCTTTGTACATCATCCTGATATTTTTTGCTACATATGCGGAGAATACACGCTCTTGGAAAACAATTAGTGACTAACATATTGTCTGTAAAACTTGTACAGAGCATTTACGACAGTGGACTACCGGGAAAAGGAAAAGTCTGAAATTCGGAGTACCAATGGTTTGGAGAGAACCAAAAATTCACTTCGATTACTGTTATTTCTGCCTAGTAAATATTACTGGATTCAATCGAAAAAATCGTAACAAGCGGACTTATGCAGATTTAGTCTCTGCAAGAAGCCCTATCCCTCACTCAGAAGAAGTGCCAATTCCAACTTTTCAGCAGCTACCAGAACTCTGTGAGGATACATGTCTCTCTGATCAGAATTCTGACACTAATGAAGGTGACGGTGATTTTGAAACGATGTCATCAATTCCCCAATGTTTCAACCAAGATGAGTTAAATGACCACACTAGAGATCTCAACCTGTCGAAAGAAGCTTCTAAATTACTAGCTTCCAGGTTGAAGGAAAAAAATTTACTTGAACCAGGAACGAAAATTACATTTTATCGCACAAGTGAGAAAGATCTGCTACCTTTTTTCTCTGAAGAACAAAATCTTGTATTTTGCCATGCTATTAGAGAACTCCTGGTAAAAATGGGTCTTTTTGAATATTTTCGGGATGATTGGCGCCTATTTATTGACAGCTCAAAGTGAAGTTTGAAATGTGTTCTTCTACATAATGGGAACAAATATGGCTCAATACCAATTGCTCACTCAACGAAAATGAAAGAGCAATATGACAACATAGCTTTGGTTTTGGAAAAAATAAAGTATCATGAACACCAATGGGTGATTTGTGTAGACTTAAAAATGGTAAACTTTCTCCCTTGACAGCAAAGTGGCCACACCAAGTATCCTTGTTTCTTGTGCCCCTGGGATAGCAGAGACAAAACGCAACACTGGGTTAGAAAAGAGTGGCCTAGAAGAGAAAACATGGATGTTGGGGGAAAGAATATCCTCAATGATCCTTTAGTTCCGCGAGAGAAAATCATGTTTCCACCCCTTCATATCAATCTGGGTCTAATGAAGCAGTTTGTAAAGGCTCTTGATAAGAATGGATCATGCTTTGCATATATAGGGAAAAAAATGCCTCAGCTGAGTAAGGAAAAAATCAAAGCAGGAATATTTGATGGCCCACAAATAAGACAACTGATTAAAGACCCTGACTTCATAAATTCAATGATTGAGATTGAACAAAATGCCTGGAATTCATTTGTTTCAGTTTTTCTGGGTAAACACAAAGCTGAAAACTATGTTGAATTAGTCAATGAGATGCTGAATAATTTCAGATCACTTGGGTGTAACATGAGCATTAAGGTGCACTATTTACACAGCCACTTAGACCGTTTTGCTGATAATTTAGGCGACATTAGTGAGGAGCAAGGTGAAAGATTTCACCAAGATATCAAATGTATGGAGGATCGCTATCAAGGAGGATGGGATACTCACATGATGGCAGATTACTGCTGGTCTTTAAAACGGGATTATTCTAAAATACATTCAAGAATGTCAAGCAAAAGAAGTTTCCGAAATGTTTAGTGAGTAATTGGTTTAAATGATGACCTTTTCTGTTTTCTATAGTATATTGTCACGGTTTCAAAATTCCCGCTCCAGTTAGTACCTGCAAACCGAACTGGTGGCGTTAGTCGCAGTAGTCTCGTACGTTTCGATGGACGCCGTTGTCGGTGGTCCTTTTCTGTCATCATGTGACGTAGGTTGTCAATTACATCGTTCTTCCCGCATATTTGGTTGAAATGTCCTGGAGTAATTAATCGCAATTTTGCGGATCTGAACAGGATTTTAACTGAAGCCCTGAGAGAAATCTTATCATGTCGGTTTGGTTTGTTCGTTGGTGAGATTTTTGCGCTTTAGCGGAGTGGCGTATTTGTTTGGAAAAACGACGTGAGATTGGTGAGTTAACCTATGTTTGTCACGAGGTATTTTAGATTTTTGTTCGTATTTTAGCATCATTCTGCTTCGAATTGGGAATTATTATTGTACCGTTGCGAGGCACCGCAGATTCTGAACTGTCTTTGAAGTCTTCGAGCTGTTTGTCTAGGCTGTCTTTGAATTACCGTCGAGCTGCCGTGGGAGCTGTCTTTGGGGACCTCCACCAGATTTCGCCATCTAAGATACCACACCTGTCGTCTACCCAGGGCGCATTACTGTGAGAAATTGTACTACGTTGGCCCAGGAATATATTTGAGCCCAGTTTCCATCTACGAGACTGTGAGAATAATTATGGGTTGAGAAACTATATCCTTTTGTACTTCAGTCAAGCCACGACCTAGACTGTTATAGAAGGTTTTTATTTATTTATTTATTTATTCTACATTGGGAACACAAACAGATCAAAGACCCATGAACAGTATCCACAAATTAAAAAGTTACAAATAAAAATCAGCGAAAACCCCCATACCAAATCAAGCATCGAAAGAAAAAAAGAAATTCGAAACTCACTGCACCAAAAAATGTCTCTTCAGCTGTAGCTTGACGTTAGCACAATGGAATACATCGATAATTCGTAGCTCGTTGCAGGCCCGGAACATTCTAATTAGCGGAGAGTTCCTAGATGCATTTGTCCTTCTAAATGGTACATGGAAAGTTTCGAACGATCTTAAATTAACATTAGGAACATTAATGTGTACTTCCTGCAATAAATCCGGTACCTGCAACTCACCACTTACAATTTTCCTTAAAAAAACTACATCACCCACAGTGCGCCTGCTCTCAAGCGAAATCAAGTTGAAATGTTTTCTGGCCATGTTATAAAAATTATCATTATTCCTTGAAACAGAGAAATTACCTCTAAAACTCAAATATTTCAGCAACTTATTTTGTATTCGTTCGATTCGTTCTATGTAGATTTTGTATTGCGGATTCCAAACGACCGAAGCGAAATTCAATCGGCTAAAAACAGTTAGTCGGTTAGTCTGTAGAATTTAGTTAAGATTGATTAGTATCAAAGAGGCCCAATTCAGTGAATACTGTTTAGTACATAAAACCCGACCTATCGAGAAGGTCGCTTAGATATAAGTAAAGAGCTATTTGTAACGATTACCATCGAGGCTCTAAGTATATACCTTGGGGTGATATTACTGTTTGTTTAGTAAGAGATAAAGCATTATATCGAATATTCGGGTTGAGAAGTAAGAACTAGTTAGTGATCTACCTTCTGTAAGATATATCCTCGTTTGAGGGACCTTGTGTATTTCATTTGGGCTCATATTATTAAATAATTGCTCTATATTCTTTCTACCAGCCACTACCTCCCGCTTGTGTGATCGGGCTCGTTTGGCATCCTGAGAGTGCGTTCGTTATTTTCTCTCTTTTGCGACCCTGAGATCTTTAGTGTACTTTCCTCTTTTTTTTTTCTTTGTATTATCATAAAAGAGAGTGGCGCCCCTTTATAAGTAGTCTCAGCTCTAGAGCTAGCCGAGGAGGTACTTTGTGCACTCTCTGGAGCCGAGTGGGTTTGGTGACAATATAATGAATAATATCTGTAATATCTGTGTAATATAATAAAAATTCCTTTATTAATTTGTTTCTTTAAACCATGGTTTTTCTTTTAAAATAGTGTAATGTATAATTCACAAAAGCGTTGATATCTTAAAAATTCGAGCTGACAGGCAAAAACTAATAGCATATTTGAATTCAGGGCATAGAATTCATATGAAGTCACCTCCAAAATCTTCGGCACCAAAACCACTGTTGACCACTGTAATATACGTAGAAAATAAAATCTTCAGATACCAATAAAAAATGCTTATTCAGGTATACCAACAGCCCTCACAAATGAACCTGGGCACATAAAGTTATAATTAACAACATGGCTCAACCTTCCTTGAATCGTTGTAAAGCGAACACGATGCATCTCCATTTAATCACGACAGTTTAGGATCTTTGGGAGTCATTCTGATATTAAAAGGAGTATGGTAGTATGCACTTCGATATCGATTCTAATTTTTTTGTGTGAATTTTTTTGGTGAAAGGTTTTATTTTGACATAATATCTAAGAAACTAAATAATTGGTAGATTTCTATAACTTTTTGGTATATCGGCATTCAAATCGGTAGAAATTCTGATAAATCGGTAGCATCGACAACGCTGTATGATAAGTCTATGTTCATAATCATTTGAATTACACTATGCGCATGAACCTTACCGGTTCTGGCTTTTAAACCTGATGTTCCATCTTGTTATTTTATACCATATGTGATGTCTATAGTCGAGTTGTTTGTGTTATAATTTTGCTTCGAGTTTATCAAAATCCCCGTTGATTTTTTTATTCGAAAGATATCTCGATTATTTAATAATGTCCAATAGTGCGAGGAGAGGAAAATTTTCCAATGGGTATATTGAAAATGGCAATGGCATCGAAGCATCGTCTAATCCCATTTTGAAGGAACCGAATGTATCATGTGAAGAAGATGCGGACAGTAAAAAGGTGTCAGCAGGAATTATATATTCTAAATTGCCTGAAATATCATCAAAATTGGATCGGCATGATGGAAGTTTGAAATTCAATCAGGATCTCACTGAATTAGAAACATTGCGGTCATCTGTGAAAGATAAATTCCAAGGTCATATTGGTGAATTATCCTTGTCGAAAGAAGAGGAACAAAATCGTATTCACGAATCAAAAGCAGGTATGCAACATAAGACTTCAAAGGCTCAAGCTCTGATAGATGAAGTTGCTATGTTACCCGAAAGTTTATCTGGGGAAAAAGATGATTCGCTGCGATTACCAAGAGAGACCAAACTGTTGATGATCCAGAAATTGATAGAAATCGAAAATTTTCTAATGATAAATTTTGGTAATCTTGAAACGAACAACAAAGATATTCCAACACTTAAAACCACCCCAGAAAAACTCAGCAGTGAGATATCACAAATTGTCGTTCTAAATAAAGATAAAGTTGAGGAATCGAAGCGAGAAATAATTGATTATAAGATCCCTCTAACGAAGCTTTCTGTAATATCAACCAATCAATGTGTGTTGTCAGATAGAAAAGCTACAGTGAGTTCCACTAATACGTCAAAAATTAATGTGTCTACAGAAAATGAATTGATGCTAGAGAAGTCTTCATCAGAAAACGATACTGAGTTAGAACAATTCAAAGTTGAAAGCAATAAAATGTGTGAAGAGATAGATGAATTGATGAAGAAATGTGAATTACTAATAGAAGAAGAAGAAATTCTACTAAGTAAAAACAATGATTTGAAGGAAAAACAAAAAATACTGACCCAGGCAAATTCAAACGCCAGAAAAAATAAAAATGAACTCGAAACAACACTTAATGTTGATAATGAGGAACAGAGCATTGATCTTGAAGAAAATATTCATCGAACCAATATTGTTCTTGAGGAACTCGATGAAGAAATCATTAAAGAAAAAGGGAAAGAAACACAGGCTTATAGCGAAATTGAGAAAGAGAATTAAAGTCTGGATATAAAATGAGCAAATATATAAAAGAAATTGAAACTTTCAAGAAGATCAGAGCAGGTGCAATCAGAAAAAATATATCTTACAGTGACTCCAGTGATAGTGAAGACTCCATGTTGGTATCCAACAGCGATAGGAGATAGAAGTTGTTTACCTAAAATTTATGTTCATAATTGGTTTTGTTAGTTTTGTATTGTAATTTCTGTTTGATTAGTTGATTAAATTTTCTTCATTTCTCTTTTAATTTGTAGCTCTAATATATTTCAAATTTTCCATTGCTTCACCAACCCATTTGGAAATTTATTCATTGAGGGCATGGTAGACATATTTTTCTACCACGCTCGAGGATTATGTGATTTTCAAGATATGAATCAGCTTCCGATATTCAAGGAATTTTGCCGACGTCTGATAAATATCTTATGACAATAATTACTCCAAGAGAAGTTTAAAGTTCTTTAAAAACTATAGATTTTCATGAAATTTTTCAAGTGTCAATTGATTAGGTACAATGTTGCATCTATTGAATTGCTATTAAAACACTTCCAGACTTTCTATATCTTTATTCATTAACTCCCTGTATAACAACAGTATATTTCCTAACTAATCTAACTGATAATTTCCTTTATAACATCAATATTCTTTAGCACACCTCAATTTATGCAAACAATTTGTTTATCAACTTTAGTTCATTCATGTTCAGCATTTCTTTGTCTCGGAATACTAAGGTCAAACTCATTTTTTACATTTCAAGTGTTCAATCTGCGAATTATTTCTTCTATATATTCTACCATTATAAACTCTAAGAATGAATGAGCGAGGTGTACTTCTCACCTTGATAATGAAGCCTTTCATCTAATTATCATCCTTACAAAAGATTACTCGATTTCTTTCTATTAAATAAGGTTTTATTTCGATACTACAACTTCAATAATTTGAATAGTTATTTACCTCCTTTTGAAATTGTCTTTCCACTTGAATGAATGAATCTGCAATAGGTAATTTAGTTAGTGATAGTGAGATTATTTTGAGTAGTTTACAGGCGTATTTCGATATTCTGAAAGTCCTATATGAATATCAGTATCCTTTAGTGTAATATCATTTCGAAATTATTAATAAAATTTAATTTCATCCTCTAATTTTGTTTGGTGTTGGCCAACCGTTTACACAAGCTTCAATTAAATATTCTATTTTATGGATTTCTTTTTACATTATAGATAAAAGTGATCAGTGCTAACTTTGAATATATATAATTATGAAACTTTTTGCAAGCAAAAAGCAATCCTGATAATTCCTTCTATATCATTGAATATTGTTTTTCTGTGTCTAGAAGAAAAAGATACTGGTTTATTTTCTTGAATCAAACAACATCCTAAACAATTTTGACTACTGTCACTTCCTACTACAATTTCTTTTTATTCATCATATGTTTGAAAAAATTGGCGCCTCTAAAATGCTTTTCTCAATTTTATTTAAATATGTGTGCTCATCAATCCATATTAATATTACATTCTTTATCAATTATTGACGCATAGGAGCTGTTAACTCCGACAAATTTATAATATAACTTCTCATATAATTAATAAATCCTAGAAACTTCATCACTTCTAATTATGGAATGAACGTAGCACATAAAAACACAAATAATTTGAAATTTATACACAAAATTAAAATCAAAAATCCAAAATAATAAAATCTCGAATTGTGTCTACCGAATA
This sequence comes from Micraspis discolor, assembly GCA_030674115.1. Taxonomy (NCBI): domain Eukaryota; kingdom Metazoa; phylum Arthropoda; class Insecta; order Coleoptera; family Coccinellidae; genus Micraspis; species Micraspis discolor. Next base: position 4,696,392 of record JARTUT010000873.1, read on the forward strand.
AATTGTATGGATTGCCCAAAAGTATATATAGGACAGACAACACAATATATAAAGGAAAGAATAAATGGGCACAAATTTTGCAAAAATATGACCGCACTAAAAAAGCATGAACAAACAGAAAAACATAAAATGGATTTTGAGAACTTTTCTATCCTGGAAAAAGAAAGAAACAACAAAATTAGAAACATACTAGAAATGATCCACATAAAAAAAGAAAAAGAAGCTATGAACGATAAAACGAACATCAAAAACTTGGCCCAAATTTATTTCAATCTGATAACATAATAAGGAAATACAAATTTTCAATCTTCCACTACCAACTCCATCTAGATGAAAAAGAACCAATTCAAACCCAGATTTGGGATTATCACTTGTTAATTCGTACAGGTGTCGCAGCATTAAATTGGAATAAGAAGTTGGAAAAACAAAATCGTGACAGCGCATCATCGTCACATTATTTTACTCATGGCTGACGAAAATATTTAATATTTGAAGATCTTTTAAAGTTTGATTATAAGAGAAAATAATATCTTGACGGACGATTTGAATAAAGTACGTAAAAGCTTTGTGTTGTTTGTTGATATATTTGTGTATTTATTATTATGTAATTTACAGGAAATTGTCGACTGAATTATATTCCTTGAAAAAGGCGTAGACACGCCGAAACATATGTTGGAAAAATAAAATAAATAAAATAATAATTTAACAATTACCATTTATTAGTAGAATAAGTGCTATACACCCAAGAAATTTTAAATAAAAAAAATTATATCAAAGCACAAGAAACTCTAACAAAAAAAAAAAATTCATATAAATATTTGGGGGTCTGATGTTGCTGTCTGAACCACTATCCAACTTGAAGTCGATGGGAATACCACCTAGTCTGATTCTCTCTGTCCAACCCCTAGACAAAAAACTAACATCACAAATAGTATTCGCATAAAATGAATAAAATCACTAGAACCACAATCAGATTCAAATTTCATACATTATATTCATTATCTTTCATAACTGCTCATACTTTTCGAAATTCAGATGGAAATGATAAAATTTATGGCAATTATAACATTTTTTTTGTAAGCTGGACATGCTTTGATTTTATGATATAAACATCTTGAACATATATTATTATGTATCATTAATTCAGAAATAGAATTCGAATTATTATTTTTGGCGGAATTATTTTTTGTGATTTGTACTTATCTTTTCTTGTGAATTGCATGTCAGCCACACATGTATTCCAATTTCCAATTGTTTAATCTGTTTTTGCGTGACTTGCCAACATCTGCAGCGGTCCGAAGCCTTTTTCAACTCCATATTTTCAATTTGACGTAGTTTTTCTTGCAGATTTGTCCCATACACCATGTGTTTGATATCTGGTGTAGAATTTGTATTTTTCAGACATCACATTTTGTTTGGGCGAACAGTATTTTTCAAACGATTGAATATTTTTGAACCGATGGATTGAAGGTCAGGTATAAATCTAGTTACTTACATCTAATTGCGTTAGAGAACTTTGCCTTCTTAATTTTATCCCATTTATTATCCAAATTCGCTGCTGGCAAAAATATTTCATAGTTAACCTTGAATTTATTTATTTATTTCCGTTGAGATTTTATTTTATGTACTGCGTATGCCGTTCTCACATACTCACAGAGTCACATGTTACGATGGTCTTATAGGGATGAAACGATATCATTGAGGTATCGATACTTTTACTCGTATCCAATGAAAAGTATCGATACCTACTTGCATCGATTGATTTTTAATAGATATATCTAAATATTCAAGAAGGACAATGGATTAAACTGCAGGGATGCAGAAAATATAGAAAATGGATGGAAGGTACTTGCCGACACGTGTTTCTTCTTATTGGCTTCTTCAGGACAAGGCAATGTGAAATGACAACAGGGGACCACCATTATCCTTGTTAAATAATATATCTAATTTCACCGCATTAACTCGTCTTCTGATTTTAACATATCTAAATTTATAACTCAAGAATGACTGTACCGATATGGCTGAAAATTGGTAGGTAGGTAGCTTAGATCAAGGAGAAACATATAATATACTAGTATACTGTTTATCCCGTTCAGCAGCGTTCCCATGTGACCTAACATAAAACGTAAGTCACTATAAAACGTGGTATAACAAAAAAGAATCATATTTCGAATTACAAAATGCAAATGACAGGAATCAATTCGATGTTGGATTACCTTTTTGTTGGTTTTCCTATGTAAAAGCACTAACGAAGAGTCAATTATAGTAAAAACTACGTTTTACATGTTTTTATGTTTTAAGAGCACTGACGTTTTGTTAGTTTGAATAGTAATTCCCTTTTTGTTTATTTCATGTTATAGAAGCACTGAAGTTGGGTTAGTTTGAATGAAAACTACCTTTTTGATGAATTCCTGATATACAAGGTGTCCAGAAAGGATATCAAGTATTTTTTAGTTCAATAAAACAAAAAATATTCGTTGGATTATTTTCATAATCCTTACTTTTAAGGTATCTCCATGCAACATAGTCGAACGGGCTAAGGTCAGGGCTTTCTGAGAGGCCACTTGATGTTACCTCTTCGGGAAATGACTTTATTAGGGAATAATTTGTTAATAACTTCAATTGAATCATTTGAGGTATGGCAAGTGGCCCCATCTCGCTGGAACCACGTTCTTGAGTTCAATCCTGCAACTCTGAGACCAAAAAATTTCGCAACATATCGCAATAACGGTCACTATTCACATTAATTACTCGGCCTCGTTGATCTTCATGAAAATAAGGACCATTTATGCCTTTAGTAGACGTAGCGGTCCAAATCTCGACCTTTGGGCTATGCAGGGGTCGTTCTTCACTTCAGACTGTACAGACAATTTTGCTTATCAACATGACCATTCAGGTGAAAATTTGCTTCGTAACTAAACAGTATTTTATTAAAGTTGTTAAATCGCTGCAGTAATTTGTTCGTTAATTCAGACGATTAGCATAATCCGCATCCTTCAATTCTTGAACCAATTGAATTTTATAGGCTTTTAGATGTAAGTCTTTCTTCAAAATCGAATGTAAAGATGATATTTTGATGTTCAACGCATGGCTTCGCTTTCGAATGTATAAAGACGGATTTTGACTAACCGGTGCCTCAACTTCTTCAATTCTTTCTTCAGAACGAACTGAATGAGGACGACCAGAATTTTGAATTTCAACAGTCGCACCTGTATTCTCGAACACGCTGATCCATTTCCTAATGCTATCGCAACTTGGTGCGTGACCGGTACGATATTCCGCACGATAGAGACGTTGACAGTCACTATTGAATCACCGTTATGATAATACCCTCGTACGCAAAATGCACGATGGGTCCTCGAGTATTGTCCCATGGTGACTAAAGCTCAAAAAAATAGCGGACGCCATGAACCCCTCCCCGTCCCTTTTAGACGCTTCGTTCCGAATATTGCGCGAAAACAAATACCTGATACCCTTTCTGGATTACCTTGTAAAAGCACTGACCTTGGGTAAGTTCTATTTCAAACTACCTTTTTGTTGAATTCCTCATGTCAAAGCACTGAAATTGGGTTAGTTTGAATAGAAACTACTTTTATGTTTATTTCTTGATATGAAAGCACGGACGTTTAGTTAGTTTGAATGAAATTTACCTTTTTGCAGATTACCTGATATAATAATAATAATAATAATAATATACTTTATTTCAGTATACAAGTATATGTATACATGTGTGTATACATGTAATGCAATGAACACTCGAGATGAAATAGGGTCATAAACAATTTTACTTTCATTATATCATGTAGGCTAGGAAGTATTCTACACTATATGGTTCAATTTTAATTAGCAGCTTGAAAATGAATTTCTTGTATTGTTGTAGGGTACATTTTCTTCCCTATTTATGTGCTATCTTGTTATAATTTCGAATGCATCTATATGTAGGTCCTTTTTCGGTGAGACCAACTTGTGCAGCGGGAATTTTATTGCTGTTGTTCTTGTATTATAATTACTTAGTGTTTTCTCTTCAAAGTAATGCATATTTTCAAAAGGGAAAATCTAGCATTATTGAATACGTATAGCTGGTGCGGTTAATAAATCTTTTTTTTTTAATATTCCCCTACACGACTACATTCTCTTCATCTTCCAGATCATACGTATTGCTCTCTTTTGCATCTTCAGCACTGTTGCGTACCACAGTTAGTTTTACTGAGGCTGTTCTTGGTGAACCAATCTTCGATTGACTCAGTTGGGATGTATATCTTAGAGGTTCAAAGATATACGTCGATACCAAAACGGTGTATCGAAATTTCACTACAAGAGTAAAGTTACTTTATTGTTTCGTCAGTCTACGACTGAGCTTGCTGTTTACAGTACGGAGGTTTGCGTGGTTCTCTGTCGAATACATCTCTTTTTAGTTTTTATATTCTCATCCTTCTGGTGCAAAAGTGTGGTACAAACATTCGAGAACATGGAATTCCAAGAGCCCTCTTGGAAGATCGCATTCTCAATTATATAATGGGACCACATGTTCCCCGTTCAAAGTGTTACATTCCTTACCAATAAAATAGTTCAAAAAGGTTCCTTCAATATATTTGTTAATCCTGTAATTGAGCCTTACGCTTTAAATGACTGTGAAATTTGTGTCATCTGCATAATTCAAGCTTTCGATACTTGTTTCATCAAATATGGTATATATATATACATCATTTAAAAATATGATATAAATGCACTGACCATGGATAAGTTTGAATAAAAACTACCTTTTTGTTGATTTCCTGATGTGAAAGCTCTAAATTAGAGTCATTTACAGTAAAAACCACTTTTTTCCTGCTTCGATGCACATTATTTACTAACATAATTTCGACATGCTTTCCATGAAATTCATGTAACCTGTGGCACAAACACAAGGATGATATGTACGAGGTAAACAAATAATTATTGTGAATATCAACTCTATTCGCATAAAGTATTCAGTATTGTAAGTGAATTAGTTAATTGTTAGTTATTGAGTTACAATACTGGGGATTATAATGCTAAGTTAGATTTCAAATTGAATTGTACTCACCATAGAAACTCGAAATGAGAACTTAATTGATGGCATTCGTGTCTTTCAACCTCAAGGAAATCGCGAATGCTTTCAACTTTCGACTGTAGGACTCTTGCGAGCATTCCGCGACGAACTTCATAACTGTACTTTCTCAACTTTTATGACACAGAACCAAATAGGCTAGCACTTATCTGCTGTTTCTCCGGGAAAAATTCCGCAATAATTCATCCAACAAATTATATTTGAAAGGGGCCTCAGGGAAAACTGAATATTTCGTCGAAAGTTCAAGAATATTTCATATCTTTTCACGCCTATTCCAGAAAGTGAAAAAGTAAGTCTGTCCAAATACTGCTATTCGATATCCAAGCCAGACGAAATCTGGCGTGACATCTCACTTTTTATTTTTCATTAACGAGAAACGCCTACAATGAAATTTTTTGCCCTTGACATAATTGCTCATCCAGATTGAGGAGGCCATTTAACGGAAACTTTTTCGCGTTCTATACTATACGCGCTACTGTACTTTTTTTTTATTGTTATAATACAATTAGTTAAATACCACACAACTTTTTATATTTGAATTATTAACTATGATAAGTTCTGGAACATTTTTAATGAAAAACCATACACCTGATCCAACAGCTGGTTATATGGTTTAGTGTGAACTTGTTCAGCTATTTGCGATCAGTTATAAGACATATTGGATTCTCCATTATTTACCGCTCTTTGGTACGGAGAAATTATTAAACAGATCGAATCATTTCCGTCGAATTCCCTACGAACATATCAGAAGAAATATATCTTTAGGGCTCTTGAAATTACACATTTATGACAACGGCACCTAGGGTCACTAAATTATGCACGCTGACAGCTTTTATGTTGGTGCCCCTGTCAGGACATAAAGAAGTGCCATCATCCAATTATGGCAAGCCAGAAATTCGAACCCCACACAATGCCTTTCCGCGAATTCTGTATACCGATGACAAAGATTTCAATGCACTTGAGCCCAGGATGTGTTCCCGTTATGTACCTGGACTATTGGGGGATCTTTTGTGAGTGGATTCAGGAAAAACTTAGTAAAAAGGTTTTCACTTCTGTTCTTCCTAAAACGTTCACTGGCAGAAACAATCCACTGAGTTGGGTTCAAATGAACATAGCTTATATTTTTGAATGGGAATTTGTGGCGTTCAATAAGTCATCCTCACCTTTTTCCATTATTTTTTCTGGAAGGACCACGTTCAGTTCAGGTATTTGCAGAAAAATATTATTTTTTGATTTGAGTTTTTCTTATAACACATCGATCAATAAGTCCCGGTTTCTAGTAGGAAAAGCACATTTTTTGCAAATTTATTGTTATTTATCAATACCATCTCGTTTTAGAGTAATAAAGTCATCCTAACCCCCCCTCTTTAGCATTTTTAAACCATCGATGTTGAACGATTCATCGAAACCGTCCAAATATGCTTCAATTTAGGCAATCTCATACTGATCTACGTTCAAAACTGATGTGTCAGTCGAAGAGTTCTCCTTTATAACATAGTTTGGCCATGATTTCATATATTTTCCTTCCTTGTTGAAAAAAGAGTGTCATTATCCGTTACCTACTATTCAAAATGGAACCTATTTATGGCCCTGTACTATACAGTAAAAAAAAAGTTTCAACGAACAAAAATCGATTGATACACTAGGCAAACAATATATCAAAAATCTGTTTTATTTTTAAGTTAATATTCCATTACGATTATTTCCCGATTAAAACAAATATTATACATTATTCAACCCTGTAGTAAATCGCTTTCAAAATCTTTTATGGTAATTAGGTCATTATCAAACCTTTTCTACAATATTCTCCACCATTCTTGAACCCAAGGACTTCACGACAAGAGCGAAATTCTTTCGTTTCAAGAATTGATGTTGATTCAGATTTGTTAGACTCAAGATACAATTAAATCCTGGTGATGAGAAATCTAGGGTAATTTTGAATTAGACATAAAGAAAAATTGTCTGAAAGAGCCAACTTGGGGATGCTTTATTAGCAGGCACTACACGCCCCTACAACTTAATGAACGAATTCAGTTCATTACCTCTTGAGAGTGAATGTTGGATCCTTTTTTCATCTGGAGGGATGAGGTATTGTTTCTTTTTGCATTCTCAGAAAACTCTTTCAGGAGGATTACAATTTGATGATCTTTTATTTTTGTGGAAGGTTTTTGTACGATATTAGTGGATATAATTATTTTCTTCGAAATCATTAGTATGATCCATTGGGCATTTATAAAAATTTCGAGCGAAACTCATACTAGTATTCAAATTCTTGTAATATTCAAACATAACCGTTGTGAATCCATCTTAAGGTGTTACATATAGTATAGTAGTGTTTACACCACCATACATGAATATTTAAGTATGAGGACAAAAACATGAACTAACCAATTTACACTGACATCATGCTGATCATCACTGACATCATGCAGGATAAATCATCCCTATTTTGAAGTTAAAAAGGTCAAGCTAATTTGAAGAAAAAGGTGGCTAATCTCTATGACTGTGTTCGATGCTAGTGCGCTAACGGCGTACTCTGGAACTAGCAGTTGGCGGGAAATTCAAATCGACTCCAAATTACGATCGGTGTTATAACGCCTAGCTGACCGGAGATTCAATATCGGCTGATTTCAATTTTCAACACCAAAAGCCAGATTCAAAGGGCAGTTAAAAGCAAATTTTCGGTCGATTAGATTTTATCAAATCGATATTTTTAAAAATTACTGAAGAAATCGTTAAAGGGCTGAAGTTGAATGAGTAAATAGGAAAGTACACCTTGAAGATTATTAATTAAATGTTGAAAACAGATCTATTGGGAACTTATCCACCACCTCTGTTTTAATAAGACCGACAATAGCAAACAAAGCACAGAAGAACACAGAAACGCGTCAATGGCGTAATTTGGCGACGTACGGTCAATAATTTAATGAAAGAGGTCACACGGCACAGTTGAACCCCAATATTTCTGGGACAGGTCATGTATAGTTTGAATAGCAGAGAAAAACTTTTGCATTGAAGATCTCACTATGAGTAAATGAAAGTTATGAAACTATTTCGATTCCCCCGACTCACTATTCTAAAGTATTATTTCCATCCAAATCCACATATCCCGAGTACACCTGTCACATTCGGAAAACTCTTGATCTTCGATTTCCATATTCGACTTCAAAGAACAACGCATTGCACTCAGTTCTCCAACTTTGACCCTCCAAACGGTGAAAAGCTAACATACTCGTTTTCGACTGATGTCTGTTAGATGGAAGGCGCCTTCGCCAACCATTATGTTTTCTGAACGAATGCACCGAGGTATTGTGGATTCAACGGAATTTTCTTTTATTAGATTTTCGGATGTCTCGCGTTTCAGAGGGATTTCTATGACGAAGGACCTCCGTAATCGATTTCGGTGAATCGAAGATGGCATGCATATCAGGTTTTCTGCGATATGTTGAGTTCCTCCGAGTTATGGTTTGATACTTGGTTGAAGAAGCTTACGAAGATTTACAGTTTGTGATGCAATATACATTTTTTTTTGCTTACCTTCCGGCAAAAAACTATCCGGAAATTCCAATTTAAATTGCTGTTGAAACCAGTGGATTTCATTGGTAGTCTGTGAATGTTGGAATGAAAAAAATATTCAAAAAAGAGTTTGTCTCAAATTTTGTATTTTGAAAAAAATTTCGTGTGCTGTTACATGGACTCTGGTTCATCGAAAACACAAATGAACGAATGATGCAGAGCCTTTGAGAACGGCAGAAGTTTTGCCTCGTTGAGGACCACTGTCGGCCTCTTCAACCAACGATAACTTCCAAAAAGTAAACGAAATTGTGGTCAAAAATCGTCATGCCAGTACTAGAGAGATAGTTCGTGATCTCAGCATCTCTCTTTTAATTTTGGTCGCCGCTCGGTCGTTTCGTTAAAGCTGAATTATAGGGGGTGAGTCTTTGACCACTGCTTTAATTTTAACCATAGGTTCTTGAGATCAAAAGAAACACATTTTTCCCATACCGTTCCTCCATATTCAGCTGCGTTAAAAAGTTATAATCACTTTAAGTTTTCACATTGGGCAAATACGCTTCTGTAGTCCAGTTTAGTTTGAATGGAAATTACCTTTCACAGCATCCACTATTGAATCTGAATTGTTTAAAAACATTGTTTTTCCTATAAGAAATGATTCACTCACTCATGTTTCATCAGATGATTATATCGATTTAAATCCTTTCAACTTCAAATATCTCAAAAATGTTGCAATTTAGGAAAATAGATGATGAATGATTTTATCTGCAAAAAGACTAATGATTCTGGGGAGTACAAGATACGGACCCTTAGTTCAAGTGATATATGTTTTTCATGCAATTTAACCAATCTGTACGGTAGTAGTGAGAAACCCACAAGAAATGGAATAAATCTATTTATGTGAAAATATGAATATGACTGTTATTTCACTTTATTAAAAACTATTTCAAACAAGAGATCATTTCAATTGATGTTGTTGTTTGAATATTACAGGTGAAAATGCAATTTCTTTATGAAATTTCAACACCCTATATCTTTTGGACGGGGCCAAATTTAAAAAAATGTTATAGGAAGAAAATGTTTCTTTTGACGTCAAAAATGTATAGTTGAAATCAACGCAGTGGACAAATACTCACTCTGTATCATTAATCTGTCTCCACTCCAAGTCATCACAGAATAGAACGAGAAATATCAAATCTTTAATAAGATCGGATTTCGTCTGTTGTAATCGGAAGGAACAATCCTCAAATAATTAACTATAACAATTGTTACTTTTACTTCAAAAGTTAACTCAAACACGTTCCAATTCATTATATCAAAAAGTTGTTGGTCCCATAAATGTTTATTTTCTTGACTTTCTCAAATATGTGACATATTTTCTCGTCGAATAATCATGTCGAATGCCCCTAGAGATGAAATTTTAGCAAGTAAAATTTCTTGATACGAATGTCATTAGCGAAATTGCCTAAACTACAAACTTTCATATTACAATCAAAAAATTTTATCGACAAACTTTTATCTCAAGTGGTATTATATATGACAATTTCTGTTAAAAAACACTCAGCTCGATTTACTCTGTTAATCTGTCTCCACTCCAAGTCATCACAGAATAGAACGAGAAATATCAAATCTTTAATAAGATCGGATTTCGTCTGTTGTAATCGGAAGGAACAATCCTCAAATAATTAACTATAACAATTGTTACTTTTACTTCAAAAGTTAACTCAAACACGTTCCAATTCATTATATCAAAAAGTTGTTGGTCCCATAAATGTTTATTTTCTTGACTTTCTCAAATATGTGACATATTTTCTCGTCGAATAATCATGTCGAATGCCCCTAGAGATGAAATTTTAGCAAGTAAAATTTCTTGATATGAATGTCATTAGCGAAATTGCCTAAACTACAAACTTTCATATTACAATCAAAAAATTTTATCGACAAACTTTTATCTCAATTGGTATTATATATGACAATTTCTGTTAAAAAATACTCAGCTCGATTTACATGATTCTATCCCACAATTCCAATGGAATTAAAGTAATTGAATTGGATACTGAATGTCGCCACATCGTATCTGCCTCTGGAATGATTCGAACATTTTTATGGGATTTAATCCATGCAAAGTGACAAATTCGGTTATTTTCCTGATAGCATTTACCGCTAAATCTCGTATTTGGTGAACGGAATTGACTTTTCACATATCGGGAAATGCGTTGACATTTCCTGTGAGGGAATACTTCGTTTCATTCATAATCATTTCGATAATATTGATTTGAATTGTGTTTCCATAGAGTGCTGTGTAACTTTGTCATCATGGCTGTTACGGAATTTTGACTGAAAATTTTCTCAAACGAATGAATGATACCTAGTGATATTCAATTCATGGTCAAATCCAATTTTATCCTCTCTTTATAATGAAAAGAATTAATGATATAGAATTCCATGAAATTGTTGATAGCCTAGGTTTGTCATTTTATTTTTTTTATTTGCCTAATCTAGCTCTGTGTGCCTTTATTTACTCCATACTGAAATTACCGATACAGATTTGAATCCATAGACGCAGGTCACGGAGGTGGAACCAATATTGGTTCCATTGTACGTATGTCTCAAATACTATTTTGGATCACGGTCTGATAAATTCTTCCATGAACTTAGAGTATTATTTATATTGAAAATGGGAGGATACAATTGCCATTTCTAGACCTGATGATGGAAAAATATATGCCGAAACGTCGGCGATAACATAGATTCGTTTCTTTGATCCTGGTACCACCATTTAAGATTGATTATTGTTATAAACCTTACTTTTAAGGTATTCCCTTGCAAAATAGTCAAGCGGGCTCAGGTCGGGACTTTTGGTATCCCAGTTGATGTTACCCCTTCGCGAAATGACTTCATTAGGAAATAATTCGTTAACAACTTCCATTGAATCATTCACAAGTGGCTCCATCTTACTGAAACCACGTTCTCGAATTGAAACCTGCAAACTCCTGCAACTCTGGGACCGAAAAATTCCGCAACATATGGCAATAACGGCCATTATTCATATTGTAGGATTTAGCATTTTTGGAAGGAGTTGGGTGCCAGTGCGGACCTGTGCTTCGCGGCCGAAAATGTGAAATCGAATATTTTCTTAGCGCGTCTTCGTGTATCAATAATCTCAAGATAACAAACTATTTCCGTTTATCTATTAAACGCTGTCTGGTCTAGCCAATTGAACGGATATGTTCGAGATGACGTTTTCGAATATTTATTAGAGGACCAAGTACGACTCGGATGTGTTATGTTAAAAGGTTAACATGTGCATCTCAAGAGTTGAGAGTTATGACGACGTACCCTAAGTGCAGTGGTGGGAACTATGTTAAACCCCGTTTAAAGTCTATCAATAGACAGTTGGGGGTGTAATCCTGAATTGACGAAAGGGATTCGAGATCGAATAGTCCTATCGAAGGGACAGTCGAACTCTAGACGCCGATTCGAACTCTAGAAGCCAACTCTATTTCTAGACTCTAAAGACGAAAGTGTTAACGGTAGACGTTTAGCGAGTTTGAGACGATCATTTTATTTATTCTTTTGGTGTAAATAAACTTGTAAATACGAAAGCCGTGTTTATTTCGACGTTAGAAGTTAGACTGTAGGCGGAAATCTATCATAATCCCCTAGACCATTGATAAAAAAGCCTACAATATTAATGGCTCGGCCTCGTTGATCTTCATGAAAATAAGACTAATTATACCTTTAGTAGACCTAGCGGCCCAAACCACGACCTTTGGGCTATGCAGGGGTAATTCATGCTTTCGTCTCGGAATATCCACTACCCAGTACCGACAATTCTGCTTATTTACATGACCATTCAGGTTAAAACTTGCTTCGTCATTAAACAGTATGTTCTTAAAGTTATTAAATCGCTGCAGCATTTCATTCGCAAAAGTCAGTCGATTAGCATAATTCTTCAATTCTTGAACCGATTGAATTTCATAGGCTTTTAGATGTAAGTCTTTCTTTAAAATCAAATGCAAAGAAGATTTTTTGATGTTCAACGCTTGGCTTCGCTTTCGGATGGATAAAGACGGATTTTGACGAACCGACGCCTCAACTTCTTCAATTATTTCTTCAACGTGAACTGAACTAGAATGACACAAAATGGCTGACGCCACGAACCCTTCCCCGCTCCTTATAGACGAATATGACGCTAAAACAAATACCCGATCCCCTTTTAGGACACCTTGTATTTTGAAGAAGATTCAGTTAATATCATATAAGTTCAAAATTTTTTCGTTTTATTTTAATTTTCCGGATACTTTTCGTCAGTGTACTCCACTTCGACAAAAAATTATCTTGCAGTGAATAAAAATAAACCTGAAGAACACCCCTTCCTGGGTGAATTGACCCAACACAATATAGAAGGAGTTAAATAAAAAAAAACGTTGCAGTTTCGATTTCAAAGCAGCCCAAATTGATACAACGATATAACTTACACTGGTGGATTGCATCAAAAACACATGAAAGCACTCAGTTTCCATCAAATTCCACGTAGTGGTTGAGGGAACTCATTATCTGAATGCTTCCAAGGGTCCCTCAGTAACCTTATCCTGTTAATCACAGCTTTTAATGAGTGGGTAAGGAGCCTTTTACATCATCGCTGAGACTACTCTCAGTGAATTCTCCGTGTTCGAAAATGAATTCAATAGAAAGTTAGTACCTAATTGTACGAGAGGAAAAGTTATAATGAGTAGCTGCAAGGGTGGTTCAATTTCACCCTGATGAAATTATTGTGAAACGAACCAGGACGGACAGCCTAACGTTAATTCCAGGGGGTAACAATAAGAAGACTATCTTTTACTAACAATAGAGGAACTCAGATGGTTCATGATGAGTGTTCTAACAAGAGTCAGTTCCAAAATATTTATTCTATACTTTAGATATTCGATACTTTTCAGAATGATTCTCTACGTCCACTAAATTAGACAAAAGTACTATGTTAGGTAAATTTATGTATATACCACGTATTGCCGTTATCTGGTGGCAATTATAAATAAAGTGCAATATTGATCAAAATCAACTGAATACAACAACTAGATCTACTTCGTATTTATAGGGGTTGCAATTGGAGAACGGGGAATAACTCGGCATATTCGTACTGGGTGAATTCCCTTTCACCAATTGCATTATAGGAGCATACCCGGTTTCAAGCGCATTCGATTCGTCAAATCCGTTTGTAGAGAAACTGTGCACATCCTAAGAGACCTACGTACCAGGTTTCATGGTTGTATCTTAAAAAATGACGAATTTCATACAAACTTTCAACCCCTATTTTATCCCCTCACAGGTCTAAATTTCAAAAACGCTAAAACAATTATTTTTTTATTCCTTAAAAAGTTCCTCGATATAAAGTTCCATGGTTTCACCCCCTCACTGGTGGAAATTTCAAAAACGCTAAAACAATTATTTTTTTTTATTTCTTACAAAGTTCCTCAATATAAAGTTCCATGGTTTCACCCCCTCATTGGTGGAAATTTCAAAAAGGTTAGAACATATGTTTAATTATTTCTTATCAAGTGCTTAAATATAAAGTTTCTTTCAAAATCAAAAAAAACCCATACAAACTTTCAACCTCTTCATCCTTTTTTCGCAATTAAAGGTAGCCTATGTCCTTTCTCGGGGTTCAAAGATAGTCTGTGCCAAATTTCATCAAAATCGGTTGAGATTTTCAAGCGGTAAAGCGTAACAGACAGACAGAGTTAGTTACTTTCGCATTTATAATACTAGTAGGGATTTCTAACGAATTCCTATTGGAGAAACCATGCATGGGTGAGCGATTCTATATATGCTTCTGTTCGATCCCTTGTATATAATTCATCGAACAGATATATTTGTAAACCATAAACAATCTTTCCCGAGAAGATAATTGCTTGAGTGGCTGGGTCATTTGAGGAATGCACAGGGTTGAAATGTAACAAAAGAGTTGTGTTCGATCCCTTTGTTACTCATTGAACAGATACATCTGTTGACCAACAGGATATTTGGCCGCTCAGGTCATTTAAAGCATATTCAGGGTTAACAAATATATTGAAGGAATCTTTTTCAACCATTTTATTTGTAAGGAATGTAATACTTTGAACGGGGAACATGTGGTCCCATTATATACTTGAGAATGCGATCTTCCGAGAGATCTTGCAATTCCATTAGAATGTTCTCGAATGTTTGTACCCCACTTTTGCACCAGAAGGATGAGAATATAAAAACTAAAAACAGATGTATTTCAGAGATAATCACGCAAACCTCCGTACTGTAAACATCAAGCTCAGTCGTAGACTGACGAAAGTGAAATAAAGTCACTTTACTGTTGTAGTTAAATAGTGATTTACTTTGAGGTAACACAAGTGTATTAAGTAAAATTTCGATACACCGTTTTGGTATCGACGTAAATCTTTGAACCTCTAAAATATACATCCCGACTGAGTCAATCGAAGATTAGTTCATCAAGAACAGCCGCAGTAAACTAACTGTGGTACGCAACAGCTTCTTTGGAATCGCATTTTATGAAACCACCATGAGAAATTAAAATGGTTGAACCATCTTTAATAGATGTGGCAAAAAATTTCAAAGTTTCATTTAATAAGAGAACCCATTTTCGTGACTGACTTTAGCACTTTAGCTTTAGCTAACATCTCACATAAACCCCTCTTGTTTATTCCATAATAGCAGATCTATCCTGAAGAGCCCAGCGCCAAAATAAGCGGTTGATCACCAACTTGAGGAAGTCATGATAAATCCAATGTGCATGCGACATA
This sequence comes from Micraspis discolor, assembly GCA_030674115.1. Classification (NCBI taxonomy): domain Eukaryota; kingdom Metazoa; phylum Arthropoda; class Insecta; order Coleoptera; family Coccinellidae; genus Micraspis; species Micraspis discolor. Next base: position 4,711,791 of record JARTUT010000873.1, read on the forward strand.
CGTGGTTTCAAGTAAATTATTGTGGACAACTTTAACCAAATCTGTTTCATCTGATAACCACTACGCGTGGTTTTAATAATATCCAATTCTTGTTTCTACAACCGCAGGCAATTATCTTATCTGCAGACACATTCCACCCTCAAATCCCTAGGCTAGAGAGGCATTTAGCGTCGCCTTCCTATTGCCCCAATTTGTCAGAAGATTGAATTCTGGTTTATCTGCATCGAAATTGTGTCAAACTCGGTTATCTAGGGTAAATATGAAGAGATCGATAGACCAGTTTGGTGGGCGTTGAAACTATAGACCTCAACGACAGTTTGATCTGAAAGAATTAGAAAAGAATTGAGGAAGTATGAAGATTAACAAAATATTATTAAATCCGGTTATACTTATCATTAATAAAGTCTAAGAATTATTTAATATTTATAAACAGAAGTACTGTTAAACACTAGTAAGTATCTGGAAGGAGAAAAATACCGAAGATTTTGGAAAACGTTATAATAGTTTAAGAAAAAATCAAACAAATAAATGAATAGTCACAATTATCAGTCAAGAATATTTGAAAATTACAAATAAACTCTAATTTTCATAAAGAAATGCAGAACAAATGAGATACATAAAATACGAAATTAATAAATGACGTATCATTAACAAAAATCACCTAAATGTTTATTATCATATATTCAACAGGTCAAATGTTAGAGTCGGTTTTGAGTTAGCAAATGGATCAACTGCTACAATATTTTTATTACCTATAATTTCAAACTATAATAATAATAATTCGTTTTTTTTTTTATCAACAGGGACGTTTAAGTAATATTTAGAACTAGCAGAAAAATATAAAGAAAAGTTAATTATTTGTTTATGACTATTTTCAATAAATTGAACAAAAAATGGTTAATGGGAACATTTTTTCGCTTGTTAATTTTTAGAAAATATATCATTCACCTAATAAAAATGTGAATGTGGAGAAGCAAAAGAAACAATACCTGATCTCATAGTTGTCCCATATATGAATTTCAAGATGATTTTAGGGCTATTCATGATGTTTCCGATTCTTTCTTGGAATGGGTTATAAATTTCAAACGAATATGATACGTATTTTTGTTATTAAGTTCTTTTTTCTGCTTTTGTCTTTTTATTTCCAGATTCGATGTGGGTAACTTGTAGAAGTCTCTGTCCCCATCATTAGAAGACCACTCTTGAAAAAAAGTCCCTCAAATATATTTCAGCCTATTTTTGTACTTTCACATTCACAGGGTTTTTTTACTGGGTTTTTTCTCCAGGCTTTTATGTCATACGTCGAATTGTATGACACCCCGTCACTAACCTCTGATCTATATGCTTTATTGTTTGCTAACTAAATACTGTAAGCCAAAAGTTCAAATGAAGGCATATATATATTTCATAGGTTTACAAAATAGGTTCCACGAAATAAAAAATTTTTCTGGACATCATTTAAATACTTTTTTTATTTACCTACAAAGATTAATTACGCAAGAAGGCGTTGATGATGAAAGAATTGTATTAGACCCATTTTCTGGGTTCCATTAATAACGTAAAGTCGATATTATATTTCCGGTCGCTTAATAAACACCACAAAAATTTGGAGTTTCTGAAGAAATCCCAGTGATTGAATGTGGACTGATTAGGCCCGAAAAGCTGCCCCCAATCCCAAATTTCAAAGAAAAGTGTGAATATCACCGCCAACGAAAGCCATTTGAAGACGCTTTCAATATGTTACTATAAATTGTTTATGTTATTATCATTCTCTGTTTTTTGTGGATTTATTTTGGTTAATGCATTTTAATTTAAAGAGTTCGTATTAATTTACCCATCATCGAGTTCTAGTAGCTCAACTTTTAGATATTAATGTCGGTAATAGATTCGATTAATCTGAATAGTTGGATTCAGCCAAAATATTCAAGCTCGAAAGCTTTTTCGTTACTCGATCTCCTTATAGCAGTTATTCCATTTATTCCGATCGAAACGAAGGACATTATGCATACAAACGCCTTCGAAACTTCCCCTACATTCCAGAAGAAAACTTAACATATTCAGCCTGATCCTGCAGGAGATATACCCACACTAAGAGTTGTGAATTGTCGATCCCTCGAGAGCGCATTTAATGCCGCTTTGCTGAACCTCAAGGGTGTCATTTACTGCTACTGGAACCATCTTTTCCGGCATCCATAATTTCTGTTACAGTTTCGAAATTAACGACAGGTTTTCCCTCGTTTAACCTTTCATGACTGAAATATCTCTATTTAACTTGTTGTGCGAACAGGTTTAATCGTAAACTTTTCACTACGTTGATCAAACAATCAACAGATATATAGGGAGGCAACATTGATGATATACATCCTTTGGTTCATCAAGTACACAAGTATTTGATGAACTCATAACTGTACAGCCAGTTAATTTATGGGAACAAGGAATTACATTGTCAAATAAGTTATACTTTGGAAACACAAACATCTTCCAAATCACGAATTGATCGAATGTATAATAAAGGAGTTAAGAAAACTAAATTTCTGATGCTCGTAACTTATTCGAACAATTAACCTAATCTGAAAATATTGAAACTCCAGTCATCTCATTCGAAAATAGAGAGTATACGGCCAGACATACTCAAGCTTGACCCAAGTCGAACCCAATCGTTTGAGATAATTTTAGGCTTGATATTCTTAAATTACAGTCATTTGGGCTACACTATAACGCGCTGTTGTATTAAAAACAACTAAAACAAGCTGGCAAAACGAACTATCTCACCCATAACCTGTTCATCTCCTATTAAAGGTATATGACCGAACAAATATCCAGATTTTTATTTGGAGAATAGAACGTCTTGTGTCTAAATTATTTTAGATCCTATTTTTCAAACTAAAAGATTTGGACGAATATATATATTCTTTTGAACTTTTGGCTTACAATATTTAGTTAGTAAACAATAAAGCATATAGATCAGGGGTTAGTGACGGGGTGTCATACAATTTGGCGTATCACATAAAAGCCTAGGGAAAAACACAGTAAAAAAAACCTTGGCTACCCGCCTAAATGTGAAAGTACAAAAATAAGCTGAAATATATTAAAGGGACTTCTTTCTTCAAGAGTGGTCTTCTTTTGATAGAAACAGAGACTTCTTCAAGTTGCCCACATCAAATCTGGAAATGAAAAGACCAAAGCAGAAAAAAGAACTGAATAACAAAAATACAAAATTTGAAAGAGATAAAGAAAACACCCTCAAATTCGCCTTTTTGGATTAACTCGATATTGCGAGTCAAGGATTTATGGTTCCTCTTTCACGAAGAATAGAAAGCACGATATTGAGGGATATACAGTAAGTGCATATAATGAAATGCAGTGTTTCAATGAAGCCACGATTTTTTTGCAAAACTATCATACATATTTCATGGTTCTTGAACTTCGAGATATCATCAATTGCTTCCGTTCTGCATAATATCTCGAATGAAGGAGAAATAACTTCGAGTTTTATACCAATTTCATATTTTCATATAGTGGCCCATTCACTTCTCGTTCCATGAATAATAATCTGCAGACACAATAACAAGCATGAATATTCATAAGGCAATGACATGGAATATCAGACACTAAAATCCTGGAGTAGATTCCTATACTATGAGAAATATATGGCAGACAATTCTGTCCTTAATTGAAACTCAAGTGGATTGTCTTGTATATGCACGGATTACATTCCTGTCGTCAGACATGATTTCTCCACTTGATCTGATTAATGATATTCTTAATATATGAAGCAAACAATTAGACTGCTCTAACTATGAAAGCAATAACATAAATATTGAAGATTAATGTTAGTTTGCGGAAGCTTCAAGACCGCTTAGTGATAAATTTTCGCATAAACTGTTGTTTCAACGATCAATCATTAAACCATTATCATATTTCATGCAAAATTTCCGATATCATATCATATATTTCGAAATTCATACCAAGTTATCATAATGAATCTGTCCTCAACTTCCAGTGAGGATGAGGTTGTGAAATTTGGTTTACATCAATATTTTGATGGGTGGGATCTTTTCTGGACGGTTAACAAAGCATTAGGTAAGTTTTTCGTATTTCCCTTCTTTTTAGTGTACCATATCAAAGACTGTTGATGTTGGTTGTCGACATAGAGAAACCACAACCTCCCTTATCTCTTAGATGTGAGAAGAGTTAAGAGTGGCAACGCTGTTTGGTCATACTAATCGGAATGGCGTAAGTGCATCTCAAATGGTTTGGTTACAGTTTTCGTCGTGTTGTGTCATCGAAAAGTGTTTAAAATCTGAGGTTTGGAGAATCTTCAATTCACTTCGAACAATTGGCCCCCAAACTCCCGGCAACTCAGTTAATGGTTTAGTTTATATATTTATTATTATATAATTTATTTATATATATATATATTCCTCTGAACTTTTGGCTTACAAAACAAATGTGTGTCTGCGAATATGGGGAGGGACAATGTTCGACCAAATTGGTAACCAATGAACTGGAGGTTCATTGGTGCCAGTAATCATTCTCATGGATGTATTCAATTGTGCATCGATTTTTTATGTATGTGCACTATTAAACCAAACAGAGCAACAATTCTCAGCTGCAAAAAAGACTAAGACTGGAGATGCTGAACAAAGAGTGGAAGCATCAGCTCCCCAAGATGATTCAGCTAATTTCTAAAGAATATTATTCCTAGTTTTCAGTTCCAGGCTCAGGTCGTTTAAATGAGGCTTGTATTTGAGAGATGAATCTAATCTAACTTCTAAGTATTAAGGATAGAAATTATGTTCGATTGGAGAATCATTGAAAATTACAGCTAATTTCCTATATTTTTCATGATCATCCAGATGGAAACAAGATACCGCTGTTTTGTTGGTATTTGGACATAATCACCTCTCAATATAATAAAATAATTCTTTAAAATTGCCAAATCAGATGACAGTATGTTTTCCAGAGTATGGAGATCCGAATGCTGGTAAGCAATAGCAATATCATCAGCATAAACAAATTTCTGAGATGATATCATGGGAAAATCACTATGATATGAATTGAAAAGTGATATTAATAAATACTAAAATTTTTCTAATATTGTGAGCTTTTCAAAAAATTTATTTTTTGCCTTCTCCCCCGATTTCATGGAATTGTTTATTTTTTTCCATCAGAGATGAAGAAAATTTGTTCTCCATGATGTCAAAATCAATCGATCCAGCCAGATGGCTCCGCAATAACTCATCTCAACGTCACTGTAGAGATAATCGACAAGCACCACCGTCTTATCGATTCCGTCTCCTGTTCATCCACTAATTCCTCGACCCACATCAACAAATCAACAAGAAATACGGATCAGGGATGCCTGCAAGGACCGATAGCAGGTCGATTGAAGTTTCGATCAGATTAATGTTTACTGTCGACCTAAAAGGGGTATATGACGTCAGTTTCCTCAAGACAAATTGAATGGGTGTCAAATCTGCACAAACCGGTCGATATGATTTATTGGGCCAATTGAAAGGCACATAGATGGCGCTACTAGAATTAACACCGAATGATGTAAACCCTTATGGTAGAATACATTCTTCAATATGAACATAAGCGATCGAAATTATGGCAGATTGAATGGAACTCTAATGAAAAAATGTCAATAAAGATCTTACTAATATTTGGCTAGTTTTGAATCGCTTGAGAACAGGTCATGGTCGTATCAATAGCATCCTCTTCTGAAGGAGCTCAGTTGCAAGCGCAAGTTGTGAATATGGAGAAGCAGAGGAAACAATACCTGACCTCATCAAACATTTTCCTATATTATAAATTTAGGTATGATTTTAGAGTTACTGGTAATGTTTCTTATTCTTTCTTGAAATGAGTAGTAAATTTCAAACAAATTTGATACGTAATTTTTTACTCAGTACTTTTTTTCTGCTTCTGTCTGTTTATTTTCAGATTCCATGTGGGCAACTTGGAGAAGCCTCTCTGTTTATCAATGGAAGATCACTCTTGAAGAAAGAAGTCCCATCAACATTCTATCTGGCAGCGTATTTGAAAACATCGTCGGCTATTTTTCATACCCCTTAGTGATAAGGGTTGTACACCTCTACATTTTTTTTTTTAATTTTCAGACATTTTTCAATTTCTGTATTATTTTCATTATGTCACATTAAAAAATACATACAAACCTAAATAAATAGCCATTTTAGTAATTCAATCATTTTTCATCCACGGTCGATAACTGATCAATCGTCATTTAATTAGTTATCCCCACCAGTTGTCTGCAGGTGTCACTTCTGACCCAGTAAACAGCACGGAGTAGGGATGATAACGAAGCCGGTCTCCTGTTTCTCTCACACGATAAAACTTCTCTCACTACCTGCACAGTTGTCGGCCATCATTATTATTTATGCATCAAGTGTAGTAGTAACGTTGACAATTATGATTTTGCAGTCTCAGTGTAATTCTCATGTTAACTATCAACCATTCCTATTTATATTTATATTTATTATAAATTATAATAACTTGAAAATAATGTTTGCCTTTTGTTATTTGTATATTCCCTCATTGTTCGCACATTATTTATATGTATAGCAAAACAACGTTTTCCGAGTCAGCTAGAAGTCTTATATATATTTGCCACTGGTAATGATTTTTTTTATTCAAGCAAATCTGTATTTTCAGTAGTTGAAAAAATTACAACTGTGTTTCTGCATTCACGTTTCGAACAAAATTTCTCAACCCAAACTTATCTCTGGTTGTGTTGGCGAGACTCACAAATACAAAATAATATGAATGCAGAGAGAGATTCTCAAGGAACTGGCTGAAAACTAACAAATCAAAGCAAAGAATGCCCCTCAAGTGTAATATAATTTGGCGTTACTACCAAAAGTATAGATAACAATCTGGCAAGAAAATCATGAAGTGAAATTCGAGGTTGATGAGAAAAGTTCAAAACATAAGGATCCACGGTGAAATGCTGTACATCCTCAATAGAAGAGCAATCCAGAACTTCCAAAAGTTCTGGATGAAGTTGTAGAGGAGTAAAGACAGCAATTACCAAGATTATTATATACGGCGTGGAGTATGCAGTCATTGTTATATTTTCGCCTCAGTTTGTTCTGTTCATCAGTGTGTCTTTCAATTGAGAAAAGTTCTGATATCCAGAATCTGAAGGAATGCTTTCAGATATTATGAGCAATCATTTACGGGTGATTATTCCTTCTTTATACATAACAATTTTTCAACATTTTTGTAGTATTTTGTCCTTTCTTCAAAATTAGCCGCAGTGTCGATTTTCTCCTTTTCATTCGATTAAAATTTCTTTCCAGCGATTATCCTTTTCAGATCCGAGAACAGCAAATTACGCCGCGCTGTTTTTATTAATTAGTCAAAATCCCTGTTATTGGATTTGTTTCACTAATCAGTTAATTTCAATATATGAATTCAGTTAATGATTATGCCTTCTCTTTCAAATTTCTAGTTTATGTTATCACAACTGTTTTCCTTTCAATTTTTTAATTTTAATATAATTTTCTTTCAATTATTACAGATTTCATCTTCGGTCCCTTTGTGTTGTAGTTTTCATTAGAAAATATCTCAATGCAAAGATAGATTTCATTGTTGGTTAATTGATTTTTTTATTATTTTTGATCATTATTTCATAACTTTTGTTATCTGACTCAAGATAGATTTATGTTGGAAAATTCATTATCATTACTTTTTGAAGACCTACAGTGTTCAGACATACATACATATGATACTAAATTACAGTCGAGTAGAAGAAGACAATTTTGGAATAGTAAGATATTGGTTTGGCTTATTTATTCAACTGTAAAGGCATTATGGAAATCGGATAGCCTTAAATTACTTTTATGGGTTCTGGACATACTCGTACCTGAATTGTTTGAGATTTTGTAACTTCTACTTCGTTTCATTCGAATCTATAATTAAATGATAATGCGAACTAACCCAGAGAAATCAGGAATGTTATTTATATTCATGGAAGCCAAATAACGAAAATTAACCATGATATATCTATTGTCGCTCCAGAAAAAGGTCAACCAGTGAGATATTGAAACGACATTCATTTTTAGTTAAGTCCTTCCATCTATAACATTTTTTTAGATGCTTGGATATTAATCTTCAACAGTATATTATTGCTTTTCTACAAATTCAAATATCAATGTTGTCTTGTATGAGATATTTACTATTTCATGAAATTCTGGCCATGATGATTTTTGAAATTAAAGTTTTTTTATTGCTTCCACAATTGTGAGCAGGATTTTGTTTCAGCTTTATTGATTTATTAAATGATAAACCAATCAAAGCAAGTTCATTTTGGTTTTGCCACTCAGTAACCTATAGGGTTAAGTGAGCCAAAATTTAATAAGTATATTCGTATATTTAATTGTATCGGTGCTCATTTGATAGAAATTAATTTTCAAATAAATGATAAGATACATATTTTTATTGTTTTTCACTACAATTGTTTCGACAAACATCGTGGCTTCTTCAGGTTACATTTTGAATTCAGAGCAATAAAAATATGTGGAAATTTTGATCTTATTATTTATTTAATTAGTATGTGTTCATTTAATTTTAGAACAATACTACAGATTTTGCTAATTTTGTTCTCATTAGGAATTTTGACATTAAAAACGTTGCAACAAGGAATCAGGAAGCCATTCGAAGCCCAATTCATGAATGTTTGCAATCGTTTCCACTGACATGTACTACAGTGCATGATCTTGGTGAAGCATCATTTCTTTTTTCTTCAAATGAAGCCATTTTTCGGCTGTATCTTTCTCTCAAAGACCCAATAAAAAATTGAAGAATAATTCCTCATATAATATTTCAAGGTACTGTAATGAACACCTCTTTCCAACGTCCTAGTAGAAGAGCGGTTTTCCGCCGACGAAGAGGTGTTCAAAAGAAAAATTGAAAATTTAAATATATTGTTTATTCAGAGTTTCTCCTGACGGGAGAAATCTTCAGGGTTCGACTCGTCGCTAGAAAGGACGAGTCTTCAGTTCTGTAAGATTAGGGAATAAAATTCCTGAATAACAAACACTAATTTATTCGAAGCACACAGAAAAACAAATGACAATTTAGCAAGCACAAAAAAATAATTAAAACGATCTCTGACAAAATATTTCTGGAGGTTTCGGACTATGAACTTTTGACTGTTTATAAATTTCATATCTGACCTTTTTCCTTGGACTTCTAACACGGAACTTCACTAGCGAAATTTCGAACTTACTCAATTACAGCACAATTACTATTTTCCTAGAACTTTCCAGACTGATTTCTTCTATACTTTTTTTTAAGTGTTTTCCTGGTTACGGATCACGTTGAACTGACTTTCCATTCCCTAATTTTTCCTAATATCCCTTTGTCCGTGGGAGTTAACGAACATAATCCGGAATTCCCTAATTTCTTCTAATTGGTGCCCTTCTTTTCGATAGTTCGAAATCTAAGTTTCATTGGCTTTAGTCAATTGAGTCTCTCGATACAAACCTCTGATTGGTCCACTGATTTAATTTAAATTTTTTACTACAGATCCCCCTTTTTCCCATCGTTAAATTAATCTAAGGTCGTGAGGGTCACGTAAATGTATCATATGTCGAACTCCCCTAGCTAATTTTCAAATTTTATTACGTCGTACATCCATCAAGATTTCCATGTAGGGGATCAATAAATTTTGTTTTAAATCTTAGATTTTATGATTATTGGGGTGATATTTTTGAGAGGTTTATTACTGTCTTTAATGTCTGGGAATTTCGATTAGATATGGTCTTTTGCTTATCAAGACCCATTATCCAGCATCGCTAGACATATCATATTACAGTACAAAAAGTATCGGAGTTTTTATAAAAAACTTTTATATTGAAGGAGTAATTTTTTCACTGTGATAATAGTATATTTTAAAACAAGTTGCAGAATGGGCACCTATTCCAACACGAATGCGAAATTCGAAAACAAGCGACGAAGGAGCGAGTTTTTGAACGCATGAGTGTCTGCAACGAGTATTAGACGATATTTTCTCTATTTTAGTCAAAAATTGTGAGAAATTTATTGTAATTCAATGAAAATTTCAGATTATACCTCCTAGTGCCTTTTGTATTTTATTTTAGTTTGTGCACTGTACGAAAATTGGTGAATACTGATATATATAAAATTGACAGATAATAGAATTTGAATAGTGCGTTTAAATGTCTACATGGTTTAATATTGACAACTGACATGCAATGGACGCGTGTTGACATTCGAAAGGATAGGATGTCAGTGTTGTCAACCACAAAACGAAAAATATAACTAAAAACAATGCTGTAATGAGATCATTACAGCAATGTTTTTAGTACTGTAATGAACTCATTACGACACTGAAATAAAGAAAAATTATTTATATTCATATCCCAGAAATTATATGATAAGATAAGTTTCTTACTTGCTGTGGCCTTTCACTCTCCCACAGTTTTGTCTACCTTTCCGTCAGATTGCTATTAATCTTACCAAAAGGAAAATTTCACTAAGATAGATTAGTTGCATCTTTCGAATAGGCAAAAACTTATACAGACAGAAGCAAGAAGACGCGTTAACCTCGACAGGGTTATGGGGGTAAGAACTAGGGTTTCTTATTCTTATCTCCAGAATTTTTTGTGTAAGGAGGATGAGACAAGGGATTTTGACTGAGGGATTTGCAAGAACAATGATAAATTCGCATCTTAAATGTGTTATGTTTTTTTTCGAATTACTTTTAGGAAATTCTTTAATTAATTATGCAAACGGGTTTGTTGAATGAGTTTGTTTCACACCTTCTTTTTCAAATTCGAACGAAATATATTTAAATGAGATTTCGGAAACAAAATAGTCTAGAAAATTAGTGTTTGGGCTACTTTTTATGTACTGAGTCTCATTTAAAGTTTCGTGTAGGTACACGATTCTGTTGTTATGAATGCCGGGGCAAACGCTCAATTTTTGGGAATGTTGTGTATAAGCCTCTTGAACCCAATGAGGATTAGTTTGTGACCAGTAGCGGCAGTTATGTCAATTAACTTTACCGTTTAAACAAAATGTAGCTTCGTCTGATCATTCAACACTATACTACATTGTCCAATGAAATCGCTCAATTTTTGAAAACGTACCAATAAAAACAAACTGTATCTGAAAACAACCTCACAGTGTTTTCACTTTTATAAATTTGTTTTTATCAAATGCCTACTTTGCATAGGATTATTAATACGTCCGGATAGCTTTGGCCGTTGGTGGAAGTAGCGGTCTTCATGGTTACGATAAACAAGCAGTTGTTAGCGATAACTTCAACAGCACATTTGGCAGTTCTGTCAGTTTATTTTCGTATCTTACCATAAAGTAGATAAAAATGAAACGTTTTGGGAATTGTAATATTACTTCAATTGAGGAAAGTGTGAAGAAAAGTGTGCCGCTTAATACAGTAAAGTCAAGATCCTACATTTGAAAACAATTTGAAGAATTCTGTGCTGCCCGGGAATACCTTGTAAATGAAAAAACAAGTTTGTCAGAGCTCAATAATATTATGCTAGACTGGGCTTTCAATATGAAGAAAAGAGATGGATCAGACTACAAGGAAAGTGTCGTAAAAACCTTGTGGAATAAAACTGCCAAACAGCTGCAGGAAAAATTCTATTTCGAAGGGGGCGTTAGGTTCGATCCATTCACAGACGTGGCTTTTAAAACGGCGCGGGATGCACGAAATGCCAAGAGTCGTATTTTGCATGTGGACCCTAAGAAAAGAAAAGTTAGTGCCAAGGCGCTGTCTTTGGAGCAACACAAAAAGATGGTCAACTTATGTAAAGAAGATAATCCAGACGGTTTGAACAGAAAATTTTATTTTATTGCTGCATTGGAGCTTGCTTGGCGCGGAGGAGAGAGTTCATCATGCCTAATTTCGCATTTCCAATTAGAAATTGAAAACGATGGTAATCCCACGGGCCGAATTGCCTACAATCCGATATTTTCTAAAACAAGACAAGGTGGTGCCCAAAAATGTGCGGAAACGAAATGGCTGACTCCCAATATTGAAGAAGATATTTGCCCGGTGAGGTTATATAAGCTACTTGTATCCAAAAGAACTGCAAACATAACCACTGAAAGACTATTCCTTACTCCACATAAGAATTGGAAATATGGTTCATGGTTCAAAAATTCCCCAGTCGGTCCCAATATGATAGCTAAATGGACAAAAGAATCGACAAAACTCATTGGCATCAACACAACCAAGTCGAAGATAACCAACCACTCGCATCGAGCTACTGCTGTCAGCCAATTAGCCAAAGCAGGGATTGGCGAGAAACAGCTGATAAAGATAACAGGCCACTGTTCTGCAGCGTCAGTGAAACCGTATCTCCAACTGGACCAACAACATCACAAAAAAATAATCACAGCCATAAGAAATGAAAAATATGTCCTTCAAGAAACAACATCAGTATCTACTTCATCATTCGAAAATAATGCTCGTAATGTGTATAATAATTGTACTATCAATAATTATTATTTTGAGAATAAAGATGAATAATTTGTTGTTATGCTTCTATCTGGTTATTTTTGAATAAAAAACTTTATATTGTTGAATGATCTTTCCAAATACCACACGAGATTCGAAGTTTTTTTGAGAACACTCTGTCGTTTTTTGAAAATTATATAAATTTCACTCAACAAAGTGATCCCGAAATACCACTCACCTTCGGCTCGTGGTATTTTAAGGATAACTTTGTTTCGTGAAATTTAAAAGCATAATTCCCAAAAAACAAGAGTGTTCTCAAAATATTCTCACCTCTAGTGGCATTACCCTTGAAAACACCACATTTCTTATGAAATTATTATCACAGTTGCACAGTTCTTGAACGAGGCAAATTTTCTACGGGTAATATTTTTCTCGCCTTAATATTCTTCCTACTGAACGACGGCTAATTCCATGCATATTGGCGAGGTCCGTAGTGGATAAGTGAAGATTTTCTTGCAAATATATAGCAACATTTTTAGCTACATCTACCGCGGAAGAATGGTTTCGACGATTCAGAACCGGTGAAAACAACACTATGGATAAGCCAGCGGGCGGAAGACCTGAGACGACAAATACCGATCAAATCATGGAATATATCGAGTTAGACCAGCATGTGGCATCACGTGAATCGCCTAGGAGATGGGAGTTAGTCACCAAACCATTTTTAAACCATCTGCAGAAGGCTGGATACAAAAAATGCTTGATGTTTGGGTGCCGCATGATTTGACGCAAACCTTCTAGACCGAATCAACGCTGAAACGTAACGAACTCGACCCATTCTTGAAGCAGATGGTGACTGGCGACGAAAAATGAATCACATACGACAATATCAAGCGAAAATGGTCGTGGTCGAAGGTAGGTGAATCGTCCCAAACAGTGGCCAAGCCGGGATTGACGGCCAGGAAGGTTTTGCTGTGTGTTTGGTGAGATTGGAAGGGAATTATCCATTATGAGCTACTCCCATATGGCCAGACGCTTAATTCTACCCCCTACTGCGAACAACTGGACCGCTTGAAGCAGGCGACCAAAAGCGTCCAGAATTGGCCCACAGGAAGGGTGTAGTGTTCCATCAGGACAACACCAGACCATACACTTCGTTAATGACTCGTCAGAAGCTACGGGAGCTCGGATGGGAGGTTTGATCGCATCCACCATATAGACCGGACATAGCGCCAAGTGATTACCACCTGTTCCTGTCCATGGCGAACGCCCTTGGTGGTGTAAAGCTGAACTCAAAAGAGGCTTGTGAAAAGTGGCTGTCCGAGTTCTTTGCAAATAAGGAGGGGAGCTTCTACGAGGGAGGTATTATGAAGTTGCCGTCCAGATGGAAACAGATTATCGAACAATACGACGCATATTTGAACTAAATCCGATCATTGTAACACTTTTTATAAAGCATTGAATAAAGAGCAAAAAAGCGGAAGGGAGATATTTGACAACCTATTATCTCGGTAGATATTGAAATGAAAAATATCGACTCGATACTTTTGTACTCGTTATAAAATGTTTCATCAGAAACTAAAATAATATACAGGATGTTCCATTGCAAATTTTAAAATTAACATTACTTTCGGTAACACTGGAAGTTCAAAATTGTATAAAAATATGAAAACAAATTGGTAATCTATTGCAGTATCCATCATCCAAATTTCATTTTGATATCTATAATAATTTCAAAGACATTTACTTGTTTCTACACATTTCTCCATCTCTGTACATATATTATTCAGTCATATATTCAATTTCAATTTATAGTTCAAACAATTTAAACAATTAAATTAAAATTTAAACAATTTTCATAACTAAAATTTTCCGTTCACATCTAAAATTAATATAAATTTTTTTTGGTACCATCCATTGTAAAAAATAAATCAAAAGGCATATCAATCAAATGAATCGACAATAATATTCAATCTAAGAGATAAAAACATTTAAAATATGTAGCATGTATAAATCAATATGTATTTCGCAAACAGTTTTTGATTTGTTGATTTAAATATTCAATATAGTATACTCAATTCGCAGATGAAATATATGCAAACACTAAATCAATTAATCCATCTAAATGTCACAGGAAAAACACATCACGTAGATAAAAGTCTGAAGCACCCTTATTTTCCTTGGAATATTTATAGAAACCTCCAACTCCCCTTCATATCTTCGGGAACAGTTTTGTTTTTTTCAAAGATAGAAAAACATTCCAATATTTTTAGAACCAACTTGATCTGCCTGACGTAAGTCGGGGTTATCACATTATAACGAGATTGAGTGAACTCTGCGATCTCCATTATCCAGGCACGCTACACTGAATTTAATCATTCAAATACGCCCCTACGGTCGTGAAACTAAACGTTCGCCCTTTTCCAGGACCACGCCATACCGTTCGAAATGGAATTATCAATGACTCTTCGGACCGCTCTTTGCCGATGTTTTCCATTCCGGTCAAGTTCCTCTACGTTCATTGATCGAGGAATCCACTATGGAAACTTTCACTCCAACAGAAATGACTGAATTTTTCCAATACCGTTAATCTGTATCTTTTTTGAAGGTACAGGAGCTTTTGAGAGCTTTTGGCGGAGTCCTATCCCTTACTTTAAAATAGTGTAATATAATGATATATAATATTATAATATATATAATAATAATGGTTGAATTTCGGTTAGTTTGGGGCCGTTTGGCGCAATGGCTCCATTTGATATGAACGGCTTTAGAGACATTCTGTCAGATTCGGGGACGTTAACTTCACTATTGCCTGAAGCGGCACACATACAGACGAGCAAGGTTGCTGAGGATTTTTAATATTGTAATATTTAAGACCAAGAGCTTTTGAGATTTGAACCAGGAACCTATTGCATCCCATGCAGAGGAATCCGACGTGTATGCTACCTAAGGTAAAATATTTATTGTTGCTAAGTGGATCCTTATAAAAGGTCGCCATCGCCACCCTTCGACTGCCAAAGGTTTTAATTCTGAGCTTAATAAGATGAACAAAAACCCTAGTTTTTCTGAGTAGCACACCTGAAACCAGATATTTAACAAGTTGTATTGTTATTCCGATCAACTACGTGAATTAACCAACGATCATAATCACGTCACAGCACGTAGGGTCTGTGTGAACAGAGCAATTAATCAAAGTTATCAGGAAGTTATGAAGAAACATATTAAATGGCGTTGTACGATCTATGTTAAGCTGGAAACATGGCAGGTGAAATAAAGTGTCAGCGGCAGTATTCAAAATTGAATTAATTCACCCACGTTTCTGAATATGTAAGGTACGGTTTGTATCGGCTTAGTTTCAGCACGAATTCCGTGCCAATGCGGCATATTAAATAAACTGTTTTGTTTATGAGCTTTCCAGCCATGACGGTCGGTTGCTTTGTATAAATATGAATGTAATTATGCTCGTATCCAGAAAATATTTGGGAGTGTGAAGGTCCTCAAAAAAATTCAATAACCGTCAGCGTTTAATTCCTCGCAGTTATTCAAACTTGGAGTAATCTCCAAAATATCTTTTGATAAGGAATGAAAATGATTCAAAGTGTAGTATCAAGATAGATCTGAATATTAAAAAAATTCCGGAAAATTCTTTGTTGAAAAATTTGATCTACTGTGACCAAACAACTTCTTAGAATTTCTCAAATTTCTGTAATTTAAGCCTTGAAATTTGCCTCAACTCTATCCTTTTTGTAAAGGGTGATTCATTTAGAGGTATATTTTTTTAAATAAAAAAAATTAATAAAAACAATTTTATTTTATAATCTTTACTAAACAAATAAAAAAACCATTCTTTAGAACTATTTTTTAAAGATAATTTCTTTCGAATGCTGACTACGGTTAACTAGATCCATTCAACAGTTGCAATTTTCGATGACGCGTGTGAGTATTTCAGGTGATATTCCCCCAATAACTAGAGTAATATTGGCCTCTAATACCTCAATCGTAGCCAGCTTGTCCATGTAGACTTTGGACTTCACATAGCCCCGAAGGAAAAAATCAAGAGGTGTGATGTCACATGATCTAGCTGGTCAATTAATTCACTGGTCCGGAACGTGAAATGATCTACTCGCCGAAATGCTCTAGCAGTAAAGCCATGGTTTCACGGGCTGTATGGCAATTGGCACCATCTTGTTGAACCATATTTCGTCGAGACCACGGGCTTCAATTCCGAGCAACAAATAGTTTGTTATCATGGTGTGATAATGGTGACCATTCACAGTAGGATTCCGGTCGTCCTCTGTTTAGAAGAAATATGGACCGATTATTCCACCGGCTCATATACCACACCAACTAGTTGTTTTTTCCGGATTTAACGATAATTCTTGAAACTTTTTGGGTTGTTCATCACCCCAGATTCGGGCATTTTTTTGTTCACGAAGCAATTAAGCCAAAAATTGGCTCATCAGTGAACAAAACTTTTGTCGACAAATCCTCTGCAAGCTTCTCAAGAGTCCAACGATTAAACGATTTGGGAGGTCGGTCGGCTTCAGTTCTTGAACTAATTGAATTTTGTAAGCTTTCAAAGAAAGATCCTTACGTAAAATCCTTCAAGTCGTTAAATACGAAAGGCCAATCTGTTGAGAACTGCACTTCAGGGTCTATTTGGTCGAGTATTATCCAATAACGAATATTGAGTCGCAAACTTAGTGATGGTAGAGCGAAGTGTACGTTCTGTAGGCCGATTATGTGGACCTTATGTCGCTCTAAGTGCACATTAATCGGAGAACACCGATTTTCGTAATAAAGCTGAAAAATATGAAGACGCTGTGCCGGGCTAAGTCATTCCATTATGAAATGTCAGACACTACTGAACAAGAATACGACTTCAGTTCACACGACGCATGCGCGATCTGCAACTAAATCCCCATCACAAAGAGTACCTCTAAATGAATCACCCTTCAATAATAATAAAAATACTTAAGTTTGACCACAGATTCATTATCAGGAAGCCGAGTCCAATCCATAAGATTTGGTGATACGACAGTTCCCTGTTCCACAAAGAACAAGCGAGCTACAAAGTTTAGAAGTTGATAAAAAATTCTGATTACCAATTTTCATCTCTTTTTCATTATAGAATTCATTGAATCCTAACAACTAATGAGAGGAAATCCAATTTTATATCATCGTTTCCTTTCCTTATTAGATTAAGGAAGTTGCCTTATACCAAGTGGAAGTATCACCGGAAGCTATTTTGCGCTCATGATTATACTGACAAAATTAAGCAGGACAGCTCGGATCTCCGTGTAGCGGCTTGAAGGAAATTAATAGCTATACAGCATGGTCACGGTGATTATACAGAATAGTTGTTCATAACTATTCGGGATTTAACATCTTCCAAACTTAATCCATATCAGTGTTGAGCTCTTGAATGTCCTAGAAATTAATTGACAGGACAGCAGTTGAACGTTTAAGCACTCCATTTCAGCTCGGGCTTAATAACAAGAGAGGACGAGCAGTTTAATCCTGCTGATCTCATTAATTACCACAATCCACGGAGATCCTGATATTGAAAGACAGAGCCAAAGATATCAGCTTACATTATATGTGGCTATCTCCGGAGTATTCATTTTGTTCAACCGTACTTTTAGCAGGTTTTCAATTCAATTAACATTTTATATGTAATGATTTGAGTCAGTAAATTCGCTGAGTAAGAGACTGTCCAGAAAGCAAGTTTTACTAGCTCGCGTAGCACTCGCGTGATCTCGAGATGCTAGAGCTGCATATGATATGCATATATGCATGCTCTCGCGCGATACCACAACCAAAGATTAAATTACAAAGATATGGCATCCTCGGCTTTTTTCCGGCAGCGAATCAATGACCATTGACATTCAAGCATTGAAAAAGCGGGAGGTGATGATAAAAGAAGAATATATCTTTCTCTATTCTCAAGTTTCGAATTGAATCCGCCCAATATCTAAATAAAGGGGGATAGAGGAAAATCCTCATCATTGAGTGTTCACTTAGATGGTCAACACTGGACTATTAGGGTTATTTTAGGTTTTTTGATCCAGAAAATTCTCAACAGGCCAGACCTTACAGTGAAAAAAAGTCTACAAGGATAAACTCATTGTGTAACTATTATTTTACTGGGTCATAAGCAAGGATAATAAAAAAGAATTACAAAGTCAACCAAATTGGTTACTTGAGTTCTTCAGCAGCTTCTAATCAAAGGTTGTGCCCTATGAACATTTTACCATCATTCTAAAACAAAAAATTGTTACTTGGGGCTGGTATTGTTATTTTTTGTTTTGTCCTGTCACGTTGAGAATACATTATTTGGACTGCACTCAAATGTAGAAGAGGAAAAAGAGTAATTCTCTTAAACAACTTGAATAAAACACAAGACAGCATTTATTTCTTATCTTTATTTAATCAATTTTGTAACTAATTATTCATAATCTTCTCTTATTCAAAATACAATCTCGCTTTGCAATATCGCCGAGTAAAATTTCTATATTTTGTCAAATGAAAAATATTGTATTTCAGTATAAGCTAATGGATTCAAGCTCCACATCACTATATCTATTCCAATGCGCCTACGTCATTACCAAAATGAATCAATTCATGAATATCCACAATTCGAACGCAATGTGACAATAGATATATAAATTGAATGTTCGTCTATTATTTAGCCTTTGTTACGACTGTTCTAACCACAATTCATTATTTGGGCATATGTAGATTCATTATTTATTGCTTTTTGTATCAGTTCCATTCGGATATACTTATAGGTATAATCATGCATTGAAATCCAAATTATTCTTGTTAATTGACATCCATTTGTGGGCGAATCAAATTGGTTCGTGTATCGGAAAAACTGTTTTTTTTTCTCCGCTCGTGAAAAATGTTACACTATTTTGACCTGATATGGTCAAAGATCAACATTCCAGCATAATGTAGTTAGAAAATAACAGTGCGCTTATATTCTTACCACACTGCTGTAGCGTCAACTAATGTTACAAATGGATTATACCAAAAAAATGAAATGAAGTATAGTTTTAAATTTTTATATCAAGTTGTCATGAAAGAAACAATGAAAACATGTAATTTATAACTATACTAGCTTTTTACCCGTGGCTTCGCCCGCAGTGGAGCTATTAAATAAGTATGAGTATGAATCAGAGATATACAGGGTGAGTCTTTGACCACTGCGTTAATTTTAACCATAGGTTCTTGAGATCAAAAGAAACACTTTTTCCATTACGGTTTTTCCAAATTCAGCTGCGTTCAAAAGTTATAAGCATTTTTAGTTTTCACATTGGGCAAATACCCCTCTGTAGTCCAGTTTACTTTGAATGAAAAATACCTTCCACAGCATTCACTATTGAATCTGAATTGTTTAAAAACATTATTTTCCCTCTAAGTAAAGATTCACTCACTCATGTTTCATCCGATGAGGTCCATATCCAGAAGGAAGATACAAAATACTTATTTTCTGGTAAAAAAAATTCAACACCATAAACATAGATTTTTGTTGTTCTACTATATTTTCTTTCTACTTCAAGATTATAAACCATGCCTTTCTAGTGAGAATTTCCAAAAAAACCTCAGAATTATTGGGTGTTATCATCATACATTTGTAATTTTCTTCTTAAAATTTCCAAATCATGATAACCATCATTTCTATGAAACTTCCAATGCTAGAGGTTGTCACTGTGCTTTTTTTTTCACTCAAAGCCAGAAAAAATCATCTATGATTTTCCAAACACTGATATTTCTGAAGTTTCTTCTCCTTGACAGAGACCAGTGAACAGGTATTTTCTGTACTGAATCCCAATAACAATTTACCTGGATAGATTACAAGTATTTCCAGAGTTAGGTGTGCAATTATACTTTCTTGAAGAAATACCTAAATTTGATTTTGAAAAATCAACTAGGTGTTCTTTGATAAAAATTTTTTGTTAAATCATTAATATGAATCTATTCTGTTTAGACTATAATTACTGATTTTTATAATCAGAGTAAATAACGTAAACAAGAACATAAATATTGAATAATGGTTATTCATAGATTATGTCAAATTTTAATACCTTACCATAGAATATTAATTTATTACCGAACCCCATGAGAGAAAAAATTAATATATGCAATGTTTTTTTAAATGAAAGATAATATCTGTAACTATTATTGATCTTTAGTTATAATTTTCCTCAGAATAATTAGAATGAATTATTATCACATTAAAATATTATAACGTCTCTGTGGTGGGTAGTTCCAAAAAAAAAGTGTTCTGTGGTTCCTTGTTGTTTTGATTCTGTTTGAAACTGTCAAAAGTTATTTGTATCTTCAAAAAAAAAAAAAGTGGAAAGATTTTTAGGATAATGTCGATAGTTTTAAATTATTCAATTCAGTATGAAATGATTATGGTCAGAAATTGCCTTCTATTCTAATCTTTCTTGTTTATGAGCTTATATCTTCCAGTTTCAATATTGATTGAATTTTAATTAACCATGCATCATAACAAACATTCAGAAATATTAAAACTAAGTCAAATTCTATTATCTCTTAAGTTTGTGAACAAGGTTGAATCGGTGTATGAAATAAAGATAATAAAGGTATAAAACAAATCTAAGAGTCTGGGTTCGAAGTTTTTAAAACTCATATGAGCTCAATTTGCAGCATTCCTATGTTAGAATAGATATAATTTGATGAACCCTGAAAGCCTGAAGCTATAAAAAACCAGCTCTTCATAAAGACAAGTCTTCAATTTAACAGGTCCTGACAGAAAATACTTTTACCTATTTCAACGGTCAAAATATACCGAAGAGCGATGGAAAACTTTTTCTTTATTTATTATGGAATATTATTCTGGATTAAATATTAAAGAAGGTGCTAGACATCACTAACAATGAATACAGCAAATGGCAATTTAGAATTTGTGGTGAATGTAAGACAAAAATTGTTCAGTGGTTAATTTCATCTATTAGTTTTTAGTGGTGGAACCATAGAGGGAAGAGATTTCCCCAACCTTTTGAAGAAATATTTAATATAGACATAAAATATGGCAACATTGAACAAATCTTGTTATTGAATCATTTCAGCACAGAGTTGGATTTGTGAAAATCAGAAAATTTGGACAAAATTATATCGATTTAATTCCTTTCAACTTCAAATATCTCAAGAATGGTGCAATTTAGGAGGAAAGATGAAGAATGATTTTATATGCAAAAAGACTAATGATTCCAGGAAGTACGAGATACGGACCTTTAGTTCAAGCGATATTTGTTTTTCATGCAATTTAACCAATCTGTAGAGTAGTAGCGAGAAACCCACAAGAAATGGAATAAATCTATTGATGCCAAAACATGCATGACTGTTATCAAAAACCTTCTACTAGAGATCATTTCAATTGATATTGTCGTTTGAATATTACAGGTGAAAATGCAATTTTTTATGAAATTTCAACACCTATATCTTTTGAACGGGGCCAAATTTGGAAAAAATGTTATAGGAAGAAAATGTTTCTTTTGACGTCAAGAATCTATGGTTAAAATTAACGCAGTGGTCAAAGACTCACCCTGTAGATAGATATTTTGAGAATAAAGATGAATAATTTGTTGTTATGCTTCTATCTGGTTATTTTTGAATAAAAATCTATTTTTTATTTCGTTTGATTTATATTGTTGAATGATCTTTCCAAATACCACACGAGATTCGAATTTTTTTTGAGAACACTCTGTCGTTTTTGAAAATTATACAAATTTCTCAACAAAGCAATCCCGAAATACCACTAGTCTTCGGATCGTGGTATTTTAAGGATAACTTTGTTTCATGAAATTTAAACGCATAATTCCCAAATAACAAGAGTGTTCTCAAAAATTCTCACCTCTAGTGGTATTACCCTTGAATATTTCAAAAAGGATTTTCAAAATTATAAGGCCTAAATGATATATTTTCTAAACACAACTCAAGTTGATACAATGATTTTGACAGAAATAAAAACACCATTGAATAAACAGTAACACAAAGATAAAAAAATCTTTTTTCACAAATTTATTTCCCCACCTTGTATAAACGAAGTTCTCATGCTCCAAAAATAATTTAGCTCGGTAAAGAATTTCGAAAAATATCAGAATCCCACTTTTCAAATTTTAAATAGGTCCAGTTTTCTAAAAACGTCGAATGAGCACTCGAACTTGGGTCAACCTGTTTACTATTGTAGTTGTACTACAACTGAAAATAAATTATACTCTCTTTCACTGTGACCTAAAATCGCATCATTGCTTTTCCAGATTTCCACTCGACAAATGTTGGTAGCAATTGTCTTCAACAGGAGAAACAATCTCACGTCGAGGTTCAAAGTGCAATAAGTTCAGACGACCCTGATTTATTCTACACGCTCAACGTGTCGAATTGCGACGGCTTTTTCTCCCTATTTTAAATTCGTAGCTGCGAGTGGTTTTTCTGTGGTCTCTTCCCAACAAAGACATCTCCTCTTCGTTCGACAGTCTCGAATCTATCTCTTTTGGGAAAAACAAAGAGAGCTCTCAGTGGGAAAGCCTTGCCTCGGTCGAGATTCTTGGTGAAATACAGCTACGATAGACAGGACCCATCTAGGTTTCTTGTTTATTCCCAACACTTTCCAGTACGCATTCGAAAACCTATTGGGGAATTGGACTGGAGTAGAGGCTTCATTCAGAGCCTTCGTGTCGTGCCATTTAATTCGAAATGGATCAATTTTTAGTTGAAGATGCCATCTTTCCGTT
Source organism: Micraspis discolor (assembly GCA_030674115.1). Classification (NCBI taxonomy): domain Eukaryota; kingdom Metazoa; phylum Arthropoda; class Insecta; order Coleoptera; family Coccinellidae; genus Micraspis; species Micraspis discolor. Next base: position 4,735,035 of record JARTUT010000873.1, read on the forward strand.
ATTTTGGTAGGCTTGGAATACAGATCCGAAGCATAACTTTCCCACTTCAGGTATACCACAGGGATCGAATCTGGGACCACTTTTATTCATACTGTTCATTAATGATCTGCTTAGTATAATCGCTTGTGGAAAGCTTTGTTTTGCAGATGACTTGAAGTTGTTTTCCATCATTAGAAGTATTGTTGATTGCGTCAACCTTCAGGTGCAGTTGATGCAGCTACAAACTTGGTGTGAAAGATACAGACTTGCTATGAATATAAAAAAATGTAAAATTATGAGCTTCTCTCGGAAATCTGAAATTTTTCATTATGATTATGAATGTGTTGATACAAAACTTGAAAGGTGTGTGGTGTTCAGGGATTTGGGTGTTTTGTTTGATGCTGAACTCTCATTTGTTGAGCACATCTCACGAGTGGGACTGGATGCTGCCAAAGGATATGGATTTATGGTGAGATATTGTGGTGGTTTCACGAATTTGAATTGTCTTAGGCAACTGTATAACTCAACTGTGCGATCAAGGCTTGAAAATGCAAGTGTTGTTTGGAATCCGATATATGAATGCCATAAGAAACGTATTGAAGGCATACAAAGAAAATTCTTAAAGTACCTTCTTTTTAAGATCGATGGAGTATATCCATCTCAAGGTTATGACAATGCGCTTCTGTGTAAACGTACGGATTATCTAAGTTTGGAACTGAGGAGAATAATTGCATCTTTATCATTGCTTTACAATATGATACACTATAATGTTGATTGTGCTGACATACTATCCAAGATTAACTTCAATGTTCCAAGTTTCAATTCTAGATCGGTTCTGGTGTTCAAGCCTGATAGAGCGCGGACAAACATCTTGCAGAAAGCACCTGTTTTTAAAATGTGTGAAAACTATAATTTGTAGTGTGATGGCCTAGATATGTTCTTCACTTCACGGAAAACTTTGGTCAAGACAGCAATTCAGCATTTTTTGGGTTAGGGATTAAATTTTATTTTACTTTTTTATTTGATTTATGTATATTGTCCTGTAAATGGTTAATCTGTTGGGCAATAAAGCTATTATTATTATAACTTACTAACTGATTTCAAAATGAAGATGAGGAATTAAAAAAAATCTGACTAGGGCTGAGATATGTCAAAGCTTTTGCCTATAAAAATATATGTACTAACAAAAATTGTCTAAGTAAATTCATCAGTCGAAAAAAACTTTCTCCTTTTCATTACAAAGCATAGCAAACATTGTACGAAACATAAATGAATGAATCATTTCTTAGATGGAAAATAATGTTTTTAAACACTAAGATTCAATAGCGGATGCTGTAAAAGGTAATTTTCATTCAAACTAAACTGGACTACAGAGGGGTATTTGCCCAATGTGGAAACTTTAAATGCTTATAACTTTTTAACGCAGCTGAATATGGAAAAACGATATGGGAAAAAAGTGTTTCTTTTAATCTCAAGAACCTATGGTTAAAATTGACGCAGTGGTCAAAGACTCACCCTGTATATGTTTCAAGATGGTTTTAGGGCTATTCATGATGTTTTCGAGTCTTTCTTGGAATGGGTTAGAAATTTAAAACACATTTGATACGTATTTTTTGAAGATCACTATTGAAGAAAGAAGAAGTCCCTCGAATATATCTAAGCTTATTTTTGTTCACACAACAATACGTATGCGGGGAGCCAGGGTTTTTTTTTACTGGGTTTTTTTCCCTAGGCTTTCATGTCATATACCGAATTGTATATAACCACTATTACATCATGTTTGGTTGCTGTGAAGACTTGACTGTATGCCACATAACTTGCTCGTTAAAGCCGAATACATTTTTGCGATATTGGCCTCTGTTGATTCATTTTTCCATTCGCACCCAATTTACGACCGAAGGCTGATTCCGAATTCAATCAGTGGTTTTCATTGAGGGTGTAATTCACTTTGGTGATGCCACTCATTGAAATGTAAAGGATGGTATCAGCTGAATATATTACTTTACGGAATAACTGAATATTTATGCATTTGCCTGCAGTTTTCATTATATCTGTTCAATATCTGCACAATAATGATATTTCATTCATTTCAATAGTTTCCATTCGTTCGGATACATTCGATAATTAGCGTATAAAAAGAATCGAATTTATAATAATATTTGCCAGTTGGAAACAATAAAATTTCGATTGTTTGAAAGTATAACATCACTAACGTATTAAATGATTGTAAACGTTAAAATTGGAGCGATGTGGTTTGATGTTTGGAAATTATTGATTCTTGAAACGACATTTTGTAAGCCTTTTTATATTGATTGAAGATTATATTTCTTCTTTATTCACATTAATTGGGTCATCTTGAGGCATTTTTCATAAGAATGCGGATTTATTACAAGATATAGTAACACTTCACCACGACTGTTCGTAAAACTTAATCTACATTGGAAAAAAAATCTGATGAAAGGTACGACAATGTACTTATTGAAAGAAATACTATAGATGGATAGATTAAGTCAGTTACCGAAGCAATTAGCTTCAATTTGAAGTTCAAAAATATAACAAATCACTCTAAAAGATCGGCAGAAAGTAGTGTCTCCAAACGGTCCTGCGCCACCCGATACGTTTTGTCTGTCTTCCATAGCTCTCTGCATATTTTTCAATTTAGTTGTAAACTTTTTGGTCAGTCCCATTGTTTCAAAGCCGTTCACGACCAGCAAAACACATCCATCAAAAATCCTTTTTAGGTTTATGAGGATATTGTTGTTCTTGAACATATATTTAAGTTTCCAAAAGCCACTCATGTCAGTCTTATTTGCCTACTTAACCTCCAAGATAAATATACTCTGTTACGTTCTCTAGCTCAATAGCATGTAAATAGATGTTTTCCTCGTTGTTACTCATTATCTTGACCTTTGAAATGTTCATTTCTAAGCCAACTTTTTCCGAAGCATCCGCCAGTTCTTTTCTCATTCCAACCAGTTCTTGGACTTTACTGCTAATCAGTAGAATATCAGATGTTCCCCAGAGTGAGGGGGAATAATTTTGATTATATGGTTTCGCTCTGAGGTACACCCCAATTCAATCTGATCTTTTCAGTTTTTAACTTTTCATGTACCTTGACGTGAAAGGGGACATTTTTGTACATATATTTCAACAGATTTGTATTACGAGAATCTATCCTATCTTCGTCTATTGCCTTAAAAAGCTATGAAATATGATTAATTGCTGAGAATTACTGATTATAGCAACCAAAACTCCACTTGAGTCTGAATCAAGAACACCACCACAATATCATGAATATACGTAGTAATAGATCTTGTATACAAGAGAACAGAGATAAACTGAACCTTGAATGTCCCCTTAAGTTCCTGTGAAATAAGTATGCTTCGATTTCGGGCAATTACATTCTTTCAGCCATTGTCCAATCCAAATAAATTTGAGAAACTAACGTACAAGTAAAAATCCAAGAATAATCGTTTCGGCTGAAATTTTCCAACCGAGTCTGTCGAACAAAGTGTACGCCACTGCCCTATCTGTATCAATATTGATCACGTAGCATGAAGTATCATTCTTGTCGCGCTACTTTTGCCAAACCTCATTTTTCCATCAGCATCGTGGGAGGTTATGAAACGATAATATTTCATTTTTCAGTGAGCTATCAGGCTGAGTGAGAAACGTTTTTAACTACTATAACTCGAATTATCCATCCAGTGCCGTAGAAGTAGTCAGTATCGATTATCTCAATACTTCAGGGCAACATTTTATCATGGTAACCACATAAAATATTTCTCAAATTAGACCACCAGTATTTTTTTTATTTTCAGAATGAGAACAATCGCCTTTAAAATTTTTCTAAATCGTTAATGATAGATATGGTAAAGTAAAATAAATTAATTTAATTAATGAATATTAATTAACACAAATTGAATAAAAACACTTGACTGTACGTTTCACAAATTTTATTTAAAGCATCGTTGACATGCATGTTTCGGGTTTCATCCCATTTTCAAAACTGAATATAAAACAATATCGGTTAATACAGTACACATCTACATAACATATCAAGTAACACATGTTAAAATTGGTGATAGACGGAAATCTAACTGATCATTTACAATGGGAAGATTTTGTTTAAAAGCTGATGTTATTTCTAAGTATTCTAAAAGGTCCATGCGTTTACCTTTATGGCATTTGTGCAATATTTTGGTTTTTTCAAAATCAATAAAATGGTTTGAGGTGATATAGTGACTAGAGAAACCAGTAGTGGGTTTGTTTTGGAGGATTGATTTTTTGTGTTAATCAATTGTTTTTGCCAGTGAACGACCAGTTTGACCTATGTAAAATGCAGGGCATTCATTACAGTGAAGCTTATATACACCGCTTAATTGTGTGTTGTTCGCTCGATCCTTACCATTAAAGAACATTGATCTCAGATTTTCTTATCAGTACAACTATTGTTAATATTATAATGTCTGAGTCTTTTGCAAATTTTATCACTCAAAGATGAGATGTAGTCGATATATGCGTATTTTTTGGTTTCAGTTTCATTATTTGGTGGATAAATTGAATGTAACAATTTCTTCTGCCGCTTTCTGAAAAGGAGTTGATCTATTATATCCGGAGAGTAGCCATTATTCCCAGCTAAAAATTTCAGTGTGCGAACCTCCTTGTCATAGTTAATTTTTGACATTGGAATCGAGACTAATCTATGAGTTAGTGCGTGAAATGCTGACATTTTGATTTTATAAGGATGTGAACTACTATTTGGTATTAAAATATCAGAGAAGGTGGATTTTCTGTATATATCAAATTTAAGGTGTTCATTTTTTCTTTTAATCTGTATATCTAGGAAGTTCAGACATCTATTATCATCCTCTATTTCTAATGTGAAATTGATGGAATCATGAATGGAGTTCAACAATTCCAAAAATGCCGTCAATTCCGATATCGACCCAGTCCATACGCAAAAAACATCATCCACATATTGCTTCCAGAGTAGCACAAAACCCGTCAAGCCAATGTCTTCTGAGGAAAATATTTTCTTTTTAAGGGCTGTCATAAATATTTCACTGAATAAATTAGATGATGGGGATCCCATAGGTAAGCCATTTAGTTGTTGGTAGATTTTATCATTGAATTTGAAGTAGCTCTGTCCCAGACATATCTTAAGAAGTCTCATTACCTCTTCTTTCGTTTCAATGGTGACTGAGGGGTTTTCATCAAGTTGTTGTTCCACTAGTGATTCGACTACTGTGGTTGGAATGGACGGAAATAAATTTACTACATCGAACGAAACCATTAATGCGTTGGTTGGAACTTTGAGTGTCTTTAATTCATTAGTTAATTGAATGGTATTTTTGATAGAATATTTAGCGTTATGTTGAATCAATTTTTGTTAATTAATATCAAACTATGTTTCACCATGGGATAAGCGAGAAATCAATTACGATAATTAATGAATATGGAGAATCATAACAAATAACAAAATATAAGAGGTCCCATTCAAAGTAACAATGTTGTTGCAAATTTCCAAACATCTGGCAACATTAGAAATTTCAAAGTATTCCAGAAATGCACCTCAGATAACCTTATATTGTTCTACAAAATTTGAAATATTTTGCATCAATAGTTTCCATAATAATTCATCCACATTGGGATACCCAATATATTGTGATAACCACTTATCTTGAAAATCCTGTATTAAAACAAATTCAGAATTGAGCTCTGATGCTTCTGCGTTAAGAAAGACTACATACTTCTGAGAGTTTCCCTTTTTTCGAACCTCTATAAAATATTCTTCCCCGGATTTGTGGTGAGAGGAAGTCACTAGTGGCTGAACGACGAATGAAATTTTAAATTTTCTCGACCTCAGATAAATGGCCAGTCCGAATATCTCATTTCCCAGGACGTTAAGGATAAAGGGAGTTAGATAAATGTCACCTTCATTTTAATGCCCTATTGTTAGTGAGGATTTACATCGGAAATTTCCCATTTTTCCTGGATATAATAACATTTTTCAATTCATGGAGTCCGAGGATTATGAGGATGTTAAAGAATTAGGTTTGATTGTGCACGCTTCGAAAAGTGTAGCTTTCGAAGATAGATGTTGGGAATAAGTCTTGCTAGAGAGCATGAGTGTTATCACTGATAAATTGTTTTTTACAACCTATAAATCTCAATAAATATAGCTCCAGTATATTCAACGAGTCAGCATCAAAAGAGATTGCTATTCCTTTGCGTGGTGGCTTTTTGTGGAATAGATATCAATATCTTAATGAATTTGAATGAATTTCGATTTTGATGTGGGATGGAGATGACACTTTGAATCAAAAGCAAATAGCAAAAATGTTAAAAGTAAAGATCCAAAAGTGTGGAAACCGGTGCCACATTAATTGAATGAAAGACAGATGGAAAACCGAAAAAGCTTTCAAAGACACGAAAGAAAATCGGTTTTGCATCGAATTGTTACTGGCGATGAATAAAGGACTTACTTTAAGAATCCTAAACGAAAAAAATCATGGGTTAATCCGGGGCAACCATCAACATCGACTGCAAAACCAGATCGATTCGGTAAGAAAACAATGCTGTTTGTTTGGTGGGATCAGAAAGGTGTGGTGTACCACGAGCTCCTAAAACCTAGGAAAACCATTAATACTGATCGCTACCGACAATAAATGACCAATTTGAACCATTCATTGATCGAGAAACAACCAAAACGGTCCAGAAGACACGGCAAGGTAATTTTGCTCCATGGCAATGCACCTGCACCTGGCTGAGCAGCATTTTGATTCCTACGAGGAGCTCGAAAATTGGGTGTCTGGTTGGTTTTATTGACGTGGAATCCACCAGAAAAGTGGTAAAAATGTGTAGAAAACAATGGCCTATACTTTGAACGAAATGTTTTTACTTTTCCATTAATAAATAGTATTTTGTTTTCACAAAAAAAAACGCTCATTTTATACCTGAAAGACGACATTGATCTTTTAGAAAATAAATCATACGATGATAGCAGTGAAATGATTCTACTGCATACTCATTGTATATCATGTCCTGAAATTATACAGGGTTATTATAGAGTAATGCACAAAATTCATAAAACGTACAACGATCACTTTTGAAAAAAATGCAAAAACACGTCAAACGGTGGTATTCCGCATCTCTTGACATAAGTTACAAGAATAACAAGTCAAATTTGTCAAAGTTATGACGTCATCAACATATTTTTTTAATGGGAAGCTAAGATTTTTATTACATTATGTGATGAAGCTTGTTTTTTTACACTAGAGAAAAATAGTTGCAGTAGGGCTTACATAAGAAAAAAAACGAGAAAATGAATAAAAAAGGAAATAACAAAACCAATTATAAAAAGAGGTCAAACTTGAACTTATCTAGTAAGAACATCTGTTCTTATCAATTTTTCGATTGATTTACTAAAACAACGGTGTGTCAGTGTCAGTCGTACAATTAGTGTGACACCAGTTTTATTATTATGGCTCGTTTAAACGAAAGAGAAAGGATAGAAATTTTAATGATGGTAGGTTACGGCGATCGCCTTCGAAGGCATGAAGAAGTATGTGCTTTATTTAACGCAACGCATTTGGAAAGACCTCCAATTGCTAGAAGCACAGTAAGCAGAATTGTTGCAAAATTTAATGCAACGGAAAGCGTGAGGGATGCTCCAAAATCTGGACGACCAGGAATAAGGGATGATGTGAAGTTAGATATTTCGCTGTCAGTAGAAGTCAACCCTAACGCAACTACAACTGAAATTGCCTTACTACAAAATGTTAATCAGTCGTTTGTAGTAAAGATGTTAAAAAAAGAAAAACTACACCCATACAAAGTTCAACTTGTTCACGAACTCTCAGAAGATGATCCGGACAGACGTTGGAATTTTGTGAAATCTTCATGCGGCATTGTGACAAAAATCCAAATTTTCTTAATAGTATAGTATTTTCCGATTAGGCAACGTTTTGCCTAAGTGGTTCTGTGAATCGACATAATTGTCGCTACTGGGCTCGGGAAAATCGCCACTGGATGCAGACAAAACACAACCAGCGCGCCCAAAAAATTAATGTTTGGGTAGGAATCGTCAGGGGAAGATTTATTGGTCCTTATTACTTTCACGGGAATTTAACAGCTGAACGATATTTGGAAAATCTTCGTATAACAGTGCATCCAGACCTACTTGCGGCATTTTCGGATCCAAATAATGGGGAAAACTTGGATCCCAGTATTTGGTTCCAAGAAGATGGCACACCACCACATTGTGGTATTACTGTCCAAAGGTTTCTGGATAACCGGCTTGAAAAACGGTAGATTGGAAGACGTGGACCAATGGAGTGGCCACCTAGGTCACCTGATCTTATCCCCCTTGATTTTTTTCTGTGGGGACATTTGAAAAGTTGGGTCTACATTAACCAGACAATTTAGAAGACTTAATGGAACTAATTAGACACGAAATTACTCTTATGACTCCGCAGATGATCGAAAACTCTGTAAATGCGGTCTACCATCGTCTTGACCTATGTCAGTTAGTAAACGGGACACAGTTTGAACAATTCCCATAAGAAATTGTTTTGATTTAATGGACTGTTTAGTTAATTGAAAAGTTATTATGAAACCTACGTTTATTTCGTTTTTTATTCATTTTCTCGTTTTTTTCTTATGTTAGCTCTACTGCAACTGTTTTTCTCTAGTGTAAAAAAACAAGCTTTATCACATAGTGTAATGAAAATCTTAGTTTCCCATTTGTTATTTTTATAACTTATGTCAAAGATGCGGAATATAAAACACCGTTTGACGTGTTTTTGCATTTTTTCAAAAGTGATCGTCGTACGTTTTATGAATTTTGTGCATTACTTTATTATAACCCTGTATAATATTGAGTATAATTGAAGAAGCATTTGTGATTTTCCTCAATAAAATGCTTTTTCAGCTGAATATTTCCCGAATATATAATGACTTTTCCTCATTTCTCCTACTTTTTCTCTATCGAAGCCATCTGTTCTCCTAATTCCATAACGTTATCCTTGATGAAGGAAAAAGTAAAACAAGAGGATTCGCCAGCGTTTGTCAACATCCTTCGAATTCCATAAAAAAATACGTTCATTCACAATCTACTTAGGCCATATTTGCAATTCGGATACCAGCAAAACGCAGCTTTGTTCGTTAGGGAAAGGCACCCGTATTTACATAAAATTTTTGCAATTCAGATAGGAAAGTATGAGAGTAATGAGGAAGTCATTCTTCCTAGTTTAAATGTTTCCATCTGTTGAATTCCTATGCAGAGTATTCTTTGTATAAACAAATTGAAGTGAAAGATTCGTTATCGATCTGATATTGGAGATTTATTTTATTCTGCATATTTGTAATTATAAACTCACAGAGTACATGATATGACATTCCTTTTATCTGACCAAAAACTAACTTACAAACTGTGCAGTTTAAAGAAGTTGTCAAATTTCCATACATCTCGCAATACTGCTGGCTTTTCGCAGTTGTTACCCCAATCTACAAGAGCGGAGATAAGCTCTCACCTGACAACTATCGCCCCATTATCCTTCTGTCGTCTGTTTCAAAGGTGCTGGAGAAAATAATAAGCGACCAACTTCTTGAGTTCTCTCTTTCGACGGGGCTGATCCCTGACGAACAGCACGGATTTGTCCCCGGGAGATCTACCACCACAAATCTTCTCTCTTGCATATCCGATTGGACGGCGGCACTTGACTCTGGTCGGCCCACAGACGTCATATACCTTGATTTCTCCAAGGCTTTCGACAGGGTGCCGCACAACCGTTTATTGGCGAAGCTGGAGCATATTGGAATCCGGGAGGGACTACTCGGCTGGATTAGAGCCTTCTTATCTGGCCGTACTTATCGTGTACGTGTGGGCGATACGCTCTCTTCATCCTCTTGGCCCGTACTTTCCGGCGTTCCCCAGGGTTCTGTTTTGGGGCCTCTGCTCTTTCTTCTATACACCTCCGACCTGCCTCGACAGTTCAGGTCCACCCTGTCACAGTTCGCCGATGCCATAAAGCTCTACAATAATCCCATAACGGAACACGCTACTCTTCAGTCTGACCAGGACACTGTGGTGCGAGAAGTGGTTACAACCCTCGAAAGAGATACACCATTGGTGGCGTTAACTTGACCCCCGTCTCTCAGATCGGGGACCTCGGCGTAACAATTTCGGAGGACCTCAGCTGGTCTGCTCATATAGAAAGCATAGCAGCCAAGGCAAAACAACTTTCCTATATATTGAACAAATCTTTTAGAGGCTGCAACGATCTTGCTTTCGGAATAATATATAGGACATATATTCGTCCAGTACTTGAATATGCTGGTCCGGTCTGGTGGTGTTCCACGAGTGCTGCTTCCGAGGTTCTTGAGCGAGTGCAGCGATGGGCAACTCGTATCCACTATGGTCCGAGCCGACCTCCGTACGAGCGACGACTTAGAGCTATGGGTTTGACACTCTTCGAGGATAGGCGCGAGCGTGGTGATTTGATTTTCACGTTTCGAGCTGTGACGGGTCAATTCGGTGGAAGGGTTCGCGATATGTTCCCTATAAACAGAAATAATTTACGAGGCCATATCTTCAAGCTGAGAAGGGAGAACTTCAAGTGTTCCCAACGACAGCACTTTCTCCCCAATCGTGTGTTTCACAGCTGAAACGGATTGCCCGGGGAGGTTGTTCGGTCACCATCAGTCAACTCCTTCAAGCTACGATAGGTGGAGATCCTGTCAGTGAGGGACCTCTGGTGTGCTGTCAGTGTGCGGGTTGTGTGTGCGAGAGCGGGTGCATTCGAGTGTTGTGGTTTTGGGTTGACTTTTGTTTGATCCTTGATCCTATTTACCCACGCCCGTTTGTGCGCACAATATGTTTTGTTTTTGCTAAACTTTGTGAAACGAGTTTATAGGTATATCCTCAACTCGATACAATTCCTAAATAAATAAACTATAAATTCTAAAGTATTTCAGAATTGTACCTTAGATAAACTTATTTTGATCTTCAAAATTTGATATATTCTGTATGAATAGTCTCCATAATAATTTAATAGGAAATCTACCTTGGGACACCAGATATACAGGGTGAGTCTTTGATCACTGCGTTAATTTTAACCATAGATTCTTGAGATCAAACTATACAATTTTTTTCATATGAGTTAAAAAGTTATAAGCATTTTATGTTTTCACATTGGGCAAATACCCCTTTGTAGTCCATTTTAGTTTGAATGAAAATTACGTTCCACACCATCCACTATTGAATCTGTGTAAAAACATTATTTCCCTCTAAGAAATGATTCACTAACTCATGTTTCATCAGATGATTATATCGATTTAATTCCTTTCAACTTCAAATATCTCAAAAATGATGCAATTTAGGAAAAAAGATGAAGAATTATTTTATCTGCAAAAAAAAATTATTCTAGGAAGTACAAGATAATGACCTTTAGTTCAAGTGATATTTATTTTTCATACAATTTAACCAATCTGTACAGTTGATGATGAGATATTGTTGATGATGGAGCTCGTGTTGAATGATTGTTTGGGCTATTACCATCATCTATTGTGGATGTAATGATTTCCGACGTTTCGATAGACATCTTCTATCTTTATCAAGGAGAAAAGTAAGAAACCTTTTGAAAATTATCAATTTTCAAAAAGTCAATTGACAGAAGTCATGAAAGAAAACGAACGATGTTATATACTCATCTGAGATATGATGATCTTTTTAAGTTGACTCGAACTATCCGCGTCCAAACTTCTGGCAGATCTATAGATGGAGCACTGCTTCTTTGATTTTTTTTCTTGCAAGTTTTTCTTCTTTGGATATTATTGATGCTTCATCCCACTTTATACGATGATTCTCATCTACAGCATGTTGGACCAACCTGGATTTGTCGCTGTCTAGTACTCGTAGAAGCTTCTGATGTACTTTTATTCGTACATTCAGAGGGCGTTTAGTTTCTCCGATGCAAGATCTTCCGCACTCGCAAGGTAATTCATATATGCAGTTCTTTGTCCTTTGTGTCTTGAGTTTTGAATGCAGTCGTTATGTTGTATCTGTTTCCAATTCTTCTCATTTTCTCCGACAAACCTTTTACATAAGGAATTACGGTTTTAATGGTCTGATTTATATCTGTAGGTTCAGGTTTCTCTTGTTCTTCTAGCTTTTTCTAATATCTTTTGGGGTAGCCATTGCTTCTAAGAGTTTTCGAGATGTTATTTATTTCTTCATTTTGGTATTCTTCAGTGCAACAAATAATCATTGCTCTATCAAATAAACATTTTGCTACTTCCAATTTAGTGTTTAGTTGGTGGTTTGAATCAAAATGTAGATATTGTCCTGTGTTCGTTGGCTTTTTATACACAGTGGTTCTTGGGATTCCATTTTGTTTATGTACGAGTACATCTAAGAATGGAAGTTGTCTGTCTTTCTCGATTTCAATTGTCAATTTAATTGATTCCTCTTGATTGTTTAGATATTGAAGGAATCCATCTATAGTGTCTCTTCCATGTTGCCAAATAATGAAAGTATCATCTACATATCTTTTCCACAGTTTGGGTTTAAGTGCATATTTTTCTAATGCCTTCTGTTCGAAAATTTCCATATATAAATCAGCTAAAATTGGTGATAGTGGTGAACCCATGGCCATTCCAAATTCTTGTTGATAAAAGATGTCTTCAAATTGGAAATATGTTGTTTCAATACAAATAGAAAGCATTTCCATAATTGCATTCAAATAAACTTAATCCCAAACTGTGGAAAAGATATGTAGATGATACTTTCATTATTTGGCAACATGGAAGAGACACTATAGATGGATTCCTTCAATATCCCAAACAATCATTCAACAATCTGTACAGTAGTAGTGAGAAACCCACAAGAAATGGAGTAACTCTATTGATGCCAAAATATGCATGATTGTTATCAAAAACCTTCTACAAGAGATCATTTCAATTGACATTGTCGTTTGAATATTACAGATGAAAATGCAATTTTTTCATCACATCTTTTGAACGGGGCCAAATTTGAAAAAATGTTATAGGAAGGAAATGTTTCTTTTGACTCCAAGTATCTATGGTTAAAATTGACGCAGTGGTCAAAGACTCACCCTGTATAATTTGGATGTTTTTGTTGATTCTTATCAATGAAATTCGTTTATGGAATCATCGAAAAATAATTACTCACTAAAAAACTTAGTGAAGGTATTCACAATCTCAACTGATGCTGAAAATTCGAAACCTCTAGCTAGTTCTCCGGAAAGCTATTTTCATCAAGGATTTTACTCCGCTCGATATTAAAATAATTACCAACATTTGTTTTAACAATGTTGAACGGGTATTTCATTAAGAAATCAATGGTAAATCTGAGTTGTTGGGTAGAGTTGGTGATTTGGGAAATTACATCCATAGAACTTCCTTCTAGAAGAACTGAATGTATGGCTAATGTAGCCAAGTGTTGAAGAAAACCCAGGTCTTTCTATTCCTCGTCGTTTTCGTAATTGGACACATATATTTTGATCTGACATGCTCGATTATGTGCAATGTTTCTTTTTCTACAATTCTGACCGGCTGTCTTCCATGTTCCCAGGAGTAGTTTTTGGTAGAGTTAGTCAGTTAAGTTAAAGATACATCCCATCATTTTAATGGGATATGCTTAAGTACATCCCAGTTTTTTCTCTAAGGTCCCTCAATTATAACATAGCACAAACTATGTAATAAATGTCTTTTCAGCTTCTTGAATCGTTTTCTAACACAATTACACTTAAAAAAATTGCCAGAATGAATACGAGGAGTGAGCCTTGCTAAAGGGTTCCAAGATATCATTTAGCCATACCTCATTTCGGAATTGCCAGCCACAATGGCAACAATCAATCATTGACCCTCATTCAGGAAATTAATACGATCCAGAATGTGTCAGCTGATAGGATAATTGCTTTTCGGCGTACATGATAAAGGAGTAACATCACTCAAATCGAACGTCAATAATATGAGAAATTTGATTCTAATATTCGAATCATTCAGTGAATTATGAAATAACGTGACTGCACAAAAAAATGGATTGTATAGTGGATCGATAAAAGCACTTTTGTTTTTTGACAGCTCCCACCATTCCACTTTCATTTCGAAATTGGGGAGTATCCTACCCAGTATAATTACCCAATACACGTCATTAGCCATTGGTGGAATAATAAAAAAAATATCGAGCCGATACAGAAATATCATTTAACTAGTTTAAAATAATTTGCAATAAGATGAAAAATTCTTTTCAATTAAGTGAATTTGGCTGCTTCAACCTATATTAATACTTACTTTATGTAAGTGTATATCAGAAGGATAATTTCAAATGATGATTTGTCTGGATAATATATTTGAAATTTCATTCCATTTATCCAGAATAATCTTACGTAACCTCTGAAAAAACAAAGTTCAGAGAAATCTTTTATTCTGAAACCCTTCAATATCAATATCGATCAGTTTTTCCATTAAGTAACACACTCACTGGCTCTATAACATATTGACATCAAGTTTACGAGTCTCCATAACTCAAGGTGATTCAGAAAAAAGTTTTTTCATAACTCAATATAATGGCACCGTAAAAACTAAAGATGAAAACAACTTTTATACAAATAGGGAAGTGTTTATTACCTCAAGGAGGTAGAATCAGATTCATCCATATTTTTCGCTTGATATGCTGAATTTTTGGAAAACGGGGAAGGTTAAGAATTTATGCGTTATTCATGTTGAAATTTCTCTGTGTTGTCATGTGAATCCATCAATTTTAGAATGAAACCTTTCGGCAAGTCTTGTGAATGACTTAAATCTATCACGATTTCTCCCGGTGATATTTTATTATTATATATTTCCATGACGACATCTATCAGTACAATATTCATTTTGATATTTCGGAATCGTCAAGCAATATTGACAATTTTTATTATTTGAAGGCATCTACTTCGAACAGCAAGAAATGATGCACAAGAAATTATTCAATATATTCTATTGAGCATACAATGTTTTAATTAATGAATCCCTACATATCAAGTAAACATAGAAGTGAACAATTCACTGTTATAAATAAAGCTGAATAATTGTATAGCATTATCCTCTCATCACTTCACAAATTATAATTTCAAGTTTGAGGAGACAGTAATTTCAGATATTGAGTCCAAATGGTTTGAACAGAATATAGGGGAGATGGTAAAACCCAATTAACCGACAACATCAAACATTGAACTGACTGTTTGGGCTTGAGCATATCAACTATAACAACTTAATTTATTTTCCCCAAACACAAACACGATTTAGATATCTGGAACTTTATTCATATCAATTTCTTTCTTCATTTCATATCGCTGTAAAGATATATTTTTCATTTAATTTATGTATAACATGTAACATACTAATGCCCCTTTTCTAAAATATTTTATCATATAGCCTAAAATATTATTTGCTCTTAGTTCTAACATCCTGATCAATGAAATCGGGTATTTAAGAACTATTCGGTGAACCGATTCAAAATAAAAGGGATGTACAGTTTCAAAATATTTAGGAAATTATAGCTTAATTTATTTACATGATTTCCGAAGTGATAACTGATAGAATGTGTTATGAAATATTTCATTCAACATAATAATCAAATATAATAGAATTGGCGTAGACACAGAGTTGTACTATTCACAGTCAATACTTCAGAGGGTAATTCAAACTCTAGGAGTGAACTGATAGTATAGAGAACACTTGCAACTAATCAGTTGAGTATCATTCAAGCTAGATTAGAGTCACTCATTCGCCGAAAGAAATAATTTTCAGAAAACTCAGCTTCTTTGCAACACTTTTCGACCACCTACTCACCTTACAGAATACTAGGTGGATATAGCGGCAGTTGTTGAAGCAGGTATGGCGTCATTTCTTACACCTCACCTACCTAAAAGGAAAAAAGTTGAAATTATTTAAAATTATCAAATCATATTTGGTTATTAATTACTATATAACGGATAAATTAATGAAAGCTAGTTATCTAATAAATTGAGCAAAAAGATATTTACGCACTGAAAGCGGAGTTGTTCGATTACAATGATGAAAAAATGAAACTAAGTATTAGGAACTTATAAAACTGAGGTGTTGATTTTTTCGAAACCTATTTTCAGTTCCTAATAAATTTTCTTATTTATTTTCATGCTAGAAGAAAAAAGGCACAAGTTAGGTAGTAGGTTCGAGTTATATTTACTAGGCAGTTCACTTGCAGAAAAAAATCTAATTCAGTTCAGCTGACAGCAATTAAAAAACGCAAATTTAAATTCAGAATAATAATCGAGTAACCCACTCTAACTGTATCAGTTTTCAAAATACAAACAATTGTATGCTGATTCGACATAAAAAGCAACAAAGGGACATTTCAATCCTATATTTATTCGTTGAAACAACAGTTTCATGTCCGCTAGCTCACTATCAATAATTTTTTTTGTGCTACCAGAAAGCAATTAATTTTTAGATTGAAAATGTTCCAAACATTCCAGATAATGGAAATATAAATCTGACACTGTCAGATAATGAAAACTTTCGTCATCGGCAGAGAACAAACCGAAAATCCATCAATACCTGCATCAAACCATGGATTACTATAGAACCGTTTCTACCAATAAATTCATGTTCGATTCTAGCTCACGGGTATTGGGATGCAACAAAATTAATTGGTATGAGATTAGGATTGAGCACCAAACGCTTTGTAGTAAAATTCAGAGTATTTAGTGCGACAAGAATTTGCTTTTATAATCGGGGTTATGGGAATATACCCGTACTTCCAATATTTAAATTAATGAGGAGATCATAACTCAAGGCCATTGAAGACAACAAGGTTATCTAATGTAAATGCAGAGCCTGAGACAGAAATATTTGTCGTAAATTGAGAAGGATAAGAGGATGAAGCCTCAACCTCCGAGCTAAAATCGAGAGAGTTAGATGAAATCTTCGAAATACTTAATAAATGACTCTCATAAACATTAAATTCAATTTTTTCGTATTCCTTGTAAATAAATGATTTTTTTTATTTCTTATTTAAAAAAATTTTTTTTTGTGCTACCAGAAAGCAATTAATTTTTAGTAATATAAGGGAGATGATACAAATCCAATTAACCGACAATATCAACCTGAGAACTGACTGTTTGGGCTTCAGTGCAATCTACCACAACATACTAAATTTATTTTCCTGAAACAGGATTTAGACACCTAAACTTCATTTATAATATTTTTATATCCCACCATATATTCATTTTATATAATATTTATGTAGTTCATTTCCAACAATATCATTTTTTAAATACTTGTAGAAGTGGAAATAAGTCCATCATTTCACAATAATCTGTTTCTATACTCCAGCATTGTTCATTTTTTTGTCATATTGATTGATAGTTGTCATCAGAAAGATTCAAGAATTCATAAACGCTAATTTAAATTCGTTAGACGTTTCCCACTTCCGAAGTATTCCTATAGTCATAAAACCATGTTCTTTATAATAATCTGTGTGTGTTTGTAGAGCTTTGAAGAAGCAACAAATAAAGTTGCGGAACGTCGTTTGTAGGACAGCCTTAACGTCTTTTCAAGAGAAGATTCCATACCCACTAAATAAAAAAATCATAGACATTAAAATTTCGAATTGCGATGACCTATAAATATATAATATTTTGTAGTTTAAAAACTGAATTAATGGGATACATTTTTAAGAGAAGAATTTTATAAGACTAACTGTGAATGGTGTGAGAAATTTAATATTTTTAATTGAATCAGAAAATATTATCACTGTTAGCTACAATAATTTTGAATAACTTTAACCTCTTATTCAATAAAATCTTACTCGAAGAAATATTACACGATATTCCTCTCGCCTGTTCATCGTCGACGCGTCTCTTACAAAGTCAATTTTAACAAGTGTACTACCGAACACTAGTGACTAATTTCTTTGCCTAACTACGAGTAGATCAAATACTAACTAATAACCCTTAGAATCTGAACAACTCAACTTCATCTCATAAATGATGTACCGCCACTGTTCTGGGTCGAATTGAAGGTTTCAAGGAGAAGAGAAGGTGACTAAGTGCATTTCGTTGTCCTTTGAAGTCGAATTGGACAAAGATCAGTGGTTGGGAGTTTATTTGAACAGGACAGGTAAGTTTCACAAGTTGGCGAACAAACAAGGGCTGGAAAAAGTTGTCCATTTCAGTTTATTTAGCCCTCTTCCCGTGATTTATATCGCTTGGAGCTATAGGGCAATATTCTTTGACCTGATAGCCATTTGTCCACACATTTTCTCTAGGTCATTGAATGTGACAAAACATTAGTATTAGATATCAATACAGGGTTGTCCAATTAGTGACTTTAACAAATTATTTATGGTTCCTCGCACTTGGTGCTATCCGAAAATACCGGATGTATATTTCGCGATTTTTCCCAGTTTTCAAATCTTAATTTTTGATGTGTATTTTCGATCATTTCTGTCAGCGATCAATCAATAATTCATATCACAGAAGCTTTTCTGCAGTCTTTTTTTGTGGCATGATTATCTTGAATGTAGTTTTATAAGAAAAAATCTGAGTTTCTCAAGTAACAGTAAACACCACAAGAGGTGTATCGTTTTTAATATATATATATTCTTTTGAACTTTTGGCTTACAATATTTAGTTAGCAAACAATAAAGCATATAGATCAGGGGTTAGTGACGGATTGTCATACAATTCGGCGTATGACATAAAAGCCTAGGGAAAAAACCCCAGTAAAAAAACCCTGCCTCCCCGTCTAAGTGTGAAAATATAAAAATAAGCTGAAATATTATATATTTTAGGGACTTCTTTCTTCAAGAGTGGTCTTCTATTGATGGAAACAGAGACTTCTTCAAGTTGCTCACATCGAATCTGGAAATAAAAAGACAAAAGCAGAAAAAAGAACTGAATAACAAAAATACGTATCAATTCGTTTGAAATGTATAACCCATTCCAAAAAAGAGTCGGAAACATCATGAATAGCCCTAAAACCATCTTGAAATTTATATATGGGACAACTATTGATGAGATGAGGTATTGTTTCTTCTGCCTCTGCACATTCACAACTTGCGCTAGGAACTGAGTTCCATCTAAATAGCATGCTACCATGACCTGTTCTCAAACGATTAAGAACTGTCCAAATTGTTCTTGCAAGATCAAAACCAGGAACTTTTTAGAAGGATCAGAAACGAGATACTTATTAAACGTTCCACTCAGTCTTCCATAATTCTTTATCACTTATGTTCATATTGAAGAACGTATTATGCCATAATGTTTACGTGACTTCAATCTGGGAATTCTATTTTGTGGAATATATGAAATAATTGGGAATAAATTGGGAAAAGAATGATATTTGTTTCAAGAATTCAGAGCTGCAGTCTGTCTGCGAATATGGGAAGGGACAATATTAGACAAAACTGGTAACCAATGAACCGGTGTAGATCTTATGGTGCCAGTAATTATTCTCATGGATGTATTCATCTGTGCATCAATTTTTTGTGTATGTGCACTATTGAACCAAACAGAGCAACAATACTCAGCTGCAGAAAAAACTAGGGCTAGAGATGCTGTGCGAAGAGTGGAAGCATCAGCACCCCAAGATGATCCAGCTTATTCCTAGTTTTGAGTTTTAGGCTCAGATCATTTAAATGAGCCTTGTAATTGAGAGATGAATCTAATTTAACTCCTAAGTATTTTGGATAGAAATTATGTTCGATAGGAGAATCATTGAAAGTTACAGTTAATTTCCTATATTTTTTATGATTATTCAGATGGAAACAAGATACCTCTGTTTTGTTGGGATTTGGACATAATCGCCACTCAATAAAATAATTCTTTAAAATTTCCAAATCAGATGACAGTATGTTTTCCAGAGTATGGAAATCCGAATGTTGGCAAGCAATAGCAATGTCGTCAGCATAAACAAATTTCTGAGATGATGTCGTGGGTAAATCACTTAGTGATAGTGAAAAGTAAAGGAGCTAAAACCGATCCTTGAGGAAGACCGTTTTTCAATGTTTTGAAATTGCTACTCTTATTGTCAACAAAAACACGAAACCTTCTATCAGATAACATATTTTCTAATAATCGTACCATTTTCCCACACTTCAGATGGGTATAGAGTTTGAAAATTAATCCATCTTTCCACACAGTGTCACATGCCGAAGATAAATCAATGAAAGCAGCCCCTGTATTCAACCTATCATTGAAGCCTGATTCTATGAAAGTTGTAAGGATGAGAACCTATTTTTCCTAAAGCCTCCCTGGAAATTTTGTAGAGCATTTTCTATACAAGATTAAATTCTAAAAAAAATTAGCCTTTCTAATATCTTGAAAGGAACACTCAATAAACTGATAGGTCGATAACTACTAGGATCAGAAGGATTTTTTCCTTGTTTCAAAATACCTATTACTTCAGCCTTACTAAATTCGGAAGAAAAGTTTCCAGAATTCAGAATATTGTTATAGAAAGACAATAACCTAGACAAGGACTTTTTTCCTAAATTTTTGATGAATTCTGGATAAATTCCGTCAAAACCTGCTGCCTTTCGAGATTTGGTAGATTTGATTGCAGCCCTCAATTTTTTTTTTAATAATTGATAGGTATTTTCATCATGATAACAGTACACCTATAATTCCTTAGAAAATACATCCTTCAGAAAAAAATAGTTTCATAAACTTAGAATTGAGCTCAATACAATAAAATCCTCGTGAATTTCTGGTAGACCTACAGTTCCTGTTTGATTATCTAGGAACTCATCTCTGTGTTGAGACAGAAACTTGTGGATTTTGTCTACAGTGGTACTTGGTTACTTCGATAGGTATTGTGTATTCTATGGATTCAGGAAACTTCGTGTGTTGTTTTATTTTATGTTTTTACATCTATTATTTAATGAAATTATGAATCATTAGTATCAAATGCATACCAAAACCACCGTTGAATTTTCTATATCCGATGAAGGTATATGAAGTTTTCAATTGATATTATTTTGACATCAGAGTTTTTGGATCTGCTTATTCAATAATCTGAAATGATTTCCTGAATGAAAAGTTCACTATTATATTCATTTTCAACAATATTCCTGCAAAATCTTGAAACTCTCCAATAATTCTGAAAAACTGACTTATAAATCAACAACAAATTTTCAAGTTGTGTTCTAGATGATCTAAAGGTTATTCTTGATGTCATAACCACCTTCATTCAGGAGATCAAATTTTCTTTTTCGAAAGTTAACTCTCGATAATGAATCCTTACCTCCTAAATCTTTAAATTCACACGATCTACAAAACTTCCCGATGCGAGCAAAATATCATCTTTCTACCGACTTTAGACATTTTCCCCCATACAAGTAAATTCAATCTTCGCGGTGACAGATTAAACTACCGAAGAAAGCGGAGCCCGCGTTAAAAAAATCTATTTCACATCACGCACAAATATGTAACACCCCCATCAATCCCATGGAAAAGCTTTACATAAAAAATTGAGCATACTTTTTAACGATTGCCTGTTGCGAAAAATTCATGGAGTATGATTATAAATAATTCACTGTATTACGGATTCTCTGTGGAGAAATATGCAGGGTTCATGTCGGTAAATTAACATTAAGAAAATGGGATTTACCGGTGGAAAGCTTTCATGTATTTATAGATGAAAAAACCCGAAGTTTGCTGATTTGTATACGAATTATGGGAGAAAGGATAGTGTGACAAGTCACGGAAATTTTAGTATTATTCGATGCATATTATATGAATGATAAAAAGGATATAATTACATTGAATTCATTCAAGAAATATTGGCAACAAGGTCGGCTATTCTGAATTAATTCAGAAATGTTCGATAAATCTTTATTTTAAATTGAAGAACCTTTCAGAAATGTTGATAATCTTTGAAATTTGGCAAATATACCTCACAGTTTTACACAATATACCCTTAGTACGTTTCGTTCTGATCTTTTTCCATTGGTTCAGTATGATATGGTATTTCTTAGGTCGATGTTTTTTTGGATGACCCAATGTTATTTTTTTTATTTTTCTGCAACTCTTTAGATCCTCGGATTCCTCTGTTTCTTTTATGGGTATTGATTCTCATATAGTACACATGTTGATTGTGTATTTGGGCTTCACCTATTGAAAAAAATTTAGATAAAATTCATCAAAAGAATCAAACGATCTCAAATGTGAATAATAATTATATAATATCTTGGAAAGAGATGCAGTTTCTTGATTTCATAGCTTCTCAATATAAAGTATAATCTGAATTTATTGTAAAGCTTCTTATTAAAAAATGAAATAAAAAAATTTACCGATTAAAATTCATCTCGTTTTAAATGAATATATTTTGGAGTAGTACAGTTATAAGTGGAACCTGATTATGCCTGAAATTAGGCTGAAGGAAACCTGATAGTATGGTTTTATTTGATTTGAAGATATTTGCAATTTGGACTTGATGTATGAGAAATAAGATCTTTGTGAAAGGAAGATATTCTGAAGGATTTTCGATGGGGAAGATATGCCTACTTTTGATTAGTTTTTAGGAGAAGGGAATTTGAGCCTTGTACAAATCCACTGTGAGGAGTTCCTTTTATCCTGAGATATGGGTTTATTCATTCATCGTGGTGGTTATATTAGTATCACACTGTTCCTGAGTATGCAAGAAGACTCTAGAACAAGGCTTCTGAGCTCACGTCAGTGCTTTTATAATTTTTTCATTCCCGTTTCTCCAAGGCTGAATTCCATTGAATTCGATTCGACGATGTTGAATATCAAGATTCTCCAAATGTCTCCCTTGATCGTTGAAAACAAAGTTTACTGAAACCCCAAATCTTGTAAATCCCCACGCAACTTTCTAGAATGTGACCGAAATTGCGAAAGAAAACTTCTTGAAAAAGTGATGTACTCCGGGATACCCCCTGAATAGAATAGGGCTCCTTCGACGGAAGTAGGTTTTAAATATTAAACGTTCGGGAACATATCCCTGAGAAAGAAATGGAAAACTTGAGATGTATGACGGCGAAGATATAGAGAATTCACCGTTGATAATTTCATGGTTCCCTGGCCACCGGTAGGTACCTCGGATAAAAAATTATAAATAACTTATTCAGAGTTCGAATTGTGTTCATTCGTTGGAAGGACCCTGGGAAGACAGATCAGATGCTCTATAGATGATTACTTCATTCTTTATGCGGAGAGAACCTTTCGATATATTTCTGACAACTTAGATTTTAATGTATGGAGAGCAAGCTGAGATTGAGCTATGGAAAGCCCTTTTCGATTAGAGATATACTAACTGACAAAGAAACTACAACATCTAGAAGTAGCTGTTTAAAGTTTAACTTTTTTTGTGGAACATATATAGTACAGCAAGAAGTAAATGATTAAAATTTAGCGAAAAGATCCTGAAGGTCTTTTTATGAAAACATTTTTGTTACTCAAATTGTGGTCGATTATTGCAAGTTTCTCGAATTTTACAAAAAACCAGCCCTACGCGGTGATACTAAGTGGATGTTCAGTTGTATAAAGGTATGTAATAGGTATACCCGTATGAAATGAACGTTTTTTTGTAAAAATAAAATACTGATTATTTATGGGAAAGTAAAAAACATTTCATTCAAAGTATTAGCCATTGTTTTCTACACATTTTGACCACCTTTCTGGTCATTTGTGGATACCGCGCCAATAAAATTGTTGGTCTTTTAAAGCAAACCAACCAGACACCCAATTTTTGACCTCCTCGTAGGAATTAAGGTGCTGCTCAGCCAATGCGTGTCCCTTCGATGAAAACAAATGGTAGTCGGTAGAAGCCAAGTCTGGTGAATAAAGCGGGTGGGGTAGCAGCTCCCAGCCAAGTGTTTTGATTGTATCCTCAACTGGTTTTGCTTTGTGTGCAAGTGTGTTATCATGGAGCATAATTACCTTCATGTCTTCTGGCCCATTTTGGTCGTTTCTCGATCAATGGATGGTTCAAATTGATCATTTGTTGTCGGTAGTGATCAGTATTATCGGATTCACCAGGTTTTAGGAGCTCGTGGTACACCACACCTTTCTGGTCCCAAAAAATATACATATATATAAATCAACTCTTCCTGTTCTATGATCTGAGATCAGTACTGAGGAGGTCGCTATCTATCATCCTCTATGGATAGATATGATTAAACCATGGCTGCGAAATGTAATCACACAGAGATAGCGACAAAATCGTAGATATTTCTCTATCCTGACAAATTTCAGTCATTTACTCCTTGATATCTATAATACCAGAGACTTAATTTATTTATTTGCAGAAAAAGTCATGAAAAACCCATTTTTTCCACGTTTATCAATAAACAACAAATTTATACCAAGTGGAGAAGTTGTCGAATAAACTCAGTGCGCTCAGTATATTTCACTTTTTCCTATAAGCAATATACAAGAATCTCCTGCTGAATACGCCTGAATTCACGAAGCGTCATTAGTTGAAGACCCACCGCTCTGCTGATATATCGACTGAATACAGACTTTGCCGAACTTTTTGTTCACATACTCAAGTGGTACACGTTGATAAATCAACAGGATATACGATCCAGGAATGTCGGTAGGAGCCGATAGCTTTTCGAAGAGATTGATGTCTTGACTTGTCCTCGTTTACGGTCAGCAAAATGTTCACCATCAATTCAACCTTTGGTATTTCGATGAGGGAGACAGAAACTGAAAAGTATAAAGATGAAAGCGAGGTTTATCGAGGTGCACTCATTAAGCTGCCTCTAAGGCTTAACTTGATATGATAGTACTCCAAGTTGTTGAGTGGCTGGTTTTTGTCGAAAGATTATGGAGCAAAGTGCCAGGGAATTCTTATCTTGAGATCGTATTTAAACTCATTAGCAAGGTTTTGTTGTTATATTGTTATAATGTCTCGAAAGGGAACTAAATAGAGAAGGGGCGATTATGAGATATACTTAAAAATTCATTGGATAACGAAAATATCTCGATTAAAATAGTTAGTAATTACTATCACTTATCTACACACAGCCACGTGGATACGTAACATCCTTAACCAATATGCATCATTCTTTGTTCGAGAAAAGTAATTCATAAGTTGTTTGAATATTCGTTAAAAATGTGAACAAATCATAAAACTGTCAATTAATTCATTCTACACGAACGAAATGAACATTTATTTATTTTGAAGGTTTTTTTAACAAGCTGTAAATGCGAGAAAACGACGAGTTATGTAAAAGGCTAAAAAAATCTATGAATTTAAATTTGGTGAACACTAAAAGTAGAAAGCGTAACTTCTAACATCACCGTAAGAAAACTAAACACACTTAACCGATGTCATCATCGACTGCATAAAACACGAGTAGTAGTAACATCGTTCGATTATAAAAGCATTATAGTTGCAAATCCATAATTAATCAACGATCATTCATTCATGAAGGCAGCTCACGTACCCAACTGTTGGCATTGTACTTGTCGATGCCCCACTCTTGGTCACGCATGACGAAGGCTTGTGGTGGGAGAAACAGAATGGGGTATAAAAGGCGGGGTCCTTCAGCCTGCATGCGATTTGGTTTCGAGACTGGATCCACTCAGGTAGTTTGATCTCCAGTACTGGATCCACTAGACTTGCAGTTCAAGTCCTGAAATGATCTGGATCCCTTGAATTGACTAGTTCAGTCTTTTGAAACCCGTTTGTCGTAACTGCACCTGCTTGCCGCAGTTTGGCCTTGAATTTTTGCAGTAAGTGGGCGAATAAGAGTTGGATGTGGAAAATTAATTGTAATGTAAAATCGAGGTGATTAAAGACTGCCAAGGTAACTGATTGTATTCATTAGAATTTATTGATTTGTAATTGTAATGTGAGATAATATTGTTGAAATAATTACTGTGAAATTGCGATCAAAGCACATGAAAATGTGTCTAATGGCGTCAAACTTCCCCAAAAACTTTTCATTACTGCCTTATTATATGACATGGATGTTTATTCTTACTTTAATTATAATTGATGTACCCTAATCTCTGGCCCTGTATCAGGTTATCGTTGAGTTTCGGGACACCTTTATATCTGGCTTGTCATTATGCCAAAGACATTGGTTTTAACGGGTTTTAGTTATTTTGTTTTTTTATGGCTTCAATTTGATTGTATTTTACTTCTTATCTGAATGTTTTCATTTTGTATTTTATGATATGATGAAATTTCGAAGGCTGAAATTATAAATGTTAATTTATTCAGCATTAGAAAGTGGTCAAATAAAAGAATTTGAGCTGTAGCAATCATAAGAAGAGCTCTGTTGTAACATCCCGAGTTTTTCCAATACAAAAAAATTGTAGTCTCATTCCACCTTATGCTGATACGCCAATGGCAGTTACCAAACCGTGGAAATAAAATTCCATGGTCAGAATAAAAGAACACGGCTGTCCACTGCCAAGGGCCCGCGTCGACCTGCGCGAATGGTGGGAGATACTTTGTCTATGTGCAAGATGGTGGAACCATTAACGGTGGAGTTGTGAGAGAAGTAACAGGTACCAAAAAAAAGTGTTAGTACCTTTGTGTGAGTTCGAAAACGAAGCCATCTTGCATTGAATGACCCTAGAATATATCTCGCAAGTATAATTGAGACTAGTTTAAATGTTATTAGTTGCTTGTCAATTTTATTAACCTTTTTTGATAAATAGCATTGAGAACTGGATTGGTTCAGTGAATTTATTATTTTTCTATTATGTTTGTAAATTAATACTGTTATCATGCAATATTATTTGGTTTCATGGTGTATTAGATGGTGTTTGGGCCTTTGTCATTAATACTGTTGTCTTGTGAATGTAATTCATTTGTTCACATAATGCTTTATCTAATTCCATATAACTCTATTTCCTTTGTTCACATAATGCTTTTTCTAATTTCATATAACTCTATTTCCATTGTTCATATAATGCTTTGTTTGATTCATATAACTCCTTATAGCATGTGATTCCATCATTTTCGATATCAATGCCCTTGAAGTTCAGATGTCTACCATAACAATGAATGCCTTATTTTCAACTTTCTACAATGTGTTACTGGAGGGTAACAGATCAATCTTAGTTACCATACCCTATGGTACAATAGGAATTGCCAATCGTTCTGAGGGTCTGGACCTGTGATTAAACAGAAACATATGGAGACCTCCACTAGTGGTAGTACTAGTATGGTTGATATGGAATAATGGATGTAACCAGTGTACGTAGCACCATGGTGTTACAGTTGTTAAGTTACCCCTGTCTCATGTAATCATTATGTATATTTCGTACTGTTGTAATTGGTCATTTTACTGTGTAATGTACTTGCCTTACTATTCACAGTTATTGTTGTATATATTTCGTACTGTGTTAACTTATTCTTCTCATGATGTATCTTCTTGTTGTCGTTATGTATATTTCCTTCGGTTGGTTATGTAGATTCTCTGCTTTCATTATTTATATTGCTTATTATTGTTTACCCATATCTGTTTCTGTCATTTATGTCCATAATGCATTCTGGTTATTCTGGTCCTTATTCTTTACTCGTGATGGATATTCTATCAAAATTTGTTGTTTATTTTTGCTATGATCTCGTAATGCTATCTTTTTATCTATATGCTCGTATTACATGATATTTCATTTAGGGGTCTCGAGATTGTTGACCATTCCTACACTGTTGTATGAGATACCTCAGGTACCTGGATCGAAGGCCTTGAAGGGCTGGTTCCAAGGCCTTAAAGCAGGGACCGTTACTAACATGTGCTATAAGGCATGAGAGAATATACCTTTTTTTATCAACCGCGAAACTTTCTGTCATTTTTTCAGAGCCGCCGTTGGAACTCCATGACCTTCCCCGTGTTCCCAATTCCTTAGCTCATACAATATTATAGTTATGGCTCACATACCCTGGGGCCGCGACCATGACCATGGTCATAATTAGTCGTTTACATACTTGCCATGATTATTATCCTGTTGTATTATTGAAGTTTACATATTTACTATGTTTATTATTCTCTTTGTATTATGGAACTTGCTCTGGTTATTATGATTACTATCTGTTCTGTATTATTATAGTTTTCTCAGAAATGTTATACTTGCCTTTGCTACCTTTTAATGATTGACTAGATAGTTTTAAACAAGTGCCCTAACATCACCTAACATGAGGGGTTTTCTGCCTGAGGCTTTCCCCTATATTTTTTTAGATCCTGAATAAAGAGTTGATTGTTTGGGTCTAAGTGTTGTGTTTTATTCACCATCTTTTTTCCCAATTATTTTCACTAATCTCAATTATCACGAACTTGAATTATTACGTAAACATAACGTAGAGTCCTACCCTTGCTAGACGAGCACATTAAATGGCCAACTCTTTGTATCTAGAATCATTCAGACTTCAGTGTCGTAGTTAGTTTTGAAAATGATATTTGTCATTCTTTTCGAAAGAAAAAGGGGGCAAATGTTACACTGTGTTCAAAGTTCTGACGTTAGAACTGTGGAAGCAACTTTCAAACAGTATAAACCCTCATGTCACCAGAATGCATTCAATTCAAGCGAAATGAAGTCCAAATACCTACAGCCTGTATAGTCCCTCCATTCTGGTTGTATATAAATTGCTTTCCCCCAGGGAGAGTATTTAATACCGCTTCACTAAATTCCCAAGACTATCGTTTGCCGCTAGAACCATCTTTTCCACCGTCACATAATTTCCGTAATGATTCTGGTGTTATAACGATCGGTGTTACAGCTTTAATAACTTCAACAAATTTAGATGTTATCATATACTTTTTAGGTCTGAGGTCAGTTAGATCAGTTTCCAGCATAAAGCGTCTTTTTAATGATCAGGTCCTCAAGAGATCAAGCCTCAATTAAATACTTTTATAACACCAGCAAGTGTAGGGACGAAAATAAGGACATAAAGAGTGGAAAGAGGACATATATTTTGAGAATAATTTCACCAGTTTCATTTTCATACAGGGTGTTTCATACCAACTATGTTTTTCTATGAAAATTGAGTTTTCTGAATTGTGAAAATTGGGATTACGA
Organism: Micraspis discolor; assembly: GCA_030674115.1. Classification (NCBI taxonomy): domain Eukaryota; kingdom Metazoa; phylum Arthropoda; class Insecta; order Coleoptera; family Coccinellidae; genus Micraspis; species Micraspis discolor. The sequence goes on from JARTUT010000873.1 coordinate 4,764,068, forward strand.
CGTTTTCTATAGCTTCATTAGGGTTCGTATTTTCCTGACTGTTCTCGGACAGTCCTCAGGGTGCGCAGAACTGATGCGTAATAGCTGAGGATTAGAAATGAAAAGACGTGGGTACAGTTTTGGAGATTCTTTGTTTAATTGCGCCTGTCAGACAACAACTTTCAAGCACTTGGTTGGTTTTTCATGTGTGTTCACGAATAATAATCATCATTGAAAAAATCTAGAGTATTACAGATCAAATATTTTCAACTTCATCTGGCATTTCCATATGAATTTCCCCAAAATTTTTTCAGACCATCTAATGGAATTTCAACCTGTAATTGAAAAAGACTAACGCAACCAAAGGCATGGATAGAAATGAAAGGTATCAATACATCTCTTGAACTAATTCTGATAGAAGAAGATCTTATATATATACAAATTTTTGAGATTATGTCGTAGGTAATCACTGAGATCTGAATCGAAGAATAAAGGTGTAAGAACTGATCCTTAAGGCAGACAGTTTTATAATGTTTTAAATTTGATATTATTAATTAATGTATGTTCGTTACGACTATTTTTCATATTTCAAACAACAATTCTCTTCCGTAGATCATTCAAGTTCAATGTAAGTACGTATGTAGGTATTATACTTGATTATTGGGGTTTCAAATGATTTGATTTTTTGGAAATTTTTCAGTTTTTTGATTACCAGTTTCTAGATACTCACAATAGAAATCTATTAAAATGGAGTAAAGAAAAAAAAAGTATTTTTGGAGAACTATTTCAACCGTGAAGTTCGAAAAATGGTTTTATATCCACACTTGAATAGAGTTCACAGGTTCCTTTATGAAATTCAGTTGAATCTATAGTATACCGATGAAAGTGGTTTTTGAACAATACTCAATATTACACGAAAAGCGAGCTACTCTAACCAAGAAAATTTTCAAGGAAACCTTGATGTTATTGTTGCCGTTTTCAGTAAGAGACCTAATTAACATCCCTTTCAAACAATGGCTGTCAACTACTTGTCCGAACATAAATTGCTTCCTATCTCTATTATTCACGTCTCCTATTATGTTAACCCTAAAATTGTACCTCCTCAATCATAAACGACAAGGAATAGACGAAAGTAACTTGTTAAATTATATTCTTCAATCTACTTAGAACTCTAGAACTCAATACTTATAACTCAGTATTGTCTTCGTTATTTCATCTTACCCCACAAAGGATAAATCGTTAATCGGGTTCATATTCTCTTGGATTCAATAAGATCCGAGGGGTTTGCTTCATTATAATGAATGACAAGTAAATGAGGAATGATATTCAGTTGTTCACCCACGAAACGAATCATTATAAGACCAACACATATCTATTCTTGTGCTGAAAATAATTATAACTTTCCTATGAAATAATTTATTTTAGATCAAAATAAAATACAATTTCCTAGACTGCATGTACCGAATATACAGGGTGTCCGAGGAAATGTGGGAAATCTCTCGGATTCAGATAGAACATTTAAAAATAAGATGACAAGTTCCAATGTATTTTTATCCAAGTAGCCCTCCCTACGGAGGTACGGCCTCTACAAGAACGCCATTAGTAATCAATTTTTCTTCAATAACTTTTAAACTAATAAATATAATTTAATGAAAATTTAATGCGATTAACAGTACCTAGTAAGGACCACTCAAAATACTGCCCTTAAAACATAATTAGCTGGTTTAGTTTATCAGGGGTGGAATAATTGTGTATACCATTATCAAATTGAAGTTACCAAGATATTCAAACTACGATATATTATCAACTTGTCAACAAAATTTAAAATGTCAATGCAATATATATATATTATTTTATAGGTATCATAGATAACAATTTCCTTTTAATAAAAATAAAAGATTTATTCCTTTAATTTTTTTTTTTCGAAAACGGTTGATTTTATCGACAAAGAACAAGAGTACCTATATATTCAAAGTATTCAAATTTATTTTTTTTCAACTCCTTATCATATAGTGTGTTAAAAATGTAAGCAATAAAATGTACAACCTAGTCCGCCTCTGATAAACTAAACAAGCGAATTAAGTTTCAAGACTCCTGTTTAACGTATGAACCTTTCATTGAATTATATTAAGTAGTTTAAAAGTTATTCAAGAAAAATAGATTACCAGTGGCATCCTTGAGGAGTCTGTATCTCTGTAGGGAGGGCCGCTAAGAAAAAAATATATGGGAACTTATATATTAATGTTCTATCTGAATCCAGGAGATTTCCCACATTTTTCTGGACACCCCGGATACAGCAAAAATAGAATGAGGCCGAATTTAACTTCGATATTAAACATTTATTGGAAAGATTCTAATTTGGAAACTTGTTTGAATTTGGGCATCTTATAACAGTTGTTTCATCTTCTGAGATATCACACTTACTATAAGTCTCATTGATTCCAAGTTTGTCATGATAGTAACACCCTTATCAAAGTGTTCAACAAATCGAGAGGAGTTTGGTAACGGCGGGCATCGACAAATTCTCTGAGAGGAAAACCGCACTAAATCTTGAAAGCAGACCGTGTTGAAGGGAACAAGTGTTAACATAATTTATTGCGTTTCGCATCTCCAAGGGCTTCTCAGATTTTAGCACGATACTTAACTTTTTGTGTATTTATTTCTTCTCTCGTTTGGTCGCGCCCGAATGACAAAGGGCGCGATTTGCGGTTAACGTTTTTTCTTGTTTCGTCTATAAGTGAACTGAAAGGGTGCTCTGGGAATTTCCAACTTTGCTCTCTCACTGGATAAAATGACTCTGGGAACTTTTTGTTTCAGGCTAGGCAGTTTTTGTTCTTTCGGATGAAGAACGGGATTAGGCTTTTAAGTTTGAACAGACTGTTCGATAGATTTCAAATAACGAGAATGGATTTAAAATTACTGTACAGTTAATTCCGAATTACCATTGTATAACCCCTGTTATGGTGTAATGAAAATTAATTTTCATCAGGAAAAATTTCCGTTCCAAAAAAGTCGCAAGAAACCTTTGTTAGACTATATATATATATTCTTTTGAACTTTTGGCTTACAATATTTAGTAAGCAAACAATAAAGCATACAGATCAGGGGTTAGTAACGGGGTGTCATACAATTCGGCGTATCACATAAAAGCCTAGGGAAAAACCACAGTAAGAAAAACCCTGGCTCCCCGCCTAAGTGTGAAAGTACAAAAATAAGCTGAAATATATTTTAGGGACTTCTTTCTTCAAGAGTGATCTTCTATTGATGGAAACAGAGACTTCTTCAAGTTGCCCACATCGAATCTGGAAATACAAAGACGAAAACAGAAAAAAGAACTGAATAACAAAAATACAAAATTTGAAAGAGATAAAGAAAACACCCTCAAATTCGCCTTTTTGGATTAAATCGATATTGTGGATCAAGGATTTTTTAACATAACAAGCTAAACCGTGAATTTTACTAAGGAGATAATCAATGAATACATAACTTTTATGGTTCCTCTTTCACGAAGATTTTTTTTTAGTATCCGTATTTGTCTTTTGAAGGAGAACAATCTCAGCACCATAGTCCTTTGTTAGTTTAGAAATATAATCACTCTTGTCCTTAGAAATACCCTCTATATTCAAATCCAATACACAAAATTTGTCGCCAATCTACAAGGAGGATTCTTCGAATCGGGTCTTGCGGTCCAAGTGATAATTTTTCAGATCTTCTGATGTTTGAAGTCTGCTATGGAACCCATTCAAAGGGAAATCATCATCCACAGTTGGAAAAAGTTGTGATATAACACTTATTTCATTGAAAAAATAGCAGAGGAAAAATAAGTAAATTATTAAATTTACTTATGGTAAATAAATCCCTTTTCTTCATAAAAAAAGACTGCATTTCCATTTGAAAACATTAATTTGGCTGTTCCAAAGTACCCAATATGTGATGCATAACAAGCTATGCGATTTCCTTTTCTCTTCAATAAGTTTTCACATATATTATCTAAGATAATATCGGAATATGAAGGATCCGATGTACCATAAATGATTTACAGCATATCAAAAATCGAGATTGGCTCCAGTACACCTACTTCCATTTCCTGCGATGGCTTAGTCTGATACTCCTAAGTTGAATATCCGGGATGAGGATAAAATAGGAATTACTTCGCCCTCTTCCGCGGATAGCTCATATTGCCGATAAGAATCTACTGAAATTTTGTTGTCAGAATCTTGTAAACGATGGAGCAGAACTGAATGCGATCTTCTCCCAGGAGAAATTTGGAAATGACGACATCCGAGATGCAGCACGCTCTATTTGGGACGTAAACCTCTTGGATATGTCAGAGAGAACAATAATTTTTCCATATCCGGGTCACCTTTCTTATCTCCTGGAATAAATAAGGAGCATTGGAAGCAGAGTGTCTCCAGGGTTCTCTGGATGCTGGACCCGAGCGAAATAGGATATTATTCAATGAGCAAATCATAACTGGAATTATGCGCAACCATGAAGCTCAGGAGAAAAAAAGCCTTGTTGTGAACTGGGTTACTCCCTTATTTTCATTTATTCGTCAGTTTAAATTTCGGGTTTATTATTTATACACATGCGAAATGCTTTTCTTTTTTTTGTGGACCGAACAGGTGTTTCGATACGCACGGCCAGGGAGCAAGTAGTATGCTTCGAGATTTTGAGTACGCACGTATATACAGCTATCGACGGCTTAACCATTACAAATTTTCGAGAAATAATTTTCTTTTCGTTAATCGCTCAACGAATTGGATGTGGATTTTAGCAGTGTATGGTGAGAGCGCTCTCAAGGATTACGACACCACAAGCTGGGTAAGTCCATAAGATAAGAGGGTATTTCGCTGTTTTACTGTTGAAAATCTTTTTTGTTAATTATAATATAATTACGGTGGCACGACACGGCCTTTGAAATGAAATGAAAAGGAAAAAGAAATTAATAATGAAATTCTGAAAACATATGAAAAAATGACTCGAAAGTAAGTACGAGATGTTGGAGTATCGACGATTGCGTACCTGGCTTCCCAGCACGGATCAATGTGTCACTCACGAGCGAGAAATGGTCACCTTTTCACTGGCGTTCGAACTTGTAGAATTAACGAGAAAATTCGACAGAAACGAAGAAAAAGTCTTGCTTTGCACCGAACGAGCGTCGATGTCTGCATTCGAATTACGACTGCTTTCGTCTCCTTTCGTCCGGCACTGTCATATATCTCCAACATATGTCCACACGTAAATATACGTCCATAGAGAAAGAAAATGAACATACGTGGGCCGCACGAAACGAACAAGCATTTTGGAACAGAAAATAAACGAATGCAACCAATAACACCGAGTTGCAGTAACATAACCGCCCACCTAAAATAGAATATTTTATGAAACAAAGCAAATAAAAAATCGAGAAGATATCGAACATAAAGCGAAAAAAAATATATACATATATACATCAACATATGTCATAACTATTGGAGAGGTAATGGACATAATTTAACCACTGATCTCTGCAGTACACCTTGAGTAGTCCGAACAGTAGCTACTCTAGCTATTTTATCAGCGCCAGGATGCAATTTCTCAATGCGTCCAAGTCGCCAGCGCAATGGAGGAGTTGATCATCTTTTATCAAGACTAGTGCACCTATTGAATAAGGTGGCGAGTCGCTATTGAACCACCTTTTTCGTTGTTGCAGTGTGTTCAGATATTCTAAATTCCATCTTTTCCAAAAATCCTGATGGATACGAGTTAAAAGCTGCCAACGCGATAATCGACCGATAGATAGGTGTGATAAATCTGGTTCAGGAATAGCAGTTAATGGAGCCAAAGTAAGAAAATGTCCTGGTGTTAGTGCAGATAGGTCATTCGGGTCATTACTAAGCGGACACAAAGGGCGAGAATTGAGCACAGATTCAATCTGTGTGAGGACTGTATAAAACTCCTCATATGTCAGGAGTTGATGACCGATTACTCTCAATAAATGGGATTTGACAGATTTTATACCAGATTCCCAAAGACCCCCAAAATGAGGACTAGAAGGCGGATTGAGACTCCACTCAATTTTCTCTTCCAACACAGCGCCCTGCATATATTTCTGAAAGCTCCCGATAAGCTCCCTGAAATTTGTTCCACCATCACTAAAGATGTGGTTACATCTACCCCTTCGAGCAATAAAACGACGCAATGCAGCAAGAAAAGCATCGGAAGTTAAATCTGACACCAACTCCAAATGCAATGCCTTCGTTGTGAAACATACAAAGAGACATATATACGCCTTTAACGATTTTGAGCCACGAGACCTAGACATAGTTATGAAGTATGGGCCACCATAATCTACTCCGACGCATTGAAAGGGTTTGAGCTGATTAATTCTCAAGGGTGGCAAATTACCCATGAGAGGTTGAGACATTTTGGGATTGACCTTGAAACACGTGTTACAGCGAGAAATAACTTTGTTTATAGCTCGTCTGGCTGATAATATCCAGACCTGTTGAGATAGAAGAAACTGTAAAGTCTGAGCACCTGGATGCAGATATATTTTATGGAAATGCTGAATAAGGAGCTCCGTAAGTCGATGAGATGAAGGAAGCAAAGCTGGGTGTTTGTGATCATAGGCCAGACCAGAAAAAGACAGACGACCGCCCACCCTGAGAACACCGTCTTCCAATAAATGGATTCAATTTTCGAAGTGATTTAGATATGGGATTTCCCGAGATGAGATTATCGATCTGTTCCTTGAACACAACCCGTTGAACCTGCTTTATAATGAAGAAAAGTGCATCTTTGAGATGAACTGCGGAAAATCTATATATCTTAGGAGCTTTAGAGTTCTTTATGAAGTTAACGAATCTGAAAATGTAAGCTACCACCCTTTGAACCTTGGACAGAGAGGAATACCTGGAGAGTAAATCATCAACAAACGATAGAGAAATGAAAGTTGACAAAGAGAGGTGACGCTCTTCTGTTTGTACAAGATGAAGAGAATTCTCTATTTCATCATTTGCGACGGTGAGATGTTTGGAACGAAGCCAGTCAGGGCCTGTCCACCACAAAGAGCAATTCAACAGTTCGGTTGGCGTTAAGCCGCGTGAAGCACAATCAGCTGGATTGTCTTTCGATTGAACATGATACCAATTTTCTGTTGAAACTAAGTCCTGAATTTGAGTAGTACGATTGCTTACAAATGTCTTCCATCGATGAGGAGAAGACTTAATCCATGTTAGAGCTACCATTGAATCAGACCAAGCAAAAATGTCATCTATTGTAAAGGCTGATTGGTAAACAGAGGAAACCACATTAATGAGTTTTGATAATAAGAGACAAGCACACAATTCCAGTCTTGGAAGTGAAATTCTCTTCAATGGGAGACCTTTGATTTACCACCTACGAAAGAGATGTCAATGGAGCCGTCAAAATTGAAAAACTTGAAATATACCACGGCTGCGTAGCCACGCTCACTACTATCTCCGAAACCATGAAGTTCGCAACGATAAAATGATTTCGATGCAAGTTTCCGAGGTATCTTTAATTTACCCAATTCGGTTAATTCGGATTTACACTGATTCCAGCGACGGCTAACATCGTCTGGAAGTGTATCATCCACTGCAAACCTAATGTCCAAAGATGCTGGAGCAAATGTTTAGCAAGAAAAGTAAATGGAGAAAGGAACCCCAAAGGGTCGAAAATTCGAGAAAGTTCTGAAAGTATGGTACGTTTGGTACATACCTGAACAGTAGTTTCCGCAAAATAAGAAAATTCGTCCGACGAAGGAAACCACCTCAAACCGAGAATTTTAACTATCGGATCTATATCAAACTCCAAAGAATGGTGATATTGATGATCTAGAGGTATGGTTGAGAGTAATTGAGAACTGTTACTACTCCATTTTCGGAGCTCAAAACCACCACAATTCAATAAGGAAATCAGTTCCTTTTGCAACGTTTTTGCGTCTTCCAAATCATCACAACCTGTAACGACATCATCGACATAAATGTCTGTGAGCAAAATTTTGGATGCTTTCGGAAAACGAGCTTCCTCATCCTCGGCCAACTGTGCCAAAGTTCGAAGGGCAAGAAAAGGTGCTGGTGCAACTCCGTACGTAACGGTATTCAGCTGATAGGTTTTTATGGGTTCCGATGGAGAAAACCGCCACAATATTCTTTGAAAGTCTCGATGTGATTTTTGAACTAATATTTGACGATACATTTGTTTGATATCAGCTGTGAAAACGAACCGATGAACACGAAAGTTCATCAAAATGGCAATAATATCCTTTTGTAATTTAGGACCTATCAATAGAGCATCATTTAAAGATAAATGACCGGGTACATGAGCGGACGCATCGAAAACAACCCTCAACTTTGTGGATGGACTGTTTGGTTTGATTATACAATGGTGAGGGATATAAAAAGTATTTTCATAATCCGAACTAGTAGCAATCAAGGACATATGATCCTTTTCTAAATATTCCTGCATGAAAGTAGAGTATTCCCTGTATATAGTCTGATTTTTAATAAGTTTACGTTCAAGGGATAAAAAACGACGTAGTGCTAGAGAATATGTGTCACCGAATGAAAGAGTTGACTGATCAGGTTTAAATGGTAATGCCACGGTGTACCGTCCAGATGTAGTTCTAGAATAGTTCTGAGTGTATAAGTTTTCACAAAATTGATCTTCTGGTGATACAATGACATTCTCTGAAACTTCTTCAAGTTCCCAAAATCTTTTCAACGAGGAGTTTAAACCTGACTCAGACAATGACAAATGAAAATTGTTAACTGATATGTTAGGTGATTGAATCTTTCCCATGAAAACCCAACCAAATACTGTCTCAAGTACTGTTGGTTCCAAACCGTTACCCTCGATACGACCCGGTCGAATTATTAAAGAGAATATATCCGCTCCGAGGAGAAGGTCTATTGATTTCGGAATGGAAAAGTTCGGATCTGCTAACTTCTTGTTTTGTACACAATTCCAAAACGAATAATTTACGAAAGAACTCGGCATCTCCGCACAAATCTTCGGAATCACGACGGCGTCGAATGTAAAAGATGGATTTATTTGACCTGATGGACGAATAGTACATTCAGTGCTGCAATTAGCAGAAGATGAGCTTTCACAAATTCCATTTATCGAAAATGAAGCATCACAAATTTTCAAGCCTAATCTATTTACACACGATTGAGTTATAATATTTATTTGAGAGCCTCCATCTAACAGAACTCGGACCTTCTGATATCTACCCCAAGCATCACGAATTTCAACCTCAGCGGTTGCTAAGAGAACGGTAGAATTTGAAGTAACATTGGTTAAAACCTGAGCTGAACCTGAATCCGATGAATTTGCAGCATTGAAATGAAACGTCTCTGTTGAAGAATTATTATCCGCATTATTGCGCATGTGCAACAGGGTATGATGCTTTCCGTGGCAAGTACGACAATTTGACCTTGAAGAACAATTGTTAATCTTATGTCCAGAATGGAGGCAATTGATACACCAATTTTTGTTCTTCACAGTCTTGAACCGATCTTGAACAGTTTGTTCCAAAAATGATGGACATTTGTAAATACTATGAGCTAACTTGCAATAATTACAGGTTAAACGTTTCTTGAATGATTCAGTTTCCGTTTGAACGAAAAGAGTCGAATTTCTTTTATTCGTTGAGAGCGAACTAGATTTCAAAACTTGAGAATTCGAAACTGAATGAGTTTTCGACGGAAGAGAAAGAGCTACTGCCTCCAAGGCTATACACTGATTTGTCAGGAAATTTCGCAAATTGACAAACGACGGAATATCTGTTGAACATTCTTGTAATTCAAAACGTTTGATCGTTGCTGAATCTAATTTCTGAATGAGAATGTGAAATAAAACGAAGTCCCACTGGTCAACGAGTAAACCTAAATTCCTTAATACCGATAAGTTTTCCGCAAAAACTTCTAGAATTCGCCTAAGGTCTTTAGCTGAATCACCCTGTAGCTTTGGAACGTTACAGATTTCCTTCCAACATGTATTAGCGAGAAGTCTTTTATTTTGATATCTTTCCGCCAATGTCTGAAAAGCGCTTTCATAATTTTCAGCAGTCAATGGAAATCCTTTAACTAAATTTAAAGCATGAGAAGAAAGTGAACTAAGGAGGTATTGAAACTTTTCTATTTGACTCAAGTTAGAATTTTCATGTACCAAACTTTGGAACATATCGAAAAAAGTAGGCCACTCTTTATAATTCCCATTGAAAATGGGCAATACTATCTTTGGAAGTTTAACATTTGGCGAACTAATAGAGCAACTGTCTTGGTTTTTACTGGAATGTTTACTACAGGAAATAAATTAACATAAGTTGTTCTGATGGTGTAATAATTATCCATAAAGGTTGTTCGAATAACCTTCTCAGTGTCCAATTCGGGTTCTTCGGAAGATACTATCATAGAGATAATAGACGTATGTAAATTTTGAAAGTCCACGAGAATATCGTCAAGTATTTCACATCTTAATTTGAATCTAACATGGAGACTCTGATCAGTGACAGCGAATTGTGCTAAATTGAGAATTTCCTCGAGATCATCAATAACAATTTGACGACGAGCTTTGAGTTGTTTCAATTTTGTCGCCATTATTATTATTCAAGGTATACTGCAGAAAACAATATGAATTTCGTTTTGAGTAATTTCGAAAAAGAGTAAATAGACTAACCGATTGAAAAGAACGAAATTAATTAATAAAGCAAATAATTAAGATTGAATCTATTAAATTGAAAATCGAGTTGAAAATAAACAAATGAAAATAATGAAATGTAAATAAACAAAACAAGAATGTCAATCTTTGTTTATGTTTCGAATCAAGGTTATGAGCATAGATGAGAAAAACAAATGAAAGGTAATGAAAGCTAAATTCTTTTAACATGCGCAGATATTAAAGGATTTATGAATGTGTTCGATATCTTATCAAGTTTTCGAGGTCACGTGAATAATGACAGATTGAAATAAATGCAAATGAAAAAAAAAACGAAATGAAAAAATTCCAAAATGCTTGATCGCAATAATTTTGAAAACGCGGTTCGAAAATATGCGGCTCAAGAAGGACCAAAATGGCACGACACGGCCTTTGAAATGAAATGAAAAGGAAAAAGAAATTAATAATGAAATTCTGAAAACATATGAAAAAATGACTCGAAAGTAAGTACGAGATGTTGGAGTATCGACGATTGCGTACCTGGCTTCCCAGCACGGATCAATGTGTCACTCACGAGCGAGAAATGGTCACCTTTTCACTGGCGTTCGAACTTGTAGAATTAACGAGAAAATTCGACAGAAACGAAGAAAGAGTCTTGCTTTGCACCGAACGAGCGTCGATGTCTGCATTCGAATTACGACTGCTTTCGTCTCCTTTCGTCCGGCACTGTCATATATCTCCAACATATGTCCACACGTAAATATACGTCCATAGAGAAAGAAAATGAACATACGTGGGCCGCACGAAACGAACAAGCATTTTGGAACAGAAAATAAACGAATGCAACCAATAACACCGAGTTGCAGTAACATACGGTCCTTCGAGAAAGTCTGTTCACGACATTTTGGCCCTATCGAGCCGGTTTGTATCAGTTTCAATAATTTTAATTAATTTTCAGAAATACTGTATTCTTTTAAAGGCGGCCATTTTGAACGTTGCTGTCATTTCCCCTTTTGAAAATACACGTTCTTCATTTCAATTATAGCGCATGAATTGTCATCCAACAGAAAGCGTGCGCAATTTTATTTGTATATTCGGTCTTTCAGATCATATATCTCTGTCTCATTTGCGTTTCGTTAATCAAGGAATCATCGGCTCTTCACTAGTCAACCATAATTGACATTCGCCTGCTTTGTTTACGTTATTGAAAATAATAAACAATACCCATCTAATTCGATTACTGATTTTAACAGTGTTTCATCTTAAATTAGGATAATCATTTCACTTCAATTACTATTCACTTTCTATTCTATGCGTATTTTGTGAAGATTTTCATTATATTAGTAATTGTGGAACTCATATTGACATTTAGAAATCTCAACGTTCTTCATTTGTTCTTCAATACTGTTTGTATTAACTAATTACACATTTTCATCGATTAGTGATTCATTGATTTGTATAGTTGCTGGTTCTAATGTCGGAAATAAGGAAATTAGTTCTGAAACGAAAAACACCTTTTAATCGATTGAAAGAAATTTATGAGTATGGTGTTGGTTCTTCGAATGATCAATTTTATGAACAGAATTTTTTTGCTAGGACAGAATTTGTGGAGACAATATATGAAGAATTTCAAGAATTTCACAATCTTATAATTTCTTTAATTGAAGACGATGCAAGGTTTGATGAGGAAGATGGGATAAGAATTCTGGCAGATCAATATGTGTACGGAATTAGAAGTAAAAAATTGGAGTTATCTTCCATTGCCGTGAAATCCAATAGCAACAACCTCAATGACATATCAAATTCGGGCAATGGCTTGAAAGCAAACTTGCCCAAAATTAATTTACCTATTTTTGAGGGTAACCTAAAATTGTGGCCTTCATTTTTCGATTTGTTTAATAGCATCATTCATAATAATTCAAGTTTGAGCAAGATTGAAAAATTCCATTATTTGTTAACATCTTTGAGAAACGAACCTTTCAATTTACTAAAAGCTATTCCAATGGTTGAGGACAATTATGAAATAGCGTATGATGCACTCACTAGTAGATATCAGAATAGACGTTTTTAGCTACAACCTATTTCAATGAAATTTATATGGCCCAACTTTTACAGAAACCTTCTTCTAAGGAGTTGAGGCATTTATTAGACATATTTTCGGAAAATCTTGCTGCACTCAATGTTTTGAAATTCGATACTGATTCATGGGATTTCGTAATGTTCAATATTTTGTTACAAAAATTAGACGCTAAAACTAGAACAGAATTTGAGCTTGAGCATAGCACAATGGATATGCCTACATATAAAACTCTCACAACATTTCTTACTAATCATTGTAAGGCTTTGGAATCTGTACAATGCATGATACCATCGACATCATCATTTATTTCGAAACATAAAGGTACAACCCTCAGGTTACCACTTCGGATAGAAATACAGGTCCTCTCTTCAAGAAGTCTTCAACAACTTCAGCCTATTTAACGTCTTCTGTCGATCAACAAAAATGTATAGTTTGCTCAGCTTCACACGTTTTACATAGGTGCCACATCTTTCTGGCCAAAACTCCATCTGACAGATTTGCTTTTGTGAAACGTAATAAACTTTGTGTTAATTGCTTGCGTGGGTCACATCATGTAGGAAATTGTCCATCATCAATTACTTGTAAAATATGTGGGTATCAGCATCATACAACTCTACATTTAAATATTCGTAAACCTGATGCATCTAAGAAAACTGATTTCGTGGCAACCAATTCGGGTTCAACAGGGACAGTCGAAGATGATTTGTCAAAAACAATGGCCCTGAATACAGCGAACGCACCATTTCCTAACTCTGGTCCCAAAGACACCGTCGCACTGCAATGCAGCACTTCAGATTTCGCTATGATGCAATCAACTGTCCTGCTCTCAACTGCCGAAGTTGATATTAGGGATGGTAGAGGAACTTCCAGAAGGTCCGCGTTCTTCTTGATACCGCTAGCATGGCAAATTTCATAAGCGAACGTTGTTTTAATCGTTTGGGGTTGAAAAGACGTCGTTGTTCCCTTCCTATAGAAGGACTGAATAATCAAACTTCTTGGTCAACTAAAGGTATCACTCAATGTTTAATAAAACCATGCGGTAAAGATGGTCCCACTTTCTCATTTGAATCTATTATTCTCACAGAACTCTGTTCAAATCAGCCAAAAATACAGTTTAATACCCATGATTGGTCTCACATAAAAGATCTAACACTGGCGGACAGAAGATTTTCGACACCTGGCCCAATAGATATGCTAATTGGAGCTGAGTTGGTGCCTTTATATTGAGTTCTGGGCGTATCTTTGGCAGACAAGGTACTCCAGCAGCGCTTGAAACAGTTTTTGGATGGGTTTTACAAGGAAAGATTGAATGTTCACCAGTTTACACTTCACTTCTGAATTGTCACGTGGCCCTTGAACCTCAGGTCGATTTTACACTTCAAAAATTTTGGGAGTTAGATCAGGTTACTAAAACTAGTCCAATACTATCTCTTGATGATCAAAAATGTGAGAATATATATAAAAACTCGGTTCATCGAGAAATTTCCGGAAGATTCGTTGTTTCCCTTCCTTTCAAGCATACAAACCCTGACTTTGGAGACTCATATTCACAGGCCCTTCGACGATTTATTTCCTTAGAGACTCGGCTCAATAAAAACCTTCAGTTATATACAGCATATTCGGAATTTATGAAAGAATACATCCAACTCCAATATATTTCTGAGGTTAGCATTTCTGATTACAAGTCTTTAACAGCCTTTTATTTGCCTCATCATTGCGTTATGAAACCAGATAGTACATCTACTAAGCTTCGAGTAGTGTTTGATGCAAGTGCCAAGAGTTCGAGGGGTATAAGCTTAAATGATACACTTTTCTCAGGTCCAAAGCTTCATCAGGACTTATTTGTAATTTTATTAAAATTTCGCATTCATAAAGTAGCCTTTATTTGTGATATCAAACAAATGTACTGTCAGATACTTATACAACCCGAACAAAGAAGATTTCAGAGATTTCTCTGGCGTTTCTCCAGAAATGAAGAAATAAAAGAGTACACTCTTAATAGAGTTACGTTTGGGGTTTCTTCTGCACCATATTTGGCCTTAAGGACCCTTAAGGAGCTGGCATATTTGGAACAAAAATCGTATCCTGCTGCTGCTAAGCTGATACAAGAATCGATCTATGTCGATGATTTCTGCGCAGGCGCCTCATCAATTGAGGAAGCCCTTCATTTACAAACAGAGTTGATTGCTCTACTCAAACGAGGAGGTTTTGAGTTGCGAAAATGGGCAAGCAACCATCCTTCGATTCTTGCAGCTGTTCCAACGACAAACACACAAATGCCACTCAGTTTTGACACAGACGGTCCCAAATTCATAAAGGTTTTAGGTCTCCAGTGGGATCCCACTTTGGATATTTTCTCTTACTCCTTCTCTGAAACTAATTCTGCAAATACTAAGCGAGGGATACTGTCACAAATCGCAAGAATTTTTTGACCCTTTAGGCTTTTTATCACCTGTTATATTTCTTGCAAAACATATTATGCAGAGATTATGGCTTTCAAAATGTGATTGGGATAGCCCAGTCACTGGAGACATTTTGGATGCTTGGAGTCGCTTCAAATCAGAGCTTCCTGAATTATCCAGAATAGAGTTGCCTAGATGTCTGATTTCTGAGAACGTATCTCGCTTGGAGATGCATGGTTTTTGTGACGCTAGTACAACGGGTTATGGTTGCGTAATATATTTCAGATTTATTGCAAATTCTGGAAGAATTAAGATTATACTTGTTTCTGCGAAATCGAGAGTGGCGCCCTTCGTGTTGTTTCTTTGCCACGATTGGAACTTTGCGCTGCACATCTTCTGTCAGATTTAATATCTTCCGTAAAAGAAGCCTATTCAGAGCTTCTCTCTTTCGATGCTATATATGCGTGGTCCGACTCGCAGGTGACACTTGCTTGGCTAGCATCTTCTCCACATAGATGGAAGACCTTCATCGCCAACAGGGTGTCGTATATACAAGATATCATTCCCACGTCCTCATGGAAATATGTCCCTACTGAACTTAATTCTGCTGACTCTGTAAGTAGAGAAATGTTTCCTTCTCAACTATTAGACAGTGTTCCGTGGTGGCAAGGACCGAGTTTTCTTCAAAGTACTGAAGAAAGTTGGCCTGAGCAGCCTCATCTGATTCAGAACAGTGACGTCTCACAAGAAGAGAGACCCCAAACTGTTTTGCATGTTTCAGTCATGACTTCTCCTATAACAAGTTTACTCACAGATTTCTCATCTCTAAGAAAAATTCAACATATTCTCTGTTATATTCTACGTTTTATTGCAATGAAAACTAAATCGAAGATTTATAATTCAGTTATTTTGACAAAGGAGGAAGAATATTATGCCTTCCAGGTGTTGGTCAAACATGTTCAAAACGAATGTTTTACGGACATTTTCACAGCTTGTCGAGGGAATGCTTGTCTGCCTAAACCTGTCAGAAAGCTCGCTCCCTTTATTGATGAAGCAGGATTGATCAGGGTGGGTGGTCGTCTCAGAAAGTCAACCCTCTCCTTTGAGGTTAAGCACCCCATTTTGCTGCCAAAACGTCACAGGTTCACAGACCTTGTGATACAACAAACTCACGATGAGAACTTACATCCGGGGCTAAAAACTCTACATAACATTCTGGTACAAACTTTCTGGATACTCTCTCCACGAAGTGCAATTTATCGCTGCTTATCTAGGTGTGTTCGTTGTTTTCGTACTAAACCGCAACTACATGTACCTTTTATGGCCGATTTGCCGTCTTTTCGAATTTCACAAGTGAAGGCATTCTCTCACGTTTCGGTGGACTATGCTGGCCCCTTTAATATACGCCTGGGAAAACATAGAGGTACAAAACCTTCAAGGCATATATTTGTGTTTTTGTATGCTGCGCTACAAAAGCAATACATTTAGAGTTGTCCTCAGATTTATCTACTGATACCTTTGTAGCAAGCTTCCGCCGTTTTATTGCTCGGAGAGGCAGAGTATCTGATGTATATTTGGATCAAGGTACGAATTTTAAGGGCGCTCATAATCAGCTTGTACTATTTGCACAAACTGCCGCCAGAAAACTGTCCATCAATTGGCATTTTAATCCCCCTGCAGCGCCACATTTCAATGGCCTGAGCGAGGCCGGAGTTAAATCAGTCAAGACTCATCTTCGCCGAGTTGTAGGTGAGCAAATCATGACGTATGAGGAGTTCTATACCTTGCTCACACAGATTGAGGCACTTTTAAATTCTCGGCCCTTTCTGCGATTAGCGACGATCCTAACGATCTCACCCCTTTGACTCCAGGTCATTTCCTGACTATGGAGACACTCAATAGTTTTCCGGAACCAGATTTGTCAAATATTTCATTAAATCGGTTATCGCGATGGCAAATGGTGCAGAGAATGAATTCCGATTTTTGGAAGCGGTGGAAGGAGGAGTATTTGCACACGTTACAGCAGCGTTCAAAATGGTTGAAGTCTTCGCCCAATATCAAATTGGGTATGTTAGTTGTAATTAAACATGAGTCTAGACCTCCTTAGAATGGTCTCTCGGCCGAGTTATCAAGTTGCACCCTGGTGAAGACGGGGTAGTTCGGGTAGTTACTCTAAAAACTCAAAATGGGACATATCAGCGTCCTGTCATAAAATTGTGCCCTTTACCTGGCCAATTTTCATAATGTATTCACTTCTTTTCTTTATTTTTAATATTTCAAATCATGAAGTTTCAATTTCATTTTCATGAAGTTTCAATATTCATTTTTTTATTTTTTGATCCTATTTCATAATTAGGAAAAACTAACAAGTTTTTGGTGGGTGGAAAATGTTGTGAACTGGGTTACTCCCTTATTTTCATTTATTCGTCAGTTTAAATTTCGGGTTTATTATTTATACACATGCGAAATGCTTTTTCTTTTTTTTTTGTGGACCGAACAGGTGTTTCGATACGCACGGCCAGGGAGCAAGTAGTATGCTTCGAGATTTTGAGTACGCACGTATATACAGCTATCGACGGCTTAACCATTACAAATTTTCGAGAAATAATTTTCTTTTCGTTAATCGCTCAACGAATTGGATGTGGATTTTAGCAGTATGGTGAGAGCGCTCTCAAGGATTACGACACCACAAGCTGGGTAAGTCCATAAGATAAGAGGGTATTTCGCTGTTTTACTGTTGAAAATCTTTTTTGTTAATTATAATATAATTACGGTCCTTCGAGAAAGTCTGTTCACGACAAGCCTTCTTTATGACTTTGAAATGAATGATGAAAGTGTTTTCATACAGATCCGAAAAAGTTTGAACAGGGACAGCCATTCCATCTGTCATATACAGAGATATTGATATACAGGTTCGAAAAAATTAATGTACAATGAACAGACAAGATAAACCTTTCAAAAATCAAGTATGCTTTTGAATCAACAATAATCTAAAATTGACTATAATAGTCCAACACTTTCGATTGAAGTATTTTCAATACATAAATTTTCAATCTAGAAAACACGGTTTCCTTGATGAAGAACATGAAAAATTATTCTTAATTGGATATGAATACCTTATGGGGCTAAACACATGAGTTGTGTTCTGTTTCATTTTTCAATTGAATAATATTATGAATGAAAATATTCTATTATATTGTTATAGTCATTTTTTGATTATTATTAACATAATTAAACTTTTCTAGAATGACTTGCTAAATTCAAAATTACGCTTTTGTATTCATTTGATGATACCATCATATAATATAATTATATTACGAGTAATGGGCAAATGGGTGGAATTATTAAAGATTTTGAACTTCCGGTTTTATGGAAAGTAATTTTTAAATTTGCAATGAAACATCCTATATATTATTTTAGTTTCTGATGAAACATTTTATTACGAGTACAAAAATATCGGGTTGGGTCCACACATTTGCCCATCACTGTATAATAGATCTATAATATATTTTATTATTTGAGCAGTTCATAACAATTTTAGTCTTTTGCTAGTAAAATAGTAAATAATGATTTCAGAGAGAAATGAATATTTCTATGGAACAGGGCGCTCAATGAATTTAAGGTATAAAATTGTAGAGAAGCACTAATATATGATCAGGTGCTTGTGCACGCTGGTTCCAAAGGTTTTTATTTACTTTGCAACAGTGTGATACTAAAACAATCACCACAACGAATGTGAAAGAATAAACAAACCTTCAATTCACTTTCAAAATAACTATTAAGCAAAATTGGTGAGAGCACTGTTAGGATACAGGTAGGTTTATTTCATATTTTCAAAATATTCATTCATATTCTTTGTCAATTGTTTCGCCTATTCTCAGTTTCCTCAGGCGAGTTTTTCCTATAAATGAATCTAAAAAACATATTGTTTTACTTATAGGCAGCAAGTAATCCACTAGATGTTTTTCATGGCGAAAGGTTCACGGAATATTTAGTTTCTCACTGCAAATATGGCGCTAATGAAATATCAAAATATCAAACAAAAGATTAACAATAAATTTATTCATCAAGGTGGATCGTGCAATGGGGAACGAGTAACTTACTCAATAAAATTCTGTCCATTCACTTGAATGTAGCAATTAAGTTTTATATGAAAATAGATGAAAATGCTTTCTATCTCTCTCAATAAAAAATTAAGTGTCCAATTTGCAGTAAGGAAAAGCTTTCAGATTTATTTTATGTTCGTTATTTACAGCTGCCATTATGCTTTAAGGGATGTCTGGATTCGGATAGATAATATTCGAGGCACTCAAGACGTTACTTTCGATGACTATAAGCTCAAGATGTTCACCAGATGAATACCTGAATATTTGTGCCTGAGCAATTTTTTATTGAAGTGAATTTCTTAAAAGAACTTATTTAGTTATTCATTTAGTGAACTTCAACCCACACAGGCAATATTGTTTGACAACCGAAGTAAGTATTTTTACCACAAGATCAAAAAATAAGTGAATAAAAATAATAATCGATGTTGGTAGCTTTATGTTTTCTTATTTCTCAAATTTTGAGATGTGTTGAGAATTTCCATCCTCATTTTTTTTATTCTGACATTTTTCAATCAATAACACAAAAAAAGTCCTATTTCAATAACACCAATCGTAATTTAATTAATGTTTTGTCCTTTGTCGGCGCACTCAACCAAGCTCCGAAAAGCATGAAAATGCTTTATGATTCGGGCATAGTTTTGAAAATATTTATCCCGAAATTTCATTGGATAACACGTCTTAATCCTGTGTTTGAATATTCAATTCAATAAGATGATATAGTGCACTCTTTAACGGGACAGTATTAGAGTATGAGATACTTTTATCTCACCAAGATTTTAAAACTGACGGTGGAATACAAAAATTTCAATAGCATGTTTACTGATTTTCCAAAAGTAACGTGTATTACTTGAATATATACCATTTGGTCCAGAATCATAAATCTTGATTCTTTCATGATCTAAAGTCGAAATGCAATGTCTGAAACTCATCCTGGTATTACATTCTGCAACTGCACTCTACTTCCTTCCTCCATATATCCTTCGTTGCAATAAATCGCCATCAAAGTTCTACATCTACAAACTGTCTTACACTTTTAGGATTAGATGAATGCAGGTACCTTCCAATAAGTCCCAGAATTCCGTAAAAGCCTAGACTCTTGCATTCAGCATGTCTGAATTTAAGGTCGGTATTTGACGATATTTGTCTTTCATGTTCACTATAAAAATCGAACAAATCGTGGTATTCTGTGGTTGTTGTTCCGTTCACAGTGATGCTATGTTCAATAACTCTTTTTGGAGTCATATATATTCGAATATATGGTCACAATGTGAATGTACGGGGTGTTTCTGAACCACTAAATTTATTTCATCATGGATTTGCGAGATCGAAAGAAATTTTCTTTTCTCAAACCATACCACATATTTTCCAATATTTAGCTACATATCAATACAATATGTTGAAATCAGATAAATTGATAAATTTAAATTGATGGAGAGCACTCAATATTGGACACTTACAGACATTTGGGCAAAACGATAGCACGCCGTTCTACTAGTTTTTTAAACTAGAACAAAAACCAAACAGTTGAGGTACCCACTATGAGACGACACGAAGATCGCCAGGTCAGCTACTCGTAATAGTGCAAATAGACAAAAAATCGTTGCCCGATTGAATACATCGATAAGAATAATTACTGAAACCACCGGTCTATTGGCTACCAGTTTTATCTAACATTGCCCTACCCCATATTCGCAAACAGACTCTGAGTCCTTGGAACAACTATCATTCCTTTCCCAATTTATTTCCAATTACTTCATACTTTCCACAAAATAGAGTTTTCGGATTAAAATCACGTAAACCCTTAAGGTATAATTCGTAGATCAGAATGGGACTCTCATGAAATGTTCAATTATTTCTGACCCATTCAAAAAATTCTAGTTTTGATCGTCCTAGAAAAATTTGAACAGTTCTGAATCGTTTGAGAATAGGTCATGGCAATCTCTACATGGAATTTTATAAATCAGGTCTAGCCTAGAAAGTTGAATTATCTTTCATTTTAGTGAATAGGTTACCAACCATTAAAGATACTCGTATATCTTGAAATTTTTATATTATTATTGTCGTTAAAAATATTGTTCAATTTTGATGTCATGTCTGAAAAGAAAGGTAAGCTAACATATTTTTGAAGTGAAAACTTCTTTAGCGGCGCTGAGCACTCTCTTGTATGGGTAAAAACATCCAAACTCGCGTCAGGGTCACGTGATTGTCATCGAAAAAGCGTAAGATCGAGGAGTAGGAGAGGGAATAATATCCCCCACTCTTTCTACCGTGCCTGCGTGTGCTGTTTCGTTTAGGCGGTGCAGGGCGCTTGTGCGAATGTTTGTGTATGTTAATGTAATATAAATTAGGTTTGTTCGCGTGGCAGTTCGGAACTGTAATTTTTGGTAATTTGTGGTTCCCACCCGTTCGTCTGGGACGGAACAGGAGATCCTTGTCGTTCGTGTGGTCGGAACACTTGATTTCGGAACTGTTCGTTACTGTTCTTACGGTTCCTGATCTAGAGATGGTACAAGGTACAACAGAAGAAGCGGTAAATTCAAATCATCGGTGATTCAAATTTTCAGTAGTTCTAATTGGCAATTAAATTATATATTTGGTGACTAGGATATTCGCATAGCTGTTTTTGAGTATATTTGATGTTGTGGGAGTATAAATTTTTAATCAATTCGTTATAATAGCTTCTCAAAATTTTTGTTATCTCAAAGAAGAGGAAGGATCATTTGCAATAGATGAATAAAACAATTGCATAATTGTTGATCAAAGTATGTAAGATAATTATTTTATATTATTTATATATACTATATTTCGTATTTATATACTATATATTTATTTTTGTTATTTCGTGATTGTAGTATCTTTATTTTTTAACCACTCAAAATGTATTGAAAATTTAGAAAGGAAACGGAGGAATGACCTCTTTCAAGAACACAACGACTTGTTAAAACAATTCTTATATAAAAAATAATTACAAAGCTATGAAAATTGTTAGAAAATATTTTTATTTATTTCCCAAATGCCACCAGTTCCATATACAATTACCTAATTCTATTATATAAAATTTTCTGTACACAGTTTCCACCAAAATTACAATGAAATAACATGAAAAATTCACAGTTTATCCAGATATATATACTAATAAAAATAATTTCTCCACTGATGACCACTACTACATGTATTGAAATTTCAAATTATAATTAAATTAAATCATTTCTTTAAATATTTCATTACATATAAATTATATTTACAGTTATTTATATGGATATGTTTATGTTTATTTATTTATGACAAAAAAATTGTTCAATTTTAATATTTGTAATTTTAAAGTATTTCCACCGTATTAATAACACAATAACTTATTCAATATCTTTTTAACACTATCCATGATATGATCCATGATCATTGAACTCTATATGAATACCTATATGGTATTTAGAGTTCAATGTCCATGATGTACATCATACTTTCACTTATCTATGCACTTAACGAAATCGTTTTGAAATTATCTGTTCCCACCTGTTCTTACCCGTTCGTGTCATAGAACAACTTGCGACGATTCCAAGAGTTACAGAACCTGGTTCTCTGTGACCCCAGTACAAGTGGGAACTGCCACCCGAACAAACCTATTGTCATTTTTGTGTACGATAGCGCAATAAATGAATATTGTATTCCACCACATAAATAATAGCACTTTTATACTGATGATGAAAGCAATTCATACAAAATTATTCTCTAACCATTCCAAAATATCAAAAATGCACAACGTTAATATTGAAGTTTTCACTTCTGTCGGCACTCCCGGAGTGCTACCGGTGTTTTTTTTTGCTTCTATGGGTTTAGTTGAAACGATGATATTTATTAGGTCAAAGATAGTCCAATCAATTCTTATAAATTTTTTAAAATAATCTTTTTGAATGTAAGTTATATTTTATAGACGTGCTCATTATATGAACATTATAATAGTAGATTCCTGATAAAGTACCGCATAAGGTTCGAAATATAGATGTTCAAGTTTGATTATTAAGCATTACCGACTGCCCATATACGTAATTTTCATTGAATTATCTTATCTATAAAGAGTATGTATGAGTAATTTTAACAGGAAAGGTAACTCTGCATTGTTAAACACTGCAGAGAAAGAACTGATCTACCCTTTCACTCAGTTCGTTGAGGAAGGGATAAATTCCATATCTCTGATCAGTATTATCCCTTCAGAAACTGAGTTATTGCCACGATAGCTCCTTGAAATCTTTTCGTTTCATCGCGCCAAAAAAATCACTGATCCGCAGTTTCTCTCTCCGAACCCTCATTTATGAGCTGAGTGGACCTCAGGGCTCTATCAACTCCACTATCAACCGGTCCGATATTGACTCCTCGTATCTCAACTCGCTGCGAAATGTCCACTACACACATGGATGCCCCTTGGTCATCATGAATCCAGATTATCCAACAATAACGCAATTGTAAGGACTCTTGCAATCTCTATTATCTCGTCACGCTACACTGGATTTAATCAACCGAATATACCCCTGGTTTGCGCGATCCACTGTTTGACCTTTTCCGGGATAAATTGGAGCTTTCTTCGGATTCAGCAGCCAGAGTCCCTTTCATTATATTGTTTCAAACGGGTTTGTATAGGGCGCGAAGTGGAAGAATTTAGTTTCGAGGTCAACACTCATTGAAAATCTTTAGTTACAAAGGGTGATTCATTTAAAGGTACTTCTATTTTAATAAAAAGAAATTAATAAAAGCAATTTTATTTTATAATCTTTATCAACAAATAAAAGAACCATTCTTTACAATAATGTTTTAAAGATAATTTCTTTGAAATGCTGACCTCGACTACGGTTAAGAAGACCCATTCGATAGTTCCAATTTTCGATGTGATGATTTATTGTGAATACTTACATTACTCCTCGTTCAAATTAATCTTTTTTCTGATTTTGTTCCATTCGGTGTTCAGATCTGGATTTATGATTCACCTTTTACCTGCCGATGAAATGCATTCAAGTTCTTCATCAGAATATATCCTCGAGAGCATGGAGTTCTTATTTTTCCACTTTACGTTTATCTCATTTTTAACATCCATTCTATATGATGCATTTGATAGATTTATGGAAGTTTTCCGACATCACCCATTCTTATCCCGTTTCCTCTCAAAAAGCAGGGATACGTTGGCATTCTAGAATATAGCAGTAATTCTATTTTTAACAGACTCAAATCCTCCTTTTACGGAGAACAGCGGATGATATGATCTTTTCGGCACTGGTAGGAAAGCAAATAAGCTTTTAATGTAACGGTAATGACTTTTGTAGGACATTTGCTCACTTTCATTCTGAAATGTACTTTGAACATTTCAGACAAAACGAGGATCTTTTATGCTGTTTGAAATAACGAACGTTTTCTCTCGCGTAAATGATACTCGTATCTGTTGAATTTTAGAAATTGTTAATTCAATGTTTCGTAAAATGTTGTAATCCTTTTTTTGATGGGTGTAGCTTTGCAGACAATCTTCTGATTGGCATCGTATGATCTTGGTTGCGGTGAAATCTCTCTGCGACTACTTTACAACTACAGAGTGTTGTTAGTAACGGGATTATGATTAAGCTCAATCGAGTCCAAGAACTAGCTCGGATTATTAAATATATTCTAGAGTCCTGTTCACGTCCGACAAGGCTACAACTGCCAACATGAAGCTTTAAATCTGCACTGATTCTCCAAATAATTTGACAGCTTCAATATATAACATTTCGTAATGATACGAACAATATGAACGTGCCAAACCTGCCAATTTCTAGGACGAGGTAGCGCTTATGGAAGATTTATTCGAGCGTTATTCATTTTGTACGATAACGAGAGAATCAGTGATAATTACTTTCCATTCAAATTTCCTGGAATCCTGTGCTCGGTTTGAATGAAATTTAATGGTTCCGGCTTGGAAAATAAGTGGCTATCGCTTCCTATCTCACGTGGAAATGACTCAGCGCTTAGAAGGAGGAATTTGGATCTTCAAAATAGTTTTTGGGCATTAGGAAAATATTATTGTTCCTAAGGAAATATGATTCAACTATTTACATAAGAGTTACGGAGATGGAGAAGACAGAGTTAGGTCTGTTCTTTTCTTCTAAGTCAAGTTAATAAGTTTCTCTAGTTCAGTGTCGTAATGAGTTCATTACAGTACAGAAAACAGTGCTGTAATGAATTCATTACAGCATTGTTTTTGGTTATATTTGTCGTTTTGTGGTTGACAACACTGACATCCTATCCTTTCGAATGTCAACACGCGTCCATTGCATGTCAGTTGTCAATATTGAACCTTGTAGAGATTTAAACGCACTATTCAAATTCTATAATCTGTCAATTTTCGTATCAGTCACACCAACTGCGAAAATACAAAAGGCACTAGGGGGTATAATCTAAATTTTTCATTGAATTCTAATAAATTTCTTACAATTCTTGACTGAAATAGAGAAAATATCGTCTAATACTCATTGCAGGAGGCAATTCCATCACTCAATTTCGCATTCGTGTTGGAATAGGTGCCCATTCTGTAACTTGTATTAGAATATACTATTAAAATGTTGTTCATCAGAGAAACTATTACTAAAAATTTGAATCAGTAAATTGAAGATGTCATAATTTCAAAATAATTAGAGATGGTAAAAAAAGGTGTTTTTCTTATTACCTATAAGTATTAAACTAAACACTTTTTTGTATTTTGGAAGATTCTGAAAGATGAGGAACTTTACTTAGGGCAAATTCCAGTTCCCGAAACTGTACCACCAAAAGTATCTATCAATAATGAAGATTCTTAGCTGTAGGCAGTTGGGCATATGTTACATCCACAGGCAGTGTAAGGAGTAATGATGAGATAGCGTCAATCATGAAAAGTTCAAAAAACAACATGAGGAGACATCGTAGATTGCATGGTTTGAGGAATGAGTTTTACCGAATTTACTACCAGTGTATTCCAGTGTCTTATAGAATGGGTCCCTCCGTTATAGATCAAGTTCTTAGCAATTTATCTGAAAAAGTAGGTTTCTCATAAGATTAATTTGTATTTTCTTACCTAGTCTGAAGATTATTTGGTTATGATCACCTTTTTCAATGATGAAATTGTAATATTTTGTTTGTTGAATGTCAGTGTTTTTTTATTATTATTCAGCCGTGAAGTATATTGATGTTGGTTACAGTATTCCTTTCATTAAGACTACATGACCAATATTTATTATCAGAAACTTGAAATACGCCGTTCTAGAATTTTCTTTCTATATGAAATGAAGGGGTATAAATGTCGATTCCCTTATGATTATGGTAAGCAATTTACATTGGACAATAACTGCATTTATGTTTTATAAAAATGCATCCTTTTTTCCTAATGCACAAAACTGTCGATATATCAGTTGAAATACTATAAGGGGCACTGTTATTTTAAATGAAAACATTTTTCTGAGCTGATACTGTTAAATCGTTCCATCGTCATTATTGTTAAGTGATTTGTGTTCAATTTTCTGGTGATATAGTTTTAATCTTCACTTTGTTGATATTGAACAAGTGATTTCAAGGGCTGTTTTCCTCACGATTTTTTTTTCACATCTTGCAATTATAGTTATTATAACTTAGTTATTATAACTCAGGGTTCATCAGGAAATTAAACTTTTCAATATCCATTTTGATAACTTCAATAATAAGTAGCTTAAGAACTTTTGTATTTATATTAAAGAATTTGGAATTATCTTTTGAAGGATGTCTTGTGTGTACTTGTACTCGTGTGTATTTTTTTTTTAAATCCTAAACGGAAAAATCGTAGGTTAATTCGGGACAACCATCAACATCGACTGCAAAACCAGATCGAGTCGGCAAGAAGATAATGCTGTATGTTTGGTGGGACCAGAAAGGTTGTGGTGTACCACGAGCTCCTAAAACCAGGTGAAATCATTAATACTGATCGCTACCGACAACTTATCAATTTGAACCATGCATTGGTCGAGAAACAACCAGAATGGACCAGAAGACATGGCAAGATGATTTTGCTCCATGACAATGTTCACAAAGCAAAACCGTTTCAGGATACACTCAAAACACTTAGGTGGGAGCTGATACCCCACCCGGCGCATTCGCCAGACTTGGCTTCTTCCTACTACCATTTGTTTTCATCGATGAGACACGCATTGGCTGAGTAGCACTTTGAAGTGGTGGTCGAAAATTGGGTGTCTGGTTGGTTTGCTTCAAAGGACGAACAATTTTATTGGCGTGGTATCCACGAATTGCCAGAGAGATGATCAAAATGTTCAGAAAACAATAGCCAATACTTTGAATGAAATGTTTTTTACTTTCCCATTAATAATTGTTTTATTTTCACAAAAAAGCCTCATTTTATACCGGTTCACCTGATATATTTGTGTAAATTGATTGTATGGGATATTTCTGGCATCTTTAATTGATGTTCCTGCAAGTAACACTTCAGTAGAATAACGTTTATCATGTACTTATAGTGTCTTTGACAAGTTTATTTTAAGACGGTCATATAAATTCAAAAGTGTCCATGCCTAATAACTCAACAACAAATCAAAGTTTGTGGGAACACTCAGACGGGTCTATTTTTAATGACAAGGGGACAATAATTAAGATACAAAGATTGTTTCTGCTAGCAACCCATTTTTCAAAATAACACAAAGTTGTTAACTATGACATGTCGATAAATCAAAACCACTCGATGATTGGGTGCGAGATTTTGAAAGATGTTATTTGAAGGATGGCACTATAAAATGTTATACAGAATTTTTACCTACAAGTCCCTCTGTTGCCAAACACAGGTATTCATCAATCCGACCTCGTATTTGGATTATATTATCGGCAAAGCAAAGATGATTTATCCCAATTTATTTTCTTACCTTGCTTCGCAGGAGAGCGATGAACATTTAAGGAGTGCTACGAATGGAAGAATTGGCGTAACATTTATAAATTATTAATGCGACCATGCAAAATGTTGAACAGTTTCCTGAAAATACGACTGCAATCCTGGTACCTGCATTTCAGACTCATATACCGAATCGTCGTTATCCAGCTCGCCACGACATATAGGTTAACGATTTCTCGCAGATCCGAACTGACAAAATTATGAGGGGCCCAGATTTGAAATTCACAGTATCATTCGAGGTGTCCTATCGGGTGTTATAAATTCAGTGGTTCACGACAGGTGGGGCCGAAAATCCGTGTGAAACCGCCGTTCAAATAACGCTGAAAACGGATCTTTTATTCATGTCGAAGTAGCGATGGGTCAAAATTTATCGGCTCTGGGACAAAGTTTATTTGGAACAGCGGATTGGAGGTATTCTTCGAAGAACTCTCCGATGAATGACGTTGAGATTGCGGAAGAAACTTTCTGAAATAATGATGATATCCCAGAGGATAGTTGTCGGGTCGAGCTACATAAAAACAAACTTCAACGCAGAATATTTTATAGAATGGGAGTATTCATGTTAGAATTTATCGTTGCATGATGAAATTAGGGAGTTTTCTGTGGTGCTAAGTTTCGAAAGTTAATTTCTGAATGATATCTAGTTTGAAAACAGGAAAAAGCCTACTGAAATAATTTCCATGATACATTCTTGAGATGAAAAGCATTTTTCCCCCTGAAATTTAGGGAAATTCAGCTTCGTTTACGTATTTGTAAATTTTGAAACTATCAGAAAAAATAAAAAAGAAAACTTAATAATTTGTTTATAACAAATTATTAATTTGATAAACAATAAAATTGTCATTAAGAATCTCAACTTATTATTAAAAAGAGGAAATATAAAATATGATTGAAATTCATTCAAAAAATTTTTTTAAACATTTTCTTTCCAGTTTATAAAAAAGATTCTTTAAAAATATCTATAAAATTCATTTGTTTATAAAATAGGTATAAACAAATTGGATTAAAATATAATTTCTTAATAAATGTAGTGAGTGAAAAAATGTACAAAACTTCACGGTGAATTTCTTTTTCTTTGTTCAACTGATAAAATGATTATAAACAAAATATGGAATTAATTTGATCTTTTATCATACTATTTTATCTTACGGTATGGTTTTCGGTATAATCAGAAGCTGAAGAGGACCGAAAATATTTTGAGGAGAAAGATCATCATATCGTAATTTCAAACAAATTTTCAGCTCAAAAATCCTATTGGTTTCCATAAACGTCTATTTAGCCATTGCCATGAATCACCTGGTATATTAAATGTTCGTGAACAAAAGAATAAATAAAATAAACAGTAAATATAAATGCAGATTTCGTGAAAACTGTACTTTCAATCAATGTTTCCTTTCAGGTAGACTCTCAGTAATTTTTCTGGTTTCTGAATACCCAATATACATGGTGTTTCAAAAAGAGGTGAACCCCTCTCTAGGATAGATAGAAAACTGAAAAATAATTGGGGTTTGCTCAGGAAAAAAATTTCGTAACGCCATCCGTATTCAAGATACGGTTGAAGAAAAAAAATTATACACATTTTTCATGAGAGAAATCTTGTTACCATCACTAATGTTCCATGAAATGAATACTAGGTATATAAAAAGTGTTTTATTTCATTGACTTTGCTAAAAAGAACTCATCAAGCTTGCTCAAATTCAGTCTCTAAAGATGAATTCAATTTCAATTTAATTATTCCTTAAGGAATAGTTCAGCCAGCAACAGGCGTTTGTTCGACAGTTTCAACTTGAATAATTCAATCTTGGTATCTCTCGTTCAGGACCATTCGTGAAGTTTCAGTTAATTAATTCTAGTGGAACAGCTCTAATGAGAATCAATAATAGCTTCGTTACTAAATTTGCCGTAGAAAATTTTTGAACTCCTTTATTGTAAATCAGGAGAATTCCAGGAAAACGTGAATTAAATAAATTAAAAATATCTCAGCTTTTTTCGTGAACAAACCCCAAATCACTGACAGAAAGAAAGGGATTTAACGGACGTAATCCCATTAGATGAATTGTACGGTATCCCGATACGTTAATCTCTGCTGAGAGCTTTTATTCGCTCAAAGAAACATTGTTAAAAAACAGATTTTAAAGAATTAATAAATAAATTATATCAATTCAAAGTAGTGCGAACTAAAAAAAGCCACACTGCATTGTCAGAACATATCCTAACACACTTAAAACTTTAAACATCATTTTAGACTCTGCCCAGAAGCACGAAAATCCGCCAGGTAGGCACCATCATTGACCAAGTGACGTGATTTGACAGTGAACAAACAAAATGCCCGAATCTGGGGTGATGACAACCCGAAGAGTCTCAAGAATTGCCGTAAACACAATTATTTGGTGTGATTTATGGGCCAGTGAATTGGCCGGCTAGATCATCTTACATCACACCTCTTGACTTTTTCCTTTGGGCTATATGGAGTCCAAAGTCTACATGGACAATCCGGCTACGACTGAGGTATTGTAGGCCAATTTTACTCGATCACTGGATAAATATCACCCGGAATACTCACACGCGTCATAACCACCCTTCACTATAGCTAAATTTTTCGTGTAATCTCGAGAAGAATTCAGTGGTGGCTTCACCCAATTTGAAACCTTACATCACTTATAACTTCGGAAAGGGACTAAATTTGGAAATAGTGGTAGAGGTCAAATGTGTTTCTATACTATCAAGAATCTGTATTTGAAATTAACGCAGTGGTCAGACTTACATTTTATTCAGATTACACCTGGAAAATCGCCGGGACAATAGATAAAAGTAGAGGCCCACGTATTCGAAATGGAATCTTTTTGACATTCGATATTCCCTAGGGATATCGAGAATCATTTCGGACGTGTCAATATTTTGAAATAGCCATTTGAACACTGATTAATCAAGAGTCAACTGGTATGAGTAGAATGAGTCTGGTAACTAACGTCTTCTAAGACTTAAATTTTCCCATCTCATCTAGAAATAAGTTCATTCTCAAGGGGCAGAATTAATCTGCAACTCGACTTGAAAGTACTTTTACATTTATTCTGCCATAAGTACCTCTATCTTGAATTTGCCCATTTCATTAGGTAAGGAAACATTTCCTATAACGTTCCAGAAAGTCCAGCAATTTTATCGAAATACCCTCACAATCACTTACGTAAACTCATAAATATATAACTTTCTCCATTAGGAATATTTATCCTCCACAATATCGTAAAATGCAAATGAAATAGCCGCCTAAGTGCAGCTGCATCAACGGGGCATATTTCCGCTTCATATTTAGTTATTCCGCACAACGTCTTTCTCGACTAAGGGTTAAATGTGGGCCTTGTCGGTAAAATATACATGCATGCAATGAATAACGTAGAGATCACGTTTTACCGGATGCCGAAGTTGCAAGATGTCCTAAAGATAAAAATTTTATTAGCGTAGTGGATTTGCGATCTGTGAAATATGCAGATATGAGTACGTCTTTATGTCCCAAACAGAGACTCTTCTCAGATCTGAGCTATTTGCTCTCAAGGAGTAGCATCAACAAATTTTTTCTGAGTTATCATCGCGTGTACCGGCTCCAAATATTTCTCGACATCTTCTTTTCTTTTCCTTAGTGAATTTATAACCGTTCGTTATTTCTCCTTTTTTCTGGTATAATTGAGTATATTCTTGAAATTACATATGCAACGTATCATTGTCCTCATCTTTAATCCGTTCGAGGTCTCCTAATCCTGCTACTCCTGATTGTAAAAAATTTTTTTATACTAGAATGCACTCAGCGTATGAATTTGATTTAAGACTAGATCTGTAGACATCCTTAGACTACGCATGCGTTAAACATCTATCCATCTTTTGGACTATCTAAAATACTCATTATTAGTTGTCAAACAATATTGCTACTGTAAGTTGAAGGATTAAGTAGAAGTTCATGCAACAGGATATCATGCAATTTCAATTATGATACATTAGCTTAGGAGCAAACCCTTGAGATAGTGATTTTGATGGGTGCTTACAGAAAAAAAATTGCAAAGTACAGACGTGAGTTTTGAAGTGGGTTTTTTTTTAGATTCTAGAGTCTGTTTCAATACTCTGGAACAGGGTGATACATATATTCATATTCTTTTGAACTTTTGGCTTACAAAATGAAAATTAGCAGGGGTCTGTGACGGGGTGCCATACAATTAGGTATATGAAATGAAAGCCTATGGAAAAAAACTCCAGTGAAATAAATCCTGGCTCTCGCATAAATATAGTTGTGTGTACAAAAATAAGCTTAAATATATTTGAGGGACTTCTTTCTTCAAGAGTAGACTTCTATTAATGAACACAGAAAATTCTTTAAGATGCCCACATCGAATCTGAAAATAAATACACAGAAACAAATAACTGAAAAAAAAATAAACTGAAAAATAAATAAAATATATAAATACAATAAATAAAATAACTGAATACAAAAAATAAGCATCAAATTAGTTTGAAATTTATAACCTATTCCAAGAATAAATCGGGAACATCATGAATAGCCCTAAAAACATCTTGAGATATTTATGGGACAATTATTGATGAGATGAGGTATTGTTTCTTCTTTGAGGCCAATTACGTTCACGATAATAAGTACCACACTTTCTGACTGGCACGGAGACCATCATACTTACTTGACTAGAAAGAAGAAATCATTTCACAATAGATCATCATAGATTAAAGAAGACCTAAATGGGCATATAAATCACTTGTGTATTAAACTGTATAACAAGCTTCCCGATGCTATCAAGGAGGATGACACTGAAAGACTATTTCTTCGTAAAATTCGAAAGGTTCTTCTTGAAAATACATTTTACACTGTTGACGAATTTCTTTGTTTCAAGTTTTGAAAAATTTTGAATTTTCTATCTTTTGTACACTTTCATGTATGTTTTAAAGTATCTTATGAAACTGATTTTATTCTGACTTGCCATGTATTTATCTATATTTTTGATGGCTTAAATATATATTATTATTATTATTATTATAAGGGACCAAATTTGGAAATAGTGGTAGAGGTCAAATGTGTTTCTATAACTATCAAGAATCTGTATTTTGAAATTAACGCAGTGGTCAGACTTACATTTTATTCAGATTATGCCTGGAAAATCGCCAGGACAATAGATAAAAGTAGAGGCCCACGTATTCGAAATGGAATCTTTTTGACATTCGATATTCCCTAGGGATATCGAGAATCATTTCAGACGTGTCAATATTTTGAAATAGCCATTTGAACACTGATTAATCAAGAGTCAACTGGTATGAGTAGAATGAGTCTGGTAACTAACGTCTTCTAAGACTTAAATTTTCCATCTCATCTGGTAGAAATAAGTTCATTCTCAAGGGGGCAGACTAATCTGCAACTCGACTTGAAAGTACTTTTACATTTATTCTGCCATAAGTACCTCTATCTTGAATTTGCCCATTTCATTAGGTAAGAAACATTTCTATGCGTTCCAGAAAGTCCAGCAATTTTATCAGAAATACCTCACAATCACTTACGTAAACTCATAAATATATAACTTTCCAAGTAGGAATATTTATCCTCCACAATATCGTAAATGCAAATGAAAATAGCCGCCTTAAAAGTGCAGCTGCATCAACGGGGCATATTTCACGCCACCCTATTAGTTATGCCGCACAACGTCTTTCTCGACTTAGGGTTAAATGTGGGCCTTGTCGGTAAAATATCATCATGCAATGAATAACGGTGGCGATCGTTTACCACCGGATGCCGAGATTGCAAGATGTCCCTAAAGATAAAAATTTTAATGGCGTAGTGGATTTACGGTCTGTGAAATATGCCCAGATGTAATTGCGTCTTTATGTCCCAAACAGAGGCTCTTCTCGGATCTGGGCTATTTGCTCTCAAGGGTAGCATCAACAAATTTTTCTATTATCATCGCGTGTACGGCTCCCAAATATTTCCTCGACATCTTACTTTTCTTTCCTTAGTGAATTTATAATATTCGTTATTTCTCTTTTTTTCTGGAATTTGCGTGAGTATATTCTTGAAGTACATCAGCATATCATTGTCCTCATCTTTAATCCGTTTCTAGGGTCTCTGTCCTGCTTTACACCAGTTGTAAAATTTTGTACATACTAGAATGCACTCAGCGTATGAATTTGATTTAAGACTAGATCTGTAGACATCCTTAGGCTAAGTTTTGGGAAGTGGGTTTTTTTAGATTCTAGAGTCTGTTCAATACTCTCGAACAAGGTGAAATACAACATGTTCATATTCTTTTGAACTTTTTGGCTTACAAAATGAAAATTAGCAAGGAGTCTGTGACGGGGTGCCATACAATTAGGTATATGAAAATGAAAGCCTATGGAAAAAACTCCGGTGAAATTAATCACAGCTCTCGCATAAATATAGTTGTGTGTGCCACAAAAATAAAGCTTAAATATATTTGAGACTTCTTTCTTCAGAGTAGACTACTATTAATGAACACAGAAAGATTCTTTAAAAGATACCCCACATCAAATCTAGAAGAATAAATACACAGAAACAAATAATTGAAAAAAAATAGCTGAAAAATAAATAAAATAAATAAATGCAATAAATAAAATAACATGACCACAAAAAAATAAGCATCAAGTGGATTTGAAATTTATAACCTATTCCAAAGAATAAATCAAGGACATCCTTGAATAGCCCTAAAAACATCTTGAGATATTTATGGGGACAATTATTGATGAGATGAGGGTATTACTGTCTTCTACATATACATATTAACAACTTGCCTTGGAACTGAGTTCCATCTGAATAACATGCTATTGGTACGACCATAGGCTGTTCTCACGATCAGAGCTATCCAAATTTTCTTGGAAGATCAAATCCCAAGAATTTTTCAGGAGGATCCAAAAATAGAGATCTTTATTGAACATTTCTTAAGAGTTCTATAGCATCTTCCATAACTCTTTGTGCCTAATGTTCATATTGAAGTATGTATTATACCAGAACGGTTTACGTGACTTCAATCTGAGAATTCTATTTTGTGGAATGTAAGAAAAAAAGACGGGTTGCACTAAGGGAGTGCCGGCAGAAGTGAAAACTTGAATATTAACGTTGTGCATTTTTGATATTTTGGAATGGTTAGAGAATAATTTTGTATGAATTGCTTCCATTATCAGTATAAAAGTGCTATTATTTATGTGGTAGAATACAATATTCATTTATTGCGCTATCGTACACAAAAATGACAATAGGTTTGTTCGGGTGGCAGTTCCCAGTTATACTGGGGTCACAGAGAACCAGGTTCTGTAACTCTTGGAATCGTCGCAAGTTGTTCTATGACACGAACGGGTGAGAACAGGTGGGAACAGATAATTTCAAAACGATTTCGTTAAGTGCATAGATGAGTGAAAGTAAGGTTATGTTGTACATCATGGATATTGAACTCTAAATACCATGTAGGTATTCATATAGAGTTCAATGATCATGGATCATATCATGGATAGTGTTAAAAAGATATTGAATAAGTTATTGTGTTATTAATACGGTGGAAATACTTTAGAAATTACAAATATTAAAATTGAACAATTTTTTGTCATAAATAAATAAACATAAACATATCCATATAAATAACTGTAAATATAATTTATATTGAGACCACAGAGTTCTGATACAATTTTATTTATTTGGGTTTGATATTTGATGAGGGACTAAACTGGGAGCCTGGCATAAAACATTCTGAAAAAAAATTAATAACTGCCATTTCACACAATCTGCCTTGAATGAAAGCCTTGACAACTGCACATATATGTAAGTCATGTTTCTAATTTCAGTACTTTCTATCTTCGGTAGCAACTTACGGAATTCTCTCTTGTGGGGACATGGAACTGGCTCCCAGTCGATACTGCTAAGTAAACAGAAGGAAGCTGATTAGAGCTATATGTGGAGCCTCGAGTACAACTGGCTGTCTTAGAATCGTTCAGGAGGTTGGGAATACTCATGGTTATTTCTGGTGTTTATTTCTTCATGTTTGAGGTGATGTCCAATGATAACAAGTCACACTTTCTGACCAATCTGAGACCACCATATACTTGATGCACTATGAAGAAGAAATCATTTCACAATAATAGATCATCATAGATTAAAGAAGACCCAAATGGGCATAAATCACTTGTAAAATAAAACCGTATAACAAGCTTCCTGACAAAGCTAACAAGGGGATGACAATTGAAAGACTTTGGCTTTCAGTAAAATCTGAAAGGTTCTTTCTTGGAAAATACATTTGCCACACTGTTGACGAATTTCTTTATTTCTAAGTTTTGAAAAATTTTGAATTTTTTCATCTTTTGTACACTTTCATGTATGTTTTTAAACTGAAAATATGAAACTGACCTTATTCTGACTCATATGTATTGATTCACATTTTGACTGGCTTAAATATATATTATTATTATTATTATTATAAGGGACTAAATGAAATAACAGTGGTAGAGGTCAAAATGTGTTTCTATAACTAATAAGAATCTGTATTTGAAATTAACGCAGTGGTCAGGACTTACATTTTATTCAGACTATACCTGGAAAATCGCCGGGACAATAGATGAAAGTAGAGGCTCACGTATCTGAAATGGAATCTTTGACATTCGATATTCCCTAGATATCGAGAATCATTTCTGACGTGTCAATATTTTGAAATAGCCACTTGAACACTGATTAACTAAGAGTCAACTGGAAAGGAGCAGAATGAGTCTGGGTAACTAACGTCTTCTAAGACTTCTAAATCTTCCCATCTCATCCAGGAAATAAGTTCATATTCCTCAAGGGGCAGAATTAATCTGCAACTCGACTTGAAAGTACTTTTACGATTTATTCTGCCACAAGTACTCTCTATCTTGAATTTGCTCTATTTCTATTAGGTAAGGAAACATTTCTACAACGTTCCAGAAAGTCCAGCAATTTTACTTGAAACAATTTCACAATCACTTATTGTAAACTCAAATATATATAACTTTCTCCATTAGGGAGTTATTGATCCTTCACAATATTTCGAAATGTAAATGAAATAGCTGCCCAAGTGCAGCTGCATCAACTGGGGCATATTTCATGCTTCATATTTAGTTATTCCGTGCCAACGTCTTTCTCGACTAAGGGTTAAATGTGGATTTTGTCGGTAAAATATACATGCATGCAATGGAATAACCCAAAGGATCTAGATGTTTACCGGATGCCGAAGTTGTAAGATGTCCTAAAGATAAAAATTTATTAGCGTAGTGGATTTGCGGATTCTGCAAAATATGCAGATATGAGGTCGTCTTTATATCCTAAACAGAGGCTCTTCTCAGATCTGAGCTATTTGCTCGGCAGGAGTAGCATCAACAAATTTTTTCTGAGTTATCAATGCGTGTACCGGCTCCAAACATTTCTCGACATCTCTTTTCTTCCTCCTTAGTGAATTTATAAACTGGGTTCGTTATTTCTCCTTTTTCTCTGGCATAATTGAGTATATTTCCTGAAATTGCATATGCAACGTATCATTGTCCTTTCATCTTTTAATCCGTTCGAGGTCTCTTTAATCCTTGCTACTCCTGATTGTAAAAAATTTTGTTATACCAGAATGCACTCAGCGTATGAATTTGATTTCAAGACTAGATCTTGTAGACATCCTTAGGCTTAGTTACACATTATTATCGATTTTGGACGTACGATAAAAATGCATTTATGACCAAATTCCAATAGTGGCGCAAAGAAATGATTGTGTCTTTACACACACATCGATTCTCAAAAGTTTCTCGGTGTTATCGTACGGACGCCGTGTTGCGGTCGTCCATTGTCTCGACTACACACGACCGCCGTCTAGTGGTCGAAAACAGTGGCGCATAGATCAAACGGCGTTTCACACACATCGAATTTCGTCTGTACGACCGAAGTTCATAGTTTGCGATTAACTGCCATCAGAGAAGGAAGTAATGCAGTGTGTTGGTGAAAATTATTTAGTTTTTTCTCATACACACCATCAAAGCTTGCTGTTGACATTCTAAAATAATTAAAAACTTTTTTCGTCACTACGAAATTCGTTCATAAAGCGTGAAAAATCCCCCGCATCTAGTCTTCTGATTTATAGATGAACTCCACTGACTTCTTGGTTTTACTGCCTACGTTACAACAAATCCATACAGCAAGAACACGAGTCTTGAAAGGGTTCATGCTGATAAGCAACTGAAGCGTAAATCAATCAGAAATGTATTGTCCACGATACAAAATCGACAGGTCTGAAAGCATTTAAATTTGGGACGTGTCGATAAATGTTCGTACGAACTTTTATCGAACGTCCAAAAAATTGATGTGTGTGTAACTAGCCTTAGACTACGCATGGAACAAACATCTATCCATCTATCTTCGGACTATCTAAAATACTCATTATTAGTTGTCAAACAATATTGCTACTGTAAGTTGAAGGATTAAGTAGAAGTTCATGCAACAGGATATCATGCAATTTCAATTATGATACATTAGCTTAGGAGCAAAACCCTTGAGATAGTGATTTTGATGGGTGCTTACAGAAAAAAAAAATTGCAAAGTACAGACGTGAGTTTTGAAGTGGGTTTTTTTTAGATTCTAGAGTCTGTTTCAATACTCTGAACAGGGTGATACATATATTCATATTCTTTTTATAACTTTTGGCTTACAAAATGAAAATTAGCAGGGGTCTGTGACGGGGTGCCATACAATTAGGTATATGAAATGAAAGCCTATGGAAAAACTCCAGTGAAATTAACTTGCTCTCTCGCATAAATATAGTTGTGTGTACCAAAATAAAGCTTAAATATATTTGAGGGACTTTTTCTTCAAGAGTAGACTTCTATTAATGAACACAGAAGATTCTTTAAGATGCCCACATCGAATCTGAAAATAAATACACAGAAACAAATAACTGAAAAAAAATAAACTGAAAAATAAATAAAATAAATAAATACAATAAATAAAATAACTGAATACAAAAAATAAGCATCAAATTAGTTTGAAATTTATAACCTATTCCAAGAATAAATCGGGAACATCATGAATAGCCCTAAAAACATCTTGAGATATTTATGGGACAATTATTGATGAGATGAGGTATTGTTTCTTCTACATATACATATTAACAACTTGCGCTTGGAACTGAGTTCCATCTGAATAGCATGCTATTGGTATGACCATGAGCTGTTCTCACACGATCAAGAACTATCCAAATTTTTCTTGGAAGATCAAAATCCGAATTTTTTTTAGGACGATTAGAAATGAGATCTTTATTGAACATTTCATAAGAGTTCTACTTAATCTTCCATAACTCTTTATTGCTAATATTCATATTGAAGTATGTATTATACCAGAACGGTTTACGTGACTTCAATCAATCTGTAAGAGAATTCTATATTTTGCATTTTTGATATTTTGAAATGGTTGAGAAATAATTTTGTGAAAAGCAAGATTTGCTTCCCAGTATCAGTATAAAAAGTGCTATTATTTGTGTGGTAGAATACAATATTCATTTATTGCTATCGTACACAAAAAATGACAACAGGTTTGTTCGGGTAGCGGTTCCCAGTTATACTGGGGGTCTGAAGAACCAGGTTCTGTAACTCTTGGAGATCGTGCAAGTTGTTCTATGGCTTTACGAACGGGTGAGAGCAAGGTGGGAACAGATAATTTCAAAAACGATTTCGTTAAGTGCATAGATGGCAGGTGTGAGTTATGTTGTACATCATGGATATTGAACTCTAAATACCATGTAGGTATTCATATAGAGTTCAATGATCATGGATCATATCATGGATAGTGTTAAAAAGATATTGAATAAGTTATTGTGTTATTAATACGGTGGAAATACTTTAGAAATTACAAATATTAAAATTGAACAATTTTTTTTGTCATAAATAAATAAACATAAACATATCCATATAAATAACTGTAAATATAATTTATATGTAATGAAATATTTAAAGAAATGATTTGATTTAATTTAATTATAATTTGAAATTTCAATACATGTAGTAGTGATCATCAGTGGAGAAATTATTTTTGTTAGTTCATATCTGGATAAACTGTGGATTTTTCTGTTATTTCATTGTAATTTTGGTGGAAACTGTGTACAGAAAATTTTATATAATAGAATTAGGTAATTGTATATGGAACTGGTGGCATTTGGGAAATAAATAAAAATATTTTCTAACAATTTTTATAGCTTTGTAATTATTTTTTAGATAAGAATTGTTTTAACAAGTCGTTGTGTTCTTGAAAGAGGTCATTCCTCCGTTTCCTTCCTAAATTTTCAATACATTTTGAGTGGTTAAAAAATAAAGATACTACAATCACGAAATAACAAAAATAAATATATAGTATATAAATACGAAATATCTTATATATAAATAATATAAAATAATTATCTTACATACTTTGATCAACAACTATGCAATTGTTTTATTCATCTATTGCAAATGATCCTTCCTCTTCTTTGAGATAACAAAAATTTTGAGAAGCTATTATAACGAATTGATTAAAAATTTATACTCCCACAACATCAAATATACTCAAAAACAGCTATGCGAATATCCTAGTCAAATATATAACTTAATTGCCAATTAGAACTACTGAAAATTTGAATCACCGATGATTTGAATTTACCGCTTCTTCTGTTGTAACTTGTACCATCTCTAGATCAGGAACCGTAAGATCAGTAACGAACAGTAACGAACGACAAGGAACTCCTGTTCCGTCCCAGACGAACGGGTGGGAACCACAAATTACCAAAAATTACAGTTCCGAACTGCCACGCGAACAAACCTAATTTATATTACATTAACATACACAAACATTTGCACAAGCGCCCTGCACCGCCTAAACGAAACAGCACACGCAGGCACGGTAGAAAGAGTGTGGGATATTATTCCCTCTCCTACTCCTCAATCTTACGCTTTTTCGATGACAATCACGTGACCCTGACGCGAGTTTGGATGTTTTTACCCATACAAGAGAGTGCTCAGCGCCGCTAAAGAAGTTTTCACTTCAATAAATGAAAATAAATTAGGAGAATCATTGTATTTGCTCAAAGAATTCAGAGAGTCCGTCTGCGAGTATGGGTAGGGACAATATTACACAAAACTGGTAACCAATGAACCAGTGCCAGTAATCATTCTCTTCGATGTATTCAATTGTGCATCGATTTTTTGTGTATATGCACTAGTACACCAAACAGAGCAACAATACTCAGCCTCAGAAAAGGCTGAGGCTAGAGATGCTGTGTGAAGAGTGGAAGCATCAGGTCCCCAAGATGTCCAGCTGATTCCTGAAGAATATTATTCCTAGTTTTCAGTTTCAGGAACAACAGTTTCCAACTGCTACAATTTATTCTACCGTGAACCTCTATAGGTTGAGTGTTCCTCCAGGTAACTGGTAGACTCTATAGTCTATCAAATCAGATCATGACTGAATCAACAGAAAACTATAAATTAGTCGAAGATTTCAGCCTTCTAATAATTCTCTTTGAAATTGTTGAAAGAATTCGACATTTTTTCACAAAGTAGATTCTCCCTTGGAATATCGGTAACTAGTCAGAGTTTTCATGAAAAACTCAGTCGCTTTACATAACTTAAAATTAAATGGATTATGTATCTTTCCGTTAACCTTGACCCAATTAATCCCTTTTCCATCTATCAAACCTCCAATTTTCCCTTGGTAGTATTGTATGTGAAATTAAGGGATTCATTACAAACCTCCGAATTGAACTTCTGTTCTCCCTCTATAACTTTTAAAGAGAGCAATGGAGTAAGCTTATAATATACCCCAGATACTCCGCAGAGAATGTTGAAATAATTTATGTATCTAATTATATCAGAAAGGATGAGCTTTCTACGAAACTGGAATAAATTTCAACGTGAATTCCGTAATGCTTAAATCTTCTTTATGATTCGGAAGTTTGCATCCAGTATATGTTTTGATGATGGTATGAGGTACCCTCGTCTTGTTTGTACCCTTTTCGTAGCGTATATTGTACTTAATTGAATTGTAACCTTTGCAGATCCCAGTGCGAGTCTTCCTTTTCGATATAGATTCCGATAATGATGTTACAATCGATTATGTGAAAAGGAGATTGTGGAAGTTTGTTATACACTTCAACAAATTTTGAAGAATACACTATTCGCAGCGAAGGATATTGCTTTGCACTCGGATTATTAGATTATATCTACTGGAAAAATTTGAAAACATTGATTTTACCAGTTTACAAGTTTCTGGGAATGTCTTGGCCATGAGTGTGAAGTTTGTGTCATCTGCATAATTCAACATTTTGATACTTGTTTCATCAAATCTGGTATAAAGATCATTTAAAAATATGATTAATATGATGGGACCTGAAATGCTTCCTTGTGGTACTCCTAGTTTTATGAATTCAGCCTGCGACATCATTTGGTTCTCATTCTGACAGATCATTATTCTTTGTCAACGGTTGGTTAGGTACGATTTAAATCACTTCAGTTCTTTTTCCTTTTTTTCCATAGGCTTGTCATTTTTGTAGTATGAGATCATGGGACAAGGTATCGAATGCCTTCGATAGGTCCAACATCAACCCAACCGTCACATTTGAATCTTCTAGAGCGTCTAAGATTCCTGAGATAAATTCAAAGATTGCTATCTATGTGGACTTTCATTTGACGTTTCCATGTTGTGTGTTTCTTGTACTAGGTATGATACAAGCTGAGTTGAAATAGTTAGTTCTAGTATTTTGAAGAAGGTTAGTAGGAGACTTATTGGTCTATAGCTCTGTGGTTTGTCT
This sequence comes from Micraspis discolor, assembly GCA_030674115.1. Taxonomy (NCBI): domain Eukaryota; kingdom Metazoa; phylum Arthropoda; class Insecta; order Coleoptera; family Coccinellidae; genus Micraspis; species Micraspis discolor. The sequence goes on from JARTUT010000873.1 coordinate 4,807,030, forward strand.
GGTTCCCCTTTCTTGTACAACGGATTTATCAATGCTTCCTCAAGCAGATCTGGGACAACACCATATTTTATGGAAACATTTATTAGGAAAGTTAGGGGTTTCAATATTTGTTCTGTGCAATCTATAATATAATAATGAATCGCAAAATGTGTTGGTAAGCGCATAACTCAACAACGCCTGGACCAATTTGGCCAAATCTTTTTTAAAATGTTCGTTGAAGTTCAAGGATGGTTTTTATGGCGAGAAAAATTAGAATTATTGCTGGAAAAACACTAAAAATAGCCCTTTTCTTTTTCCCATACAAATGATTGTAACTAAAACGTAGTCAATTTGAGCTTTATTTCTATGGTATAAAACTCATATTAAATTACGAATGTTTTTATTTACGACTGCTATTAGTCAATGTACGTGGCCCAACATCATTCCAACAGTTACGAACTGTTGATGGTTTAATGAACACAGAAGATTCTTTAAGATGCCCACATCGAATCTGAAAATAAATACACAAAGAAACAAATAATTGAAAAAATAAACTGAAAAATAAATAAAATAAATAAATACAATAAATAAAATAACTGAATACAAAAAAAATAAGCATCAAATTAGTTTGGAAATTTATAACCTATTCAAGAATAAATCAGGAACATCATGAATAGCCCTAAAACATCTTGGAGATATTTATGGGACAATTATTGATGAGATGAGGTATTGTTTCTTCTACATATACATATTAACAACTTGCGCTTGGAACTGAGTTCCATCTGAATAGCATGCTATTGGTACGACCATGAGCTGTTCTCACACGATCAAGAACTATCCAATGGAAGATCAAAAAATAAATTAGAAATGAGATCTTTATTGAACATTTCATAAGAGTTCTATTTGCTCAAAGAATTCAGAGAGTACCAGAACGGTTTACGTCTGCGAATTCTATTTTGTATGTAGGTAGGGACAATATTACACAGAAACTGGTAATATTACACAATGAACCAGTGCCAGTAATCATTCTCTTCGATGTATTCAATTGTGCATCGATTTTTTGTGTATATGCACTAGTACACCAAACAGAGCAACAATACTCAGCTGCAGAAAAAAGCTGAGGCTAGAGATGCTGTGTGAAGAGTGGAAGCATCAGGTCCCCAAGAGGATTGAGCTGATTCATGAAAAATATAATTCCTAGTTTTCAGTTTCAGGAACAACAGTTTCCAATTGCTATAATTTATTCTACCGAGAACCTCTATAAGTTGAGTGTTCCTCCAGGTAACTGGTAGTCTCTATAGTCTATCAAATCAGATCATGCCTGAATCAACAGAAAACTATAAGTTAGTCGAAGATTTCAGCCTTCTAATAATTCTCTTTGAAATTGTTGAAAGAAATCGACATTTTTTCACAAAGTAGATTCTCATTTGGAATATCGATAACTAGTCAGAGTTTTCATGAAAAACTCAGTCACTTTACATAACTTAAAATTAAATGGATTATGTATCTTTGCGTTAACCTTGACCCAATTAATCCCTTTTCCATCTATCAAACCTCCAATTTTCCCTTGGTAGTATTGTATGTGAAATTAAGGGATTCATTACAAACCTCCGAATTGAACTTCTGTTCTCCTCTATAACTTTTAAAGAGAGCAATGGAGTAAGCTTATAATATACCCCAGATACTCCGCAGAGAATGTTGAAATAATTTATGTATCTAATTATATCAGAAAGGATGAGCTTTCTGAAACTGGAATAAATTTCAACGTGAATTCCGTAATGCTTAAATCTTCTTTATGATTCGGAAGTTTGCATCCAGTATATGTTTTGATGATGGTATGAGGGTACCCTCGTCTTGTTTGTACCCTTTTCGTAGCGTATATTGTACTTAATTGAATTGTAACCTTTGCAGATCCCAGTGCGAGTCTTCCTTTTCGATATAGATTCCGATAATGATGTTACAATCGATTAAGGAGATTGTGGAAGTTTGTTATACACTTCAACAAATTTTGAAGAATACACTATTCGCAGCGAAGGATATTGCTTTGCACTCGAATTATTAGATTATACCTTCTGGAAAAATTTGAAAACATTGATTTTACCAGTTTACAAGTTTCTGGGAATGTCTTGGCCATGACTGTGAAGTTTGTGTCATCTGCATAATTCAACATTTTGATACTTGTTTCATCAAATCTGGTATAAAGATCATTTAAAAATATGATTAATATGATGGGACCTGAAATGCTTCCTTGTGGTACTCCTAGTTTTATGAATTCAGCCTGCGACATTCTCTATAATATAAAAATGAATCGCAAAATGTGTTGGTAAGCGCATAACTCAACAACGCCTGGACCAATTTGGCCAAATCTTTTTTAAAATGTTCGTTGAAGTTCAAGGATGGTTTTTACGGCGAGAAAAATTAGAATTATTGCTGGAAAAACCCTAAAAATAGCCCTTTCTTTTTCCCATACAAATGATTTGTAACTAAAACGTAGTCAATTTGAGCTTTATTGCTATCGTATAAAGTTCATATTAAATTACAAATGTTTTTATTTACGACTGCTATTAGTCAATGTACGTGGCCCAACATCATTCCAACAGTTACGAACTGTTGATGGTGAATTGTGTGGATCCTACAGAGAAGCCTGTCAACGTTTGCAATTGCTTGAAAATGACGCTCATTGGGATCAAACTCTCAATGATGCTGTAATATCATCACACGCTCATCAAATACGAACATTGTTTTCTATAATCATATCTACATGCTTCCCATCAAACCCAATTGATTTGTGGATCAAGTACAAAGATTATATGTGTGATGATATTTTGTATCAAATACGGAATAGAATGGGAAATCCAAATATACAAATCAGTGAAGAAATTTACAATGAAGCATTGATTTCAATTGAGGACATGTGCTTGATAATGTCAAACAAACTATTAATTCAATTAGGCCTGACCGCGCCCAATCGTCCAATGCATGACGCTTTTAACCAAGAGTTGCATCGAGAAAAACTGTATGATCTCAACGCTTTGAAAGAATTAATTCAAACAAATCTTCCACTGTTAAATGAACAACAGAAGTATGTATTTGAAACTCTTATGAAAGTAACAAATGATGAAACTGGAGGGATTTACTTCTTAGATGCACCTGGTGGTACAGGAAAAACTTTTTGATTTCATTAATATTAGCAACAATTCGCTCACAAAATAAAATTGCACTTGCACTCGCTTCGTCGGGAATCGCAGCAACTTTGCTTGAAGGTGGTCGAACAGCCCATTCAGCACTAAAATTGCCATTAAATATGCAAAGCAATGAAACTCCAACCTGCAACGTTTCGAAGAACTCTGCAATGGCAAAGGTTTTGCAGCAATGTAAATTGATTGTTTGGGATGAATGCACGATGGCACATAAAAAATCTTTGGAGGCTTTAGACAGAACCTTAAAAGATCTACGGAGCAATAATAACCGATTTGGTGGTGCAATGATTTTATTAGCAGGAGATTTTCGTCAAACATTGCCAGTGATTCCACGATCAACGCCAGCTGATGAACTCAATGCATGTCTAAAGTCCTCCAATTTGTGGAAACATGTCAAAGTACTTCATTTAAGCAAGAATATGCGTGTCGAGTTGCAAAATGACCAATCTGGAAACATATTCTCTAAACAACTCATTAACATTGGTAATGGCAAATTTCCTATAGACATGTTGACTGGCTGCATTAACTTTCCTCAAAGTTTTTGTCAGTTAACTCGATCAAAAGATGAACTTATTCAGAAGGTGTTTCCAGATGTTTCTCAAAATTACAGAAACCATGATTGGTTGAGCGAACGAGCTATACTGGCTGCAAAAACATAGATGTAAATGAATTAAATTTCAAAATTCAAGAACAAATTACAGGCGAATTGAGGATATATAAATCAGTTGATTCGGCTACTAATCAAGATGATGTAGTCAACTATCCACCGGAATTGCTGGATTTGCCAGGATTGCCACCTCACAATCTTCAATTAAAGGTTGGATCGGTGGTTATAATGTTGCGAAATATCAACCAACCGCGTCTTTGCAACGGTACACGGTTAGCGATAAAAAAATTACTAAACAATGTGATAGAAGCAACTATACTCAAAGGAAAGTATAAAGGAGAAGATGTTCTCATACCGCGCATCCCAATGATTCCGACTGATGTGCCATTTGAGTTTAAACGACTACAGTTTCCAGTGCGGCTTGCTTTTGCTATGACTATAAACAAGTCCCAGGGGCAATCATTAAGTGTTTGTGGTATTAATCTAGAAAACCCATGTTTCTCACATGGTCAATTGTATGTTGCCTGTTCCCGTGTTGGAAAACCATCAGATTTGTTTATCTATGCGCCAGGTAATCAAACAAAAAACATCGTATACCACAAAGCACTACAATGATAATAATAATAATTATGATTCACATGATTAACAATAAAGCGATTACTTACTTTTAAATCCTTATATATGTTTTATTTAATTATTTTTATTCACAACGCCCTATCACCAGGGTGACGGTTCTGTTCAGGAGAATTTTTTAAAATACGTAGGCACAAAAACTGCCACATTACAAATCTTTTTGACAGGACGAAGTCTGTCGGGTCAGCTAGTTTATATTCGACTCATTTCTGCTACTTGTGAAATCAACCTCTGTGAACCTTCCAAGCTGTTCGCAATGATGACTGTATCATCTGCGTATATAAGGTTCACTTCATATTAAGACTAAGCACCCAGAAGCCAGTTATTTGAGATATCCTGTATAGTGTAGGAAGAGTGCACATCGAGTTTCCATCGCCTTCAACCTCTGGCGTTAATGCAATATTCCGAGTGCCAATTTCATCGATATAGAAGTTCGAAGTTCGGAACTTTGCGAATCCTTCAGGAATTATCTGAGGCTATCGAGTTATACTCCTAGTTACAGAACTAGACGCAACAAAACAAGAATACACCAAGCTAACTAAACTCCTCTCACTTCTTCCGCATTTACTTACACACCACAAAGTTGCAGTCTTATTTAAGGTGCAGAAAGGGCGATACAAAGCAAATTTCACATCCATTTCGAGCGCAGAATTACGTCCCTTGTGTCTGCGGACGTATTTGCTGCAACTGCAGGGTAAGAAAGAAGACCGGCAATAATTTGTATCCAGATTGTATCTTGAACAATGTAATAGAAGAATAGTTTTGTTTGCGTCGATCCAGTTCGTTTGTTAAGGAACTGAATCATTTTCACATGAGATCCTTTGTTTATTTGATTAAGTGTTCATGGAGCTCTAAGAGACACAGCTGAACATCCTTTTGGCTCAGATGAACCGAGACCAATGTTGAATAATTTCAATAAAAGACAATGTAATGATGAAAGAGTGGATAAGAGGCACTAATATCGAAGTAATATTTTAATTCACAGTTTAATAATCGTCGTGATTCATTGATGACTCAAATTCAATCTGGTTTTAAAAAAGTGCAAATATATGAAACTGATGTACATACAACTTCTTTCGCTTTCCAATCCCTTTTAAGAAGTGGCTTGCTATGCTTCTCATAATATTGCTTTATTTTACTTCTCTTTATCACCTTGTTTTCAGATCAACCAATCAGCAAAAACAGGTATGAGAGAGTACTATCTTTCGTTTCTTTCTGCTCCCTTGTGAAATTACTGACAATCTTCTTGTATATACAGGGTATTCGGGAATTGTGGGAGATCTCTCGGATTCAGATAGAACATAAAAAAATAAGTTCCCATAATTTTTTTCTTACGGAGGTGCGGCCTCCTAAAGCACTCCACTAGGAATTCATTTTTTCTTGAATAACTTTTAAACTACTTGATATAATTTAATGAAAATTTGATATGATAAACAGTAGTAAGGACCACTCAACATACTGCCCTTAAAACAGAATTAGCTTGTTTTAGTTTAGGTTATTTAATTCGACAAAATTACTAGATTTTAAAAAATTCAGTTTTGTCCCAGAAAGTCACTTTAACAATAGTAATTTACGTAACAAGTCCGGAAAATAGGGTTTTTTTGGACGAATAGACAAAATTCTAGGACGAGCGCAAGCGGAGTCTAGAAATCTATGAGTCCAAAAAAACCATTTTCAAACGTGTTGCGTACAATATTTTTTTCGGCAACCGTCTAGAATAACAAATCAATGAGACGACACATTTCTTTTTTATATATTTTAATTCTTATTTAAATTAAACAGAACAGAAAATATCACATATTAACAGAAACATTCTAATTCTTATTTATATTAATATTTATATTAAAATTCGAGCAATTACTGATATTGAAGGGATTCAATTTGTTTGAAATGCCTGGTATATTTAAATTCCTTTTGTTGAAGCCACAACAAGATGGCAAAGTTTCCGTTTCGCATCGATTATTTTCTTCTGGTGATTTTTGAATGGTCTTGGCAATTTTAATTTTATTTTCAATTGAATTATCTATATAGCCTTCAGCTACATTAGTAGACTTCCAGCCAACGTGACTCTTCAAATTTGTGATGTTTCGAACATTGCCAGCAAATAACGTCATCATGAAGTTCGACGAGATGCTATGGCCTGTGTAATTTTAGGATTGGGTAAATGTAAAACTCTGCGATTTTCATTCCGAGACTCCCGAAAGTGTGGATACCAACAGGCTGAATCAGACATTTTCCTTTTTGTAATTCACGAATAATCTGTTGTGTGGAGTATGAGATGGCCGTAAAGATAAATATTGTCTATACAACAGCAGGTTTTCTTGCCCAATTACAACAAAAGTTCTCTCAATATGTGTTTTGGAATCCAGTATTTTCACAAGCAACATGTCTTCCTTATCGTTTATTAAATCAATCGACATTTTTGTCAGTTCTTCTCTTCTGCACGCGCCAGCTAACCCAATAATTGTTGCTACCTGAAAAGTAAGTTGATACTTTTATATCCTACAATCGTAATATTTTGTTAAAATCACCTTCAGCATTAGATATGTATCATTATCCCTTCTCTAATGAATTTGCTGATCTATTCACTGCTGAAAACTTCTGATTTTTGGCTTTGTAACCAACATTCTTCCTTTTAAGAAATGCGAGAACTTTTGGGAAAATGGCTATGTTCACATTTTCTTTACTAAAATGGTACTTTTCAACATAAAGTACATGCTCCACAGAGTGGAGGATTTGACTATTTCTGATTTATGCATAAATAGGCCAACATTACATCCTCTGTTATAATTTTGCATTGCTTCATCTCCATCCATTTCGTGAACGAATCATACACGTTTTCATACCTTGATTTTGATTTTTCAGGCAATAATTGTGCTGCTGCAGCGTGGCTGCTATGTTAGGAAATTTCCCAAGGCACATTTTCATTGTCACTATCACTGCTGCTTTCCATATTTTAATGCGGATTGGGATTGCGATCAGAAAACATACAAATTCTTGACAACTAATTTTATATGAACTGTCAGCCGTTTTCTCAGTGCTATGGTAACTTCATTTATCAAAAATATACCTACCAAGATTTTCATATTTACTATGATCAAAACGACGTGATTCTTCCCGGCCTAGTCCGGAAGTACGTACTTCGGACTAGGCCGGGAAAGGCTTCTTTCTCAGAAAAAGCGTCCGGAAAGTGGCTGTTCGCAATGATGACTGTATCATCTGCGTATATAAGGTTCACTTCATATTAAGAGTAAGCACCCAGAAGCCAGTTATTTGAGATATCCTGTATAGTGTAGGAAGAGTGCACATCGAGTTTCCATCGCCTTCAACCTCTGGCGTTAATGCAATATTCCGAGTGCCAATTTCATCGATATAGAAGTTCGAAGTTCGGAACTTTGCGAATCCTTCAGGAATTATCTGAGGCTATCGAGTTATACTCCTAGTTACAGAACTAGACGCAACAAAACAAGAATACACCAAGCTAACTAAACTCCTCTCACTTCTTCCGCATTTACTTACACACCACAAAGTTGCAGTCTTATTTAAGGTGCAGAAAGGGCGATACAAAGCAAATTTCACATCCATTTCGAGCGCAGAATTACGTCCCTTGTGTCTGCGGACGTATTTGCTGCAACTGCAGGGTAAGAAAGAAGACCGGCAATAATTTGTATCCAGATTGTATCTTGAACAATGTAATAGAAGAATAGTTTTGTTTGCGTCGATCCAGTTCGTTTGTTAAGGAACTGAATCATTTTCACATGAGATCCTTTGTTTATTTGATTAAGTGTTCATCGAGCTCTAAGAGACACAGCTGAACATCCTTTTGGCTCAGATGAACCGAGAACAATGTGGAATAATTTCAATAAAAGACAATGTAATGATGAAGGGGTGGATACGAGGCACTGATATCGAAGTAATATTTTAATTCACAGTTTAATAATCATCGTGATTGATTCTCAAATTCAATCTGGTTTTAAAAAAGTGCAAATATATGAAACTGATGTACATACAACTTCTTTCGCTTCCCAATCCCTTTTAAGAAGTGGCTTGCTATGCTTCTCATAATATTGCTTTGTTTTACTTCTTTTTATCACCTTGATTTCAAATCAACATATCAGCAAAAACAGGTATGAGATAGTATATTATATACCGTGGGACTGAAGTAGTACATTTAATCCTGAAGGTAAAGTTTATAATAATTTACCTGAATGATTAAATGTACTTCAGTCGCAAGGTATATACGATACTTTTCGTACTTCCGGTATGATTTTATTAATTATTTCATTTTTCTCTCTTCAACTCATTTAATGAACTGTCTTTAAAATAAGTTACCATAGTAACATTGCGTTGTGACAATTATAATTTAGAAACATTGTCATTACTAGTGTCATTGTAAAGAAACATTGTTATTGATAATTATTGGTATCATGAGTGAAGAAGGTGTATCTGATATTGATAAAAGAGCAGCCGAAGTAGGTGAAGAATTGTTACCACCGAAATCTAGAAAACTATACGAGCAGCAGTACGATGCTTTTAAAGAGTGGTGCCGCTTAAAAAATGTGAGATAACCTACTGAAATGCGCTGTTAGTCTACTTCAATGATAAATCAAAAGCGGTTTGTGCCTCAACTCTCTGGGCACATTACTCAATGCTGAAATCGGTTATTAACATCAGAGAAGATATTGATATAAGTAAATTTCCAAAATCATTAGCTTTTTTGAAGAGAAGAAATGAGGGATTTAAGCCAAAGAAGTCAAGAATTCTCACGTCTGAGCAGGCAGATCAGTTCTTACGGGAGCCTCCGGATGATAAATATTTAATGCTTAAGGTAAATTTGGAAATGTGTTTACATTCAGAAATTTTAAGAAATCAATTTTTTTGTAGGTTGCACTTATTTTGGGCGTTGCGGGATCTTGTCGTGGAAAAGAGTTGGTTGATTTAGAAATCGACGATGTGAGAGATTTGGGCGATTCCTTCCTAATTGCGATTAGAAACACCAAAAATAAAATTGACCGAAATTTTGTGATCAAAAATTCAGAAAACAGTGCCATCAGTTTTGTGGCGATATTTCGAAAATATGTGGCATTGCGAAAGACAGGGACACCTCATTCAAAATTTTTTGTTCAATACATCAAAAAAGAATGTACTACGCGAGTAGTAGGAAAAAACATGTTTGGTACATTTCCACGGCAAATAGCAGCTGTCTTGAAATTAGAAAATGGCGACGTCTTATACGGGACATTGTTTTAGACGCACATGTGCGTCTTTGTTAGCTGATTCGGGAGCAACAATAGACGTGCTGAAGAGACATGGAGGATGGAAATTCTCCAACGTGGCCGAGGGATATATTGAATCGTCTATTAAAAATAAATAAAAAATTTCAAATAAAATATTTGGTCAAGTCGCCGATTCGTCCACTATAGTTATGCCACAGTACTCATCCTCGCTTCCTGTTTCCGCAGGATCTTCGAAACAAACACCAGTTCAATATGATAAGGACCTATCTGTTACTCGTCAGTTACCTGCTGCATTAACCCAGGAAAGACTGGTCAATATGATGAACTGTCACAATATTAATTTGAATATTAACGTTAATTACCATTCTAATTAATTGTATTTTTCAATAAAATATCCCTTAAATTCGTTTGTTTGTGATTTAATCGTTCCGGGAGTTTCGTCAATATTCAATTAATTTAATTAATGTAAGCAATAAAATGAACAACCTAGTCCGACCCTGATGAGCTAAACAAGCTAATTATGTTTCAACGGCAGTATTTTGGGAGATCCCAACTACTTTTTATCGTATTATAAGTAGTTTGAGAGTTATTCAAGAAAAATCTATTACCAGTGGCGTCCTTCACGAGCCCATATCTTCGTAGGGAGGGCCGCTAGAAAAAATTTTAAGGGAACTTGTCATGTTATTTTTAATATTCTTTTTGAATTCGAGAGATCTCCCATATTTTCCGGACATCCTGTATACTATAAAATACTTCATAGATGAAGATATATTCTCTGTAACTAGAAAATAAATACTCCAGGAAATATTATAACATCGTGAAAATCTGTTCAGTTATGGAGTTCGAGGGAATTCAGGTCAATCCAGTTCCCTACAAGTCTTCCCTAATCCTTCAAGTTCACTTTCACTCCAGGTTAAATGGAGAAGTGGGTCCTATGTAGTTCAACTTCCACTTCACATCAAAGGGAAACCTTTATCTGTAGGTACTTAAATAAATGATGAAATTAAAGTATGTTCATTATCTATAAATAACCAACGTATATTCCTTCTCGTTGGATCAATTATTTACACACACGTGAAACAGGTTACGCTCCTGATAAATGTTACGGTATACAACCTTCATCCGTTCTATAATACATAAACGTGATAAATAAGATGGAGCGAATCCCAACTTAAGTTCAGTTTGATGTTCAGCGTTCGTTTCCAACGAAGGAAGCAATATAGCTCTTCAGTGAATTCATTTTACACGGTGTCCATAAATGCTACATAACATTGGAACAGGATTTTCTTCACTTGATTTGTGGTAGATTTGACATCTTCTGAAGAGCAAAAAAAAAAAAGACAAGTTGACAAGGCAACCTTGAAACCAAAGAGATAAAAGAAACCACAACAGAGGTGAAAGTTCACTTCAACAAACACAAAGCTGAAGCACCAACACGGTGACAACATAAGCAACCTTTGTCATACCATACTAAGCCTGGCGTAATTGAGTGAAAGCTTATTTATATGTTTTGCTATACTCTGTGTCCTTTCAGTTTTCTGTGAAGCTCAAATTGTCTTCGTTTAAAAACCGACCAAAAAACTTATATACGTATAAAGGTATTACTTGGTTGTTCACACCTGTTGTGGTCCCCTGTGTTATAGTTAGTTGGAGCAGCCAATAAGTAGAAACACATATCAGCAACATTCTGCTTTTATAACTTCCTGCAAAACTGCTCACTTATAATTTCTTGATTAGTAAGGATCACACCTTTCAAAAATGCCTGTGTAATTTTTAATTCTACAAATTCTAATTTAAACTTTTTTGTCTGACTTACTCTGATTTATATATCACTCATCTATATTTGTCACTTCTAACAGGATGAACAATATAATTCCCAAATTTGAACTAGAAGGATATCATCTTCCAGAAAACTTGAAATGTCCGTGAAGCAAATTTCATTGATTAATTAAAAACTCATCAGATTTTGATGAATTCATTCCAGGACACGTCTATTTATTCTTCATTCATTATTCGACCCTCTAATCAAATAATTAAAGGAAGTTGACTGTGGAGTCAGTCGAGATGGAATTTCATAATAATTTAAGTTATAAAAGAGGCAACGATTTACGTTTTCCTAATTAAGAATCGAAGGGTAATCCTTGAAAAAACGCCTAGTAGAAATTCAAACTTTCTCAGCGGATTGTTGAAACTCTGAAAACTATGATGAATATTTAATATCAACCGCCATCCAAATCAGTTCGTTATGACGAGATCACTGTTCAAATTTCGTGATACAAAGGGCTTGAACAAAGTTGCCTAATTATGATACGTACTTCGAAAGGCAAACACGATCATGCGGAAGTTTCTACGTAAACAAAAAACATTGTACTGTTGTTAGATGAACCTCTGTTTCCTTCATAGGAATCGGGGGGATCAACCACTTTTGACATGATATTCAATATCAACAGCAAGTTTACACCCGGTTGAGTTTTGCCAACTCCTTTGACTGAATCTGGCAATGATGACCTTTGTTTTCGAGAGATAGGATAGGAGAAGTATCAGTATCGAAATCAAATGTAAAAGACAACAAAGATATCGAATCACTCCAATAGAGCAACTTCTGTTACCCAGTTAGTTGTAGAAGAACTACAATTGCTGGAAATTACTGGTCATGGCAATCAAAATTCTATAAAACCATATTTGAATCTCGATCAAAAACACCACATTAAGATCATGGATATGTCCTAGGGATATTACTAGCGATAATTTCCCATTGCTAATTGAAGATAAATATTTCGAGAGATTTTACTGCCTATATGCGGGTACGCAACGTTAAAACTGTATAGCAGGAAAGACAATGAAAAATTGTCTTCCCGTAGTGCGAGTTGGTCACGTTTGACGTATGATATCCCAGAGTTTCAAGACCTCAAGTGCAACTGTGGACCAGTTTCGAGGTGTTTTACCTCTCATCAGCACAGTGTAACACTAAACTCCTTAAGGGGGCTGCCAGTACTCAAAGAATATTTTGAGGCACTTCCAAGTATTCTCCTGAAAGCGCGCCATCTACATCTCAAAGACTGAAACAGTCCCGTTTCCTCTATGGATTCATACGATAAAAATGATCCCCAATTTTGGGTCACCACCGCGATCTAAATGTGACCAACTCGCACTACGGGAAGACAATTTTTCATTGTCTTTGTTGATAAATATTTCAACAACATCTACCATCTATCAAATCGATATAAAACAAACACATTATTATCAACAAAGTTATACGAATTCTATAGAAAACCTACGGAATTCAGTTAGTAATTGCAATCTGAACATATAATTAGATCATCAATAATTCTATGAAATCATCCCCCGGCTTCAGAATTATTCCAGTTCATAACTGACAAAAACCTCTCTTCCATAGATGAAATGATTCCGGATACGAAGCAACAATATTCGTAATGCTACAGAATTCCTAGTATTAACATTTCTACGAATTTTAATCCGACTGGATCATTCAAATGCCATTTGAGTATGCAACTCAACATCCAACTATAAATTAATATTTTCCGCTTACTGTTGTGGCATCATGTCGAACAGGATGAACTCCATGGAGAACTGGTTTAACCTGTTTTAATTGGATTATTAAACGAGAAATATTTCACGATACAATCCAGAGAGAATTCGGTTTGAATAAACAGTTTTTAAACCTTGTGGGAAATGGTTTATTGCTTCCAATCCACTGAAATAATATGGTGGCAATAGAAAAAAATAAAATCAATGCGAACAATTATTCTGGCTGTGGATATTCGAAGGAATTTAGGTTTCGATGTTTTTCGAAAACACAAACATAAATTCAAAAGTTTTGGATCAAAAGGTTTCGTCAAGTCGAAAAACGTGATAACAATTTCATGTCCTAATGTTTATTCAATATTTCTCAGTGGAAACGATATCATTGGTGTAAAAAAAAGAAGTGGATAACTCTGTGAGGAATTTCAACAATAATTTAAAAAAATAATTTATTATATTTTCCAGTAGATTCACATACATTATCATTAATTCGAATGAAGTGAATCTTTTATTTGTGTGATTCTCATCCAGCGTAAGAACGAGTAGTTTTTTTTTGTGAGAACTTTGTGTTGTTTTTATTGTGTATTTTTCAGAAATTTATCGATAATAATTATATTCATTGAAAAAGGCGTGAGCCGAAATACGTGTTGGACAAGAATAAAAATAATGATTTAAATATCTCTTTGCTGGTCAAATAGGTGCGATATACCCAAGAAATCTTAAAGAAAAGATAATATATTCATTTGAACTTTTGGCTTCCAATTTTTTGGTTAGCAAATAATAGAGCCTGTAGTGTTAGTTAGTAGGGGTTAGTGACGGGATGCCATACAATTCGACGTATGACATGAAAACCTAGGGAAAAAACCCCAGTAAAAAAACCCTGGCTCCCCGCATGTGTGTTATGTGTACAAAAATAAACTGAATTATATTTTAGGGACTTCTTTCTTCAAGAGTGGTCTTCTATTAATAAATACAGAGACTTCTTCAAATTGCCCATATCGAATCTGAAAATGAAAAGACAAAAGCAGAAAAAAGAAGTGAATATAATATATCCGTATCAAATTTGTTTGATAGTTATAACCCATTCCAAGAAAGAATCGGAAACGTCATGAATAGCCCTAAAACCATCTTGAAATTTATATATTGGACAATTATTGATGAAGGTATTGTTTCCTCTGCATCTCCACTTCACAACTTGCCCTTGGAACTGAGTTCCATCTGAATAGTATGCTATTGGTAAGACGATTACCTCAAACGATTAAGAATTATCCATATAGTGATGGAATACCTGAAAGGAATCATTGATATATAGAAGATAATAATATCCTAAAAATAGACCTTTATAAAAGATTTATGGATGACATAATACTATCAGTAAAATAAAGAAAGGAAGTGACAAATATCTAGATTTTCTACAACTATAAAAACCTAAAATACACAATAAAGCAGGGAATGAATAATATCATTGTATTTCTTCAGCTGATAAACATAGGGACCTATATTGAGGCAGCCTGGTATCAAAAGTTTACCTGGTCCAAAAAGATATCCAAACTACCTATCTAGTCATGATAATAAACAGAAAAACTCTGTAGTTTTAGCTCCCATAGATAGGGCATTAAAATTAACGTTCTCGCTACATAGACCAAATGAAATAAAGAAGTAAAAGATGAAGATATTTTTCATCAAGATATCCCGAAGGTGCTTGTTCCCTTTTAAGCTATCACGGACGAATTCCTGTGGATCGTAAACGAAAATCAGTTCAGCTGTTTGTATGGAAATTCTAGCAGCCCCTGGGTAAGGAAGAAATGGTTGAATAATTCTGCTTACGCTCCAACCATTTATTAGATATTACATGTTCATTGCCTCTGCGAGAAAACGGCATAATATTTCAATTCCAACACGAACGAAGTTTTCGTTCCATTTATATAAAATATGATCGAAGAAGTTATCCGTTATTGCATTCGAGAAAATGAAATATTCGAACGATTCTGATGATGGGGATAATAATAAATTGATCTTGTTGATAAACATAACATCTCGGATATTATCCATGCGGTTTTTATGCAAACCCGAAAATGAAAAAAAAATTTTTATTGATTTCGTTGAAGTGGAATATTGAGTTTGACTTGCATGTTCAATAATGTCCATGATATTCTTTTATATTATGTTTAATTGTTGGCAAGTACTATTTTCTTGCTTGCCTATTGGATTTTATGTAAGGAATAAATGATTTCATCGCGCTTGAAGCATTCATGTTGTATATCCACCTATAATATGTTGAAGACAGGAACTGCTTTCATTGATTTATCGTCTGCATATGACACTGTGTGGAAAATTGGATTAATATTCAAACACTATATCCATCTGAAAGGTGGAAAAATGGTAAGATTATAAGAATATATGTTATTCTATTAATTATTATTCTATTGCCCAGTCTTTGTAACACAGCTAATTTTTCATTTAATGAAAGAGTGACATGTTTACGTTTTACTCCTGATATGTTGGACAATACGGAAGAAAAACAATAAAAATAAAAATATAATAACCGCGCGCTCTCTGGAACGCAACTAAATAGGAAACAATGGCATGAAGATTCATATCCATTCTATGTAAGTAAATTAAGAGTTGATATTTTTGTGCCTATTCGACGGTAGACAAGTTAAAATGTACAATGAATTGAAACTAATCATTTTTCCATGAAGCTACATGTTAGGACAAGTTGGATTAGGACGGCGCCTGGTCAGACTAACCGGAGTGACGGACCAGCCGAGGGCGGATTATTAGAGGGGTTCTACTGTACGCCTAATTGTATGGCACCCTGTCACTAACCCCTGCTAACATTACACGCTCTATTGTTTGCTAACCAAAAAGCCAAAAGTTCAAAGGAATATACATATATATATCCACCTATTGCAAATTTTTCAAAATACTCAGACTCACTAGGCGTTTACATGTCACATCTTTATATATTGACACTCTAACTTCGAATCATATTTTCCAAAAATCGCTACGGAATTTCGATATCACACACAAAAGTTCTATAAGAAAAAATAAAGGTTATCTATTATAAAATGCTACCGTTTTGCCTAAATGTCAATAATTTTCGGTTATCAAGCCAAAAATGATCTCAATCTATTAGGTTCGACTGCATTTCGAAGATTCCGGTCAAATTTGAGTTGGTCTATAAAATTTTTTCCCGGTTAATTTCTACACCCTGTATAGAGCAGTATTTCCGAAATATAAAAAAAAAGTTATCAATTTCACCGTTCCTTTTTCTGCAAAATCCATGGACATCTCATAAAATCAATTTTTTAAAGTTTTTCCAAACTTTTCCTGGAAAAATTTAAATTTCATATGTGAAATGGGGAAGTGTAGTCCAGAACCTGTATCGATAGACAAGAGGAAAAGCAAAAGGGCATTGCCTCGGCAATGGCATGAGCCAGTTTCGGTCGCTTTCATTATTCATCCACAATGGGGCTGTAGTCTGTAGCCCTGTCATCGGATTTTCACACACCTCATAATAAATTTTGCATGTTACGTTTGTGCCAGATGGCCTAAGTTGTTACCGCTACTAATGAAATTTGGGCTGTCGTGACCGCCTCCACCTAAACCATATACTGAGATATTGAAGCAACCTCCCTTATTGGTATAAAAAGTTATGATGAGGTTGAGCCAATGGGGAATGAACGGTTTCTATGTCACTAAATTGTGTTTTTGCATACATGCCATCGAAAAAACAATTCTCAAAGAATATTCATCTGATAAAAGCCAAAATGATGAATAGACTGATCATAGCGATTTGAATTATCGGGCTTAATTTCTAGTACTCAAAGCAAAGGAATACGTATAACTAATGGGTCGAAATAAAAAAAATAATATACAGTGATTGGTAAATGTGTGGAACCCAGTAAATATCTCTGGAATTATTAGAGATATCAAAATGAAATATTGAAGATGGATACTACAGTAGATTGCCTATTTGTTTTCATATTTTTTAACAATTTTGAAATACCGATTTTAACGGAAGTAATGTCAATTTTAAAATTTGCAATGGAACAGCCTGTATATTATTTTAGTTTATAATGAAACATTTTATTACACAAAATATTACAATATTACAAAAATATCGGATTTGATATTTTTTATTTCAATGCCTACCGAGTTGAGTTGAGTTTCAATATTTTGGAAATCTTGAGGTCTGAATTGTTGTTGATTTTTGCTGATGACTTTTCTGTGGCTATTTCTGCTTCGGACGCATCCCAGCTTGTTAGCATCTGTCAATGTCTCATTAATAATTTTAGTGCTTGGTGTCGTAAAAACGCGTTACTCCTGAACGTAGAGAAAACAAAAATTATTTATTTCGGAAACAAAGCAGCTGAAGGAGAGCAATTAACGATCACCTGCTTGGGCTCTACAGTTAGGTCGGACGGGTCCACTAAGTTTTTGGGTATCTACATTGATGAACATCTCAGATGGAGCTATCATATTGACATCCTATGTAAAAAACTAAATTCATCATTTTATGCCATTTATCGGATGAAACATTGCTTTTCAAGTGAATATCTGATGAACCTATACTACTGCCTTGTATATAGCCACATGTCATATAATATTTTATTATGGGGTGTTTCATCGGATGTAAATAGAGTCTTTGTTTCTCAAAAGAGAATGTTGCGAATGATATATGGTATAAACTCAAGATCCTCTTGCAAACCTATTTTCACTAATAATTGCATATTAACTGTACCCTGTATCTACATCTATAAGTCGCTTATCTTAATTAGACAAAAATTTCAGAGTATGGATAAATTATCTAGTCACCACTCTTACAATACACGGAACGTAGAAGTTTTAACTCTTCCTAAACACAAAACAGCAAGATATGAACGTTCACCCACTTATCAGAGCATAAAAATCTATAATAAATTACCCGCTTGTTTCAAATCCTTAAGTTTAATCCGTTTCAAGAAAGCCATTAGATCTCTGTTAAGTCGTAAGGCTTACTACAGTATTAATGAATACATATGTGATCAGCAACTTGATTCAATGTAATATTTGTATTTATATTTTTATGTCTTTTTCTTGTAGTAATTTTAAGTTGTATCATCTACAATGATATAATTACGAATTTGTAGTTATTTTTTTTTCTGACTTGTCTCATACATTTATATATGTCTTAAGGGATTAATAAATACTTACTTACTTACTTACTTACTTGTAGTTTTAGTTAATAATTATGATTATTTATTTCTTTAATGGATATTAGATTTTAACTGCCTCAAGATACTTTTCTATTAATATCGCAGTAGGCTTTGGAATAAAAAATATCGAATCCGATATTTTTGTACTCGTAATAAAATGTTTCATTAGAAACTAAAATAATATACATTGTAATTTTTAAAATTGACATTACTTCCGGTTAAACCGGAATTTCAAAATTTAAAAAAAAATGAATACAAATAGTCAATCTACTGCAGCATCTATCTTCCAAATTTCATTTTGATATATAAAATAATTTCAGAGATATTTATATGGTTCTACACATTTGCCCAGCATTGTATAGTCCGTTCAAGATATATTGTCATCAAACTGTATTAGGTGCATCATTTCTGGTTACAAAAAGTTACTGAAATGTTCTGTACTTGAACCATGAAAATAAAAAAGAATCTGTTTTTTACCAATCCAATCTTACAAATAATTAATTGAAAACACAAATATTTATGCATTCTTCTTGTGCATTGAAAATTATTTCCGCCAAGTCACGAATGTATTTCAACCGAAGGTTTTGGAGGGATATATTCTAAAGTTCGATTAGTGAAACAATCATAAAAATTATTGTTGATGGTAGAAAAAAATGAAAACTAGATATTCTTCTTGATGCATGACGAGGAACTTTTTGCACTGAAAAGGTTGCAAATGACCCTACCAACGCCCCAAAAAAATTTGACGGTCCATGTGCCGAACACCCTGTATAATTGCCAATTTTCAAAATTGGATGTAAATTTTTGTTTTAAATATAAAATATTTGAGCACTTGGTCAGTTCAAAATATTCATAAAATAAAAGTGCATGAAATAAAACTTAACTAATTTAGTTTTTTATGGGAAATCATAAAAAGATAGAAATACGGGTTATCCCATTTGAAATAACAAAGCTGTTTGTAAACATCTGGTAGCACTGGAAACTTGAAATCATTTTAGAAATGTACCTTACCTAATCTCATGTTGACCTGAAAAATTTGAAATTATTTGCACAGATAGTTTCCGTATAACCTAATAGGGCATCCACCTTGGGACACCCGATTTGTAAAAGTTACGGAAAACTGTTTTGTGTTTCAAAATTTGTCACCCAATTTTAAGAGCCTAATCATTTCAAAAAGATGAGTAGAAATTAATCATTACATGAATGCATTACATTATATTTTGAAAGGAACTACATTCCAAAACTGGTATGGAAAGAAATGTTTATTTTGATCTGAAGATTATATGATTAAGAACAATTTAATAGTCAAACACTCACCTTGAATCAATATGAGACATTTCTCCAATGAAATAATATGTCAGAGAGAAATTTAAAGTAATTTCACACTCAAAGCTATTTTTGCGTTGGTCCATGAGCAGAATTGCGAAATTCACATTTATATTTTCCAACGGGAATGTGGAATGTCATGTTAATTGAATAGCGATTCGACGAGAAACACATTTCATTCCATTTCAAACGACAACTAGAGGTTAACAGCGTGATACCTTTGATCCTTGTAATCAGCATACCATTAGCAACATGGTATAGAAAGAGCTGGAGAAAGAGAAACAATTAAAATCAGACGATCCTTCGACAGGTATCAACATCAGTATTAGATTAAATGGCTAACCTGAATGGTAAAGCGTTCTCCTTTTTAATCACCAACCTTCGTGCCAAAAAAAAATTGTTTGAAGCAAAAAGGACGTAGGAATTCTGAAAATTGCTGATGTAGTCATTTAAGCAATAAAAATTTACAATATCAGAAGCTTTGGAATTTAAGGTAATGTTAATTACTTCGTAATAATTTATCAATTGAAGAATATTACCGAGGGTTACATGCTTTGGACAAGTAAATATGAAGTTTGGAACTCAATTCAATGTAACATAACTCAATTCAACATAACATGTATCTACAAGGAAATGATCTATCAGAACTCAATTCAATCTTGGGTTATCGTGCTGACAAATAAATAGTCACAATTCTTTTGACCCCAAATTTGTCATTTTTCAATAATATAGTCAGATGCCATTTCAGACTCAGAATAAATAAGAATGAAAATTTAATAGAAGTTGATATATCAATGAAATTCATTAGTTTGATTGAATTTTTTTGGAAGTTTTCAATAATTGGACTTTACTTCTCGATGTGATTTCATGAGTTTTTTCCTCGAATAAATTTTTTGAATGGTTACACACAAAAACAAAGAATATTTTGACAAAAAAACTGCTTGTAAACAGCCTATGTTAACTTATCCAGGTTGAAAGATATCTGCAGACAAAACGCGATTCTGAAGAGAAAACAAAAAAATTATCATATATCGTTTAGCTTACCCCTTTTCACGAACTGATTACCACCCGTGTAATTTATGTGTAAAGCTCAGTTTTCCGTTCATTTTCTTCCACTCCAAAATGCAATATAAGGGTCTGTCGGACTTTCCGGATTCGTGACGCCAGCCTGCATATTTTAGGCAAGAGGGAAAAAATCGAGAACAAGCGGTCTCTGTAATTTCAGAACTTCCGCAACCTTTTGTTCTTGTGGATCTGCATAATAATGCAATCAGCGAATCGAAATTTTTTTGAGGTTAATCTCTTGTTGACCCAAAGAAACGTGCGATGTTTTTATCAGTATTTTCTGCTGGGTGGAAAAATGAAATATTCAAATGTTGGGATCTGTTGAGTATTATTCAATCCACTTTGTTCAATTATTTTTTAATAGTTCGATATTGGAAGAATCCTCAATGAACACAGGGTCCCGAATCTCAATGATAACCTGGTATAGAACAAGACGCCAAGGTATATAGTTATAAAAAGAATAAGAAAATAATCCGTATCGCTAACTGAAAACTTAACTGAACTTAACTGAATTCTTAGAAAAAGTTTAAAATTTAACTATCAGTCGCAACTATAAATCAAAGTTATATCACTACTAATTGAGTGAAATTAATTAAGTTTAGAGTTTTGGTTCAAAATTAATATTCGTTAACTTCAACATTCTATGTTGGAAAAAATTTTCCATACTACCCAACCAATTTTTTCTCAAATAGGCTACATTTTAAGATGATACAACATTTTCCTCTACTCCTGATAATTAAAGAACTTTGTATTTTGAGAGCAGAGATCCTACATTTCAATAAACATACAAAACAAATACTCCTTTAATCACATGGGCGTGTTTTAGTGATTAAAATATAACAATGAGATTCATGAGAACTTTCCATAAGATATACAATTCTTATGTTTGATGCATGCAAAAATTTATGAATTCATTTCAGAGCGAATTCTCGCGATCGTACAATAAAACTTCCTGCCCCCCGTACGATATGTGGTATAAGTCTAGACTTTTCTTTCGTGTTAAATATGATTAGTTGGCCAACAAATAATTGCGATTGCGTGCTTCCAATGAGTATCGGTATTTATAGTTCTGACTGATGTGGGAAATCGAATGCCAACTCAACCTTTCATGAAAGACTAGTTCACGAAAACTATATTATTTCCCGTACGAAAATTGGTAGTATTCAAACGAGAAATGATAATTTAATATGAGTAGAAAATTGTAGTGCTTTTCACTTCAAATATCGGAGCTATATTATTGAAATTCAATGCCATTCTATCTGGCGAAATTGTGGTTTATTTTTGGCCTAGTTAGTCTTTTTCTTGGTAATGGTAATCAATTTTATAAGTGGTATCGCTAAGAACAGTTGTTGAAACCAAACTGGTGCATACGCCAATTTGTTGTCACTAAGGGAAAAGACTTCAGATTGTAATGGTAATCAATTTTATAAGTGGTATCGCTAAGGACAGTTGTTGAAACCAAACTGGCGCATACACTAATTTGTTATCACTAGGGAAAAGACTTAAGATTGTAATGGTAATCGATTTTATAAGTGGTTTCGCTAAGGACAGTTGTTAAAGTCAAACTGGCGCGTCCGCCAATTCGTTATCACCCAGGGGAAAATACTTCAGATTGTTTTCAATTGTATGATGGTGAGATAATTTAAATGCCATTCTGTTTAACACATTCATAGTAATATATTTTTGCTTCATACTATATTTTGCTGTACAATATGTTAAACGAATGGAGTGCTAAACCTTGTGAAAATCCTTAGGCTAAGAAGTTTCTAAAAAATTCTCAAATATTTTTTTAATCCTTTATTTACCCATAAACTATGCGTCGGAACACATAAAAAAATTGTGCTTTTTGGTGATTATTGATGTATTGCATAGTTTGAAGTTCGTAGAACAAACCCACGAGAAGTTATAGATAATCCTTTTTGCTAGCTTGTTAGAAGTACAAAAAACAATCAGAACAGCGTGGTGTCGTTTTTCCAAAATGTTTCGAATATCTTGAGTAAAATGGTCTTCCTAATGAAGAATCCGTTCACAAACTTGAGTGTATGGCCGTCCGGCCGGCCATATACTCTATATTTTCAGAAGTAAATGAGCTAGAGTTTTCATAGTTTCAGATTAGGTTGATTGTCCAAATATCTGGGCAGTTGTTTCAGTATCACAATGTTCCAGAGTCCAGGAAAAGTTTTCAGAACAAGAACGTTTGAGTGCTTTTCAATTTTTTTTATTGATGTCAATTTTGCATTCGATGGTGCCGGTGACTCATAGAAGCTGATCTTGAACTGATGATCCATCGATTAGTAATCAGTGAGACGGTGAGATTTAAATTGTATTTACTAATATTGGTAGTGTTTCAACGGGAAATGATAATTCAATATAGGTAGAGAATTCTGCTGCTTTTCATTTTTAAAATTGGGCCTATTCTATTCAAACCCAATGCCATTCTATTCGGCACTATTTAAGTTATACATATAATAATAAGTTTTATATATTATAATATGGTAAATCTAGTAGCTCTGAATCGTAACAACATATGTCAAATTAATGGAATTGTAGTTTACTTTTGTCCTCCTTAGACATTTTATTGGTGATGCTGTATTGTATAGTATATGACACATCGTCGATGATAAATAATGCTGCCAAACTGAGGCATCCGCCATTTAGTCACTGGGAGTATAAGTAAAATTTCAAATATTCGAGCCAAAAGGTCTTCTGGGAAATAGTGAATCCATTAATTCCCAATCAAAACAACATTTACGAAATTATTATTATATTTATAGGATCAAAGTAAGCAAATCAAAAAAATACATAAACATTTTCGAGGAGAATCTATTTCTGCTGAATCACAGTTCTCAAATCATTGGGAACAAATAAAATCATTTTTGATGAACGTTGATTCAAATTGTCAATCATTGATTAGAATATTATATTGTATATAGTCATCTTTCGGCAAAAAGTCTTCAAAGTATATAGTTCTTTAAATATAAACAATCATTAGTTGTATTAATTTTTTTCATTTAAAAAAATCTCCGTTTTCTGAAATTGCTCATTTACCTTCAAAAAAAAATATCACGACCAGGTAGTTCCTCCAATTCATTTTCCAAATCAGTCGCACAAGTATTTAATCCACACGAATCCTGTTCAAGCACTCATTTCGCCACTTCAACGAAATTACCGCAAATTCTTCATTTTTCGACTGGAATTCGAAATGGTAAACCCAAACACGCAAGATTTTCCGCTCGATTCCTGCAATGTTTCTGGTCAGTGGGAAACTTCGCGGAAAACTGTGAGGCGGGAGTTATCACCGCTTGATTTTCACTGTAGAGGCGCTCGCCTGCGCGTCAAACATTTCCTTGCTCTTCATGGTATGCGTTGACTTAGGTTATGGACCCAGTGAACGCCTATGAGGACTTTTCTCCATCATAAAAACATAATGGATATGTCTTCCTGAGGGTAGAGCAAATTGTTTCTGAATACTCGAAGTTCTTGGGTTTATCAAAAAAAATAAAGAAGTTTCGAAATTAAAATTTATACTTAATTGATTGAAAGAAGACAATTTCAATTTCCAAAAACTTTATTTTCACAACGTCAACTGTTTCACCATAATAGGCATCTTCAGGTTGTTACATTTTAAATAACTGATTTTTATGAAAAAAAAAACAGATTTATTTATACAGAAAAAATGGGTAAATGAGTGTTTTAAAATTATTTTACAGCTGAATTATAAATTTACTGTTTTCGGAAGAGATTCAATAAAGGTGACGAATCTGTTTGTTCCTTCAAAAGAATATTATGCCTGTGGTATCTGTTGATTTCAAGAGCTTCTAAGAGGTTCAATCTTGAACTTTTGGTTTCCATATGTAGTATTTCGTAGTTGTTATTGAAATTATGCCCAAATTCCTTGAAGTGATCAGCATAAAGTAGCTCAATTTCGGCCGAAACAGCATTGCTTTAACATTGCTGAGGTGTTGAACTCGTTCCGTGACAACACAAATATACTCTAGAGGGCCATAAGTGGTGACGAATAAGGGTTTATGGTTACGACTTGGAAACTAAAGCTCAATCATCCGAATGAAAGCTGCCGCTTGAGCAAAAAACCGCCAAGTCGATCGAAGGAGGTTTGCTCAGATTTTTTTTTGATTTAAGGGGCATAGTGCATCATGAGTTCTTGTCACAGGGTAGTACGGTCAATAATGAATATTAACTGGAAGTTATGCTCAACATAAACAGGTTCATGCACCACGTAACTCCCTTGTACACACATCGTTCCATGTTAGCGAATATTTAGTGCCGCACCTACTGTATCCTCCAGACCTGGCCCCCACTGACTATTTTATGTACCCAAAACTGATGACGCCCATGAAAGGATGACGCTACGCTACGATTGGGGATACCAGACGGCTTCGTCGAAGGAGCTGAACAAGAGAAAAAAAGATTTCTTTGAGTGCTTTGAGCATGGAAAAAAGTTGGCACACGACAGGGATGGAGCCAAAATAGATTTTCATGGATTCATTAATGGATGTCCATGATATACTTATGATACATCATTTGAGAGCTCATCACTCTAATTCATAACTTGTAGTTTTTGTTTAGATGTAACTTTCATTTTTTCATGAAGCTTACTGAATATAA
Source organism: Micraspis discolor (assembly GCA_030674115.1). Taxonomy (NCBI): domain Eukaryota; kingdom Metazoa; phylum Arthropoda; class Insecta; order Coleoptera; family Coccinellidae; genus Micraspis; species Micraspis discolor. The sequence continues at coordinate 4,832,447 of JARTUT010000873.1, forward strand.
CATACTCAATATCCGCCAAACGCAGCCAAAAATCTGGGTAAAAGGGCTGAATTCTACAAAAATTTTGTTGGATTAAAATAAATACCTCTTCATAATTGTAATTTGTAATATCTGAAAAATGGTGCATGACCCTTGACTGTTACCACCCTAGACTTATTAGTAACTTTTTTTTATTGTAGATAGAATTAGATTATTAATTAAAATTTAAATTTCAGTAACTGTAGTAGAATAAAAAAAAATCTAGGCTAACTCGGTTGAATGCTTCATTGCATAGTTACTTCATACCTTTGTGGTAATATAAATATAATGATAATAATATAATTGAAATAATATAAATGTCCATTATTATAAAACATCATTTACTACATAAATTTTCCATCAATCCAATAAAAAATATATTGACACAACTGCATAAAATATATTGACACAAACACATAAAATATATCCACACAAATACATAAAGATAATGATGTAAGGAGTCATGTAATCACAGAAATAAGGGAGAATTTTAATAAAAAAATTTCAAAATTAAAATTTTTTCTTCAAATTCACAGATTAACTGATCAGAGCTCACAGAACAAAGCTTTATCATAAATATCACAAATATATTCATCATATCGATGAGAATATGAGCAAAATTGTAGTAACCCATATGCAAGTATTCCAATTATCTTATAACCCAAGCTAGTAGAAGTTCCCAAAGAGCAACCCAAAACTATGCTTCCTTGTCAATAACACATTTGAGATGAAGACACCCACATATCACCAAAGACCATAACTTATAATGCAATAGACTTAACTCCTATGCTTTCTATACTTTGAACTAGTCGTCAAAATAGCAAAAACTAAACGAACAATTTTTTCGTATGTCATGAAAGTCAAAGCTGCCATAAGAACTGTTTGAAGCAGTTTGGATTCCATACCTCTATAAAGAGATTTGGGACCATCTTTCTTAATCATTGACAAAAGAATAGCAAGTGTTCCTGGACCAAAATCTCTCTCTGCTCGTTGTTTTGTCTGGACAACTTGGAGGGGGTATGTTACAAGTGTGGCTAAAATAATTTCAAACTAATTAGTTATTACATATCTTATTATCTAATATCTAAGGGCAAATGTTTTAAGGTTGCTACATCAATATACTCACCAATGGTCTTAGACAATGCTCCCATTAAAAAAAATGCCCATGATGAATCTGTTCTCACATGCCTTTTAAGTGACTCATAAACAGTAAAATGAATTACTGGATTGACAAGTAAGAAAAGAGATGGTACGAAACTAGACCACAGCGCACTTATTCCTTCATTTTTAGCTATATGGAACATTCCATCCAAAAGTCCAGTGTAATAAAGCTGTTTTTGTAATTTCAATCTATTATTCACAACCCATAAAGGAGTAGTAGTACATATATTAATAAAACCAGCTAAGCAGCTCAAAACCATATCCAGCTGAGCTGTATTGCTCAGTTCTCCGAATTTTAAAGACTTCAAACTATGGAAAGAATAGAAGAACACGAAACTCGAAACTGCAATGGAGTTAAGACATGGTTGGCAACCTCTGTAGAGAGCATCACTGGAAAAATTAATATTTTCAAAGTTCTCATCGATTGAACTTGCAGGTTCATTGGAAACTTACACCCCCTCATTTTTCAATATATGTAAGATAGCTTCTCGAGTAGTTTTGTACTTCAGAGCAACATCTTCCACTGAGAATAAATAATAATTTTGAATTAAAAACAACACTATGATAAAAAAATTCCAAGATATATTGAATTACTTACATTGCATTCTGAATTTGACAGTTTCCAAGGGATAAAAGCATACCATTGAGAATATACCACCCTAGTGAATAAGAAAAAACGCTATGAACTATTCAGTCAATTTTTAAGAATTCTACTTACGGCTGCTCCTGCAATAGCATGAACTAAATTTTCAGAGGTGAAAATACTGGACTTTGATAGAGACATTCTTGGTGGAGTTTTATCTGAATATTGTAGAAAGCTGATAACCCACGAATCATAAAAAATTATCGATGACTGAAATTATTAATTGCTTCAGAAGTTACCTCAATTGAATATTTAATTATTATATTATAATAATTGTTTTACGTAGCAATAAAATTTTTAATTGATTTTCAAATGACTTGAAAAGCAAGGTTATGTAGAGATAAGACGAATTTTACATCTACAAAGGACATATTATACCTACAACTTCAAGGAAAAAACCTGAACTACTGAAGAAAGAACTATTCGTGGATTTGATCATAGAAAAAGTATTTGGAGATCGCTGGCTAGGTATTCCTCCCCGCAGTGTTGTCAATTTTCTATTAGAGTTCTGGTCTGTAATTTCACGTTCGAGATTGTATTATTAAATATTCAATGTAATAGTTCGATTATCATTACTGTTTTGCGCCCTTGTTCCAAGTGAAACAGCTTGTTATAATTTTGCTCTTGGGTCTGTTATTTTCGAATATCGAGCGAAAATGTTTAAATGTTCACTTCTTGATGAAAAATCTGTTGTCAAACTTGAGTATGTCCCGTAATCCATCCAGCTTATATCCTCAATCTTCCGAAGGAAACAAGTTTAATTTTTCAAAATAGGTTAATTGTCCAAATGTCTCGGTAAAGATCGTTATTGGCCCAAATCTGTCTAATAGATCAGCAATTATGAGCATCTGAAATTGATTTCCTCAGTAACTTTTATTATATACATTCGTTATGCTTGTGACTTGAAAAATTGTAAGAATGACGTTGAAACAAAAAGCTAGGTTTACACACTGTTCAGAAAAATACTTTAAAACAAGTCAGTAAAAGCTCCTGACTTGCTTTTCTACGTTTTTTATACTATTGCTACAAATATTTCATGTATGGTTATCGCATTCAAATTCATAGTTAATTTTAGAAATCAGAATCTGATTGCTTGTATGATGTAGTATAATAAAAATAAATTTTGAAATTGTTATCGAATTCTTGAAACCGGCTATCGTACAGTACGGAATTCAGTCCGATCATTCGTTTCCTAGTAGAATCCATGAAACTCGGCGAATTATTTTTATGGCAACATTGCACATCATTATATTGCCTACAGTATCGATGGCCAGTTTAGAAAATTAAAAGAGCAAAGGGAACATACATCTCACATTCTCTGTGATAGACAGGAAATGAGAAAAATTCTGTGACAAAAATCGGATTATCTAACAGTTCTACAAATATTTATTTTTGAAGAAATTTCCCATTTCCCTAATTACTAGAATCATGTGTCTAATGATATGAGAATTAAATTAACCAAAATCATTGCTTTCTTAATAGTATTTGTGAATATTAGTTTATTTTATTTTTCTTTACGTTTTTTCAGTTATTACCATAAGATAGCAACTGGAGAAATAACTTCTACCGTCTTCTTAGAGAAAAAACCAGAACTAGAATTGAAATTAATCAACAATAACATCTCTGAGAAACTTATAAGTAAATTGGTGACTGTAATAATTCGGGAATTCGAAACGCAGGATAATGATATCTCTTCAACTGTTCATTCAATACTTGAAACTTTCAAAAGCATTAAAATACTTATCCTTTATGACAGAATACCATACCCTCCTTTAAAAATAAATAGCAGTTATATTACCAAGAACAACTTACAACAATGGAACTTATCTCCATATCTTGGTGAATCAACAATAGGATCTCTAATTTCTAACATTAAGACGAAGTATGTAGTATTTATACCAGATGCTACTAGGGTCATTTCAACCCAATCAATACAGACTCTTTTGAAGAAAGCTCACAAGTTTCAAGGCACTATAATTGTTTCCCCGTTATCTGGTAATAGGGATTTGGAATGCTTTAGGCTGAATGTTAATACCAAAGAATGGAGTTTGAAATATAACATCATCAAAAGCTCTTACTGTGATGCAGTTTTTGGGAAACAAATAATTCTTATAGAGACTGAATTACTGAGAAATTTATCGATACCATTTCATCTACCATTCCCTGCTTCTCTTTACATACAAACATCAGCATTGAATACCAAGGTAATTTTTATTTCTGTGCTTATGGCATGTTCCGAGATGTTCTCTGAAAGTTAATTAGGTGCCTGTACTATCAACGGATAGTTTAATTTTAGTTTGGATTTGTTCAAGACTGAATATCATGTAATGTCCACCTCTTATATATTAGAGGGCATTAAATAACTTATAATAAATCAATTTTCTTCAACTCGAGATATTTGAATAATAATTGTTTTGTGCAATTGTATGGCTAATGATTCTTTAATCATTTAATTAATTTAATTTAATTTGTTCAACGTTAGAGTAATTTCAGGAATGTTGTGTAAAGTAGACATTAGAAGTGGCAATGTTCAGTTAATCCTTATTGTAGTTTTATTATGGTATTTGTTTAATTAGCCGTAGAAATCAGGTAGGATATATCTCAGTGTCATTTGGTGTTTTTTGCTCTCTACTGTAAATAAACAAAATATTCATCTGCAGGCATTGATCATAAAAACAGGGATGTTTCATGAGGGAAATTCCCGATTCAGGACACATCATGCTCAGTGGAAATTGAAGCAAGTAAATCAAGAACGACTGAAAGATCTCTACAAATTGTTTAGGATAAAGCTTGTGATTAAGCATGGAAAAAATGAATATTATGGTTGTAACAGAGAGACATCACGATGTTTTGAGGATGTTATAGATTCTATGCCAGTTTATCTGTATGAAAACAGATGGACTCCTCCGTGTTGTTTGACTCATTTGAGGAAAACTACAAAATATGTTCTTGGTTTATTGGACCAATACGGTATAAGATATTGGTTAGAAAGTGGAAGTCTTCTAGGTGCTGTAAGAAGTGGTGACATTTTACCTTGGGATCATGATGTAGATGTAGGCTATATGAATGAAGATGCATCCCGATGTAAGTGGCTCCAAATAGCTCAAGGCAAGTCTGTTGTTGACAATAAAGGGTTTTATTGGGAAAAAGTCACTAAAGGAAATTACTTCAGAGTGCACTTCAGTAAAACAAACAAGATATTCATCAATTTGTTTCCCTTCCACCGTAAAAATGGCACAATAACTAGAGATATTTTTGTTGATTCTCGTAAAAACATGGACTTCCCTGAAAATTTCTTACACCCAATGTCTAGTGTAGAATTCATTGGAAGAAATGTGCCAAGTCCAAATAATGTAAGGGAATTTCTGGAACAGAAATTTGGGGTTGGTTGCATAGAGAACCCAGAATACCCAAATCCCAAAGAAAAAAAATTTTGGTAAAAAGAAATGATGCAATTAAATTCTTTTCCTAACGATACAATTCTCATTTTCATGAAAGAGGAATGTGTCAACAAATGAGTTGTGAATAGAACTGCCTTAGAAAGCCGAACATCGAATAAAGTATTATTTATTAGTCATTTTAAAGTTACTGGATGTTGTAATTCTTCCATTTCAAACAATACATACTTTATACTAGGATACAGTTGTTATTTCAACTGAAAACTTAACATAATTTCAGATATGACGATTGAAATTGTTGAACTGGGGTGAAATACTATTCAACTCTAAACTATCTTCATTCAATTTTCTATATTTGATATTTCAGCATCTTGAAATTAAATTTATGTGGGAGATCACTTTAAATTCTATTCAGACCATATATAATGCTTTTTCGCATTGTAGATATAATTTATTTTAAAATATATCATTGTTGAAATTGTGCCAAACATTAAATGCCAAATATTGTTAGCAAACTTGAGGTTTATTAAATTTTTAGATAATTTTCAAAGGACTGTGTTGATTTGATGAAATTTTTATTAAAAAACTTGACATACAAGGATCCAATAAAGTTACAAAGACCATAACTTCTTTCATTTTACATAAAGCCTTGTAGTTTGTCACTTTTTTTTACCCTTAACCTTTTGTTATTTAGGTGAACAATCAATACTTATTAGTCAGATCAAGCCTGATTCAGAAATCAGTGGAAGTAATTAAAAGCTTCAGAAATACTATTCTAGGTGGATTTGGATCCTGAAAATGCTAATGTATCCAATTTGAAATAGCTACAATACTCCAAAATGTCAACTGCTTTTAATAGACAAAAAGTAATCGGTATATAAAATTCTTGAAAATATAATGTTAGGCAACTAAGTTTACTCTATGTTATTTTGATTTCCTAAAAAACGCTATTAGGGCTTCATGATCTCAACATATTCACAAGCATTCGTTTATAACTAAATTTCGTTATAATGCTGAGTCCTGTCGAATAAATATCAATTTACATATTAATTCAATCCAACCAAATCTCCTGATTGGTTTTTCAGTATTTTATTTACATGAGCATTGAGAAAATCTCAAATTATTGATGATACAATGGGAAAATTAGACATCAATAATGTAGTCTAGCTTAAAAAATTTTTCTCATATCATTCCACCAACGCTGACAACACATTTGAAACAAAAATCAAGTAATTCAATACAACATACAATAAAACATAAATAGTCAAGAGTAACAGGTAATTGTTGATTTGCAATTCTTTCTCAAGTGGCAAATATTCGAAATCAACTTTTTGAGAAAAAATTATGAGATCTGACTTATAATTTTAGTCAATCACAGCCAATTTCATTTTCAACATTGCTTAAGTGTGAGATGAATTTCCATCATTAGGCCCATATTCGTCCACCATTAATATTTTGTCAACATAAACAACTTTTTCATGGTCCATGAAAGAACAACATACATAAACACCTGCTATTCTGAACACAAATTTATTATCTCTTTGATTTTGCCTTAGGTAGACTGAACGTGGATCTTGGGACAATATGTTCTCGATAATTTTTTTCTTTTCCTCTTCCTGAAAATAATCCAAGAGTTTAAGTTTAAGATTTAGTATTCATAAATAGAATAAAGGACTCATTCATTGATAAACTAAATAGATAAGTTATTTAAATTCTTTATCTTCTACACACCTCTGCTCCAAACTGTCTTAGTTGTACGATTGCAGACATTCTGAATTGTACATGGAGAGTGTCCACCACAGGATTATCTAACCATCTGGGTACTCTTATTTCATTGTTGTCTCGAAAATCCATGGAGTTTTGCTGTGAGGTTCTATTTGCATTGTCTAACGAGTCTTCTTCTTCTCCATCTGGTGCTTCACGTTCAACCATTTGCAAATTTGGGCTATAAAACCAAAAAACATTATGATCAAGCACAAATTCAAATTGAAACCAAAAATAGTTGATATTTTTTCTTTCCATTCAAGCTTAGCTTACTTGTCATTATATGATGAGCTTCTTCTACTCATATTGTTACTGGCTCCTGGAATTGTAGCTCTTTCACTTTCTTGACCTACTAAAGTTCGAAATTCAGTGTTTTGGCTTAGGTCTTCCCTATGATCACAAGCATTTTCTTCTTCAGTTGTGTTAACTTGGACTAAAAAATTAATTTTTAAAACTCATTTCTCATTAAAAATTCATTTTTGATAGGTGTTCATATCTTTCAGTATCAGTTCCACATTATTATTAGCATGCAGTTGAAAGCATAGTTTATCTTATCCAGTCTGTGTGAAATGTTAAAATTGACGAGTCAGAGGATACCCTGGTAATTAAATTATAAATAAGAAACTCAGCTGAGCTGTGAAAATATCCTGTAAATCTAAGGACTCCACTAAAGTAGGGAGATATGACTACCTTAATGAAAACTTGTAGAAGTAGATATTTTCATTTCTATCACAACAAACACAAAAATTAATAAGTGTAGCATCAAATGGGATCTTAATTTATGACCTGCTATTATATTACATAATGTAGTAACATTGGTACCACATATGATGTTATTTTAATATCGCTAAATTGATACATCAGAGTTTGAAAGACACTACTTTTTATGTTGGTTACCCAGTGAATTAATTTTACGAAGAATGTTATTACTTGAATTCCTTAATGTTCTTCCATTGGAACTGTATCCGTAATCAATTGAGCTGGGAATGTCATAATGTGGAATAAATGGCTTTATATCTAACACTGGAGTTCCATCCATCATATCAACTCCATTGAAAGTAATGGTATTTCCAGATATGTCATTAATTTTTACAAGTGATAACCCTATTGGTGATGGTCTATGTGGAGATCTTGTCCCAAAAACTCCTACTTTGATACCATTTAGTCTAGGGGGTGAAATTTTGGCAGGTACATGTGTTGCTTCCGTTTGATGAAAATGGAAGAGTATCCTGAAAGATGCGTGTGATTGGAGACAACATGGTGTTCATCTTTACATTTTCCCTTCTTACCACATATGAGAGAATTTTTCCAAACCATCCAATGCATGGTGTGGATTTGTAAACACGTCACTGTTTAAAACTAATTTTCCCACAGCCTCACTGCAAACATTGGTTTGCCTCGGAATACCTCTTTTTGTAGGAAATTCTGTGTGTATAGTTCCGATACAACGCAATTCAACATTTTTAGGTTCTAATCGGCTGGTAGAAGTTGATGGTTGGGTTGTTGTTTGGTTGGATCTGCTATTATCACATTCCTGATATTTATTCATAATCTCGTTACACATATTTTTGTATTCATATTTGAATTTAGTGACTTCTTGCCTAAAAACTAACTGCAATATGACTTCAGATAATGAAAAAATTATTACCTAAGATTATTTATCTCATTCCTTGCCAATTTAAGCTGGTTTTGTAAATGAGCAAAATCGTTTCCCGAATCATCCATCATGAAAAATAATTACGTATTTTTTCTTGAATATTTGCAAATAAGTACTTTGAATACGATTAACGTCAGTGATGTAAAAATATTAACCTCTTTTACTTTCTATACTTATAAACTAATAGTATGCATCTTTTGAACTAATATATGTGGCGAATTGATCTACTGCACTACAAATTCATAAGGTCCGTCTCAAATCTGAGGTCTATGGTTTAACCTAAAATGTTGCTAAAATAAGTTACGTTTACTCAATGATTATTAATTTTTAAATTGAGTTATTTTAATTTAGTTACACTAATTGTACGATTAGTGAGAGAAAATACGTTCAGAAATGTGGGTCGAGGAATTTGACGAGTTTTTCAAAGGGTATCTTCCCTATTATGTTTTGGTATTTTTGCCACTTTTCCTACTTATGTCTCCGGCAATTAATCCAGTCCAAGCTTCTCATGAATTCCCTGTTTATCGAATGCAACAATATGATATGAATGGGATATCACATGGTACGTTTATTGATTTTTCTCATTGAACTGGAGTGCCTAGTGTCAGAAGTGGTTCTTGGACTACTAACATTTTTCTTTAGGGAGCCGTGGAGCCTCAATAAATTTGGAAGCAAGATCCTTAACAAGTTGGAAATCATCCCGGCATTGTGTTGTTACCAAAATGAAAGATCTCTCAGTTACTCAAATAAAAGAAATTGTGACAAAAGCAGGAGCTTTATTGATTTTATTACCGAGTGACTGCAGTAACCTTTCTTCAGAGGAAAAAGAGGTTTGATGTGAAATAATTTTTGGATTTATTGATTTTTATATGAGGATTTAATTTTCTCAGCATTTATCCTCACTAGAGATTGCTTTAATAAACCAGGAAACTTCCATACCTGTCTATTTCATCAGGGACTCACCGGAGTTTGATGATATATTTTCTGAAATCGCTGAACATTCAATTACAAATGATTTGAAGAAATCTGCAGCAGAAGCCTTATTTTCTTCTGTAGCTGCTAATGGTTACCAAATTGTAGTCTCACCTGGTACTCCTAACATAAAAAAAGATGTAAAAGTTGCAACAATTCAGGGACAACTTGTGGCAAATACTTTGAAGGATGAAAAAGTATCTACTATAGCTATTGTAGCTCATTATGATAGCTTTGGAATAGCACCAGTAAGTTAAATATTTATCAAGCATCATACACCATATTTATTTAAGCAAATATTTATATATAAGAAATACATATCACATTGTTTGTCTGCCAAGGACTCCTAAACTACTGAACAGATTTCAAGTTTGATTTGCACATGTGTGCAATTCGATAAGATAGCTTACTTGAAACAATAGGATAGCTTACATTTGAATTTATATTTGCAATATGATTTTATTGCAAATTATGTCTATTGACACTCATAATTATCTCTTAGCTCCAAAGGGTTCTAATAGATGGCAATATTTGTTGACAGGATTGAGTAAATATTCAATAGATGGCGCTATGTTAAAAATACAAATGTTTCATAAAAGCTACAATTCAATAGCATAACCACCACTTGTTTCTGATTATATTATTATTCATTGTATTTAAAGGTGATACTAAGTTCATCTCATCATATAGTAAATTACTATAATGCTTGCTAGTAAAAGGGCTTACCGAATTTTTTAGGAATTATCTTTTGGTGCTGATTCCAATGGTTCTGGGGTAGTCCTCCTTTTTGAATTGATCAGACTTTTCTCTGATCTGTATAATGATCCAAAAACTCATGGAAAATTCAACATTATTTTCCTTCTATCTGGAGGAGGAAAAATTAATTATATAGGAAGCAAGAAATGGTTAGAAGATCAACTGGATTCTTTAGATGGATCGATTATTCAGGTTGTTACATTGAATTCAATAAATTATGTATTCTAATCTTACTTTTATAGGAAGCATCTTACGTTTTATGCTTAGATACACTTGCATATGGTGATTCTCTTTATATGCATGTATCGAAACCCCCAAAAGAAGGATCCCCTTCACATGCTTTCTTCAAGGAACTGAAATCAGCTGCAGCTCAGCATTCTAATGTAACTGTAGAAGGAGTTCATAAAAAAATTAACCTGGCTGATGATATTCTTGCTTGGGAGCATGAAAGATTCAGTATTAGACGGTTGCCTGCTTTCACTTTGTCAACAGTGAAGAATTTCCGAGATAATTCTAGAAATACTATTTTGGATGTGAAAAACTCTGTGAATATGGATAGATTAGAGCATAATGCTAGAATTATAGCTGAATCCATTGCAAGACATATTTATAATATTTCTAATGAAGGTATATTGGGAAAAGTCATTGTAAGTATAATAATAATAATTTTGTTTGCTAAATTAGAACGACACATTAAAGAGTAGATCTTGTATTCTGGTATCCGAAGTGTTATGCATATGATTTCATTTAAAAAGAATATAAGATTAGAATGATACATGGCAGCAAAACATGAAATGGCACTAGCTAATTTGTTTGGGTTCAGTTTATTGACTTCAATTTGTTGTATCAATGAAAAGCATAAAGCATGTGCAATGTATTGTACTGAAAAATATAGATGCATACCAAACATCAAAGCTTCTAGAATTTTTAGTATTTCGAAAATACTGGATGTCTAAGCAGCTAAAATTTATTTAAATTTAAAAAAATTCTGATATATTGAATACATTGAATTACAACTGTAAATTTTCAATATGAGAATTATGCTTCGCAAACCTACTAGATCAAAGCCAATCAAAAATTTGCATTGGTAATGTCGGAATTGCAGTAGCTGGAAATTGAAATAAATCACTCCTATTCATTACTATAAGAAGATAGACCTTTCACCACCAAGATTAACAATGAACTACAATCAAATAAAAATAAGATATAACCAGTAATTTGAGGTATATTCTTCAGGATGTCGATAGAGGCCACATGGAGGCTTGGTTAGATGTTATAAGTAGTCAACCTAGGTCCACACAAATACTCAGCAATAAGGATAATCCACTTCTTAAGATATTCAAAGATTATTTTGATCAACATTTAGTGGACACCAAAGTTTATTATGCTAGTCCAGATAAAAGGGATCCCGAGTTCAATTTTTATGATATCACTAAAAGTACAGTGAATATTTATAGGTAAGGGACAATTTTCTCACATTAGAAAAGTTTAAAATAATTTTTTGCAGTGTTAAACCAGCAGTATTTGATCTCTTCTTGACTTTAGTCATAGTGGTATATCTTACTGTGATTTATTTTCTTGTACAAAAATTTCCATTATTGTACAATGTGGCCTGCAGTTTAACAGAGAAAAAAAAGACTAAGTAATAACCAGAAATGTATTTGAAGTAAGTAGTAATTTTTAGTAAATTGTAGGATCAAATGAATTTTTGTTGTTCAGTGAGTATTATTTACTCATTAATTTGTTTTTTTTTTCTTATAATTTATTTGTTGAAATAGTTTTTTTTTATTAAATCTATCAATTTTCATGATATATCCTTCTAGTTTTTGTAATATATCTTCAAATCAGCATTGAATCAATTTAAAGAACAAACTTTGTATGTTTATCACAAAATAATTTTTTGAACTTTTAATACGATTAAAACATTCAGAATTTTATCATGAATTTATTGGTGTGTCCCATGATATTCTTTACTATCTTTCCTTTGTGAATAGTTTGTTTTTAATCTTTGGTTTTATCAATTTTTTGTGGATCAAATTATTTTCCATTGACATCAGTATTATTTTATAACGTTTTGCTGTCTGAGTTTAAGTTAACTTAGATTTTTGAAGATTGTAGGAATTGAACTATTTTTGTGTGGTTATTGTTCTGAGCTTCCATTAGCGGAGTCTGTCCCCATCTATCCTTAGGATCAATCTTGACTTTAGCATGTCTCACTAAAAATTCCACACATTCTGAATGACCCTCAACTGCCGCCAAGTGCAGAGCGGTCCTACCATCATAATCAGCCTCGTCTAAATTTATTCCATAAATGAGAAACCTAAAACATATTTTATTTAAAATCATGTTATCATAATTGATAATTATGATTTGATAGTCAAAATGAACATCAATAGAGCTTCTGAACTGATTATTTAGTATCAATGTGATCTGTAAGAACTTTTAGTTATTTAGTAATAAAACCATGGCTAACCTTTTGAGTGATTTGAGATCCCCAATTGCTGCAGCCCTCAAAGTTTCAAAGATAATCATATAGGATTTATCAGTTTCAGGCAATACCTTTCGACTTGTAGCATCTGAATGAATTTCTTGCTTGTCATACTGATGAAAAGGGTATTTTTTGACAAGTTCCTGTTGGTTCAAAAGAATTATTGAATTTTATTGAATTGCATCTTATGGAGATTATACCAATGAAAGTATTTTGAAAATTTTTGAATGCTTATGTTAAAATTCTCCAGTAGGAGAGGTTTTACAACCTATTCTTTAAAAACACATACGAAAATAACTTTTTGCCTGAATTATCAAAAAATTCCTTATGAAATGATAGGTTTATATACTAATGAAATGTTTCTTCTTTATCATATACTCAATTTTTTTTACATTCAAAAAACCTAATTTCCTCTATTTTCAAAGTCTATTTAATTATATGTGTTTATTCATAATTTATGAGTAGATACTATTGTGGGATGTACATTCTTTATGATCATGCTATATGTCTTACTTTGCAAAATTGTACACTTCGTATACTATTGCCAAGACGTCCTAACCTGGGGGACCATAAACCAATTCCCATTACACCTGGAATAGCGATTACCATTGCTCCACTTACTCCTGATTTTCCAGGTATTCCAACCTAAAATCGTTCAGAATTAACCTGAGTACAATGCTCATTATTGTTATTTTTTAATTACATCAATAGGTGCTTTCTTTTTGGCTGTGTTAGTAACTCATGAAACACCCACTATAGTTCTCTATTCCATACTTTGGGGGAGCTTCAAGTTTTAAACACATGGTCAAAAATAAAACTAATAAATCCACTAATATCAAGAAGTTTCTTAGTTTCCTTTTTGCGTGCTTGTTCTAGATTTGAAACAAGTTGAGCATAATGCTATCGTTATGTTCAAACATACGTAATTTTCTAATATCGCGCCAAAAATGGTCTTAATCTATTGGGTTAGAATTCCTGATGAAGATTTCGGGGCCATACTTGAGTATGTCCGGCCGTATACTCTCTATCATCCGAAAGAAATGAGCCAGAGTTTTCATATTTTCAGAAAAGGTTAGTTGTCCAAATACCTCTGTCAAATTCGTTATTTGGTCAAATCTGTCTAATGATTCAGCGGTGATGAGCATCTGAAACTTAGTTTTCTCAATGAATCTCTATGCAAACAATTTGTGACTTGGAAGATGTTTGAATTAGGTTGAAAATTTCGTGGAAATCGTCCTAAAAATTTTCTTCACATTCTTTATATCTTGTAAAGTATTCATTGGAGATCAATAAAATTCAGGAAGTACATTACGATTATTGATAGCCAAGATATCCTTGCATTTCAGCATTGTATACTATTTCATTTCAAGGGGCTAGATTTCTTCAATATATTGATGACGTTTAATGATTAAAATTTTGATTTTATAGAGAAACCTAGATTATCATTCTCATTGAGTTATTATATTAGTACTTATAAGAGATAGATGATTGGAACATTCAAAGAATTAATCAAATGGAATTTCGAATTAAAGTTATTTTGGGCATAGAAATGCTCCAGTTGATCAAGTAATCAAAGTTTGAAATCCAGCATATATGTTTTCGGTTTGGGATATATGTTGTCAGAATATACAATTTAATTCAGTTCCATATCTAAGATTTCCTTAAAAAAATCTCAGGCTGTTTTTTCATGACTTGGATTTGAATTTATAAGGAATTTCAAAAACAAAAGCTTACTGAAAGTAAGATACCTATTTCTATAGGAAAGATTAAAATTCTTTAGATTGAGTTTAAGATTTGAGCTTCGAACTGAACTGAAGGTAAACTCTAGTGTTAAGATATAGGTTTGTTGATTATCTCACTTTCTTCACAGCAATTATTTTAGTATTACACTGTTCCATAGTAAAGGAAAAGCTCCTGACCTAGGGTCGGTGCTTTTCTATGTTTATTTGAAAGTTGATATTTTTGTAACTTTTCTATTGCATTTCTTCTGAAACTCATAATGAAGGATATTATCATATTATTCTCCAGGAATCAACACATTTAAAGGATTCTTGGTAAGAAACGGTCATGTATTCTCATAGACACTGCATATGCAGTGCTGGAGTGTTGTCACTTAAATCAGAAAGCAGCAAAGATGTGTTGAATATATTAATTGGTTCTACATATGTGTCTCTAATTGTCTCTTAACATCTTTATTTTAAGATTGCAATGCTTTGATAGAATCGAAAAGAACAATCTCAGGTTTGCAAGTATTATCTTTTTTTCTTTTTCCCCTTGTAGATTACTCCGTCAGACCTGTTTCTGAAGTAAAATCATATTTTTCAAAAAAAAAAAAAAAACTTATACTCAATTCATAATTAGGTGAAAGTTTTAAAGATGTAGTAGATATTTATCACATATCCCACATATCTTTAGGTTGAATGTACTTACTCACTTCGAATGCAAACTGACCAGAATAATCATATAAGCCACAACTATACATTAAAGAAAGTGTACTTTTAACACTGCCAGGTTTGAAAACTCTATCTGAAGTTATTGGATTAATCCCAGAGTTCGCCAGGGTTGCCCCCATAAGTGCCAATATTCTTGTGGTAACATTAAGGGAACAGCACTGAAAACAAAAAATATTACTACAATAGATATACGGATTGAATTAATTGAAATAAACTGCAGTGGATCTTATGTCGTTTTTCCTTTACCCTAAAATAAAACTTCAAAGTATCTTCAAGTTTCGATTTTGGAGGAAAGCATTTATGTTCTTTAAGATAAAAAGCTATTGCATAATTTCTATCTGCAGCTTCCTGTTCAGAAATATAAACTGACGTGTTGAATCCGATGTGAAGTCCTCCAGCTAGCGCCTAGAAAGAAGTGATATATAAAAAGAAACATGACACAAGAAAATGTTGTTACATCAAAATACTTCTTTGCGTTATCGAACACCAAACTTGGTTTTCCACCAAAACTATCCACCATGAAATGTAATAGTGAACAAACAACAATAGCTCCTGAATTAACCATGGGATTGTGTGGTTTGTCTGTAAGAGATGTATATCTATCATAGCATAGTCTTATTCGAATTCTTTATTTTCGTTATTGCGATAAATTGTGTAAATATTTTGGTCTGTTCCATTTTGAATTCTAATCTTCATAACGATATAGCTATTGGTGATTCAAAACTCTAGGTATACTAAGTAACATAAGCAGGTTGGTGTTCTTGATAAGAATGTCAGATTTCGTTTGAAACAAATTATTTTCTATAAACCACAATCTGACTACAAAATGTAGGACAATACTCTTCATTAAGACGTAACTTAAGATTAGTCTTCTAGCTTTCATCAGTCTGTGTTCGGCCCTCAATTTCTCACATGGAGCTATATATTATTCAATCATTAGTATGATATTCCAAAAAAACTCACTCTCGAAGTTAAGAATTAATTCATTGAACATCCTCCCACTTGGCTCTTGGCCAACGTATTTATGAACAACTCTTTTCCCCAAATTATCCAAAGCCATTGCATATGTAAATGGCTTGGAAACTGACTGTATCGTGAAATATTCTTTAAAGTTTCCCAAGCTGAACCTTTGACCATCAACAGTGCATATACTTAAAGCCCAGTTTGAAGGATTCACTTCTCCAAGTTGTGGAATATACGTTGCAACCTGAAAAATAGATAGAATGCAAAAAAACCACGAAAGGAGTTTTGGATTCCTTTACTTCTCCGTTTTTATTGTGTCTGCAAGATTCGAATATTTCTTTGACATCTTTTTGAAACTTCAACCAGTTCGATATAACCAGTTCGCCCTTGAAAGCGCGCATAATTAGTTGTATGTTAGATTTCGTCAAACTGAAATAAAATTCATTGGATGGGAGGGGGGTTTTGAAGCTCAACATACAAGGACATTATAAGGTATAGTTAAAAATTAATTATTTTTCTAATAGATGGCTTTAGTTATCTGATTATCTGCATCTCGCGTTATTAGAGTGAAGATCACATTCATTCATGATTTATTTGAAAAACATTTTTTCTCGTAGAATTTTGATATGGCTAGGCATACTGTTGAGAATTGTCAATCTTCCACATACAGGTAACAAAAACTATAGTACTCCATGTCCAAAAATACAATATTGCAACTTGATCAATTTGTCTGGTTTCATATTTTGATAATATTAGTATAAATCTTAAGTTGTATATTCATATGGAATGTGATGAATTTTTTTATTACTTCAACTTCAACAATGCACTACATTTCTTTATATCTCTTTCTCAAATTTTCTGCAGGGATCTTATATTGGCTGCGCTATATATGATCACTGTATGATCTGCAAACTGAAATAATTTTCCCACCAAGCCTGATTTGATTATATTTTCAACATATATTAGGTAAAAAAGTGATCCAGGCACCGTGCCCTACGGAACTCCAATTCTGATTTTCTTCTAGTAGTTACTCTAGACTGAACAGTTTGAAATCTTACTTTTATTTACATTTTTTGTCAATTTTTTCAGTAATATACATATGTTGATTGTATCAAATATGATATAAATCAAATGATTTCATTTATGAAGATGACTCATCCTCTGCATCTTTTTGTTTGCATGTTGATAAATTTTAAATTTTAACATTTGTTCTTAACCAGTGTATAGCGAGCTGTATCTAAAGTAACGCCCATTTTAATCGTTGGGTTTGACGGCCTGATGAAGAATCCTCTCAAAATTAAGAATATCATCAATCAAAACGCCCAATCGTTGGGTTCGACGGCTTGATGAAGGATCCGGCTGTACTCTTTATCTTTTGAAAGAGATGAGCTGCTGGAATATCCACCTGAACAATTTGTAAATTGAAAGATGTTTGACACCCCTGAATTTGAGCTTTGTTCCATTCATTTCAAGAAGCTATAAGTTCTCCATATTTGAAGACGTTTAATGAGTTTTCATTTGATAAACAGACATAGATTACAATCATCTATGTTCACTAATGTGCCCAAAATTTTTTTCACTCAATTTGTCAAAATGATAATGGCTTGAAAATAAAGTTTAACAGCAGATGATTCATGAATTGGACTTGAATATAAAGGGTATTCCAACTAACAAGCATTTACTGAAGAAAAGATATCAATTGCGATGTGATTTTCAATAAGAAAGATACACTTTCTTTTAATGGAAATTTCAAAAAAGAATTTTAGACTTCGAACGAAACCGTGAGTAGTTATTTTTGAATTAATATATACATATATAGGTTTGTTGATTCTTTGATGTTCATTATGGCGTTTCAATATCCCACTATTCCAGAGTCTTTGGAACAAGCGCGCTAAAATTACTGACCGTACGTCAGTACTTTTAACACAGGTGTTATTCCAGCGGTTTGACATAATATTGGAAATTTGCACTCTAACAATTATATGCCAGAAGCAATAGTTACTTTTTGATATTGTTGAGCCAGCACTATTGGTAGTCGTGTTTGACCTAAATCTGATAATCCTGCAAAGATAATGAATTTCTTTTATACATCAAGAATGCATGTATAAAAAATGTTAACTCATTTATAAAATATGTACTATTATAACTCACTCTTTGAATGCTTTTTCTGTGAGACCATAATCACTCGAATCGGATGTTTTTTTATAATCTTCAATATCGGTGAACATTTGCTTCAGTCTGGGATCATCCATTTGCAAACCTAGGGACTCTAATTCCTACACAGCAATAAATAAGCTCAATTCAAGATTTCAAACTTACTCTTATAAATTTTGGTATAGGAAGTAAATTCGTATCAGGATTTTTTAGAATATTGAATATTTTATCAGATTTTCCCTCTTCGTAAAATCTGAAAAGAGTATCTCCTATATGAAAAAAAAAACAAATAATTCAACACTTTTTAAAACAAATTTGCTTACTCTTGTACTGTTGATGATAGATAGCTTTTATGATGCCATCTATGAAAGAGCAACTTTCTAACTAGGTATTGGCCTATGATCATAATGTTCAGTAACTTCCAGTGAAACTTTTATTCCAGTGATAAACATCCAATTCAGCATTTTTTTCAGTACATTTTCTGTTTATAAAAGAACATTATGACAGGTATTGTCATTTAATTGCTAAGCATTTCATACACTTCATTGCTACTGATTGAAATGATTTTAAGGATAATTAAGACTTGTTTGGTAAAAAAATTACTTTAATGATGTAATTATCAATCTATGAATCACATTAAGGAACATATCTGATATCAAGCTTACTCCAAATTGATGCTATGTCTGACAAAAAAATCGTAAAATAACAATACACTTCCTAATTCACAACTTTATAAGTTGCCGTAATTAGCTACATATGGCGTTATCACAAATTTGGCATCTTGGCTCTGAGTTTTTTTGAGAATATTAGCTGCATGATGCAACTGTACCGCACAATCTGGGTGTACATTTCCAGGTAAAGAGAGACATTCTTGTTCAAATATAGTAGCTAGAGCATGAAGGAGTTCCAAAAACCCCAAGGAGATTGCAGCTTTCCTCAATCTGTTCAGTTCCTAAAAAAAAAAAAAATTATAACAACGTAACAAGAATTGCTTAGTTTCATCAAAAAGTGCCCTAAATTGATTATTAGTAACGAAAATTGAACACAGTATATCACTGAAAAAACTTGCCGCAATGATTGAGTTTATACAAGCTAACAACCTGACTAATTAAATCAGAGTTATCTTTTAGTATGCCATTTCAAACTTTCACAAATAATTTAGGTCTAACTGTAATGTAGTGCTAGTGACCTTTGTAATGGAACAACAAAAAACTTAATAAAAAAAATTGGAATAGAAAAATGGGTGAACACAATGACTGCTTAAAATGGAAACATTTAAAGACAAAAAACAAAATGCTGACTATTGAAATAAAATAGATCAAGTCAACCCTAGAAGAAACAAAGTAATAATTCTCTTCTGATTGAGAATAATATATGTGACATAAACATGCAGACATACCTTGTAGAATTGTTGGGTTTTCTCAGGTAATTTCCTGGCATGCCTGAGAATTTTCTGGATATCAGACTGCAGACCAGAAGGTCTAATCCACACTACGCCGTTTTGTGAATAACTTCTTTTCTCAGATGGTTTAATAGGAAAAGATCCGCACTGATCAAACTGCTCAGAGCAACCTAAATTATTGAGATTGCCCAACCAAGGAATTGAATCTGATCCTGGTACTAGTAGAGTTAACATGAGGTTGGACTTTTTCTTGGAATCTGCCCACGAGTAAATAAAACCGAACCAATTGTCAGCTAGAATTTTGATATATTTAATGATGTCAAATTCTAACGATTGAGTATTCTTACTTAAGGAAACCAGAGCTGCCATATTTTCAACTTTCAGGGCTCCATGCAACAATACGCAAAATGAAGGTGTTTTTCCTTCATCCACTACATCCTCATCAATGGTTAAGTCAATTTCTGTTTCAGTTTTTACAGTATTATTGATAGCATGGAGTATAAGATGCCTACTAACTACCATTGGGGAACCTATTTCGGTAACAGGAATGAATCCAAGAACTTCAATGGTATCCGTAACAGTATATGTATGGCAGTCAAAATCGGTAACTTTAGTATAATGCTGAAAGAAGAATTTGAAATAATACTTGAAAAAACTAAAAAACAGCAATATAACAGTATCAGTTAATCGAACTTATCTTTTGGCCGACTTACCAAAGTTTGACTATATTGAATTTTCTCAAAATTATTTATACTTCAAGATACTTACAACAGGTGCTGGATAGAGCATAATCTTGGATTTCAGGTTTCCACATTTTAAGGTACCATTAAAAGATGTATAAATATTCTCAGCTAATTTCTGAAACAATGATGTGACTCCTGCTTCACCCAATTGATCTGGTATTGATATGGACCCCTCATAACCACTCAAATCGATTAGTTTCTGATAAAGTGGTTTTGCTAAACAATAATATAATTGATTTGAAATTCCACTAATGCACTAACGATTGCTACAATTTTTAAACAAAACTCATCTATAACACTAGAAAAAACTAACCTCTTTGAAAACAGGGATCATTCGGTGAAGTAATACAAACAATGTGAAGTTTCGAAGGAAAACTGAATGGCAGTGGAAATTGATTATTAGCCGTTCTTTGATGAAGAGTAGCGAGAGAGCCTTTTAGTGACATTGGTCCCACACCAACACTACCATCTGTTACTAATACAATCTAGAGTTTAATAGGAAATTTCAATTGATTTATTGTCTCCGCTACGCCATATACTTACTTGGCAAGCCATATTATTTCCCCACTCTCCTAATATCATCTGATTAACACCATGTAAAGCTGTCTCAATGCAAGTTTTATCATAGTCATCTATTGTTTGAAGTGTGCTTTTAATTGAATTATAATCTCTTGTGAAAGGACACTTTTCTTCATACAGAGACGAGAAGCACATCTAGAAATTTCAAAGAATATAATAAATAAATCGAGAAGCCAAAGGAATGAATGAAGTCTATGAGAGTAATTTATAAAGAAGAAAGCATTGTTTAAACCATATATGCTTATCAATTCAAAATATCTGAACAATTCAATATGGAGAAAGAAAAAAAAATTAACATTGAAAGTATAAAATACGATTTCAATAATCAAAGATTGAAATATTGGGGATAGTAAATTAAACATCATAATTGTCATTTAATGTTTATTTTCAATAATCCTAGGTAGGATGAAATAAATTAATTTTACAATCGATAGTCATTTCACTCGTTTATCGATTAATCATTTCACGGGATTAACAGATGCTTGTGCAGCTTTTTTAGCCTTAACAGTTTCAACTAACTCCTTATAGCGCTTAACACACTCTTTCTTAGTTCTATTAGGGATGCACTCTGCTACACGGTCCCAACGCTCTGCTGTAGAGGCAGGGTATGTCTTTAATGCTTGTTCCAACAGGAGTTGCTCTTGTGTAGTCCATGGCGCTAGTTCAGCCTTGTTTGGTTTTTGTTCTTCCGGTTTGGGCTTTTTGTCATTGATCTCCATTTGCTCTAATTTTTTTGAAATACCATTTTCATTAACATTCAATACAGATTTTTTATTCTTCTTGAAATTATCAAATGCCTGTTTATTAGCTTCTTCCTTGAGATTATTTTTCGAAAAATCTGAATTTTGTAACTCTTTAGCCTTGGATAGAACCATTTTTGAAGTGAAATTGCTGTTGTTCTGCTGGAATTTTCCATGTTGATTCATAAAATTAGCAACAACTTCCCACCTTTGATTAGTTCCTGGGGGAAACATGGTTACTGCTTTCACCAAAAGCTGCATGTTTTCTTCATTCCATTCTGGTATCACTTGTATCACATTTACATTTTTATTTTCTGCAGATTTTGGTCTATTAGTATCCTGTACAGCTTTTTTACTTTTTTCAATTGAATTATTCACCTTGGCAACAGCTTTCATGAAAGCACTTTTACCTTTGTTTTTAATTTCCTTATTCAACTGTTCTAATTCATTTATATCCATATTTTCACAGATTTTTTCTAATGCAGTTAAATTAGCTAAATTTTGTTCTGGATTCTCAGCATAATAGTTATTAGCCTTACATGTATCTCTTAATGCTTTCCTTTCTTTCTTCAAAGCCTTCTTCTGAACTTCTCTCTCTTTTCGTTTTGCTTCAATCCGAGCCTTATCTTCAGCTTCTTTCTTTTCCATAGCTAAACGAAGTTCTTTTATAGCCCTTTCTGCCTCGTCTTTCTTGATTTGAGCAGCAGTTTGTTTGGCCCGTTTTGCAGCTAGTTTACGGTCCTTTTCTTCTTGTTTAAATTTAGCTATTCTAGGATCATTAACATACGCTGAGTCAACTAAGGCTCGTATTCTTGCCATTTCTTCTTTTTTCTTTCGCAAACGCTCAGCTTTATTTAATTTATCTACATATCTGCGTTCATCACGATCTGCGCATTTGTCTTTATCCTCTTCATCTTCGTAAGAATACTCCCTCCAGGATTTGAAGTCATACCAAAAATTATAAAATTTCTCAACTTCTTCTCTGGAAGAATCAGGTCCACCTAATTTTGGCACATTCTGCTTTTCAGACCATCTTGAATTCAAGTCAAAATAGTAGGTACATACTTTATAAAAATCAGATTTCAATTCATTAACACTTGGTATGTTATTATCGAATTCAGGGTCCACAGAATCATAAGATTTTCTTTTCGATGGAGTTCCTAACGTTTCATATGCCATGGTTATGCATGTGAAATAATCATCGTCATCTTTAATCTCCTCACCTTTAGCTTTTCGTTTGTCTGGATGATGTTTAAGTACTTTTTTGCGATATGCTACTCTGATTATATCCTCTGTTGCTTTAATTCGAAGAGTTGGAATTCCTAATACTTTATAATGATCTTGATGTTTCCATTCTTTAGGATCTAAACTCCTCAAGTACTCAACATCATCTAAATATTCTATTGACTCAGGTTTCAATTCTTCGGCCTCTACAGGTGCAGGTGGTACATGTTTCAACTTACGAACTTTATGTGGTAAAAATTGCAGCTCTTTTTCTGGATCTCCATTGGATTTCCATACAAAGCGATACCTCACAGCAACTGTTGTACAGGGATTCTTCGATCTTCTAGCTTCACCCATAATTACCAATATCTACTCATTAATACTGAACACAACATTGAAAATATTCATCTACAGATCTGACGGATTTAATTATTTTGCGACAACAACATATATTGAAATTTTGAATAATCTGGAACGATTGCCGCAAAAAGCACGTTGAAGTGACATTGACAGCTAACGATGTAACCATAACCAATATACCGTCGTCATAGAACGCTCATTCATCTTCTTTAGGATGTCTAAAATACATCTTCTTCATATGTGCCTCAGTGTTATCAAAATTAGGTCAGAGAACTTTAGAAAAAGTTCATAGGAACATGAAAATATTGGAAAATCCATGACTATTTTATGTTTTTGAAGGTAAAAAAGAATTCTGACCAATTCTATAAATCACAATCGAGATGGAATAAAGAGGAGACCATAGAAGATAGAGATAAGGAGGTATAGCCAAATAATTCTATAAATATAATTTTATCCTCCAAATAGAGATAGGAGGTATAGCCAAATAATTCTATAAATATAATTTTATCCTCCAAATTTATAGTGAAGCATCTAGCGGGATGTGACGAGACCACTCGACGTGTAGTGCACATGCGCGACGAAGGTTGAATTATTTAAGTAGGAGAATCTACCTTCTGTAAAGGAGTCGAAAAAATCACTCTGTTTAATTTGAATGTCACCATAATCAAGCCCAAGCTCCCTCTCACATAAGCACATGCGCGTAGCTCATGTGTAAAGGGTCCAAAGAATTGCTTCAATCTTTGGTACTTATATTCTATAACGTGCGTGTTCAAATAAAACTGATTGTCAGTACAGAAATAGAAGTGCAGATTGTTGAAGTTATTGAAAATTATAATTATTCCGAACCTGAGGGATTTTCATTTATTTAAGTGATTTTGGTCCTATATGACCTGCCATCTAGTGTCTCAATCCCAAAACTCAGAATTCAGGGGACAAAAACTTCCGCGATTCGGAGAAAACTCCGCCGATTCGCAACACAGTTTGAGAGTGTATCGGATTAAGAATTGTTAGATCATTTTAGACATCTTAGTTAGTGTTTAGAAGGAATGGGTAATTACTCCTTCTTCCCTTTATAGGACCGCTCTCTGCTGCCGGTAGGTAGCAATCTTCACAACGCTCAAAATGTTTGATGTTCTGTGGTTGGAGTTACATTTATGTTCAATTAATGAAATGATTGAAATAATTTACTGTTTCCGTATATCAGGGATTCTTACTTTTATTCATTTATGGATTCTTACCAGTGATATGAATTCCAATCTGGTAGTCGCACTCATATGATCTAAGAAAGAATTTATTCCCAATATTGCTAGCTGTTTTGGGCTGCTCTCCGTTTTATCAATAGTCTCAATAGGTTTCGTCATTGACAATGAAACATCCAATAAAATAATAGTCGGCATATTTTGGATTTAGTCTTATTTCCACTCACTCACTGGAATAATTCTAAGTTCATCAAACAATAACAACAAACAGAACACAGTTTCTGAGGTTAACTTAACAAAACCACAGAACACTATTGTAGGCTATGAATTTCAAATACTGATATACTGTAGAATAATGTAGAATTAAAGTTACTTTGCAGATCTAAAAAAAGCAATAATTTTCAATTAACATGGGTCCGTATATTGGTGACAAAAATGATTATCGGTTTTTCAATTAATACTGGCTCATACCTCCGACATTTAATTCATTTTCCAGTTGTCTTGCTTACTGAACTCACGATCAAAATTTTTTATCCATCGATATATTCATAAAAAACTTTATTCGGGTATTATTGAAATCTTGAATTACTTCCCAAAATATTGATATTGAGTTGGTTCGAACACATGTATACAGGGAGCGATGCGCTTATAGTGGATTTCTTCGAAAGATCTTCGTTACATTCGACTTTTCCACGGCTCCACAAACATGGCGACTAAAAAATTTGTTTTTGCGAGCTTGTTCTATCTAGTTCATTGAACTAGTAGAATAGCATACTGTCCTTTTTCCAAATCCTCAAGAAGAATCCGGGGTGAACCTTAAGACTTGAGATACTTTCCATCATCGGATAGAGCTGAGTTTCCATCATCGGAATAGATTTATTATCCAAATATCTAGGTCAAGTTCGTTATTGTGCCAAATTCGTAGTACCTAATTGAGATTAATGAAATACTTCATAAAAGAATTTTGATTTTGAATGAATTTCGACATAACTCCCAAAAAAACGCTTATGGGTCCTCCACACACAGGTCCCTTCAGAGTGGCTTAGGTACGAGCGTCAAACCAGAGACGTATGGTGAAATAATTACGATTCTGTGCGACAAAAAAGTATCGGGAAATTCTCATTTAAATTGCCCAGGTCGAGTATTTTTATGTATTTGTTCCGTAAGAGCTGAATTTTCTTCAAAAACAGTTCTGGTTGCAGGTAGATGCGAAACATGCTGGATCGTGCGAATTCTGATCTCAGATTCATGGGACGGATCATAACCGAAAAAAATCTGCCAAAGTTTAAAATTAAGACATATTTTCTTCGATATTCCAACGGTCCGGATTTGTGGTAAAACGATTAATTGATTATGAATAAAGGTAATGCACCATCTCATCGAGCCATCCTCAACAATTTTATGACCAAACACCCAATAAAGACCATCGATCAGCCACCTTATTCCTGATCTAGCTCCTGAATTTTTTTTCCAGAATGAAATTACAGCTCCGGGAACCAGATTTGACTCCATATATGTCATAAAAGAAAATTTGCAGAAGTAGCTGAAGGCCATTCCTGAAAGCGCTTAAAAATATTTTTCCATGATTGGAAAAACATGTGTATCGTTTCAAATACAGCACTTTTTGGAGGATATTCAATAAATATCGAAGGAGTTCATTATTCAATTTTCTTTCTTCTTTTTTGTCAGAGTGTGAGTATGCTTTATGTATCTGACGATAATTCATTTGAAGTTAGTGTTTATTCAATGTCTTGATGGAACCAAAGATATCTGAATAAGCGAAACTGTACTCACTCATACTAATATGTTAAAAAGTATAACATTCATGAAACAACTTGCAGTAGAAATTTCTATGTTTTATTTCTATTCAAAGAATACATTGTTGAATCTAAAATTAATAAATGCGTATTTTTACATTTTGTCCAGAATATAGAGTATCAAAATAACAATCAGATATACAGTGATATTCTCTTAAAATATACCATTTCTCAAAGTATCACTCATAAGTGATTCTGAATTTTTCTGGACAAATAGTTGGCTATTGTTGCTATTTCATATCCATAAAGACTTATTATTTACAGAAGTTATATCAAAACAAAAATTACAATTTCGTAAATGAAAGAGTGATATAGCCCAATGCAGTTACAATCAATGGAAACAATGATCCTGCTAGGTTGTAAGTTCTAAAATCGAAAGAAAAAACAATTCAATATGTTTATAGTCAATATTGAAAAATTTTTTTCAATGCAGAAAATCTTAGGGTGCGCATAATATCAATATACTTAGTTGAGATTCTTTTCAAACCAAATTGTCACAGTATATAATATATCTTATTTGGAGATCATATTTAAATAATGTCTATAAAACTTTCATATTTATTACAAAGTATCTAAATCACTTCTTAAATTTATGTGTTTAATGCATTTTAACGCTTTTATATTCGATTAAGGAATGTTAGAATATACACTATGTACTATTCATCATATTGATGCAACGATGTTTTAAATATAGGATAAGCTAAAGGCTTCATTAGGCGTACATCCAGAGAATTTGAGGTGGTAGAAACAAACATTGGATATTATTTTACTTATATACCTCTTTTGGCTTCAACTCTGAGGCTGAGGAATTATAATAATAATTATGGAAGACTATGAAAATATGAAATGAAATATGGGATCTAAACAAAATAAATCTTCATTAGAATCACTATAAAACTGAATGTGAGCATTATTCGAGAAAACATTAATTGAATCATTAGATTTATCTTCATTTCAAATGATAAAAAGATTGTTTTGTCTGCAGACATTAAGAATTCGGATGCTGAAATATCTCTCAATTATTGAATGGAAAATAACAATAAAGATTTCATAAGTAAGGAAGTAATAATGTAAAATCTATTTTATATTTTTTCTGTTTGTAAATACCACCGTGAAACTGGAATCATCAAAAAACTGCAGACATACAATTTGCAAATATTTCTAAATCTATATTTAAAGACTATTCTTTATTCTGTGATATTCCAAATTCTAGCAAAAGTCACCATAATGACTTGCCATCATGATTTATTGCAATTGTGTTCCTGAATGAATGACAAGAAAGTAAAAGAATTAAGAAAAATGAAAACTCGCTTCATCTGAATTACAATAAAATACTGAAAAACATTCTTCATAAAGAGAGTTCTAGCAAGTAACTTCAACGCCTTCAATACACTAATATACATACCAAAAATATTGAAGAGATGAATTTTATAGTATCCTAAACCTCACTCTTTCACAATATGACACGACATAAGATATTTTAAGGTATCTTTCGTATTATAAAATTTGAACAAAAACAGCTAATATTTATAATTCATAAAACTTTCGAGTGCCAAATATTACAAATCCTTCAACATGACTAGTAACTATTACTATTTCATATTACTCATCTGTTATTAAAAATCTATCTACAATTTTATACATATTGTTGAAAATATTATAATAGTAATTGTTCATATTTATTGTTTTTGAAATATTCAAATGCATTCAATGTGGTGGAGAATGTATAATTTTGTACATTCAAATGTTTAATGTTTTTAGATTACATGAAAAATTTCATTAAATCATTTTTGGGATCAAATGAAATGCATTTTAAGTATGACTGTTTGAGGGATATATATAAGCGAACATCCAATTTAATGTCATTGGATGAAAATATTATTATTCAATTTGATTTATTTAGTACCGTAGGTGATTTCCTTTTCATTATAGAATTACGTTTGAAGATATTTTATAGCTTAGGTAAAAAAGGGTTGAAATATAACCAATTGTGTTTGAGCAATTGAAAGAGCAATGCAAACTATGGAAAAAATGAAGGCAAACACATTGATGTACATGATCATGTTACAGACATACAGATAAGCACCTTAGGTATAATTGACATATTGATTTGTTAAAAATTTACAATTGGAACACACAAATCAATATTAGCAGTCAAAAACAATAAAACAAAGTTTGTTCATGTTTTTCACAAATTACTCATACATGTACATATTCATGTAATAACAAAACAGAAATTAAATATACAGGCTTAACTGGACTCCAATTGGACACAGAGTATTCTATAAGTTCAGTCTCATATATGCAGTACTACATACTATTCTTAAAGAAGCCTCTCTTCACGTATAATCCATTTCTTTTATCGAAAACACTCAGTAATGAGAAAGGGAATTCTTTTGTTCATAACTATTGGTGATTAGACATTTATTTTCTCCAGGATTTATATGATGAACATGAAAATAGCAATTGTATACAATCCATGGAAGGAAAACTCTAAAAAAACGTAGCAAAACCAGGTCACAAATTTTCTCAAAATATTTTTGTGCGAATATATGCCGAGAACAGATAAAGAATGATATGGCATCATTTCCAATATTTCAGCATTGCCTAGAACAATTACAATTAGGCTAGTTTGGCACCTCAAATTGCCTTGCTTGATCTCATAGGTGTTTTCAAGAAAATTTGTGGTAATCTATGAAAATAAATTTTTTTACATGATAAGATCTGGCATATAAAACTAAAATTAAAGCTAAAAGTATAAAGATGGAACAACTCTATATATTAAAATTTACACCTAATCACAAGGTTGCTAAAATGATAACAATTCTATATTCACGGACTTCACCTTACCTAACACATCCATAAGAAGCACTTTATTAATCATGAAAATATTTGAATTATGTCTATGACTCTAAGACACTGCCTAAGCTATACACTACAATCCTTATAACGATGTTCCTGAGGCACTCACTCCAATGAACACTTCCACTTTCAATATGTCATTTACTTGATTGACTAGATATTGGAACAATTATGGGTATATTTAGAATATATTCGTGTAAAATATGAAAATATCAACATAAACTTATTGAGCAAGTCCTTGTGAAATTGATTGATGAGAATAATAACTTCGATTTCAAGAATAATCCATCATAATGTAATATTCTCAGTGAGGGGGTCAGATTTATAATGTAAATCTTGAAAAACAAATCGTCACTTTCACTCCCCCATAAGAATCATTATTCTAGCAAATTTCACCTTTCAAAGTTATTGTAAAAATATGAAACTCGTTTGGGAACCTTTTCTGCTATATATTCTCTTGGGTATATAATCTTTGAGAACGTTTTTTAAAAATATTCATTGATGATTCATTGGAATGAAAATGTAACATTCTGTAAAGGAACTGCTTGAAAGACTAAATAATTTTAAGTAAGCCTGGTATAGCATTCAATGATAATTAAGAACTTTACTCGAACATTTACCAAAGATTAGATTCATTCAAAAGTTAGTAGAGCTAAAGTACTGAAGACTTAATATACTTAATATGTATAAGCAACCTCTCTCAAAACTACTCCGTAGTTGATTTTGATTCCCCTAATAATTGTTTTTTGCCGAGGATAATTTAGCAAAATATGGTAAATAATAGGGAGATTCTATGAATGCCTATCACTTTATGCTTATATGCTGGTATTTTCAGTTCAAATCTTTATTTATCAATAGGCTCACCATTACCTATGTTAATATGTAATTATGTGTAAATTTATGCATGAACATTTGTTATTGACATGGTCAAAGGCAAAAGATTATAGCCCTTTCGTTAATTTTCATTGAAGCCAGGATAATCAACTTGAAAATATAGCAAATTGACCCATTAAAAAACTAACAATTCAGTTGAACAGTTTCACATGGTGAATGAAGATATTTGCGAAGTATTCCTGTGAAATGAACAAAATTCACGTAAACATTCATGACTTGAAGTTCGAAAATTCTTGGGGTCCATCAACCGCAGATCATGCTCACGGCACTGATAACTTGGAAAGAACTCTTCCCTTTGATACATAGGTATTTGGAATGAATGGATATCCTCTCGTAAGACAAAACAAGACTTCTGACTAATAATAAGAGTAATAAAAATATTAAGAAACATTTTTCTTTATTAGCCGAAAGTTCAGATAATTGCTATTCATACACCTCTACCTATCAAACAATGTAGTAAATAAGTGAAAACCCAGAAGAATTTTAACAATTTGTACAATTTTCTCGAAAAAAAATCTAACTACAATAAAATAACGAGTAGGTATATCCTAAAGCGAGACAGAAACCTAACTGAGCAAACTTATGACCCTCATAGCAGATAGAAAACCGGCAATTGATTAAGTATATAATCTTTTTAAAAAAGTAATTCTTTTATTCGCAGGCCAACAATTCCAATTGAATATTACAACGGCTGTCGGTATTTTTTAGGTATTTGTTAAGTGAGAACTTTACAATTTTCATCTCTTGAAATAATATTACTATTATATGATATTTAAAGTCATTATTTGTGTCGCAACAACTCCATCCATAAATAATTTCAAGGTCAACTACAATGAGAGAACCCACCTCAGTTTACAACTCAACAATGCTTCGTACCGAATCATGAGAGACGAAACTTCGAGATCTATCACTTCTCAATGTTATGTTCTCATGTTATGAAGTTTCTAAACTTTCAGTTTGCCATGTTTTCAAGTTCATATTCGCTCTCTAAATGTGAAATGTATTAACGGCTATTTCAAGATTGTTAAACTTGAAGATTTAGAAGAATTTTCCCAAAAAACAGTATTATGTGGTTAATTGATTGGAGTGAGTAGCCTTTCTTCAAAGTCGCAGGTACCGGATTCGACCCATTCACTACAAGGAAGCGCCGAATGAAATTTTCACTGGATCTAAGCCCTGTATATGTAAGAGGCAGTGTGGGCATGCGTGGGCGACGGTGAGGAGGAGGGTGGCGAGGGCGAGCTCGAGGAAGCGCTGCTGCTGCCGTGCTGAGTGAGCACGGAATGACCTCCGGCCGGATGCTGACCGGTTCTAGGCCTGCCCAGGCTTCTGGGTGCACCCTCCTCCGTGTTATCTCAGAGGTATACCTTCTTCACACTGCGAGTTGTTGAGAAGCCATCTCCTCTCCGGTAATTATCGCCCTAGAACGAAAGAAGTATTGTCAAACGAGCACGGAGAAATCACTCCAATCATAAATAAATCTACATATATGAGTTCTACAGGATACATAGAGAGATTGCAAAGAAATATCAAATTCGCATATGATAGAGTTGTGGTTGATAACCTATAAAAGTTCTTATTATATCGAAATCAAATAAATAGAGAAAGGTCTAACTTGATAGAGGGCACTGCCTGAAATATACCTAGTTTGTAATAAAATGGCAATGATCATCTAATCACACTAAACAATTGGGCTATATTTACTCAATTTTCTGCTCTCCATAAAAATTATGCCTTTTACGCTCTACTCTCTTGCCATTGAATGCCCTTAATTGGTCCCTAGAAGTTGATCGCTTCACAGGTAAGTGAAAAAGTTAGGGAATGAGTATGAATGGTAGCATTGAAAGCCATTGTTTCAACTTCAAGGGTGAGGGAAAAGTTAAGGGTATCAACGAGCCCTAACTCATTGACTCTTTTGAACGGAATTCACATAGAATTGACATAGAAAATCATAATAATAACTAAATAATGCAAAGTTCGAAACCATGTGTATGATGCAACAACATAAAATACTTTCATGGCACTATTAATTACTCAAACACGTCCATTCATAGGTAGGTTAAAACGCGACTTACTTACTTGGTGGGAGCGCAGTGTACCAAAGTTGTCTCGTCCTCTAAAATTTTCGCGTCCATTATAACCTGTATCCGGTTGGAATTGAAACAGTGCTTCGGTGTTGTTCTGTGGTCCTTTCCTTAAAGTACTCTTGGGCGAGTGCATTTTGGGTGGTTGAGGAACCAGGACAGGTTCGGCATATTGGACTTCCTCCTGAGGCAGCAGCTTGGGTTCTGCTTGAATTCTATAATTTATCCTATAAAAAAAATAAATGAAGAATCAAAGTAACAATTATTATTATCACACAAACATCCATAGTAGAGACAGAAACTATAAATTCATCGAAGTAAATACCGAATACATCAATTAGTAAGTGCATAGATTGACGCTTCGACCGGATTATATTTACCTATCGGCCATGCCGATTTGCCTATATGCTTAATCCACCTATGGTTCGGATCCGCCTATTAGCCCCGATCTAGTTATGAGAAAACACAACGTTACCTAATTACAAATACGTCACAACCACATATTTCGCCCAGTATAGTGAAGGAAAGAATGCATGGGAAAATAAGCTAGCAAAGCAAGTATTACGATTGTGCATTTGGAAAAAGCGACATAGTATATGAAATGTAGTAGAACCCTGTGCAGCAAACAAATTATGTAATATATGGAAGACACCTTGCATATGTATATAAAAATCAGATGAAATTAACCGATCAATAGGATCGATTCGATGATGCAATAATGAGATCATAATACTTTTAATATGTATTGCAGGCTCAGAGCTCATAATTTCACTGAAGTGAATACCTACAGTAAGATGAAAGCAACAAAAATGAGATGAAAAACTAAATAAATATGATAATGACAGGTAATTGGGTATTTGGTAATTTCCAACAGGAGTATGTCACTTCACCATTGTCATTTTAATTTGATGCTTTCATAGCCAAGAGTATTATTTCTTTATGAACAGCTGAAATTTACCTATTCATATTCTGCCTCTGCTCGTAATACTCGTACTCAGTATCTGGATATGGCAAATTGTCATCTTCATCTTTGTGACATTTTCTACCACACAAATAGCCTGCTATGAAGCCTACCATAAGAGCCGACAATGATCCAGTAACAACAGCCAAAATTAACGTTTCCACTGAGTAATGATAAGACACAACATCTGTTGCAGCCACAGATGGACCTGGAAAAATCGTAAAATATTAATTATTTGATTCATAACAAAAGAAAAATGTTTTATTATTAAAACATAAGGAAACTTACCATTGGTCTCAAAGGTTTTCTCTTGAATGATATTAATCACCTGTCCGTCAGGTTGATTGTTGCTTGGCTGGTGGTCCATACTGAACTTTGGTTGGTTGGAACTAAGACCACCAGCTGAGCTCGTATCTTTGGCAGCTTTTGGAGGAGGGCAAGCTGAATGTTCCCCAGTCGATATACTCTGGAAGAAGTAGCTTTCTTCACCCCATTTACCAGATCCATGAGATCTGCACTTCCCTTGCACCTTGTCCCATGCGCAATAAGGGTCTTGTAGAGCCACACATTCGCTGAAAAATATTACGTGGATAATATTTTTTCGAAAAAAAATTAAAGAAGTATCTGGGTAGTCAAATATGATATGTTAGGTATGCGGTTTGATATTGAAACTTATAGTATTTGTTTCACAAAAACTAGCAATAATTTATTTGTTCGTTTTTATGGAGTTTTCCAGGTCAATCGTACCCAGATTTCTAGTATTTTACCGGCTAATCATGCAACCATGCGTTTTAGCCGCTTGCGTGTTCAAACAGGCCAATCAATCTGAAGAGAATGAATTAATAATGAGACTATCTTACCTGCAACTTGAAATTTTGTTACTGTCACATCTGTGCAAACGAAGTGATTGAACTTCTCCATCTGATATAACAACAAGTCGCCCTTCTTGTTTGTTGGATTTGATTACTTTCAAACCCCTGATGGCCACGTGAACGGGAAATACTTGAATTTCTTCTATAACAACAGGACGCACACCGTGTCTCTTCTCAGCAGATAAGGCATTTATAGCTTTTATCACTTTTCCATTATCTAAAAATGAAAATATAATATCACAATTTGATTCAGAGTTGAAATCTAGATATTCCGATAATATTCGAACATCTGCATATGTGAGCCTGACCGCAAATTTGTGACGTATGGACAATGGCTCAGTAGATATAAATGACTTCTAACTCAATGGGAGTGGCGTTAAAAAAACAGATATCAATGAAAAATGTAATACTTTGTGGATAGTTAGGAGTAGTACTGAGAGCTGTTTCTGCTTTCTGACAAGTGTTTGTGAACTTAAGGTCCCAAAAAGTTCACAATTTGATGCTCCAAAGTATGACCAGCTTCATTCATGAATATTGATGAGACAGTGAGTTTTTTAAGGGCACGATAGGTATTTCTACATCCTAAAGTCTTTTTCAGACGGCAAAGCACTCTGATTACATTATTCTGAAAAGTGTGAATGTCTGAAACACGCCAAGATGATTTCTGATAATAGAATGATGATACTTTCACTGATCAAATATTAAGTGTATTAACTTAGATATCCCGATGGTTCAGAATAAGTTTTTTCCAAATATGTGTCATGTGTCAAATCATTTACAGCAGTGGATCTAATGGAGAACCCTATGATACTTCATCATTCATTGTCATTCTGACAATCCCAAAAGTCAGTCACGAAAATTTGTTCATAAAGGAATTGCCTTCGAGATCTGCCTGCCACATGGCAGAGCTGGACCTCATCCGCAGGTTCTCCTAAAGACTTCTTCAACAGGATTTTTCAAATGAGAATTATTACTTTTTTTATATTCTCTGATTTCTTCAACCCTTTTCACATTACAGATTGGAGTTATTACAGAGAAACTTTTGAAGTAAATCTTTTTGAATGGCAGATGAACTTTAGTATCAAATTTCGAATATCTTAGCATCTTTTGAGAACATTTCCATATTAACATATTACTTAACTTATAAGGGAGGCAAGGGGGAAGTAAAAACTACTGAGGATTTTTCGTAAGCTAATCAGTTATACTCTGAAATGTATGGTATGGCATATTGTGAAGCTCAAGATATAAAAACCAAATCAAAAAAGTTCTAAGTGTATGGCTTGTAAGTTGGCGGTTTTTGTGAGTTTTTCGACACATTGTGTTCTATTCGGTATCCAAGATCTTATGAACCGATATGTCATAATGCCGAATTCTTTAGAAAAAATATGCTCTACAGAGTGAAGGCCTCATTTTAACCCAAGAGACACAAATGGGTACAAAAACAATCAGATCAAATGAAATCCAAATATTTCGATAAGCGATATGGGAATTCATTGACAGAATATCTTCGAAACCGACATTTTTAAGAATTAAAACCTAAAAACTTTCATTTAGTTCAGGTCCATTACGTCTACTGATCCATTGTCCCTTGTTTCATTATTAAGAGGTCACAAATATTTACTTACCTGTTCCAATAAATAAAACATCATAAGTTTTCCCCCCAGGAACTCTGACTTGAGGATCTACAGCGATCTGAGTAAAGCGGTATCTGTTGGATAAAAGAGATTTAAAACTTTTCATAGACGAATAGATCGAAACCATACCTATAACTGGTCCTTATCACGATAGGCTGTCCGAAAAAGGACGGTACACTCTCATCCATCAAAGAATGGGTCTTGATGAAGTTCAAGGTTAAATCTGGCAAAGTTCGGCTGTCGTTATGACACTGACCCGGTCTAGGATCTGGCACTTTCGAACTTTGAACAGGGAGCCAGTTGAAATTGAGTGCTTGCTGTTCCTTGAAGTTGCCTTCGAAGGTGTCGGTGATGTCTTGGAGGCTGAAGGCACAAACGGCGCTTCCAGAAATGCTGTTGTAGGGGGTGGTGAAGGTTCCATAAACCAGCTGCGCAGTCGTGTCACCATATTGACCTTCTATTAGTTCAGTTGATGATTCTGCCAAGAAAAAAAATCAAGTTATTTTTGACTATTCCAAACAAAAACTAAAATAAATCAAATGATACATTTAAAATATTCGAACCGAACAAATCAGTATATTATTGGGCTACACTTGTGAAATCAAATTGAATAAGTAGTAAAAAATAGATATGGAGATAATCAGCTTGAATAATTCAGCACAAAAAAGTTTTTCTGAAATTAAAATGTAATAATATAAAAAAATAAAAGCCCGAACAATCGAAGTACAGAGTTCTCGAAGTTAAGATATAACCCAAGAGGCCAAGATACATCAGTTATGAAAAGAATGAGATAAACTTATGTGCGTTGGTGAAGTAAAACTAGTTGAAAGTTTTTCGAAAACGTTCTGGATTTAAAACTTGAAAGAATGTCTATTATCGCTTCAATAAGTGGAGTATATTGACAGCCTGTATATTGAAAAATTTGGATTATTGCATTGAAAATTCGAGCCAAACTCTGACTGATATTTAAATGATTTTATCTAGTTTTCTTTCAGTGCACTGGTTGCTGCAGAAACAGCGAGATATTGGGCGTTCGGAAAGTATTCGTTTTTGCGTGCTTGTATTTTAGAAAATTAATAGATCAGCGTGCATAAAGACGATGATATACTATTAGTAATGACAAAATATGAAGAATCATTTTAATGTGATAGAAAGAAACAAGTAGAGGATTCTTTAAACGAAAAAACTAACCGGTTGAGATTAGTTTGTTCAATCACAAATATTTCTCTCAGAAAAACAAAAAATATATTGCACTACTCACGAATCTCGTTGAAATAAAATGGGAATTCTCCAGTCACCGAGCAATTCAATCTCGACTTCAAGAATGACGTCCATCTGTTCCTGAAACGATGGGGACCACCTCTGTCGTTCTTGCAGACCCTGGCCACCCTGGAGAATACAGCCTGTGGAGGAGAAAAACTTAATTTCCATTCTTTCGATTCAATTTTACGAATTTTTTTCTTCAGTTCGGTAACATTCAATTTATTTTTTCTTACACGGCTCATGGAAAGTTTCCGAGATTAGTTTTTCGGTATGCGATGGAAAACCGAACTTCTGGGGAGCAAATAATGTTGAATTGGAGACAGTAATTCAGAGAGGATTTGGGAGGAGATCTATCCTTGTCTGTTTCGAATTCCAGAAGAGCTCAAAGTTTCTATGAAGGAAATTCGTCAATTCTGATACCAATATGAAGATAAGACAAATGATAATTGATTAATTGTGTTGAAGACTTTTCTGT
The DNA here is from genome assembly GCA_030674115.1 of Micraspis discolor. NCBI lineage: Eukaryota > Metazoa > Arthropoda > Insecta > Coleoptera > Coccinellidae > Micraspis > Micraspis discolor. The sequence continues at coordinate 4,869,983 of JARTUT010000873.1, forward strand.
TTCATGCAAATCTGGGAGGATGGAACAAATGAACTGCAAGAAGCGGCTGTTTGAATTTTACTTTTTTTTGTGACTCATAGACAGTATACCAAAGAGTGATTGTTGTTTGAAGAGAGAAATCGTAGGGTTTACAATTTTTTCTATAAATTTCTCAGTTTTCACACGTGTGTGTATCGTTTTTGAATAATATTTGATATTATTTTGAAATTTTGTTTAATATAACAATAAGAGTAGAAATTGTTTAGTGTATAGTTTAAATAATGAAATACCAGGAGTGAATTGCAGATATAGATTCAAGTAATAGGATGCCGAAATTAAACGATAATAAATTTCCTTATTCCCAGTTAGATGTTTTCTTGCGTCATTCTGTATTCAGAATGGTTGTGATCCAAATGAATTTTGGGAAGTGATAAGTAAGATTAATCAAAATTGCACCAGCGTAAAACGTTTATAATTTTTGCAAATTCATCGGTACATAGGTAGAAATGTTTCAAAATGGTGCAGTTATTATGTTTTTTTTTGGAAAAGGTTTTAGATTTAAATAAATGACATTCTGGCATCTATCTATATACCATCTATATACCACCTATATACCGTAGGTGAAGAAGCGGTTAATTTAGTTAAACCAATGCCAGAGAGAGAAGATATTATTCGAGGTTGAAGAAGTTCTATGTTTATGAATCATTACCCCGATTCAGGAAGGAAAAAATATTACGATCACCATTGAATCATAGAGATAGATACTTAATGGTCTCATTTTGTATACAAAATAATTATCGAACTTTTGGGAAATGATGAAAAGTGTCAATGGTCAATTATGAATAATCGGCGAGAGGAGTTTTCAGATTCGCATATGGAAGCCACAGGACTATGGAAATGATGTTGGGTATATACTCCATTCAAAGTTTATTTGTATCGCGGGTGGCCATGATTTAAGTTTCTCGGGTTGGCATCAGTGTTTCTTCGGATTTCGACGTTGCCGATGTCAAGCAGTTAAGCCAATTTTCACTTGTCATCTGTCACATTTGATTTTGAAGAGAATCAAAATATTTCAGAATTTTTTCAAAATGCCTAAAATAATATCTAAAGAACAAAGACTTAGCATCAAAAAATGCTATCTTGCACTCAAATCTGCGTATAGTGGTCAGGAAGTTATGGACTCAACGATACAGCAAAGTGTATCAAACATTTTCAACGTAAGTGAGATGTAAATATTATGTTTTATCCTAATCGAAATTTCATTACAGGTTCATATTAATTCAATCAGAGGAATTCTTAATGAAGACGACGATAAAGAGTTTCCTTCCATTGGTAGGCCCAAAAAAACACAAGAAGTAGACGATTTCATTTTTACAAAAGACCTGCAACGACAAATTTGGAATTACAATTTGAAAAATGAACACTTTTCTATCGACACACTAATGACTTACGCTAAGGAACATTTGGATTATAAGGGAGAACGCACTTCATTATTCAATATTATTAAATCAATGGGTTATAAATATAAAAAGGTAAATGGACGCAAAATTTTATGTGAACAAAAACATGTCGTTGCAGCCAAAATTACTTTCCTGAGAAAGTAATTTGCAATTTAAGTCGATGGATGAAAATATAAGATTCGTGTTTCTTGATGAAACTTGGATTTACCAAAATGGTTCATCTGTTCGTCGATGGACACACGAATCTGATATGAGAGGAAATCCATCAAAAATTAAATCTGAAGGTAAAAGATTCACTGTTTTGCATGCAGGAAGTAATTTTGGATTTTTGGAGGGTTGTGATTTCATTTTAGATTCGAAGAATAATGACCGTGACTATCACAAGACTATGACCAGTGAAATTTTTCAAAATTAGGTTATTAATCAACTAATTCCAGCTTTATCAAAGCTTGCTGGTAAATTTGTGATCATAATGGACAATGCACCATATCATTCAGTGCAGTTGGATAAGCCACCAACTAGTTCAAGCAAGAAAATTGATATGCAGAATTGGTTGGTGAATAACAAAATTGATTTCGATCGGAATTTAAATAAAAAACAACTTTGGAATTTAATATTACCATTTAGAACTGACCGACAAAGACGATACGTTATTGATGAACTTTTGAAAGAGCATGGACATGAAGTTTTTAGATTACCCCCATACCATTGCCAATATAATCCTATTGAAATGGCATGGGCGTTTTGTAAAAATTTCTACAACAAGAACATAAATTCTCATCCTTACACAAGGGATAGAGTGTTCAATTTATGGACTCTGGCTCTTTCAAAATGTACACCTGAAATGTGGCAAAATTTTTATTTACATTGCGAACGACTTATTGAAGACGACTGGACGAAACATATGGGTAACCTACCTATAGATAATATTCCTCCATTTATTATTTCATTGGAGGAAAGTGATTCAGATCCAGAATTATCTGATGATGAGTCTGATTCGTTCACTGAAGTAATGGATGTGGAATAATGTCGAGAAGAACTCAAGTTGTCACTTCTTTTAAGGATATAATTTGAAATGTATGTAAGTAAATTATTGTTACATGCTAATATACAGTTATTATTAGGAGGATATGCTACTCATGTTCATTTAATAAAAGGAGCACAATCTGTTGGCATTAAAAGAAGATTTTTCTCCTACAGGTGGATAAGTTTGTTAAGAATCATCAATCGGATAGCTGAACCTGGACTAATAGGCCCTTCCCCCATACCGAGCTTCTTCACTAGTGCACCAATATGACACAGAGAGCCCACCAAAGGCTAAACTACCAGCACTACCAATTTATGAACATCTAATATCATTGGAATAACTTTTTTTTATACAATAAATACAATTAATAAATTATACATGTAAAATTGGCAGGAAGACTTCGGTCGATAGCCATTTGATGATTTTTTATTATCAATAAAGTTAATTTTTCTCTTCTCTTTCTTTCACAAAGATTTTTTTCACTTTTCGAAAAATACTTATTGTGTAATTTGTAAAACCCTAATAATAATTTGACAAATCCCAATCATATGATATTTCATTTAAGTTTTCAAATATCTATTTTGATTTTAATAATGATTGGAAGTTATTTGATAATAGTAAAAGTCTACACATTGAATATTAATAATTGAATTATATCTAATTTGATTATGGTAGATCGTTATTCTTCATCGTTTTCAGATCATTGATGTTCTATCCTTATTTGTATAACTCAAGTTTATTGAAATTTATTTGTTAGAGAAATAAAAAGCATTTTCAATATTTTTTATTATATGTGAATAAGTATTGTATAATTTTTCGTAATTGTGCTTTATGCTTCCACTTCAGTGCAGTATGATCAATTCACAATCTCTACTGAATTGTTGACTAACTCAGTGATCAAGGGTTGAGTAAATGAAATTTATTCAGCTCTCAGTTCTTATTTGAAAAAAAAGGCAAACGAAGAAATGAACACATACATCACTTTCCATAGCGTTCAGTATTGTGAATGTATACATAACATACCTGTAAGAGATATTATTCGGATTGAAAGAACTTTAGAAGTAATCAACATTTATTCGATTCTTTATGTTAAAAGCTATTATTTCAATTTTGAATATTGAGGATGTGATTAGATCTGAGTATATCCCAGACCAACAAAACTATGAAACAATCACGATAAAAAATATATATTGAATGGAAGAATTAACTCTTTTCGTCAGTGACTCAAAATGAAACCTTCATTTCACATAATCACCAAGAGATTTGCAGAGAATACCTACTGAACGAAGCATGTATAGCTCTCATCGAGAAGATCACAATGAAGGTATTTTTATGAGGAAAAATATGAGATTTGAAAAACTAAATGTGCCTACCATCACTTTTATGCATTGATCAACTAGAACATGTTCAGAATACAAGCATGTATTGAATCTTATTTTGTTGATAATTAAATCGAAGTGTTTCATAGAAGTGAGATGCTCTGTTCCAATTCTGCATTCAAGAATATATACCATTCCCTTATTAGCTACATCTTCAGATTCAACATTACTTCTTTGTGATACCTTCCTTAATTCTTTTGAAATGTTGAACCAGTTTCCAAACGATTAAAGCAATGTCCTTTCGAATATCAAACAAATTCCAATCGGAAGTTTCATGTATCGTGATGAACAGATCAATGTTCAAACTTCTTCAGATTCCCGAAAATCAGTTAAAATATGTTCATCCCTGATGAACGGTAACTTAAATATTATAATTAATATTTTTGAGGTTATCATACAACATCCCAATCAAAATAAGAGCAGCTCCTTTAGAAATTTCTGCCATAATAATTTCAAACCTTTCGAAACTCTTCCAAGGTTCAGAAGTAAAATGGCATTTTGAGTGAATCCAAGTTCACTAGGACCTTTATGTGATATAGACAACAGTGCGTAATAATCTGACAGGAAAATAGCGAACCCAACCTAACTTTTTAATATACAAAGTGAAATGTGTCAAACTTCCATGGCCAACCGAGTTACAAATAAACTTTGAATAGAGTATAGGTAACATTAATTCTAAAAGTTAAAATTTTTCTAGATATAATGCGGGTACATTGAAATTTAATAGAGATAGCAGATACATTGAATCGACCAGACCATTGATTAGCTTGAACGCAAGGATCGCACCTGCAATTTCTCTTCTCTTCCTCAAACTTACGAAGTTGAATTCGATCAGCCGTGAGTTATAGTTATAGTGGCGAATAGGGTAAATTTTCTGTTTTTGTAGAACACAATAAAAAAAAAATTTTTGGATATATTCTAACGCAAACTGTATTTTTTCTCGAAAGGATTCCATACTAAACCACAGTATTCAAGTTTGGTACGTACTAAACTGAAATATACAGACTGAATAGTTAGTATATTCGAAAATACTTTACAGTTGCGCAAAACGAAACCTAGAGTTCTATTGGCACAGAGAATCCTATTGATGTGCAGGTCGAATGAAAGCTTGCTATCAAACAAAACACCTAAATCCTTACATTCGTTAACCCTCTTCAACACCTTGAATAGGTCATAACTTTGTATTTACTAATATTTAATGGTAGGTCATTCAAAGCGCACCATTCATACAGTGCTAGTCAAAAGTACCCTGCCCCCCTCGTATCTTTTGAACGGGTATACTTATAATAATGAAATTTGGAGGGTGGAAATAAACGGATGTAGGCTTCTCAACTGGTCATAACAGGTGACGCAATAGTCATAAATGACGTCACAAGGCCACTGTGACCAATAATTTTAAATGGGACCCTATGGCAAGTGACAGCTCGTTTGAAAGGTATTGAAAATACCTATTCAGTCATACCAATTTTGTTTGGGTTTCGGCTGATTTTGATTGATAAATTGAAGAAATACGAAAATTATAGTTTCGCATTTAATTAATAAAGATTTTAAAGTACGCCTCTGGTTAATTGTCAAAAAGGTTGACGTGTTTGAATTCTCTACTTGTCAAAAGTGCTTATACCTTGAAAATTTACCTAAGCTATTGTTTAACGAGACGTTTAAGTGTTTACATAGGCAAAATGGTACGTACTGTAGCCGACAAAGTACATAGTGACAAAGACATTATGTGTCATACGGCAACCGATCTGCGGAGGCTGGTAAAGATGTTTGTGAATTATTCGCGGATTATTTTGAGGGCATCTACGGCCCGTCAACTCGAAGTGGTGATGGTGATATGGGGTGTTATCCCCCTGATTCTTTTATTTTAAATTCAATCAGTGTTACTACCGATGATGTTGTACGCGCTGTACTGTCCCTGGATGTTAATAAGGGTCCTGGCCTGACGGTATACCTGCGATATTCGTTCGATCTTGTTGTGTCTCAATTGCGGAGCCGCTGTGCATTATATTTAACAAATCTCTGACATCGGGGGTGTTTCCGGAACGCTGGAAATTGGCATGCATAGTTCCAGTTTTTAAATCGGGTAGTAAGCTGTGCGTTGAGAACTATAGACCAATAAGTAAGCTATCTATCTTTGAAAAGTTGTTTGAATCTTTGATATATCCCCATTTGTTCCATCTTGTGAAATCTCAAATAATTCCTGAGCAACATGGCTTCTTCAGAGGGCGTTCCGTGGAGACTAATTTGGCGACTTTTACCGAGTTTTTGTTGGGTAGCCTCAATGAGGAGCCCAAGTGGACGTTGTCTATACAGACTTTAGTAAGGCTTTTGATAAAATATCTATTCAGATACTTATCGCAAAATTATACAGGGTTGGAGTGTGCGGATCTCTCTTGAGATGGTTTGAGTCCTACTTGAGCAATAGGTCACAGTATGTATCTGTTGAGGGATTTGAGTCGCGGTATATGACTGCATCCTCTGGGGTGCCGCAGGATCTCATTTAGGACCTTTATTGTTCATTATTTACATCAATGACATAGTAAAATGCTTCAAGATATGCAGAATATTGTTGTTTGCCGATGACTTGAAGATTTTCATGAGGATTCGTAACTCAGATGACTGCCAGCTTTTGCAGGAGGACGTTGAAAGCTTTTCGATGTATTGTGCGGGGGCTGATTTGTTCCTAAATGTTAGCAAATGTCACATAATTAGTTTCACCAGAAATAAAAATCCGGTGATCTTCCCTTATTCAATTATGGATTCACCACTGACGCGTCTTTATCACGTACGAGATTTGGGTGTAACATTTGATTACCAACTGAAATTCAATTTACATATTGACAATATTGTAACATCTTCAGCACAGATGCTTGGCTACATATTGAGACAAAGTAGATCGTTTTCCAACAATAGATCCGTTATCGCCCTTTATTATTCATATGTGTTCAGTAAGTTGAACTTTGCTTCGGTTGTATGGAATCCCCACTATATAACCTATATAGAGCGACTTGAAAAAGTCCAAAAGAAATTTCTCCGTATTATGGCGTTTAGGTGTGGTTTACGTTTGAATAGGGGTGATCCTGGAAATTATATTATAAGGTTGAGACATTTCAATATGATAAGTTTGGAAAACCGACGTGTGATGAGTGATGTATTATTTGCTCATAAGTTGCTCTGTAATCGGTTGGAATCGCCTTGGCTTATATCGCAGTTTTGCCTACATGCTCCATTGAGGAGGTTAAGACAGTTGGACACCTTCGTCCTGCCCTTGAGGGCTACTAACAGCTCCAAAATTCCCCTATTATAAGAGTACTTGAACGGTGCAACTATTTTAGAACTACAATAGATATCTTTCATCTTGATGTGAGGGCAGTTAGGAAATATTCAAGACGTTACTACATGAGATTTTCAAATGGTTTGGGGGGGTGAAATTATGTAGTGGAAAATGCAGTGTATTTGTTTTCTTTTTCTTTCTTTTTTGACACTATAGTATTAAGTTTACACTAGTTTAGTTGGAATATTTGTTGTGTACCTCTGTAAGTACTCAATTTATTTGTGAACATTCTTCTGGGTATTTGTTTACCTGTGTATGTTTCCCTGTTGAATAAATAAATAAATAAAAAATAAAAATAGCAGCTATCTTAATAATTGGTGAATGTAGAAACAATTTCCATGCAGCGGAACGACTGTTTAATGAGAGGTACCCCGATCGCCCTATATCGAGAGTTTATTTGAGGGAGTTTCTTCGGAAGTTTGAAGCATTAGGTAGTGTTCAAGATGCCAAACGATCTGGTCGACCAACAATTAGTGATGACAAAAAAATTGACATAATTGGAGAAATGGTAGTAAACCCTACTTCTTCCACAGCCCAAGTTGCGTCTATCTGTGAAGTCAGTCAAAGGACAGTACATAGGGTGTTGGCTAAAAACAAATTTCATCCATACAAATTAAAAATGGTGTACCAACTTTCAGATGATGACCCCGACCGAAGACTAGAATTCTGTGAAACTATGTCCAATAAAATGAACCAACAACCAGGCTACATACTGACAATTTGTTTCAGTGACGAAAGTACTTTCTTCCTCAATGGAAATGTTAACACTCAAAATGTGAGGTATTGGAGTGACACAAATCCTCACATCTTTCGTGAAAAACATACTCAATTTCCAGAAAAAATAAATGTTTGGGCAGGTATTTTGGGAAACCACATAGTTGGGCCTCTTTTTCTCAATGCTAACTTGACCGGTGAATTGTATCTGGAGATGTTACAAAATGATATTGAGGCGTTAATTCTTGAAATTCTAGAAGATAATCCAAATGAATTCGACAACTCGGAAATAACGTTTCAACAAGATGGTGCTTCTGCACACTATTACGGTGCAGTAAGACGTTACCTAGATGAAGACTATCGTGGTAGATGGATTGGACGACGAGGTTCGATCGAATGGCCAGCTCGGTCACCGGACCTTACACCATTAGATTTTTTTCTATGGGGGTACTTGAAATCTAAGGTTTACGCTACAGCACCTGACAGTATTGCCATTCTGAAACAACGAATTGTTGAAGAATGTAGGGCAATTTCCGCTGACACACTGGGACGAGTACGACAAGAGTTTAGCAATGGGATGCATTACTGCCAGGAAGTAGATGGAGCACATTTTGGACACTCATTATAAGAACTGGTTCTTAAATTTTTATTAATTAAATGCGAAACTATAATTTTCGTATTTCTTCAATTTATCAATCAAAATCAGCCGAAACCCAAACAAAATTGGTATGACTGAATAGGTATTTTCAATACCTTTCAAACGAGCTGTCACTTGCCATAGGGTCCTATTTAAAATTATTGGTCACAGTGGCCTTGTGACGTCATTTATGACTATTGCGTCACCTGTTATGACCAGTTGAGAAGCCTACATCCGTTTATTTCCACCCTCCAAATTTCATTATTATAAGTATATCCGTTCGAAAGATACGAGGGGGGGAGGGGACTTTTGACTAGCACTGTATAAGCGTTCAATATCTTCCTGCAGCCTATAAAAATCATTTGTGTCGTGAATCTCCCTGAAAACTTTGAAATCATCCGCAAACAAAAGTTTTTTGAGCTGATTACCTTGTATAGATCGTCAATAAATATTATAAATAAGAGGGACTCTAAATTAAAACCTTGAGGTACCCCTGAGTGCGCAATAAAATTAACTGATTTAACGCCTATAAATTCTATATATAATTGTCTTTTATTAAGAAAGGAATCCAATAACATTACAATATTCGGTGAAATACCAAAACGACCTAACTTCTTCAACGGTAACCTATGTGATACCCTATCGAACGCTTTACTAAAGTCAGTGTATATTACATCCATCTGTCTTCGATTATCTAAATTTTCCGATACATATTGAGTAAAGGTACAAAGATTTGTTACTGTAAACCTTGAGCGCATGAAACCATGTTTACATGCAGATAATTTATTGCAAATATGTGAATAAATCGAGTCGAAGTGTATATTATGGTGGATAGACATGAATAATTGGAATGGGCGCTGGTAGAACACCTTTTGCTCATCACTTCGAATTACCGCAACACTGTTAACGAACACATTTTTTCCAATCTTCCTAAGTATAAGTCAAGAGTACTAGATACTCCGACAGAAATACTACACAACATAATTTTTCCGCCAACCTAGCCGAGCCAAATTCCCTTTCCGCAATTATCCACACATCAAGTCAATTTTCCCCCAATGTTTCCGGCTTTACATCAGATTTCCACCAATCGATCTAACGATTTCTTCCCTTTCCACATTTCTCTCGCCTCGGTAAATAACGAACCTAGAGGATAACAAATGGAAGGCACTTACTTTTCCGCAGTTGATGAATTCGACAGCCGTCTCCCTGAAGAAGAAGTAAACGAAATCTCCCTGGGTCATGGAGCTGACAAAATCGGGAGCTGAAAGAATAGTTCGATTAATCAATGAAAACGTTCCAAGCTGAAAAAAAAGGAGAGATGCTGGGAATCCGAATCGAACGGTAATGAGGCAGAGCTTTTCGGACCTGCGGCGATTATTGTCCTGGATCGGAGGCAGCGATTGTAACGTTTTCCGTCCAGGGAAAGCATTTTGAGCTTTAATTTTTTCAACGTCGATTTTATCGTTCCATTAAATTGTATACGTCTTGCACGCCTATGGTTTTATGTGAGGAAACTTCGAATTCGAAAGCATTGCGATTCTGTGTTTCTTGAGTAAAGTTGACAGATAATAATTTGAAGCAATAAGATTCTATGTTTCTTGACAGATGAAAATATCCCCAGGAATTGTGGAGATTTTCTTTCGCTTTATAAACTTTATGAGCTATGTAATCAAGGTTCTACTAGGAATAATTGATAATCGGATCTCCAGAAAGTGTGAAACAAATATGGGAGATGATCAGTTCGGATTTAGGTCTGGAAAGGATACGAGAGAGGTTTTGTTCAGCTTGATGGTTCTGGCTCAGAAATGTTACGACCAACAACAAGATATTTTCATCGATTTTGAGAAGGCATTTGCCATGGTGAGGGATATTGCTCCGATTCAGAATATACATCGGAATCAGAATGCAAGAATTAGGATAGAGGGCTCGAAATCGAGACGTCTGAAGATTCGCAAAGGAGTCAGGCAGGGTTGTGTTTTGTCACAATTGCTGTTCAACTTATATTCGGCAAAGCTCTGGCTGACATGCCAGAGGGGATCAAGGTTAGGGACGTGAACATCAATACCATCAGATATGCTGAAGATACTGTCTTGATTGCCGACTGAGATGTAGGTGATCGAGGAAAAGAAAGTCATGGTTATTGAAAGATCGAGAAATATCCCGAAACCGATTCGGATAGACGGGCAAAATGTGGAGCAAGTGAACAGATTTCGGTATCTTGGCTGTTGAGTAGACTGAAAATTGCATCCTGACCCAGAAATAATAGAGTAAGCCAGATACTGGTTTGAACGTCTCAGTAAGCTCCTTTCTGACTCAAGAATCAGCAGTGAACATACCGTAGAATCCTAAAGATACCGTGGACGTTACATACCACAAATGGAGAAGTCTTGCGCAGAATGGAAACAGAAAGAGGGCCTTTCAAGCTAGTGAAAATCCGGATAACATCTTACATTGGTCACATCCTGAGAAACGTCAAGTACCGATACGCACAGTTCATAGTGAAGGGAAAAATTGAAGGCAGACGTTGGCTTGGAAGAAAAACACTGTAATAGCTGAGGAATATACGTCAGTGGATTGGTCTTGGTTTTGAGAAAAATTTGTGATATCCAACCTCTAGTGATGGAGATGACGGAAGTAGAAAAAATCAACAACAAAAAAAATGAAAAAGTTGATTATCTTAGTAATTAGCATATACATATAATTACGACGGAACAGTTATCTTTGTAGAACTTCCAATAGAGAATTGAGCCTCGAGTAATATTGGCCTTAAATACCTCAATCGTAGCCGGTTTGTCCATGTAGACTTTGGACTTCACATAGCCCCAAAGGGAAAAATCAAGAGGCGTGATGTCACATGATCTAGCCGGCCAATTCACTGGTCCGAAGCGTGAAATGATCTGCTCGCCGAAATGCTCTCGCAGTAAAGCCATGCTTTCACGGGCTGTATAGCAAGGGCACCATCTTGTTGAAAACACATTTCGTAGAGACCACGGCCTTCGATTTCGGGCAAGAAATTTTCTGTCATCATGGTGCGGTAACGGTTGTTTGTTCACGAACCCATTAAGCAAAAAATGGGCCTCATCAGTGAACAAAACTTTGGTCGAAAAGAGTGGATACTTTGCAATCTTGTCAAGAGCCCAACGACTAAATCTTAAACGATTCGGTAGGTCGGTCGGCTTCAGTTCATGAACTAATCGAATTTTGTAAGCTTTCAAAGGAAGATCTCTACGTAAAATCCGCCAAGTCGTTGAATACAAAAGGCCAAGCTGTTGAGAACGGCGATGAATCGACATTTGAGGGTCATCACGTACACTCTCCTTCACCGCCGACATATTCTCTTGACTACAAGCTGGATGTTGTCTATTTGTTCGAGTATTATCCAATAACGAATATTGCGTCTCAAACTCAGTGATGGTAGAGCGAATTGTACGTTCAGTAGGCCGATTATGTGGACCGTGAGTCGCTCTAAGTGCCCGATACACATTAATCGGAGAATGCCCATTTTCGTAATAAAGCTGAACAATTTGTAGACGCTGTGGGCTAAGTAGTTTCTTTATGAAATGTCAGACACTACTGAACAAGTTTACACGACGCATGCGTGATCTGCAACTAAATCCCCACCACAAATAGTACGTCTAAATGAATCACCCTTACAATGAAATTCGATATGCCTTTCATATAATAATAATGAACACGTCGAAACTGAAGGCAATATGACTATACCGGGAGTAGTTACAAGTAAATCAACGTATCTTGTTTCACTTAATTGCAACACCCTAAGTGATAGCCACCGATCCCTTTCTACACCCGCCATATTGAATGTCCACAGAGACGTCCCTGTGGGACGTAGAAAAAGTGGAAAATTGGACGCTGGGGTGTCAGCGATTACAATGTAAGAAAAGAAACTTACCGTTGAGGCTCATCGAATCGTATTGTTCGGTCTGTAATGGTTCTCTGTAGATAATGGGGTCCATTCCACTGAAATCTGCCACCGTGCCGGTATAGAGGTCTCCGTCTGAAACAAAAGGCCCTTTCAAACTCTTTTATATTTTCGACCGGTTCGTGAAACACGACCGCACTCGATAGGAGAAAAGGTCTGGCATTCTAGGTCTTTTTTCGCTCGAGATGTTTCAGGAATAGACTGCCGATTATCCTGAAAAAATGGATTACGGACCCTGCTGTCATTTTGTTTGCCTTTGAATTTGTTCTTTCCAGTTAGTGATATGTTCTCAATTGCTTACTGAATGAACACCGTAATGAATAAACTCATCCATTCTACAGTGATATATAGCATTAAATAAGATATCACATTGATGACAAGAAACCATAACAAAGGAAAAATGTATATACAGGGTGAGTCTTTGACCACTGCGTTAATTTTATCCATTATATCTGATGAAACATAAGTGAGTGAATCATTTCTTAGAGGAAAAATAATGTTTTTAAACAATTCATGATGAGTCTTTTAAGTTACTGTAAAAAACACAAATAGCGCTACGTATAATCTCAAAAATGTCAAGTTTTACGATAAGGTTGGCTGATTGCAACACTAGGGTTATCCAATCTCGAAATATAAAAGGCAACCTTCCTATAATTATTCTGTAGAATATTGATAGTGACTTCATTCTCTTTGTTTATTTATGCGTCTAGAACGAAGTAATTGTATTGTAATTCAAATTATAAATTATAATTAATGAAACATCTGTAATCAAATATCAATTATTGTAATTATCCCTCATCAATCCAAATATTTTAAACTCCAGAAGCTTTTATATTCATTATCATAACATTTATAAGAATGATTTCAATTTTGCCCTACCATTTGAAGGTTTCATTATGGTAGCAGTGCAATGCTATGGGTAGATATAAAATTCCCGACTTCTATTACAGATTTCTCATAGTATTACAGATGTAGTTTCAGCGTCATCTGCTGTCTCAAAATCAACAATTACTTCTAAAATGTAGTCGCTTTTTAGTAGTGGCAATACAAGGCAGGTCCCATCTTAATACTTTTTAATCCATGACTAAGATGTAGCTACCAAATTAGAATTAAGACGGTAGTTTTGGAACTTAGACGGAAATTCAGTATCGGCCCTTTCATTTGTACTTAGACGTTTACTTCATTTATTTTTTGGTGTAAATAAACTGTATATAAAAAAACCATGTTTGCTTTGACGTGTGAGAATATCAGTAGGCGGAAATTTATCATAACCCCTAGACAATTGATTAAAAAGGCCAACATCAATGAAGTAACAACGCTGCATAACTTATTTTTAAGACAATCCATGTCTTTATTATCGATAATTAATCCCACAAAGATTTCGAGGACATATTCACAATCGATAATCAAAGATGATAAGAAGGAGGAAATGAAGTGAAGACTTATCGCAAAACAAAACAGGAAACTCCAGTAGATATAATACAATATCCCTCCAGAATGCATAATGGGACATTGCGGTCAAAGACCGAACTTTAATCACTACTTCACGAAGTTAGCTTCTTGGCAGGGACGTGAGGAAGAACCGCAAATAAACCTGCTCCCAAATCTGCTGCTAACTTCATAACCAAATTAATACCGCAGTCTCTGAAACCGCTCGGAAAGCAACTTCAGGCTTACCTTATAAGCCAATTCTATTTTCCGTTCTTATCGGGATTTTTTGTTTGTCCGTCGAAAATGCGCGTCACGTTCGAGTAAGATTTATGACGAACGTCTCAATGGCGAGCAGCAGGTTTTGTTACGTAGGGGACAGCGTATTGAATTATGCGGCAGTCTTGGGTTTCAGATGGTACAAGCGTCCGGGGTGTATTACTCCATCCAAGATTTATGCCCCAATTTTGCGTATGAGGTGAATTGATGAGGCAAAAAGGTGGGGTAATTTCACGTGAAGATTTAATGGGGAGGCCTTATTGTTTCCAGAGATTCGAGGCCTCGAGTTCTGATGTGCTATTTCAATTTTATATTAAGACATTATATAACACTGATATAAAGTGAATTGCTCTGTGCACTCAATAAATCATTATATATCCTCAAAATAAAAAAAAATCGTATCGAAGTTCGCAGGTCGACCGTAAAAGAGGTATAAAGGTTAAAACTGTACATGTATACCCTGCGCAGGTCGACCGGAGTCTTTGGTGTGTGTCGCAGTTTTTCAAGCCAGCACCGGTCGCCGGAGCAAATTCGACTCGGAATAGTCGCACCGTACAGTCGCCGGTCGACCTACGCAGGTATACCTGTATAGTTTTTCCTCTCCGGTCGATCGGAGCGTGTATGGCCTGCATGAGTTGGTGCGAACCGGCGAATAACATCACGTGAGATCGGATTTGAGTTGAATTGATCGAATTCAATAATTTATGACCATTTGAGAGGCATGGGATTATCCTCGAAGCTCGATATATGGGTTTTCCATATTCTTACATAGAGAGGGTTGAATACAACGTCAACCCAAGAGGACATGGAGCAAAAATATGAACTGACTCGAACCATTTCCAAAGTCGATATTGAAAAGGTGAGAGAAGTGTTTTTTAACTTTCAAATTTTCTCTTGTATAAAATCTACGTTAGAATTTTTCTTGCCTCATCTATGGGAGATTATTTCACCTCTTTAGAGCCCCATGGCGGTACGATTCAGAAGAATCACCACTTGGATGGCTGGTTCTGGTCTGAATGCCCTTCCATCATGCAGATCTTCTCCAAACGGAATTTGACAAAGATCTTAATAAATTGATGTTTTACTTTCTCTCATTTAGTTGCTTCAGCATACTTTGTTGTTTCACGATATAATATCAATAAACTTGTACTAGAGGAAATAGCGTTTTCCTATGTCGCTCATAAAGGAAATATATAAATTGTTTGACAACTGACATATTTCACAGCCCAGGATCGAAAGGATAAATTGATGAATAACATGATGTGCAAAAAATTTTCGCTATAATAAACCTGGTGTTAATATTAACAATACCATTTTACCTGCAATTGCATAGGAACTTTCTCTGCTCATCCTTCGTCGGGAACTTTCACAAAAACTAATTTACTTCAATTCCTGATGCGAAAGAATAGAAGGAAACTGATGATATTGTTAGTAGTTCAACTGAAGCCCCACTCTGAGCTCGAGAGCCTTATTCAATTTGGAGCACCAATCTTATTATTCGCTTGTTTTTACTTCTCTGAGGGAATTACTCCTTCGTTGAGTTAATTTCTTCTTTGCCTCTTTCCGTACTTGTTTGATGACCTCATACTTTTCGCTAAAAGCTTGGATGAATGACGTCTGGGTTTATAATGTCTCGATGGATTTATGAAGGTTATTAGAACATCCTGCTGATTCTTATAATCATTTAACATACATTCTTTTTTGTAAAAATTGATACTTTCAGTATATAATTGGAAAAATAACTCTTGGAACTAGTGAATACTGTAATAAATATTCTAATGAAAGGTGTTTCCTGGTGACCCTGACGAATTATTCAGAATGTAGGGTGTATTCTTGACGAATCAGAATATGCGAAAATATTCAAGAAAGGTCCCCACTGAGATATCAATTGAAAAGTAAAGGAGGTAGAACTGATCTTTGTGTGGAAAACCAGTTATCAATGTTTTGAAATTGCAACTCTCATTGTCAACAAAACCCTTCTATCAGATAACATATTTTCTAATAATATTACCATTTTCCAGGTTTCAGAAGGGTATAGAGTTAGAGATATAATTCATCTTTCCCCACAGTGTCATATGCCGAAGATAAATCAATGAAAGAAGTTCCTGTCTTCAACCTATTATTGAAGCCTCATTCTATGACAGTTGTGGGGTTAGGAACCTGATCTGAACAATTTCTATTTTTCCTAAAGCCTCCCTGGAAATTTTGTAGAGCATTTTCTATAAAATATTCAATTCTAAAAAGAATTAACCTTTCTAATATCTTGAAAGGAACACAATATACGAGTATAATACAAATGAAATGGGCAGTGATCCTGAACACGGCATATATAATAAAATTCAATCAATATCTATATGCAAAAGCTAACCCTAGAGGCACGGAGTGCGCTCGGTGTTGGTCGACTCAAGTAGAAAACAATCCCTAAAATATTGAGTGGAATGTAATAATAATAATAATAATAAGCATTTATTTTTCATACATTCAATTAAAGGAAATATCTCTCAAATATAATAGCATAACATAATTCGTTGTTGATTCATTAAGGATGGACACATTCCAAAGAATCACCTTGGAGACCCAAGCTCACGTTTGTTTCTCTGTGAATGAGATTGAGCCCGAGCTTCATCTGTTTCGCACACACGATTAAGCTAGCGAATCTACGTCCGACCAGCCTGAATCTTCCGTGTTCAGCAAATTGATTCGACAGTTGATAAATTAACCTGGCATGACCGGTACCTTTGACGTAGGATGAACACAAACATCGGATAATTTCTGTTTATTCCAACCCGAACTTCCTCCAAGGAACCCATCAGTTTCCCAAGGGAAATGCAGAATGGGCTGTGGTCACCATAGGTTGTCTGGCTCGATTTGCCCGATAACGGGAAACTATACCCTTCATCATTGGAGGGAATCAAGCGTTAGATGGCGGAATAGAACGCCGGGAGGATTAGACCTTGTGGCCCGAGAAGATGTAATGATGAACGCTGGTTTAATATATCAGGTCAAGTAAATCGTCATCTATTTAAGGTTCCGAGTTAGATAATACTGATCATTAATCAAGGAGGAAGGGAATTAATGGCGAAAAAGATAGAGAAGATCAATCAATTAGTCAGAGATACCGATTGAATGAAGAAGATGATCCTATGAATCGGTATACAAAAGCAAGAGGACCTGAATGCATGTTTATCACATCTTAATTCTTAATATTACTATAGATTATTATACCCTCTATAAAAATGCAAAAAAAAACAATGACGTGAGGACTAAAGCGTTCGGACGCTTGTTCTAAAGACTATGCAACACTGATATTGATACATATGTTTCCTTTCACGAGGCTCTTGTCCTATAATGAAACAACAAAGAGTTGGATGTGCTTGAAAGTCCCTATTGTCTGAATAATCATTTCACAAGCTTGGCAAACGATACATCAGTTCAGTTATCAATCAATGTATGTTGGCGAAGTCGTTCAGAAGATTCAAGTGATCCAGTAAACTTTCATTAATTTTTCAAGAAATTCCCACCAGAGTTTCGTGGGATACGGACGCAGCAATCCGATAAATCGGGAAATTCCTCTTTTATTAAGGATCTCTATCATAATTCACCCGTTATCGGTTAAAGCGTGACAGCCTCGTTACTTTTTCCGAATAGAATCATATCGAGGACCGATAAAGGCGATAAATTGATTCTGTTCATGTCCACTCTTGACACGTCATCAATAATGACTCGCGGTAGTTATGAAGGGACTTATTAAATCGATACGGAAGAATCCACCCTTCTTACGTTTGTTTTGGAACCCAATATGAATTCAATAGACCTTTATATTGAGGAAATTTAGGATTTTTATTGAAAGTTATTTCTTTCAATCCAGAATTATTTAGATTATTTTTCGATGATGAGTATCTGAAGAGACCAAAGCTGAAAATCGTGAAGTGCTCTATTTAATTGTTTAATCAATTTTTTTTGTAGTTTATTAAATTGTTCAATATAATGATGAGAATAAAAATATTCATCCGAGAACCGCGTTTTCTAGAATAAAATTAAATGTGTAGGAGACACTTTAAACAATAATGTAAGACTATTATAATCATTTTTAGATTATCATTAAGATTTGAAATATGAGCAAATATAAAAATCAAAGGGGCTAGTTGGAAAATTACCCGTCTTCTGATAAGAAATAAAAAACAAATTACTGAAAAATTAGTAATTAGTAAATTTTCAAATATCCTATTATTTCCAACATGAATCCACAATTGACAACATCGTAAAAAGTAACATCTCAATTCTTTGAAGCAACAGGAATATTCATGCTTTATTTTTCTTTCCGCATTTGTAGTTTTTGGCTTCATTTATTGTTCGCTGTTGTTTTCGTTCGCGTGCACCAGGTCTTTGCGAAATTCCCAAATAAAAAAATCGATGGGGTTGAGGTCTGGCGAATGCGCAAACCAATTAATTGCTCTGCACGCCCAATCTAGCTTTCAGGATATGGAGTCTTAAAATGCCTGCTCGTGTTATATAATGACAGGGCGTTATTGTTCGAAAATCATATTTTGTCAGGTCTGTAGATTGACATCTTCTAACTATCCAATGAGATTATTTTGTAAATAATTTAATTAACTGTTTCCATCTAATCTAACCGGCAAATTCAAAAGGGTCAATTAATTCTTCACAAAGGACCCAAGATCAAAAGTTGACGTTAATACGTGTTTGAAAATTTGTATCTTAGTGGTGAAAACGAAAGTATTTCACAGCATTTCAAAGAAATTTCAAATTAAATTTGATTTGAAATTAATATTTCTCTATTTCAGTGTCGTAATGAGTTCATTACAGTACTGAAAACAGTGCTGTAATGAAGTCATTACAGGATTGTTTTTAGTTATATTTTTCGTTTTGTGGTTGACACCACTGACATCCTATCCTTTCGAATGTCAACACGCGTCCATTGCATGTCAATTGTCAATATTAAAGCATGTAGAGATTTGAACGCACTATTCAAATTCTATAATCTGACAATTTTCGTATCAGTCACACCAACTGCGAAAATAAAATATAAAAGGCACTAGGAGGTATAATCTGAATTTTTTATTGAATTTCAATAAATTTCTCACAATTCTTGATTGAAATAGAAAAAATATCATCTAATACTCGTTGCAGAAGGCAATTCCAATAATTTCGCATTCGTGTTGGAATAGGTGCGCATTCTGCAACTTGTTTCAGAATATACTATTTCAAGTTTAACTAAGAATAACAATGATAAAATGGAGATAAAATCACTGAGACATACGCTTTAATTGTGTTTCAATGATTTTTAGAATATCCGTCTTCGAAGGCCTATTATAGCAAAAATAGGCTGATTAGTATTTTAGTCGTTTAAAATTATGTGGATGTTTCAAACTTAGGCATAAGCTGTGGAAATCTTTTTCTGCATTTTCAAATTGAAGTTTAATTTTCAAGTCAAACCTGATAAAAAAAGAGTGCGTGTAACTTTCACACGTGATTGAAGTAATACTTCTTTGGCATTGTAAGAGATGGCAATTAAGTTAAAAATCATATAAAATATGACCTGCTTTTATATAGAATAAGTATTTCTTGTAGAGATAAATGTTTTTTATTGTTGTATGTGTAGCATAAGTTTTTTCATGAGAAATGACTGTTCTAATATGCCTCTTTAATTTTTTTGGTATTTATCAATTCATTTTTTATGAAGTCTGAAAGTTTATTAGATTTATTCATTTCATATGAATTTTATTTATTATTCATACTGTTTTTCCATTGCATTGTAATTTCAAAGTATGCTTATCGAAAACTTTGAATCCTTTAAATTATTTTTAAAGGTAAATGGTGGTACCAAGATCAAAAAACGGGAAAATGATACTTTGTCAGTTCGCCGACGTTTCGGAAATATATTTTTCCATCTTAAGGGCTAGACTAAACAATTGTATCCTCCCATTATCCTCTATATAAATAATATAGTTTACAGATCTCAAATATGTTTTTTGCATGGAAAGAAAGAAAGAAAGACCGCAATGAAAAATAAACAATATGATAATTTCGAGAGACATACTTCGACACACGGAGGTGGAACCAATATAAATAATAAAAATAAAGAATAAAAGAAATAAAATAATTTTTATTCTTTCTATTTTTTAAGTGCTATTCGTACTGAAGACTTTATGCTCCGCTTCTGAATAATTTGTATTCATGGTTGAATGTCATGTTATGATTTTCAAAATTTTTTGAGGTAATTTTATTGCAAATATAAGTAAAATATTATTTTTTCATTTATTTTTGTATAACTTCAGTATCCTTTGTTTTTCTAGTCTTCATTTCATGTTCATTACTTTCAAATCATTTGATAAACATTCATATTAATTTAATTATTCCTGATCGGAATTCAATGAATTTTGTAGTCTGTTCGGATTTGGAATTAACTTCATATGATATAATACTCTGTGATCAAATTCCTAAATATCCACCAGAATAACAATAAACTGAAGAAAATTTATAACAGATTTTTTCTTTATCTTAATAATCTAGCATATGCCTGAATTTCACATGAGCGTTATAATTCAGTTACCATGTATGCTTGAGAAAATTTAAAATTCCGGCTGCTTTGTTAATACAAATTTCCCGCTGCTTCGTTCCTGTACTATAAAATATGGCGTCCGATTTGTGTTACCAAACATTAGTAATTATTATTATTCAATTTAATATTTTTCACTAATTAATTTATTTTTTCAAAAATTTTTGATTGATTTGTTTATAAACTATCTATTGACAAAATCAAAAATATTTGAAAATCGGATGATACAGAAATGTGACGCCTTATTGCCGTAACGGATTTCCGTTGCATTGTCGTCCAGTTATCTCCTAGCACGCCTAAAGAAGTTTTACTTAAACTAGGATTTCCAGCTTTAAAGACGCTGGGATATTTTCAAAAGTTATTTTTAATGAGAAATTACCTACTAAGAAAGATATAAATTTTTGAAACCTCACTGGCAGGTATCATTTTGAATCCTCACAAAAATTTATAATTTCAAACACTAAGAAAACGATGTTGCATCATAAATCCTCATAAGTAGATGATTGCAATTCATACGTTTTGACGGTTCAGAGCCGGTGAAAACGACACCATGGATAAGCCAGCCGGCTGAACACCTGTGACAACAAATACCGATCAAATCATGGAATACATCGAGTTAGACCTGCATGTGGCATCTCGTGACATCGCCCGGGAGATGGGAGTTAGTCACCAAACCATTTTAAACCATCTTCAGAGGCTGGATACAAAAAAAGCTTGATATTTTGGTGCCGCATGATTTGACGCAAAAAAACCTTCAGCACCGAATTTCGCCTGCGATATGCTGCTGAAAGGGTGTAGTGTTTCACCAGGACAATGAAGCTCGAATGGGAGGTTTTATCGCATCCACCATATATCCCGGACATAGCGCCAAGTGATTACCACCTGTTTTTGGCGAGAATTTGGTGGTGTAAAGTTGAACTCAGAAGAGGCTTGTGAAAAGTGGCTGTCCGAGTTCTTTGCAAATATTTTTGAACCGTTATCGAAGAAACGGCGCATATTTGAACTTGATCACTGTAACACTTTTTATAAAGCATTGAATATAGAGCAAAAAAAGCGGAAGGGAGTTATTTGACAACCTATTATTTACTACAGAAAAAGATATGAATTCTTGAAACTTGAAAATCATAAAAATATTCAAAAACATTATATCTCAAATACTTGAAAAACTCTGCTGAACAATATCGGGGATTTTCGGATACCCTTAGGTGTACGAAATTTAAAGAAAAACTTGTAGACGTTACTAGTTGGAGCATCCTGTATATCTGTCAATTATGTATCTCGAGATCATAAAGAAACCAGACAAACTTTCAACGTTTCAAATTCAAACGAAAACAACCAGTCAGTAGACCTTTAGGGACTCGCATCGCTAGGGGAAGTCAGAACGTCAGCCATCTTCCTTCGATGTAATAAATTCTTCGTGACAGAAGACGTTCATTCATCACCGAAAAAGTCGAGTGATAAAAGTTCGTTCTCGTTGCGGGCGTTCCCTTCGTTAGCGAAAAAGAAAAACCCACGATATTGTTTGAGCAAGTAATGGGCCTGTCACTTACCAACATAGATAGCGGTTGAGTTATGATGTGGATCGTACGGACAGACGGCCTGTCCGGGCTTCTCCTTTTCCATCGTATAGTTGCCCGGATGGATCCCGTACTCCCTGCATACGGGCTTGAAGGCGTTGGTTCCACATAGCAGAAGACGGTCGTTCGTGCTCCTCGCCATGATTCTTATGTAGTTTTGGCAGTTTTCCTGAAAAAAAAACATGATTCAATAGTATATAACATTACTAGCAAAGTAAGAGGGTTTTTACTGGCGAATGGAGGATCCTTGAGTCATTAAAACCCCTTACCTTGCGTGTATTGTTTTATATTTTATTTGTTTCTCATTTGTAAAAAAGGTTAGATAAATTCCAAAAAATCTCAATAATTTGTCGCAAATGTTATGGAAGCTGTTACTGCAACTCGTTATTATTAGTTAAATTGAACATGTGCAGCCCACGTGTTAATTTATTTCCGATTCTTTACATATGTTGGAGCATATGACCTATGTCGAACAGAGGGTACGAAATCGGCGTTCATCCATGAAGTACAACATTTTCTCTCCGCAATGAATGAATTTTCTGATAAACTACATAAGAAAAATTGAGGCAGCCATGGACAGGTGAATTCAGCCGTACTGTGAAACCAGGTAGGCAGTGCTCCAGCAGTTTATAACTTATATCAGAATTGCATTGTTAAATCAGCGTTTAATTTTCAAGGCCCTTGTCGTGCAGAAGCGTTGCCAAAACAGATTTGTTTTGGGAAAGCGAAAAAATGTACCAAAAAAATTTATTGAAAATAGTGTGCTTTAAGTGGGGTAACTGAAGATGTTTTGTTGTTCGACTTGACGATCAACTATCAGCAAAAAGATTCAGGGTAACTGAAGATGTTTTTGTTGATTACTTGGGCAAAATGGTTCAGCCCTAATACTGGGCAAAATGGTCTATGCTGAAAAGCTGCTTGGAAATGAAAGAAAATGCCCCTGTTCGCAGATTTGTTTTCCTTAAAAATTTTATTGAAAAATATGACGTTTAGTTGTCATTTGCAGATTTCAAAAGGTATTAAGTAAAGAAGAGGCTGAACATTTTCTTTTACATGCTCCTGATGACCAGTGGTTGCTGGCGAAAATTGCAACAATATTTGGGATTTTCAGATGTTGTCGATGTGGCGAAATTCTCTCCTTAAACATGAATGATATAGAAGATATGGGAAAATACGTTATTGTGACATTGCGGCAAACAAAAAAAATGCATTTCCCTTAATACTGGCCAGCGCACTATTAGTGGTGTCCCAAAGCAAATAGTGAAATATTTAGGATTAAAAGACCCAAAGTTATACACCGGCCACTCTTTTCGCAGAACTGGAGCCACTATGGTTGCGGATTCGGGTGGGGATATTTTAGCACTAAAGCGTGAAGGAGGGTGGAAGAGCACCGAAATTGTCGATGATTCGGTCAACAAAAAAATCGAAATGTCTAGCAAATTATTTGGTAGTAAGGAGAGTACAAATGTTCTGCAGTCCTCGAGTTCAGCAGTTTCTGAGTCAACAGATGGTTCATCATCCTCAGTATCAACTCTTTCATCATCAAAAATCTGTGTTACTGGAAATAACAATTGTACCATGATTTTCAACATATATGACGATAAAACAAAATTTTCTAATGTAAATAATACTACTAACTTGTAAAAATTTTGTAAGTTAACTGTCAGTTTTACAAGTTAGTGACTTGATAAAAAAAACCTTCTTGATTAATATTGTGTTTTTGGAAACTGACGTTTACAAATGAGAAACAAATAAAATTATTTTCGTACTTCCGGGCCTAAAGTGACAACTTCACTCCCTTGTGACAGGTACTAAAGTGTCACATTTAATCCCTCCGGTATTAAATATTGACGAAACTCCCGGAACGATTAAATCACAAACAAACGAATTTAAGGGATATTTTATTGAAAAATACAATTAATTAGAATGGTAATTCAAATTAATATTGTGACATTTCGTCATATTGACCAGTCTTTCCTGGATTAATGCAGCAGGTAACTGACGAGTAACAGATAGGTCCTTATCATATTGAACTGGTGTTTGTTTCGAAGATCCTGCGGAAACAGGAAGCGAGAATGAGGACTGTGGAATAACTATTGTGGACGAATCGGCGACTTGACCAAATATTTTATCTGAAATTTTTTGTTTATTTTTAATAGACGATTCAATATATCTCTCGGCCACGTTGGAGGATTTCCATCCTCCATGTCTCTTCGGCACGTCTATTGTTGCTCCCGAATCAGCTAACAAAGACGCAGATGTGCGTCTAAAACAATGTCCCGTATAAGACGTCGCATTTTCTAATTTCAAGAAAGTTGCTATTTGCCGTGGAAATGTACCAAACATGTTTTTTCCTACTACTCGAGTAGTACATTATTTGTTGATGTATTGAACAAAAAATTTTGATTGAGGCGTCCCTGTCTTTCGCAATGCCACATATTTTCGAAATATCGCCACAAAACTGATGGCACTGTTTTCTGAATTTTTGATCACAACATTTCGGTCAATTTTATTTTTGGTGTTTCTAATCGCAATTAGGAAGGAATCGCCCAAATCTCCCACATCGTCGATTTCTAAATCAACCAACTCTTTTCCACGACAAGCTCCCGCAACGCCCAAAATAAGTGCAACATACGAAAAAATTGATTTCTTAAAATTTCTGAATATAAAAACATTTCCAAATTTACCTTAAGCATTAAATATTTATCATCCGGAGCCTCCCGTAAGAACTGATCTACCTGCTCAGACGTGAGAATTCTTGACTTCTTTGGCTTAAATCCCTCATTTTTTCTCTTCAAAAAAGCTAATAATTTTGGAAATTTACTAATATCAATATCTTCTCTAATGTTAATAACCGATTTCAGCATTGAATAATGTGCCCAGAGAGTTGAGGCACAAACCGCTTTTGATTTATCATTGAAGTAGACTAACAGCGCATTTTCAGTAGGTTGTCTCACATTTTTTAAGCGGCACCACTTTTTAAAAGCATCGTACTGCTGCTCGTATAGTTTTCTAGATTTCGGTGGTAACAATTCTTCACCTACTTCGGCTGCTCTTTTATCAATATCAGATACACCTTCTTCACTCATGATACCAATAATTATCAATAACAATGTTTCTTTACAATGACACTAGTAATGACAATGTTTCTGAATTATAATTGTCACAACGCAATGTTACTATGTTAACTTATTTTAAAGACAGTTTATTAAATGAGTTGAAGAGAGAAAAAACTGATTAAAATTATTGAAATAATTAATAAAATCATACCGGAAGTACGAAAAGTATCGTATATACCTTGCGACTGAAGTACATTTAATCCTTCAGGTAAATTATGAACTTTACCTTCAGGATTAAATGTACTACTTCAGTCCCGCGGTATATAATATACTATTCCTTCCCGCAAGTAAGTAGCCCAGATATATGTGAGTGACGAGACATTTTCTTTCATGGAACTCGTGTAGGATTATCTGGGAAATTTACATCATCTCTTATTTCTGTTGTTACAAACGTATCTATAGAAAATTTCTATCATTTTCAAAGCGAATTAGCTTTCAAAAAAGCTGAAAATGTTTGAAATTTTTTCAATTTTCATTGATTCTCAGAACTCTGAAACTGGAAGGTAAAAAAATAGCTAGAAAATTAATAAATACTAAGTGAAATAACTACAATTAGCAATTTCATAAAAAAAAAATGCATTTTCACCTGTAATATTCAAACGACAATATCAATTGAAATGATCTCTTGTATATTGATATTATTATTATACATATGGTGTTAAATGGTACATACATTCTTAAATTAATATTTTTAGGATGAAATAAATAAACAATGTTCATCAATAAATTATTAATCCTTGATAGAATTGAGAGGGTCTCTAGTCGATACGCAGAAGGTTTGGTAGAGTTTAATATATTTCAATTATTTATGTTTTTCCGATATCACGAGGTCTGATTTGAAACGACACCATCCGCCATTAAATTGCTGAATTTCTATGTTTTAGTTATTAATCCTCATGTTCATTATGCTCTATATCTTAGGAAACAGTTGATTTCTTTTTAGCAGCTGTTTTATTTTTTCAAATCGTGATATTTTTTCAATTCTTCACAGATGAAAATGATATGTATAGTAACAATATATTTCGAACTACAAAACAAATCTCGAACATATTATTTCATTAAATTTTTTTTAATTACCTTACAAATTGATTCCAACTTATGAATCACATGGCAGATATCCTTGATTGTCGACACAATGCGGCTATCAATTTTCATTGGTCGCACCGGATCAGGTAGTGAAATCGCCATTTGCAGACATATATATTGTGTGATTTCATAATATATCTGGTGTTTTTAATTTCGTCAACATATTTGCTTGTTTAGGAAAATTTGAAATAAGAAAATTTCTTTCAGTATGCTTTTCTGTCAGTGAACTGTTTCCACTTTTCAACCTGAATTGTCGTAATTAATATTTTGAGATGAAGTTGAACTAATATTTTTGTTTTGTTTTGAATAATACCTACAGTGTGCATCCTTGATATTATTGAAAGGATATCTGGTTGATCTGCAGAAAGTTTGCAAATCTTCAAGAAATATTTTGTTTCCTTCAATATTATTTATTATTTTATACATATTAATACAATAAATTTCGAATAACACAATTAGAGAACCCGGGAGTTAGAATAAGCTTCTTTATATTTTTTTACTTGAGAGCAGTTTTTTTTGTCAATGTCGTGAAATAACACATATGGCGAGCATGAAACGCTTGGCAAAAATATTTGAACTAAATCCCATCACTGTAATACATTTATAAAGCATTGAATAAAGAGCATAAGGGAGTTATTTGACAACCTATTATAAAGTTTTTGATAACAGTCATGCATATTTTAGCACCAATAGATTTATTTAATTTCTTGTGGGTTTCTCACTAGGTACTACTGTACAGATTGGTTAAATTGCACGAAATACAAATATCACTTGAACTAAAGGCTAACTAATGGATTCCTTCAACAACCCAACAATTTGAAGAAATCTATTGAATTCACAATGCGAATCGAGATATTCGGATAGATATCTTATTCTGAAAATATGAAAACTCTACTTTACTCAAGTTTGACCCTGTATTCTCTTTCAGGCAGTGAAACCCAATCGATTAAGAACATTTCCGGCTCGATATTCGAAAATTACAGACATTTGAGCAAAACAATAGCAAGCTGTTCTACTAGATTAATGAACAAGAACAAGCGCGCAATTAAATTGAAAAGTTCAACTGAATTGACACAAATCCTACCTTTTCATGAATTGGAAACTGACACACAGTTCTACATTGTTGCTCGAAATAGGCGTAAAAATCTCTCATTTTGAATGTGAAAAGATACGGAAATAACAGTTGGAAATTTATCCAACCGGATTCCTCACAGCTCAGCGAACTTCCAAGCAAAACACAACAGACCCCAACCATTCTTTTGGGTCTTCCTCCATATTTTGCCGAACCATTTCCCATAAAAACACTCGAGCATCGTTCCCAACGGAATCGAAAGATGTAATAACAAAAACGAACAAATGGAATACTCATTCTAAAACACACGAACCGCTAATACCGCCTCGTCTCTTCTGCCAATAATAACAATAAATGAAAGTTGTTTTGCGACGCTACCAGACTTTTCTCTGTAGACGTAGTTCCCTTGTCGCCATCTTCAATGAGAGAGCGTCTTTTGTTTGGTCTACGCTTTGAAAACCTGTGTATGTTGAAGTATAGAAATATTCCGTAGTGGATATATACGAAAAAGTTTTTTTGTTTCACTCTTTCCAATTATACTGTAAATGGCAGTCTTTTGTCTTTTCTCTCCGTCATTACATCTTTTAAACACAATCTGAATTTATTGATTGATCGATTTTTTGTAC
The DNA here is from genome assembly GCA_030674115.1 of Micraspis discolor. Classification (NCBI taxonomy): domain Eukaryota; kingdom Metazoa; phylum Arthropoda; class Insecta; order Coleoptera; family Coccinellidae; genus Micraspis; species Micraspis discolor. The sequence continues at coordinate 4,898,220 of JARTUT010000873.1, forward strand.
AGAATTGATTAGGGATGATCGAATTTTTATTTTATATGCCATGGTTTATGCATGATGATACCTCAATTGCCTTTTTAACAGCAATGTTTTCAACTCGCATACTTTTAATAGTAACTGAATCTAGTCCTGCGCACAGTGTACACATACTATTGGTCGCCTCAAGCCTGTGAGTGAATAAGAACTTGATTGGACGGTTCTTTCGAAATATCTGAGGCGCAAGGCATTCAGAAGCACGCTCCTTTTCATTCATTCTGAGAATGAGCCCGTTGACAAATTTATTATAGTCTGTGTATTCTGTGAGACTGCGAGGGTTGTAATTTATGTGGATCATTCGATGGCGTCGGCGATTTATCAAACGTTCAAGGGTGAATCCTTAATGTTATCTTCGAATGGCTGGGGATTGGCTGTATGGGTAAAATTGAATGATACAATTTTCGGCTTTTCCGTAAATAAAACTGGAATAATAGAGACTGTGAGCGACGAGAGAGAAATTAATCTAGAACGTGCAATTAGTTTTTAGGTTACAATACGTGGCAACACAATAGCGTCTTTGTGACGGCAGTACTAAGGAAAGTTATTGGAGCGCTAGGTATTAGTTACATTGTAAGAGAATTTCCAATTGGAGTTGCCGAGATTTGAATAATTGATGATATCGCTGATAGAGTTATGTGACGTCAGAAATAGAGCTTTGATATTCGATAACGATTCAGTATCTTGACGAAATAATTATTATGTTTGCGTTGATGGCAGCCAGTACGGAACATTGGTGCACTGCGCATTCACCATTTTGTCACCGATATTATTTCTCAGCCTCCAAATGGAAACACTTTGAGTTGAAAGGAATTGAAGATCATGAGATGTTAGCAAACTAATATTTCACTAGAAGTTGTATTCGAATTTGGGCCATAATATTTTTGGGCGGTTGTTCTAGTTCGAAAACTAATACAACAGCGTGCAATCGTCTTGTCCAAATTTCGAATATCGTACCGGAAATGGGCTCAGTCGACTGGGTTCGACTTCCTGAAGAAGATTTCGTGGTAAAGATCGAGTATGTCCGTCCGTACGGGCTCTCATCTGAACGAGATTTGCTTGAGTATTCGTATTTTCGAAATATGTTCTCTTGAGATCGTTATTGGGCCAAATCCGTCGAATGATTTATGAGCATTTGAAATTTGGGTTTCTCGATAAATCTTAGAATATCCATCGGATTTGTAAGTCGAAATATGTATGAATGAGGTGCAAACGAAGGGTTTGTGGAATTTCGTGGAAAACGTCACGTTGGAAGTTTGAAATATATTTAAAAATACTTTAAAATACCTGATGGTAGTAGACGGACGAACAGAATCGATTTTGAACACGGCTTTATCATCAGCAAGTACTTTGGAAACGATCGATACCACTTTCATCTAAATATTCGAGAAATACGGACATTTGAGCAAATCTATTAAGCACTCTGTTCAGGTGAACAAGAGCTCCAATATATGCAAAGCTACGAAGATATTCAGAAGGCCCACATTGAGAAAATCTCCGATTATAATGACCAAATACATACATATTAATATTAAAAACACAAAAATAAACCAAGTATCGGAATACCAAAGGAACGCTCCACAATAAAAGAGATAGATCAGTGAAACTTGTGGAAGTAGCGCATCCATGCCAAAAAAAAGATGAATTCCATGATATTTTTTATTTTTGATGAATGAAAAAAGTTTCTGGCATTGAATGTTACGTGTGAAAAGATGTGAAGAGAATCAAACTTCTTTTCTATTGATTTTTTTTTCGAATTTATAGTCTGTCAAATTCCCTGAAAGCCTATCATGGCTGAAGGTTTCAAAAGGTTTAACGAAATCTACTACCTCCGCTAAGTGGAATTTTTTTGTAAATATTGCCATAGACAGAGTCAATAACTTTTTTGATCGCATTTTCAGTTGACATAGGAAATCCAACTTGGCTGTTTGATATTATGTTCTGTTTTGATGTGCAGTCAATGAAATCAGTATACAGGATGTCTGGTGAGGATTGGGACAACGTTTAGGTGGTGATGAGGGATGTCTCAAGGAGTGAGAAAATGCCATTTGAAATAATCTGAGGTTCATAGTTCCTAATATACGAGAGATTTAGGAAAAATTACGAAATTTTAAATGACAATAATTCGAGAAATATTAGATCCGATGATTTTTCATATGGATAATGGTAGAATGAAAAATTCGAAATATAATCAGATCCCGACTCAAAGTAAGGAAAAAAATAACATAAAAAAACACTCAGAAAAAGATATTTGAAAAGCAAAACAAATAAGACAAAATCAAATTCAACCAACCCATTAATGATTAAACAAAAACAGAGATGTATTATTCCTTATGTGAAGAAATTATCAGAAAAAAAGAAAGGAATTAGAAATAAATACGATATTCCAACCGTTTTGTACCTGATAATGAAAACCAGGAACGAATAATTGCATTCCTGAAATAACATGGAATGTGGAAGATCTTATTTCGGAAAAACAAAGCACCTTTTAAAGAAGGAATTAAAGAACATCAGAAGCTTCCTCAAGTGTTAAACACCAATAGATCAATTGCATTGCTGGAAGATTGGAGGCCAATAGCTTGAAGGAGTCTTCAAACCACAGATAGGTGCAAATTTGATCTAGTGTCAGTCTTCTGTCAGTCTTGACGATCAATGAAAATTGAGAAATTTCCAAACATTTCCTTCTTTCTGGAAGCTAATTTGCCTTGAGAACGTTAGAAGATCTACATCGATGTGTTGATAGCAAGATGGCAAGACGGTGGAGATCATTCCTGGTCAAAAACTAAAAAGCTGTCAATCTTGACGATCAATGAAAATTGAGAAATTTTCAAACATTTCCTTCTTTCTGGAAGCTAATTTGCCTTGAGAACGTTAGAAGATCTACATCGATGTGTTGATAGCAAGATGGTAAGACGGTGGAGATCATTCCTGGTCAAAAACTAAAAAGCTGTTTCATAGTGTTTGTCACATTAAATTATACAACTCTCTCAAGGGTACATTCACATCTGTAGATTTCACACAACACTTGACCGCACTACAGTCCAAAAACTGTATCTGAGTTTTGTGCAATCTGTCTGGAACCAGAAGTCCGGTACTTGTACAAATACACACCTTCAAATATTCAAATCCTGCGACCTTTGCACCCATCGCATTTCAATCGATACCTATTCCATCAAGTTTAATAAACCAGTAGAGATCAAACATTCGACGGTGTTCGAGGCTTCCGGCCAATTTTTCTTTTCAATTTGGCGTGTAAAGCCGCATATGAAATGGGCCGATATTTTCCGTCTACATATTCGGTATTTCGCAGGAATTAATTACCTGCGCTCTGGCCCATGTCGCAGGCAACTGGGTATATTTTCCGCATGGCAAATAGAAGGTTAATTAGACAGAAAATGATTTTCACCGCCCTTCTGGTTGTTCACATGATCTCGGTCGACCTCCGTAGCCGCACGATGTGGAAAATGGCTGCGTATGCAGAAAACGGAAGGGCTGAAAAAGCAGCCCGATGCTTGGTTTCTGGGGAATGAAAGATAAGGGATTTTTTCATTGCCTGTATATTTCGGTTTTTAAGAAGGTTACGTACCTCGTCTCTATTTAGTCTTTGGAATGCCATGGAACTTTGACTCATTTCACTGTGTGCATAAGAAGCTTAGGTTTATTTCCATAAAAACTTGGGATCGATCAAGAATGCTCTGCCTTAATGCTTTTTCATTATCAAAAATAGTTTCCGAATCAGTAATTAGGTATTGTTACGTTTTTCCTCAGCGAAATAGAAAAAACAATACAAATCCTTCTTTAAACTAATTTATATTCACACTTAACTAACAATTATCAATAATTTATATACTCAATTTATCTACAGAATTTCACTAGGAACACCTGTTTATTCGTCGGCAAGTTCTATCCATGAATGAATCCATGATTCGGCTTCAGTCATTTATAACCGGCGCTGTTTTCCAGAAGTTACCAGAAAGATTCACTTCACATTCCAGAACAATCGTAGCGGTCTCTTTTATGTCCCATAAATATGCCACCATTAATAATTTTTTTATGTGACAGCTATAAGGCGAGCGGTCCCTTTATGGCTTTCTTGATCCCTTTGTCGGCGCATGAAGCGGGACTCCTCTGTTGTCGTAGTAGTCATTAAAAGGTTCATATTCGGTTTTGTTACAATATTTAGGTTCTGAATTCCGATCAATGGAGTCTGAATTGCTGAATTTTGAGTTTCAATATCTCCAAAAACAGCATATGAATATTCGTTGAAACTACACAGGAAAACATTATGAATAAGCTGAAAGTACGCCCTGTTGTTGTTCCATATGCAGGAGAACGCCTTGTTTGGTCTTGTCCTAGATTCCTGACCCTATGTATACTTACACGACCTAAAGGAAATTTTCACGTAAGGTTATTACCCTTTCCTAGCATAAAGTAAGAAATACGGCAAAATTGCAATTTTTTTTTGTTTGAACAGTTACCAAAAGCTTTGAGAGAGAGCTAGAAGAGGAAAATTTCTTCCCATATAATGTAGCATCTGTAATTTTGAAACGTTTTATTCGTTACTCTGAGAAGAATAGGGATATCAATCTTCTGAAACGTTGATAATTCCGACATTTTATCATCTGTGTGTTTGAAGACCTATATTGTATTCGTGGAAGATATTTAAGAATTATCGATTTCTATATGAAACAGTAATTGTTGATTCGAAATCTACATGAATAGAAAAGAGTTGAAAAAACTATACAGGGTGTCTAGTGAGGAATGAGACGACGTTTGGGTGGTCATGAGGGACGTCTTAAGGAGTGAGAAAATGCAATTTGCAACACCCTCAGGTTCATGGTTCCTGATGTACACATTATTTTAGCTAATCCGATGAGTTTTCGTATAAACAATGATGAGTGAGTACGAATCCGTTTGAATGAAAATTTCGAAATAAAATCAGATCCGGACTCAGAAATTTTAGTTTTTAAATGACCTTCTATTTGCCATGTGGAAAATAAACCCAGTTGCCTGCGACATGGGCCAGAGCGTAGGTAATTAATTCTTGCCAAATGCCTAATATGTAGACGGAAAATATCGGCCTATTTCATATGCGGTTTTACCCTCCAAATTGAAAAGAAAAGTTGACCGGAAGCCTCGAACACTGTCGAATGTTTGATCTCTACTGGTTTATTAAACTTGATGGAATAGGTACCGATTGAAATTCGGTGGGTGCAAAGGTCGCAGGATTTGAATATTTGAAGGTGTGTATTTGTATAAGTACCGGACTTCTGATTCCAGACAGATAGCAGAAAACTCAGATACAGCTTTTGGGCTGTAGTGCGGTCAAGAAACTTCTTGACGAGTCAATCGACGAAAACGAGAGAAATTTGGACGATAAGCTCGAGACTTAGATGTGAAATCTACAGATGTGAACATACCCTTGAGAGAGTTGTATAATTTAATGTGACAAACACTATAAATAGCTTTTTAGTTTTTGACCAAGAATGATCTCCACCATCTTGCCGTCAACGCATCGATGTAGATCTTCTAACGTTCTCAAAGCAAATTAGCTTCCAGAAAGAAGGAAATATTTGAAAACTTCTCAATTTTTATTGATCGTCAAGACTGACAGAACACTGATACTAGATAAAATTTGCACCTATCTGTGGTTTGAAGACTTCTTCAAGTTATCGGCCTCCAATCTTTCAGCAATGCAATTGATCTATTGGTGTCTAACACTTGGGGAAGCTTCTGATGTTCTTTAATTCCTTCTTTCAAAGGTGTTTTGTTTTACGGAAATAAGATCTTCCGCATTCCGTGGTATTTCAGGAATGCAATTTTCGTTCCTGGTTTTCATTATCAGGTACAAATTTTGTTGGGTGTGGCCCGATAGCATCTTGTGCCTTGAATACGGTTGAAAGATCATATTTATTTCCAATTCTTCTCATTTTTTCTCATAATTTCTTCACATAAGGAACAACGCCTTTATCTGTTAGTTTTTAGTCATTATGGAGATGAGTATTTTTTTATGTTTTTCTTTTCCTTACTTTGATCTTGTTGGGAAGAACATAAATTTGTTGCTTTATCATGCAAATATTTCACCATTCTCACTTTACATCAGTTGATGGTTAGAATTGAATTAAAGATATTGACCCATAATTATTGCTTTTTTTTACACTTTGTTTTCAAACAAATACACCTAAAAATGTAATTTTTTCGATTTTGGTGATTGGATAAAATCTTCATAATTGTTTAAATGTTGAGGGAATCCATCCATAGTTGCCGAATGATCTTTATATCTCTATTGATATCGAAGCTGACTATGATATCTTCAAGCATTTCTTGCCTTTTCATTATTTCTATGAAATCTTCGTAGTTTGACTATAAATATTGAATAATCCCCTGAGAGTGAAATGATTCTCACCAGAAGTTAAGCCGATTGGTGACATGGTGAATTCTTGGAACTCACAATGGATCACAAGGAAATACTATATTTTTGGTTAACCATATGTGTATATATGGACGTTTTGCTGAAGCAAGGAGTTAGCTTCGATCTTATAAATGCATCAGGAAATTCATTGCTATTCTTATGTAATAGTTTAGAAATATTTGTTTCAACTATTGAGGTAGGATCTCTTTTCAGTTACTTATACTTTCCTGCTCCTAATATTTCATCTTTTTTTTTGTTGATCATAATCAACATCAATTATGTTTAACTTGATGGAGTTCTTTGATTTGAGATTTCAGTTGTTTTCGTCAAATAAAGTTCTGATATTCCACCTTTCTCAGGATTTTGAATTCTGGCTTTTCACCTCGAGAAACACGACATATTGAGCAGCCTCAGGGAACTCCGGCTAAAATCGAATTCGCAGATGATCCGATAGATGCTAATGCACACGAGCTAACCCATATACGCCATAAAGCTGGAGATGTTTATGGGCGTCTGATAATGGGAAAGTGGATACACATTAACGTGTAATCGATGCGATATATCCGAGTTATGGAACGCGTACATAATCGTCACATCGTTAACACCGTGGAGATCGTGTTTGTAGCTGTTAATCGCTGCAGATATGAGGCTCAGGACTAGCGATAAGTAAATCGTTTTTGTGCCCACGTCATGCGAAGTCCTTTTGAATTGAAGTTTAGTTAATAGAAAGTGCCCTATTGTATAGAACAGTAATCAAGGTATTGAGCATTGATATCAGTTTCCCAAATTTCAATTGATTGAATCACATTTGTAACTTTGCTTATGGACTGATCAATCTGTATGTTTATATCGCTATTGTGACACTACCTGGTTTGATCCATGATTTAAATATAAAGATAACGGAAATACAATTAAACAGGAAATGCACAAAACACTTAAATAATCTACACGAATGAGAGAAAATCTTTGGTTATTATGTAACACTGCATCAAATTAGATTATTTGTTTGAACGCTTGTTTCTAGTGAATAGATTAGATTCGACTACCTGATAAAAATACATCTAACTTAAGTATGTTTGACATTATACTCTCCATCGTCTGAAGAAGATGATGAAGAAAATTTTCATATTTTCAGAATAGGTTTAATGTCTGAATATTATGACAAATTCAAAAATTTATTCGATCAATTAGCAACTTTGAAATCTCCCGAATAACAGTGGAAGAAAAGTGTCTGCTAAGTTTATGGAAAAATTCAAATGAAATCGGAAAACTATTTTCAATTATTCAATTACTCCAAAGATATTCAACAGATATTAACAAAATTTGTGTATATACGAAGGTTATTGGTATCTTACACATTGTAAAATTGAATCTTCTTAGAGTAAACCCATGAGAAGATATACGAGAAATAGGATTTTATTCAGGTGATGAAGTCACAGAATCGATATTCCCTTTCCATAAATTTTTACGAGTGAAGAATTATGTACCATACAAATCGGAGGACAGTAAATCGTAGTTTGTGAATCTTTATTGCTCATCACCGTAAGTCATCCTATCTTTTGAGAAATAAAGTATAAATATCATTGATATTTCAAAAGGACTTAAACAAGTTATATTCTGTGTATGTAATTCGAAAAAACTGAAGGAAAACTGCAAAATTGGTTATTGATCATTTAAGATATTTTTTTACTGATTTCTTTACTTTCTATATAAAGTTTATTTCCATACCACAATTTTTAGAGTGCGGGAAAAGGTTTCATAACAAGCTCGCAAAAGCTCTCGATCTCAAAGCAGTGCTATTCTACATTTCATTTTCGAAAATCGAGTCAAAAATGGTTTCAACCGATTTGGTTCGAACTCCTGATAAAGAATCCTTATACTTGAACATGTCTGACAGGCTGCCGGCCGCATACTTTCTGTTTTCCGAAGAAAATGAGCTCAACTCTTCATATTGCTTAAATAGGCAAATTGTCCCAATATATCTGCCAAGTTTGTTATTGGTCCAGATTGTTACAGAATGGAGAAAAAACTGTAGAAAAAGCGCGCAAAAGCTCCTGACCTCACGTCACTGCTTTCATCCATTTTCCTATAATAAAGCAAATAAACTTATAGTATTTTTGATATCATAGAAATTATGGATTTTTTTTAACAAATATCAATTCATCAGAAGACGGCATTAAAAAAAATCACGAAATGACTCACACTCCTTTGTATCAAGATTATTACAAATTAATAACATGGTATTTCTTGAGTTACTCAAGAAAAGAAATAATTTTTTTGACCAGAAATGAACTGAATCGATATATTCAAAGAATGAAAATTATTCTGTAAATATGTAAATTTTCCTTGGAAAGATGTCGCACATATGGCCGTGTTAGACAACGGGTTCTTCATCAGCGAGTGAAATACAATCATTTGAGGTACTTTTTGGCTCATACGGAAAATTTGGAGCGTCTGTATAAAGCGGTAGGTGTAGGAAAAAAAAAACGGCAAACAGAATGAATTAGGAATTAACTATTTTACCATTTACCTAAAAATCACTTGAATTATATAGTCAGAGTAGGTTCAGGTTAGACGATTGAAACAACAGTTCAAACACCCATTGAAAAAATTTAGTGTTGCAAAATGGCGCAGGTTCCAGTTCGTTGAAAAATATACGTGCAGTATGTATAGTTAGAGGAGTACGGTTTCGTCGGTAAATTGAAAAACATTCTGAATACAACCCCTCGATAGAAGTGCAAATTCATAAGCTTATCATAAATTTTGTAGAGTATGAATCGAATTTCATATATTTGTGACTTGTGCACTTTAGTAAACCTGCGACCTCCGCCATTCTGCAACTACCAACTCGAATAACCTCATTTTCGTCTTGCAAAATAATAACTGGGAATTTGAATAAGCTGAAAAGTATCGGAGGTTTTAAAATTGCTGTAGTAGAATTCAATCTGCAAATTCGTATTCTGAAAACGTAACTTCGGTTAAATTGACCTCTTGCAGTACGAATACCTCAGGCAATTCTTATACGAATGTTCAACAAAGCGTGTAAGAATAAACTAAGCTGGATTTCGTTCTGTTTTATGTTCGAACCCCACCTCATATTATTATTTGGAGGCGACAGATGTGACCGGAATAGCATCCTCCTGAATAAACTGAAAACAAGTATTCGGGAGATAAATATGGGTGATATAATATTTACTTAGTCAATGCAGCTTTATCATCTACTTCTTGACGATCTCTTAGTATATGAGGGTTGCCTTTTATCTTACGGGATTGGGCAACAATAGTGTTTCAATCTGTCAACTGACAGCTCTATCGTAAAGCTTGATATTTTTGAGGTTGACGTAGTCAGATCGTTGTTTACAGTAACTTAAATGATTCATCTAGCCCAAAAAATGGAATTATATAGTGAACATTTGCGTGCTATTATTTTTTACAACTTTCAACGTGGATTAACTCAACAACAGTGCATCGATGAACTTAATTCAATTTGACCGTCAAAAAAATTAGTTCGCGTTGGATCCCACACGATTTGTCAAGCAACCATCCTATGCACATATTTATACATGATTTCAAAGTGTTTTACTTATGAAAGATCAGCATTCGGGAGGATAATGGTATCAGATATCAGTTGAGTTATCCGTTTTGCCTGAATAATATCGGGATTTTCATTGAAATAACTCATTTTAAACGGCCTTATATTTCAGCAGATATTGTAATTACAGCTATGAATACATGACAAATTGGCGTAAATGAAAAGTTGATACCAATTCAAGCTGGTTTTCCGAGATTTTATTGATTCCGTATACTGGTAATCCATTCGAATTGCCTGGGGTTCTATAAAATTGTGAAAAATTGATAAATGTTCGATGCAAATCATGATGCGTTTCTTTATACATATATACTTTTAATAAATATGTAAAATATATATCAACAATTTTGCTGAAGAGTTAAAAAAACTAATTTTCTTTATCAATGTACGAATTGGCGGAGGCGCGCGTTATGCTGGAAAATGTCGATACGATCGAATTCATCAGGATTCCATGATTAAATTTCCAGTTGCAAATGTAGGAATCGACAAATTAATGTGTTAGAATAACATATATTTTCGACGATAGCCTTTGATATGAATTTCAGGAAATGAGTTCAACTATCAATTTCCATGCACGTACTGCTATAATCACAATTTTGTCCAAAATGTATATAACAAATGAGGAATTTTCAGTAACGCGTCCCGCCAGGATTTCTTGCCGGAAATTCACGTTCGGAAACAAACAACCTGCTCGGTATGGATATGAAAACAAATAACCAGTACACGATAAATCCACATACACACTGCGACAAGACTGTCATAAATTTGGTTTCCACGTAGCCTAGCTGCAAGTCCTACTTCAAATATTTTCAGGAAATGGTGATTTATTTTTCGCGGAATCGATATCCGGGTAGAGTGGAGGCAAGAAGGAAATGAGAGAAGGATATAAAACACAATCTGATATCTTCCCAGAAGAGTTCGAGATGAAAACGTAGACTATCCGCGAAGTTCAGCGTCATATAGATGCCTGGAGAAATTGATACCCAGAAATGTCTAGGGGGAGTTCAGAAAGACACTTTCTTGGAGAGAAGAAGTGTTTTTTAACATGTCCGTGGCTCTGAAGGAGAAGTTGAACAAATGTAATTGAGCTAGGAACGAGGAACATATACCACGTAATGAAAGAATCAATATTGTAGGGAACATAAGCAGTTATAGCTCAAGTGTGATTCTTTCTTGAATACGATTCAATCAATTTTTTTGACAATATCTCAGTAATTTCGAAAATTCAAACTATCAGCATGTTAACATGTTATAATTTTATTGTTTCATAAAATACTTTACGAGGGCTACTATTTATATTTTCGGTTCCACCAATAGTAGTGTTGTCATGTGCAATGTGACAATTCCATTGAAAAAGTTTGATATTTTTGAGCATAACTTCGGTTAAAAAGGAACTGAATATTTAAGTGTGCTGATTCTTTATATGATTGTCGATATGGATCATCGAGACATCGTATCTATAACAATTTATTTCGACATAAGGTAATGAAGCCCTAAAAAAACCACTGTAAAACATTGGCAACAGGAAGTCAGTCTTAGACATTGTTCGCTCCCAGATGAATTGCGTAAAGCCTTCAAAATCAGCTGTTCTACTAGTATGATAAACTAGAAAATTTTCTGCAATTTTGCTAACTAGCAAAATAGCAAAAAATTTCATTCATATAATTTTCTAGAATACATTGTCTTCGGCTTGAATAAGTGTGAGATCATCTCAAATATGAGTATTGAAAAAATTTTATTGAGAGGATATGTAGAAAAGCTACTATTGTGTCATTTTCATCGTACCGCAGGAAGCTTTCTGATCTGTCCAAGAAGAACATGTAGTGTGACCTGTGTGATGTATAACGATCTCCATCGCAAACAATTCTGCAACCAAGTTTTCCGAATGGCTTTTTAGCTCAACCAGATATTGGGATGGAAACTGGAAACTTTTCTTATTAGTTAGTGTGCGACTAGTTCTTAACTTTTTGATTGAATTAAAGTCGGTCGTGAAATGTCTGCAAAACCGCAGAGTGTCCACGATTTTTTGTTCTTCTACGTGGGAGTCTACATGGCTGGATAACGAAGACTTTTCTGCTACATGAGAAATTCTCAAAACTTTTAGCTTTTGGTTGAATAAATATTCATATTCCGTACTCTCAGATCTACTCGAATTAGACCAGTCATTAATAAGACATATGTTGAAATTGCAACATTATTTAGCGGAGATTACAGAAAATCATTATAAAGATGGTATAAAAGTATTGGAGGGGTGTTAGGCCTCGTTTATTGCGGCTCCAAGAGAATGAGGTAATTTTCATGCATACAAAATATTGCTTTCATTTCCATCCACGATTTTTAAAATCAACCAAAAGTTATTGGTGGTATAATTTTTTTATAAATTCTTTCGAATGCAGTAAGATTTATGGTGATTGGTCATCTTGGTCCAGCCTAATTTCATGATTCAGCATTGATGAGTTGTTCTTTTTTTTCCGAGAAGAGTCACTGGCCTATTTGTTATTTTTGTAACCCAAAAATTAGTTTGTTTTTATTCATGACACGCAGGCTCATGTGCTTAAAAAGGGGAAACTCCATTAATGTTCTGTCAAAACAAACTCTTCAATGACTCCCTTCTATTTCTTATGGTCCTAGAGTAATAAGCTCACCCTGTACATATCATCAGTACCAACTCAACATTTCGCAATTCGTTCTATACACTTATTAAAACTGGCCGGCCGGCCACAGGTTCCATGATGATCAAGTGACGTGACCGGCAAAACAATTCAATTAATTTGTTCAGCAAACGTTGGAATGATGTCCAGACGATTGTGTACACAAAAAGGTAATCTGTCTTCATGAGCCCTCGGCGTGGTTTACAGAGTATTCGTTTTTACACTTATCTTGTTTGGTACGTTAATTGTTACGGAGCTTTCGGGGATTGATTGAACTGATGTTATCGAGAACCAACAAAAATTTTCCGGATTCAAAAAAGGAAACGAAAATTTTTGATTGAAATCCTTAAGTTCGAATTATATTCATGAGGTCGAAGAAAGCGATGCTAGAGTCAGCTTCTGAGGTTTATGGATATTCTAGGTGTTGGGTAAATGAGCAGCAAATATTCAAGAGGATATTTCTTGATTTATTTTAAGGATAATTAAGAATTTGCGAGTATGATTGCAGAACAACGCCTGAAACTGTATATTGTTCAGCATCAGAAAGGCCCAAATACTTTGCAATAGTAACGGGCATTTTCGAAAATGTATTCACTCCTACAGCCTGGACGGTACATTTTTCATATTCATAATTTATAAATAGTCGCTTGTGATCAATTTTGCTTGAGCTCAAGTTGACGCATCTATAATTTTCATTGACACTTGCAAACAATTAATTACATAGTACCCTAGCCACCATCGATCGAAGGAAAATTTCGTTATGTGTTTGAATTATACCTAATATTCCCTCTAAAAAGTATTCATTATTTGAAATTTCATCAAAATGGGATAAAATTTTGTATACGAGACGTGAGTTAAAAATGTTTATTCACTCGAAGAAATTAACCCTACGGGCTCGTGGGTTAAACTTTCTTCTCATGAATAAACATTCATTTAACCCACTTGTTGTATAAATTACCATTGACGAATTCAGTTTTGTTATTTTCCAATTATTATTGTGGTCGGAATGAAGAAATGTAGAAAATCACTGACATATCTCTAGTTCAGTAAACACACACCTGATGAAGTACCTAAATAAATATGTGAGTATGTTACTTAAAACCGAATAATTTAAATCACTTTTACATATCAGTAGCGGAATAGAATTGTTTCTTTTCTCGGTAGCGGAACAGAGAAATATATTCCACCAATGTTTAGATAATAGTCGGAGTATATACGAAATGATACAACAGAGTCAGCAAAACATACCTACAACGAAACAAAACAGAATCTAATTAGGCGAGTGTCCAAATAGTGGCGAAATCCACCCCATTTGTGCAACTATGAAAATCATGCTGATAATACTCAGCATTCAACATCACTTCTGTCGAAATGAAAATACCCGGAAATAATGGAATAACGTAAAATGGCGCCGAGGCGAGCGGGCGAAATTAAACTTTGCTAAGGCCAGCGACTTGGCGGTGCACATTAAGTGCTTCATTTGCTCCTAGTTAATAAACACAGCATATTTGTGTCGAATGCAGCTTTTACTTCAAATGAGAATATTCGCCAGATAGAGAATACAGAGATGCCATTTCCTCAGCGACAATTGATGAGATAAAAACATCTCGGGGTTGACGAGAACGCCCCTAAAAATTTCAGTATTACTGTCATTTCTTCTTTTTCCAATTTGATGACAAGAAGAATATTTGTTTAAAGTGAAACTATATTAATTTATAAGGTGATATTAGAAATCTGGGCTTATGATCTCATTAGTTTTTGAGTTATTTGGATTCTAATAAAGAGAATCGTGCAAACAGGAACCCTTTTTTTCGATTACTTCTGCATTAAGATTCTTGTTCGAAAATTATTTTCAACTCTTGAATCTCCCAATACGTACCAAGACGTGCGTGGATGGACATAGAATGTTCATGAGAATCTCATTAGAAAATTACAAAAAAGATAAAAATATTAGTTTGAAATTCTCCTCTACTATCTGATGGATGGATACCGTTGCATGATAATGCACCAGGAAATAACGGAATCCGATGTTAATCAAGCAATAGCGATATTAAATTGCTCCGTAATTAGACCAGTCATACTATTCGTAAGGAAACCATACGCTATTCGATATTCGTCATTCGCTTAGATGTAATCATAGAGCGAACGGAGTCTGTTTCATGCGAAATTGTTACGTAGAGGCAATCCAAGACTTGGCGAGGAAGGAAACAATTCATCAAGCTCAGAACTCCATCATGAATTCAATCCACTCAGAAACTATATAGGTTATAATGAGATAATTACTATGGAATGAATCGAATTAAGTTTCATCTACATGATACACTTGGTGTACGACTTCACCAGCGTGGTAATTAACAAAAAATTTATTGTTCGGTTCACAGAGTTCAAGATATGTGTTTGTTTCAGTAATTCCCGTAAAAAAATACGTATGCTAATTGAATAATGAAATTTTTGAAACACTTCTTTCAGAAATGGCCCGCTAGCGTGATATTGAGCCTTTGCTGGGAGGCCTCAGACGTAGCAACGCCATGATCAAATGGGTTTTGAGACATCAAAAATACAAAAGTTATGGGAAATATTCAAGATCGAATAAATATTGAAATTTTGATATATCTTCCAGGAATCGATCAATAGTACGCGAACTCACCTCATCTTTGCCTTTCATCACACACATTTTGGCATCCTGTTCGTTAGAATACCATGTCAGTCTTTGTTGTTCTGAAAGGTCACTGAGGCTCAAATTGTAGACCAGATTTCTGAAAGGAAAAATATTTTCAGTTTTAGTATTATTGAGATGAAAATATTATAGTATAAAATTTTTTTTCGAATGGGGATGGAACGTTATTTTGTTCGAACTTCTATAACCGATATGTATATACAGACTGATGCCTTACAAAGTAACCAAAGTATATGAAAAACTTCTGCTTCAGAAGCAACATATAATATAGTCAATCAAACGATCCTACAAGCAGCTCGAATGATTTCTTGTAGGACAAACGTACGATTGAATAAATTATATGTGAGGCTGATTGAATATATTACATGTTGGTACATTATACTGAAGAAAAAATTTTTGATATATTTTGAATTATATGTTGCCTATCACTGATTAAGAGGTTATAGATATATTTTGATTTTCTAGAAACTCTTCTTTTTCGAAACATAAATGCTCCCCACAAGACAATTCAATGGCCGGTCAATGCATATGATGTTTTATTTGAAAGGTTGAAGGACAGATTATAAAAAAAAATTGTAATATATGTGTGTATGTGAAGGGTAAGTATCTAGTTGATTTAAACATTTTCGAATAAATGTGAGTTGTGAATCTGGGTGTTCAGAAGAAACAATACCTCATCTCATCAATAATTGTCCCATATACATGTTTCAAGATGGTTTTAGGGCTATTCTCGATGTTTCCGATTCTTTCTTGGAATAGGTTATAAATTTCAAATTTGATAGGTATTTTTTACATTCAGATCTTTTTCCTACTTTTGTCTTTTTATTTTCAGATTCGATGTGGGCAACCTGAAGAAGCACCTGTGTTTATTTATAGAATATAAATATTAAATATATTTAAGCTTATATATTATAATTTATTATAATGATTCTTCAATTTCCTGGAATAAAAAAATCCCCATGACTCGAGTAGTATTCTCCGAAACAATATTTAGATCAACATGCAAATATCAGATGCGAGTTGACATACACCATCTGATGAATTTTGAATGCAATCCATTAGGCTTTATGAATTAACACAGGTTCAGATACGTTGGCGTTGCTCGATAATTAAATTGATCGTTTATCTACCTACCATCGCCTACTCTTCCCTGCTTTATCTGGTCCGTAGCCAAACTTTGTATCCGGAGTTTCATAACCAATTTTGGATTTCATTCCGCTTGGGCATACTATACCCAGCCGTCCTACCAAATGGCTGAATATTAGATAATCATTGCAATAAACTGGGCGGAGTACAGGCAGGGTTTGGTCAAATACATTTAGATAGGTATAAATGTCGATAGTGTTGCTAGAACAGCCGTTATCACGTAGCATTATCAGCACCTGTCCTCACAATAATTAATATCACTTATTAATACCGGCAAACTCAATATCAGTAGCACATATTTCAAAGCGTCCTATATTCGTGATGTTGACTCGCTATATTTGCTGGATATTTATGACGAACATCGTTGGAAGACAACATATTCTTGTTTTAAAGGGCGATTTTATCATGGGAATGGAATATGCGAAGGAAAACTCATCTATCAAGCTAGAAATATAGATCATTTTATGCTAAAATATTTTCCTTCGTAACAGGCTTCTTTGTCGTTTCAAAATGAGAATAGATCATAGTGAAATTGGTTTTGAACCCAAAAATTCTTGAATTTTCTGTTAGATAAATAAGGCATCCCAAAATTAAATAATCACTTGATATCAGGCGAGAGGCCAAGATATATCAGTTATGAATGAAATAAGTACAATAACCTTACTGAAGCGGTAATTGAAAATTTTCGAAAAGGTTGTATCGACGAGTTTTGACAAATCGTAAATTTTGTGTTGCGAGTTGCCGTGGCTGGTACACTGAGGTATGCTGCATGATCCGATGCCTCCCCAATGGATTCACTGTTAGAAGATTCCATCGTGGAGGACTGGAATCGTCGCGGAGGCCAGTCAAAAGTATGGAGTATGTAGACGAACAAGATAGTGCAGCTGAGTTTTGTGCTGATAGAGATTACGAGATCGCGATGTTATCTGACAGGAAGTGAAAGAATCCGCACATTCTCCAGATTTTATTCGAGAAAGAGAGTCTAATGAGGGAGACAGGCGAGCCGCAATTTGAGTTGGTAGACAAGGGGTGTCGTCGAACGGTAGCTGCTCTGCTTTGCCCTAAACAAAAGAAATTTGATTTTTTTTTAATTCCGAGAAAAAGAGATTCCGTCCAATAATGGAAAAATTGAATAATGAAAACCTAATTTCTGTAATCCCTAACTGAATGGCCATTTAATTATAGGCATCCTATGATGAAGCGAACAAAAACCCGAGAACCATCATGGATTTCTCCGATGAGACAGAGATCCGAAAACAATGGGTCAACCGTCTATAATTGCAATTTGAAATAGATGATAAAGTCCCTGAAGATTATTGTCTATTGGTCACTGTCAAAAATAAGCATAGGTTATCTATTTTGTCATTAATCACCACATGATCAATAGGTTGAAAAAAAAATTCTCAGAGCTTTAAATGTGAACCATGAAGGTTGTGTCGATAAGAGAATAATATTTTAATTTTGCGCCACATTTGACAGTTATGATGACACATCATTATGTCGTTAAAAGTAAAAATTTATGACTCTATCGATGACGATGCCAATCTACAAGTGTGAAGATGTTTCAGGGACGAAATCTTTTACCTACTTATATAAATCAACAGTGTTTGTATCTATCTTTCCGAAGTGTGAATATCTAAGAAGCTTACATAGGAGCGATTTAAACTTCTCAACAAGCGAACTACTACTCTTACTCGAGTTAAACCCAAATTGTTCGATGTTTGCGGAGCGGCCGTAAATAACTTCTTCCGAACCAAGAAAAAGCTGATTCCCCATCAAAGTTTCGCCTTCTTAACCGAAGCACTAACGAGGAACCTGCGCCTTTATCTGAAACAAAATTTAGGCAAGATATGAAACGGCTTTCCCCTGATTTTCTACGACGTGAAATTAATCTTTTCGGGCTTCTAAATTCGTTGAAAAATTAAATGAAGCGATGAAAGTTTAAGAAGTAATTACAACTTCCAACTTTTCAACTTACCCAAACATGCCACCTTGTGCAGGCTGAAAGGGGAAATTTTTCTTAGCTAATCGCAATTAAATGGAAAAAGTGAATTTTTTCCCTGCAATTTCAACCGATTGTGATATTGGGGAAATGTTCAAGAATGTTATCGGGGGTTAGATGATTTTGAGCTATTTCTATCGTGTTTCGAGGTTACTCCTAAACAAAAAACCTATGGTTCTCCTACAAGTTCGCGAATTTTCCATCCACACATAGCTTTCATTTGTAGACGGAAATCTTAGAAACATTTTTAATTTTCGCAAAACCTATTCAATTGAAAAAGCAGCTACCCAATCACGTAAGAGAAAGATTCTAATTTAGGCGTTAATCTTGTGATATTGAAGAAGATCCCTATAGAGAAGATAACAATGGTTCGAAAACCTATTCATAAATTTTTTATCTGCAGTTCAATCCTGTCGCTTTCTTGGAATTAATTTGGCAAGTCGTTCAATCGGAGTTTTTCATAGGACGAATTTAACAAGATGAGATTTCATAACTCCAATGAGAAAAAAGTTGCTCTCAAAGGTGTGCCCAGAGAGACTGATGAACAATGTCGGTAGTTCAATAATGAAGATTCATTTAAGCTCCCGATTTCTGTGTTTTCATCAGTCGTCGTAGTTTTTGCCGATTTAATGAAGTCATTTCAAGGGAATATGAAAAATCGAGAGTCGAGGAAAAATTGAAGAAAATTTTTTTGAATAATGCAAATGAACTCAGAGATTTCCCCAGATTTTTTTTAACCACATACCTAATTATAATATAGAACAGAGTAATATAATAATCAGAACCGAAAATTTTCGAACATAGCTGATATTTTAGTGAAGTAAACTCAATGAATCTTTTTGATTATATAGTATATATGTTAGGCCCGAAGACCGAAAACGCTCAGTGGCCGGAAAAAACGGCCACATCGCGTTCTGGCTGTCTTCGAACGCACAGAACGCGTTCTGGTTGTTTTTAAACGCTCGCAACGCGTTCTGGTAATTGTTAAACAGCCGGAACGCGTTTGTCTAACGGCAATTGGTTCAAATGTAAGACCCTGTAGTTTTTTACATTTTTAGAATAATAAAAATAAGTTGTGTCCGAACATGTTTGGTACTTGTGGTCTAGCATTTCTTTATGAGCACTGAGCACATACAAAACTATTGTATATTTGTCGACCCTGTACCTATTGGAATCAACATGTGATACATTTTTGGAATCAGCTCAGCTAGAGTAATCCGGAAATGGAGACGAAATAGTTCAATTTAAAAAAAATGACGGTGATGTCATTACTCGAAAATAATTCACGCTGTATATTAGATTATTATTTTAAAATAAGGTAAATTAAAATGAAAATCGATGTGTTTCAGGATTATTTCTTAAAATGGTCTGATTAGCTAAAAATGAATTTGTTCCATACTTTACGGATACAATTTAAATGTACTATGTAATTCGAAATGTCATTCAAACAGTTCTTGTAAAAATAAGTAACGTACCTATGTAAAGTACACAAAAGTTCGGAAAAACCCGTCGTTTGTATTTAATTGTAGTTTTCAATAATTGAATTGTTTCTAATAAAGTAATTAAAAGAGTTATAAATTCAAGTTTGTTTTGTTCTCCACAATAAGTTGGATTTGTAGAAAATAAATTGAAATTCATTTGTTCAATAAAGAACTTTTCGCTTTTTAATTCATGCATTTATATATTTTATGCTCGACAATATAAGTTTATTAGTGTAACTTTCTTCCTAGAACTGAAAAACAATTATAAGAAATTTAATATTGTTGAAATGATTCGGCAAGAAAAACCGAACCCATCTTTGGTATCCAATTGTAGTTGTCAATAATTGAATTGTATTTCAATTTTCAACTTTGTTTTATGAGGGACAATATCAATTTTATCCTACGAGGTAGAAATCGGCAAATAATACAAGTCGAACATTAAGAACGCGTTGTGAGCGTTGAACAATTGACAAAACGCGTTCCGGCTGTTTAACAATTACCAGAACGCGTTTCGAGCGTTTAAAAACAACCAAAACGCGTTTTGTGCGTTCGAAGGCAGCCAGAACGCGATGTGGCCGTTTTTTCCGGCAACTGAGCGTTTTCGGTCTTCGGGCCTAACATATATAAAAGTTCACGAAGAAAGCAAGTTAATTATATGAACTTCTGTGACATTATCACATGAATAAACTCCTATATCATCTCGTTTTTTCGAAGAAGATATTTCAGAAAATGCAATAACCTCCATAAGATCCGGAGAATATCTCAAGAGTAATCAAATATTCCCAAAAAATCGAAATCGATCGACCTTCTTCGATTCTGGACCATTCGCGTATTAAAATGTTGGAGAGTGCATGTATCGGTCTTTCTCTAATTGAAATTAAATTTCAAATAGAAAGTTTGTCGTGGCGAACAGTTTTATAACGTACTTAAGGAACGTCCTGTTTTTGATCAGACAAGGTTTACTCAATGTCATATTTAATTGTTTTATGTGAAGGAGATTACAAAAATCTCGAGCATTCTTTTTTTGACCGCCATCTTTGGTTCTCCACGTATTTTTCAGAGAGATATCTGATTAATCAACTTACCTTCTTAATTGTTTCATTCATTTTATTGTTCATGATTAGTTTTTTTACGTTTCTTTGTTTCTATACTTCCCTGATGAATTTTTATCGAACTATCTGTACCATTGTCTCTATATTTTTTTGAACACCTTGATATTTTTTCTTCTCTAAGTTATTATCGTTTTGTCAGTCAATACATTCAGGGATCGCTGGAAAGTGTGGAACATTATCGGCTCAAGTACTTATGGAATAGATTTTCACAGCCAATTTTACCGGAGATGAAGTTTACCGAAGAGCTGAACAAAACCTACCGGAGTAGAACTTTACCGAAAAACTGAACAAAACCTGCCGGAGTAGAAATTTTATCGAAGAAACGAACAAAATATGCCGGAGTTGGAAATTTACCGAAGAACTGAATCTGAGTTAAAATATTACCGAATTTGACGTACCTTGTCGTGGTTGAATTTTACGACGTGCTAACAGATGTCCTTGAGGAGTGCAGAACTGAGAAAATAAATAGTTTTTGTTGGAAAGTTTGTCTACAGGGTGGTAGACTTAAGACCGATTTTCGACACCAGACTTATCCCGAACAGAATAGTTGTATGGTCCTGTTATCGCATGAATTGGGACTCAAGACAGACAAGAAAAGTTCCAGCAACAATTGTAGACATTACTTGTTGATTTTTATAGTCAGAAATTGATCAGTTCCACTTGCAACTTTTAATTTGGACTATTTAACCTTTTTTTACTGTAAATATCTAGTATATGTAAAAGAGTGGAATAAGTTTCGAGTACTGACCATCATTGAATGGGGTAGGAGCATCTATTTAAACTCTCTAAAAGTAAATGTGAGATGGTTTAGTGCTCTAGCTGCCGGAGCATTTTCGAGTTAATGAAATTTTAAATATATAAATTTTTACCGTTGAGACCACAAAGCTGACACAATTCAGTACAACATGAATTTTCCCAAAAATAATAAAATGCTCTTCCCATTTCACACACATGAGATACTATCTACATGCGATGATCCATCATCAAATTGTTTCCTACACGTTAGACATATTGATCCAGGTAAACAAAGACAAGGAAAACATAAACACGGTGAAAACTAAACCAAGTATCGAAATCCTTCCGCAGAATTAATCGCTTCCAGAACAATATTTTCGGAACGATCTCACTATAATCCCGGCTTAAGTCTTCCATAGACTCAACGATTTTGTTTCCTGTTCATCTCCTATCCAAACAAGTCTCTCTCCAAACTCCTCGGAATCCAGCCTTTATCGAATATCATGTGGGCTCCCGGAACCTTCAAAGCGCTCATTAAAACACAAAGCTTCGATTTTTAGACGCTTGCTTCCGGAATCGTCTCTGCTGCTTTTGATGTGGATACTCGGCTTATCGTATTATATTTTCCAAATCTCCTCTGGATCCCTCTCCTTATTCGGACGGTTCCGCTCGGCAAAGTTACGGATGTAAATTTGCTTTTGCATTAGGAGCAGACAAGTCCTGTGTGTCGGGTAAAATTCACGCCACGTTTGTGCCATTCAGCCGACTAGCAAGAATTGAAGTATGACGCGAGATACCAGCCGCTTGTAAGTCCAGATGAGTTATGCCTTTTTGTTCTCCCCGTCTGAAAGGTTTTTCGACGTCGCTTTGCCGAAAAACGTGGGGATTTTGCGAGTTTTGCCGCTAAATTCATCTCTGGATGTTTGTGTATTTTTGACGTCTTCCTTCGCTTATTTGACGATGTTGTATTGCGACTTCTCCGTCTACGAATATGATTGATCTCTTGAACGCATTTCGCTGGCTTGATCATAGCAATCTCCCATCATAATTGTATGAAGAATATTCAAGAATTTCCCCGAAATTAATTTCAACCTGTTTCATTCAAATTCTTTTCATCCACATAGAAGTCATTATATATATTTTCCGTCGACTCCCAATAGAAGCTCTGTTTAACGTTCACAAAATCTTGCATTAATGGTCTCGAACATTTGCACTCCGCTCCGCTCACGTGTTAAAATATCTCGGCCATTAATCGCTATCATTAATAAACTAGTTGATTAAATAACTATAAACGATTCAACCAAGATTATCAAGAAGAATTAAATAAATCCTTGAATGGACGAATCAAAATGAAGCTCCTAAGACGGAATAGAACGTCGTAGCGTAGATTTTCTATCAGTCGGTCGATCGGAGATCTTTCAACTTTGTCTCATGATCTATACAGAAAGCAGTCTTCTTACGAGAGAAAATTAGTAGCTTTGGGAAACAAGAAAAGGCTATACAAAAACGTGACAACGTGCATATATTCCACCCGTGTGAAGTTAGCAGCCGAAAGTTAGCAGCCGATATTGAAATTCTGGCTGCCGGGTCGTAGCAGCCGAAACTTCGTTTATGCGAACACTTTGGAAATCTCCACTTGATTTTTAAGAAAAATGAACTAAAGGGGTTTAGATCCTATAGTTTCATGCGGAATATGATCCTCTGAAGTCTTTTCAACAATTTAAAGTATTTCTATTTTGAATATTGGCGAGTCAGATTTATAATACAACAGATTCGAAGCGAACATGAAAAAAATGTTGTAAATCCATAGGAAGAAAATAAATAATCAGAATCATGACTCGTAATTGAACATAATTATAGGATACATCTACGAATGTATATTAACTCTCTTCTGAACTACTTAATCAATAATATTTCGGACAATTCGTACTTTTACCAATTACCCCTATACGTCGAAATGGATAAAGCTCGAGTTCAAAGCTGCCATAAGGGTTCAAGAAAAAGATGTTGCACCCTGAAAATTTAGTATGTTGAAGGGAATGAAATGTTTTTTCCGAAAAATAAGCCGAAAATAACTTACAAGCCGTCGGTATATCGGAAAATTCGTACTTTGTTAAATTAGCATCATACGCCGGAATGGCTAGTGCTCGAGTTCAAAGTTGCCGAAAGGGTTGAAGAAAAAGATGTTGCACCCTGAAAATTTAGTATGTTGAAGGGAATGAAATGTTCTTTTCGAAAAATAAACCGAAAATCACTTAGAAGCCGTCGGTATATCGGAAAATTCGTACTTTGTTAAATTAGCATCATACGTCGAAATGGCTAGTGCTTGAGTTCAAAGTTCCTGAAAGGGTTGAAGAAAAAAATGTTGCACCCTGAAAATTTAGTATGTTGAAAGGAATGTCACGTTCTTTTCGAAATTTAAACCGAAAATCACTTACAAGCCGTCGGTTAATCGGAAAATTCGTACTTTGTTAAATTAGCATCATACGTCGGAATGGCTAGTGCTCGAGCTCAAAGTACCCGAAAGGGTTGAATAAAAAGATGTTGCACCCTGAAAATTTAGTATGTTGAAGGGAATGAAATGTTCTTTCGAAAAATAAACCGAAAATCACTTACACTTATTTTTCGGAAAGAACATTTCATTCCCTTCAACATACTAAATTTTCAGGGTGAAACATCTTTTTCTTCAATCCTTATTGCAGCTTTGAACTCGAGCACTATCCATTTCGACGTATAAGGGTAATTGGTAAAAGTACGAATTGTCCGAAATATTATTGATTAAGTAGTTCGGAAGAGAGAGAATATACATTCGTAGATGTATCCTATAATTATATTCAATTACAAGTCATGATTCTGATTATTTATTTTCTTCCTATGGATTTACAACATTTTTTTCATATTCGCTTCGAATCTGTTGTATTATAATTCTGACTCGCCAATATTCAAAATAGAAATACTCTAAATTGTTGATAAGACTTCAGAGGATCATATTCCGCATGAAACTATAAGATCTAAACCCCTCTAGTTCTTTTTTCCTAAAAATCAAGTGGAGATTTCCAAAGGTGTTCGCATAAACGAAGTTTCGGCTGCTACGACCCAGCAGCCAGAATTTCAATATCGGCTGCTAACTTCACACGGGTATATATTCCAAGGATTGTGTTCCATTGTGAAAAATTCTAGTGGCGTCTTATGTGTGGATATTGACGAGGCGGTCAACATCTTTGCTGAAACCTTGAAATTGTTCCAGCTCCTCGGAGTTCGGGGCTATCTGAGGTCGTGTTTAATGAGCAACTCATAAATAAATACCTCTTGGAACTTAATGTTGATGCCAAAACATCTTGTAATCAACTCGTTTATTAATCTAGCGATTAATGGTTTCGAACATTAACACGCTCGCTCCGCTCACGTGTTTAAAATATCTAGACCATTAATTACTATCATTAATAAACTAGTTGATTAGATAACTATTTCTTGGAGACGTTTGATTGATAACACGTATCTATATCGCCCGCAAGTTTAAAATAAACACCATTTAACATTTCTGTTCACAGCGCTTTACAATGTTTATCATATATTGAAAGCAACGACCTTTGAAGTGGTTCATTTCGGCTAAAATAAAAAAAAAATAAGATCAGAGGCTATCCATCCCTCATAATGTGTCCCTCGCATGCTACTGTAATTTCCTGTTCGTTCCGGTCATATGGCGACCACAGCAACCGCAATGGGAGGATCTCTCTCATGGAACCCCAAGGATGCGATATTGAAGCCCTTGGCAAATTGGCAGCATGGCCGGCGATCAGATATTTATTATGACCCTCCAAGATCTATATGTTACTGTATATTACTTCCGAACTCCGGCTAAATGCGTTTATTACCGTCGGATATCCCCTGTTGAGAAAGGTGATTTTGTTTCGCCATGGAAAGTTTGTCGGGGGAGATTGGAGAGAATCAAGAATGAGAGGCATCCTGTCGAGATCTAGTTTCACGGAAGGTATTTTTCATCTACCGAAAATTGATGCTGCGATAAGCGATATACGGTGGGAGATGATTAATTCGACCCGAAAAAATGTGGGGGGTGCGCTGCTTGTTCAAAACGTGAAATCCTGAAGGAAAATTCTTATATCTACATGTATACAGAGTGAGTCTTTGATCACTGCGTTAAATTTAACTATAATTCTTCAGACCAGAAGAAAAACATTTTTTCCATACCGTTTTTCCATATTCAGCTGCATTAAGAAGTAATAAGCATTTTAAGTTTTCACATTGGGCAAATGCCCCTCTGTAGTCCAGTTTAGTTTGAGTTAAAATTACCTTCCACAGAATCCACTATTGAATCTGAATTGTTTAAAAACATTATTTCCCCTCTAAGAAATGATTCACTCACTCATGTTTCATCAGATGATTATATCGATTCAATTTCTTTCAACTTCACTTATCTCAAAAATGGTACAATTTAGGAAAAGAGATGATGTATGATTTTATCTGCAAAAAGACTAATGATTCTAGGAAGTACAAGATACGGACCTTTAGTTCAAGTGATATTTCATTTGATTCATGCAATTTAACCAATCAGTACAGTGGTAGTGAGAAACCCACAAGAAATGGAATAAAACTTTTGATGCCAAAATATGCATGACTGTTATCAGAAACCTTCTACAAGAGATCATTTCAATTGATATTGTCGATTGAATATTACAGGTGAAAATGCAGTTTTTTTATGAAATTTCAACAGCCTATATCTTTTGAACGGGGCCAAATTTGGAAAAATGTTATAGAAAGAAAATGTTTTTTGTCAAGAATCCATGGTTAAAATTAACGCAGTGGTCGAAGACTCACCCTGTATATAGAGGTCGTCGTCTGAAAAAGCTAGGCAGATTAATAAAAACAAAAACAATTATTATATATACTATACCATGTGAGATTGAAATGTACAGGATTAGTCTTTGAACTTCACGTCAATTTTAACTAAAGATCCTTGATGAGAAGATGAACACTTTTTAATTCTACCATTTTTTCCAATTCTGCCTCATTGCAAAGTTATAAGAGATTTAAGGTTTCAAACCGAGATATTTGGACAATGAACCTATTCTGTAGATATGAATACTTCATCTTACAATAAATAACTTCTAATTAGGTAACTAACTCAAGAATGGAATTGAAAGATTTGATCATAAACAAAACTAACCATTTCTACTTGTGATACATCGAAGCAAACTTCTTATAGTCTTTATGGAATGGGACAAGCTAAAGAACTATCGAACCTCGTAACTGAGTCAAAATAGCTCATCTTATAAAGAATATTATCATCAAGTCGAGTGATCCGCAGTCGTTTATAGCACTCAACTTTTGAAAATGACCCAATTGTTAATGTTACACGATATGTGAGTTTGTGTGTACTTTTAAGAAAACCCGTAAATAAAACGATATTCGAATAAAACAACTAAATGTCATCGATAAGCACACCGAATACTCATATGCCACACATTCTAGTCGTTTCAAGGAAAACAACACGAAACTAAATATTTGAACCAATTTCTTCAAACTCAGAACGTTTTAACGTATGAGCGCTATTTGTGTTGTTTACAGTAACTTAAAAGATACATCTCGCCCCAAATATGGAATTCAAACGTGAACATTTTGGTGCGATTATTTTCTACAACTTTCAACGTGGATTACCTCAACAACAGTGCATCGATGAACTTAATTCAATTTTTGGCGATGAAGCTTCATCAAGGACCAGTGTTTATCGATGGTATGGTAAATTCAACCAAGGTCGTAGTTCACCCCAAGACGAATTTCGTGAAGGTCTTCCAAAATTGTTGTTCCGAAAGCAATTGATTCTGTGCGCCAAATGATATTGCAACATTGTCAAGTGACCTATCATGAGATTGAGACTACCTTGGGCATTAGTAGGACCAGCATACATTTAATATTGCATAATAATTTGACCGTTAAAAAAATTTGTTCGCGTTGGATCCCACACAATTTGTCAATCGCTCAAAAAAAGGCTCCTGACGATTGGTCGAAACGAATGCTTCAGAATACGATCGCGGTGCTTCGAAGCACGTCTATCACATTGTGACAGGTGATCTATATAATATAGTAATAAGATCGTGAACCAGAGAAAATTATGACAGGCGGTCCCGTGAGGGACCTGGAAAGCGAAGCTTTCCGAGCGGCCCGCAGGGCCGCTCGAGAGGCAATCTTAAGAAAAAACGAAAAGGCATATCCTCCTCTAGGAGAAGCGACCACGAAAACCCCCGGGCACTCTTAAAGTACCCGAAATTATCAAACGAAAATCGCGAAAATGACGTTTTTCGCCAAAGGTGGCCCGGAATAAAGGAATAAACTCCGAAGCCGGATTGCCCCGGGTCCGGAAGTCACTACATATTCCGAGAGCAAGGACTAGGGGATTCCTTAGAACCCATTAGAATTCCGGAGTTCTCCTAATTCTTGGCTAAAATCCTTTAACTAAAACGCCTATTTTTCGATACTCAACTCATGAAAAACGTCAAAAACACCCTATGATGCTTTCGCTCCGCAGTGGCCGTAGAAGCCCCTAAACGCCCTTTCGGCGGTAGAAATAGAAACTTTAGGAAATTTCCAATCTCCGGGTACCAATTTTCATATCCAAGTAGCGAGATAAGGCAGCGAATTCTTCATTCCAAATTCGGCAATTTTCACGAAATACGCGATGAAATGTCACAGTTTCTGATACGATTCCGATGATAGCCGAACGCGAGCTCCAAATTTGAAAATCCGGCATCAATATTTCGCTCAATATGGGCGGTGGAAGATTCTTCGCGCCTTCCAAGCGCTCGAATAAGAATCTACAGGAGATTCCAAATCTCTAGAGACCACTTACGGTTCATGAAACCAAAGAAAAGTACCTCAACTATATGTTTCAAAATCGGCATTTTTTACTCGATTTTCGCGCGAATTCATTGCCCTCTCCGAGGTCCGATCCAACTTATGATACTCTATGTTAGAATCCGACACACTCAGTTTATTCAGGAGAAAACGGCTAAGCTCTGTGTTCATGAATACACGTTCAGACCTATTTCGAATAATTTTTATTTTACCTTTGTAAAATTGATGGAGTTGAAACGATATTCTTTGGGTTTATTTTTTATGAAAAAATTATTTTCGATTCATATACAGGGTGTTACATAGGAGCTTTATCGAATAATGCTTATACTACCTTTGTGGAATGCACCGATTGCGATCGATTGATATACGGGCTGTGCAAATTGGAATCACTGACTTTCACCAGAGTCTTTCTTCGAGAGTTTTTTCTTCTGCATTTTTTATGGAAAAATCACCCACTGCGAATCGATTATATAGTGGGTGTCCCATATGCAAGTGTTCGTGTTTTTTCGCGTATGAGATCTAATTTCGATAAAATGTCATACAGGGTGTGCGAATTACAATGAATGGGCCTATTGAACTACTGGCTTATGGATCTACTGGCCTATTGATCTATGGGCTTATGGATCTACCCGCTTACTAGTATAATAATATAATAATAATTATGACGTTTATTCAACTTGTAGTTCATGAAGTTACATCTTACACGGTTTCAAAAAAGGAAAAAGAAACAACATCCACATATTTTCAATCTATTCTATATGCCTAAATATACCGTTGAAAAAAACATCCAAATTAACTTCTTTTCCGAAGACAATTTCATGAAATTGTCTTGTGAGGAAAATTTATGAATCATTATGAAAAGAAAACAAATCAATACTCCATTTTCAAAGGTGCACAAAGAGAACTAACGATAGAATGTCATCTGGCATGAGCCAAGGTTAATTATTCGTTCTTAAGTATGTACATAAGAGTTCTTGATGTCTATCATCTGGTAAACTTCCCACGTCGGCAGCGAGATAAGCCATTCTTTAATTTTTCTCTTGAAGACGTTCATTTCATCAACATTTTTGATTTCAGGTGGTATTTTATTAGATATGGAAGGAGCTAGGTAGGTATGAGATCTTTGACCTATCGTCCTGTCCGTCCTCGAATGAGTTATCCACATTCCTCCATTCCTTGTATTATGCAGATGATAATTAAAAACTGCTGTCACCAAATCTTTTTTTGATGTTTGGACAGAGCGAGAAAAAAAAGCTTCCTAGGGTCCATGATTCCGCTCTCTGTATATAACCTCTCGGTTGAGAAAATGAATGGTCTTCTGAACATTATCTTCAGTAGCCACTTCTGTGCTATTTCCAGCTTCTTCAGGCAACTTTTCGTCACTCCACCCCAGGCCAATATTCCATAGTTAAGGTGCGTCTGTGCCAAGGCAAAATAGAGCCTTCTTCAGGATCCCCAACTTGCAAAAATCCCTCAATTTTCTGAAACGTGGTATCAATACACGTAATTTTTTGGACAAATGCTCAATGTGCTCGTTCCACCTCAGATGTTTGTCGAGGTATATTCCCAAGTATTTAAATTTATCAGCAGTTTTTATTTCATACGTATTTCCGTTTCTTGAGAATGATAAGGACCTGAAAGAAGGCAACCTGACAGATGGGCATAAAATATGTTTTATCATATTTAATGTTCAAGAGTTTGGAATCGAAAAAGTTGACCACCTTAACGAAATCTCTCTCAACTCCCTCCCTCAACAATTCCCAGGTATCAGAATGTCAAAAAATGGCCGCATCATCAGCAAATGCAGTCAATT
The DNA here is from genome assembly GCA_030674115.1 of Micraspis discolor. Taxonomy (NCBI): domain Eukaryota; kingdom Metazoa; phylum Arthropoda; class Insecta; order Coleoptera; family Coccinellidae; genus Micraspis; species Micraspis discolor. Next base: position 4,928,738 of record JARTUT010000873.1, read on the forward strand.
TACCCTTAGTATTGACTGAGAAAATTGAATTCAGGTATGCTATAAATAACAGTGGTCCTAAGATCGTTCCTTGAGGCACCCAACATTGGATAGTGGACGAAGTGCTGAGATGATCTCGATTCCGGACACGTTGTTTCCTGCCTGACAAGTAACTCCCAAAACAACTTAAAGCTTGATGTTTAATTCCATATCCTTCCAATGTTTCCAATAATTTTTCATGATTTACGGTGTCGAAAGCTTTCTTCAAGTCTATAAACAGGCATAGGCATGGTTTAGCAGAATCAAGGGAGTGGATTTACGCTTATGAGCTCGAAAGTAATCAGCAGTCGACTATATGGGTGTTTCAAGATGAGCCAAATCCAACAATAGTTTCTCGAGCACGAAGCACTTCGTAGTAAATGGTCACCTGTTTTTTCGGTAAAACTGGACATGTCACAATCGTACCACTGGAACAACGCAGAACAGTCAATTCTGAGTGGTATACAAAAATTTGTTTGCCAGTTGCCTTCCAAGAAATTTTCACAAAAAACGTTTAGAATTTTGAATTTGTCGAAAGTGAAGGCCTAGGATATTTTTCGTGTCATTATGCGTATTATGATCATCGAATTATATTTCTATATAAATTGAACTTAGAGACAGAGAGGTATTAGCTGATTTGGAAACTTTGTAATGTTAAAACTTTGAGAATAAGATGAACTGGAAAAAATGGAATAGGAAAATACCTGTAGACCTCTCTTGAGGATGGTTTCATAATTATATTCAGAAATGACGCAGTAGTCAAAAAACTCACACAACACAACGAAATATAATTGGGAAAAAGCCAGAAAACTTTAACGCCAGACATCCTAGCCGTTAATAGGAAAAGACAACGAGACAAAATACTCGCATCAATTTTCTCGAACTAAGCAATTGACCCAAAAATGAAATTGGGGCACATAACCATTAACAAGAGTAACCACATCAACTAGTGATACATCGAAGGAACTCTTTAATAGAGTACGTTCGCTGATTCCATATAATGCAACCCTATTTTCTGCTAGATCACGAGACCCGGTAACTGAAGCAAAGTAGCTTATCATATAAATAACAGTTTCATCCAGTCGAGTGGTTCGCAGTCGTTTACAGCATTAAAAGTTAAATTACGTTACATTACTCCAAACTCAATTACCATTAGTGGGGACAATCTAGACATTCAGTACATACACATTTGTTTGGAGGTTAATATCGCTCCAATTACGCGAGCACACAAACAAACCGGGATGTTTTCCAGGCACCGGTGTGTTTGGATGAAATTTAGTCGTGAATGTTTTATGTCAACACCCATTGGCCATTGAAATGACGTAATTGTACGCTAGAATTGCTGAATTTTGAAACAAAAATATTGATAGGTTGTTAATGGGATGGACTTTTTTCGAGCTTTGCGAATTCAGTGATACATAATAGATAGAGAACATAATTCTTTCCGAATTCAGTATTTGCAATGGTTGTTGGGATCAAACGGAAATCTCTATCAGATAGACGAAAAATCGTGACGCTGTTCAAGGTGCAATTTAATGACAGACTTAATAAACAAAATTGCTCGCTTATAGAACGTGTTTCAACTTTGAATGCCCATAAGGAATTTCTGTAAAATTGAACGAATTTGAATTCTGAAAATTGCTGTTAGGATTATGTTCAACATTCTCTTCAATGCTCTGATGATCCAGTTGCACACGATGCGAAATATTGTAGTTTTATTATATAAATTTTTGTAATTCAACCCTTGGGGTTCCTCCCGAGAGACCGGGTCCATACGACCAAGGTCACTCTAGCCAGCTGTCAGGAACATTTTGACGATCCTCAAGCAGTCTGGTGTTTTCTGCCAAATGGCTCGCAACTAATCCATTTGTAGTTATTATCAGTGGCAAGATGGTAATCACATTGAGCATATAAATCTGCTTCACCTCAAAAGCCAAGTCGTGGTATTTGGTAAGTTTTTCAGTGTACGCCCGACTTATGTTGTCATCTGCCGAAAGAGTTACGTCAATGATGGTGACCCTGTTGTTGGTTTTATCAAAGACGACGATGTCAGGTCTATTGTGTTGTACTGTGCAATCCGTAGTGATTGGGATATCCTATATTTTATATATATTTTATTTATTGAATATATAATTAGATTTGCCGTTTATTTTATCGATGAATTTTTTTTTTATCAATTGTAATGATTTCTTGTAAAAGGTTTTTAATAACAGTCATGCATGTTTTGGCATCAATTGATTTATTCCATTTCTTGTGGGTTTCTCATTACTACTCTACAGATTTGTTAAATTGCATGAAAAACAAATATCGCTTGAACTAAAGGTCCGTATCTTGTAATTCCTGGAATCATTAGTTAGTCTTTTTTGCAGATAAAATCCTTCTTCATCTTTTCTCTCTAAATTGCACCATTCTTGGGATATTTGAAGTTGAAAGGGATTGAATCGATATAATTTTGTCCAAATCTTCTGATTTTTCCAAATCCTGTGCTGAAATGATTCAATAATCAGATTTGTTCAATGTTGCCATATTTTATGTCTTTATTAAATATTTTTACAAGGTTCAGGAAATCTCTCCAGTCTATGGTTCCACCACTAAACACTATAGATGAAATTAACCACTGAACAATTTTTCTCTTACATTCACTACAAAATCTAAATTGCCATTTGCTGTATTCATTATTAATAATGTCTAGCACCTTGTTTAATATTGAATCCAGAGTAATATTCCATAATAAAGAGAGAAAAAGATTTCCATCACTCACATAGGTACTTCGGTATATTGTCGTAATAAGCGTTGAAATACGTAATGTATTTTCTGTCAGGACCTGTTAAATTGAAGACTTGTCTTTATGAAGAGCTTATTCTTTATAGCTTCAGACTTTCAGGGTTCATCAAATTATATCTATTCTAACATAGGAATGCTTTAAATTAAGCTCATATGAGTTTTAAAAACTTCGAACCCAGTCTCCTAGATTTGTTTTGTACCTTTATTGAAGTTTTTTACATCGTTATTTCATACAACGATTCAACCTAGTTCACAAACTTAGGAGATAATAGAATTTGACTTAGTTTTAATATTTCTAAATGTTTGTTATGATGCATGGTTAATTAAAATTCAATTAATATTGAAACTGGAAGCTATAAGCTCATAAACAAGAAAGATTAGAATAGAATGCATTTTCTGACCATAATCATTTCATACTGAATTGAATAATTTCAAACTATCGAAATTATCCTTAAAATATTTACCACATTTTTTTTAAAGAAAGCTACAAATAACTGTTGACAGTTTCAAACATAATCAAAACAACAAGGAACCACAGAACATGTTGGGAACTACACACCACAAAGACGTTATAATATTTTAATGTGATAATAATTCACATTCACACATATTCTAAGGAAAATTATAACTAAAGATCAATAATGGTTACAGATATTACCTTTCATTTAAAAAAACTTTGCAATTATTAATTTTGACTCTCCTGGGGTTCGGAAATAAATTAATATTTTATGGTAAGGTATTAAAATTTTACATAATCTATGAATAACTCAATATATTTCACATAGTTAAAATTGTGACCGCAGCAATTGAAAATCCAACTAAGGATGTCAAATTTCCAACATAGTTGAAGATATTCCATATACTAAGTGACAAGGATCCTTTTTCTCAGTTCATTCATAACTGATGTACCTTAACCCATCGCCTGGTGCCAGGTAATCATTGAGTTTCCGGGCATCCTGTGCATTCCACCTCATTTGGAAATATGCATGCCGAATAATATTTCCAGACAATTATTCCTTTCGAACTACTCTACAATATATGCAAGTTTTCACGGAAAAGGATTAAGTTCATTGCATTAAATTGCAATTGAGTAAACGGAATTTGCGTGATGTTTCTAGACTAAAGCAATTACTTTCGTGACAATGCGTGCATTGAAAAGAAGAGGTGAACGTAAATGGAACCATCGATAATTGACCTTTATTAGAGGGAGCTTTTCCTATCCGAAGTCATTATTTCTCGCTTAAAGAGAAAAAATAATGAACGGGTACAAAGAGAAACAATGGGTTCAGCTTGCAACGAATCCATATTTCATCCATTGTGAACTTGGAAAATTTCAGTCGTTAAAGTTTGAAATAATGTTTTCTGAACAATATTAATTTTGATCAGAAGAATCATCGACTTTGATGTATAATATTGTTAAGTTCTTTTTAATGAGTTGGTTATATATCGATTATTGATGATTTAAATGAAAAAAAAAAGATTGAAACAACATAGAACAGTCAATGAACAAACGGCCGATTCATCCCTTGTTATCAAGTACGTATAACATTCGCTCAAAAATTCTGCAGTTCATATGTAATAATAGATCAGTCTGAAATGAGTGAAAGCTTTCCAGCGATATTTGGAAGTTATTCCAAGAATACGACGAGCATCTACGAACCTACAGGTAACATGCATCTCATGTCCTCCATGTTGAGACAGAAAATGTCGAATTCCTATTCAGTGCAGTGTTCCGTCCGAAACAATAGAAAATAGAAAGAACAGACTTTATGTTCTCGTCGAAAATTGAACTTCCGAACGAAATTCTGACTGATTTTTCTCTGGAGCATTCTCCCACTACCAGAGAGGGGCCTTTTATCTGATTCAGTCTGGCAATCAACGACTAGGTCCTATTGTCTTGGAGGAAGCGTAGATTCCCGGTCCAGATAAACGCGGCCAAGAGCAAATGAATAACTTGTTAAAGTTGCCACACTGCATATCCAGGCCCCACAGGATCGTTTGAATTTGTTCGTGGAAATGAGGCAGGAGAAAAATGTAAATTTCGGAGTTGGCGACCGGAGATATCTGTCTGTACTATTTGATTTTCAAGCGAAAAAGAAGATTCGTTCTCTCGGTAGAATGAGGGATGACAATGGTCTGAAAGATGCCAGCTTTCTCCTGTTACAACTTGCCGCGCTGTTTCACTCCTTTAGAAACATGAGATGCTGTAGAAAAAATAGAATTTGTGAATTGATTTCACTTACTTCAGCATAACATGAACAAATTCTTATATTTAACATGAACTTTTCCAATGCTCTGAATTTTATGATGCTTTCCATTTCTTCAGATCATGAAATCAACACTGTTTCCATGTTTTAAGAGTATCAGCGATTTCATCTGTTCTATCTTCTATTTCCTATTTTGAAACTATAAAAGCGTTTCAATAATTCAAAATTTCTCATGTTTTGAAGTCTAAATGAGTTTACATCATGGGAACCAGTTCGATGAGAGGTAAAAAAAATAATTAACTAACAAGTGAGGATAGATGAAATCCAATACATTTTTGATCATACAAAAAAATTGTCCTCTAAACTTAATGAAGCAGCATCGTTAAGTACCCTGAGAAATTTCCATTTATATGTTGTTGATTCGAATCATAGTAAAAACATGCACAGGTTCATAAGATTCAGGTAATAATACGAGGGTTATGTTTTATATTTCGGGATTGGACAACCCTAGTGTTACAATCTGCCAACTGACAGCTCTGTCGTAAAGCTTGAAATTTTTGAGGTTACACATAGTCAGAACGTTTTGACATATAAGCGCTATTTGTTGTTTACAGTAACTTGAAAGATTCATCTCGCCCAAAAAATGGAATTAAATCGTGAATAATTTAGTGCGATTATTTTCTACAACACTGCATCTTTGAACTTGATTCAATCTTTGGAGATAAAGCTCCATCAAGGACCAGTGTTTATCGATGGTATGGTGAATTCAACCGAGGTCGTAGTTCACTCCAAGACGAATTTCGTGAGTCTAAACAGCCGTCAACTTTATGGGTTTTTATACTAAATGAAAATCTCTAGACGCAGTTTTTAAAAATGACCTTCAAAATGGCGTAAAATATTATTATTTGTCCCTTCCCCATAAGAGCGATACATGTTTTGCATGTCCTAATGCGGAGCGTAATGAATTCTTTGATTCTTTAGCTATCCAGTGGTGTAACTGAAATTTGGATGGAGATGATAGATATGTAGATACAACACTAAACTGCATCCCCCGATTTTGTCATCATCCTTTTTTTTAGATTGCGTCCCTATGGAAGTAATTTTGAGACGTATTCACGTCAAAATTTGCTTCTGGATCGAGCACTTCCAAGCAAATGGTTGCCTGTTTTTTCGGAAAAACTGGACATGTCGCAATCGTACCACTAGGATAACGCAGAATAGTCATTCTGAGTGGCACACAAGCATTTGTTTGCCAGTTGTCTTACAAGAAATCAGGAAAACCAACCTCCAAAGATGGATCAACCTTCACCACGACACACCATTTTCGATTATTAATACCTGTTTTTGTTCTCTCATCTCGAAATATAAAAAGTTACTATGTTTTGTCGGTTCGAATAATTATAGACGAAGGAAATGCATATTTCCCTCCATTTCCACGATAAACACAAACCGCCAGCAAATATTCAGCGTATCCTGACTACCTTCCGCCGGCAGAACGTTAAAAACAGATATTTCACACATCCCCCATACACTACCACTTTTTTCTCTATATCGCGACGTTATAAAAATGCGGCAAGTGTGTAGCGTTGATATCCATTTCTGGCATTTCGCATCCTCTAAAACCGCTCCATTCTCCTGATAACACACCGCTCGATGGCTGTAATCATGATATTTCATAAACGTTTTCGTGTTCTACAGAAAGGGCGCCGCGATAAATACTTGACAGCTTATTCGATGCAGCAGACGCTGCTGTATTGCCTGCGACCCTTGTCGTTTAATAACGCCACACGTTGATATTTATTGCCCTGATAAAGTTGCTCGGTTGCCGATCGTTGTGCCAGTCGAGAGCCCGTTTGCGTTTTGGGTCACGTAGAATGGATGTCTCCGAAACTGGGTTTCGCAAATGAGGAGGGAGAGGGGGGTGAAGTTGCTTTGAATCGGTTATGATTTAGTGACGGGTGTGACAAGCCCTTGTTTCTTTATTCAGCTGGGGGGTTAAGATGTCTGGAGGCTTCAAAAACGTCTGAAATCTGGGAGACTTCAGGACTCTCATTAGAAAGGAAGATTTTGTAGTTAATTAAGAATATCTGAGAGCCTAGTATGGTTGTTTTCCTGGAAGAAGTTCCGGTTTGAATTGATGAAGAGAGCGCTCAAAGTTTGTTGTGTTATTGTGAGCAGAATTCTCATTAATAATAGTGAAATTTTTTTGACAGTTCCAACAACCAATCGAATTTCCTCATTTTGTATCATATGAACAATTCAATCAAATTATAAATATCAATAAAATTAAGGAAGTAATGATTTGAGAATCCCAAGGGAGAGAAAAGTAGCTTTCACTTATTTTTTAGGGTTGTTAGGCTTCACATTCAGGCATACGAGGCGAAAATCTATATTGTTGAATGGATCAATCATAGTTCTATAATCATTATCATAGTACTTTTCTTGGAGCATTGTTTTTAGAGTTTCTTTTTTGAATTCAGTTCTTCTTTCTCGCGAATATTGACCGCCCAATCTTTCAAATTCAATACCAATTCATCTACGTCTCTGTGTTTATTCAGGGTTGTATTTTTATTTATAGCAAAAATACATGAATACTCCCCGAACTTATTTATGACTTTGGGTTGTGTTATTGGGAATTTTTTCTCTGATGAGGACATTTATATATAAATATATATACAGGGTGAGTCTTTGACCACTGCGTTAATTTTAAGCATAGGTTCTTGAGATCAAAAGAAACACTTTTTCCATTACGGTTTTTCCAAATTCAGCTGCGTTAAAAAGTTATAAGCATTTTTAGTTTTCACATTGGGCAAAACCCCTATGTAGAGAGAGGTTGTCACATTGCTTTTTTTCACTCAAAGCCAGAAAAAATCATCTATGATTTTCCAAACACTGATATTTTTGAAGTTTCTTCTCCTTGACAGAGACCAGTGAACAGGTCTATGAGGTCCCTTGATATCATACTGTTAAACATATGGCAATCTTTTTCGAAATCTTCAACAACAATGAATAATGTCACTACGAATAATTATTTTACAGTGATGTTACTTTGCTTGATGATTATTTTCTCTACTGAATCACAATAACAAATTACTTGGATAGATTACAAGTATTCTCATATTTAGGTGTGCAATTATACGAGGGCCATTCAGAAACTAACCTCTGATTGGACACAGTGCGGGTAGTGGGGGGGAGTAGCGCGCCATCTGTGCATTCACGCGCTCAGCAGGTCAGTCGGCATCAAGCCGTAGTAGAGTGAACATCGTACCTGCGCTAGTTTAGTTTTTGTGGCAGTTTGAAATGTGTGCTGCAATAGAAAATCCCACCAAATGTGAGGTGCGTGCTGTTATAAGGTTTTTTGCAGCCAAAGGATACTCTGCAGCAGCTATTCATCGTGAGCTTTGTGCCGTGTACGGACCAAAATTTATGAGTGAAGGAGTTGTCCGTGAATGGGTACGTTTATTCAAAAGTGGACGAGAAAACGTTCATGATGACGAGAGGATTGGTAGACCATCATTGGAGACTGACGAACTCGTTCAGACAGTTGATGCAAAAGTTCGTGAAAATCGACGTTTCACAATGGCGGAGTTGTCTACTAATTTTCCACAGATTTCTAAGACTCTTTTTGTACGAGATAGTGACAGCAAGATTGGGTTACCGTTCTGTGCACGATGGGTGCCTCAAGGCACAAGCGGGTGATTTTTATGCAGAAGGAATTTCAAAGCTTGTGAAGAGATACGATAAGTGCCTCAATCGTAATGGAGACTATGTCGAAAAATAGTGCAAAGATGTAAATGTAAGATGTATATATTAAAATATTTTTACTTAACTTGGTGTATTTTTTTCAATTAACCGGAGGTTAGTTTCTGAACGGCCCTCGTATTTGCTTGAAGGAATTAGGTTTGATCACCTACATTTGATTCTGAAAAACCAACTACGTGTTTTTTCGTTAGTAAGATTAAACGTAAGAATCTATTCTGTTTAGACTATAATTAATTACTGAACATGCGTAAATTTTTGGTTTTTATAATCAGAATATCTGTTTTAATTATGTAAACAAAAACAGAAATATTGAATAATGGTTGTACATAGATTATGTCAAATTTTAATACCTTACCATAGAATATTATAGAATATTAATTTATTACCGAACCCCAGGAGAGAAAAAAATTAATAATTGCAAAGTTTTTTTAGATGAAAGATAATATCTGTAATCATTATCGATCTTCAGTTATAATTTTTCTCAGAATAACTAGAGTGAATTATTACCACATTGAAATGTTATAATAACGTCTCTGTGGTGGGTTGTTCCCAATAAAATAGTGTTCTGTGGTTCCTTGTTGTTTTGATTCTGTTTGAAACTGTCAACAGTTATTTGTACCTTAAAAAATGTGGAGAATATTATAATAAAATAATAATAATTATTTCGATAGTTTGAAATTATTCAATTCAGTATGAAAATATTATGGTCAGAAAATACATTTCTATTCTAATCTTTCTTGTTTATGAACCTATAGCTTCCAGTTTCAATATTGATTGAATTTTGATTAACCATGCATCATAACAAACATTCAGAAATATTAAAACTAAGTCAAATTCTATTATCTCCTAAGTTCGTGTACCAGGTTGAATCGGTGTATGAAATAAATATGTGAAAAAACTATAAACCTACAAAATATATCAAGGAGACTGGATTCGAAAATTTTAAAACTCATATGATCTTAATTTGAAGCATTCCTATGTTAAAATAGATATAATTTGATGAATCCTGAAAGTCTAACACTATAAAAAACAAGTCTTCAATTCAACAGGTCCTGACAGAAAATACATTTCAAAATACCTATTTCAACGGTCATGAGAATATACCGAAGTACCTATGTTAGTGAAGGAAATCTTTTTCTCTATTTATCATGGAATATTACTCTGGATTAAATATTAAACAAGGTGCTAGACATCATTAATAATGAATACAGCAAATGGCAATTCAGATTTTATAGTGAATGTAAGACAAAAATTGTTCAGTGGTTAATTTCATCTATTAGTTTTTAGTGGTGGAACCATAGACTGGAGAGATTTCCCCAACCTTTTGAAGAAATATTTAATATAGACATAAAATATGGCAACATTGAACAAATCTTATTATTGAATCATTTCAGCACAGAGTTGGATTTGGGAAAATCAGAAAATATTCACGATGTTTATGATTCTTTCTTGGAATGGGTTATAAATTTTAAACAAATTTGATATGTATAATCTGTATTCAGTTTTTTTTTGCTTCTGTCTTTTGATTTTCAGATTCGGTATATGCAATTTGAAGAAGCCTCTGTGATTATTACTTGCAGACCACTCTTGAAGAAAGAAGTCCCTCAAATATGATTAAGTTTAATTTCTGTACATACAAAAATTCTTAAGCGGGGAGCCAGGGTTTTTTTACTGGGTTTTTTCCCTAGGCTTGTATGTCATACAATAGTTCAAAATAATATATATATTGCACTTAATGCAATTATCGCTGTGTTCGAATACCACATTTAATAAGGCGCCAAACATCCACAAATTCAAGCTGGCGACAAATATCCTGGCGCCGCCTTTGTTCAATCTCCCTTAAGTGTCCAAGAATACAATACCATATATGGTCTTTGGTTTCAAACACGAAAAACCGTACACCGATGTGACCATATATGGGCATTCTGAAAGCCGCGTAGAGGAGTCATCCCTGTCGCATAAATAGTCGGGACACATCCAAAAAGGAAATTCAAGTTTAGCATTCCACAATTCTGAGTCAGTCAATCATTCAGATTCAGTCACTCATTCGCATTCCGAGTCAGTCAATCATTTAGATTCAGTCACTCATTCTCATTCATTTACGCCTACAAATTCAATCACGCATTCCAATACAGTCCACTTATTCATTTCACTGTGCTGATACATAAATTTCTTTTCGTTCTGCAAATTTGTTAAATCATCAAGTATTCCTACGTCGAGTGTCCTCAAACCAACCACTAAGTGTGTAATCAGTTGTGTCAAACAGTGTAAATAAAAAACATATCAAAATCAAGTTATCTGTTCTTTATAATCGAATGAATACACGCTGTAATTTGCATTTGATTGTATAAAAATCGATCATATACAATATGAGGAATCTCCAATAGTTGTTGGAAGTGTCGACAATTTTCTTAGAAACAAAATCGAGCCCTTCCTTACATCAATGATTTGATAAAATATTTTCCTTGATCAAGTCAAATATTCCCAAGAAGTAAAGGGGGTTCGTGTTATCCCGTAATAACCAAATACGCTGTAAATTTCCGGAATAGCTTCAAATCGTTTTCGCTCCCCTTCATCCACTTTTCTGGATGAAGTTTCGGTTATTAATTTCTTGGGATGTATGGAAGAGTGTGCACCTTTCAACGCCGTCTGAAATTGTTCAGGACGAAAACCGAAACTTTTGAGCAGCCTGGGGTGAGTCAAGCACTTTCAATATCGTGGATACTTCTAAACGTTCGACTGAAACTCAACGCGTGTGAGAAAGTTCATGAAAGTTTCAAGGATGGAGAGAGTACGTATTCTGTATATTATTGCCAATTGAGCTCACTGAACTTTGCATAATGCAAACATTGACTCACACATGATCTTAGGATGATTTGAAATTTGAAATCGATTTGGTATAAGAAAATCTATTTCATCGTGGACAAAGAGTTTTGCAATATACATATTTACACCCTCTAAAACTCAATAACGAGTCAGGCTGGTCGATCATCATCTTGGTTCAGTTAATGAACATAATGGATGGAACTAGGATAACTTCATAATTCAGAGGACATTCGCCCTTGAATATCCAATTTCCTGTGAAAACTTTCTATCATTTCTACATTGTTTCCGCCATTAGTTGAACAATTACGACGACTGGATCATTATCACCCTTAACCGTACGAGTGAGAATATAATTTTTGTTTGTAACCAATCCTGTTACCAAAAACCACTGAATGATGAACCTTTTTAACAGGATGTCGTTCATTAAAAATCCCCGCAATAGTCCTAGCACAGTCATTGTTCTGGAAATGAATTTTCACCATCACCTATCTTTCCTCTAATGTGAAAACCTGATTCTGATACGCATGAAAAACACTTTTTAATCGCCTTTTTGTTCGATTATGCTTCATCTTCGAAAAAGAGATAATCAAAGTTTTATGGCAGCATGCAAGCAATAGTGAGAAATTTGAGAATTTGTGGGACATTTTCAATAACATTGTTTGTTGAAAAATCAATAAACGGCGGAGTATTTTTCAACTATCTATTACGTTCTTAAATATTTGATATTCGTTGATTACTTCATCCAATTCGGTTATGTGCTCTGAAAATTTATGTGATTTGAAAGGTTCCAATCACTTTTGTTCACTTCTTTATTCCATCACACTTAAAAAGAAATGGGAGAGAAAATGGAAACATAGCTACATATAAAAGGTACGCCAACTCTGGGATATAATAACGGGTTCAAGTAGACCAAGTTACTTATTTGAAGCTTCAAGCTTTAAACCTCCGAGGATGAAATATTACGGATGATAAAAATGTTTCTCTGGCAAGGACATAAACTCCAGACTTCATCCTATTGTGTGAGTACAAGAAGAAGATATCAGAATGTTCCAGGACTCTAGAATATGAGGAAGGGAAACTGAGATGGAAACAAAATGGGCAAAATATCATTTGTTTGCATTGCTATTTCAAGCCCGACGCAATGTTGAGTGTAGGTGGCATGACATATCACAATTCTTTCATAACAAGGATGTGTTCAAGCAACAATAGAGATTTATGATTATTATGAATGGAACGATGAGTTTTACTGCTCCAGAAACTTTTCATTGACGACTGGAATTATCATATACAGGGTGAGTCTTTGACCACTGCGTTAATTTTAACCGTAGGTTCTTGAGATCAAAAGAAACACTTTTTCCATTACGGTTTTTCCATATTCAGCTGCGTTAAAAAGTTATAAGCATTTTCAGTTTTCACATTGGGCAAATACCCCTCTGTAGTCCAGTTTAATTTGAATGAAAAATACCTTCCACAGCTTCCACTAATGAATCTGAATTGTTTAAAAACATTATTTCCCCTCTGAAAAATGATTCACTCACTCATGTTTCATCCGATGAGTTCCATATCCAGAAGGAAGATACAAAATACTAATTTTTTGGTAAAAAAAATTCAACACCATAAACATAGATTTTTGTTGTTCTACTATAATTTCTTTCTACTTCAAGATTATAAACCATCCCTTTCTAGTGATGAAATTCCAAAAAAACCTCAGAATTATTGGATGTTATCATCATACATTTGTAATTTTCTTCTTAAAATTTCCAACTCATGAAAACCATCATTTCTATGAAAACTTCCAAGGCAAGAGGTTGTCACTTTGCTTTTTTTTCACTTAAAGCCAGAAAAAATCATCTATGATTTTCCAAACACTGATATTACTGAAGTTTCTTCTCCTTGACAGAGACCAGTGAACAGGTCTATGAAGTCTCTTGATTTTTTTTTGTTGAAAATATGAAAATCTTTTTCGAAATCTTCAACAACAATGAATGATGTCACTACTAATAATTATTTTGAAGTGATGTTACTTTGCTTGATGATTGTTTTCTGTACTGAATCCCAATAACACTTTACTTGGATAGATAACAAGTAATCCCAGATTTAGATGTGCAATTATTCTTGCTTGAAAAAATGTTTGTCAGATCATTAATATGAATCTATTCTGTTTAGAATATAATTAATTACTGAACATGCGTAAATTTTTGGATTTTATAATCAGAGTATCTGTTTTAATCATGTAAACAAAAACATAAATATTGAATAATGGTTATTCATAGATTATGTCAAATTTTAATACCTTACCATAGAATATCAATTTATTACCCAACCCCAGGAGATAAAAAAAATAATAATTGCAAAGTTTTTTTAAATGAAAGATAATATCTGTAACCATTATTGATCTTTAGGTATAATTTTTCTCAGAATAACGAGAGTGCATTATTATCATATTAAAATGTTATAACGTCTCTGTGGTGGGTAGTTTCCAATAAAATAGTGTTCAGTGGTTCCCTGTTGTTTTGATTCTGTTTGAAACTGTCAACACTGTCAACAGTTACTTGTATCTTCAAGAAAAAAGTGGAAAATATTCTAGGGATAATTTCGATATTTTTAAATAATTCAATTCAGTATGAAATGATTATGGTCAGAAAATGCATTCTATTTCAATCTAATTTATGAGCCTATAGCTTCCAGTTTCAATATTGATAGAATTTTAATTAATCATGCATTATAACAAACAACAACAACAACATTTGGACAAAATTATATTGATTTAATTCCTTTCAACTTCAAATATCTCAAGAACGGTGCAATTTAGGAGAAAAGATGAGGAATGATTTTATCTGCGAAAAAGACTAATGATTCCAGGAAGTACAAGATACAGACCTTTAGTTCAAGTGATATTTGTTTTTCATGCAATTTAACCAATCTGAAGAGTAGTAGTGAGAAACCCACAAGAAATGGAATAAATCTGATGATGCCAAAATATGCATGACTGTTATCAAAAACCTTCTACAAGAGATCATTTCAATTGATATTGTCGTTTGAATATTACAGGTGAAAATGCAATTTTTTTATGATATTTCAACACCCTATATCTTTTGAACGGGGCCAAATTTCGAAAAATGTTATAGGAAGAAAATGTTTCTTTTGACGTCAAGAACCTATGGTTAAAATTAACGCAGTGGTCAAAGACTCACCCTGTATATTTTCAAATATAAATTACATCTTTCTTCTTCCTTTTTCTAACCAAGATTTGAGGATACAATCTCCTCTACGAAGACGACCTATCCTGTATTAATTTAACTAACACTTTAATCTGAAATAATTTGGGTTTCTACATCAAAAAGATTTACAATTATAACTTCTAACTGTCCAGACAAACAAAAACATTACAATGTTGTAACTATTAATATTAATTTTTCTAATAATTACGTATAGCCCTTGTTAAACAATTCTTTGACTTGTTGTACAGTTTCTTCCATGTTTCATTACTGGGGTCCCTAAGTGTGTTCTTAAATAATTTGTTTTTTTCAGATATACCCCTCAATAAAGCAGGGTTATCCCCCAGCAAAAAATTTTCCTGCAAACCCTTCCCTGTTTTTCTTCACAGTGTAAGTATACCTATCCATATGAAACTGAAGACCTTTCATGAACGCATCAGTGGCCCTGCCTTCATCCGATTGTTCATATTGACTCCTTCAACTTTCCCCCCAAACGCTGTCTCAAAAGACCATGACCTATGTTCTTATAGGTGCATGTCGTTTGACGACATATCATAGTTTCGTTTTTATCTTCGTTACATCCGGAACCAAGATGCTTCAATTTGACCTCCTTTTCATGTGGTCTGTCAGAAAATGTTATAATAGTTTATGTGGAGATGTATATCCGAGAGCAGCGAAATTTTTTTGTTTTTATATTTCTCGGAGACATACAAAAGGTCAATAACGATCTAGACCACCCTGTATTGTTGTGATGGGGTCTCGCCAAAAAACTAATCACAAAATGAGGTGGAGTTCAGTGTGTCAGCGAACAAGGGCAGGGACTGTTTCAGTAAATACGATTTTAATGACTCGCACAAAGAACTTATCGAAGTGTGATATCTAGAACTGTGCTTCTAAATCCGAAAACTTCTTATTCTACCTCTCCTACAGTCGACCGGCTTGACACCTTCTCATACCATAGACACGCACCGATCTCCAATATGTTCGGAAGTTGTTTCCGCACGAACCAAACTCCCTATCAATATTCCCATGGCGTCTAACGGATGCATCAAAATTTTAATCAAACTAAAGATGGAAATCAACTCGCCCCGCAGGGCTGGAGATGGATGCTGGGGTCCCGTCTGAAAATTCGTGTCTGAAATTTCTATCTCTCATACCTGCGAGGCTGCCGGCAAATCTGGAAACTCGAGTATGAACTCGAGATGGAGTGTCACGGCCTGAATGCCTGCCACTTTGAAGGTGGAACGAGTTTGTTCACATGTGTGTAAAACTTGTAAACGGCGTAATTAATTTAATCGAATGAAAGGTACGAAGGGCCGCTTCACAATTCTGAAGTGGCGCAAAGGAAGTTTACGAATGAAATTCCTGGCTGCTTTCAAACGTACGAGGTTCGAAGGGGTAGTGTGTTGTGGCGACAAGCAATGGTTTGAAGATATATTTGGAAACCACCTCGTAGCAGGAACGATCAAGTTTGTTCTTTCAATTTTAATTATATTGAAAAAAATATACATTTTTATAGATAATTTTATAGCCTACAATTTTTGTCTGAGATATTTTTACAACAAAATTTACTGTTCTGCTGAAAATTGCGAAAAACTCATTTTTTGACGTTTGACCTTGAACATAGTTTTTTCTTATAATGAGGAGCTTTCGGGTATTGTTTATAATTATGTTTTGAATAATTTTACTCATTTTACGCTTGTTGGGAATTAACGTACCTTTGAATGTCTAAATTGGCCGAACTACAGGGTCAAACTTGAATATGTGCGACTGTCCATATTTGTCTCCATTTTGCTCGTAGGTTCTCTCAGATCCAAAATTTGACCACAAATTGTATATATATACATATTAGTATACTGGGTGGCTAAAAAGCTGAATCTGAATATTTCGAACACAGATTACACTTGTTTGAACACGATCTTTTTCAACTGACAGTTTCGAAAAGCTTCAACTGGAGGAATTATATTGAAACCATTCGGGCAGAATATCCCAACACGACGAGATACATTTGATGATGGAACTAGAGTGAAATAATTTCTTGGCTTTTATTTAAAGGCTCGACATGTTGATGAATAACACGATTTTCATCTGTACAACACAGTTGTGCGTCGTAGTTGTGTATCTTCGGTGATGGATCACGGCAATATCCAACATGTCATTCTTCCGCAGTGTCTGCTCCCATAAACTGCCCCTTGTGACCGCCCTTGATGGGTGATTAAAAGAAGAACATAAGAGTCACATCAGGTCGTAACGAAACAAATATGAAGCCATTCCAACTGTTGCCAACTATATAAAAGTAATGGCGGAAAAGAGCGGGTGTGTCACATTTTATGCGAGTATTGCGGCCTCAAGAAGAATGCTATAGATAATCAACATTTTGATGGAAGATATCCAATCGTAAAGTAAAGTACTTTCGCGTGTAGTTTCTGACTTTCACAATTGATTTTCCAAATAGTTGGCTCAATGGCTTTTTGATGTTTTCAATTTGTTCACAAGATGGAATCTTGTAGAGTTATTATTTGGATAATAACTATACTATATTATTGTCTTCTTCCAAACGTTTCAACAAACATCTTCTGTCGTTTTCAAGGTAAAAATTTACTTTTAAAAATGCTAACAATTTCAGAGAATTCTACGAAATGACTTGAAGAATTTTGAAGTGTTTAAACCACCATGGTAAATTCTGGATTAATTTTTTCAGAACACTGGCAACGACATGAACTATATTTGTTCAAAAATAAAAAAAAAGAGAAAAACAATAAAATATTTCAAATATCCTACCCATATTCAATCAGATATCATAAAAATGAAAGTTTCAATGTGAAACTTTTGCTATTATGGTATATTCAATAGGGTGAATCATTGTATAATATGTATTTAACTGTGTTATTATCAATTTGCGGTTGAATATTTGATGAAACTCATAACTATCTATAATTCCGAACAATTGTGAGTTATTAGAACTCGAACTCGTTGATGGAGGCATTATAGAGAGTTATGGGTTTCATCAAATATTCAATCGCAAACTGATAAATTTAATGTGCCCATGGACATATTTTTCTATGATTCATACAACTCAATATTGTATTATACAGATTGCATATGATGATATATGAATGAATTTGCGTTTACATATTTTTCAAACTCAAAAAAATAATGGTTATCTCCAAGTTTTAATAAACCATTTTTTGATATGAGAATAGAGAACTTCTCAAAAGAGAAATTTCTTCTCGAAACACCACTTGATTGCTATTAGAGAATTGTTTGTATATATATATATATATTTTTCAATATCTTATCATCAACATCAATGTACAATGAGCTATGTTTTTATTCTTCAGATTTTAATCGATCTTCAATTTAAAAACCAAAAACAATTGACGAATTCAGTGGTTCTTTTTATAATTTTTTATTTTTTTTGCTTCTGAAAAGTTTTTCACAAACTATGAAATCCCTCTTCAAACCTTCGATAGATACCCCAAAGGTATATCGTAGATAAGACCTTTTACAGCTCTGCCGTTTCGATAAGTTCATTCAGGTCCAGTCATAATACAACCCCAATTCAATTAGTTTACCCAGATCCGTATTCAGTAATTTTCACGAAGACTGCACAGTGGTATTAATTTATATTTGTGAATTTTTGTTTCTTTACCTTTTTGTATTACGAATGTATATTTATAGATTCTGAAAAAAACATAGTTAAGCACTGAAGTGTGCTCAGTAGGTTCTTTTCGTTTCTTCCAAATATTTTTCCTTCACTTTGGATAAACAAACCTAGATCTTGAATTCGAAATGATCACTCTAAGTTTTCATTCACTTTTGTTCTAAGCCCAAACTTTCATCTCTTAAAGAAAGCTAAATATGTACATCCTTCACATCGAAAATCATGATTTATTAAAATAAAATAATCTTTTTTCTTCTGCTGATGAATGGTATAAATCGAAAGGTGATAGGTTGAAGTTGGTAAATCTTTACAGCTCAATAACTGCTGCAATATTGATCCGGTCAATGTCAAAGTTGAAAATTGTTTGGATAATGTTGAAAGAAAGGAGTGAGCCAAATTTAGGGAACAACGATAGGCTCATTCTTAAAAAATCTCGAAATTTTTCGAAACTAATGGATTATTCATAAGGTATTCGAAGCACCTCACAAAAAAAGTGCTTAAAGATTATTGATATACTGCTTAGTCTAAAATTTCATTTTTGTTGAGTAAGCGTACTAGAAGATATTGTAATATCTTTTTCTCTATTACAGTGTCGTAATGAGTTCATTACAGTACTAAAAACAAGCTGTAATGAACTCGTTACAGCATTATTTTTAGTTATATTTTTCGTTTTGTGGTTGACAATACTGACATCCTATCCTTTCGAATGTCAACACGCGTCCATTGCATGTCAATTGTCAACATTAAACCATGTAGAGAGTGAAAAAAATGTTGAGAGGAAAAATCTTATTTTCATTGAGAAAAATGGTATTAGAGATTTGCTTTCTCAAACTTTTAATCATCCTGCATGTCGAATATCACAATATTCTCGTATTCTCTTTCATACAAGGATTTGGATTTTTGTGGTGTAAGTTTATTTGCAACATTATTGGCAATTTCTCTCAATTCTGGTGGTGTTGAATCCATCCAAATTCTTCAACTGAATTATTTTAAAATTCGAACGAACTATTCAAATTCTATAAACTGTCAATTTTCGTATCAGTCACGCCAACTGCGAAAATCAAATACAAAAGGCACTAGGAGGTATAATCTGAATTTTTCATTGAATTCCAATGAATTTCTAACAACTTTTGACTGAAATGGAGAAAATATCATCTACTACTCGTTGCAGAAGGCAATTCCAACACTCATATTTTAAACTTTGTTTTGATAATTGTCAAAGCTACTGTCATAAAGATCTGTTAGCTCCTAAAATATCTTTTAGCTCAAAATAATGCGTTCACCACCTTAATGAAGTGTTCATCGTCGCAGACCTTCTACATCATTTGCAAATCTTAGCTGTAACCGCAGCTGGAAGTGTGGGGTATATTTAGGATATACTCAAACACAGCAGAAGAAAAATGATATTGGTTTCAAAGGACAATAGATCACTGGAAGTTATTCTAAATAGTTCCCGATTGAGTTTATATGACGACTTCTGGTTGGTTTTTAAGAGAAAGGAATTTGAGCTTCAAACAAAACTGAAGGAGTAAATGGTTATTTTAAATTTGGGATATAGGCAGTTTTATTAGTACCACACTGTTCCAGGGTATAGGAAAAGATTCGTAGAACTAGCGCCTAAATGCTCCTGACCTGAGGTCACTGTTTTCGTACATTTTACCATCGTCTGTCTGCTTATCAAAAATAACAAACGAAAAATTCCGGCGAGTTCATTCATTCCGTCGACCGACCACGTCGTCCAATGACAAATTGGACCGTGACATGTTGCGCTTGATTTGTGGCGTCGGCCATTGTCAAAACGTTCTCTGTGCAATAAATAGGCACGCGGTCCGACTATAAATTCCGATCTCGTTCGGAACGGATTAATCAAAAATGTAGTCTAGTTGCATGCCGCACTGGCGCAACGGAACTGAATTGGCACGAATCAGTCATTACTGCGAGATATGAAATCGATAAAAACCTGCAGAAGGCCCGCCACCGACACGTCGATTTTATGCGATACGTTGTAGGGTTGGAATTCTTTATTCATGTTACAACATTTCAACGAGAATATATATGAATTCATGGAGAAAATATGTGGAGTTGGAAGCAAAAGCTGCAACTGTAATATAGTATTTCAGTGGTTGAGACGATCACAGGCCTGTGAAGTTAAAACGCCGATGTTTCGATTTATTTGTAATCTTCCTCAGGGCACTGGAAGAAAGGATTTCATTTCGAACAGAAATTAAACTTATATCATTAAAATAGAAAAACAAGGAACACGTGGTAACACAAATCAAAATTTAAACTTCAAAATACCAAAGACATCAAACAAAACCAGACATTCATAAAATCAACAATATCCAGCTAATTTAAAACCCAAAAAATATATAACGCGACGAAAGTAATTGGTCGGTCTTAGTAATAATCATATTGAAAATATCTTTCGTTATTATCAATGCTTATTCATTGGATGGAGATAAGGTTGTGATACAGCAGGCCAGTTTTGAATCAAAATTGAAACTAAATGAATATGAGGATATTATCAGAATATTCAATAATGTGAGTATTTTTTGTTGCCTTATACCGGGTGAGTCTTTGAACACTGCATTATTTTTAACCATATAGGTTCTTGAGATACAAAGAAACACTTTTTCCCATAGAGTTTTTCCATATTCAGCTGCGTTAAGAAGTTATAAGTATTTTAAAAGTTTTCACATTGGGCAAATACCTTAGACTATATAAGATAGAAGAAGCATTCCTTTGTGAAATGTCGATTTGTGTAGGCTCCCTCATTGATAGTCTCTTGTGAAACCCGCATAAAATCTTTTTCGATTTACTCGGGTCACAATATCTTCAGGGTCAAAATGATCTGAACAAATGAAAATTGCTTTTTTTGGGCAAATACTTGACCATCCCAACAGCGAAGCCCAAATTCTTCTTCTTTCATCGTCATCTGGGAACCTTAATTCAAGAAAACCTCATTTTATCTTTTAAAAATATCACTGAAAACTTCCCTATTAAAACTCTCTACGCCACTGAACATGTAAATAACTGAATACTTCGGATCTAAGAATACACTTAAATATGGAACGATAAATTCGGAATAAAATACCTGTCCATTCCGAACCATTCTTTAGTGCGATGAAAAGTAATAAACACGAGTCAGAAAAAAGTATATGAAAAAATAAACAATAAAAAAACCTAATACTGACACAAATTTTCTTCAATTTGCGTATTTATTTTCGATACAGAGGTGGCAACGTGTGTCTTCTAAACATCATGTGACCTTCAAACGGTCAAGCAGAGAATGCGGCAGAGTTGACTTGATTTTCATCTGAATTTCTTTCCATCTGCGGTCTCTGACATAAAATAGCATAATCAACTAAAGTTTCTCTTTTACTTCTTGCTAATATATAACTATTGGTAGCAATCCTTTCATTATGATGACTCATTGATCCGATTTAGGAAGTAAAACTTATTTCCACATCGCTCGAATCTGTACAAATGCAGGTTTGAGTATCCTCGCAAATTCTGCATCAGAAAAATTAACTTTCTAATGTATCATCACAGAGTCGAGCTAGAAAGTTGAAATTTTTAATATATGTTTTGAGAATAAATATATCTGCTGAGTTCATTATTGAACAGGGTAACAGATATCCAAAAAGGCAATAAAAATAAAATATTTCATGAAAATTTTTCGGTTTTTCACTGTAGGCCAGAACTATGAAGAACAATCAACATTAAACAGTTTCCATTAACAACGTGGAACATCTTTATAGTTCATAAAGAATTCTGAATGTTATTTGCCCTTTTATCATTTATAAATTTTCCGTTGACAACATATAATTTTCTATAACGCAATGTATATTTTTCTTCCTACATTTTCCAGCAACAACTAAATCATATAGAATTATGAAAGCTCCAACATCTGAGTACTTGAAATATTAAGCACAAGCATTATCAACATGAAACCCATGGTTTAATCGATGGGGAAACCTTAGGTACAGCATTTGCGCTCATCATTAAATATGTAGACATTAGAGTGTCTCAGTCGTAATGGAATTTATAGCAGTAAATTGGTTTATTGTGAAAGTAATGAAACTGACTAAGTATAGCCACTCACCTTCCTCCTACTAATAAATTTTCAGCATCTCGTAATACAAGTCTGAAAAAGTCTGTGTGGGTGTCGTTTCCTCTGAAATGATGTACGTCGTCCTCTGCACCTGCAAATGAAATTAAGCAATCAGAATTTCAGTTTTTTTGAAACCGTTCGTATACTTTTACTTTTATGAAGTGACAATCTGATATGATTTGGTCAGGAGAAATCATCGGATCTTACTTTTTTCAAAATAAAACCGGCGTAACGGTAACTGCCAATGGGGAGCGATATCGTGATATATTTGAAAACTTTTTAACGCCACAACTGCATTCTTTGGGCTTGATTTACATGTGATATCAACAAGACGGTGTCACATGGCATTAAGCTAAAATTACAATGGAATTACTGCGAGAACACTTTCCTAAAAATGTTACTTCAACAATTAGGGATGTTTATTGGCCTGTTTGACTGCTCAGGACTTCTTTTGGTCGGTATATCTAAGAAGCAAACCCTGTAAACAAACCACAAATGCTTGAGCCATTCGCACAAAATATTCTTGATGAATCAAATACCCAATGTAATGAAAAAAGTGCTCGATAGGGCTCACATTTGTGAGGCTAATAGAGGCGGATATTTAACTGATATTATATTCCATACATAAGAGCCAACATAAAACAAAGCATTTTCAATAGATCCATTTCTTTCATATTCAAATTCAAAATAATCAAAGTAGTATACCTTCATAGCGGACACCTGTAGCTTCACATTTTTCCTTGTTTTCTCACCTAAATGAAGTGGTTTGCATACTAAATAATAAAAATTGGATAGAAGTTTGTGGCATTTTATTAAAGTAACAGAAAATAGCCACCCAATACAGAAAATATTCCGTCCTATACTCTATTTTAGAATAACAAAGAAACAGCCTAGGTTCATTCAGCAGTCTTAGGATAAGTCAGAACCATCAGCTATTCATCACAGGAACTTTGTCACTTGAAATCAACAGTCAAATATTCGTTCGCTGTCGTTCGAATATGGTCATTTCTGAATTGTGCAGACACATGATTCAGTCAAAGATTAAATAGAAAGACACAAAAAACTTATAAATCGGAAGATATAGATGAATGCAGCCAGACTAGCATGCTTGTTATGAGCATATACTATCCGATGGGATGAAGTTTTCATGACACCATAAGAAAATTTTGAGAGAACACTTAACATCAAGTGTAAAACCCCACATATAATCATTAGGCAAAGGATATCGAAGCAATTAAAAAGTTATTGAAGAATAATATGAAACAAATTCGAAGTTATGATATAACATTGACCAAAAGAATTTAATATCTCTGAGACTGAACTTCGAACACTAGTCTTAGCTGAAAAAAATCCCATTATCAAAAATATTCAATATGAAATAGATGAAGAAAAAAGGCAACCATGCAGAAAACCGTTCAGATGAAAAAGGGAAGAAGTAATTTCACTATTAATACTCCACTCGACAAGTTATCATGCAGGGCGGGTATGTTGGTATTTTTCTTGAGTATCTCAAATCGATTCTGTCACAGTTATGTGACTCCATCTAAAAATTTCGCCCTTTTATCCCTTCGAAAATCTCCACAAGCAACCATTTCAACCCCATTATTGTAATATTGGGATACCTACACAACATCCCCTTGCCTTGTTTCCGAAGGAATTGTGTACATCCCTTCACGCATGAGCGGATCACAAAATACTCGTAAAAGAAAACTACGGGTACGGTATAAATTGGGATGAAAATTTGATACAGGAAAGGATCTTTTCGTTCTTTTATCGTTCGAACACGGAGCAACATGACCTTTCAGCGTTCGGTAATCTATGAATTTGCTGGTGTATCCTTGTCGACGAAATCTGATTAATGGGATGTGTTTTCGTAAGCTCAACGCTTGAAAAACATTGTCGGATTCCAAAATTTTTCATTCTCTGCTGATTATTAGTTTCGAAAAAAGTGTTGTTTTTCTTTTAAATTTATTTCACTCCAAAAGTTCAAAACAAAACATCACTGCGTTTCATTAAGCTTTTTTTGTTTTTAAAGAACAAACTGGCTTCAAATAACGTGTATTTCCACTTATGGCATTGATGCACGTTTGAAGACACTGTCCCATGATGCTTACAACTTGGACATTTTAATGTTGAAGTTTATTCTGCCATTCGTTTCGGATACAAATGCAAAGCTACTGTAGAGATCTGAAAAGATTTCTTCGACTGTGAACGGCCTTGGAAAACATGTCCCAAGAAGGATTCTATCAGGGGACAAAGAGGGACACTCCAAATGACTAATACACTCACTGATTAATATCCCTGGTTCGACATGCTCTAGCATTTTGCACAGTAGAACGTAAGTTGCAGAATGCTTCTGATATACCTGATGCCTATCATTGTGACTAACTCTGTACGTATATAGTAAACTAACTCTGTACGCTTGGCCCTCACGATTCTGGCCTGAATCATAGTAGTTCCTTCAGCGAATATAACACGGTTCGAGCTTGGACAAATTACGCAGTTCTTTGTGGTTCTCTCCAAATTTTTGTTGGTTGTCACGATCGAACTCCAAAATTTTTGGGGTAGGCTAGAGAGCTCATTTCTTATTTTGTAGTAGCGGCACTAATTCTGGTCACCAACATCTCGCACCCACCCCAAGAACTCGCCTTCCTGGTGTTGAGGCAGATAGACGAACTCCAAAATGCAAGTGAGGTATCTCTCTGAAATGCTGAAATCGACATGGCAGGCTCGCTTCAACTTGACACCTTTATGTTTCTGCTGTTGATCTGCAGAAGGAGTTCTAACATTTTGAGGTCTATCATGCACAGAATTCAGATAGATATTGTGTCGATAATCGAACATATTTTGACATGTTCACGATATATCATGAATTGAAAGATGTTAGTTGAATACCAGGTACTTGAAATATAACGTGCAGGCTCAACAATGGCTAGAAAAAGATACGGCTAGTCTATGCTATCGAAATCGAACATTTGTGGATGATATGTTAACTTTAAATTTGTACGTATGAACTGCGATGATGCAGAACTTCCAAAAATCTTTGAGTTGCTTTGGGGAATATAAAAAGCAGGAGATAGCATATGTTATCAACGATTAATGTGTTGGTCTCAAAAGAAAGCTGTTTCTGAAATAGGTGACGCATTTTAGCAACCTGAACTAAATCAAGTGTCGACCAATCAAATTGATTGATTGATAAAACTTGAATCCGTCATTACACACCAGAGTCAAAACAGCATCAATGAAAAACGTTGGAATATAGACCTAATGCATTGAAATAGCAAACCATTTTGTCCTCCTAGCCCGATGCTAAACCCAATCGACGATGCCATCTATCGATTTTACAATAGGTACGGGTCCTGTCGAAATCTAATTCATTAGATCAAGATTACGTTCTCTCTGCAAACAAAGCCAATTGCCACGGGTTCTTCGTCCGCGTGCATCTAGCAGAACAGGCAAAAAACCCCCACTTTCTTCTCAGCTCCGTTTGTGCGCCAGATTCATTAATCACTCCTTCTTCAAGCTCCGTAACTTGCACTTAATACCATTAAATTGAAGATGTTTTTTCGATCCCCATCCATTCTCGGGCTCGGAGGTGTGTTATAATCCGAGACCCCGAGGTAACTGTAGCCAAACAATTCGGGTGAGGATGAAGGTTGAGATAGATTACGGGCCCTTTAAGCTTCCGGAGAAAACACGTCTTGACTCCTCGATACGATGGAAATTTGTCGGGGGAGAGAGAAACTCTCCGCACGTTTAATCACGTCTAACGATCGGGATGAAAATTAAAACCGCTATCGTTTTCCGAGATCAGACGATACAGGGGTGTATCGTACGTTGTATAAGCTCTGAAGCGGATTTCTCATTTTGCTGAGGGTATCCTCACGTACTCATCGACACGAATTCTTGTCTCATCAAATCGTCCGTCTAATCCTTGGGGGGTACGATAAATTTCAAGAGAAATGAGCCTGAATCGTAAAATTAGGTGGCAGATCTCGTCCTCTCCTACTGATCCTATATTATATATATATATATAACGCTTCACTCAGTTGAAAAGAGATTCCGTAGAAAAGTGGTTCCGCCGAAAATTAATCCAGAGAAAGTTCATATTGGCGAAAACTCCACCTACTTGCAACTGATTGGCCATCTGGCCAGAGCTTTGTTGTCTCTCATCTTCGTCAAATCATTTATAATTTAGTAATTTTTGCTACGGACGTTATCTGATAGTTTGCATAGGCCAAGAAATGCATGGGGAGATTTTAAGTATATATCGAACATATTTCCAATAACAACAAAACAGTAGATTGTGATCTTATGTGATCTTGACTGATAAATAACATCCTCTTATCTGTCAGTTATTCATTGAATTATTTCCATGTTATTATTGCTCTCATAAAAATTCATTGATAGAGTTATAAAACTGACGCAATATAACAAAAAATCACTGAAGACTTAAAGGTTATGATTTTGTTATTTCGACCAACGTTTAACCGTGTCTATTGTCATGGAATAATCTTAAAATATTCTTATTCCATCGGATTGAATTGAAACCTCACATTTTTCTTGGCCTACAAAAATTCAACAACGGTTGTATTGAGAGTGGTTTCCAAACTTCATAAATGATTAGACTAAGATCAGAGACAACAGGGCTCTGGCGACCTTATGGCCAATCAGGTGTAAATGGGTGCAGTTTTCGCCAATATGAACTTTCTCTGGATTAACTTTTCGACGAGACAACTATTCTATGGAATCACTCTTTAACTGAGTGAACCGCACCGCGTCATATCACCCACGTCACTATGCACTCTTATATTGTGTACCGTGCATCTTATTGGTTCTACGGTAGGATGGATGATATGTTGGTAAACTAGTAGAAAGTAGGATGACTTTCTCCTTAATGTCCTTGGACGACTTCGTTCCTTTCAATACCTAGGTTCATCCTGGCATTCAACTCACATGTTTTCAATTAGGCATGATCTCTTTACGGCTGGTCTTATCAAGTTGGGGCTCTGCGATTCGGTTATTAGCATCTATGGCAAGAGGAAACTGGCTTCTGCTAATTTTTTTCAGAGTCGTCACCTAGCGCCCCATGTGTACTGACACCCTTAAGAGACGCCAGTGCCGGCAGTTGCAGTTGATCAACATAATAAGTTGGTGACGAGTTTTTTACTCACGGACTGTCTGGAGACGTTTGGTCTTCATTGAGCGGCAGTAAAAGTCTCTGAGCTTGGGCATCTTACTTCATTCAAGCTTTTATATCAGGATGAAAGAATACCACGATCCTCGTACTCAATAAATAAAGTTCGATGCATATTCCAAAATAGAGAGGACATTATCTTCCCAGTCGATGTCCGAGTGTTTTGACGTTCTTTTTCCATCTACACAACTCTCAGCAGAATGCACTTTATTTTGATAACTTCAGATAGTCTGCTGTTTCTTGAAACATCATTTTGCGCTTGCCTATGAAAATTTTCAAGGTTTTTTCGATATTTTCTGATATAACATGACATAAAAAGCAATGATATCTCACACAAACTTGCTTTAAATTGATTGTTTTGAAAAATCACAATAATAGAGTCCCGTAAACGACTGTAATTTAAATGATAAACCAAACGTCATGATATTTTGACTGCAAGGTTTTCACTTAACATGACATAAATCATCAGGATATTTAGTTAGTGGCGCCCTCTGGCAGTCAGGCCCAGAGTCCTTGACCGATGCAGTATTTACAAACTTCGACACTAGGAAGAATTGCTCGGTTTCGAAGCTATTTGCAGAGGCAGGTGCGAGAAAAAATCACTGATTTCACGAGCACATCCTGCTCTTTGAAAGAGATGTCGACCACGAAAGGAATTCACCAACCAGTCAGCTTCAATAAGTAGACACCAAAATACAATATAGGTTGCCTTCCAATACAAGCAAATCAACGTAACGTCAAGAAAGCACCCAGAAATACGCAAACAAAGGCACGTGTTCGTTAGGGAAACAGCCAAATAAGCCAGCAGTGAAATAAGTTGTGTGCGAATGTCAGTTATTTGTCAGTATGATGGAAGCGGCTTTACGGAAGTATACATATTCTCGCGGCCATTTCTCCGATTAATCACTTGAGCCCCTTTCAGACCGAGCTGTACGCCGTTTGTGTGACCTGTTTCCAACTCTGAAATGTCCATGCCAATGTGTGTCGGCATAGTAACGTGTTTTTGTTGGCCTACAAAGGGTTTTTGTCTACGTCTATCCATAAAGTGCCCGCTCTGAAGCCGGCTGATTTATTCCGCCAACTACGAAGGTCGCAATGTGATTCTCGCATGCAATTCCCCATTGTTGTGTGTCTTTGATGGGGGAAACTCTAATACCACCTCCAGAAGCTTTTGACATGACGATACCAGGGCTAATTCCTGATCCAATGATCAAAACCTACGACAATGAAATGGTTGTAAATTAGTTCAAAGATCAAAACGTAATTACTGTTTTGTGTCCAGTAAAGAATTGTTTTGGTCAAAGTTGATTGATGACGGGAAGCTGAGCATTATTGAAGAGAATTGATATGAAGCCAGAAGATTTTGTGCGCAATGCAATCTGAAAGAAATAACATCAATAATTACACCCCGAAGTGTAAATTGATGAGACAGTACGAGAATATATCAGAGGTAAAATTTTATAACCCAAAAAATGAGGCGAGAAACCCGGCGAATAGGTTTTGATTCAACTTTTGAGGTTTGTTGCAAATTAATGATTGAATTGTGGAACAAAGATACGTGATAAAATTTTGTGTTCGATTGGGTAAAACACCAACTGAAACTGAAATGATCAGACTTGCATATCCAGATAATAGTTTATCACGATTGTGCGGGTACAAAATTAGAAATAATAATAATCACCCGCTTAATGAAGGGCAGCGGACTTCCTGAGTCGCTGGTTATACTAAAACAGTAGATCCAAAAATTATCTTTGGTAGAAAAGATGTTTGCAAGGTGAATAAAACAAGTTTGTAGTTACAATAGAATTATGTATTCACAGATAAGAATAGGTACACAATGTTCGGCACTTGAGATTTCACTTACAGAAAGAGTTTTTAGATGTCCATAATAACCAAGGATTTGAACCTCTTCGCTCAATCTAGGCACTTCTGGTAAAATAATATGATAAAGAGATCTGACCTTATTTGTTGTTTGGAGTTCACCACAGCTCTGCTTCAATCGTCGAGGGTAGATTTCTCAGAATAAGGTGCAGGCACTTTGGATAAAGCTTCACAAACTTCCACTGATGAATTGTGCCTTGGCGATATGTAATTGCTTCACAGATTCACAATTCACAACCTTTTTCTTTTACGTAGAGAATTTCAACTGAGTAATTCACATACACATGAACTAGGGTAGCTAACTGACCCGAAAACAGATTATTTTGAGAGATTTTAAGAGGAACTTGTAGTTCTGAGTGCCGTTATGGACTCGTGAAAAGTAAATTGATAAAAGAACTTACTTGAGTACTGTGCACGAGAGCGTCTTGAGAGAGAATGAATTTACTTGTAGGAGTACTTACCACCTTGAGAGGTGTAGACAGAATGAATTTACTTGATTAAAAGAGGTCGGACGTGTACAAAGTTCAGGTAGCTAAGTTTAGGGATTCCCAAAATTCCGTCCGACAGAAGGCGTTCTTGGAAGTGACGGCTAACCCAAATTCCAAGAACTGTCCTTTGTTGCGAGAATATCGCAACAACGATGTACAGTGTAAGAGTGTCATGCAAAGTTCAAAGATGGTTGTGAATAAGTTGAGGATAAACCACGCACCGGTCGAGAACAAACTGCGAGAAATGACACAAAAATGGCAGGAATTAACGACTTGATACAAAATGATCGCCGGATTGACATGAAACAAATTTCTGACAATGTTGATTTGTGTTACGGTACCACTCAGAAAATTATTCATGAAGATTTAGAGTACTTACCGGAAGATCGCGGCAAGATGGATTCCAAAAGCGACAAGCGATGATCAAAAGCGAATTGAGTGACAATTTGTCAGCGGTGAAAAAGCAATTGCAACGTAACTCGCAATTTCAAATAGTTTGGTTACATGTGGCAAAAGGTAGTTATATCATTACGATCCTGACTCGAAGTCTCAAACATGCATTATACTGAAGAACGGAATTTTTATTATACCTGGATGAGAGGACACCCAGTACATGAAAGTATAGTTCTAAAAGTACATCTACGAGCTCTAAAGGTCAAAATTAAAGAAAAAATCCCGCTTTAGCAGGACTTTGTCTGAACGTTACATCACATTTGTTTTGTAAGCCAAAAGAATATATGTATCGCAACGATGGCTCATAGATTAACAGTTGTCAACGAAAAATTGTAGAATTAGAGGTTGAAATTATGGTTTATCACCCTTAATATCCTGACCTTGCTCCATGGTAGTGTTCGACTGAAAGACATACACTCCTCAACCTAAGAAATGGATATCTAACCAAGATTAAATAAAATTAACTGTACTGGTTCAATACCTAGAGGACACCCAGTACATAAGAGTATATTCTAAAGTACCTCTACGACCTCTAAAGGTCAAAATTAAAGAAAAAATCCCGCTTTAGCAGGACTTTGTCTGAACGTTACATCACATTTGTTTTGTAAGCCAAAAGTTCAAATCGCTGTGATGGATATACTAAAGAGACTGTATTGAACAGAATGGAGCGTACTTCGAAGGATAGTGGTTGAATTCATTCAAATAAATGTTTCGTTGATATACTATAGCACCAGTCTCGTTATTTTCTGATAAATCCTCGTACATATGGCGACATTTCATAAATTTTGATGGAATTAAGAGATATATTTTGGACAATGAGAATCCCATGAGCACCTTATCGAAAATATTGACGAGCAAGGCATTTGATGAGAGCAAGCATAAACCAGAGGAATATTGATCTTTATAAAATAAGAATATGGTATTGCTTTCATTTCGCTCATCGTAACTCCTAAAACAGGATTTTATATTTTGAAAAATCAATTTTGCTCTCACCGTGATCCTTGTACACCCCTCGAGGGTAAATTGAACTTACGTCAAGATCCTGTCAATATCGTAGAACAGAAGGGTAGTTCTGTGTGCGCTTGGTTTAGAAACGGAAGTACGTTCTGTTAGAATCGAACAGGAGGGGTTACAGAATTGCTTCTGCTTTATGCTAGTATTGTTAAAAAACTTTTCAGTTGGCGGTCAGGTACGTGAATAGCGAATCACGAGCTATTTGGTGAGATGTTATTCATTTTTAATGGTACGATCATATGAGATATCTGGTGAGCTCAACATGTCCTAATTAAATAATTTCATCGACAGGTGTAACCTACATTTATTGATATTTCGTAGTGTACGAAGTTGTGATAGCCCTGATGTGTCACTTGTTTGATTTTAATACATGATTTTTGTGTTTATGTTACATGATGTTTATGTTTTGGGATGTTGGGATTGTGGCCCATCCTTTATGTATCGTATAAGTTTCCTTAGAACCTGGATGAAGAAATGAAGATACCGGTCCCTCACCAATTGACGTCCAGAGACTACCTAGTCTAGCTCTCCAAGGATTCTAAAGGCTCGCAGAATTTTTTGTTTTATAGGAGTTCGCCACTGGATCTCGATTTCTTGGACACGACTCCTCCACCTACTTACACTTACACACTATTAGTACAGTCAATAAAATGTATCAGAAACCTTTAACTAATTTCCTTTCATTCTGAAATTGAACCGTAATCATCGGGTGGAACCCCTATCGTTTGATACCATTTTCGGCTGATATGTTAAAATTACAGACGCTTGTAGGAAATGATAGCAATCTGTTCAGTGATGAACTAGCATGATGAAGGGTTACTATATAATTACTGTTATCATCTTCCGGTTTTCTGTGATTTGTTCTCAAATGATTCATTTCAGCATTTTAGTAATTCTTTCTCGAGTAACTAAGTGAATTCAGACTGAACGTTTTTCTAGACGGTCAAATAGGAATTTGTTGTTAAGCAAATGACAGATGTGAAAATTATTTACGGGCAATGTGCGTCAGTATATACAGGGTGAGTCTTTGACCACTGCGTTAATTTTAACCCTAGATTCTGGACGTAAAAAGAAATATTTTCATCCCATAACATTTTTCCAAATTTGGCCCCGTTCAAAAGATAAAGGGGGTTGAAATTGCATTTTCACCTGTAATATTCAAACGCCAATATCAATTGAAATGATCTCTTGTAGAAGGTTTTTGATAACAGTCATGCATATTTTGATATCAATAGATTCATTTCATTTTTTGTGGGTTTCTCGCTACTACTGTACAGATTGGTTAAATTGCACGAAAAACAAACATCACTTGAACTGAAGGTCCGTATCTTGTACTTCCTAGAATCATTAGTCTTTTATCCTGAATTGTACATTTGCAATTGGAGTTGGAAGGAATTTAATGGATATAATCATCTGATGAAACATGAGTGAGTGAATCATTTCTTAGAGGCTATGTTTATTAAACAATTCAGATTCAATAGTGGATGCTGTGGAAGGTAATTTTCATTCAAACTAAACTGGACTACAGAGGGGGATTTGCCCAATGTGAAAACTTAAAATGCTTATAACTTGTTAACGCATTTGAATATGGAAAAACGGTATGGGAAAAAAGTGATTCTTTTGATCTGAAGAACCTATGGTTAAAATTAACGCAGTGGTCAAAGACTCACCCTGTATATACTCTTTTGAAGTTTCAGCTTACAAAACAAACGTGCGTCAGTACTATCTATAGCTGCACTTGAATCCTTGTTTGCTTTTCTACGAATTACGAGTAGATCTAAATATTTTTCAGCAAAAAATTCGAAGTATGAAATGGATCTGATATTGACTCAATTGAAGCAACGGTGGAATCATTAATTGCTGCTTGCGATTATCATCGCCATATTCCAATGAAATTCCACAATATTTGAAATTATTTTGATACTGATTAATCTTGTTTGAAGAGATAAATAAAGGAGAGAATCTTTTTACTCGATTTTTTTCTGTTTCATCTATTCGACTCCTATCAAAATTGAATTGTTTCTCTGGCTGAAGATGTCTTTTAAAATATTTGTAATTAATACATGGGTGATGGAGATAGTCAGAATAATCATATACATTCCAATTATCAAAGACATCCATTATAGAACATAAACGGAATAAGGAATAATGTTGTCTTCTTCAAAAGTAGGGCACTAAATGGAATAAGTCATAAATTTCTCACTCAAGATAAATTAACTATTTCGTAGATAAAAATAAGAATAATGCAAACTATCGAATTGGACGCATAACTCTATCGAAGAACAATAAACAACCCTTTTCAAACAGAATCGTGAATTACGCCAACTACTATATTGCATCGACACGAGAACCGAACATAAATCAGGAAAAGAACTGACCAAATGTCGAAATTCACGTTCTATCTGAGATACACGCTCCCGCTTGACCATGGTTCACTTTATCCCACATAAATCCCGGCACAAATAAGGTCAATATTGAGTTCGATAGGAGAATAACTCAAATAAGGTCTCATTTCATGTTTATTTTTTTATGGACTCGATGAAAACGAACGCAGTTTTTCAGAATTTCGTGACAAAGAATTTTCATTCGTAATTACCGTATTTCCATACCATGATATATATAATGTAACTCCTTGATTATTATATAAATCATGATTTCAAAATCATCAAGAAATATAATCGTAACGATTTATGATTTAATAGCTCCATTTCTTTGTACAAAAATTATTGTATCCAGCTGATGAGATAATCATGATATATATGTGCGCTAGCACTGTTTCATCAAAATCAGTGTGAAGTTAGGATGATGAATCAAAGTTTCTACAAACATTCTACACAACTTTCCATCCATCTAGAATAAACAAATCACATGTACTGCTCTCTTTATTTTGATGATAGGAACGTAAACTCATTTACTCAAAACGCTTTCAATATTTATTTCATGAAATATTACCTCTGATATCATTTTTAAAGTTTTATTGTAAGAATGGAGAAAAGTTAGCATTTAATATGGAATGATAGATATATTAATCACTATTGGAGTTCGCAGGTTTAAATAACTGGTGAAAGACACACGTTGTTCAATGTTTATCCTACCAAATTGATGGAATTTTGCTGGACAGTTTCAATTGAACAAAAGATCCGTAAATAAGGGGTTCCTAATGTTTTTTACATGAAATACAGTAAGTATACTACATTGAATAATCGTAGTAGTAGAACGATATGGAAATCTTGGTTGCCACAATTCTGACCAAGAAAAATTTCGTATCAACTTATACTCAATTCTTTCTATATCTTTAATTTACAATTTAATATTCGTTCAGTATATGGAACCGATTATTATCATTACTAGTATATTCGTAACATACATCGTCTATGCTAGAATATTATGTATCCTTCATATAGAAAATCATGAAATTTCTGTAATTTATTTTTTCTGGCAACGATGAAGGATGAACAGTCAGCATAAAGGGACGATTGCATGCTCTCTTAGACTATATAAGAACAGACTCCTTTATTTACGTTGAAAAGTGTCGCATCTGAAACTTAGAGCTGGTCGACTGTAACGTATTGAGCTGGTCCACTCAGGTCATAAAAAAAATTTCATGTTGCCAAACTGAGCGAATAGGAGTTTTCTCTATTCCCCTATAATTGTGAATAAAACTTTTTCTCCAATTTGCATTCAGAACATTGTATAAAATTTTATATTTTGAATTGAAACTGTCTTATCGGATATATTAGCAAGAAGGAAAAGAAAAACTTTAGTTGATTCTGTTATTTTATGTCAGAGACCGCAGCTGGAATGAAATTCAGATGAAAGTCAACACAACGCTGCAGAATTCTCTGTTTGACAGTTTGAAGGTCACATGATGTTTAGATGACATAGGTTGGCACCTATGTATCGAAAAGAAAAACGCACAATGAAGAAAATTTGTGAGAGTCAGTATTAGGTTATTAATATTTTTTATTGTTTATTACTTTTCATCGCACTAAAAATGATTCGTAAGTATGAAAGTTGTAGTAAAGACAATAATTTTAATCCGAATTTATAGTTTCATAGGTAAGTGTATTGTAAGAAACGAAGTATTTAGTTATTTACATGTTCAGTAGCGTAGAAAGTTTTAATAGGGAAGTTTTCAATGAGATTATTATAAGATAAAATGAGGCTATCTTGAATTGAGATCCCAGATCCCAGATGACGATGAAGAAAGAAGAATTTGGGCTTTGCTGTTAGGATGGTCAAGTATTTGCCCAAAGAAACAATTTTCATTTGTTCAGATAATTTTGACCCCGAAGATAATGTGTGTCGTAAAGATTGTATGCGGTGTTGCCGAGTGAGGTTTCACAAGAGACATTGCAATTGATCCTCTTATTGGGATATTTTGGTAAGTACCTAACACTTATTCATATTGATGGTATATATTTTTCAGTGGTATAGGTATATTTTCCTCAAAAAAACAGTTACCTACATAATTCTCAGATAGATAGATCTACCGAGCCAGTCATCGGCCAGTTTAAGCACAGTATTGATACCAAGTACCAGTAGACGCACTCCGTGGATTTTCTTACACCAAGTCTAACTCGCGCATCTCGCAGGGATTCTAACCTAATATTTTGGTCCTTGTTCATTGTTTTCATCAATAATTCTAAGATGTCTGGAATATTGTCATTATTATTATTTTAGACATCTTAAATAATTCCTTTGTATAATTAATTCGTTTAATATTTAGAAGAATATAATTTTTTTGAGATCTAATTAAAATTAAAAGAAGAAGTTGAAGACAAAATACAACCTAACCTATAATTCAGTGGAATTTCTTTGAGTCAAAAACCACCATGAACCAGCAAAGCTCATTTATTTAATCATTTATTTTCATTCCAATAAGTATTCTGTTTCAATTTTGTGTTATTTTCAAATTAATTCCAAAATGATTAAGAATTGTAGCGTATACAACTGCAAAAACAATAGTTTCAATAATCCCAAACTTTTTTTTTTCTCAATACCATTAGACACCGACAGGTGAGTGATACATATAGTATTGTAGAAAATGTTGTTTATTAAAAGCTCCGTTATTTGAGTAGTGCTTCATTCAATTAGTTGAGATTAGTTTAGATATCAGGAACCAATGGAATTTCAGGAGGTTTACACCTATTGTCGTCATTTCTTTACGATTAGTTGAGATATCAGGAACCATTGGAATTTCAGGAGGTTTACGCTTCCTGTCGTCATTTCTTTACGATTAGTTGAGACATCATGAACCAATGAAATTTCAGGAGGTTTACGCCTACTGTCGTCATTTCTTCACGATAAGTTTAGATATCAGGAACCAAAGGAATTTTAGCAGATTTACGCCTACAGCAGGCTTAGTATCGTCGTCATTTCTTTACAATTAGTTGGGATATCAGGAACCAATGGAATTTCAGGAGGTTTACGCCTACTGCATGCGTATGCAGAAGAGTGAAATTTTTAGATAAAAATTGAGTGTGTATCTATATAATTTTAGATTTTATAAATAGAAATAACGATATATATATATATATATAAATAATTCAATAGGTTTTTTATTCCCACCATGATGAGGGAACCCTTTCTAGAGAACACTCAGCATATTTAGTGCAGGGGAGTATTTACGGGGGGATGTACTGGAGGTAATTAATCCCCTCCCGGGAAAGAGTTTTACACGCTAAATCTTCGAATGGAAATGAACTAAACCTCCCCCCCTTACCCCGCTTTTCACTCAAGATAAGTTCAGGTCCCTCGCTAAAACTTGCCACTAATTCCAGAAATACATAATCAAATTCCTCTTTTCATAAATTGAACATAGTAAAAAATAGTATCAGTTCAAACTAAATCATCAGAGAATTCATTGAAAAAAATTGTTCGAAACAATTCAATATAAAAAAAAAGTTATTTTTCATGGACTCGAAGATTAATGTTTCAGTGAAATTCAAGTATTAAGGATTTGATATTAAATACATTCAATCAATCTTTTAAGAACCATTTAAATACGTATTTTTCTACAAACCTAATACCTATATTTTTAACACACTCAATCTTCTGTTTAGAAAATTTTAATGAGTAGATTTCATTACTAATTACCCTTCTTTCAAAGTGATATTAAAACCACAATAAAACAATATATCTTTTATTGAATGCGTTCTGTTAACGAGGAAATGTGATTACATTTACGGTTACATTATGAGCGGAGTCATAATTTTTATATGAATATAGAATAAACAATGGTCCATACACTCTAAATATCACTGCGAAAACTTATTACCAGCTTAAATCAAAATATTTAAGTTTTCAGATAACGCAAATAACCTTTTCTAATCAATTTTTAAATTCGCAGTCGATAAGATTAGATGCGCAGGGAGGAATGCGCGAGTTCCCTTTGGTGTAAGCGATTTCAGTTCAAAATCCACGGAGTGCGACTACTGCTTGGTCCCTATACTGTGGTTTAAGATACTAGAAAAACTAAAAAGAAAGATATCTAATGACGATTTAAGGGATAATAGAAAAAAAATGTAACGAAAATTCGAGATCGAATTAAGTCCAAAACAATCAAAGAGAATGAGAAATAACTGTAAATAACCTGGCATCAAACAGATGAGGCTCATTCGTTATTCCCAATCCGCAACAGAATGTTTGATCTGTTCTGCGTTACGTTGTGTTATCGCAGCAGTCAAACAAAGGACCCAGTCCTCGCCATTACCTGTATAGTCAATCCAACCTAATAAGGTAGGTACGTAGTGAACGCAAACACATTGAAATATTTAGAGACACACTCCCTCAGCAAGAGAATAACTGTTGGTTTATGAATAGCACTGATTGAAGCTCGTGAAACTCAATTTGGAGTTATAAATATTTAAAAGGTGCCATTTTATGTGTGTATGAGACTACGGCCACGGAATGCGACGCAGATAAAATTCAGCGTGTGCATGCGCTATAAATATTCATTAGAATCTGTAATTCATACGTATATTCTCATAGGATTAGTCCTTTTGCGCATCGGGCGAATTTATGGTACATAATTAGGTTGAATGGTATTAAGAATAGGTATATCTCGTCAGGCATTCCAGATAGGGGGAAAATATAATTACGGAGAGAAGCGCATAATTTGGCTTATTTAGAATAGGACTTGTGACAATTCCTTAATAATTGCCACTTAGGTTAGTTCAAATAGAACCTATTAAAATCATGGAAGCCACGATTGAGGATGAAACTAAATAAAATATACAAACACAAAACCGAGATTCAACACACATTCAATTATGACGAGACAGTAGTGTTGGACCGAGAACTGAATAAAAATCCAG
The DNA here is from genome assembly GCA_030674115.1 of Micraspis discolor. NCBI lineage: Eukaryota > Metazoa > Arthropoda > Insecta > Coleoptera > Coccinellidae > Micraspis > Micraspis discolor. Next base: position 4,967,683 of record JARTUT010000873.1, read on the forward strand.
AGGGTTTCTCGAGATGATCTATATAAAACAACCTACACATCTATTCTACTCTCCTGAACAATCTTAAATGAACATACCAACATAGACCAAGAAGAAGAAATCAAATTTGACGTAACAACTCTAAAAACAATTGACATCGTAACCCCAACGACATCCAACAAAATAAGTTGAAAAAAGACAAGAAATGAATTATTTTCGCAGGTAATATAATAATATTCAACAGCATGTTTCACAGTTTTTGTTACCTATAGATTGTTCTGTCAGGCAGTGGATGCAACTTTTCAGTAAACAGACCGAGAATCAATATACAGGGTGTGCGGCACATGGACCGTCAAATTTTTTTGGGGCGTTGGTAGGGTCATTTGCTACCTTTTCAGTCTTGGAACCTGGGTCCTTAGTATTACGGTTACGGAGGTATGATTTTTTTTATTAGGTTTCTCTAAATTACCCAAAATGTACCCTTCGAAGCCCCATAACTTTTTTTGCGTGTGCTTTTACATGCATTTTTTTATTGTATTAAGTCTACATGAGTGTGTGTTTGAAAAAAACGTATTTATTGTTACAGATAACACCACAAAATTAACACGTGGGCCTTTTATTAAAAAAAAAAAATTATGAAAGTATGAAAACATCTCCACTCCTATTGAAATTTAAAAAAAAAGTTACAGCTATTACAAACTTAGTTTTATTTTAAAATGTTCTTTGGTTTATAACGTTGCTAACCATATGCTATTTACGTAAGTCAATAAAAAAATAATATTGCAAATAAGGTTTTAGTCAGAAGAGTGAAGAAAGTCGCACCTAAATAAAAGTACGGATTTCGACACAACACAGCGAGCAAGGAAATTTTACCTGCCCGTTTCAGACGCCTGTGAATTATTATTACTATTTTGTCCTTAGGTTGATTGGGTTAATCGCACCAACGCTGAGTACCGTTCGATATTTGACTGTCTCTGCTGTTGGAAGTGTCGATGGTGTTGCTTTGTTCAGCTTTTTTAAATTTGTATTTTTTATTTTTGTTACTTTTATCGACATTTTTGCGACTGTTATCGACGATTTTGGTTGTTGATATGCCTAATTTCACCAACGCTGAGTACGCTGATATAGTGATGGCATATGGCAAGGCCGATGGTGTTGCTCGTGCAGCTCAAAGGCTCTTGAAAATTTAAGTTTCCAGTCTCTCTTAATCGTCGATGAGTCGTCGAGAATGTTTCGTGGTGGGGTAATCTTCGATCAGGAAATTTGGCTTGATAAATTTTTCATTAAGTGTTTGCAATTTCCTTCAGAATAATTACATAATATTAATTAACACTTTCTAAAGATTTTCTCCATTGAATTCCACCAAAATTATACATATTGATCACAGCATCATTCGAAAAACAATGAAATTGAAAAATCCTGACGAAACTTTCTAAACTAAACAATGCGCAAGAGTTAACGGCGCATGTGCACTGCTCATAGGAGTCCAATGTTTTAGTTCATTTTTGAGTACTTATTTTCCAAAATATTTATTTCATTCATACCTCAGTACTCTAATATCTGTATGACTTCCTGCGTATTGAAAAAACGAAATATTTCATTTTGATTGCCTTCATTAACTCACGTTACTAGTTTTTATTAGTATTAATTAAATTCTTAGTAACTCGCGTTACTAATAAGTAAGTGTTAGTACCTCACATTACGAATAACAGCTAAAAAGTCAGAAACTAGTCTACCTAATTACTCATGTGAGAACAAACAATTTCTGGCCGTTTAAAAGCTATGGGAAAGATCCGAAAATGTTGAAAATGGGTGCCACATGAATAGAATGAAAGACAGATGGAAAACCGAAAAAACACTTGTGAAATTTTGCTTCAAAGACAGGAAAGAAAATCGGTTGCAAGGGCTTGTTACTGGCGATGAACAATGGATGTATTTCAAGAATCGTAAGCGAAAAGCGAAATTGATCCGAGACAACCATCAACATCGACTGCAAAATCAGATCGACTCGGCAAGAAGACAATGCTGTGTGTTTGGTGGCATCAGAAAGGTGTGGGGTACCACGAGCTCCTAAAACCCGGTGGAACCATTAATACTTATCGCTATCGACAACAAATGATCAATTTGAACCATGCATTGATCAAGAAACGACCAGAATGGGCCGGAAAACAGTAAGGTAATTTTGCTCCATGACAATGCAGGATACAATCAAAACACATAGCTGGGAGCTGCTACCCCACCCACCGTATTCACCAGACTTGGCTCCTTCCGACTACCATTAGTTTTCATCGATGGGGCACGCATTGACTGAGCAGCACTTTGAAAATGTGTAGAAAGCAATGGCCAATACTTTGAATGCAATATTTTTACTTTCCCATTAATAATTAGTGTTTTATTTACACGAAAAAACGCTCATTTCATACCTGATAAATATCGGGACTCACATTTATAAATATATTATCGATACAGTTTTTCGACGTCAGTGTGATTCGGGTTGGCTCCTTAATATGGACATCGAATGTTGACAACATTACCTGAAGTTTTATTTTCTCTTATTTTCTCATTATTCTCCTTGTCGAAAATGATAGCTTAGAGATGCATAGATGCTTAGAGATGAAATTGAAAGCTTCGTAAAGTCGATCCACGAACAAGTTGAAGTCACCCTTAGGAGGTCTATAAATGCAGAAATAATACATGTCAGTGGCCCTCTCGAACAAAGCACACATTTTATTATACTTCTCAGTAGATATTTTGTTTATTGCCTCCACAGACTGACATTTGCACTCATCACTGGCCAGTATCAGGCTCTCACCACCATCGGATGTTTCACGTGCAAAGTACGTGGCCACCCTGTAGTTAGGAACATTTACAAACTTCAGCTGGTCGTCAGTCATCCATTGATACGAGGCTGTAATATCTCATGTTCATACGTAATTAAATTCCTGTTCAAACTTGAACAAAAAAACGACACGATAAACACATCTCAATATGCGATCGATCATTATTATGCGAATACAATAACGAACCTCGTATATCTGCTGTACAGATTTCAGTTAAGGCTATATTTCAATTATGTTATACACAAAATCCAATTCATTTCCGATAATGAGACTTGTTCATTCGTCGCGTTCTATTTTGGTGCACAAACTGTCTATTACGGTCGGATACTGACAACAACATTATAGTTTTAATTTCATGGCCGAAAGGAGCTCGAAAATGGTATGTTGCGTCCATAAATCAGAGGCTTTAGTGGAGAACGGATTGTCCTTTCCATGTGGAAAATTGCTCAAGTCCGCTGAAGCTACCAGTTGTACTTTACTGGCTGAGCACGGAATCGTTTTCTAGTTGAAGGGTTGCCCTCGAATATTCGGCATCAAAAAGAATAAGGATCCTCATTCTGCTCCTGGAAATTTATTCGATAACCTCTTAGCAAAAGTTTCAAGGTATTTCATTCATAAAGAGCAAATTCAGTTTGTTATCTCATTTGACAGATGTACAGAATAAACGGGGCGAATGAAGTTGTCAGTTTCATCAGAGGATAGGTTCATTTACATTTTTAACATTGCAACACCTCGAGAATGTTCTTTCTCATCTTCATACTGAAAATACAATAATGGTATGAATAATATACCTGGTGAGTCTTTGATCACTGCATTAATTTCAAGTATAGATTCTTGAAGCGATAAAAACATTTCTTCCTATTCTGTCCTGTGTCAAAATTATTAATGATTCAAGGATTCAAATTGGGCTATGCCACCACTTTTTGAGATTGCACGAAAAATTCAAATTTTGTTGAGGATAGATATAATATAGTAGAGACATACTTGTTTATGCACCCTATTATAGTGAAAAATTCATGATAAAACACATATTTATTGCTCTTCGAAGAATTTCACATAACTCACTTAGTATTGATATTTCTGAATTTTATTCACATTTCAATTGAACATTTCATGAAGAAATGCTCATATCTAATATCAACATTTGCAATACTCTGTATTCTATGACTTTTCCATTGTCCGGATTATCAATTCAAAATTATTAGCATATTTTTCATAAATATCAAATATTTCAATCTACTAGATCTTCTATGTCTCATTCTGAACCTGAGAAAACCAAAGTGATTTAATAATTCTTAGAACAAAAAGTTATGAAAATATTTAAGAAGTTTCTCATATTTTGAAGAAGAATTAGTTACCAACAGAGGAATAAGTTCAATGAAGAGCAGTAAGTAATGCAAGTTATATTTTTGGTCATCGAATAGAATCTGAATTGTAACTGGAAATAGATCATTCAACACTACACTACATCGTCCAATGAAATCGCTCAATTTTTGAAAACGGACCAATACAAACAAACTGTATCTGAAAACACTAAACCTCAGAGTGTTTTCACTTTTAGAAATTTGTTTTTATCAAATGCCTAATTTGCATAGGAATATTAATACGTCCGGATAGCTTTGGCCGTTGGTGGAAGTAGCGGTCGTCATGGTTACGATAAACAAGCAGTTATTAGCGGTAACTTCAACAGCACATTTGGCATCCTACATTTGAAAACAATTTGAAGAATTCTGTGCTGCCCGGGAATACCTTGTAAATAAAAAAGCAAGTTTGTCAGAGCTCAATAATATTATGCTAGACTGGGTTTACAATTTGAAGAAAAGAGATGGACCATCTACAAGGAAAGTGTCGTAAAAACCTTGTGGAATAATACTGCCAAACAGCTGCAGGAAAAATTCTACTCCGAATGGGGCGTTAGGTTCGATCCATTCACAGATGTGGCTTTTAAAACGGCGCGGGATGCACGAAATGCAAAGAGGCGTATTTTGCAAGTGGACCCTGAGAAAAGAAAAGTTAGTGCCAAGGCGCTGCCTTTGGAGCAACACAAAAAGATGATCATCTTAAGTAAAGAAGATAATCCAGACGGTTTGAGCAGAAAATTTTATTTTATTGCTGCATTGGAGCTTGCTTGGCGCGGAGGAGAGGGTTCATCATGCCTAATTTCACATTTCCAATTCGAAATTGAAAACGATGGTAATCCCACGGGCCGAATTGCCTACAATCCGATATTTTCTAAAGCAAGACAAGGTGGTGCCCAAGAATGTGCGGAAACGAAATGGCTGACTCCCAATATTGAAGAAGATATTTACCCGGTGAGGTTATATAAGCTACTTGTATCCAAAAGAACTGCAAACATAACCACTGAAAGACTATTCCTTACTCCACATAAGAATTGGAAATATGGTTCATGGTTCAAAAACTCCCCAATCGGTCCCAATACGATAGCTAAATGGACAAATGAATCGGCAGAACTCATTGGCATCAACACAACCAAGTCGAAGATAACCAACCACTCGCATCGAGCTACTGCTGTCAGCCAATTAGCCAAAGCAGGGATTGGCGAGGAACAGCTGATAAAGAAAACAGGCCATTTTTCTGCAGCGTCAGTGAAACCGTATCTCCAACTGGACCAACAACATCACAAAAAAATAATCACAGCCATGAGAAATGAAAAAAATGTCCTTCAAGAAACAACATCAGTATCTACTTCATCATTCGAAAATAATGCTCGTAATGTGTATAATAATTGTACTATCAATAATTATTCTTTTGAGAATAAAGATGAATAATTTGTTGTTATGCTTCTACCTGGTTATTTTTGAATAAAAAACTATTTTTTATTTCGTTTGATTTATATTGTTGAATGATCTCTCCAAATACCACACGAGATTCGAATTTTTTTTGAGAACACTCTGTCATTTTTTGAAAATTATACGAATTTCACTCAACAAAGTGATCCCGAAATTTTAAGGATAACTTTGTTTCGTGAAATTTAAACGCATAATTCCCAAAAAACAAGAGTGTTCTCAAAAAATTCTCACCTCTAGTGGTATTACCCTTGATAATTTACTTTTGAGAATTCGAGGAGGAATATTGGATATTAAAGAATTATAACTGATCAAATAACAAAGCAAATAGTAAGTATACATTGGTTCTGACAATTCTGAAACTTTGTTTTTGAAATTTGGTAGATCTTAGTTCGCACTGCCGTTAGTAGTTCACTTGTTTCATTTTAAATCGGTAACGAAAAAGTATATAACCTACCTTTGAATTTCTGAAAAATAATTCAAATTCACAAAATGAGTGTTATGCTATCGAATTGAAAACAAAAAATGTTTGCCTTTAATTCACCATTAACAAGAAACATTTTAGAATGCCTCCTTAATTTTCATTGATTCATAGGCAAGGTGAAATTTTTCATATCATTCAAATACAAAATATTCAATGATGATAATGATATCGGAAAAGAAAGAAATGTTCATGCATACAAAAATTGCTAGAATGTCGCGATGTTCTTCGTAACTTCGTCCAAAATCAGTCGTTGTTCGGAAAAATATTGATGCTGTGCACCAACTGATATTGCAAGATCGGTATGTGACCTATCGTGAGATTGAGACAACTTTAGGCATTAGCGGGACAAGCATACATTCAATATTGCATGAATAACATAAAAGAATGCTCAAAAAATAAGATGGCGGTGCTTCGAAGCACGTCTATGATATTGTGACAGATGATGAATCGTGGATTTATGCATATGAGCCTGAAAAAAACAGCAGTCGACTATATGGGTGCTTCAAGCTAATGTTCGCCTGTTTTATCGGAAAAACTGGATTTGTCGCAATCGTACCACTAGAACAACGCAGAACAGTCAATTCTGAGTGCTACACAACCATTTGTTTACCAGTTGTCTTGCAAGAAATCAGGAAAACCAACCAAGATGGATCTTCGGATGGATACCTCCATCAGAGTGGCAAAAGTGCTTCGATAATTGGTTCAAACGTATGCAAATATAGATCTTGATGAGGAATATTTTGAAAATTTTCCGTTTAAATATTTCAAATTGCTTTCAGCAGCTCAGTTCAATAGCATTAACAAGCAAAGAAAATTTATTTCACATAAATAATATCAAAATAAGTGGAATCTGGAAAATGTTCCCATGTTACACGAATAATGTTTGTCAGACTAATTAGGATAGGCATACTACAAATTTCAATGACGTAGTCTAAAGTGAACCATAAATAATTGATGTGGCTATTTCCATCAATATCCACATACTTCATTAGTACTTTCAGCGGATACTCCAATTATTATATGTTGGTATATGAAATTCCGATTTGATGCACTATATCTATTCAATTGATTGGAATTGATGCGTCAAAGGGAATAATAAAATGGTTCACTGAATTAATTGAATTGTTTGCACGAGCTTCCATTCAGAACACAATTAAAACTCTTTTTTATTTTCTCCCTTTTACTGGAAGGAGGAACTGGAGCAATTCAGAGTCTACAATCACTTTGCGAATGTTTCAGTGAAACATCGTGATATCGTTTTGCTCAGATGTATTTTTAAATGAGCTTATGACTTTGCTTTTCTGAATTTTTTCATTCGCTGGAGGACCACGAAAGTAAGTTATGCCATGGAACAAGTAAACAATTGGAAGTCATGCTATCACCGAGAAAAGTGAATAACTCATTTGAAATGGGTTCCTTATCAGTGCCATTCTATTGTGCCTCTGCAACAAGGAAGCATGAGCATAATTGCGAAACGCAATAATTCGCTGAGAAGATAAATAAAATACGGAGAATGAATAAGCAAAGATGTGCCCTAATGAGGGAACATTTCGGAGAAATCTCCACCATTAATTCTAGCGACAAGTCTCCCGAACCACTCAAACCCGATGTCTTCCGCTCGACTGCTTCTCCTTTACCCCGAAATGTGTTTCCCACTGCTTTTCCGATGTAATTTTCTTCGATGATTCCCTCGTATTTCTGATGGCTTGGTAATGTGCGTCCTAAATTATTTATGAGCAATTGAGTATCATCAACAATTAGGCGTTGGTTTAAGTAACGAAGAAAAATGATAATGGGGGGCGATATTAAAAAAAAGGGGACCTTTCGAGTGCGTTGGTTGCTCCGAGATGGGATACAAAGTCGCATTTCCATAATGAATTCTGCGAAAAAGTCCAGCCTGCGCTCATAAAATTTGATGTACATGCTGAATGGTTTTTTCTTGGGACGAAATTGGCAATGCCGTCGGAGCTTGCTCAGTGAATTCTTTATGGCTGTCGATGTCGGAACATGTCGGCGGCGCAGATGGCCTAGCAGATTTTTTTATCCAATTCCTTAGGGCCTGTTTTTTCAAATCGATATGATGCGGATTTTGTCATTCATACTTTTTATTGCGCGGTTGTTCTGATAGAAGAGCGTTCGGTGGTTCGATTTCCTGTGGAGAAAATTTGTCAAATTTCGAATGGTTTAGCTCAGTGAACCTTAAGATTTTCAACTAACTAACTAGACTAGCTAGATTTAAAATGTTTTCAAAATAGGTTAACACTTCTAAATATCTCTGTCAAGTACATTACTAGGCCACAACCGTCCAATGGTTCAGAAGTTATGAGTAACTAAAATTTGGTTTCCTCAATGAATCCTAAAATATCCATGAGATCAATATGTTACTTGGAATCAGTTTAAATGAGCTTGAAACAAATGACCTTACAAATTTTTGTAGAAATCGTCACGCTAGAAAATTTTCAATAAGCCCCCAATTTATTTTATAACTTGGTATATCATTATGACACTTGTCATGATAAATGTCGGTCGATAATTTTTCCTCTGCTATTTTTTAAATGAATAGTACATTGTTTACCGGGTAAGAAAAGCTTAACATTCCTGGACGACTGTGAAGATTGGTAAGTCGAGGCGCAAGCCGAGACTTAGCAACACAGGGTCCAGGAATGTGGCTTTTCCTACGAGGTAAACATACTATTTTTCCGCAAATCGTTTAAAATTCGACAGATATTGATTGATTTTTAAAAAAAACGCGATAATTTTATTCCCAAATAAACGGTGCTTTGAAATTTCTAATAAAATTACTTGGGTTACTATGGAAACGTATTGAGGTTGAATTGTCAAACTTGACGCTTATAAATTTAATTACTGGTGTTCTCGAAAGTAAAATGATAAGTGATGATGAAATTTCCATTCCTGGGACTAATCCAGAGCTGGTTGAGGCAGTGAATACTGCTTCATTAGAATTATTGCCGAAGAAATCAAGAGAAAAGTACGAAAATGCATACAGACGTTTTATGGATTATCGCATGAGTAAAAATACGAGTTCTTTCTCAGAAAATGTTGTAATGGCATACTTCCTAGACCTTTGTGTAAAGATGAAATCTTCAACATTATGGTCCAATTATTCAATGCTGAAGTCAACCCTTGCACTTAAACAAAATGTAGATATATCTACATACTCAAAACTTCGTTCTTTATTGAAACGGCAAGCTCAAGGTTATAGGGCAAAGAAATCTAAGATTTTAACGAAGGAAGAAATTGAAAAATTTATCCAGGAAGCTCCAGATAAAGAAAATTTAATGATTAAGGTAATTTACAAGTTTTTAATTTCTATTTAGATTATAGCTTTATTTATTTTTTAGGTGGCTGTAATATTTGGTATTTCTGGGGCCTGTAGAATGGATGAGTTAGTCCGAATGACTGTACACGATATAGAAGACTTAGAATCTAAGCTTTTAATCAGCATACCTGATTCGAAAACCAACAAACCAAGATCATTTGTAATTAATCAGATCTACTTGAATGTTTATCGAAAGTATGTTTCGTTAAGACCAGAAAATATGAACAGTGACCGATTTTTCTTTAAATATCAAAGCGAAAAGGATTGTAGACAAGTGGTAGGAATTCATCAATTTAGAAAAATGCCCAAAATGGTTGCTACTTATTTGAACTTGGTAAATCCGACAGAATATACTGGTCACTGCTTTCGTCGGTCTTCTGCAACAATATTGGTTGACATAACTAGTTTAAAGAGGCATGGCGGATGGAAGTCATCAAACGTTGCTGAAGGAACAATGAGGTTGAGGTGGCAAATAAAATTTTCACAGTACAAAATATTCAACAAAATGACTCTTCCACCCTGCATGTTGTCCAAAATGTTTCTCATAGTTCTAAGAGTGTTCCTCCAATGTTCAATAATTGTACTAACTGTCAAATTACTATAAATATAACAAATTCATATCAGAAAAAAATGACCACGATGACGTGGTAAAGTGGGTACGAGGAAGAAGAACATGGATTCAACATATCAATGGAACGATGAATACACGACTCGTCAAAATACACAAAATAGGCTGACAGATTGGAATTTATAACGATGTCAAGTAGATTTTTATACGAACAATGAAGGCGGTGAAGTAAACCGAGTCCAGGTCATCGCTTTTATGAATTTTTGGGGATTAAAATCAATGGAAACAGCTCTTTATCATCACTTTCTAAGCTATACTCCTCATCACCAAGCATTCAACCGTTATTAAGCCGAAATAATTAGCCCAAACTCCTACAAAACAACTCGGGCCTCAGCGGAGTCCGTTGTTGTTCGAGGAACTTCATCAATCATGAGTTTAAACGCAGAAAATATAAATTTCAATTAACGCGGTATAATTTTAATGAGTCTTGATGTTTACCATAAAAATTCGCGACTCGAAAATTCCCATTAGAATATCTAACTTTTCTGGAGATTTCGAACTGACAATTTATTGAATATAAGAATTAATTTGACAGAGGAAATTTTTAAAAACGAATGATTTCGATCAGGCATTTCAGAATGTGTGTGAAGTCATCCACGTATTTTTAAATTTTCGAAAAAATGTTTGCTGTGGTAATTTGTACCTACTAGGTTATTGCTACTTTGTGCTGTTCGAATTTCTCCATTATTTCATTTGAGTGTAGTGACTTTTACGGCCATAGATTTGAAACGGAACGTAAATTTCAACGTTATTAGTCAACGTTAACTTAAACTCCTATGATTGGATGCCCTTAAGTAAATAAAACAATACTTATATCTTCTTGTGGAGGAAAGCAAATTTTTGTTTGAATACAATACATTCTATGAGGTATGAAGTATTTTTTGAAAATTTTCTATTGTGTTGATTTCCGAGAAATTTTGCAAGCCTTTTTGATACAACTTGATTAAAGGGGAAATCAAAATTTAGATGCTCATAAGTCATAAACCATTCAACAGATTTGGTCCGAGATATTTCTACAGTTAACCTTTTCTGAAAATATCAACTCTTCTCTCTCGAAACAGAGATAATACATCCGGCCGAACGGATATACTCAAGCTCATCAGGAAGTTGAACTAAATCGATTGAGACTATTTTCGGATGGATATTTGAAAATACAGATGTTTGGTCAAAACGATAGCATGCTGTTCTATTAGAACAAGCCGACAAGAAGTATATAGACTTCTTCAACAAACGTACAGCCCTAGAATAGCCGCCAGCAGGCAAGGCCGCTGAAGAATAGTTCCGATACTTGTACTGCACTACGCAGAACGCAGAACGACCTTAGTAAGAGAGTTGCATCGACTGATATTTCTATGTCTATTACGTGAAAGAACCGTTGGGATATTCGGGAGATAAATGATTATCACAAATCAGAGTTGCTTCGAATCCCACCCCACCTTTACTCACAATAATCCATAAACTTCGACTCCAAGCACAGAGACGATTATTCCCGACTACTGACCAAGAACATAGAGTGCAGGACTTCCTCCACTGACCGACCTCGGTCTTCGGCTTCCCAAAGGCCAAACAGCATGTCGTCCACCGCAATCCATTCATTCCGATCCGATAACCCGCCGGACGTCCCGAATGTCACAAATACCGCAGTCGCATTCCTGAATAGCGGCGTTCATAGATGTCAGAGACCATAGAGAGCGCTAAGGATTGCCGGTGCTCGTGTCCGAATCGGATAACTGATTTATGCGATTTGATACCTTGAGTAATGGCGTCGTGTTATTGCACGGAAGAGATGCTATTCAAATAAGCAATTAGGCATAAATGATTTATCATTTGTCACTTTCGCGAGCGTTCTCATTATATCGGCTCAGTGTCAGTCTCCGACAGTTATTAATGGCGGCACAACAAGAACTGTCTTCTTAATGTCGCCGACGGTGGAATTAATAGGAACTTGTTTCGCGAAGAGAAAGTAGCAGTGCTATAATGTTTCTTTCCATAAAGCCCTTTGATCACCCCTTGCGAGCCAAAAGTTTTTTGGGACAGAAGTCAGGTTACGAGTTCGTATGGAGATTGAGAGAAATTGTTGCTAGCTTTTTTCAATGTTTTTTTGAGGTTATTCATTTATTTCAGCAACGTCAACATCGGCGTCCCCAGATGAAACAAAAAGTGAGGCATTTACAACAGTTCTTTTAAAAAAATGATTTCCTTATGATTAACCAAGAAGAGTTATATAAATAGCTTCATGACGAGTCATAGATCATGTTCATAGGAGGACACCCTTTATTAATTCGTAGTTATTTTCTTTTTAAACAAGCCTTACATGAAATTTTATCAAAGGTTATCTATTCTCACTCACCTAATCTAAAACTTAGATAATATCTTTGTAACGAAGTAGTTTTGTTTGCGTGGCAGAAAGCCGTTGACCTCGATCGACTCCGGCCAGATCACGCCGAACAGTGGGGAGACACCGACCGATCATTCCCACCTCCATCTGCAGTGCGCACGACGTATGTTGGTGGGGGACCGAGAATGGTACTTACAGGCGAGTCGAGCACTGGAACGGCAGTTTCTCGCACGGCGCGGAACTCAAAATAAGAGGAAAGCCTCTACCGTTTAATGGGGAGGGTCCAACCAGTGTTGTTAGTGCTGGTAGTGAGTTCAGTGGTAGGCAGACATACCAAGGTAGGAAAGGGGTATAGAGAGGGGACCGGAGGACCACTTGTGGAGGACGAGATTCCAGGAGGTGAGTGTGGGGTTCGATCGTTGAGACCGAACGACGGCTGCAGGAGGTCGTTTAGGGCATCACGTCCTTGACGGGTCCTTTAGCCGGTATTGCGGATCCGACATCTGGGTGCCGAGATGAGGAAACTCAATCGTCCCTAGATTGAGGGCCGTTTTACCTCGGCGGACTCCTGCTGTCCATCTCTCGGAGCTGACGTTGATGTACGAGATGAGGAAACTCAATCGTGCTTAGACCGAAGTTTTCCGTGACGTGGGCTGCTGCGCGGTGAGGGTCGTGGTGTGCCCCCCCCCCTGTTGTCGTTAGTCGAACCGACCCCTGGAAGGCACGGGTTGGTCACGGGTGTCGGCTGGGTCCTTTAGCCGGTATTGCGGATCCGGGATCTGGGTGTCGAGATGAGGAAACTCAATCGTCCCTAGGTTGTGGGCCGTTTTACCTCGGCGGACTCCTGCTATCCAACTCTCGGGGCCGACGTTGATGTACGAGATGAGGAAACTCAATCGTGCTTAGACCGAAGCTTTCCGTGACGTGGGCTGTTGCGCGGCAGGCACAGGGTTGGCCCGATCTTTGAGGGTGCGGGATTCGTCACGGGTGTCGGCTGGGTCCTTTAGCCGGTATTGCGTATCCGACATCTGGGTGCCGAGATGAGGAAACTCAATCGTCCCTAGGTTGTGGGCCGTTTTACCTCGGCGGACTCCTGCTGTCCATCTCTCGGAGCTGACGTTGATGTACGAGATGAGGAAACTCAATCGTGCTTAGACCGAAGTTTTCCGTGACGTGGGCTGCTGCGCGGTGAGGGTTTAACATAGCTCCCACCACTGCACTTAGGGTCCTTCGTCATAACCAATATTTCTTTTAACTCTGGAGATGCATATATTAACCGTTTAACATGACACATTCGAGTCGCACTTGGTCCTTTAATAAATAACCAAAAACGACATCTCGAACATCTCCGTCCAATTGGCTCGTCTAGACGGCGTCTAGAATAAACGGGTATAGTTTGTTATCTTAAGACTATCGAAACATGAAGACGCACTAAGAAAATATCCGATTTCACATTTTCGATTGCGAAGCACAGGTCCGCACTGGCACCCAACTCCGTCCAAAAATGCTAAATCCTACACATATATTCTTTTTTTCCAACAGTAACCCCAATGCCACTAATTGGAATTAGCGTGAAATGATCTGTATGAACAAATCAGCTGATGTATCAACTGAACCATTTTGCTATAAAAATTGATCGGTCTCATGGAAAGGTACGACCTGCCAGCTATTGTTTTTCCTTATATGGATGACCTCCTGAATAGACTGAGTTTTTTTATGCCCTACACTGCCGAGCTTCCAAGTTGTTGGATCATCTGAATAAGATTGTGTAAAAAGATTTTGAAGTGATAGTAGATTATTCGACTCCAAACTATTTTTATGCTTTTTTTACTATATCTATCAGAAGACCCTGTTTCAGAACTCTATCCATCAGTGGACAGGATTGTGTATATGAAATCAAAGCTGCAACTAAAGTCAAATATTCTCTGTAGCACTAGGACGATTGAGGCTAGTCGAAAGATTGGCGACAGAGATGAATATTAAAATGCATCCTCTTCAATATTGAGAGGATAAATCCAAGGTATATACTGATACTCAGACATGTGCTTGTCACTCTTAAGGTACAAAATAGTCATGGCAGTGTAAGAATTGGTAACACATAGTTCCTACTATCATAACTTACAAAATTATTCAAAATGCTGCTACTACAAAATCGGCTGCACACATATCCAATGAACAATATCAACTCCTAGAAGCTTGTAGTGAATGAATCACGTCGAAAATTGGATTTTCGAGATTCCCTCATTGTTTCCAAGAGATATATCCATGTCATCTCCTTCGAGATAATGGCGAATATCTAATGGATCAACTTTCCGCAAAACACTAAGTTATTTATTTCCATCAAAAGTGACATATCGGTCGGTTGTTTTGATAATGTATATCCTTCAACGACCGCGAAGCAAAATTCAAGAAATATTTCACTCCGTATATGACCGTAAGCAGAAGGTCGTTAGGGCAGTCCCATTTGCGAAATGAGTCCAATAAATCAACGTTATGAAAACTATTCAACATAACTGCAGCCATTCGTAAACCCTCGTTTCTTCACTTCGTCTTAAGGGAATCCGGAAAGATTCATCTCGAGAACTTAGGCAAAATTAATGCTGTATTATTCTTTTCGAGGTTCAAATATTTGACGTCAATTCATGATAGACAATTTAAGAGAAAAAATACTACAGACCAGTTACGGCAGAGTATTTTGAAGAACCCCGCTGCTTATAAGATCAATCAATCTATGGGAAAGTTTGAAATTCTAGTAGGAATTTTTGTAGATTTTTCCACGGCTTTTGATCGTGTTGATCACGACTGATTGAATAAGCTCGAGAGATATGGTATAAGAGGTGTTCTATTAAACTATATAACTATTTGCCTTTTTCAATCAAAAGCTGACTTCTAAACATTGAGAAAGTGTATATTTCTGATGATTATGAACTGTGAACCATATTCGATGGTTGAATTCAAGACTTTTTGTGCTTCATATTTGTTGTAGTTTGTATGCTGCATGGTGATTTTAGATTTTTTTATGACTACTTTGTTGTGGTTTTATCTTATTGTCTATATGATAATAACTCTGTCTATCTATAAATCACAACTTAATCATTCAGTCACAACAAAGACCAAATATGTTTTGCTACAACAGAAATTCGTCTTTTCGAATAAAAAAGTTTGATCACATACGATAAATACCAAGAGAGTAATGCCATGTATCGACAAAATAATGGATTTGTTCTTCCCCAAGCTAATACTTCAAGTGTACGAGAATTAATTACATCTATCAATCAGATGGAATTCTTGCGATGAAATTCCACAATTAAAGATCCCAATTAACCTAACTCCTACTACATTAATAAATCCTTCATCTACTATTCTTCTGACAGCTCTTCTTGGATTTCCATTCCGCCAGACAATGTTCAAAGATCGACTCGACTACCTGACGTAAGAAATCATAATTTCCCTAATTTCTTCGTCATCCAGGGGCATCCAAAGAACGATGGATTCAATTAGAAAGATGAGTTATTCCCTGGCGTAACATAATCGTAGGTATTCATCTTTTCAGGAGAATTCGCTCGACTTGAAATAATAGAATAGAGCACGAAAGCACCCGAGATGGAAAATTCGTCCGACAACTGCCTAGTTAATCTTCCTAATTAAAGTCCCAGGCGCCAAATTGAATAAAGTCGCAATTGGACTTCGGAAAGACAAACCAATTTCTCAGAGTGGCGTTCAATAAAAATATTATTTCGAGATGAAAACCAAGCGGACGTGATGAAATCGTCAGTTTCGTCGATGAATGTATCCTAAAGCATCCCATTGGGAACGAAACATAATAGGGTTTTATAACAGCTGATCACCCTCTTCAAATTCAACATCAGAATTTGTAAATGGAAGAAGAAAACTTCCATATTCATATGTAGTTGCATGAAGAAAATGGGCTATCCATCAGCATCATCGGTCCGTAATCATGTTCGAAATTGACAATCCATCGGTTGAAGGCTTAAACTATATAAGAATAGACCCCTTTATTTACGTTTTGAATGATTGTTTGGGCTATTACCATCATCTATTGTGGATGTAATGATTTCCGACGTTTCGATAGACATCTTCTATCTTTATCAAGGAGAAAAGTAAGAAACCTTTTGAAAATTATCAATTTTCAAAAAGTCAATTGACAGAAGTCATGAAAGAAAATGAACGATGTTATATACTCATCTGTGATATGATGATCTTTTTAAGTTTGATCGAACTATCGGCGTCCAAACTTCTGGCAGATCTATAGATGGAGCACTTATGGAATCAGGTGTTATTTTCATAAATGTTGCTTCTTTGATTCTTCTTCTTGCAAGTTTTTCTTCTTATGATATTATTGATGCTTCATCCGACTTTATACGATGATTCTCATCTACAGCATGTTGGACCAACCTGGATTTGTCGTTGTCTAGAACTCGTAGAAGCTTCTGATGTTCTTTTATTCGTACATTCAGAGGGCGTTTAGTTTCTCCGATGTAAGATCTTCCGCACTCGCAAGGTAATTCATATATGCAGTTCTTTGTCCTTTGTGTCTCATTATTAGGCTTAACTTTTGTAAGTTTAGCTCTGATAGTGTCTTGAGTTTTGAATGCAGTCGTTATGTTGTATCTATTTCCAATTCTTCTCATTTTCTCCGACAAACCTTTTACATGAGGAATTACGGTTTTAATGGTCTGATTTATATCTGTTGGTTCTGGTTGACTTTCTTACTTTTCTCCTTGATAAAGATTGAAGATGTCTATCGAAACGTCGGAAATCATTACATCCATAATAGATGATGGTAATAGCCCAAACAATCATTCAACACGAGCTCCATCATCAACAATATCTCGTCATCAACCCTTTATTTACATTGAAGAGTGTCGCATCTGAAACTTAGAGCTGGTTGATAGTAACGTATTGAGCTGGTCCACTCAGGTCATAAAAAATTTTCATGTTGCCAAACTGAGCAAATAGTAGGTTTCTCTATTCCTCTATAATTGTGAATAAAAACTTTTTCTCCAATCTGCATTCAAAACATTGTATAAAATTTTATATTTTGAATTGAAACTGTCTTATCAGTTATATTAGCAAGAAGTAAAAGAAAAACTTTAGTTAATTCTGCTATTTTATGTCAGAGATTACAGATGGAAAGAAATTCAGGTGAAAGTCAAGACAACGCTACTCCATTCTCTGCTTGACAATTTGAAAGTCACATGTTCTAAAAGACACACGTTGCCACCTCTGTATCGAAAATAAATACGCAAATTGAAGAACATTTGTGAGAGTCAGTATTAGGTTTTTCATATTTTTCATTGTTTATTACTTTTCATCGCACTAAAAATAGTTCGTAAGTGTGAAAGTCATAGTAAAGACAGGAATTTTAATCCGTATTTATCATTCCATAAATAAGTGTATTGTTAGAACTGAAGTATTTAGTTATTTACATGTTCAGAAGCGTAGAAAGTTTTAATAGGGAAGTTTTCAATGAGATTATTATAAGATAAAATGAGTATTTCTTGGATTAAGGATCCCAGATGACGATGAAAAAAGGAGAATTTGGGCTTCGCTGTTGGGATGGTCAAGTATTTGCCCAAAGAAAGCAATTTTCATTTGTTCAGATCATTTTTACCCTGAAGATATTGTGACCCGAGTAAATTAAAAAAGATTTTATGCGGTGTTGCCGGGTGAGGTTTCACAAGAGACTTTCAATGAGGGAGTCAAAACAAATAGACATTTTACAAAGGAATGCTTTGTCTATCTTATATAGTCTACGGTTGAAGGTCGTTTTCAATACAGCAGAGAGCATATAGAACTTTTCGAGCCAAGATTGGGCAATTCCATCATTTCTTTTTGGTTCCAATGTAGATTCGAGACTTTTTTGTCCGTGTTCTCTGATCTGATAATCAAGCACTCGTCTAAGATAACAACAACATTCCATTTCCCAACATTACTTCGTAAATGATTCTAGCTACCAGTCTGATGACCTGAATATTACATCCATCAGATATGTTCGCAGAAATCCTTGAAACTTCCACCTCCAGCTTCAATCGGACTCATCTTGCAGCAAGCGTATTACCTTCCGAGGAAAACAATAAAACATTCATGGCAACTGTAATCTACTCAAGGATTATTTCAGACGACGTGGCATCGACGGCGTGTGCTGCATCAGTTTCGATCGAGGCGGGATTAAGGACTTAATGTCACGCGAACACGGCGATGTCACCCTGTGCGCCGATGGGAACCGTCACTCTCAGCCCCCTACCTCAACGACCAAAAAAGACAATATAACTTGGAGAAAAGGAAACGCTCCAAGCGAAATGATGCATTCGTGGAAATGAAGATAAATTGCTGGCGAACTTCCGAATCATTTTACCCTGCTTGGAGCACGGAGTTGAATATTTGATTGGTGGAGATTGGAAAGATGCGATCACACGATAATCACGAGTGTGCGATTCGTTAGATGCTTCTTCAGATAGAGGTTGAATGTTATCACTTGAGATTGCTCAAAAGTCTTTCAAGGTAATAGTTCTTTTCAATTCTGGAACTCTTTTGATACAGATAGATTCAAAAATTTCGTGAAATTACGAAATACATCCTGAAATATTACTACTGAATATTATATGTATATAAATAAGAAAATACTAATTATTTTGCGATTCTCCTTCGTGGTTATCAACTCGAAAAATGGAATGAAAATGTCGCAAAAACTTTCCACGCCTGCCAACCGGAAATGCGTTACGCGTACTGAGCCAGCCAACGGTTGCGAGAAAAGATTACACAATATTACCCAATAAGTGCATCAACATAATTCTTTTGAGTTCCTTTTTATTTTTTGAGGTGATCATCATTTTTTCTGAAAAGAATAATTGTTCAAATGTTTCGATGAACTACTCCTTATAATAGTAAGATAAATATCCATTTCATCAACTCTGTCCTCTTGTCATGCCAACCGAGTTGATTAATGCTCACCATGTATAAAGAACCAGCTTTGTCTACACGGACAACGGTTGTAATTTGGCAAGTAATTGGTCGGTGTTGAGTTTTGGGGATTGGATCTTCCATTTACTTCATTGTTTGTGGTAAGATTGATTAGCTTACAAAAATCTTATCTGGGTTATAGCTCTTCTTCCATTTAGTGAATATCTTGATAAAGAAATATACAAAATTAATCCAGAATACAATGCATACGAAGATTTTGTCAAACTAGTATATAGAGCATCATGGAAGTACATATCCCGTGGATACAGGACCACATAATATACATTCCAGGTTTCGACAACAACTCCAAACGAATTTTAGGAGAACATAAAACCCTGTTCCATCAAGATCCATCCTCAAATAGGACTATGAATAATATCGCAGAAGTAAGAAGTAACAGATGGGAAAAGCTTCTGGAGAGTGTAGACAAGAAATCAAATAGTAGAAGAACAAGGTAAATGCTGAAGAATTTGAGCAACGACCCATCAAAACCAAAGGAAATGATACCAAATGTTACAACAAATTAATTGGCTCAACAATTATTACTCAACGGAAAAGTTCAAGAAATAGTGAACAGGACAAAATAAAAACGAAACATAAATGAAGAAAATGCTTTCATCAACGAACCCTCAACATTGAACGAACTCAAGGAAGGTATAAAACTAATGAAAACTGATAAAGGTGCTGGTTTAGATCAAATCAGGACAGAACAAATAAACTGTTTTGGGAATGAAACAATAAAAGAAATAGCTGGATTCAGACCTGAAAAGTCATGATGAAGTCAAATCCTCAATCTTGCCCAATATATTGAGGATGGTTACCTAGCTAAGAATATAGTGCTTACGATACAGTTAATCATAAAAAATAAATAAAGAAAGTATATGATCTGACGAAAGATTACAAACTATCGCATTCATCAAAACTATCCTAGAAATCAGAAGATTCAATGTAACACTGGGAAATGGGAAAAGTCGATGGAGAATTCTGAAGAATGGGCTACCACAAAGAAGTGTTCTTTCTCCAATCCTATACAACCTCTATACCAATGATGACATGCCACTTTCCGACAAAGTAAGAAGTAGAAAGAACTCTAACACAAGCCCTATCAGAAATGTCAATTTACTACAGAGAAAATCATCTAAAACCAAATCCAACTAAGACACAAGAGTGTTCTTTCTACCAAAGAAGAAACCAAGTAAAAATAACACTTGATGTTATATGGGAAGGTGAACAACTGGAAAACTGTAAAATACCTGGGTGTCAAGACACCAAGATGAAGGTCATGGCAAAAAACAACATAATCCGGAAGTTAACAGGTACACCACTGGGTACCAGACCTGAAACTTTGCGGACATCTGCAAGAGCCCTATATCAATCTACGGCAGAATACCCCGTCCCCACGTGGAGAAATTCTGTACATTCGAGGGAAGTAGATCCGGCTATAAATGAGAGTCAGAATAATATCTGGATGCCTAAAACCCAGCGCACTTGACAAGGTATATCCTATAATAGATGGCAATGCTCGACCAAAAATTGGAAGAGAAGTCATTGCTGAAAGAGAAAGGACCAAACAAAATAAAGATGAAAGACATTTACCATACCATCATCGATTAAAATCAAGAAACAGTTTTTTGAAAACCACTGAACCAATAACTAGGCCCCCTGAAGAAAGAATAGAAGAACCTGGAGTCCATTTACCTTACCCTATGTGGAGAACACTTAATAGACCCAGAGTGGAGTATCCTACCTTAAGAAGATTTTGGTGAAGTGAGAATGCTCAAGTGATGAATTATGTGACTGTGGAGTAGTTCAAGACGAGGCCCATCTACTCGTCTGCAACAACATCGGTACCACCTGCTCTAATCACGACCTAAATGCACCATGAATCTGTCACTGTTGCGGAGTTTCAGAGATTCACTTGCTGAAGATACATTTGGACACAGTTAAGATAAGAAAGATAAGAATCAGCTATGCTCGTAAACCCTAACTGATCATATTCATCCCAAAGAGGCTGAAAAACCCATTGTAATACATTAGGTAAGACCCATGTCAGTTTCATCTTGGAGTTAGCTTTACTTGTTTGGTTAAGATCTGCGATTATTGGAGCCTGTGCAGAGAGACTCAAAGACTCATTTATGGTATACCAATCCTTTGAGTTCAGAGAGAGAATAAACTAGATAGCAGCAACATTTACCATTTGAGAACCCGTGGTATAACAGTGGTGCCCCAATGTTTGGAAGTTTTTTATGATGATTCACTTGAGTTCACAGAATTAATAGGTCTGAAAGTGGGCATATCATTGTACAGTTACCGGGTTCGTGATTTCCACCCAAGCAGAACCACCTTCATTAAGAATAGATGTTCAGATCATGATATCGGATACAATTGAGCTTTATACGGCTCCAAAAAGGTTAAATCGGCTGAGCCCAGCACGAAAAATCAGCAACATAATCCGGAACGACAGCTCACGGAAGCAATTAACCTGATGCTGTTCCTGGAAATTAAAACAAAGCCAGTCATCACGATTTCGCTGAATTCTCATCTTCCGGCAACCCAATTTATTTTTATTTCGGGGCAAGCACGAATAAATTCGTCTCTATCATTCTAAAACTCGCATAATATGGGTCTGTCAGGAAAACTAGGTTGATGAAAATCGTCTCATGTTAAGCGGAAAATAGGAAGGGGTCATTATGGCGGAAATCCGGGATAGTTGCAATTCAATTCTAGAATTCCCATTGTGTTGCATCTGTTTGCGAAACCCTTAGGTTGTAGGTGTTGAAATGTGTTTCATCAGAGCAGTGTCCCTCTATTAGGAAATACAATGGATTCGATGAAGAATTCGATGAAGAAAAAACATAGGATGATCAAACAGGAAGTATCAATAAGTAAAGGTAAGTGAACACCAAAAACTATGTCTAACCGATAAAAAATTACCTTCGAAATCGTTGTATAAAATAGATGATGAAGGCAATATAGTGCTGATAAAGAAAACACAAACTTCTTCAT
This sequence comes from Micraspis discolor, assembly GCA_030674115.1. Lineage (NCBI taxonomy): Eukaryota > Metazoa > Arthropoda > Insecta > Coleoptera > Coccinellidae > Micraspis > Micraspis discolor. The sequence continues at coordinate 4,990,089 of JARTUT010000873.1, forward strand.
ATGAACACTCACCAAGGTAGTTATTTATTTATGGAAGCTTTCAACTGAGGAAACTGGCAATGTCGGCTAAATGAAGAGGTCTATATACGTCACAGTTGTTTCATATTAACCCGCAGAACTCTGTAAACTTAATTTCTTGCAAAGTTGGCGAATTTAACTGGTGAATAACCCAACTTTTTCGAAGAATGTTCCATTACCTTCCTAGCAAGACCTGGGGCTGAATTCAGGATCCAGGAATGATTTTAATTAAACGCCGGTTGCTGATCTTGCACTATTTGCATTTAATTGCATTGCACTGAGTTAATGCACAGGCTGACTGAGTTACGATATCGAAGTGAGCGAATGCATGAAATGTGAGTTTGTGCAGAACTTGACTTCTGAATGTGGTTGTGGAGAGCAAGAGGATAATAAAAGTCTGATATGGATATTGTGTAATGCAAGTGCATGTATTTAACTTTTAAACTTTTAACTTTTACTGGCAGTGTTTCTCTCATGTGTATATTTATTATAAATTGCATTTTTTGTCTACTTGTATCTAGGGATACCGAGTTATGCACCAAACCATCCATTTTCAAAAATCTAGCGAAGTCCGTTCTTGAACAAGAGTCAAGTTGGATAATTGGATTTAACAATTCCGACAAAGTTGAATTTTTGTAAACAGATTGGGTTCACCACCAGATAGAAAACTTCAAACTTCCCTATCGATCACTTGTGTGCTACCTAAGTATTTCGGGGTCAAGGGCCAATCTGCGAGTTTTTTGGTTTTTTTTTAAACGGTTAATTCTACTGAAAAAAAGACTTCTAACCAAAATTGTAGATCAATTCTTTCTCTAAGAATCATTAGTTCTGAGAAATCGAGACTGACCATGATGTCTTCATAAGTATGTCTACCGGAACGTTGGTTGAAAGAACAGCAAGCATATATATGGTGGAAATGACCCAAAAATCATATTATACGAAATATTTCATCATGAATGTCAATCATTATTTGCAGTCTCTCTAAATGGCAACACAACCTCTTTTTCACCAACTTTCTCACCATCTGACCTACGTTAATGGCCCAGCTTTCCGTCAGACCATCTCGCTCATCACCTCGAACTTTTCCAGATCTGGAGAATCGAAACAATTTGACAAGAGAATAGGTGCCACTCCGACGCTTCCCTGTGCACCATATTTTCGACATCTGGAGCGAGAAACATGGTAAGGCACTTAAGCAAGCCGCTGCGGGACTCTTCGCCAACGCTGTCACGTGACACTTTTCGCAGGACCTGGGGAAGTTGTCTGGATGATACGTGATGGCGGACCGATTTCGGTGTTTATCACCTACAGGGCGATGAGTGTTTTCGACTGTTTAATATTTGTATTGACTGGGGATGATTTATGACTGAGCGTTTTGGCCCAGAGTAGAACCTTGGACCCCTAAGTGATCCATCAAGCCATTTTATTGATTTAATCCTTGATACAGAGGATTAGAGTTGATGCGACTGAATCAGCCCACATTATTGGCCACCTAGAACATACGATATAGATAGTCTAAGCTAAAAATTGAAGCCAAAAAAACTTTCCTTCTCTCAATTATCTCCTCACAGATTGTTCTACAAGATATATTTTTCGTTTGGAACCTTTCTTTTCGAATATTGTGCCTGATAGTGAGACATGTTAAATGACTGAAGGCATTAAAGTAATACTTTAATGAGTAGCAGGGACTGTAGTATAGAAGATTATGAAGCTAATAAACAACTTGACACCGTTGGTGCAGAAATATTCTGTACTGCAAATCAGATAATCTGCTGACTTCACTGATAGGCAGCGGATATACCTCATATTCGCTTTGCTTGGAGCGGCCATGATACAAATATATCGTAAAATATTATGGGAGGCTTCCTAGGATATCGTTAAATTTGTCAGTTCTTCTTCGGGTGGATTTTTCTTGTGAAATTAGCTTCAATATGAGAAAAATCGTGCGTTCTCATGAAATGTATGAGTTGCAGAGCTCTCAACTGCAAGTCCTATAATGGCTGATCAACAGATCAACATCAATATGGCCATAATACACTCGACGGCTTCAAAAACCATATTATATTTGAATTTCGCAATTACTGCTATACAATTGTGAGTGAGAGGGAGGAAGTTAACAGATTCTATTTTGAGGACCAGATATTATCAGCTCACTAACATTCTGAAAGAGCATCTAAGCAAAAATTCACTGGATCTACTGTTCTTCAAGTTTGCAAAGGATCAGCAGTAATGCAATGGTGAGAAGGTAACAGCAAAACCTTCTCGATAAAAACTTCTGGACATGCGCAAACAAAGAAACTATTGGTGCATTAATCCATCTATACGAAAGATCTCTTAAAGTTGGTATGGAGTTGAATTTAAGGTTGACGTGGGCCTTCTAACTGGGCACTATTGCTGCAGATGAATCCTGCTCCGCATAGAATAACCTGCTGATTTTCCGACTTCACTCATTGAAATGAAAAGGATTCAATACTTTGCCCACTTCACCTGAGCTTGCTGGGATTATGAACCATCCTAATTGAAATACAAGTCCGTGTACCTCGTGAGATATCGAGACAGATTCTCAGAGAAGTCAATAAATTTCTCATATCTTCTTCGAGAGGATTTCGCAAGAAAAATACTCTGGAAGAAATCATAAGTTGTCAATAAACTCATAAGGCCTCTCTCTACTCTTTCCTACAATATCTGGTCTCAAAATCCATATGACGTCATCCATGCTGCTCTCGGTGGCTTCAACAATCATCTTAAGTTTGAATTTCACAATTACTGTCACACAATCAGGAGTGCGACAGGGACACAGGAAGAGTCAGCGGTGTAATGAGTCGTGTGTAACTGCTCTCAGAGGTTCCTGTGTAAGGGCTCGGAGCTAATTTGTTTCAACATTTTAATGCAGAATTTCGTAAACTCCCCGGAAACTTTATTCTCTGCATTGGGTGGTCGGGAAAGCGACAAGATAATGCGACTTTAAATATACATGTCAGCCGGCAGGCAGAGCGGCCCAGTCTGAAAATGGCGTAATATCGGGCACAAAGGAAGTTTCGGCGAATTTCTATACGTCGTGACTCCGGCAGATAGAATTGCAACAATGGCCGCCTGCTGGATGGATGGGCTGCGCCGAATTGGGTCGTTGAACGCGTCAATCGAACTTTCCCAGACTGGAAATCCTGGCGGATGCCACAACAACGCGTAAATACGCTCCGTCGGATATGGGAGGGTGTTACGTGGGCAACTATGTTAATTAAACAGAAAGAAATAATTGTTACTGTGGGACCAACTCGCGATAATCTTGAATTTATTTATATATTTTGGCTACCTTCTTTTGTTTTCGAGTTAAAAGCGGAAATTTTAAAAATGGCGATATCGAAAATTTATATCTCCGCTAAAACTGATGGTAGAGCTCTGAAATTAAAACACTTTTTTACGTAGAATCTTCTCCTTTTTGTACCATTTTTAATTACGAAGCCATGACCCAAACTCATGTTTTTTCTATTAGGAACATTATATTTCAGTGCTATTTTCTGAAAGCTTAAATTTTTCGGATTTCAAAAATGCGCAATATCGTTTGGTTTGAATAAGTTATAGAAAATGGTTAAAAATCTGTTTTTACTTGTCTAATAGTATATTTATAGTTTCAATTGTTGATGAGCACAGAAAAATGTTCGAAACGTGGTTAGAGAATCGAAATCGCGACAGGTGACCGTAATTTTCTACACACTGATCTTCCTCAGAAATCTAAGGAACACGTCTTCTAATTACCGATATCTTCGTAGAACTTCAATTATCACAGATAACCACACGAACGGTCCCCATCTGCGTCTTCTCCCGAAATCACCAAATACCCAAATCCCCAATATCCCAATTACGGACCGTCTCCGACAGATGACGCCGCCGTTCAGTCCCAATGTTCCCGATTTTTGTGGTTTTTTCGTTTCCCTCCAATTCCCAGGCAGATCGAACCGCCGAAATGTGACCGAGCGCCCGTTCATCCGCATATAATCCCTGAAATTGCTGTGTACACATTTATCTCTTGCCGGGACAGACATGGCAAAATTGAATTTAATGGTTGCCCGAATTCATTCCAAGAAAGAGATACGACGGTACATAAAGAGATTGGTCCTTCGGGGGGTCGGACCACGTGACTGAGATGGGGCAGACGACCGGGGACATACCAGGGTTCGCCGGATTCGATAACGTCTTTTTCAGCAAGGAATTCGGTAATGCGTAATTTGGGAATACCTAATCGATGATGATAAAAACGTTCTTGAGATCAAAAGTGATCCCATACTCATAATCGTTAAAAAGTTATAAGCAGAGTATTGGAGTGTAGTCCAAGTTTGATGAAAATTAATGCATCCACTATTGAATCTTTGGGAGAAGAATGCGTGTTCGGGACAAAAATGTGTGGAAAATTGAGCCACAAGCTTCAAAGAATCTATCTTACCCATGTTATCAATGAGTGCGTATGAAAATATCTATGCGTTGAAGTTCGACCACAAATTCTCAATCGAGAATCGATTTGAACCATTTTCGGTTCGATACCCGAAAATAACAGACATTTGTTCGAAACGATAGCACACTGTTCTACAAGGAATAGAACAAGTGCGGAAATATAATTAGGAAAGATTAGGTAATGAAATTGAGATTGGATTCTCGAGAAGAATTGGTTCGATTTGTCGTAACCGGACCTTTCGAAGCAAACAAAATAACATCAATTGGGATTTGCCTACCTCTGTTTGGTATCAAATTTGAGCCGTAAATAGACCGAAGAAAATAATGGCTGGAATGTAGAATATTATAGGTTGAGGTCTCCTGTTGTAGATTTTAGATTAGCAATATAAGAATGAACCCATTTGTTTTAGTGAGACCGAGATTGTTATGATTATATTGAATAGAATATGTGTTGCTAATTTGAGAATTTTGTTGATACTCGACCTCCAATAAAGAACCATCTGATCCCACTGGAGACCAACTAGGCTCGAGGTCAGGATTTCTGCTGCACTAAGATGAGTTCGATGATAAGGGTAAGGCCCTGGAAGTTAAATAGTCTAGTGCACGTGCAGTTTAACCGAACACCAAAAAGAGGCGTTACAAAGTAGTAACTGAATAACAATGAAAAAGGATCTGTATTTTGCATTTGGATATCTTCGAAGTATTTCTTCTTAAGAAAAAAAAATATACGTTAAAAAAATGAAACAAAAAAGATACAAGGGGTTTTCATAAAAAACAACGGCTCAACCCTCTAAATCGCTACGAGTCAATCTGCCCAGCTTCAAAATCACCCCCTCGCTATAATTAAACCCAATTTTTTTATTGAGTTCGGAATTGAGCCGATTTCTCACTCTCTGATCCGACCATCAGGCACACACTTCCCGAACCTCATCGAAATAATGGCGGTTCATTTTTCCACAGAAAAACAAACGTATACGAAGAAACGGAATAGCCCTTGTCAGTGACAGACGGTGTTTAGATCGATCGCGGGCGACTGGAAACGGCTGTACAGGACCTGGAAAAACTAATTAAAGAGATTAATTGAGGTCCCGCGGCAGGCACGAGGTCGATATTCTAATACTGAGGAATAAAATATGTGGAGAACGAAGTGGGTCACCCGTTCGACCGACGTACCTTGTTCGGTTCAGACACTTAATCGCACCTCCGGGGGATGGAAACTGTTAGAATCTTCTGGGACTTTATGGACAAATAAATAAATATCTAGTGAAGCGGACAAAAGAAATCGATATTCCACTTTACCAGCAGAGTGTGTACTGAGAATTATACGACAAAAAATACTCAAAGAAAATAAATAGGCCTTCTATGATCAGAAAGCCTGATATGTTATTGATGAGAGCAAAATATTGATATCTTTACTCGATTCGAGTAGAAGAGAGACATAATTCCATGTCAAGAATTTCATTGGCAAGGTCAAATTGATGAAAAATGAACTATAATGTAACGTATAAGAAAAATCAAAACAGTCTTATGAAATTACCAGTTCATATACACTACTGATTTACATGTAACACAAAATTTATCTTCACGATTATAGCTTATCTTGCAAAGTTATTGCAAACAACTCGAACTCTCCTATATCTAATCGCGTCTTCATTTATACACTGAAAGAACAATTTACTGGGTGTATACTGGGTGAGTCTTTGACCACTGCGTTAATTTTAACCATAGGTTCTTAAGATCAAAAGCCACAGCATCCACTATTGAATCTCAAAAATGGTGCAATTTAGGAAAAGAGATGATGAATGATTTTATCTGCAAAAAAGAAATGATGATTGTAGAAAGTACAAGAAACTGACCATCAGTTCAAGTTATATTTGTTCTTCGTGCAATTTAATCAATCTGTACAGTGGTGGTGAGAAACCCACAAGAAATGGAACAAATCTATTAATGCCAAAATATGCATGACTGTCATGAAAAACCTTGATTGATATTGTCGTTTGAATATAACAGGTGAAAATGCAATATTTTTATGAAATTTCAACACCCTATATCTTTTGAACGAGGCCAAATTTGGACAAATGTTATAGGAAGAAAATGTTTCTTTTGACGTCAAGAATTTATAGTTAAAATTAACGCAGTGGTCAAAGACTCACCCTGTATATAACAACGTTTATTCATATAGAATAACCCCCTGATTAGAATATGGCGTAATGAATATTTATCTGTTCTGAAAATAATTTAGTTGAGTTTCATGAATATTTATTTATTAATTGAAAATAAATTTTATTCAGAGGAAATATATGACTGATTCCTTGATAAAAATATTTTTTTCTATATAAATTGATATAATTTCAGTAAATAATGAGTTATGTATAAAAATTTATTGTTATTTGTCAGAAGAAATTTTTTTTCTGATCATTAAAAATAGCTAAAAGATATATGGATATCTAATAGAAGGATTTAGGTGAAAATGATATATATCTTCATTAAATGAAATATTTATTATTCAAATAATGAATTATTATTATTTGTTCACGCTGAACAAATGAATATTTAGATCTCATAAAGATATTTTCCAAACGAATAACAGGATTTGGTCATCTATTCTTATTGTATAACAGGTTTATCATAATGAAAGATATTTTTCATTCAATATTGCACTATTAGCAACACGTCAATGTAATTCGTAATTTTTTCAGAAATGATAAAGCATTTTCATTTCATTTTACAATGAATATGATGGATTGAACAGAAACTAAAAAAATGATGATTTTAGATCATAACTCGAAATCGGCTATCATCATATCAGTTTAATTACTTGTGGCACACTTATGAAGACACTGAAAAGGTGGAACATTTGCTGAAAAAAATAATAGAAATAACTGCGAACAAAACATTTATTCACAGCAATAACAAAATCTGAACTATATTCTTCAACATAATAGTATTTGAACATAAAACTATTTCTTCAACCTACAAATTATTTTCGCGTGGAGATGGATCTCCATTGTTAATCATCATCATACTACTTTCATAAATGCGAATGTAAGTCTGTTTGTAACGCTTTCACGCCCCCTACATAACAAAAAATATATACCAGCCTTCCGAAACAATGGGATAAATTTCCGTCATGCGAATCATGAAGAAAATTTAAGGGTAGAAAAGTTTTTTCAACAACATGGGCAAAACACGATATGTAATTATGAATCCATTAAAGTAATACAGCATTTCGTAAAATGTGTAAAGTAAACCAGTATTCAAACATTGCATTCTTGATCATGACTGAAAAAAGTACAATATCTCGAATCTCCTCGAGGTATGTTGCTAAATTATTCGATTTGAATTATTTGTTCACATTCGTGCTTGTTGAAATTATAAAGTTTCAGGAGGAACACGCAAAACAATTACTTTTCTGTAATCTATTACATGGTACTCGTAGAGAAATAGGAACTAGTTATTACTTTGTACTGAAAGGAAAAATGTGCTGATCAGAGATCGAATTGAAAAGGTTCAGAAATTTTCGTTCATCATACAGGGTGATTGGTAATTTGAACGAAATATTCTGGACGTTATTTACACTAACTGAGTCTAGTGAACCATGTTCCGAAAATGTGTAGTCACGAAGATAAAATACGACCAGCGACCAAATTCTAATCGTTGGAGCATATCTTGTCGCAACTCCTCTTGGACCTTTTGATGGTGATAATAGTGGAATTTTTTTTTCAAAGTTCTAATTCGCTAATTATATTTCGAGTAGGTCTATAACTGCCCATGCTCTTTAGAATAATGGAACACTTTTCCAAGAGTAGATACCTTTATTAGTTTGACGTTGGTTGGGATATCGACTTTGGTATTCCACTTTGGCTCCATTTCATTTCCCGTTCAATAAACTATGAACAAAAATCATATCTCCTCTGCTCTGGAGCAAAATTACCTTATAGTGCTACAAAAATAGAAACGCTTCAGTAATGTCAACTTATGGTAGAATCTGAAGCAGGTAGCAAATTCCTGAAAGCGGAATGTACTGGAGGTTTTTTCAACCTGTATATTCAATCTAAAGTTATCATAATTCTGACCTTGTATTTTTGAAAAAAAATATTGGAAGAAGACGATCATATTGTTCTACACTGAAAATTTCATAAAAATTGAATAAGACTGAAGTTAAATCAGAATCTCAATAACAAAAGGGTCTTTCAACATGAGTTTAGTTTTTTAAAACAAAATAAAACAAAAAATGTTGATGACGATGATGAGAATTTTTATTGTATAACAAAAAGTAAAGTTTGGCAATTATGAATGAAAAGTGATATCTGGCAAATGTTCACCACCATCACGCTGACAGAAGTAAAGGCGTTAATCGAAATTTTTAATTACTTTTTGGTAAAATGTCGGGTCTATTTCGGCTATAACATCACAGATATTGACATTTAAGGCTGCAATTAATACGATCAACTCTGTAGAGACTCTGTCCTTAAGATAGCAACTTAATCCATTCGTGTAAAATCACACGATCTGGCTGGCCATTCAACAGCTGAATTTCGTGAAATTAGGCGATCAGCAAATTTGGTTTGAAATAAATTGATCGTCTCAGTGGCTGTGTGACAAGTCTTGTTGAAACCACATGTCAGTGATATGGTCGGTCGACTTCAATTCCTGCACTAGTTGAATCTTGTAATCCTGAAAATTTCATCTTTTTGGCGTGAAGGGAAAAGAAATAGCTGAAAATTCAAGACGAAAAACAGTTTTTTGTGAATAACTCAGAAAATATCCACTTTAGAGCAAGGGTGTGATGCATACACTCACATTATTTTTTAACGTAGATTCAATATCTGCCATAAAAAAATGGGGTTCTAATTTGAAAAAATTGATTTTTCACGATTTTGTCATCCCTAACTTTGAAAGCGATTTTTTCACCCCCTATATCATGAATCGCGATTTCGATTTTTAAAGTGGATACATCAATTTTACATTTTGAAAAATCCCAAAAATGAAAATTTTCGATCGAAAAACCTCGAGGTTATTTTTGTTTCAGCGGAGCTCTATTTTCGGTTTTTGTTTTCGAATTTTCCCGCTCAGAGAGAATTTTCCAACCAAAACTGAAAAATGTTACATCAAAATAACTTTTTTGAGGAATCTATTTCTGCAATACGTTGCAAAACGGAAGTTGACGTCATTTATGAGCAATAAAGTATTAAAAATTTTTTCTTTTGGAATTTTTTGAATATTTTCGTGACTGTCGATTTTTGCGAAATTTTGCAGGCCTATTCGTTTCAACGCAATTCAGATATCTTTCAAATTACAAATCGATCCAATGGATATTCTCGGAATTATAAAGGAAACAAAGTTTCATCAGCGATCGACGATACCACCTTCACCCAAATTTTCGAAAAATACCTACATCAACGCCCAAAAATTCTTCGACCCAACATCATTTTCAAACTTCCAACCTTGTAACCGAGACGCTCTATCAAGCATGGTTAGCGTTGGTTCGGAAAATCTGTTCGTTAGAAAAAGAGAAAGGCTGCCCATCTGAGAAATTACAGTTGGCACGGAACGTAATGAAAAATTCATTGGCCATTCCTTCGAAAGCAATCTTCTCTGCAGGACAAAACGATAGAGTACGCCAACGAAAACACTAAATAAAGCAGAAACTTGCCACTCTCCGGATTCAGCCCCGTCGCACTGGATGATTTATGTGATTTTTTACCTGAAACAAAAGAGAAAAATTAAAATCTCATTAGCCATGATGCAGGAACGTGAAAATGATCGCTGTGACAGACGACACTGATAGCATTTAAATTCGAGGATCATTCGCATTCATAAAAAGGGGGATGGGATAGTATTCAATTGAGAACCATTGTACAGTGTTGCCAGATATCAATTGTTCGATCCTCCAAATTAATCTTGAAGCATCTAGCGGGTTGTGATGAGATCCCTTGAGATAATTAACAAGTGAATACTTTTTTCCCGATAATATATATATATTTATATATATAGATAATTGGAGAAGGATAATGGGTCAAACCGCAGGAATGCAGAAAATATGGGAAATGGATGGAAGGTACTTGCCGACACGTGTTTCTGCTTATTGGCTTCTTCAGGGCAAGGATAATGGATAATGGAAGATATTTGATTTTAGGATATTTTATTGAAAATAAATTACATTTTCTTTATATCAAAAGAACAATTATTAAATGAGCATTGCGCGAATGACTATTCGGTACAACAGACGAATTTTCTTGTGTTGAAATAATATTCTCTGACATGGATACAACAGCTGTTGATGTACCTGATCGCAAATCGGGTGTTATTTCAGAACTGTCACGCATTCTGAACATTTATTATCAATTTCTGTTCTGTGTGCCACCAATTCATCAACATACCCTTCAGCGACCGTTGATGGCTTCCAACCGCCATGTTTCTTTAGTGTCATCATCTCCCCCAGATTCAACTAAAAGATTAGCAGACGATCTTCGAAATTAATGACCTGTATATGAGTTACCATTTTGAAGTTGAAGAAAATTAGCTACTGTTTCATGTACCGTATAAAACTGATTTTTACCTGATACATTTTCCATTGCGATATGCATAAAACAGGTGGCGATCTTTTGCTGCTGCTAGACGAAGGGCTATGTACATTCGGTAATATTTAATGTATTATACAGTAACTACAAATCTCCTGTTTACATCATTCTTTGTTTGCTTCAGTTTCACAATTAATAACTTTTCCGGATCTTCAATATCATCTAATCTTCGCTCCCATTTGTCAGGGAGACAACATAATCTCGAGTTAAAATCTAACAGATTTTTCCCTTGTATAATAAATAACTATTTTTGCATCTAGTACATTCACAACATGACAAAATGACAGTTGATTCTAGTACAATAAATGGTGTAAATGGTGTCAAAGAACAGATAAATGCCATCCCATAAATGCCAAATGAATAATTCATGGAAACCCCTACTTTGGACGAATTGATAACTGAATTTAGCCACCCTCGGTTTTCAATATGACTGTCACCCAAGACCAAGCATCTGTTTTTTTTGACTCGCAAATCGAACATTCATTCAAGCGCCGCGTGCGACCCGAATTGAATGTCGCTCGTAGAGTAGAAACAGATTAGAAAAATCTATTTCCTAGGTATCCGTTTTACCGGGCTCGCTGAATTGAATAGCTCTGGCAAAGGAATAATAGATATCGAATCAATTCAACGAATTCAATTTCGCATTTTCCTACTCGGAAGTGGAGATTCTTGCCCTCGATCCGTTATCCGGGTATTTCGGACTATTTTTTAATTTTCTGTACTATTTATCTCGCAATTCATCAAGCTGTTCCCTTGTTTTGATGGAAATAATCACTGTTGATTTCTTTGGAATATGAAGTATATAGGGTGAGTCTGTGGCTACAATATCAACTTAAACTGGAGACTATCATATGGTACGAAAATTCTTACGAATTTAATTCAGTTACATGCTGGTCTTGTGTTATCAGCTAGATACCTCATCAATTTTAACATTGACAAGTTAATCTCGAAATCATACATGGAGGAACTGCGCAAAAGTAAAGCACTGAGTTCGTGTTGCTATCGGGAGGTGGTAGCAATAGATTAAATACACCCTTCGTTGGGTACATCAACACACATCATTTTCAAACTTCCAACCTTGTAACCGAGACGCTCTATCAAGCATGGTTAGCGTTGGTTCGGAAAATCTGTTCGTTAGAAAAAGAGAAAGGCTGCCCATCTGAGAAATTACAGTTGGCACGGAACGTAATGAAAAATTCATTGGCCATTCCTTCGAAAGCAATCTTCTCTGCAGGACAAAACGATAGAGTACGCCAACGAAAACACTAAATAAAGCAGAAACTTGCCACTCTCCGGATTCAGCCCCGTCGCACTGGATGATTTATGTGATTTTTTACCTGAAACAAAAGAGAAAAATTAAAATCTCATTAGCCATGATGCAGGAACGTGAAAATGATCGCTGTGACAGACGACACTGATAGCATTTAAATTCGAGGATCATTCGCATTCATAAAAAGGGGGATGGGATAGTATTCAATTGAGAACCATTGTACAGTGTTGCCAGATATCAATTGTTTGATCCTCCAAATTAATCTTGAAGCATCTAGCGGGTTGTGATGAGATCCCTTGAGATAATTGAGATAATAAACAAGTGAATACTTTTTTCCCGGATATATATACATATAGATAATGGAAGATATTTGATTTTAGGATATTTTATTGAAAATAAATTAAATTTTCTTTATATCAAAAGTACAATTATTAAAGGAGCATTGCGCGAATGACTATTCGGTACAACAGACGAATTTTCTTGTGTTGAAATAATTTTCTCTGACATGGATACAACTGCTGTTGATGTAACCGATCGCAAATCGGGTGTTATTTCAGAACTGTCACGCATTCTGAACGCTTTATTATCAATTTCTGTTCTGTGTGCCACCAATTCATCAACATACCCTTCAGCGACCGTTGATGGCTTCCAACCGCCATGTTTCTTTAGTGTCATCATCTCCCCCAGATTCAACTAAAAGATTAGCAGACGATCTTCGAAATTAATGACCTGTATATGAGCATATTAGCATTTTGAAGTTGAAGAAAATAAGCTACTGTTTCATGTACCGTATAAAACTGATTTTTACCTGATACATTTTCCATTGCGATATGCATAAAACAGGTGGCGATCTTTTGCTGCTGCTAGACGAAGGTCTATGTACATTCGGTAATATTTAATGTATTATACAGTAACTACAAATCTCCTGTTTACATCATTCTTTGTTTGCTTCAGTTTCACAATTAATAACTTTTCCGGATCTTCAATATCATCTAATCTCCGCTTCGCGTCGGGAGACAACATAATCTCGAGTTAAAATCTAACAGATTTTTCCCTTGTATAATAAATAACTATTTTTGCATCTAGTACATTCACTTGACAAAATGACAGTTGATTCCAATAAATGGTGTCCAAAGAACAGATAAATGCCATCCCATAAATGCCAAATGAATAATTCATGGAAACCCCTACTTTGGACGAATTGATAACTGAATTTAGCCACCCTCGGTTTTCAATATGACTGTCACCCAAGACCAAGCATCTGTTTTTTTTTGACTCGCAAATCGAACATTCATTCAAGCGCCGCGTGCGACCCGAATTGAATGTCGCTCGTAGAGTAGAAACAGATTAGAAAAATCTATTTCCTAGGTATCCGTTTTACCGGGCTCGCTGAATTGAATAGCTCTGGCAAAGGAATAATAGATATCGAATCAATTCAACGAATTCAATTTCGCATTTTCCTACTCGGAAGTGGAGATTCTTGCCCTCGATTCGTTATCCGGGTATTTCGGACTATTTTTTAATTCTCTGTACTATTTATCTCGCAATTCATCAAGCTGTTCCCTTGTTTTGATAAGAATAATCAAACTGTTATTTTTTTTGAAATATGAAGTATAGAGGGTGAGTCAGTGGCTACAATATCAACTTAAACTATAGACTATCATATGGTACGAAAATTCTTACGAATTTAATTCAGTTACATGCTGGTCTTGTGTTATCGGCTCGATTCATCATCAATTTTAACATTGACAAAGGAGTAAATCTCGAAATTATACAAGGAGGTACTGCGCAAAAGTAAAGCACTGAGTTCGTGTTGCTATCGGGAGGTGGTAGCAATAGATTAAATACACCCTTCATTGGGTACATCAACACTGCACCATAAAGTAATTACATATAGAGGGGAAACTGAGCCGCATGGCGTCTCTGGCTTTTTTGATTTTTGATTTTGATCCTTTGTGGATGTAACAAGTGCTTCTGAGTTCTCAAAATTCTCAAAGATGTGTTCTATGCAAAGGATCAGAACAGAAATTAGGAGATTATGAAAATATCAAAAAACCAAAAATCAAAGGAGCCAGAGACGCCATGCGGCGGCAAATTGAACTATTGTTGTGAACCATTTTTCCTTTCTCAGTTTCCACTCTATATGTAATTACTTTATGCACTGCACCACCCATAGACAATCTATGGTTGGGAAACTCTCTCACTAAATATTTCGAGAAATTGAGCCGATTTTAACTGCTTAAACAGCCGCATGAGGCGCTAGCATCTCTGTTGACGTTCCTTGCCACGCTATTGTCGCTATTACGAGACGTTATTCCCATTTCATTTGCAACGAGGTTACGTACTAAGGTTAAGAAAGTGACAAGTACCTAGTTTATTTTATTTTTACAATAATTTATTTTATTTTCACAATCATTCACCAATACATAGTTATGTATAATAAAATGGAAAAAATGACTACTTAAAACCTGAATGCTATGTTCTAAATTGTGAGGATAGAAGCTGTAAACGACACAGATTATTGAATTAAGAAAAATATTCGAGTCTGTTCGATGTGTGATTTTACATTTTAGTATACATTTTCTTTTAACCCTCTTGGGATTCTTGAAAAAAATTTCATATAATTATTTTCAATTTTGTATGTATATTTTACGTTGTGCTCTTTGTTAGCTTTTTAATACTGTTGAAGATGAAAATGTCATGTTTTTATTTTATAATTTTTGTTTTTCTGAATGTCTTTTGAATATATTATGATTGTATCATTTTGCGACAATAAATATGTCTCAACTCGGATTGTGACAAGTTTCCATTCAGTATGAAAGTATTGGTAGGAGGCTCATTTTTTATACGCCTGTTAGATCAAAATAACGCCACCAGGAGGCGACGATCTTTCTAAAATAATTTCATAAACAGCCGCATGGGTGCGTCTTAAAACCAAACATTGAAGGGGGAGTTTCCCATCTATAGCTTGTCTATGGCACCACCTTGAAGCCCGACAACAACCACTTTTCAAGCAGGTATTATTGAATTCTGGCAACCACCAATTGTACTGTTTGATGCCAAATATTTTCCTTCTAAAAAAATAAATTTGTTCCACAATTTTGACATCCACTGTATAATATCCTCCTCAATCTCCAACAAAATCGAGGTCCCGCAAGATAATTCATAGCTTCGATTCAAAATCATGAGCGTCCCTGAATCGAAAGCAATTCAAACGTTCTTTCTCCTTGGGGAATTTTCACTACCACTGGTCTTGGGCGAACCGGTCTCCAAGAACAGCGTAAAAATAGGAACCGGAAGAGAGCTTTTCGCTCTTTGTTCGATGAGAAGATTGATTCGTGCGATTAATGGTCTGCCATTGGGGGGGAATGAGTAATGAACGGGGACCGACGGGACACGCCACCTCTAATCTCGTTTGCATTCGGAACAAGGAAGAATAAAATGAATTTTCGACAATCGAGAGGACGCCGAATGTGCCCCTGTGGAATGCTGGCGATGCGAGCCGGTGTGCCGTTTCCGACTCGGGATTTTGTTGATAACCGATATAAAATGGTGTCGGAATTCGATTAGGTGTGAGGGATCTTTCACTCCTACTGATCTTGTAAACGAGTGCGAAATGACGTTAATAGGACATGCTTTTATGAAAATTATGAGACAAATTGCGTTAGTACATTCAACAGTTAAGAAGTAATAAAAAATTAGAGAAGGCACAAAATGACGTTAAGTAAGAGAAGGAACTCTACTAATAAAATGTTAATTTAACGTCAAAAATTTACATCCGTGTGCGGTATTGCGGTTGAAACCATGGCGTCAAAAGTAAGTTACAATAAAATTTTTTCTTAGGACATATCCGCAGAGTCTTTGACAATCACTAACTCTTGAAGCGAAAGAAAACATTTTATTTCTATACCACTTTTTCAAATTCGGCCCCGTTGCAAAGTTATGAGCGATTTTAGGTTTCAAGTAGGGCTAAGCCACCACGTTTATTCGAGAAAACTGGACGTGTCGCAATCGTACCAGTAGAACAACGCAGATCAGTCAATTTTGAGTGGTTCACAACCATTTTTTTGCCAGTAGTCTTCCAAAAATCAGGAAAACCAACCGCCGAAGACCACGATGATACGAGCTCTCACACATCGGCTCAAACAATTGCATTTTTGAGCACTCAATATGACTTCTTTTATTCCCGTACGTAAAAATAAAATGAGAGGTTAACCTTCTCGACACCTGGAGAAGTGGTTGATGCGTTCAGAAAGCATGTTTAGGAGATATCTCAATGAGAATGGCAAAAGTACTTTCGACAATTTGTTCAAACACATGAAAAAGTGTATAGATCTTAATGGGGAAAATTTTGAAAATTAATAAAGCTATTTACGATGATTGATATTTGTATTTGTGTAACGAAGTAGTTTTGTTTGCGTGGCGTAAAGCCGTTGACCTTGATCGACTCCAGCGAGATCACGCCGAGCGGTGGGGACACCGACCGATCATTCCCACCTCCATCTGCAGTGCGCACGACGTATGTTGGTGGAGGGACCGAAACGGGTACTTATAGGCGAGTCGAGCACTGAACGGCAGTTCCTCGCACGGCGCGGAACTCAAAATAAAGGGAAAGCCTCTACCGTTTAGTGGGAAGGTGATTGTGAGGTTCGATCGTTGAGACCGAACGACGGCTGCAGGAGGGCGTTTAGGGCATCACGTCCTTTACGAGTCCTTTAGCCGGTATTGCGGATCCGGAATCTGGGTGCCGAGATGAGGAAACTCAATCGTCCCTAGATTGTGGGCCGTTTTACCTCGGCGGACTCCTGCTGTCCATCTCGGGGCTGACGTTGATGTACGAGATGAGGAAACTCAATCACGCTTAGACCGAAGCTTTCCGTGACGTGGGCTGTTGCGCGGCAGGCACTGGGTTGGCCCGATCTTTGAGGGTGCGGGATTCGTTACGGGTGTCGGCTGGGTCCTTTAGCCGGTATTGCGTATCCGACTTCTGGGTGCCGAGATGAGGAAACTCAATCGTCCCTAGGTTGTGGGCCGTTTTACCTTGGCGGACTCCTGCTGTCCATCTCGCGGAGCTGACGTTGATGTACGAGATGAGGAAACTCAATCGTGCTTAGACCGAAGTTTTCCGTGGCGTGGGCTGCTGTGCGGCAGGCACTTGGTTCGACCTCGGCCCTGTCGTCATCGCGGGTGGACGCGCGGTGGTTTGCGCATGCGCACACCATACCGCCGGTCATTCCGATTTGGGCTGGGCCTTGGCAGTTCTAATCGAGGGGTTCTGTTGCGCACGGACACTAGTTGCGCCGTGCGGAACCGTGCCCTAGGGACATCTTCCCCTTGGATGGTCCATGTTGGCCTGAGTGAGGCTTTGGTTTTCGCCCCCATCCCTCTCGCTTTAACCCCGAGACATTCTCATTTCTTATCAAACGGCCTTAGTCATTCTCATGCATGAGTAACTCGCCACTGTAATCGCTTTATGTGCACTCTAACCCCTTCACGGAATGTTACCGGACTTTTTGGTGATTGACAAGTAGATTCGGGATTTGGGTTTTTAGAGGTTAAGGACTATGAAGATTTTGTGATTTAGATTAAGGACTGTTGTACCTGATACGAACTGTTGATTTGTTTTAAGGACTGTGAGACGTATTATTTTGGAAAGTTTGTTTACTTAGTACGAATAGAGAGCATATTTTTAGTTAACCGAGTGTTTTATTGGTGACACCTCCACCTCCAACAGCTACCCACTTCATTCTCCACTGGAGTTCACCTAGGCTCGAGCTTCTGGACATTCCGGAGTAGCTCGATAGGTGAGGGTGACGCCCTCAGAAGCAAATAGTCTGGCGCCCGAGTTTACTGATAAAGGAACTGCACGTAAGGGCGTTACATTTGTTGTCTAATCCCGAAATATAAAAGGCAACCCTCATATCAATTAATTGTTGGATAATCATTACCGACACAGGGTAATAGCTTATATTCAACATATCTAGTTTATGACCTTTCATTTCTCAGGTTATCTAATATTTATTAAATAATTCTTCTCGTGAAATGATATCTTCAAAATGAATTTCAATAGTTTAGAAGTTTTCACAGAACTAATAATTTCAATACCAAATCAGAAAATTCCGTAAAAGTGGAGAAACCGCAATATCTTCCTAATCACAGATTTTCAGAGCATGGCTCAAAGACTCAATTCTTTGTAAATGACGTACAGTAAGGATTGAAGGATAACGTCGAATTACCAAAGATTCTGTATATCTTCAACAAAAGTTATCATATTCAGAAAGGCGCCACCCAGTCTAAAGGTTTCTGCCGGAATACAAGTGCTTGACCGCCGGCTTTTGGAACATGTTCTTACAGGAATGATTTATCACATTAATTTTGGATTTAGAAGTTAACGATACTACTGCAATAAAAGTAATCTTGAGATCTACGCACTGTAAAAAATAAAATTCTGCGCTCAAACTCCTCAGGAGTTTGAGAATTTTTTTTTCAATCAAACCATTTTAATTTGAATTAATCTAAAATTGATTACTCCAAATGAACTATTTTTCTTGATTAAAACAACCTAGTTGATTATAGAGAACAGCTAAAACATTCGCTTGAAACTTTTCACATTTCAGCGAAATGAAAGAAACAACTGATTCAACATAAACATACAATTACAAGAAATTGTTTATGCACTTGTCTCAATATCCATAATTGATTGATACAATTACATTATTCTAAATAGGTTTTAACGAAACCATTCGTTCGTTTCATTTTTATTTGTTCAATAGAACGAAGGTACGGTTGTCGTAAATTCTGTCAGTTGATGCAACGACTACAGTTTCTTGAGACAAGAATCTCGTGAGATTATATTATTCGCCTCATTTACTTGAAGAAAACTATAAATATTTGAATAAAATTGAACATATAATTGTTGCAATATGAAGTGACATTTGTAAAAAAAATATTGCGTAATTGATTTAATAAAACGAATTAATTGTAGCAATTTTTTATATTGGCTGCAATTAAATCAAAACTCTATCTCTTTTATATTAAATATATCCCATTTAAATGCATTTATTTGTGCATTTTACTCACAATATTGTTGTATTCGGTGATAAAGATGACATGGAATACATGATGCGCAAGCTAATTAAAGAATACGAGAAGTGGGGCTTAAATGTCAACTTAGAAAACCAAATATCTTTGTGTTGGTGGAGAACCGGGTGATCTGGTATTGGATGATGACAAGGATGAGATGATAACCCACTGCCTGGACTATAGCTATTGTAGCGGCAGGGGAGTGTATAGGGATCTCTTGGCGGCACTCTATATAGCCACGCATAGCTTAGTTCACAGCGCTTCGGTAGCCTAGAGGTTTGCGCTCAAGTTTCACACCGATTAGGTACTAGGTGCCGGGTTCACCTCCCGGCGGCTCCTCAAAACTTCTAACCACTGCGTCTATGGCATGGCGCACACAAGCCTTACTGATGAGTCCAAATGTGTGCGCCAGGGACGAAACGCATAAGTAGGGATAAATTCCTTCGATTCTACATTGGTGACCCCGACGTGATGGGAACGGTTGTCTTTACGACGTGTCTTGAAAAGCAGACGGTTGACGCTTGAGGTATACTCGCTCCCTCTCTGCAACTTCCAACGAAACTCTAGACGCCTTTCCCATTCCGTACAATATTCATGGTCTGCCGCGGTATTCCGGTATTTATTCATATAATAGAGAAATTATTGTTCTGTGAAGAAAAATAATGATTACATACAAATGTTTTTTTTTGTTTTATCAAATTATTCCTTTGCTAGTGTCAAAAACCCTTCAATTCAGCTCAAATCAATCAGTTTCTTAACCCAAGAAACTTTCACTTGACATAAGAGATACTATCATTTTTATCGACTGAATTCTCGACCCATTCAACTAAGATCCTTTAAATCAACTACAAATCGAGTTTCAGTGAAATGTAATATTTATTTACATGAAACCAAAATTTTTATTCTACGAAAAGTATCAATAGTTACATACTGATTAATATTACCGTTGGATCAAATTTTTTTACCACCTGAGTCAATAACTCTGAGCTTGGTTGAAACTAATCAGTTTCTTAGCTCAAGAAACTTTTATTTAGGGTAAACGCCATTCTCAACCGTAGAGGGCGGTAGGGTCAAGTACTTTATGCATTTGGCTGTATTCAAACGTACGGAGTACTTGAGACAAATTAATATGGTTTGAGATGAGGAACTATTTTTTACAGTGCGAGTATATCAATGATTTGTGAATATTGACGCCCTATACCCTGAATTCTGTTGTCATCCTGAGTCCAATGTTCTCTGTTTGAACGAACGAGACATAAAAACATTGTTGTGTAAATCTGAGAACGTAATCATTGATAAAAGTGCAGTCACAAAGGGAAAAAAACAAATTGCAGGTTTTAAAGAAGCTAAACGATACCCCACCGTATCGGCTGAACGTCAACAGCTGAAAAATGACAACGCAGATAGATTTATAAATCGAGCATGCAACGTCAACCGCAGCCAGGGATCAACTATCCCGGTTTCAAGGCGCTAAAGAGCGCGAGCGTTAGTTTATCCTCGCGAAAATATTCCCGAAAGCGAATATTTAACACATTCGTTCCTAACTAATCTGCTTACCACTTTCGCAACGTTGAATTTATCAGGTTTCTCATTCATTTCCGTAAAATCCATCCTCATCGGTCGGATTATTTGCATTTATACCCCCCGAGGCCCCAGCGCGCCTCCAAATCCCCCATTTGGAGCATTTCATGCGAATGGAACTGTCACTATGCAGAGAATGCCGCGCATAATGAATTGGAACTGGAGGAAATACGAAACAGCGCGCGAAATTTATGCGAAACTTTCGGAGGCTGGAGGCGCCGAGTCGAAAGGATTTTTATTCATCAAATGGGTCCCAGATCTTGAATGGAAGCAGTCGATCAATCTCCCTTGTCGCGTATAAAACTCTTGCATGCTGACAGGACGTGCGTGTTTAATGAGAATATTTCGAAAAGCTGCTTTTGCGAGCTTGTTTAGACCATATTTCATATTTTTTAATTTTCTTGATTCCTTAACCATTAGCTTTTGAAGTCAACTTGAAGCAGGTTTACGTCTTCCTATTGCGCATTCCAGTGAGTTGGCGATTCAAATTGAAATCGTCATTCTGGAAACAGCGTAGCAAATCAATTCATCAGTTTTATAACTAAACCACTACTCTAGCCTACGAGCATGGAAGAGATGAGTTCGACAACGTTGGACGTAGCTAAAATATTCCCGCGTGATGCGTAGAAGGCCTGCGCCTGCCAGTAGTGTAATTTATTTTAGGAGTGCGGGTTGTTTTTGTGTCCGTCTCGATAAATGATTAAAACGATTAAGAACTGTCCAAATTTTTCTTGGGAGATCAAAACCCGGAATTCTTTCAGAAGGATCAGAAATGAGATTTTTATTGAATATTTCAACTCAATCCACTCCAGGAATTCAGAGCAGCAGTCTGTCAACATGAGGGAGGGACAATGTTAGACAAAACTGGTAACCAATGAACCGGTGAATATCTTATGGTACCAGTAATTATTCTCATGGGTGTATTCAATTGTGCATGGATTTTTTGTGTATGTGCACTATTGAACCAAACAGAGCAACAATACTCAGCTGTAGAAAAGACTAGGGCTAGAGATGCTGTGCGAAGAGTGGAAGCATCAGCACCCCAAGATGATCCAGCTTATTTCTGAAGAATATTATTCCAAGTTTCAGTTTTAGGCTCAGATAATCTAAATGAGCCTTGTAATTGAGAGATGAACCTAAGTTAACTTAGTATATAGGATAGAAATTATGTCCGATAGGAGAATCATTAAAAGTTACAGCAAATTTCCCATGATTATTCAGATGTAATCAAGATACCTATGTTTTTTTGGGATTGGGACATAATCGTCACTGCTAGAACTGATCTTTGTGTAAGACCGTTTAAGAAAAACAGACAAAACCTAGAAACAGAATCATACAAACCGCCGAACTGTACACTGAACAGAAGACTGACTGGGACGGAGATGGAGCGTAAATTACCACTTAGTTTCTAAGGTATTTTCCTACTTTTAGTTGGAAATGCAGTGCTGAAATATACATCAATTCATTTGGAAGATTGTAAGCAGTGTGCTGGGGAAGAATTCTCGTAGAAGAATACTAACTAGCAGTATCAACGAATAAAGTTAACCACGATCCAATTAATTACTGACCATAACGATCTAAAAAATAGCGTCTGTAAGAGGTAGAACCAGAAAAACTCATAACAGCGAGCCTCCTGAACCACAAATTAAACATTAATTTCCTCTTCATGGCAGAGAATACAAAGAATTACTTCTTATCTGCTATAATGGATGTTACAACCAAAGTTGTCCCATTTGGACCAACATTCACACCCTCAATTAGACGAGGGCTATATATGGGTCAATGCAGTTATATCGAACTTCCACATGTGTGTTGCATTCCAGTTTCGAAACTTGTCCTATTAAGAAGTTGGGGTTTTACTTCCCCCTTGATTCCCAACAGTTCGCAGCCAGGCGACAAAGTTGCGAAATATTGAAATCTTTTTATTCTCGATATCGTTCGAAGATATGGGAGATGAAAGTTTTACTTCGGCCGTAAAAAGCAGGAAAGATTCGAGATTCGGGAAAGAAATGATTTTAGTGACTATATCCCGTTGGTAGATCGCTTGGCACAGCTTGAGAAGTGACTTTTTATGCAAAGGATATTTCGTAGTTATACTGCGGATGGGAACATTCTCGTGATCCAACTATACTTTTTGTTCCGATGATTCTTCTCTATGTTTTAGTTCATCGATTTGAGGCGATAATAAATATTCAAAAGTTCAGTCGAATCATTTCGGAGAGCATAAGGCGATAGTTTAATTTTTTGTGGAAATGAAAGAAAGTATTTCGTAATAAACAAGTACTTTATTGAATTAAATTTTGATCGTTCGGGTCTAATATGTTTGGTTACCTTTCAGGAATTACTTTCAGAACAATCTCATATTTTAACAATTTTATTTATATTGAGAACGATAGAAGATGTCTATGGATACGTTGGTAGGAAGAAGAACAATAACAGATGGTGAACATAGCCCAACTAATCATTCCATAATAGAAATGAAAGAAATTAATAAATGACCATGCCAAAATGGTAGAGAAGAATGATAACAATCGCAAACAAAAGTACACAGTTGGAATATTGAAACAGCAAGTTCTCTATTCCAACCCAGTTCATCTACGATACGAATATTCATGGCTGATCCAATACAAATTTCAATGGATACTCGTCAATTTGCAGTTACCTTCGAAATGAAGGTAATATAACAGCCGTTTGGAATATGCTGTTATTTGAGCCACTACTCTCGAATAGCTCACTAAAACAACCTTCCAACTTCATCTTATGCCAATAAATCTCCTCGGAATTTAATGAACTTCGTATTCCTCATTGATTCAGACTCATTATGTTTTCACAGCCAGTCGCAGATGTCAAACAGATTATAGCTGAATTTAACTTGTGCTCCCACAGTTTCAATAAGATGAAATGAAGCTTCGGATGGGCATTAATATTCGGTCTGTAAAGCGAAGAATGCTTTGTCATTCATCTCCTTCATGAAGAGATAAAATGTTTATGAACATCTCGATGGAAAATTTAGTTGTTCTTCAGATCATGGAAATTCATAGATCCTCTATCCTCTTTAACAGCCATTGGCGCTAACAGGCTTGAGAACGCGGAGGTGGGATTAGACTTTTCCTCGAATCTCTGTCATATCAATAATTGCAAAAACATGTCAATCTCCTGAACCTTAGATGATGAAAAGTATCACCTCTAAATACACCATCATTTGGTAAAGATTATTCCAAGTTTTTCAAATTCAGCAACCCCCTTTTTAACATTACAAATGGTCTGGTGGATTTTTTAGTAGTTGGTGAGGAAACCAATATTGAATCTTTCTTGAGAATAGTGAGGAACAACAAGCATAGACCATATGAAGAAGCAATAAGAAAGAAGGAAATGAATCTAAATGGCAAACCAAATGCGGAACCATGGTTCATCGACAAAGTGAATCCAATGGCAGAAACAGGGGAAAATTTTCTTGAAAGTCACCAGAAAGGAGACATACCAGAACTACACCACAGATGAAAATCTGGCTAACAGTAGAATTCGTTGAATTCAAAATACTCGCTTCTTCTGAAGAGTTTTCTTGGACTCACCTATTCTGTTATTCGGAATTTCTTATTAGTAATAAAATAATGATTGATATCGAAAGACACAAAAATTCTGACATCTTGTTGACTAGCAAACTTTCTGCTTTTGATGCTATCAAGGATGAATAGTGTATTGCGGGATAAAAAATGGTAATTTTATTTCACCTTAAAAATATTATTTACAACAATGTAGGTAGGAGTTCAACACCTATGACTGTGGTTTAAAAGAAGAAACAGTTCTCAGACACAATAGAAGATATTTACTGATTTCAAACCCATCTATTAAAGCAAATATATTGAGGAGATAGATAAAAAGATAAAAATACTTCAATACCAGAAACTTCATAATACTACACAGGATTCTCGTCTGAAAATAGCTCTCTTACCACGTGTGATCAATGAAAAATACTAAATGAATTGTGTTGAATGCTAAGCAATTCTTGATTTGAAAAGAATTTGTTATAACAAAACAAGAAAGAAATCACTGTTTCCCAAGACAAAGAATACAATGAACATGATGGTTCGATACTAAAACGATTTCACAAGTAAGTTCTAATCAAGAATTGTTTATTATTATTGTTAACCGAATATGAAAGCCTGATGAGGGAAAAGTGTTATACAAAAATCTCGAAACACATGTGTCGTATTCTATTTTATTTTTTGATTGATTTTTCTGTAGATTCTTTTGAATTGTTTGATATTATGATAAGAATGAAAAATTCTCTATTATTCGTCAAAGAAAACAGTGTTTTCTTTGACTTACATGAAATGTAAGACTATAATTGACAATTTTAGATATTTTTGGTAAATTTACACTTTCAGGAATAGACTTGTTCAATTGAAAAAAACGAAGATATTTAGCACAGAATGGCATATTGCGTCCTTTTGGGTCAGATCTCTTAATATCGAAAGGACCTAAATATTTAAATATATTACAGTCTAGCAAACCCCCTGTCAATTAATCAGAGGTTTTTTGATTAGTATCAAGAATGAACAAGGTATAACTGGTCACAAAAGAAACTACTTGGTTTCATCTTGAAAAAAATAATTACAACAATACACGTTCAGTTCAACAAATATAGACATAGGTTCAGCAGAAGAAGCAGTCCTCTAACAGAAAGGTACAGTAGAAGAAGTTTACTAATTTCAAACGTACATTTGAAAGCTACAATATTGAAGAATAAGATAAAACATAAAAAATAATTCAATTTTCAAGATTGACAAAACTCTGAAACTACTTGTACTTATCTGTGGTTTTAAAACTTCGTAAAATCGATCTTCAAACTTCCGGAAACTCACTTGATGGATCCTTCATGGGATCAAAAGCGATTTTCAAAAATGCAGTTCCATTGAATTTTCTTTGTAGCATTTCTTTCATTGGATATGATGTATCGCTACATTTTATCTGATGATTTTCATTCACAGTTGGACCAACCAAGATTTGGAGGTCAATTGTACCAAGTAATTTTAAAAAATCTTTGAACCACAGATAATTGCAAATTGGAGCAAGTTTCAGAGTTTTCTCAAACTTGGCACTAAGTGAAAATTGGAAAATTTCCAAATATTCTCATATTTTTTGAAAGCTAAGTAAACGATAGACGATTTCTTTGAAACGATAATAATAAGAACAGTAAGAGATGGTGGTTAGTGCCCAAAAAGAAATTCTACATATAATTTTTCGTGATGTTAACATTCAATGGTAAACTCTCTACCAGCCATATCGTTGGAGGTTCTCATGAGATTAGAATCCTTATGACTACAGCCTTGGAAGTTCAGCGGGGGGCATCCACAGCACTGAAGTTTCCACAACAATGGCAAAGACGAAGGTGAAAATCTCAAATATGATAATCCTTGGCCGTGGTTTGATTAACGGGATCTGCTGCTCATCAGGACTTCAAAGGGAAAGTTTGTTGCTGCATTGTGTGGGATGTCTGGTGGAATAATGTGAAAAAGTTCTGGCGCGAGGATATAATAGGCAAAGTGTGGCACCGCAGCTTGGAGTTTGATTTATTTTTACAGCTATTCCAACTGATGTTTTCGGCTCGACGCATCATGCCTTCCGGAAGCTCAACAGGAAAATCAGAACTTCCTGAAACTTTTTCTTTATTGAAAAGAGACCGAGAAAAAAAATTTAATTCATCGTTGGGAACAATATCATTAATGGCATACTCATTAGGATTCCGAATTGTTCTGCGTTGACTTAAAATGGGTAAATATTTTTTATTTATTCGAAATTGAAGATTTATGTGATATTGAAGTTGGAAATCATCAGCCAGAATTTGTGAAAATCCTCGTTCTAGAAAATTTTATTGAAATGTCAAAATAGTTTTTGGAAATATTCGATCATTCGTTTGATCTGAACAACCTGATATCCTAATACGTATCTTTCCTCTTTAAATACATCTAAAGAGGAGAGGGCGCCCTCTATAAACAGTCACAGCTCTAAATCTAGCCAGGGAAGTAGCTTGTACACTTTTTGGGAAGGATCTAATTTTAATAGAATGTCTATTTAAAATTTATAGAAGTTGAATAATTTTCTGAATACACCAGCTTTTGTAATAGTATATTAATAGTAACCTAATTGCCATCTCGTACAATACCAAAGAAGTTTTACTTCAATCGTGTATGAACATTACACGCACTCTTTTTTTTATCAAGTTTGTCTAGAACATTAAACTTCAATTTGGAAATACAGATAAAGATTTCCACAGGTTATGCCTAAGTTTGAAACATCCACATGATTTTAAACGACTAGAATAGTAATCAGCCTATTTTTGCTGTAATAGGCCTTCGAAGACGGATATTCTAAAAATCATTGAAACACGATTAAAGCGTTGGGAAGAATAACAATAATAGATGATGGTATTATTATCAGGAAATGTCTTCACTCATGCTTTTTTGTCGGAGAACTGTTTCTTTTTTTGTAACCTCATTCATAGTTGTTAAAATGTACCTATATTCTTGTAATTGATATTTTCAAGATGAAATACAATAAACCATTTCTTTCGTTTCCACCAATACATCA